>CM062567.1:12465328-13878328 GCA_031468815.1 Morus bassanus | reverse complement strand
GGACAGAGCTTTATCACAAAATGACCAAGTAGCCACCACATCTCTTTCTGGGGGACCTCTGTGCTCTAGTCATCCTAGAGCTCCATGTGACCTTCCCATTACCAAACTCAGTTCTATGTATTTAAAAAGTGTATTTTCTGTAGAGATACACATATGCATGCTGTTTAAAGCATGCATTCCCATGCTTTTTTTGGTGTCACAATTTTCCATTGTCCTGGAATTCCTTAATATCACAATAATATTAACTAATTAAGAAGGGAAATTCTGAAATTAGGAAATGGTGATAATTAGTTATATTCATTTAGAAAAGCACCTGTCCATAACCTTTCTGTTGATTTGTAAATATAGATATTTGAGTTCAGTGACTGCCTGGGCACACTGAGTTAACTAGGACCATTCTTGTTTTCCTAATTTAACATGACTGATTAGTCACCATTAATTGTTCTGTCTTAGTAATTTTTATTTCATTGATTAGGTGACTCATTGGTATCCAATCATGTAAAGACATCTTTAGAAAAAGGCTAGAAGGCTGCAATGCTAATTAATATGAAATATTATCCAATGTGCAGTACCACAAGCTAGTACTTCGTTGAAATACAATGGCATGTCCACAGCTATTGGATGGGACATAAAAGATGATTATTTTTACTTTTAACATACACAACAGCTCATGCATTTATGTAGAAACTGTTCTCACTTTTTTGCTGGTATAGTGGCTTCCTCTGTATATGAAATAAAGCTTAAGTTTCAGTGTTAGAGAACATTGTTACGGAACCCTGGGATCTTAAACTCATTGAGCTTTGGTCTTAGCATAGACCTCAGTGAAGTAGCAGCTATGCCACTAATTAAAGACATATTGATTTGTTTGGCCTAATCTAATCATAGTCTTCACAATAAATCATAAGGTGTTTTGCGATTAGGAAATCCATACTAAATAACAAAAGGGCTGTTATCTTTGTTAGCTTATTAACTGTGGCTTAATGTAGAAGTGTTGTTCATAGAGATGCATTTTATGACTTTTCATTTGTGCCTCATTCAGTACTTTAGTGGGATATATTACTCTGACAAAAGTCACTTAGAAAGTGTATACCCAATATCCCAGCAATGTGTTTGTTCCCTCCGGAGTTTTCAAAACCCTATCTCTATTTACATGTTTTCCTTCAGTTGCCCACTGCTACAAGCATTGCTTTAAAAAGTAGCTACTAGAATGAGTATCTAATTGGACATATATCTTAAATTTATAGTTCACACATAAAGATATGGAACATTTGTTTTTGCATGTGGAAGACAGTTAAAAATATCTGTCTTGTATACTGTCACCTTCTACAACTCAGAAAGTAAAAAGAGTGTAATTGCTGGGCTTGGACACACAAAGCTACGTCTGTTATGGATGACGTGAGTAAAACTGAAGACACTGAACCAGAAAACTGTTTGCTCTCTACCAGTTGTACCTTTCCCTTTGCTAAATGTCTGTTTACGTTGGATAATTGTATACATAGAATCATGATCCATGTATATTTTTCATGCAAAACATCTATATGCACTGAACTGTGCATTACTCAGAAGCGAGAAGGTAATGACTTAATAAGAGCTGTTAATACAAATAGGGGGATTAAAAGCCAATTTAGGAGCAATCCATTAAATCAGGATTTATGTTATAGAGTAAAAAAATTAATTGTGGTATTGAAAAAGTATACCCCAAATTAATATTAGGAAAGGGACCATATCGTAATTTGAATTTATAATTCTTCTTTAAAAAATATAGAAGAAGGATTAAATGGTTCCAGTTAAGCTTTCAGTTACACAAGTTCCATATACCTGAAGGCAAAACTTGTCGCTAAGGGAGCCTAATTCTCATTTTTACTCTGTTACTCCAGCACTGTAAAAATAGCCTGATCATGGGTGTAAAATCAATTTGCTAGAGCAAAGCGTAAATTAGAAACAGGATTAAAATTTCAGTAATATTATTGTGTTGAGATTCTGATATGCTCTACATCAGCAAGTAAAGACAAAGGTAAAACTGAAACAGCCTTAATACACGTAGCAACACCATCATTTCACTCCATTGTGCTTTAGTTCTATAACTTAGATGTATAAAGAGTAGTCTGAGTCCCTTGACAGAAGATAATATCACCATTAATACATATGATAAGGCTGAAATTGTGCTCACTCTTTATCTCTGAATATTTTGCTCTGGTAGATTAAGTCCTACCTCTAGCATTATTGTAATATAGGGGTTTTGTTGATTTAGTTACATACTCAGGGGTGTACTCTCCCTTTGAATGGAGCACATAACTTCCATTAATGGTAGTGGCAGTTGTGTGTGCATGTCAAGAGGGGAATGTTCCCCTCTAGAAATTATGTATGAAAATCCCTAAGGGAATAATATTTTCTACAACTGCATCATTACCCTATCAGAGACTAAAAAGTTAGCATGTACAGTAATTAAGCAAGCACAACAGGCAAATTCAAATTTCAGGAGTCTGGGTTTTATTGTTACAGATGTTCTTCAGAGCACAGTCTGCTCAGCAGTTTCTTGGGTCATAAATGTTTAATTTTTAATCTATTTGTTATCGGTTTTGTAATGCAAGCTCCTTGTAAACCAAAAGAATTTTTACAAGTGTTTTTTATGTCTTGGAAGTTTAAAGTAATAGTGGTTGCTTAAGATTTTTCTTTTAAAAAATGTCCTGCCCAATAAAAGACCAGTGTTATTTTTAACTTTAGAAGTGGATTCATTTGCTTTTGACTTATGCTCTGAATTTGGCAGTGAACAATTAACAGATTTTTTTTTAAAGGGAGTCTGGGGGCTTGATACC
Organism: Morus bassanus; assembly: GCA_031468815.1. Taxonomy (NCBI): domain Eukaryota; kingdom Metazoa; phylum Chordata; class Aves; order Suliformes; family Sulidae; genus Morus; species Morus bassanus. The sequence goes on along the minus strand of CM062567.1, from coordinate 13,875,512 downwards.
ACTAAAACACCTATGTGACCTTAAAAACTTGCTCCATTTGGAAATAACCCTAGGCTCCTAAATCTCATTGTGAAACTAGATGCTTTGAAAATGTCCTCATATAGGGTTATCAAAAGAAGATAAGGGTACACAGCACCCTGAAGGATCAGATCTGGTGAGGAGGCACATCAGATGTACACTTCCCATTTATGTTGCTGTTTGCAGATGGTAGTCTGTTTGCACAGATTGAATATTCTCCTGTGAAAACCATACAAGTTACTTTGCCAGTGTATTGTTGGATTCATTTTGGATTACATCATTTATTTGCATTGAAAATATCTATTTAGTAGACTTAGGAACTCAAAACAATAGCTGTTTCAGGAGATATTTATTTTTTGTGACTCAAACAGCTGTCTTCTCATATTTGCATGATGATGTGATGTAGGTTGTTAGTTAACAGGAGCTGATAAAAGGTAAACTGTTTTTTGAAAGACTGGAAATATAATAACATAGTGATTGGGGGGGGAGTGGGGGAAGCTCCCGGTGATTTAAATGTATTTACGTTTTATCTTCTGCCATCTGCTGTAAACCAGAAATATGCTCATCCACACAGTGATGTATGCTCCAGTCACTCAACCTACCAGACAGGAAATTACTGTGTTGATTTTACAGAGCTAAATATTCCTCCGGCCACTGCCTGACACAGAAAGGCTCTCTTTATGCTATGTCAAAAAAACCCAAACTTCCTTCATTTTTAATCTATGTACAGACATCATCTATTATATTTTGTACAATGCAGTTGGCCTCTAGTCAACAGTACAACACAAATAATAACTTACAATTAAGTAATTATTCTTTGATGATTTAGTTGACATTTGGGGGGTGGGGGAGCAGAGTCACAAATATTTATTTATTTCTCAAAGGTGCTGTAGAAAATGATAATGATGATAGAGTCCTGAGGAAGCAGTTGAATATTTCAGAAGTGCCTGAGTACCTAGCTCACTTTGCTCTCCATGGGATTTAGATATATGGCTAATTCTGAATCCAAAATGGGTGCTTCCTTGTGTCTTTATGTACCCAAATACCTTTGCATGTCAGTCTCTATATCCCACTAGCTTTGAAAGTGAATTTGGCACTTTTGAAATTCATGTCCACTGAAGCTGCGACTACCTGCAGCTCCACATCTAGAAATACAATTAATAGTGAAACTTGATGTTTAGGTTCGTCCTTTTGCAGTGGAGTTTGAGGACAAATGGGCTGGGCTGGAGCACACCTGAGGTGGGAGACTGCATGCCTGGAAGCAGGAGTTTGTAGTGCAGACCCAGCAGCAGGACCACGCACAACCTGGGGCTCCCCGCACCTGGACACGGAGGAGAACGGGGCCATGCTCGACACCACCTGGTGCAACAGCTCTTACAACATCAGGCTTTGGGTTTAACCCAAATTGAGCATAATAGCCGTGGACTTGTTTGCAGGCAGGAGGCAAGGGTTCCTCCGGCAAGCATGTGTGCCGGGGCAGTCCCTTTGGGTAGCAAAGGAAAGAAGGACCAGACAGCCCTGCCCACTGGCAACTCTTGTAGCTTTCAAACTGCTATGAGATGAGGTGCTGGTGAGCTCCGCTTTTCCCTCCAGCCCATGCTGTGATTTCCATGTTATGAAAGGGAGAATGCTGTCAAGCACAGAGCAAGCAAAAGTGCACCCTGCTCCCGTGTGAAATGGATTCTAGCTTCAGTGCCCTACCTCTTGCTTTCAATCAAATATATTGTTGGAAACTGAGCTGCAATAACATTTTAATATTCTCCAGTTATTAAAGTTAAACAGAGAGGAATAATCCTCCTTGGTAATCCAAAGCATTCAAAAATGAGAACCCCAGTATCAGAAGATTGGCATAAAAATTAAAAGATTTATACATAATAAGGTTTGGACTTTGCATTCTGATTCTTCTTTGCCGTTTCACTGCTTCCAGATTTTTTTCAAGTGTCATTAAGGTTGGATACTCCTGTAAAAAGTAAAAAAAAAAAGGAAGGAAAAAAAAAAGAGCAGATTCTGATATGTCCCCTTTGGTGCAGTTGCTAGGTCAATATGCAAAAATATTCCAGGAGAATTTGCAATAAAGTCACAAGGGATAGCAGAAGCATCATCCATAGTTCCCTTGGAAAAGGAGGAATTCTCCACATGGCTACATCAGCTTGTGCAACTAGGGTCAGGGCCAGTGCTCACAAACCCAGCCAATTTGCTGATGAAGGCTTCTTTGTCTTGCTGGTGTGCCTGATGTTAGAAATGTTGAAAGAACAGGAATGTTTTGTTTCATTTTTTCCCCTTCATGGAAAAAGTTTTCTTTTTTTTTTTTCCCCAAAATGCCCCGAACCAACAATTTTTAGACAGAACCCCAAATATTTGGTTGTCAGGATTGTCTGAAAGCTGAATCTTCTCTCTTTAAAAAAGAGATCTGTGATTGCTTGTGGAACATGAAGTTCAGAAAAGTAACGACCCGTTCTGTTCCATCATCTGGGTTTGTAATCTCTAATCGCTCCTACTGCAAAATCCTCCAGTATTTTACTACATTTTAGGAGAAAGGACCAACACAAGAAACGTGGTTCAGATAGATTACAAGGCAGAATCCATCAGTACAGGAATACAGGAAGCATTAAGCACAAACTGAAACCTCCTAGGACACGTTTTTCGCTCTCTAGATTTTGGATTCTTACTGCCTCTAAATAGAAAATGAAAGCATTTGCGGTTGCGGCTACAGAATATTTCCCATGAAATTTCAGGCATTTTTTCCCTAGAAGAGTGAAAATTCCCCCCCTCACACATGTGCATACACACAGATACAGTGGCTAATTCTACTTCAGTTTATCTGCTTGTTCCTCTGACACTCAGGAAGGATCTGCTTCCTTCCATTCCACTTCTATTCCCAAATTTTTATGTAAATCTTTTTCTGAATTCTCCTTTATACTCAGTTCCACTTGCTTTCTGCATCACATTTAAGCTCCTCACCTATCAATGCCCACTGTAGTTTAATTCCTGACTATGCCTTTTTCCTAGTTCAACAGCCAAGCAAACCTTCATCTAGTTGTGGCTACAATTACCAGATGGGCAGTTTGTGCCTTCAACCCAGCTTTGCATTTTCTTGGTGGATGGCAGAATCTGTCCTAAAATACATTTGAAATATATTTAAATTGCTAAACTGTCTAGTATCAAATTTCCCAATTAACTGAGAAGATTTTTTTTCCCTATTTTTTCCTAGACAAAGGCTCAAACACAGATAATAGATCTCCTAGTAACACCTGAATATCTGTTATACAATTGAATGTACACAGCTGGACTCAGTGCAATTCTTTGACTGATGGTAGTGGAAATATTGACTCTGGTAGTGAAACATGACAATACAATATACAATAACACTATACATCCTCTGCTTTTAGAAGTGATTTTCAAGGCTAGATATTTAGTAACTGCTATAAAAGATGTTTGTAAATCAATTTTTTTTGTTCCACGTCCTTTGGGAAATGACCTTGCTGCTAAAAATGAATGAGGCAGCATATGTGTTCCTTTAGACATGCTGAAATAAAAGGACTATCCTTACACATAATGATTTTTCTTCATGCATATTTCTATAGAGCACTATAGCTCATGCCTGTAAATCACAACTTTATTGCCCATCTGGATCACATCCTGCACCCACTGAAAATAAGTCCAGGTTTTCACTTCAGCAGAAGTTTCATCTGATGAGCTTAGGGCCAGCTTGTAAATGATAATTGAGTGCATAAAAATGAATGCTATGTGAGTTAGATATCTTGTCCCTGCAAATCCCACTTGCCTGGAAAATTTCTCAATGACTTCTGTAGGCATTGGTACTGGCTTATTTCCGCACCAGCAAAATGCTACAGGAAAAAAACATTACTGTGTGAATAGGATCTGCTTTTCTTAAAAAAATTGATTTATTATGACAGTTTTTGTGAACTCACTAACCCTAGACTGGTGAAAAAGACCTAGGGCTGAATCATCTATGATTTACAACTAAGCATTCTGAAGGTCTAAACCATATATTAAATCTCCTGGATCAGATTTCTTCAACAGAGAGCTACGAGATCCAGTTCTTCTATCTTATAGAACAATAATGAATTCTTCAAGCATCCATAGTACAAGAATTTCCATAGATTTTGGCAGAATTGGGGAAAAAAATAATCATCCATATTCTTTCTTAGAGTGACTACTTTTTATCATTTCCTAGAAGGAAATCAGAGACAAGTAGGTGGTATATCAGTTAAGAGACAAGAAATTCAACTGAGGCCCTTCATACCTTGAAGCAAGGAGAAGAGCAGTCTGCATAGTGGCCTGCTTGTCCTCTGTGCTGCCTGCCCCTGACGAGAGGCAGAGACTTCTTTCCTCATTTCTTGGCTTCGTTTGGGTCCTGTGGACAGGGAGAACAGACTCTGCTTGGAGATGATATCTGCATCTTTACTAGCCTAAGGTGACTGGCAGAAAGGCTCACTTCACAAGTGATAAGCTGGTGAGATCCAAAGGCTTGGCCCACCCTGCAGCCTTTGCAAAGAGACACAGACACCTCCACAGGGCAACACCTATCTCAAGGTGGGACAAATTACTGAACTGAAATGAAATACATGAAGTTCTTTGTAGGTTGTATATATTTATACATGTATATATACATACATATATGTTTTCATATATATAACCTGATAGGCTGTATTCAGGCTTATCTTAGTATTCATTGTGTTAAAATGTGTTCATTGACAGGTTGTTGCAGCTGTGTAACATGAGGAGCTCATTACTTCAGTCACCTCTGTCGTGTTGTACTGCTCTGTCTTCTAACGAAATAAGATTTAGAAAGAGGATGATGAAATCACTGCACCTTCCATCCTCTTTAGAATTGGTTCGAAAGAGAAGCAAATAGTTTAGGGAAAGTAAAAGAATAGGAAATAGAGCATGAAAGCACAAGATGCTTGACATCACAAAATCAAGATTCTTCACCTAGGATGTGATTCACCTAAGTTAACCTTAGGCATCAATATTTCGCCAGTATTATTGGGATCTCTCTTACCATAGCTGCTGAGTGAAAAGCATTTTAGGGCATGAGTCATCTGACTTTTATCATGCCATAAATATACCTGGTTTTTCTCAGTCACAAAAAAGGAAGCTAATGTGACTAGCTCAGACATGGATGTTTCCACTGTGGAAGTCTACATCTGGTCAGATGAATCACCTCCACAGCATGAGAAACATCTGCACCTCATAGAATCAGAACCTGAAACTCTTCTTGTGTGAAAAGGATATTTGCATTGTAGAATAGACTTCATTGTGTGCATAACAGCTTTATTTTATATAAATAAATGAAAAAATCATTTAACAAAATCATGTTTATTTGGCAAAAGCAAGAAAAATATTTCTGTTTTCATATAAAAGACCTTTATTCCCTAGACTGAGATTATTCTCATAAAAAAATCAGAAGACATTCATTCTTTTCACTGTGCTTGATCTATATTTTTTTCAGGGACATATTATTTTGACAATTTTCAGATGTCAATGGGGGTTTCAGGTACTTTCAGAATTAAGTAGCAAACCTCTCACGCTAATCAAGGTCTGTGCCTTTACTCCTTCAGCTGATTTCAAGTTTGCAGTTAGACTTCCAATGGTCAGTGTCAGAGATCCTGAGCACTGCAGTGATTAAAAAGAGTGGGAGCAGTTCTCATGGCATCAAATAATAGAGCCAGAACATTATGTGCCTAATAACAATATACTAAAGCTATTTCCAAAAAGCAGGTATCTTCACATCTTTTTTGTTTTCTCTTTACTTTTGCTTCTTTAAATATATTAAATATTAGTTCTTTTCTACTGCTATGAGGCTATGCCTTCTGCTCACTGCACAGTACATAACCAATGTATAAATACCTTTTAAGTACATTTTTATCCTCACCTCATCCTTTTCGCACTGTTTTTTTTAAAAAAAAGCTTTGTACATAATAAACAGAGAAACTAGAAAAATGTGCCTTCAAAATAAAATTTTATTATTACAAAAAAAATTTCTGTACATAGGTACATATTCTGCTCAGCTTGATTTTTTTTTACATTGAACTGTTGTTAAATACTGTGTACTAATAAACAGAGAGGTGATCATGCTTTTCCTTCATGTACCCTCTTAGTCATAACCAATACTATTGAAATCCAGAGAGGCAGACTTGCCATAGAAGTAAAATAAGAGCAGGAAAATGAGAGAGAGGAGGAGAAAATCCAGTAATTCAAATTACTTTTTGGAACTGATTTTGCAGTGATAATATGTAATGGGTAGTAAACTATAACTAGTGCACATACATGGTCATAAACTTACATTATGCATTCTATTTCTTTAGTAAAAGAGTATGTGTGTGAATATCTAGAGTTACTACATAATTTTATATAAACTGTAACAGTATCATCATATTTACAGCAATTTTTATAATGTATGGTTGTTAACTCCAGCAGACCTCTTGGTAAAAAATATCTATAAGCCTACAGTAAATGTTGACCTATATTCAATTCATTTTACCCATTTCAGCTAGCTAAATAGGTTATGTGAATTTGCACTATAGTTGGGGGCGGGGAGAGAGAGAAAAAAAATTATTCATATCACCTGAAGAGGGACATGAAAAATAGGTGGGGTGAATAGCTTTCCTCTGTAACTTTGCTACCTGTGGATTAACTTGTAGGTAGCTGACTTCAGCTCAGAGAATTAACACTAACAACGATGACACTATAACAATGAGACAACTGATAGATATATAAATGAAAAATAAATATTCCCTTTATACAAGGTTATCTATTCCTTTTAGGTAATCTTGTGTTTCACAGGCTTTTTTACTGTTGCAGCCATCGATGGTTTGGGCACTATCACCATAGTAACTAACTAGCAAACTATAATACCAGGACTTCAAAAGTCAAGATGGAAATTTTCCGGTGTCATAGTTTACAAACATTTCTGTCTTTTTAGAGCACAGCTGAGACAGGTTTTCTTCAGTTTTCATGTGTACCTTGTAAATAGGAGAGTTAAAACATACTTTTCAAGCACAAATTAACTCAGATTGCTTGCTTCCAGAATATGGTACTTTACTATAGAAAAATCTTCAAATACCATACAGTTGATCATTATACATTATTTACACACACATTTCTCTAACTTTCTTGGGATAGAGGTAGTTCCAATGACAGAAAATGACTCATACACTTACTAATAATTTGACTTTTTTTCTCTCAATAAATATTCCTGATCTGACTGATTTTTTCCCAACTGTATCAGTTGTTTCTTAACTTATTCAATTTAGTCATGATTTTTTGAATGTTTAGTGATTTTGGGTGTCCCAGCATAACGAGTTCATTTAGAGATTTCTCCAAGGCTTCTGATTTTCAGGAAGTGCTGAATAAATCATGTCATAGGTTTGGTATTGCTTGGGCATATTCTATAAGTTGTTCATGATTTGCTTGCTATGAGAAATAGTTGGAATTAGTCGTGGTGCTTTTTGGCATCTCTGTCTAGGGATCAGTTTCTCTCCTGGTCGAAGCCTATGGAAGTGTAAGCATTCTGACACTAGGCTCTGAAGCTTCATTAGAATATATCACGCATAAGCCTTTTCAGACTGGGGCTTTATATATGTAATTCATGTTTTCTACATACATTAATAGGATACCTATCCAGAGCTGCCACATATTTACCTATTTTTCCACTCAAATTTTGCACACAGAAATGAGCACCTGTCCATTAAGTACATCTGCCTTTAAATTATTTCTCACGATGCTCAGAAGACTAGGCACAAGCATGACATCCTTGTCTCCATGTGAAAGGAGTACAACTCATGTATATGCAGCAAATGTACTTGGAAGGGACCTGCATATACCCCCGTTTGTCATACATGTGTTATATATATTAGTCACCCTGACATTTCAGGATTCTGTTCAAATGGATGAACACAGGATGTAAGTAGGCTTTTAGCTCTGGGAGTGATCACATTAATTCTGGGCCACCATCCTCATAAACATCCATGGCACAACCACAACCAGAGTGATTTTATTTAAAGATTCCTGTGCCGCTTTCCACAGTGACCAGCTCGGCCTGCTAGCACCCACAGCAGTGCAGAGACCCTGAGGGCTCCACAGTGTTTTCTTTTTACTTATTCAATTACATGGGGATGGATAAATACAGAATGAGTTTTACAGCAGAGTGCAGCTTTCACAATGTCCAAAGGACATGTTATTATATGGTTGAAGCTAGAAAATTCTCAAATAGTTGTCTGAAGGATATCCCAAGGACTCCAATGCTTGAGATGAGCCACCAACACAATCCAGGGAAAGATAAGGAATTTTATTGGGTTTGAGATTCTTCTATCTCATTTGTAAAAAAAATAAATAAAATTGATTAATCAATACAATTTAACCTTTTTTACTCTAACTATGCTAAGGTTAAATATGATGGACACTTCTTTTTGTACATATATTTTTATTCTATTATTGAGTTAACTGGTCATCATCTGTACTGTTATTTACTGGCAACTAATTAATCATTCATTGTCTTCTCATTAAAGCTTTAGTTTGATGTTATCTTTTTGCTTCTATTGGGAAGCATATGAATCACATAGTTCACATTCTTCTTTTGTAAATTATTTTTACCCTGCTCTAACAGAGAATTCAATAAACAATTTAGAGACAAATAAATTATGCCAGGATTTTCAAAGCACCTAAGGGAGTAGGGTGTTGCATTCCTAGGAAAACCAAGATGAGTTGGCTGTCTAACTCTCCTAGTCTCTGCTGAAAGTTTGAAATCTGATTTTCTAAATAGGAAGCCTTACTGCACAGGGTGATGTTCTGTCATTTTAACCACAGTTTAGCTTGTGGATCTGGATCAGCATGTCAAGATATGATACACGAACTTCAGCCAAAAGGTGAATCAAAAGCTCTCCACAGCAGTCCATACTTGACTTTGCCAAGCATGGAGAGGAACACACGACAGGAAGGCACCTTGCCTCTTTTTCACTGGCATACACACATTAAGCATAGAAGTGTTTCAAAGGAGCATGAGAGCTGCATAAAGGTCAGCAGTCCAAAAAAGCACAAATAATATTAACTCATCTTGGATCCAGTGGAGACACAGCACCCTATCATAACTTCAGTTCAAGCAGTTCTAATTGGGTTTGCTGGCCATGTATGAGATCAAGTTTCCAGGTTTAACATACTTCACTATATGTATTTGCCTAAATTTAAATCAGTCATAAGACTTGATGGTTGGGAGAGCTGGGTTCTTTCTCCTGGACATATGTTTTCAGTTATGGTTGAACTTTTCTCCTCCTCGTGCTAAAGTCCTAAAATATCCTTGCTGTGGCAGTAAATTTTTCAATCGGTGTTTATTAAAGGAGTGTGTGGACATTCCATATGATGTAAGCACTTCTCTTATTAAAGTTGTCATTTGTTGACAAATGGGCCGCAATTATAGTGTGTGTAAGAACATTACATGTTCTTTGTGCTGACAAGCCTAATTACATAATTTTCTATATGTATTGCTAAGCAAATCAGAGGGAACAGCAATGGTGGATTTCGATCAGCACATAAGAAAATTGAGGAGACCTCATTTAAATGATAATGGTAGAATGTGCATTATGAATAACTATTAGGTAATGAGATATATTTATTTGATTTTTGTGGTACAAAGCAGACCTCATACTGAGATGCAGATGGCTCAGGGCCATTTCACAACATACAATAGCTATCCACATTAGGGGAGGAGCCTTGCAGGATTCTGGGTTGGCATCTGACCAGCCCAATACAGACATCTTTTATTTGTCTGAAGAAAGAGAGCTACAATAGTTCTTTTATATAATCCTCCACTTATTGTCTTGAGGTTTTTGCACTTCAGCAAGAAGATATTAAGAATTGGCTCTCATAACCAAAAGCCAATCAAAGAAGAAAGGTTTCATGTCTGAGTTTAAAAACACCCCCACATAGTACGTTTTTATGGCCTATGGAGATACTGCCCTGAGATAAACCTCAAGGTCTTTATTTCCTGAGGATATCTCAGAAATACCACCAAACTCAGAACTCATACTCTAAACATTGGGGGATCAATGTGTGTCACCACATCAGCTGAGGTTCAGGTTCTGTTCTTGGTTATGCCACTATGAATCCAGAGCTACTCCAGTGATCTCAAGAAGTTCAGACAGATGTCAGTGAAGGAAGAAAACAACTTTGGAGTCTGGCACCAGGTAAAACATGGGGTCACCACTGGCCAGACCTTCTACAGAAGAGAATATGTCCTCTTGCTATGCAGACGTAATTTGCCATAGTCATGATGGAAGACTGGTCCAAAAAAATATTGAGTTTAATTTGCAAAAGTTAATTCCTAATTTGGAATAATGTTTGTGTGTGTGTGCATGTGTGTGTGTTTTTAATTAGTGCAAAGTACTCAGATGTCTTCTTGTTGGAAATCTAATACAGTATCTAAAAAATTGATCTAACAGTTCCTGTGCCATCCAATTGGTGTTTGAAATCAATGTTGCAAAGATTTTCTAGACAACTGCAAGAACTATGAGCTAAATTCAGTTCTGAAAATGCTGCACCTGAGCCAGCTTCTACAGAAGTCAGTGACAACTTCCTTAGTAACTTTCCCAGAAATGATAGGGGTTATATGTTCCCAAAAATTGATGGGGACATCTGCCTGAGGCTTTGTTTGGTTTTTGAAAGGATCTGTGAGAATCAGTGCACTGTTTTGGGAAAGCATGAGTAAACAACTGGGTTTTGTGTTTAGTCTTTGGTGTGGCAAGTGGTCATTCTTGTTTCTTCTTCACAGCAGGAAACTGATGTAAGTGTTGTTTGATCCAGATAACTGAAAATAACTGTTTTATATTCATAATATCCAGAATAACTATTTTACCTGAGAAGTGAGTTCCTTACATAGTTTCAAGATCAAATTTCAGACTACTTGTTACTTGTTTGCATGTTTTTAAAGTATGTTTAAAATATATTTTTAATTACTTAAAGTTTGATTAGTCATTGCCTATAAAAAATGTTAAGCATGAATTTTTCATTCAGTATAAACTACAGATTTTATAAGTATTACATATCCATAATGCCACTACCATGTCAACAGTATATTGCTATATGAAGGGTGACATTAACACTAAAACTAATACAAAAAACCCCTCCTGGAAACAGTTCAGATATTTTTGCTCTATTTGCACAATGCAAAAATAGCCTAAATACATTTTTAATGCAATCAGTTGAATTCCGTAAATCCAGATTGTGTGTTAACTGCTCATGCTGATTAGTGTGAAATATTAATTTGCACTAATCAGCTCGAGGCAAGTGAAGCATAATAAACTTGACACATACATTTCACGCTTTACAGTGTTGGAACTTGTTTACAGTGCAGTGCCTGTAAACACTATTGCTGCTGTTAGTTATGTCACAGGGGCTGTATATTCAAGGTGTACTTGGAAAAATTTCCTTAGCCAATGCTTCAGCTGGTTCACTGTTGTGAAAATCCTGGTCTTTGAGGGCTGATGGTCTGCACCAGCTACATGTTGTCAGAAGCATTTGTCTCTGCAGTGAGCCAGAGCATCTGATTCCTGCCCTAGCTGTTTCATGACTAAGTCATTTACATTCATATTCCCTCTGCTCTAGGTGTACCAGGGTGCGATTAGACTCCGCAAGTCAATGGCTTCATGCTTCCCTTCTATGTGAAACGTGCATTTACTAACAAAATAAAACTATAACACTAGGCCTAAAGAAATAGACCAGCTATTAGGCAAACACACAGGGGACTATCAACATGACAGGTTTCATATATTATGTCTGAGGGTCGCTCTTTCCATCCCATGTCACTCTTCTGCAGAATGGTGCTTTCAATTCCTGCGTTCATGGTTTAGCATTACCTGCAATCAGCATCTGATTTAGCAAGCACATCCTCCCCAGATGCTATTTTATGCCATAAATCCATCGTGTGATGTGATAAACAGGGGCTTTTTCTCTCTAATACTTGACTAAATATGTAGTACCTTAGATGCCGGGTCACAGTGAAAGTGAGAGTCTGACAGAGGGCTGGAGGGGAAAAGATATCTATTTATGTGTACTTAAGACAATCATGCGCATGAGTGAGAAGGTGTAATCTGTGCAGACAAATCTGTTGCTCGCTGCTGTCTGGGTCATCCATGCTCCATCTTTCCTACTCTCTGTGCACTGCTCTGCAAGGGTCTGGCTGAGGCCACAGCCCTGCAGAGCATAAGGGATAGACATAAATGAAAATACATGTGAAAGTCACCATTGGGTTGAACTGCAAAATTGCAAAGGCCTGTAATTCTACTGGCATTTCAATGACCTCTGCTCTCCTATATTTTTCTTTTCATTTTAAAGATAAATTACTCCAGGACACAACTATATGGATGCTGCACTCTGAGATGGTTTTTCAGATTGTCTATCAGGGAGGTGCTGCAAGTAAGATCTGAAATGTCGGCCACTCAGCCTTTAATGAAGAAAAGGGCATTCCTCGTATTGTGCCAAGAGGCAGCATGGAAGAGTTTGAAATCTTGAAGTGTGATGTGTTTACATGTGATTAATATGACCTAATAAAACAACATAATTATCTCATATGTTCTGCTCCCCAGGGCAGGCAAAGCTTAGCATATTGCTGAGCACAAAACACAATGCTTAGCACAAATCTCATGACAAGCTCATTGATCCCAGTGAAACCAGTAAGTGCCATTTACACATAATGAGATATATGTTTGGTGCTGTGCTATCAATAATACTGGCTCGATTACAGTCATTTGTGTCTCCTAGAGGCAAATGGAATTTGCCTTTTACTAAAAAGGGCCATTTGAAACTTGAAACAGGTTGACAGTGTCAGTTCTAAGAGCCAATGGCCTCACACATGAATGGCCACATAAAAAGTGTTCATCATTCATTAGTTCTGTTAAGTTTTTGAACAGCGTATCTAGAGTTGGAAGAAATTTCATTCAAAGCTTCCTTCCCCCATCTCTGAAGATTTTTTTTGAGTATGCAGCAAAAGAAATTAAAAGAACCATTGGTAATTGTAGGTGTACAGATGTTCAGTTTGGAATATTTTTTATCTTTTAATGGTCTGTGAACAGACTCCAACACTGTCTTAAAAATCTTTGGTGCAATCATTTATCTGTGTATTTCACTCCTGTATTGGACTAATACAGTTAATAAAAAAATGAAGCACTTACCAGCCAGAGTGTTTTATTGGGTACGTTTAGCCTGAACGAACACAACAACTCCATCCTTTCATTTTTCCCAACTCTTGTCAAGTCTCATAAGTTGAGTGTGGCAAAGTCAGCCGGATGGAGCATTTTTAAGAATACTAGATCTTGCTCCTTTTATCTTTTTGCACACAAGTAAATCCCACTTAAGTCCCTGACAGCTGTTTGAGGGGGAAAAAAAAAAAAGAGGAGGGAAAAAAGGATGACTCAGATCCTGGCCCTTAAAAGCATTTTTACCTCTGCACTAGGGAGAATTCCATTTTTGGATAAATGTAATATTTTAGTCCTGACCACTCATAATTTATTATATCTTCTTAATATCTCACATGCCTCTGTCAGAATTCAGCTTGAGTGATTATACCTAGAGAAAGTTCAATTCTCTTTGTGGTTTCAACTTATCACATCTATATATAGATATATTCTTCCTTTATAATTCTGACTTTTTCATCAACTAAACACTTTCTCTTTTCACAACTATACTAGCACACTTTATCTTTTTCCTTCTCTTTTAATAGGAGCTTGCAAGTGCTAGTCTGAACAGAATGTCAACACTTCACTGCAAGACTCTTCTCTAATGTTAGATGTATACTTATTTATGAAGTTAACATTAAGTGAGATAGAAAATATTCAGCAACTTTGAATTTCAAGCTCTTTCACTTGTTTGGTGTGGGAACAAAGAAACTAAGTTTTTCAGTCTGGGGTTTTAAATCACTGTGCTGTATATAACTGTATATGTTGTCTGCCTTTATTAATGTATTTACATAGTTTATAGTCAAGGGAAAAGATAAACAATATATCATACAAATTTCATTAAAATACACAAGTGAACCTTCTTCCTTAAATTTATTTCTATTCATAGGACTGTCTTCATTGTTTTAGTTTCTGTACAAACACTCAGGAAGAGACAGCAATTACTCCAAAGCACTTGTAATCACACTTACATGTAGTTAATTAATTAAATTAAATCAAGAAGAAACCATTGTAAAATAATTTAGCTGAATCCACCAAGGCTTTGCATCACTTTAGCTCCATGTGTTTAAAAAACAATGTAGTGGCACTGATGCAGATTGTGCTTAAAAATAGGATGTCATCATACAAGTTAAGGTTCCTGAAAAACTCCACGTTTGTAGTTACATACAGTAAAGGAAAAGTAATGGGTCACTATGCAGCAATGGGTGTCTAAGGCTTCAATCATTTAAACATCTTGCCTAAAGAAGGAAAGTGAAGTTCAAAGTAGAGAACAATGGAAAGAATCCCAAAACAGGAAATATCTGTTACAGACATTAGAAATGCAGTAGATGATCCAGGTGCAGTCACATACTGACCAGGAAGACGTATTAGGCTTTGTTGCAGAGAATAACAAATCCCCAAAGCATTCAGCCTGATATGCAGCTGCAGAGCACAAGACAAACAAAAATTATTCCAGCAATAAAAAAATACAATAGAAATCAAAGGATATAGTTCTGCTTCTAAAAATAACACTGCTCATTAGACTTCACCTAACAGGCAATATGCAGTCTACTTATTATGATTTAGAGACGATGTGCATATAAACTATACCAGCACCTGAAGGCATGCAAAGTTTGGCAGGAGGGATATAAATTTTGGTGTTTATTAGAACCAGAATTAAATAATAAAAGGCTGAGAATGTAATGAGCCAATATAATTATTTCTTAAATGTCTCTATTTTGTGGAAAGATAGTTATAGAGTACACAACAGAGACTAGGAGCAAAACAGGTTCATGTAGCAAAGATGAGGGAGGTAGCTTCAGTTTATCAGAACGCTTCTGAAACTACTGGATCAATTGGCTTTACAGGTTGAAGACGCACACACAAAGCCCTTTCCATGAAAGCAGGATTTAGATCTTGCTCGACATTTTGCCTAGTTTGTGGCAGTCCTCTTTCAATAAAGAAAGCCAATTAACTGGGTTTTCACATATGGTGAAAAGCCCCATTTGGGGAAGTTGGGCTCCAAAATAATGAGAGAATGAGGCAGTGGGAGGAGGATGAAAGGAGACTCTCCACCCCCGCTTTGTTGTGAGGGGTCCAGCAGCTTCAGGGAAGGGGGCAGCTCCAGGGGATAGGCAGCAGCAGGGCTGCCAGCCCTGCACACCCCTGCATGTAAGGGAGTAGCTCTAAACTCACAACCCTGCCTTGTTTCCTTCTCTTGAATTCCCAAACACAAGTGATGGCTTCATGCCACAATACTGCCCATTGTGAGCTGAAAAATAAATAAAGTAAACAGTAAGACTTTGCCCAGTAGCTGAGAAATTTACAGGACATGTGCAAAGACCTTTGCCAGGGATGCAGCAGTAGAAGCCAGGTCTTTCTTCTGATGCAATGTGGGAGAAGTCTAAGACTATGCAAATGCTTTCCTCCAAAACATAGGCTGGTGGGATGAAACAAATTCTCATAAAGTAATCACAAGGCTACTTCCAGCAGATAGGGAAAATAAAATATGGGAAACATTACCAGAGTCAAAAAATCACATAAACAAAGAAATACTACTGGTCTTAGAAGAAAAAAGGGAAAAGGGAGCGGGGTCATGACTTTCCAGATGTACAAGAAAATTCAGCTACAATCCAGCTTCTCTGAAAGGCAAATGAAAGCCTTTTCTGTTGGACTGGCTTGATCCTCTCATGAGACGGGTTGAGCCAATTAGACACAATGCAAGAGAAATGCCAGATTATTGTTGCCATATGAAAATCTGCCTTTCCCTCTGTCACTGGTCGCTACAAGCCAAAATTCATCAAAGGACTGAGTGAATTTGAAGTTTGCCACAGCTGGAATGAAAATCTCATCCAAGGTTTCAAAAACAGTAGTCTAAATATAGGTTCTTAAATATGTGTGACCTGTTTTTCAAAAATGTAGAGTTCTGTCAGCTCCCATATGAAAATCAGGCCAAGTCTACTTCATAGCTTCAATAGGGATTCAGTAAGCGGCATATAAGCAGCTACTGTTGAAAATTTCATCTCTGCTTTGATTTAAATAGTTTTGCCCTTTCAAGTTGAACACTTCAAAATCAGTCTTTGAACAGAATAAGCAGACATTCCCAGGTAGGTACACAGGAGAAGGACCAGAAGACAGCAAGAAATAGAAGGCACAGCGGTTATTTTTACTCTCCTTCTAGGGAACAAATTTTGGGTTATCTAGCAGTAAATTACTGCCTCCTACCATGCTGGCTGATGAGCTCTACACAATCTAAACAGAGAGTTGAGAGCTCTGGTAGTCCTTTAGGCCATGTCCTATCCCGTCTGGTCTGGAGAAGCAGTGGGGGAAGAGATGTTCAAACCTCAGGTCTACCAGAACAGAAGTTTTGGCAGCTGGAGGAGTTTCTGCTCATTTCTATAGTTCTGCAGTGCTTTGCAGACATTACATTAAACAAGTTGAAAAGGAGACAAAAGGGATGCCAAATGCTCATAAAGCCCAGGCAGTCGGCCAGCGTTTCTGACTCTACTGTAAATTTGGATTAATTCCCTGAAATCAGCAAAATTAGTTCTAGTACAAGAATTGGTGCTTGTGAACTTGTGAGCTACTGAATAGCCTCGCCTCTGTCTCAGGCCACATTCTGGCAGTCAGAATGCTGAGTCTGGTCTTGTATTATTTAGAAAACAGAAAATGAAAAGGAAATTCAGAAAGAGGGTTTCCTCAAGGAAGGGAGATTCTGAAGGGTGTGGCAGGCAGATTCTTCAAGAGCTGTTTGAGCTAGTGCCAAATTCAAGAAAATGGAGATACTACTTCGAGCTAAGAATGAAAATTAAAATATAATTTATATACACTCCATTAATTAAATGATAAAAGTTGAAATAAATAAAACCTATTATAAACAAATTAGCACTAAGTAATTACTGCTTATAACCCCAATGCTACTTCAAACAAGGAAAGGTACCGCATGTTTCAGCTTTACATTATCTACATACACAGAATTAATTTCTAAATGATACACCAGATTGCCTTTACTGCATTTTTAAAATCCGCTGGCTTTGTTATGCACAAACATTGTATCTTTAGCTTTGACTAGAGGTTGCTATTTTTACAACTGTGTGTTAGGCGTATTTTACTTCTCCAAAATATAATTTGTGGTTGATTTCATTTATAAAATATAGTATCAGTGAATGACACATCCTTTTAAACTAGCCAAATTTGATATTTCAACTTATAGTTCTGCAATGAAGTTTCCATGCATGCAATATGGTGCAGGATGCCATTTCTGCCTGCCTTCCCTCTTCACTCAAGACATAGCTAGGAAGAAGTTTGTTATACAAAATTAGAATAGCACCTTTTTAAACAGTTTATCAGCTCTCTAATGGTATTCACAGTGTTTTGCTTTAGAATTCACTAGAAACTAATCAGGGCACGCAGCCAGGACTGAATGTTTGTACATGCTTAGTAAATACAGTTATTTGTAACCAGCAGTACATATGTATTTATACTGTTTCTGCTAGGCAGAGAAAAATAGACACAATAGCATTTAATAGTGTCCATAATTTTAGACCTGTAATTCCGGTGAAGTCAATGGGTCCTCCCTGGTTCTTAAACTAAGAAATATGTTGAAATTATTTCAAGCTCTTTAAAAAAAGCAAACTTAATATTTAAAGAGACTTCATAATTTCTGTATTTAGAAAAAATTACTCTAGGAGAAAATTATCCAGATAGAACATGCTCTTAAATACTTAAATGCAGGTTTATTTTTTATAATTGTTGGCTGAGTTCTGGGAAGATGCTAAAAATAGACCTAAAGTAAAAGATGTAGGAATAAATTTGACTTTCAATGGCAGTTTCATTTCCATAAAGACAGCACCATTGAGGGAATACACCTAAAATTAGGGAATTTATTTATGATTCCTTCAGCTTCATTTACATACTACTATATCAGCTCTGTTTGTTCCTGTTAGTCAAAACTACATGGCAATTTAGTCTGATTTGGAGGCCCGAAGTGAAAAAGCCAAATTCAAATGTAGGCACCTGGGAATTATCCCTTCAGAGGTATTTATGTACCTTACTCTCCCTGAAATAAATGGAATTCAGCAACTAAGAATGTTCAGAAATGTGGCTTCTTCATTGCAAAAATGAATTACTTTCCCGAACTGCTGAATATCCACTATTTAAACAGATGAAAACAAACACGCACAGCAATGATATTCCAGCATGAATGTATAGGTCTAATTTCAATCAATTATTTTAAGTATTTTGAATTCATGTTTGTTTTTTAACCAAATTTGATAACACAGAAATTCACAGAAACACAGAATAGTTGTGGTTGGCAGGGACCTCTGGAGATCATCTAGTCCAACCCCCTGCTCCAAGCAGGATCAGCTACAGCAGGTTGCTCAGGATGAGTTTGATTTTGAACATCTCCAAGGATGGAGACTCCACAACCTTTCTGGGAAACTGGCTCTAGAAGTGTTTGACCCTCCCTTACAGTAAAATTTTCTTCTTACGTTTACATGGAATTTCTTGTATTTCAGTTGGTGCCCGTTGCCTCTTCTCCTGCCACTGGGCACCACTGGGAAAATTCTGGCTCCATCTTCTTTACACCCTCCCACCAGGTATTTATACACATGGATAAGATCCCCCTGAGCCTTCTCTTCTCCAGGCTGAATAGTCCCAGCTCTCCTAGCCTCTCCTTGACAGATGCTCCAGTCCCTTAAATATCTTTGTGGCCCTATACTGGACTCACTCCAGTATGCCCAGGTGTCTCTTGTACTGGGGAACCCTGCACTGGACCAAGCACTCCAGATTTATCCCACCAGTGCTGAGCACAGGAGAAGGATCACTTTCCTCGACCTGTTGGCAGTGCTCTTCCTAATACAGTCCAGGAGGATGTTGACCTGCTCTGCTGCAAGGGCACATTGCTGGCTTGTATTCAGCGTGGTGTCCACCGGGGCCTGTAGGGTCTTTCTTGCAAATCTGCTTTCCAGCCAGTCAGCTCCCAGGCTGTCCAGGTGCATAGGGTTTTTCCTCTCCTGGGACAGGCCTTTGCTAAACTTCATGAGTTTCCTGTTGTCCCATTTCTCCAGCCTGTCCAGGTCTGTCTGAATGGCAGCACAACTATCTGGTGTATCAGCCACTTCTAGTTGGGTAACGTCTGGGTAAATTTGCTGAAGGTGTGCTCTATCCCGTCATTCATCCCTCTGTCATCTTGATGAGATCATAGCCCTACAACTGCATGCAGACCTCTCATTCTCTCTGTTTGTTCTTCTTTGCTGCACACTGATTTCCCAGAAGAAGAATGAGCATTCCCCCCATAACACTCTGCTCCTGGCACTTATTTATTTCTGTGTAAACAGTTGTGGTGGCCCAGCTTTTGTCCTGTTCTGTTGATTTTGCAGTCTCTCCTTCCGCATCAGCCAGTCTACTACTTCCCCACTTGACTGTGGGTAATCATCTCCTTCTCCCATCATTTCTAGTTTGTGGTTTTCCTCAGCAGGTTGGCCAGCCTGTTGGCAATGATATTTTTGCCACGCTTGGTCAGGTTGATCCTATCTCTTCCTAGCAGTTCTCAGTCCTCAGAGAGGACTGTGGTTTTGTAAAGCAAACCCCTGTCACCAATACCAGTTGTTCAACCAGTTGTTGACTCTCAGGGTCCACATACAACATATGTGCCTGAATAATCTCACAGTAATGATACTGTCTAATTGCAGTGTTGTCTCAGGGCGTAGGCTGATGGGGCTGATCCCTGCTCTGAAGGAGACCCTGGTGCTGTGAGTCTCAATACATCGTTTTGGGCTGAATTCACTCTGGTTGTAATAAAAAGGCAATCTTTACAAGTAGAGATCTTCCTTGTAGGTTTTGATATGCATGCTTACCATGGAGGAAGAAGCTGTTCCTGAGGACTCTTGGCTGTTTAAGATAGTACGTACACAGTGGTTTAGTGATTTCAGGAATATCTGGTAAACAGATAATTTTTTAAATTGAAACAATCTTGATTTCTAAGGAACTTTGGCCCCAAGACAAAACTTCATAAATAGGTCAGAAGCCAACATGACTGTAAAGGTATCCATTTTTAAAGAATTCCTGATCCCAAGCCCAGCTTTTAAACTTCTTTCAACTCTGCTAATGATTGTGAATTTATTATTATTAATATTAATATTATTTCTAATCTGAATGTAATTGAAATGGCAAAGCAGCTGCAGAACTTCAAAACGCTTTCAGTCATTATCATTTTATCAAAGTTATTGCAAGCAGGTTCTCTTTCTCTTTGTGGTTAATCTTCATTGATTGGGAATGAACAAGCAGCAGTAAATTCCCAAATGCCTGTATTTGACTAGAAATAGCAATTACTTGATGCCTAGTAATATGCATTTCAAATGTGTTTGGCATTCTTTCAATATTCATTGATTACTGTTATTGGCTCAACAAATTAAAATGCATCCACAAGTATGAGAGAATATAGGATTTGATACTGCTTGAAATCCTGGTGGTAGAGAAACGATTGACTTTGCCATTGACTTTGCCATTGACTTTGCCATTGACTTCAAAGAGATGTTAAGTCAATGCTCTCTCAAGTCAGGTGTTAAGTCTCTAGCAGTGGTCAATGGCAGATTCTTACCTTTTCTTTAGACAGAAAAAGAACAACATTAATTTATTATTATTTCAGTTGGATGGTCATATTTCTTCTGACTTTGCAGCTCTTTCAATAACCTTAAGGTGAACACCCCTAAATACTCTTGATATTGGCCTGGAGTGTTCCTAAATACTCTTAAATACCACTGCTACCATAGGCTATAATGTAAAATATCTGTATCATGTATCCAATTAGTGGAGGAAGCAGTCTACCCTAAAGCAAAGACTGTAGCAAAGAATCTGAAGAAATACAAATTCTGCTGGTTTTCTGCTGCCAATCTTGGAAAAGTTAGCTCAGCTTTCTAACACAGATGCTTGAGAAAATGTTCCCATCCCATGGAACCTTGGGCAATGTGAAAAACATGCCCTACCCACAAAATGGTGAAATTAATGTCTTTCAATGTTGTGCTGCAAACCCCAAATATTTATAAATTGATCACAATACCCTGATGTGAAGGGCATTAAGGTGGGATAAACACAAGTTCAAGACTCATTTTAATCACATAAGCAAACCTCCAGCAAAGGAAACTGAAATCAATTGAGAATTTTTAAAAACCTAGGCTGGGATTCATCTTTTCTAAATGCAGATGTCTCCACTGAGACATCTAATCAACTGAACTACTCACTCTAGGATGACTTTACAGCCAATGAAGACTGAGTCAGTGGAGTTTAAGGCTGACTCATCACAATTCAAAATCCCTATAAATATCCATTTGCTCTACCGTTTTCAAAAGAGACTGAGGATGACTTGCTTAATTATGTATGTTTATATCAGAGATGTCTCAAGTTAGAATCCCCTGAGATATTAGTGAATAGAGTCAGAGCTTCTTATCTGAATTGGCCAGTTTAGCAAACAACATAGATCATTGGCTGCTCTGACAAAAGCCCTGGTCCTTTGGTAACCATTGTTCTGGGATGTGTCTCTTGCAACCAATAGGAAAATTTCATTTAGAGAAATCTACACTGATGGAACATTTTTTTTTAAATAGAAAATTCTCTGTCATCTCTGTTGCATGTGCCTCTATATTCCATGGTAAACTAGGAATAATGGTTGCAATTTCTTTTCTGGAATGCTTTGGGATGAAAAGTGTATAAGAAGAATTAAAACTAGATATTACAGTTCTTAAGTCCCATTAGAATCAGTAGAGTCAGGTAGCAAAAATAAAATTAGGAACTAAATACCTTTGCACATCTGGGTTTAAATAAAGGAAAAAAAAAAAAATATCTATTTCAGTCAGGCCTGAATTTCAACCCTGAAAAATGTCATATTACTCTTTGAACATAAGCCTGGAATCCTCATTGGTATTTTTGGCTAGTCCCTCTATTATGCTGCTGTCTGGCTGAGTTTACATAGGAACATATTGGTTTTCTCTTCTCCCTCCTCCTGCATCTCTCCCTCTCCAATACAAACAGCATGGAAGTATCAGCACTTAGCAAAAAGAAAGAGGCCATAAGAGTGGGCCAGCTCCTGGCTCATGCACAGGGAAAATCTTTTTGCTTTCTGACAGGACATTCTGGAAACATCTACTTTTCATTTCAGGCTTTTCTATGACAAAACCAAGCTCTTTCTGAGCCTATTAAATAGCTTCAGTTTGAGGCCACTGACATGTTACATTTTTCTCGTGCCCCATATTGTCAGTCTTGTTCATCTCAGGAGAGAGTTAAAAGTAAACATTTACTTTTACCTGGTATCTCTTGTGGATATCAGTCAAATGTTTAAAAAAAAAAAGAAAAAGAAGTAGACTTGTGCAAGTGTGGCAACATTTTTTCCAGGAAATGTGAGTGTATGGTTGGATTCACGTAACTGTGGGCCCTTTCATCAACCCACATCATTGTTGTGATTTTAATATACGTCTCATTGTGGCAGTATTTAAAGATTGTAGTCAGGCTCATTTTGCAAGGCCCTATGAATGAGCTGTCCTTCACCTGAATTTCACCATCTAGAAATTAGAATCTAATTTAGTTCTTAAGTCAATCATTCAGGTTCCCTTTAATGAATGAAGTGTCACCAAACTGTTCATTGCCAGAGATTGGCACCTCTGGAAGAAAAATTAAAACCAGTTATCTTATACACAGGGGCAACCTCCTGTCTGCTGACAGAAAAGGGGCAAAGAAGATGAAGCTAAATGAAATTTAGTGGTTACTTGGAAGTACAAGGGATAAGCCCCTCCCTCTCAATTGACCACTGTGTCCTATGAAGCAACCAGAGAAAAGGGTGCGGTAGTAGGCATGTCTCTGCCTGTTGAATCCTGGCCACCAGAGCTGGCTGGCTGCATAAAAGAAATATGCCAAACCTCAAACAGGATCTTACAAACTATGCCTATTTTCTTGTTCAAGTGGGGAGCTCCAAAGACAGGTGTTTTTCTGAGAAGTGTCTGACAGTTTCTCCATGAACAGGTCCACAATCCATTCCTTGTTTGAACACAACAGGAGAACATAGGCTGGTGAATTTACCTTCCACTTCCACTAACAGAAAATATAAAATGCAATGTTTCATTGTTTCTCTATAAACAAAAGTGAAAGACTGCCTCCTTTATCCCAGAAACATACACACACACAAGTGTCATCATAAATCTTTGCTGCAAGGTGATAAAACAATATACAAAGGTCATGCAAGGGTAAGGTCAACTTCTATTGGTCTTGGGTGATTTTTTATTACCATGGGTTTGAGTCTGCATACTTATTTGGTTTTATGTTTTAATTTGCAAGAAGTCTCAAATTAGATTGTTTACAGTTCATGAAGGTAGACATGAAAAAAAGGTCTAACAGGTGCCTATGCTGTCGACATACAGATGTTCCTTTCTGAAGATACAGTAATACAGCTATCTCTAGATAATCCTGACACTTTATAGTGAACAAAGTAAGTCTTCATTTTATTTATCTCTGAGCTGATACTTAGGTCAAGCTGAGGATTTTACTTAGAACTTTCCAAAACAATCCCTCTCATAGCCAAATTTGGAGATGTTTCCCAAGGGTATTCCCACTGATTGCAATAGCGCTATTTAGCAAGTGCTGAAAACTATGAGTAGAGGTGTAGGAGACTGACATCTAGAAAGGATCAGACTGAAGTCTGAATATATGAGGTTATTCTGAGAGGAAGAAGGAAAAGGTCTACCCTGAATTTCTAAACAGGGCGATATGCTCTCTGATAGGCTGCTGAACTTCTGAGATCCTGACAGTATACCACACAGCTTAGACAGAAGTGCTGGAGACAGAAGTGAATAGGTCTTACCCAGAAATAAGAAGAGAAGGAAAGATTGCAATCTCTGTAGATGCAAAAACATAAACAATTAAAAATATATGCACCACTGGTCTTTAGTCGAGTTCAAAAAAGGAATTCCATGGGGAGTTACAGTTGTCCAGGCTTACTGTATGGGTATACTTAACGTCAAACTCATTATGACTTTCGAGGTTTCCAGAAAGGGGTAAATTATAGCTACCTGGAGCTCCTCTTTGCTTCCTTGCTGACTCTGTTTTGCTTCCCCAGCTTGCCTTAGTGCTTGGCAGTATATAATCATGTAATTCCACCTGTAGTTCCTGAGCTGTTGCTGCAGAGCATCCTGTATGACATTCCCTGGCAATATCCCCAGAATTCAGCTTTATTATTCATTCTGGCTTGCCACATGGCTTCTGCTTCTGAAGCTTCCTGCTTCAGTGTCTTCCAGACAAAGAAATAAATTGGAGACAGGAGAAAGCTAATATAAGAACAGTGGTTTTCTGCTAAGCAAAATTCACCACGATTCCTATGAAAACGTTGGTACCATGAAAGTTCTGATATTGATATTGCATTGATATCATTTAAGATCTTTGTTTCATAGGAAAAGAACCTACAGGGCAGCAGGAACTCCCATGTCACATGGAAGATGTTGGTATT
Organism: Morus bassanus; assembly: GCA_031468815.1. Taxonomy (NCBI): domain Eukaryota; kingdom Metazoa; phylum Chordata; class Aves; order Suliformes; family Sulidae; genus Morus; species Morus bassanus. Next base: position 13,850,834 of record CM062567.1, on the reverse strand, counting down.
TAATTGAGCTTTACCATATGACTTCTTATAATAGCACTTAGGGTATTTCTACATTGCACAACATCATGCCACATAGAGATACCCCAGTGATATATAAAAAGGCCCTGCTGAGAAACTAATTAGTCAAGGCAGAGCTCTGTGTTAATTCTACTCTAGTGCTTCTGGTATTGCACCAGCTCTTTCAGAGAGAAAAATAAAAGGCAAACTGAGATGAAATAACTGGCCTGGGGACACAGAGGGTGGGATTCATCTCACCTGACTTTAGACATCAACAATGTAGACATTTAAAACCAAGCTAAACCCTGGGGCTCCATTTATAGTCACTGGAGATAAATATGCCCTTTTAGGGTGCCAATCATCTGCCTATTTCAGACGTCTAATTTAGGAGACGATGAATTGCCCCCTGGATTCTATTGACTAGTTCTTCACTGACTGTCAACTGAGCCAGAAGCCAGATGCAGATGCCTTCAGTACAGACATCTGCATTTAGTCAATATAATTCCACCTGCAAAGTCAGTAATGAAGCTGGGAATAGTACATTTCCTTTATTCTCAGACCTGTACGCTATTCTGTAGACCATACCACCATTTTGTTGCCTCTCCTAGTAACAGAGAGACTTGCAATTATGCTGTATGATATTTAGAGATTGTTCAATTATCATATAAATTGAAGTTTATTTAATAGACTAGTCAAGTAACTAAGCAGTTGTCTGGTATCAAAAACTAACATATTAAAAATAAGAAACCTAATTTTAATATAATTAAAATCCCTTCTAGGGTTTCAGTTGCATTCTCACTGGTCAACATCACAGTGGATTAACACTTTAAAATTTTGATTCAGCTGTAAAACCAGAGATGCAGTCGTGCAGTTATAGTGTCAGGGCTGGGTTTGTCAAATAGGAGCACCAATGCAAGAAGACACAGCATCATGCAATATAGCCCAGTCATGAAGCATGAAAAAAAGAAACGTCTCAGTAGGAGACGCACTTCCACTAGATGTGAATAAGTACTAAAAACTCAGCAAGTATGGGCAGTGCTATGTGAATAAGGACTACAGGATGAACGAAAATATGTCTGTGGTATCCTAGCTTCAATTTGCTGCAGAAAATGGAGGGTATTGCAGAAAGGATAAAGGAAGACTACTGTAAAAAGTATAGCATTTCATTACTAAATACACTGAGGAGAGGCTTGGCTGCAGATTCAGGCAAATAAATTGGTTGTCTACACAGTAGCTGCCTGCACATCATCTGGGTATTTACATTCCCAGTAGAGTCAGCTCACACCTACCCAATGCATTGGTAGACCATATCGGAGTGCTGGGCTGGTCAGACAGAATTGTCTCCTGGGGAAGGTGAATGAGCAGCTCCCCAGGCCCTGTTCACACCAGTAGGAGCTCAGATGCCTAACTCAGCTGTAGACACTCAATATAAACTTCTGCCTTTAGTTGTTTCAGTACAAAGCTCAACTTAACCCTTAATGGCATGTAAGGCAATTACATTATCTCTCCACCTCTGCCACAGTGTTCATTTTGGATTAGAGACAGCCATTTACAACTATCTCTCAACAGTTAATATTTTTTATTCCCTGCTTTCTGGGTGAGATTTGCAGAAATTCAGAAAGCTGAAGCACACGGATAGATGACTGGAATGTAGATTATCTATTTAATACTATTGCCCCTGAGAAAATGTAGGCTAGGTGTCTAAAGTTGGTCATCAGAAATTAGTACAGGGTTTTGACAGCTTTGGCTACAATTTATCTTTTCTTCAGTTCTCCATCTGTAAAGTGATGGTAATAATATACCTAATTGCTAGGGCTGCTGTGAATATAAATTCACGATGTTTGTGAAGAACTGACAAATTACAGAAAGAGCACCATAAAAAACACGTGAGGAACTTAATAACATTGTATTCAGCTGAGGCTTTAAATTGTGATTAATAGGGCCTGGAGCCCTACATTGAATGAAGGAGATAAAAAGAACTATTTAATAATTATCCATACAGAGACATAAAAATAATAGATGACCATGTAATTAAAGTCTGTGTCAAAACACACATGCATAGGGGGCTAAATGACGGTGGTATATAAAATTTCTAACAGTTACAAAGTAATGCCAGGAAAATGAAAACAAAAAAAACCTCTAAGTACAGTTGAAAAATTGTATCTCAGGGAAGGAAGCAAAGGTGGTAAGTCACCTTACCATCACACAGCCTTGTGCAAACTTGCTAGAGACATAAAGGTGCTTAATACCCCTCCTTTATCACCTCTGTATCTTTACTCAGTCACCATAATTCTCATCTCCTTTACCATGTGGGGATCCTATTCGTCCCTCTGTTGATTCCTTCCTCCTTCCCTTTTTAGGCTGTGGTTATAAAGACATGTTCTTCAGCAACTATTCCACCTTCAGCTGCCAGACACTTCTTGCTGCCTATGAGACTGTGCCCATGGAACTACTTCAGAAACCAGCAGGTCATTCCTTGGATCCAGGTTTATGTTATACACCGCCTTTTCTCTTCACTTTTCCTTTTTGTGTTACTTTCAGGGTTACTTTAACTCCGGCTAGCCTCTAGTCTGGTTCAACACAAGTCCCTACAAACTGCAGTGCTGGCAGAACTGGAGAGGACATGTGGGGTGAGAAGGAAGGGGGCACAAGGAGAAGGGAGAAGGGGAGCCACATAAGCTAGCAGGGAGAGAAAAGTCTGTGTAAAAAGCACTGCCACCAGACACCCCTCCAATCATGGTTCCTCTTCAAAAAGCCCCTGAGAAAGACAGGTGGTTCATGCAGAAAGTATTTTAATCTTCTTTCTTTCCCAAACATGGCACAAAAGTGCTATCCTCAGCAACAAAAACTCCCCTGAGACTCCACCTTGCTTTCCAGCTCTTGTGTACTGACTTCCCCTGGTGTGAAGGAAGGTTGAAGTGCCAGCTGTTAGAAGAAATAATTATTACAGCACTTCCTGCTAGCACTTCAGATTTTAGAGAGGAGAAGCAGAAGATACCTGATTCCACATTTTTTTATTTTTTTGCATTTGCTTTTTTAATTTTTTCCCCCTCACTCCCTGACAGCCTTTGCCTGTAGTCAGTGAATAAGCTTTTACCCTGAGGATTCAACACGTTGCTAAGGGCTATCATTACAGTGAGCACTTTCCTATAAGTCAAATTCACAATGTCATTTCAAAAAAGGCATGGGCTAACCCTTTCCCATTACAGACATGGAAATCCTCTCACAATTAAATCCAGTCCACACCTTCTAAACATTTAGAATGATGTGGGTGACCAGGAAATGTTGAGAAATGTGTCTGTACTCTAGATTACAGAATACAAAGGCAATAACTGCAATGTGCATCACCATTGTTCATCTCCTGCTTGTAGCTCACAGTTAATTGCATAGATAGGGACCATCATTTACTGCTATGCCTATGCATGATTCATTCCTACACAGCAGTCACTTCCTTGTCCTTATGTTAATTGTCTGTCACTAGCAGTGTGGCAGCTACCTCTGTGTGGGCATCTAAACATGCTGTTATCCTTCTATCCACTCTGCAGTTGCAGCTTGCAGTCCCAGGCAGACCATTGCTGATCATCTCTGAAATAACAGCTATGTGTATTGGTTTTACAATGGGCTGAAATGGACTGAATTAACAAACCTGCTTCAGTTGCTCTCTATTATCCTTCCAAGACCTGATTAAAGCCTATTTGAATGATGCTGTATTTTCTCCTGTCGTTGCTTCATTTCATTTTGTAAAATGTTGGCACTCAGAATAAAAATATAATTAAACTATGGCACAGAAGCAGATAGCTTTGATCCCACCTAGCTTAGTAAAGAAGACAAAACAGGCACATTTAATCCACTGTTTGTTCAGTTACAATGTGCTAGTTTTAAGCTATGCACATTCCAGTGAGTGAATGAACATATGAGGAATGCCAAAAATTAAAGTATGAGTTACAACTATTGCCATACGAAGGCTTTTATAGTGTACACCAAAAATCTCTAAACAATGAGGTCACGTCACCATACAACATAAGGCACGGCTAAATCATAATGCAAAAAGAATTTTGAAATACTGTATTTTCATGTGCACAGCCAGTGATTCAGTAGAGTTTATATATATGCATTTGTAGAAAAAGATTTCCCCTCTCCCAGATTTCCCCCCTCACCCACTTCTGATTCTCTTTTCCTTCTTCACAATATCTCCCCCTGCTTCTGCTGCCCTCTGCCTTTGCCTCTGCTTTCCTGCATGTTGCCTGAGCACTTTTATTTGCTTGAGGATTTATTTGCATAGGCATTCAGCTTATCTGATATACAAGTTTTACCCTTGGAAGTATGGCATTCATTTTGCGCACAAACACACACAGAGACACACACACACACTGCCAGGTGTGATAATACCAATGCTCAGCAATTTTTATCCTCAAAATGCCCTACAAATGTTAACTAATTAATCCTCAGAACACCTCTGAGTTAGGCGTGCTTATCCCAATTTCTTAGGCAGAGACAGGGAAGCTGAGAAATTAAGTGACTGCGAGAGCCTCCACTAAAGTCGGGGGGGGGGGGGGGGGGGAGGGGGCAAACCTCATCAGCTTTAATGGGACTTGAATCTAGTCTGAAGTGATTTGTCTAATGACACCAAAATGTCAGGATTAGACCAAAATTGCCTATAGCTGGGAGTTTTTGGGACTGACTCTGATCTTTTGGTCAGCCCTGAATTGGCCAGGCAGTTGGACTAGATGATCATGGTAGTTTCCTTCCAACTGAAAAGTATTCTATTCTATTCTATTCTATTCTATTCTATTCTATTCTATTCTATTCTATTCTGTTCTATTCTGTTCTATTCTATTCTGTCTCCGGGTCAGTTTTTGCCTGGGTCAGACACATGTAGTCCCAGAGCTCCCAGCAGCATAACAGTGGCATCCATGCCTGCAGGATTCAGCTGCTGGCAAGTGAGTTTGCATTTGCATTGTACCGTTTCTGCAGCATTTCTTTGCATTTCTTTCTCAGCAGAACACAGCAAGACAAAAAAATGACAGCAGGTGACAAGGTGGCCTTTTGCTTTTGACAGGGCACCAAGTCATGTGACGTGTCTCCATGGACAGACGCGGCATGACATGCTTTACACTGCAGGGAGAGGTCAAAGTGCTGCAGCCCCTCTTGCCTCTTTACAAACAGCCCCCACCCCCTGATGCTCTCTCATGCTCTCTCAGTTGTGACAGCTGAACAAAACGAAGGCAATTTCTGATTTATAGCTGCAACTTGCAATGAATTATACTTGGGTGGTTTATTAATATGAAGCACGTTAGCAAGAGTATACTGGATGTCTGCCACAGATGGAAAAACTAACTCTATCGATGACTGTAATCCATTCATTGTTTTATGAATCCAGCATCCTCCAGAGAGCACCACAAAACCCCACTCAGTGTATCTGAATACTACATTTTACATTTAGATTTTCTGGCTTAGAGAAAAGATGTGTAAAATCACAAGCAGGCATAGCATTCCCCACTGACTAGTGCATTTATGAAGTCTTTTGTAGTGTTATTACAGCAAGCATATGAAATACTATGTACATAAAACTAGGAATAGGGAAATAAATACATCTGTATTTTTTAAAGGAACAAGAGGTTGATATTCAGGTTTTGTCCCTCACTTTGGATTGGGAATGTTGTGTTCCGTTTTCTGTCTATGAAAGCACAAACCTGAAAACCACATGGGAGTAAAATTTCCTTGAGAGGTCTGGGGTAAGACAGCCTTTTTGAGTCTTTCAGTCAGAGTTAATTTTGAGGTCCCCCAGTGGAGTCTGTATATCCAGTCACACAGCTCTGGGAAACCATAGGGGTTTGGGCCAAGCCTACAGCATTAGGAATAAATGCATATTGAGGTATGTCCAGAAGGATTTTGAATTGCCTGGGGGGATGGTCAGAATGGTTGTGAAAGGTGGACCCAAATGGTGGGCCAGCTGGATTGTGTCGTTCCTGACGAGAAGTTGTCCCCACACCCTCGGGCTGTACAAATGTTAGAACCAAGTCCTCTGGGTCTACCTGAAAACAAATGTGCATTGACAGAACAGACTGAAGTTTCCCACTTTACACTGCTGGACTCATCCTTCTACAGCATTTCTTATGAATAAACCTCTGCAATATCCCAGTGTATTCCTGGATGTTAAGAAAGCCTGAACAAACATGGACCAATGGGTTTGGTCCATGTCTCTCTGCCCACTGAGGGCTTTTTACACCTAAAACCCATAAAACTGATGAGGTTGAACTTTCAAAGCATGTCTTTCACAAGATGTTTGCCACAATTGGCTGCTCCTCATGTGATGAAAAGTGCCATAGTTTTAAACAAATATCACTCACAAGATAATTTGTCCCAAAACAAAACCAGCCTCACCATGAAGCTTGTTGTTCTCACAGGCTTGCACCTCCGCACCTCACTACAGCGTTGTCACGGCAGGGTCTCATGGGACACAACTGCTGCTGACCTGAGACTCAGCCCTTCTCCCTTTCCCACCCTCTGGTTGAAGCTTTGGAGTGCAAGAGGGGACTGGATAAGACACATGCCCAAACCTTAACAGCCAATGGGCACACAGCATCCACATTTTATTTCAGAGAGCCAGCCCAAATCCTCCAAAACCAGTCCAGGAATGACTTCTGCACCAAACACCACAGCATGATCACTTAATAGATTTACACATGCAAATGCCCATCCTGAATTCTGTAAGTCCTTTTTTGCCCACAGGTAAAATACTATTTATTTACTTACCTTGATGTAATAAGACTTATTTACTATGTATGAAGGAAGATTTCTGAATAATAGATAAGACTTCAAAGCATTATTATTAATAAATAGAAATCATGATTCAAGCCCTGTTTTCATATCCTTAGTCAGTCCAACCTGTTACTGAAGTCAGAGCATTATTTTGTGGAAACAGGTACTGCAAGCTCCAAGTCCTTCAAAAATCTCACTAATTGTAAGAGAAGTTTTGCTAGAATGAAGACAATAGGGTTTAGCTTGTTGCAGGTGATTCAATCTTATGCAAAACATGTTTACATTTACTGAAGCAAAACACTCATCACTTATATTAGTTAATAGGAAAACAATCAGATAATTTGCCAGGATTCCCTGTAATCTGAAAAAAAATATCCCTATTCAGAAATTACTAACGTTGTCTCTTCCTGTGCAGGAGAACTGTGTTTCTCTTGAATACTTGCATGGTTCTTAAAGTTCCAGGTTTTGAGAATTTTACAGTCCTTTTCATTTCTTTTTTTAAAATGTATTTATCCTTTCAACTCTCCTTCAAGATAGTTTATAGATGAGGTATAAATCTCAGTCATATGACCAAGATATTGCAGCTGAACAATTCAATATGCATTATCTGAGACATGGTGACTGTCCTTGTGCTAACTCAGCCTATAGCAAATGCAAGGCTGTGCTATTTATCTTAAATTTCCTTCATTGTAAGCTAAGTCAAGCTGAATTTGCTGTGGGCTATGAGTATGAGCACAGGCAACTGTTATGGCTCATCTGGCACAGAGGAACTTGTACAACTTTAGTAGCTTGACTGTGCATCTGAGCTTACCAGAAAGCATGGACGGATTTGCCTGCAGTCACACAGAAAATCTGTGGCAGGACAGGGAATCCTCCTTCATGCTGAAATCAGTGGATAACTTTCCTTTTCTGGGCCATGCAATACCATGGTGAAAGTAGCTGGTGGTCCTAAGAGAACATTCACTCCAATGAAAATACATTTTTCTTTTAAAAGGGGGGCAAATCCTGACAATTGTGGATAAAATGTGGACACAAGGAGTGACTTTGGTTCAATAGCCTAATACAGTGCTGCAAACAGTGACAAGAACAGCCCTACCTTTGCATACAATTCCTCTGAACAGTATTTTCCTCTTTTTTTTTTTTTTTTTTTTTTTTACTTACAGTTGACTGAACTAACATCTCTTATCATGGTCTACAAAGAAAAGCTGTAAAAAAAATTAAATTGGAAAAGCTAAATTATTTATACAATTTCATGTGCTGGATGTTTTGGTACAGTTGAGCCTTGCTTCTTCCTAATAGCATAAGACTATTAGGAATTGTAATACTCCTCAGGGGATGTAAGATTTATCAACCCTTGCAGAATGGGATGGAAGCCAAGGCAGGAGATTAAGGGATACTAGTTAAATTAATCAACCTTCTCTCCGTATATTGGCCAGGAGAATGCAGTAAGTTGTTATTCATACATTTTACACAGTAGGAGCACAATTTGACCACAGCCATATGTTGAATTTAATATTAAACATTGGATCTTTCCAAAAACAACTCCATAAAAATGTCAATACTTTTTTTTTAGACAAATGACTCTATTCATTTTTTAAAGGCATTTACACACACAAAAAATGAAAAAGTGCTTTTCTTTACCAGCTGTGAAAAAGACCTTCTATTTTAATCCTGGTTCAGCACCCTATCATGCTTGTTTATGAGTCAAAGTCTAAAGCAAATATTAATGAAGAAGATGCAAGAGTTACAAATAGTCCTTTTTTGTACTCTCTTTTTAACTATAAAAGGGTCAAGAAGACATTTTCCCTGTCAAATTGCAAACCTTGAAATGTTATCTTTTGCTTTATGCACAATGCTGAAGTTTAAGTTTCCTGAAATTAATGTACACCATTATTTCTGCCTTTGTACAAAATGAAAAGCATCATTATATGAGCAATTTCTGGAACGTATTAGATCCATGGAATGGTCTTAAAACATAGAAATTGGTTAAAAAATTATAACATCAAAACTTTGAGGATCATCAGATTAGACCATCCTTAACCCTGAGCAGGGAGAACTAGTAAAGAGCATCTTTGTGCTACATCTAACATCCAGGTAAGGAAGTAAATAGATCACACGCTCTGCATTGCAGTCAGTACTTAGGCAAGACTATAAGTATATATTGTTAACCAGGTGGCTGTAGCTGGCATATGACTTGTACTGTAAGAAGGTTTGTAATGACTTGCTGGACCAAAGAGCCTTTACATAATGTTGCATCCCCTCCTGGTTTCAGGTTAGTTTGTGCAGCCTTACAAGTGAGACAGTTCCTGTGCTCTACCAGTTGCTGAACACCAGTATGACAACCTGGGCAATGGCCATCAGGTCCTCAAGGCCAAGCATCTGGTGGCTCCATTAGCTGTCATGGCTGTGTTCCCAGTTTTGAGCCAAATATGGGTGTAAGCACAAAAAAATCTGTCATGGTAGGAAGTTACATGGCAGTAAATGCAATACAACTTGTATATTTTTTGCTCTGATTGCCAAAAGCCTGAATTCAGAAATGCATTTAAGCATGTGTCTACAATAAAGAATAAATATAAACATGTCTCCTAAATTATACATACTTAGGGCTGTGAATCATGGCAGAAAAACAGAATTTCAAAAATTCTTCATAGTAACTCTGACATTGGGGTAACCAACAAAGTCAAAAAAAGGTCAAAACATTTGACAATTTAGATATTCAATTTTTTTAGGCAGATGCAATGAGGGATAATTACACCTCATTGTTTATCCAGTCAAATATGTTTCAGAACTGTGTATTTTTCTACACACTCTAGCACTGATGTACACCAAAAGCCTGTAATTTTCCAAGCCAACAAGTGGGATAAATGTGTGAAATAGTGAATATATGGAAATTAATTGTTAGGGTATGGGAGGATAAGGAAAAAAAACGAGGAAGACAGTGGGTTTGTAGGCCCCACAACAGGTGTAGTGCATACATTGCGTCACAGAAAAAAAGGACTGCTACATCACACAGAAGTCCTCGACTGTACCTAGCTGTATAACAGCTGAGTATGGAAGTGGCCCCTCAATAATTATCTTTCTGTTCACCTTTTAACTGAAAGGGATCAACAATGTCACTATATAAAAAAATTATTTTAAAACCTTATTAACAGCAGTGCTTCTTAAGACAATATAAAATCTTCCTCTGAAAAAACACAGAGGAAAAAATCTTCCACTGAGAAAATAACGGTGTTGGCAATAGCAAAATAAGTCAACAGAAAGTGTAACGACTTTTATACAATGTCAACAGAAGTGTTTCATTCACGCACTCATGTAATGCATAAGCCATTCGCCTGACATTGTATGCAGTTGCTGTTACAGTTAACATGAGTAAGGGCCTGTAAAAATTCATTTTTTCAGTCTATTATACTATCAGAAGTGTTTGTTGTGAGTGAAACCCTTTCTAATGCTCATTTATTATAAGCCAAAGACAGTAACACTGACATTAAACCAACTAACCTTATTGCCTTCCAGTTTTTCTCCAGTATGTATTCTGCATTCATCTGCGCTTTCACAGACCATCTGATCTGAAAGGGGATTATATAATCCTCTCTTGGAGGTACATAAACTCTGCCTGAAATAAAGCATGCAGTCCACAGGCATTATATTACAGCAACAACCAGGAAAACTAGTCATAAACATTCATTTCACTATGATTCAAAAAATCACCCATTGGAATTTATTGATTTGAAGACCAGTGATGACTTTCCCATCATTTAGCCTGACGTTCTCTGTTACACAGAACATAGAGTACACTCAGTTACCTCAGTATTGAATCCAATGGACCCTTTTCTCCAGACAAGGCCAAATGCACGTATCTTGGACAAGGAGCCTCTACTGCACCCCTTGATCCAAGGTGTGTACATCTTACAGGACTAATGGAAGGACTACAATGCATTTAAGTCTCCTCTTTTCCTTCCTTTTCCTTGCCCTTTCCCCAGTAAAATCTGTGACTGATATTTTATGTAAACTTTCATGCAATAAAATTCTTAGGACAACTTTTCCATAAGAAGACAAAGAAGCAAAATGTTGGTGTGTATTTGCTCAGACTGAGAACAGAGTAGCAGTGGAAGAAGGGTGTAGCATTCCCATTTAGGAAATGTGTGTAATGCTGTGATCCAGGTGAATTCATACAACTGAGCAGCATGAAAATAAATTCCCAATAATAAACACAGTACACACAGTAAGACAGGAAATAGCTTGCAAGGAATCCACAGGCTACAGTATGTTTCTATAAACTAGTCAGCTAATGTCTGATTTTGCCAACTGTATTCACTCTAAGCATAAATTTACTCCAGAGTAGTCCCAGATTTAAAAAATGTGAAGTTTGTATACAAATGATTTTTTTTTTTTAAGCTAAATCAGCTATATTTGATGAACAAGTTGTTTGCTGAGAATAGCTTACTCTGTTCTACGTGTGCCTGTACACAATATGCTGAAAAATGCATGACATTCAGAAATCTTTTCATGAAAAATAAATACGTAAAATCGAAATGAAGATCCATTCTAAGTCTTGGTTATGCACTGGGAAACCCTGGTCAAGAATGTCAGTTTTTATGTACCAGCATCCTACCTGGCCGTCCCTGGCTTCCAAGCTCTTTAACCAGACAGACATGTATGACTGGTCTACAGGTGGAAAGGATCATACCTTGAGAATCCATTTCAGCCTTTTTTCCTTCTCATCCTCATAAGCATAAAAAATAATAATTGGTGAGGTCAGATGAATTGTTTTCACAAAATTCAACACTTTCAAAAAGAAAAAAAGAAGTGCACATTTGTTTGCTGGCCTGATTGTAAATAGTTTCTATATCAAAGTAGTAACATAGTTGTCCAAAGGTTATAGACACCAGAAAAACTCTCAGTAATTGAGTGTTTGAGCTTGTAACTCAGGTGTCTGCAACTGTGTCTTTGTCTTGCGATGGCCATCTTTTTTCCCCATCTTCCCGTAATAAAGGCAGTGGTACTTATACAGGTTTGAAGCTGCTGAAAATTGTACTGGTCTGATTCATTGTTATCCCTTCTTTGTATAATGAAATCAGGTGAAATTGAAAAATTTTAAACTGGTTTTAAAGCTCACTTTTTAGCAAAACATTAAGTGAAAGAGAGAAAAACATCTCTGTGGATGAAATATAGTACATGTCAAGGAAGAGCAATACATCTTTTCTTTCCAAGAATTCTTAGGACTTCATTAATTTCCCAAGCTCATTTCTTACAGTTTATTAATGCAGTGTTGCTCAATCTCCTTTTCTTGTGTTTTTTTTTTTTTTATTACCTCTTTTATATTCACAGGATGGGTTTCCCCTGTGAATCATCAAAATTCACATTATTTATATTTGCCAGATTCCCTCTGTTTCTACAGATATGTCATGTCTGGGTGCTGATTGGGCCTGGGAAGTAACAGTGCTGGTTTCTGTATGCATATGGTACCACTGATTGCTTTTAATAACTGTTATCCAAAAGATCAGCAACATGAAAAGGGTTCTGCTGTGCTGGTAAGACTATCAAGAGAAGTTAGGCATCTAATCTGTTGAGATGTTTCTATAAATCTTGTTTTTCACCTTCCGCCTTCTAAGGTACCTCAATACTTACATAAATCTTGCCTTTGATCTACAGCTCTTCCTTCATATTGTATTGCAGCAGCATCTACTCACCCATGCTTGAGACACCATACAAATTCAGTAAGAGGTCTCTCCCATCCTGAAGAGCTTAAAAGACCTTTTCTATCTATATGAAGAAAAAAAAAAAAAAAAAAAAAAAGGAAAAAATAGGATAAAAAAGAACTGGAAAAGGCTCAGAGAAGGAGCACAAGGATGACCAGAATTATGGAGTGGCATTTGAAAGAACCACCAAATACATGACCCCTCCTAGAAAAGAAATCAATTAAGATGCATCAAAGGAAACTGATCTATAAAATCATGAGTTACATGGAAAGGATAAACAGAGAAAGATCAGTCACTGTTCACTGTTGCAGTACAATGACATCAAATCAAGCTAGCAGCTGGCAGACTGAAAACAAACAAAAAGACTTGGTTCTCACACAAAGTGAAGGTAAGATGTGGACCTCGATACTGCAAGACACTGAGAGGATCCAAAGGTTTTCCCAGCTTCACACTGACAGAAAAGAAATCTATCAGGGAGCAACTGAACACTAAGATAGTGCTTCTGCCTTGGGCAGCCCCTGAACTCAAAATCACTGGAACTGGAGAGAGAATACTTGGCAAGTTCTGCTATGTTTGTCCTGTTCTTAAACTCATCTATAGACTTTTTCCCATTGTTAGAGAAAGATTTTGGACTAAATAAACTTTTAATATAACCCAGAAAAGACTTTTTATGTTCTTATATTACATTAAATAAGCAAATCAAGGACACAAAGCAAATTTGAATCGATTTGCGTCACAGGCCAGCAAAAGAACTGGAATCAAGTCTTCCGTAACGGCTATGCACCATCAACAACTGCATCTGTTCTAGTAAATAAAAGTGACCAGACAATGTTCTTTGGCCCTGAAGCCAAGTGGCGTGACAGGGCCATTGTCCATACAACTGAACTCTGAACCTGCTAAAAAAACCTGCTGAAACCAGAGTTACCACATCCAGATAGGCCATTGGGAATGCTACTTGACCCATGCCAATTCTTGAGGATGATCATAAAGCTAAGAAAAGCCTGATCTCTTTTCTCCACTACCAGCACCTGGCTATGAAAAAAAATAGAGGAAAAAAAAGTCTTTCTGCATCAGGTACCTTTGCAACCAACAGTCTTGAAAAATTTAAGTGTTTCTAGACATGGGAATTTTTTGTTGCAGAATAAACGAAGTCTCCTACCTAGCAAAGGCTTGGCATGACTCACATTATTGGCCCTGGATTTTTGACAATCCTGGAACAGTGCTCAAGGTGATAATCAACCAGTGTCAGTTAACAATAATGCCCAGTTCCATCTTTCATAGTGGTGGTTACTTCTATTACTCAGGAGCACTCAGAAGATGTATTCATATTTTCAGTGTCATTTGAGATCCTTGTATATACACAAAGATGACAAAATGGTGTTCTAATACCACTGTGGGGCTCCAGGTGCTGGAATTGTCTTGCTACAGAAACTTTTGTGTGAGTTCCCAGAGAGCTGAAGAACAGTGAAGGATAGTAACTCTGTATAATTTCTGTTGCTTTTGCCAGACTAGGTTATGATAACTTCTATTATTGAGTTGGAGGAGGGGAGATAAAGAATCCTAGCTTTTTGTTTTCCTTCTTTTTTCAAAATTCAGCATCTTTAGTGAGCTAAGAAATATGGTTGTTATCTCTCTGTTACATACATGCACTAGTGTTATTTGATATTCAGGACACCAGGAACATACTGTTTAAAAAATAAAAAAACCAATAGGAATTTTTCCACTCTCTCCATATTTTCTGCTTCCCAATCAAAGAAAAGTACTTGAAAAGCATGAACATTATGTTTAAAAATAGTTCTGCTGAAATATGCCCGGAGATCAGAAGAAACTTCCATATTTGGAAGAACCTACAGTATGTTCTGCCAAACTATTTGGCTTTTCTTTAGGTCAAGGCAACCCTGGGCTTTGCTGCTGTTCCCATAATGTGCTATAGACTGGGTGAAAGTGCTCTCCTGTCATTTCCAGTTTACAGTACACTTTGTGCTAGCTGGTATGGGACATGACTTTGCAGTCAGTCCTACGTTGCAAACCTCAGTAACTAAAAAAGCACATTCTACCCTGCTGTAGTTGTATTTCCTGTGGGTAGCCATGGAGAGCAGGCAGAATTTTCTCCTGGAAGACTACAAGGCTTCTCTCCTTCTTTTTTCTTATTGACTCCCCTCCACCCATCTGTTCAAAAATATTCCTTTTCATTTTCTAAAAGCTTCTTTTTAGAAGACTTGGTAACAACTACTGCAAAAATTACATTGCATCTCTCTAGATACTTTTCCTTCCCTTTATTTTTTCTTAAGAAAAGACTTGATTACATATTTTCTTAAGATCCTGTTTGCTATCAAATATTTAATTTCAGGAGCATTCCTGTTACCAGTAGTCACAGTGAGTAAAAGCTCCATTGATCTTAAATTGGATTCAGCCAACAAACTGGGATTTTCCTAAATTTTTGCCTACTGACACCTCTTTGCATGTCTAAAGAATGAAGTGCCATTGCAATGCTTCCAAATATTGTGATGCATCACAACTCTTGCCTTACTCTTTAGGTAGTTAATTACCATATTGGTATAAGACATTTTTTTTGTCTATTGTTTGTTTTGTTTAACTTTACTGTCTCTCCTGACACTGCCTTTCATGCTCTATCTGACACTAACACTCATTTTCATGTTTTGAAGAAGGTTGCCACCTAAGCTGGGAGGCTGCAGGCATTATACATATTCAGTTTCATTGTGTTACCTGAGTATTTAAATCCTGCTCTGTTAGCATATGGATCCCAGGCCTTCAGAAAGTGTGTTTGATTACAGTGTTACCTCTGCTCCCCTGTGCTGTTGTTCCAGCACAATGGACCCTCTGTTAAATCAGGGACTGGCTCCTGCGCAGCCCTTGCAATAAGAATATGCCATTTATTATCTCAGCATTTCCTACTGCTCAGGCTGCTCAGTTGCCCTCCCAAACTTCGAAGGCAGGATGACGTGCCGCCTTCTCTTATCCTCAAAGAGTTGCTGGTTTGTAAATTTTATTCAGTGGACAAAACTATATGTTGCAAAAAACATAACGGGCAGGGCAACTGGCAACAGTTACTCTCCAAAAATAATTCTTCAGTGCTTCACTGTAGCTTGAGCCAGAATACTTGATAAGTTTGATTGTAAATAGTAACAAGCAGCCAAAGACTCCTATTTCTGATCTAATTATATTTACAACCCAGTTCTTTGCCACTCTCAGACCCACTGTTCCTGAGGTGTTGCCTGTGTTCGTGGGACTCTTTTGCCAAGGCAGCTCAAATGCAAAAGAAGCTGAGGCTCAGCCCTGTACTGAAGGACTCTGATTAGCTCACATTGTCTCATAAAATGTAGGATAAAGAGTTAAAGATTTGCTTTCAAGCTGGAAAAATGCATCCAGTAAATCTTATGGCTGGGTTTATAGGGACTTTGTTTTGTGGGTGAAATCAAAGTTAGGAAATAAAATTTGCTTCAAGGATTAAGCCTCTAATCCTTGACTCTCCTTTGGCCAATAAAATGTCTGATGGATAGTGTAAGCCTCTATCAAAGTCTGTGTCTCAGCACCAACTTCCCTGGTCCCCATAGCAAAGAAAACTAGAAAACTTCACATGCTGCTTGGAGCCATGTCACCAGGCAAATCAGTAAGGCCAAAATACAGCTTCAGGAATGCTCATGTTTTGCATAACAATTTACTAGTTGATAAGTGCTGTGGAAGCACCAAGGGCTTAATTAATAATGTGGCATGTCTCCAATGCCAACCCTTTTTTCAGGGGGGTGCTCTGCAGAAAATCAGCATAGACCATCACAATACTTCCCAGTGAGCCTTCCTTCAAAATCCTAGTAAGCATGCACTGAATCTCTGAATTAATCTTTTTGGAGAAGTCATATTCATTTAGGGTAAAACTGAGCCCTGTGCAGCAGTCAGTGCAAATGCTGGGTTTCACTCTGTTGGATGTTTTTATTCCTGTACCTAAAGATAAGTCAACTGGGGTGAGGATTCAGCACTTTTTTTCCAAGGGGAAAAAGTTATAAGTGCTTGGTATAATGACTTTAACTTAGCTCTGACCTGATGACTGACGACAATCCAAATGTAAGAAAATAATGCAACATCATATCTGTCAAGAGAAATGAATTGCTTTTAAAATCTTAGGTAAAGTATGTCTTTTACTGAATAAAATGAAATTATGCGTAAGGTTAAACTGGGACGTGGTACTATTCAATTATTTGAGTTTACACCAGCAATATCTGTGATTTTTTTCCAAGTCTTTGATAATTTAATTGGGGTCTTAATCTGTTAAACATTCAACTTGCACTGAATCTCAGTGGACTTCAGATATTTTTACCTCCTTAGGCTCCTTTGACAATAACTTCACATGGAAATATGGCTTATACACAGTCCTGGAGGTGACATGAGGTACAAGGACAGAATGGCAAATGTTTCTGCTTCTGTGTATGACAACATTCAGGTGTTGGAGCGGTACTGACAAGTAAGATAATGTCGGTTCCAAAGCAGTTTTCATGGCAGCTTAGATGCACTTAGCTCAAATCCTTTCCACTGTGGACTAAATTGTCTCAACTCGTCTGACATACGCCTTTGGCTAAAAGCACTCACAGGAACATTTGCCATGGCTTTGATGCATGGTAACCTATTACTTTGAAGTCACTTGACTTAATATATGACTCTACCTCATCAGTGTCTCTTCAGCTCTCAAACCTGAAAGACTAAGTTGGAAAATTAGGGAATATCTTCAAGGGACTGAGGATTTACTGTTAGTAGATGTTCATAATTGAGCCTTCTGACTTCTCTTCCTGGAGCTAATAAGCAAATGCTGAGTAGCTGGATGCCCTCACACTCTCCAGTGTCTTTCAGTAGTGACTTCTTCAGATGCTCAGAAGACCAGAAAAGACTCCAGCCTGATCAGCCAGGTGCCATCTTCCTTCTGAATTAAAACCATCAAGAGCCCTTTTATTCCAGTGAGAAAATTGTTGGTCTGTTGTCTGTATCAGTCCTTCTACCTTTACTCTTGACATAAAGTGCATTACCAACTGTAGGTAGGCAGCTCTTTTCAGTCCCTTGTAGTACAGGAAGTATTCTAATAAACACTACCACTTGCAGCAGCTGAACCAAGGAACATAATACATGAATGTAAAACACTGCCAATTGTTATAGATTTTGTCTAGTACTTGTGGAATGCCACTTCCCATACTTCTTTTCTTCTCTGATGTGGTACATACTCTTTGTCTTTCATGTCACTTTAAATGAATGTGTCCTTACTGTTCCTTTGCTTTCCTTTTCCTCCCCTTCTAAGAACTGCTGCTTTTATTTTCCTTTCTGGCTTACGCTAGAGACAGTTTAGATTTGATCATTACCAGTGCATCAGAGGAAATATACAGTACATACTGTGATTTCAGCTGGGTGGACTCAGTTAGCAATAATATGACTAATGAATACGCTGTACTATGGGTTTCCTGCAAAAGAGCAACTCACACAACCCAGCCTTTATCACATTGTTTTTGTTAGCCATCGCTCTTTATTTACTGTCACTGAGGCTGGGAAAGACGGCTTATTTTCTCAGCGTTGTGCATATGCATCTGTGCTGGAGCTGGCAGTACAACTTGTTCTTCTCCACTTTCCTGCATGTTTTATAACCTGTTTTTATTTTATAGTACTCCAGTAATTTATTCACTCTAAATTAAAGTGGGATGCCTGTTCTGTACATGGGCTACCTCGCACATTATACTCTACTTTTAAAAGAGCATAAAGGATTATATTAGAGCTTATACATCTCTCACTAATAAGCTGAAGGTCCTAGAAACCCAGTGGTCTTAGCTGGCCTATTCAGAGGCACAGGTTTAATTCCAAGCTGTCAGCTAGCTAGAGGCCTTTTTCAACTTCTATGAAGCATACTGCTTGTTTCAGTATTACTTCTAGCTGTTTATACATGGGGCAGATTTACTGGACATCCAAGAAAATTGTTGCTTCCTCCTTTGTCTTCACAAATCTGTGTGCTTTCAGAGGGTAAGAAAATGGCTGCATCACTGTCAGCCTCTCCTTCCCCACAATACTTTCCATTCTTTGTCACAAAAGCTGTACCTTTGTTGCTTAGGTGCTCATGCTTTAGATAGTTGTACCTTCGGCATATAAATATCCACTGTCAAAACTTCTAAGTCTTGCAAGATGGAGACCCTTCATACTGACTTAACTTCCCAAGGGGAATTTGTTTATCCTGTTATGTGGTCTTTAGGTAAAAGCTAGGTCCCCATAATGGCACTTCAGTATCACTTTTTGCAGAAGAGAACAAGTACTTTTCTGACTGGCATTTGTAACAATTGCTGCAGTTGGGTCTGGAGTGCCTCTTGATGTAAGAGCTGGAGGAAGAGCACAGAAAGTTTTACAGGGCTGCTTAGTCTTTAACACCTTCCCTTCCTCTAGGTTTGCGCTCCTTTCCCATTTAATCTCTGCACTTGTTAGAAAGGTAGTTGCAGTAGCAGGAAGGAGATACTGAATTTCAAGGCAAGTAAATTGTAACAAACTCTCACCAAAGACCTACAAGGGGAATCTCTAAGACACGATCATCCACTTAAATAGCAAATATATTTCTTAGCAAAACAGTTCAACTGCAAGAGAATAGCCATTAGAAAGTCATTGTCATTTCAAATTGATACCACATGGCATCCCCATTTCATATCATTCATCTCTCCAAATAATTAATTGTTCCTCCTGATTGCTGTTTATTAACCCCTTTAGCCACTTCCTCAGTACTTTACTGTGCAGAATCAGGTAATTTACAACAACATAATTATTCATATTTCTGTAAATGTAGCTGGGTTAGACTGAGGGAATAGGGGACTATGGTGCAAAGTGTGTGGGGTTCATGTACACTCGGTCCAATATTTCTTCTAGTGATTAAGCCAAATCTCTTTCAGAGTTTAAATATTTAAAAGAAGAATTTGGTGTTATTCTTGGAAAGCTTATTATTTATGTAAAGGAGTAGACTCTATAAAAAATCAGTTCTCAGGCTGTGAGAGTCAGCAGCCTCTTAGATTTTGTGCTTTTCTGACTCAGACAGATAAAAAAGCTTCATGTCACATTTTGGCTCTTCAGTGAAATCCTTATCCAACTTGTTTGTTCCTCTACAAAAGCAACAAGAAATTCACATAAAGTCCTATACCCAGCCGAGGGCTGACCCCTGTGCTAGGGAAAACCAAGTGACATGCCAGTCTGCTGTACCCCTCACTACCAACGGAGCTTCTGCATGACCAATCTAGAGCAGCTGTTGCAAAATACTGTGTTCTGTGCCATTACAACACAGAGCTGTTGTAGTTTATGTCACCTCACCTCTCCCTGTGTCCTCCTCTGAGACAGGCATAAGATTTTACGTATGAATAGTATTGTGTATGTAGGCTAAGATATTTTAAATTATTTGTTATTCAGTCTCAGAATGAAAGGTCACTTTAAGATATCTTTGTCTGGGGACTAGAAATGGAAATACCAGAACTACTAGGTACTTTCACACATTATTTTAAATGGAAATCACAAGCAAAGCTCTGAAGAGAAACAATGTAACACTACACATTCTTAAAATGCATTCACTTGGTGTTTTCATTTTGCTTCCCTTTTTTGCCCAAATACCCCAGCTCTGTAGAGATGTGAAATAAACATTAGATATTATACAGATGTGAAAAAAGATATCTCAGTGTTTTGGAACTGCTTAAAAGAGTGAAAGCTCCAGACTGCAATCCTTAGGTAGAAATTACCCAAATAAAACTCCCACTGAAGCCAATTATTTTACTGCCATTTACACAATTGTATAAAATGAGCTACATGCTTTACAGAACAAATAAAGAAAAATCACATGGTGCCTTTATCGCCTTTCCTAGTTTGTCTTACTCTCACAATTCATTGCATAAGAGAAACAAACCATAGGAGCAGAAGAGAAAAGAAACACCATAAATGGCTATAGAAAACTCTATAAAAACAAGAGCTGGATGGGGCAAAAGTTCCTCTGTTGAAGTCAGATGGCTACTTATTTTTAAACGTTTCACAGAATATTTTGCTTTTTGATTGATTGGTTGATACATCAACCAGAGTTTTACCTACATGGACACTAAAAGAGGACTCGTGAATAAACCTGTTATAAATGATTAGATCACTGCTGTGTATTATGGTATTATTTTTATCCAAAGTCTTTTACTAAAATAGCACAGCTTTCGTCTGATCTCCCTGGTCAGACAGTGCTCTGAGGAGCACTTAGGCACTGCTTGCTCCCCCCGCTGATTCCCCAGCCTGGAGGGTTCTGCGAGGGCATGGGGGAGCAGCAGCCCTGACACTCACCTTCCCACCCTCTGTGTGCCTCAAACCTCTCTGCTCTGGAGGCCTCTCACCAGAAACAGCTCACTGAAAAGCAATTTACCAGAGTTATTGTTATTATCATCGCTATTTTTAAGCAAAGAAATCAGCTGTGATTTTTTATTCCTTGAAATCTGACCATCCACATTCAAAGAGGGTCTCCACAAAGAGATGCTTAAAATGGCAATCTTGAAGGGAACTTGGTTTACAGAGATTTCTGATCCTTTCCCTTCTCTTGGTGACGCCAATATAAAAACGCCTCTTTAATTGATGGGATTATATTGCAGTGAAATGGAGCTATGAGTGGGAGTAAAGTGAGATCCATTGTATGAAACTCCCATTACTAATCACATAATTGGAGAGTAAAAATATTTTCAGATTAGCCTTGGCTTTAATAAGGAAGGACGTGCTCTTTCAGGCATGTTAACAAAGAGCAGAAGGGACTTGAATGAAATGTGATGAGGACATATGGAAGGGTAGCACAGAACCCAGAGGTGGACAAGTAGTAGAAAGGGAGGGAAGTAGATGATTGGGTCCCTGCTGTAGGCTGGGGCGAAACTCTACTGTCATGGGTATATTTAAGTATATTTATGTATTGCTGAAGCCTACAAAGACTTAGAATTTATAGAAATTACCTGAAATAAAATGTTCTTCTATGAGTAACCTGCCTTCCAAGTACCTTACAAAGATAATGGAAGGTTGTAAAAGAAACAGAAAAAAAAAAGAAAAATTTTGAAAAACAAGTAAACAATGGACTATGAAATAGGCATATTGTTGTATCTGTGTTATAACCTTTCATTGACTTGGACTGAGAATTTAAATGTGAGATTTAAAATCTTCTACCTAACCTGGCTGCAGTATTTCTTTGATAATGACACATGGCAAGCAAATATATTACTATATTCTGCTTCAGCAATGGAAACACTTTTCTCTCCATTCTGGTTCAGCAACTTTATGACACTGTGGAAAGGAAGAGATCAGTATTTAAATACGTCTTAGTAAAAAAATGCAAACCAAAGCCGAACAATGCATAAATGCTTCTCTCCTCTACTTCAGGCCAGGAAATCCCTTCTGCAATGGTGCTCACCCTTTTATCAAGCATTTGTGAGCCTGTGATGTAGAGCTAGGGGAAGCTCCCCTCTACTACTCTTTGATGAACCAAAAGAATAATAGAACCAGACTGGTCTTACATGCACACCAGGCCAGCTTAAATATGTTTTCTGGGCTTAAAATAATTTTTTATAGATATCTCTAAGCCAAAAATATTGTCCACTATAATGAAAATGAACTAATACAGTAACTACAATTAACCTTGTTGTGTAATTAAAAGTAACAGAAAGCCATTCTGTATGACCTGAGCTTCTGCTCAGCATAACTAATATGTTATTCATAGGTAATGGAGTTTGGAGCTGACTGAAACTACAACAAAAGGGAAAAGGGAAATGTGATTTTTTTTTTTTTTTGTGTTAATGTTTCTATTTAAGAATTTTTTTGTTTCAATAAAACATTATCTGGTTAAAGACCTTGTTCTAGCACAAGGAGGTCTCTACTAACTACTGCAGGGCTGTAAATAAAAACTCTTGCTTTGGCACTGAGGTAAGAAACAGTATAGTGGTGGTGAAAAGGGCTTTACTGGGTATTAAAAGAGCTCAGACCTAATACTGGCAGCATGGCTAGAGATAAACTGATGGAAACTCTGAGGTGCAGAATCCCTGCACATCACTCTGCTAGGCCCTCTAAAGCCCTATGCTTTTCCATGTCATATGCCACTTGCCACTCTCAGATGCAGAGCTAGATGGGTATAATCCAAATATCTTTATTATATTCTATGCTCATCTAAGAGGTGGTATGGTGGCAATGGTACAGCAAGAGAACAGGTCAGAGAGGATACTACAGTAAAAGACACCATGGCTGAAGGCAGCATTTCTTTTCTGGCCACCAGGCAGCACTTCCTCTTAACAGAGGCATAGCTACAATAGGATATTGCTAAAGCCAAGAATTTCTGAAGGTGTATTACTTTGTACCTGCCAGTCCAAAAAAGAAATGGAGCAAGTAGTAAGGAAATAACAGAGGGACTTCCAGTGTGACTTAAGTTCACATCAAACTCAAATGCATAGAGTTTTCAAAAATAGATTATACTTAATTGCAAATTATCTCTTCAGCATGTCTCACATTCTGAACTCATGGCTTTGAAAGAAAACGTCACAAATAGCATCCCTGTAAGCAGTACTTATTGGCACCTTCATAAATCATCTTATCAGAATCAAAAGCCTGGATAATCCTGGGGACTAAGACCCAGATTCTTAAAGGTATTTTAAGGATCTGTGTGTGTAGTGCCTTCTTATATTTAACACTGATTCTTACAGTCTCTGAGAAAACTGTACCTCTGACATTTTCTTATCTCTCTGACCACACTCTATCTGCTTCTCAGGTCTCTAACCATCACTTGCCTCTTAGGGTAGAGTCAGACAATTTTCCCATTCTCAGCCTGGATATCCAACACAGCCCACACACAGCAAATAAGATTTACTGCAGAAGGTCTGACTTTAGTCCAAATCTTGCAGTTCTGGTTCCTTTTGGCAAAAACCTCCTTAGAGCATAGCACTATTTACCAAGAACAAAACAGATTCTGAGGAAACATATCTTCAGAGCAATACAACAGATTTGATTGTTCTAACTTTTCTCCTATAGCTTTGCTAATTCTGAGACAGCTCCACTCTCTACTGCTTTCAGTCTCTCCTTTCCCTCTTGAGACATACTGTCCTCAAGAACAGCTCTGCTAAGTCAGCCCAAGCCAGCTGTCCTGTCCCTGAAAGTGGAGTACAGCAACTTCTTATTAGCACCAAAGAAGAAGAGCAAGTATAGAGTAATCTTTCCTCTGTCATGCACACCCTCAGACAGATGTTGCATCAGACAACTCTTTTCAGTAACCAGCAATGGACCTATCTCAACAAATAGCCCATTTTTCTCCAGATAAATAATTTTTACTCTTCAGTTCTCTTTTCTCTCTCTTCCCTTTATTGTTTTTTGCTTTTGAAAAAAAATGAGGCAATGTACTAAAGATGCAAATAGAATCCTTAGAGATTCCCTTGAATCTTCTTTCTTCTACATGGTAGAGAAATTTCTATTAACCGATCATGTGCTTTTTTTTTTTTGTGATCACTTTTCCCACAGCCTGATGTTACATTAGTTTAATGTTTTCAGACAGAACAGTTCTTAATTCCCTCCACAGCCTACAACTGTCTAGCAACTTTTCCTTGTTGATCACAGAAATAATTATCCACAGATCAAAATAGAGAAGCTTCATGCCAACCGCATTACATTGAAGTTTGTGATTCTGTTGTCTTTAGAAAAATATTGTTTTCCGTCTCCATGCTTTCATTCCAGCAGATATTATAGACTCTACTTTGCCTTGGAAGATGATAATAAAAACCAAAAAGATGGAGAATTCAGCTTTAGAGGATTAGATATGGTGTTGACATCCACTAGTGTGGAGTTCGAATAACACTGAAAGGAAAACAGAAGAGAGATAAAAAGAGAGAAGACAAAACAAAAAATTATCACCTTCAAATGAAGTGATGAAGCCAGCCTAGAAGGACACATGAAGGCAGACAGATAATAGAGTTCATCACATTTTTTTATATAAATATAAAAGAATATAAAAGAGTTGTCACTAAAGGTGTCTATGAGCAATTTTATTGCCTTGTGTGTAGTTCCAGGTATTATACACCTGAGCTTGAACATCTGATTGTGGAGATTTTGAAAGGCTCTGCTAGGAAAAAATATACCTGATCTATCTCAGAAGACTTGACTGTTCAGAGCTAGGCTCAGGATAAGCCGATTGCCTAGTCCTTCCAGGGAGCTAATCAGCGTTGTTTGTGTCTGCAGCCAAAAATCCTGTGGAAGAGGGAAGCTGAGCCATGGTGATGTGTACTCTGCATAAGCTTTGTGATACCTGCCAAAGAATGCAAAAAATCACCAAAACAGGAGAAAACCTTAAGGAAATACAGTGGAGCATGGTAGTACTCCCACTCACTTCCATGGGCTAGCCAAAAGGTCTCATGATAGAAAAGGTAAAGCAGGGCAGGAAATATTTGGCTGTGGAGTCTGTTTCTCACCACCTTGACCTGAGGAATATCCTTGTAGGAAACAGCTCTTTCTCTTTCAGCTTATACAGACACAAGGATTTTTTTGTGGGGACAGAAGGCAGTGAGTTTGTGATGTTTTGGTTTTCTAAATAAGCTACAGATGCTTGAGCATTTCCCTTTAAACTAAAGAGCTGTGTTCTGAAGCCCCATGCAAAGTTCTGTAGTATGTACATGCACCCTACAGCTGTTAAGTCTGTAATGGCTATAGGAACCAAGCACAAAGCAATTAATAAAATCCTGAAGCCATTCATGTGTATTCACTATGGTCCAGATCTCATTGCCACTTCACGCAAGACTTTTCTAATACATTTAAATTATGAGATCTTCAAAACTCTATATAAGCACTCTGTCATAAAGATATGAAAAGCTATGTTTCAGGTCTCTTGGGCAATAGCTATGATTAAGACTATTGAGTAGTGATTATAGACTTGAACTATGAAAATACTGAAGGAGAATCAGACAAAATAAAAGTCTTGATTAAATTGGGACTTGATGGGGAAGAGCTCAGAGACTTCAGTAAAGCATGGTCTGTAATAAAAGTTTGAAATTCACAGATTGAGATTACAACAGAAGAATTAACTTCTAACTTGCAGCTATCATTGATTCCTTACTAAACTAAATTCCCTTTGGTTTTATTCACAATATAAACTTAACAATAATCATAAAGTTTTGCCAAAAGCAGTTTGCAAGAAATGAACCAAAGTTTGGACCAGGTGACTGTTCATTTAGTAAAAAGATCTGAGCTCTGGAAATTGGACTCGAAATGTCAGATGATGAGCTTTTCTGTTTCTGATTGCATTGGTAGGAATTACTGTAAAGACAGGCTGTGCTTTGGCTTTTCATTTTTTTGAGGCAGGGGCAAAAAATGCTGAGACACACAGAAATGTAATGAAATGCCAGTGGTTTCTTTGCTAGCCAACTGCACTTATAAGCCTACAAGCTTGTTACATATGCAGGCTACATATGGACAAATGATTAGCTAGTTTGCTTCTTAGTTAATGGTCTGAATTAATCAGTGGCATGAAGGAGAATGACTTGAATGGAGGACTCTCTGTGCCAAAAAGCTTCTCTGTGGGGACATAGTTAAACATGGCATTCATGCAAGATTAAAAAAAAAAAAAAAGGGGGGGGGAAGCCTAAATGCTTCCAAACCAAAGATCTGGTTTGTGCTGACCCAGCTTTGAACTTCTGAAGGAATGAATGAATTCCGATGAGCCAAAGTAGTTTTATCCTTCATCCCTGAAAACAAAGTGGGGTAAACAACTATATTGATAGCTCCACAACAATTGCATCATTGCCTGAGCATGAGAAGTGGAGCAGAATCAGCAGAGGGGGATGAGGGACTGCTCTGCCATTGCTAAATTTGCAATTCCTTCTAATCCTGGAAGGTCATTTCCCCTCACTTTGAACGGACCCTCCCGCATTTTCAAATGTTTTGCCATGAAATTCCTCACCACCCAAAAGGGAGGGTGATATGGAAAGATTAAAAACAATGGAAACAAATGAATCTGGTGAAACAGGCTGAGAGGCAGCTCTTGCTGTGGTCTCTTCATTGTGCAGCTTCTTATGTGCTTACTGCACCCCAGTGTCTGAGGGACTGGGTCCTGGGGGATCAGAGTCTGCCCTAGCTGCATCCCTGACTTGCTGGATAACACTGGGTAAATCACTTTCCACATTCTCTGCCCCGATTTTCCCAACAATGGAAAAAAAAAAAAAAAGGAAAAAAAGCATTCTTGCTTTTGGTTTTATTTGTAAAAGGTACTGTTGAGCTTGAGCTAATATGTGCTATATAAAGGCTAGGGATCAGTATTCTTTTTTGTTAGCAGCAGTGAGAATAATTTTCCATATAAAGAAACAACCAAGGACACGTTCGAGCTAGCAGAGAAGGCTGTGTTTTGTTCTGCTTAGCTAGAGCAGCAGTACAGGTGCCAAGTTTTCTCTTTAAGCCAGCAGAAAAGTTAATATGGACATGGCAAAATAAAACCCTGGGGACAGAGGCTGTCTTTCTTCTCCACATGGTCAGTTTAGCATGCTACTTGCAGGCTCAGAAAATTTCAGGTCCGTATCTTCCAGTCAAGCCAAAAGCTGCCGTGATGAGATCTAAATATAATTTGAGAAAGGGGAAAAGCAGAATAGGGAATCCCATGGAAAATTTGAATTCTCTGAAACACATCAAGAGGAACATTTAAGTGCAGCTACCCCTCAAGCAGGGTGATGACAGGGATTTTAGTGCATGACTTCAGTTTTTCAGAGCTCAAATGTGAAACCACGAACTATGGGGTAAACTGAGCTTTGCCTTCCTAACTTCCAGACTGAGCAATTGCAGCCTTGAGGCTGAAGAGGAGGAGCCCTGGAGAAGGGCTCAGATTTAAAACCTGGAGCTGCCACAAAATCTTTACAGATCACCAGTTCAGGATGCCAGAAAAAGCTCAACCAAAGAAAAGCGAAATTTTGCTTTCCACAGATGCATCTGCTTTCAGAGGCAAAGAAATAGGCTTGTCTGGATACAACCTAGTCAGTCTGGGAAGCAGGTTACAATAGCCTTACTGTCAACTCTTTCTTCAAGCGAAGTCAAACTGGCTGCAGCACAACAACAAATCTTTGCAAATGCGACTGTAGAAGACATAATATTTCTCTTATTTCCTGCACAACATAAAAATGCAGTTTTTCCAGGTTGGGATCAAGCAGAATTACAGCCTAACACAACCTTTGCATGTCAAGGTGACAAAATGCACAAAGTGAACATGATATGATGACATCCTAACAATAGTCATGGAAAACAATGATAATAATATCTCATGCAGAAAGAGCAGTTGTCAGGAAGCTTTAAAATGCCATGCTTCCCCTAATCCCTCACCGTTGATTTTGACCACAATGAAATTATATGCAGACTATGACAAGGATAATCTTGACCTTCACCTAAGAACCAGTTATCAGCTCTATAGCAAAAAGCAGATCTGACATCTGACGGTAAGCATAGGCATGTTAAGACAATTACCTTTTGAGATAAATTAATAAATGAATGACTGAAGTTGTTAGCAAAATAGAATTATTAACTGGATAAACACCTGAAACGAGCGTTTCCTCACTGACTCCTGTATCTGGCCCAAATTTAATCCCCACAGCTCCATTCTGGGCTCCTAAAATAATTTAAAAAGAAAAAAGTAACCAGTAAGATGCCTTATAGTTGGTATAGTGGTACAGCCCAACAGACTGACCTTTAAGATTGAATGTTATGGCTTACAAGGCAGGCTCTACAATTCCTGGATTTGTGGTAAAATGGACACTGTAACCACTGTAAACTATACATACCCCTCAGGCAGGGGGTGATAGAAATTCATCGTCAGGGCACAGAATTGCAGGTGTGATTAATTTATATTGTTTGTATAAATTACTTGTCATTATCATATGTATGTATGTATTCATTTCTACTGCAGCCCTGCCTGCAAGTCAAGGAAATAAATACAAACTATACACATAAAAGATAAGGCCCAAGTGCCAAAGATAGAGGAATAAGTTGCATTTATAAAATTTAGTTGGACTGGTCCATTTATTAGTCTCAGAGATCAGTTCTTCTGCCTTGCTGGTGCTGTTTGTTCATGAGAGCGGGTGATTCATTGAAAAAGAAGCCCACATGCCAGCAGTAACAAACTACAAGGAAAAAGGCTGAAAAGTTTAATCAAATTATCCCAATATTCAGTCAAAAGATTGTATGTTCATTTCAAAGATCTCAGTAAGAATCTAAGGCCACTGACAAAACAGGAAATATTGAAAGAAAAATCCATTTAAATACCAACATCAGCAGAAAATCACTAGGAGCTGCTTGTTAAGCTTAGTGTCATTTTAAACTTCAGATTCTTTCACTTGATACCCAGCAGGAGTAAAATTTCTATGTACTTGTGAAGATATTGGTGTTTAAACAGATGTCAGAAGCTTTTTAGGTATAAATGGAAATTGAGTTACAGATTATGATGGCTTAGGGATTTGAGTGGTGTATAATATCAAAAACTGTATCCGAGAAAGAATGTAGTGTTGAAAATAATGATCTTCAAATTCCTGTACGCAGGAACTTTTAAGTTGTCTAAAACTAGTTTTTTTACTTTTGTTATTAACGATGTAGAAAACTATTAAAATGAACTATAAAATGACATAAAAAAATAAACTAAATTTAATTTTGACATTTTCTGTTTCATCTGCCTGTGTATTTTTCCCCCATGGCCTTCCAGCATTTTGTATTTTTTTGCATTCCTCTTAATTTATGCCCTCCAGAGTGTCTAATGCAATTCCTATATAAACTCAGCCTGATAAAACCTGATCCACAAAAATAGCAGATAAATTATCAGCACCACCAGCTATAAAATGAAAGTCCTATATCCCCCACAAAAGCTAAGCTACCCGCTGGTCTCCACTCACTCCAAAAAAAATGTGAAAATAAATGGGCCCGATGAGTTGTTCTGGAGGTTAATACTTTTGGGTCTTTTCCTGTCAGGGGCCTAGGAATTAATTTTTATATCACAATTCCTTCCTGGTAATGGAAGTCAGGAAAGCTTGCACATTAGGGCAGAAAAGGGAGCACGGGGATTATACAGTGGACTGCCACAAGGACAAGGAATCTGCAAAAACTCCTATAAAGAATGCTGTGCCATGACTTGAAAAATGCTTTGAAACTTTAACATGGAACTACCTGTACTTCAGAAAGAAACACCTGAAGCAAGTAAAAAATACTAGAGCCACATTCTTTCCACTATGCACCTGCACCCATAAAGTTCAATTCAGAAAATTCTTAGTATTGTAATATTTTATGCTACATATCATACGTTTTCAACATCAGTGGCAGATGAATTCTGTACATAATCAGCAGCTGCAAGGTAAGAAATTGCTTTTGCATCTACAGATTAGTTTAATACACCTCTCTGGAAGTCAACAGACTCAGTCTGATTCGTGTTTGCACCATTTGCTATTTAGAGCTTCAACATGAATTTATAGTTACACCTTAATTAAATGTCTTTTCCATTCTCTACCTAGTTAAATATAAATATAAACCTACCAAATGCATACATAACCAAACTTTTCCTCAATTTACTCTAAAAAGCCTAAAATGTTACCAAGTATTTGAGCTTCTATTGAGTACTTCTTTGTCAGCTGGCATGGAAACCAAGGTATTCCCTGGAGTTGAAATAAATATATCTATCCAGATATGCACCCCTAGGTGGGACCATCTTCAACAAGTCATCTTTAGAGAAGTAATTTTTTTTATCATTCTGAATGTAAATAATCTGGAGCATGACTAAAGAGAAAAGTATCCATTATTACCCTTCATTTCTGACTAGATATGGGGTTGTGTCCACCTGTCCTTCAGAAATCTGTGACAAAGGTTTAAACAGGCAAGAGACACTGCAGCTTTTCCTGGGAATAAGATTATTCCCCTCACATAGGTACCTTTAGATCTATTTTTGCTACTTATCTGGTTTTGCCTTGGATTTGATGCATGCATGGATCCTATGACTTCAGAGAGAACGCTGCACGAGTGTCACAGCTGAATACAGCATATTGTTTAATTTTACCATGGGCCATACCATTTCTCCAGAATGAGCTCTGCATGTTCACAGTTCTGACTGAGATTTCTGTCTTTTGAATTATTTTCAAATACCTACCATTAATTTGACATGACTCAGGTAAACCTTCTAAGTAAAATGTTTTCCCTTTTATATGCAATATTCTGCTTCCAGCACACAGCTACACGAGTGGGCACACTGCGTCAGACAAAAGGTACACTGATCCCAGTTGTCTCTGCTGGTGGTCAAAAGCAGATATCCAGGCAATCATACAGTCCTAGAGGAAGTGCAGGTTGTTCACTTCCCCAGAAGGCTCTCCTGGCTGAGTACAGGATATGGAATCCTTCAGCTTTGTGTACAGCAGTCCCAGATGAATTTCTCTTTCACAAACCCATCCACTTAGCCTTTTAGCCTACAGAAACTTCTAGCATCCACGTCATTCTGTTGCCAGGAATTTCACAGCTTAGCTGTATCTGTATGAAGAACTGTTTTCCTTGTTTTGAACCTCATGCATGCTGGTTTCACTCCATGCCACACAGTTCTTTAAGAGAAGAGTAAACAAACAAACAATATACCTGCACACTTATTCGAACACGTGAACAGAGTGAGAGGCAATGACATTTTGATAATGGCTTCATATCTTTGAAATTACCAGGTCCACAACTTTCATAGGAATCAGAGGATAATTCAGGCTGGAGGGGACCTTAGGAGATATCCAGTCTAACCTCCTGCTCAAAGCAGAGTCAACCACAAAGTCAGACCAGGTTGTTCTGGGCTTTATTGAGTCAGGTCTTGAAAATCTACAAGTATAGAGACTGTGCACTGGGCTACCTACTTCACTGCCTGACTGTCCTCATGGGAAGAAGGTTTTCCTTGAACCCAGAAATTCTCTTTTCTCAACTTATACCCATACACACTCTTCAGCCCATCATGCACAACTGTGCAGAGCCCAACTCTATCTTCTCAAAGGCTTCCCCTAGGTACTGGGGAGCTACTCTTGGGCCCCGCAAAGCCTCCTTCCCCCCTAAATGTCCCATAAATGGCCCAGCTCCCTCAGCCTCTCTGCACAGGGCAAGTGATCCATCCCCAACTGCCAAACCTGCTTTAGTTTATCCATGTATTTCCTGCACAGGGAGGGGCAAAACTGGACAAAGTATCTAGATGTGGTCCAACATGTGCTGACCAGCAGGGCACAATCCCTTTCCTCCATCCCCTGGCTGTGCCCTGTTCACACAGCTCGGGATGCCGCCATCCCTCATTGCTGCCACCAGCATAGCTGGTTCCTGCCCAGCTCACTGCCACCCAGGTTCCATGGCCCCTCCTGCAGAGCTGCTTCACAGCCACCATAGCCTCATCCTGTGTCACTGGAAAGAGCTGCTCCTTCCCTGGTGCAGGACTGGGCATTGGTCCTGGCTGAATTTCATGTGGTTCCTGTTGGCCCACTCCTCCAGCCTGTCCAGGTCCTTCCAGATGGCAGCTCTCTTCTTAGGCATGCTGACTTTCTCTCCCTCCCCTACTCCCAGTTTGGTGTCATCTGCAAACTTGATAAGAGGTGCCACCTTCAGGTCATTGATAGACATGTTACACAGGACAAGTCTCAGGATAAAACCCTGCAGTACCCAACTTGTTATGGGCCTCCAGGCACAGTATAGCCCATCCAGCCAGTTTTTTACCTATCTGGTTGTCCACTGATCAATCCCTACCTGAATACCAGAATACTATGTGAGAGTGACAGCAACCTTCTTAAAGTAAAGTAAATCCAATCATTTTATCTTAGAAGGCCATCACGTTGGTCTGGCATGATTTATCCTTGGAGAAGCCATGCTGACTCTTTCCTCTCACCTTCTTCTCCTTCATGTACCCAGAAGTGTGCTCCAAGAGGAATTGCTTCATGACTTTCAGTCTCACCAACCTGTAGTTCCCTGGATCGTCCTTTTAGACTTTTTTCAAGATAGATGCAGTATTTGCCTTCCTCCAATCCTTGTGGATGTCTGCCCACTCTCTATGACCTCTCCTAAATAGAAGAGAGCAGCCTTGCATGGACATTAGCCAGTTCTCTCTGCATCCTTCAATGGAGGTCACTTCAGACATCTCCACCATTTATCTTGGCTTGAAGTGCCATGTGACAGCAGGGAACAGTCAGAAGTGCCCTTCCCTTGGACATCTCTCATACTAGATGATGCAAGGCTCCCAGGTGTCTCCTTCTTTGCTTTATAACCTTCCTCTTACAAGACTCTTACTCTTCCTCAGTCAATCCTGAGTTTGACCCTTCATTAAAAATGACAGTTCAATCCGAATAGCCATGTCAATGTCATAAGAACACTGATTCTTATCTGCTAATCCTATGCTAATCCTATATGGGACATGAGCTATATATGTCAGACATAGGCAGGTTCAACTCCTTTGAAACTAATGTATCTTTCTAGCAGTGCAGAGAATCAGGACTGCTATCAGCTTCTTGGTGTACTAAGGTACACTTCTTATTTTGAGTATTTTTGTAAAGTATGCTGTAAATGGCTTGTTTCCATGTATTTTAATGCAGTAGCTTACATTTGCATGCTCCTGTGTATTTAGTAGTACAGAAACATCATGCTTTGTGGTTTTGGTTTGTTTTTTGTTTTTTTTTTTAATAGCAGT
Source organism: Morus bassanus (assembly GCA_031468815.1). Lineage (NCBI taxonomy): Eukaryota > Metazoa > Chordata > Aves > Suliformes > Sulidae > Morus > Morus bassanus. The sequence goes on along the minus strand of CM062567.1, from coordinate 13,817,696 downwards.
AATGCCTGTAAAAATATTTTCAGAAGAGTGTACTGTCCCCACAGCCCTGAATATAGATGAGTGTCTTCATGCTTTGCATATGAAGACCACACCTACAGTCCTCTCACTTTTTCCAATCCTCTCCCGGGTGACACTCAAAACAAACATTGTGCTCAGAGCACAGAGCTCAAGCCCCAGCAAAAGACAATTGCCCATAGCCACGTGGTAGATTACTGCTTTTCTTACTGAAAATAAAGAAAGCAAGCAATGAATGTTTGTGAGCTGCACTGATTATGCACTCAAATCAAGTAATTATATCATGGAATAGCAATATTTTTATATGTAGAATGGAAGAATGAGACATGCGATGGGTGGTTGTAGGGAAAGTAAGATGATGTACAAGAGGTGTGATAATGAGAATGGAAACCTGCCATCCTGCTCCTTAAAGCATCAGCCCTTAGCAATTACAGGACATATTCAATAGATTTTCATCAGGAAGGAATGTGGCTGTCTATTATAAACACAGTAGCCATAGTAATGTGAGGATCTACTTTCAGCTATTCAACAAACAAAAAAATATTTGAAAAAAGATTGTGGCCCCAAATCTGCTCTTGGTAACACATATTCAACCCTCTTGACTTTATCTAACTGTGAAGAGAATTCAATCCAATTAATGTATTTTTTTCTTTCAAATGTTCTCAGTGTCTACAATAGCGCTAGTGCTCTTCAAGTTGGTCATTTTCTGTCAACTAATGACAAGCCAAGCAAAGGGCTCTCAGCTACTTCTCAGGCACTCAACAGGTCATTAAATGCCAGGAAATGCCTGTTCTATTAGTCATTAATACTGAAATAGCAGTTTCTGTTAATAATAGATGAATATCCTCCTTCCAGAAGAGGACTGGTCTTTTTGCCACTAATGTACCAGACTGAACTAGACTTTTCCTTAATCTCATGCAATAACTTAAAGTCACAGACAATAGAATAATTTATGTTGGTAAGGACCTCTGAAGGTCACCTGGTCCAACCTTGTACTCAAAGCAAAGGTAACTTAAAAGTTAGCCTGGGTTTCTCAAGGCTGTGTCCAGCTGGGTTTTTAATATCTCTGGAGATCCCACAACCTGTCTGACCAATATGCTTTGAGTGTTTAACCACTCCCACTGTTATTTTCTTTTCCCTATATCTGGTCAGAATTTCTCTTTGTATGACCATTGCCCCTTGTCCTTTTGCTATACACCTCTGCAAAGAATGAGACACTGTCTTGTGTTCAACCACCCACCAGGATAGCCAAAGGCAGTGCTTTTCCTTCTCCAGCGTGAACAAACTGCACTCCCTTGGCCTCTCTGCACAGCAAGTGCTCCAGCCCCAGGTCCATTGTGGGGGCCCTCTGCTGAACTCACTTCAGCACGGCACCCTCCTCCTGAATTCTGTGTAGAGTTAAAAAACCTTTTCCTTCAATATGCTGGCTACTCTTTGGCTAATACAGCCCAGCATGCTGTTAGCCTTCATGGCTGCAAGGGCACACTGCTAGTTCATGTCCAGGTAGTTATTTATGAGGACTCCAGGCCTTTTTCGCAGTGCTGCCACCTGGACGGTCATTTGCCAGCCTGGACTGCTGCACTGGGTTGTCCCAAGCCAGTTTCAGCACTCCGCACTGTTCTTTGTTGGACTTTGTGAATTTTCTGTTTACCTACTTCTCCTGCTGGTTGAGAACCCTTTTCTGTACTGTCAACTTGCCTCCTTGCTTTGGTGCCAGCGGAAAACTATGTTCTGTCCCATTGTCAAGGTTGTTGATAAAGATATTAAAGTGTTATGTGCTACATGGACGATACCACAATTTTCTTGTCCAGACTCTGCCTCACCTCCTCTCTCAACTGCCCACACATAGTCTGTCCCAGAGAATAAAAAAAAAAGAAAAAAATTGGCAGTAGGAAATACAAAAACTCCCCATTTCACATGTGAGCAGCACCAGGTGGACTCTGCAATGGAAACAACATATATAAGTGAGGAAACCTGACTTAGTTAGCTCAGCCAAACAAGGATAACCCCAAGTCAGCACTAAATAGGGGGGAATATAGCTTTTCACAACTTGATTTTTAATTTCTTACTGTGTTTTTGCACATTGTTCCTAACAGTAAAACATGTAGGTGAAACTGTAAAGCCAGTAATAATAGCAAGAGAAGGAGAGTAGCTCAGCCAAAAAGCAAGTTATCCTTAAAAGGAGGTCAGATTCGTAAATACAGACCATGTGTTAAATAGTGAAACAAATTTAATTCTTACTGAATAGTGTCATTGATACAAAAATAGAGCATGTTGCCTCACGCTTAATGGACTATATCAGATTTAGAAGAAAGTTACTAGACATTTTTGTTAGTTCAAAATAGCCATGTGACATAGGACACATTCACTTTGCCCTGTGTTGGTAAACAATCAGCAAAAACAGGCAGTTTTTAATGAATAACAACAAAGTGAAATAAATGTATTTTTAATATCAGGATGGTGATGAACTCAGTACATTCGATCTTCCCTGAGGCCATGTAATACTTTCTACACGGCAGAAAGGAGAGGTGGTACTTTCCTAGAAAGACAAATCCCACCCCATGCCCGTGTTACTGACCACAGCTCTGGAGCACAAAAGATGACAGTCTGTGAATTATCCACCAGTGGTTTTTAGAAGCTTCTCTGCAAGCTGCAATAGCACTGTCAGCTTCTTACTCCATTCTGCTTAGGCAGAGTGGGTTATATGACGAAGTTGGTTGTGTAGTCCCATGGTCTTAGCCAAGATGTGTATCCTTTGCCAACTAATGTCAATGCTGCTGCTTTGCACCAAATTATTTTCTCCTTAACTGATCTAATCTCTGATTAAAAATTGGTTTATTTTTAGTGAAAAATGGGAAGAAACTCCTACCCACTGACTTCAGTAAAACTTAAACTGCCACTCAGCTTTTCACACCACATTAAAGAAATTCTTCACAGAGCAAGTCCAAACACCCAGTATCTAATCCACTCTCCTCTCCCTTCTCCAAGAAGGTATTTAGGGAAAACCCCAAGGCTACCAGAAAATGCTGCCTTTACAAACCCTACAAGCCATGTAGGAAAGATTATTTAGATGATGGGCAGAGTAATAATCCACTGATAGCCTTCAGAGGTTACTATAATTTATACAAATACCAAGGTTACCTAAGGTGTGGCCAGGACTATTGCTCCTCAGAATCTCTATAGTAAATACTGGGTGCCTTGAACCTGGAAACCCTGCAGATTGTGAGCAATCATTATCTGGCTTCTAATGAAAAGCAAGGTCCAACATAAAATGTGAGTAGTGTCAAGTGTGAGAGGTATTGGAGTGTCGGGCTCTGGTTCAGACCTCTCTGATACTGGCATCACACTGTGACTGCTAACACCAGTGCCAACAGGAGACAAAGAAGCTTGCCCTTTGTCCTAGGCTTTGAAAGGGATGATGGAGGAACACCTACTTGAGTGGACACAACAACTTGCAGTGTCATTGGTGTAAGGAAGCAAGACTTGATCAACTTAACAGTGTCCCAGATTTACTGTTTTAATTCTGTTCATCAACAGTGAAATCTCCTTCATTTCCCTTTTGAAATGGATTGTAAATCCTAAATATGTCTTCCCAAGGCTCAAAGCAGCTCTGAAGCTTCAGCTGGGCTATTTTCTTCAAGAAACACTAATACAAGTTGTAACCGTTCATCCTGGTTCTGTGCCAGGTTACTTGGCAAATGCATGCATGGACTTAGGCAGTTCCTTTCATCTAATTTGATGCTTTGCCAAGGTGGGTTATTTTTATTATTAACCTTCTGTCATGCCTGCTGTACAACAGTCCAGAAACCTCTTGAGTCTTTGGCAGAGAAGCAAGGGAGACTCTCTGGCAAAGGAATAATAAGAACTCAAACCCAATGGAATTTAAATGATTATGAAGAACAATAAAACACTAAGTGATCAGATTGCTTAAAAAATATCTTGAGGACCCTGCTGCATCCAGCAGTGAGAGTTAGTGCTTGCTGACAAAGAAAGTATTTTGTTACTGTCAGGGTGGCCATCCAGAGATGAATTTGGTATCCTGCAATCACTTCATACAAGACAGGTGTCCTGCTGAAACAACTAAATTCACAGTTATATTGCATCCTCTTTTTCTGATGTTTCTGTAGATGTCAACAACTGACTGAGCATAAAATAAATGTGCTTTCACCTAAATGAGAAGGGTCCCAGTCCCCCAAATCAGGAATTTTCTGGACTTTAAGAATTCATAATCTTGCTTTTAAATATTTGTGCTCTGTTTTCACAATAGGAAGGTTGATATTATTCTCTACTCCAATTCCAAATTTTTTTTTGTTTAGCTTATGTCTAGCCCCTTCTACTATAAAACTCCTCAGCTGAAAGACACATAAATAGCTTCCACCTTCAGTCTAAAACACTGAGATTCATTTGTGACCCATTGTTTTGTTTGGAGTTACATAAGCAGTATATTTTTTAACAAAGAAATTGACAAAATATTTTGGATAAAATGCAATTCTTTTGAGGAAATCAAGGGCAACCAATCTTTTGCAGCAAAGCTTTATGAGGAAGCATGTTAAGAACTTCCTAGCCAAGCAGATTTCTGCAGAGGTAGACAGCTTCCGGTTTGGAATTTTTTTTCTAGCCTCAAATATTCTTCATACTGGCTTTCAAAAATCACAGGGACCTACCCTAGAATTACCTGTCCCGTGTCCTACCTTTTTCAAACAGGCAGTTCTTTTTGGCCTTTGAAGCCTTGAAGTCAACAGAATTGCATACATGAGAAGATCAGGCTGCGTACAATACTTCTGAGGCACAATAATTTAATCTGACCAGTGCTTTCCCTGCTAACAGTCAGGTTTTATGTTTTATTTAAATAGAAAAATCAGCATAGGATGGTGTCAAAGCTAAAGAACTGCCTTGGCCCTTAGGAATTCAAAGTCCAAATCTTGCTGTTTCTTAGGAACTCTCTGGGAAGTTGTATATAAGGTGAGTATTTTAAGAGATATTAGTCAACTAACACCAAGTTAGGTATCTCGTTAATTCTTAAAGTCCCTCTCCTGTTAACTTTTCATCAAAGTACCTGCTCTGCTGGATTATGCCTTTTCTGTCTTAGGTTACATTTAAAACAAGGATAATAAAATTTATGGGAAACAGTTTATTAACAACAATATTAACTGAAAGAGGCTCTCAGAGTTCACAGATTTAAAGAGTTAAGGGGAATTTATATAGGCTCCCACTGCTCTCAATTCTTTGTGGGATTTTCCTAATATTTCTCTCCAAAAAACAGTCTTTATAGGGGGGTGGTTACCTCACATACTCATATTCTTACTTTCATATTCACTGTAAGATTCAGTCAAACCTTGTCACGCCACTTGGCGAATGCATTAACTGACACGACAGCAGATTAAGACCATTAATAAAATCTGCTGCACAACCAACCTTCCAATGAGAACGTGCCCTGTGGTAATGGTGAAACTGTCAGGAGTAACTAAAAAGGAACAGCAAATCTACAAAAGGAAACTAATAACCATCTAACCTACGTAGCCTGCAGTAATGACCTAACTAAAATGATTTAACTAAATAATACAATGTTTAACTTTCCTCAGTGAGAAGAGGAAAGCAGAAAGGTATGCTACGGATTTAATTTTAGAAAGCTTGCTCAAGGGAACGTGATTGTTTGTTATTGCTATTTATTCTTTATTCTTAGAATTACCTATGGGATTGGTAATTTGCCCTTTAACACTTTTACCAAATTGCACATCAAGCTATTTTGTTTGGAGGAGGAAACAAATAAAGGTGAGATAGTAATATACACCTCCTTATTTTTCTATTTGTTTGCTAAGAGCATGGTCCTTTCATGCTATGTACGCAGCCAGAACAGATATTTCACTTTCTATCAGACAAATGGGAATGGAAAGATGGAACCAATGTGACAACATTAGTTTATATCAGGGGGCATTCAATGGACATCAGGCTAAGAAAAGTTTTAAGGAGAGATTTGAAAGAAGAAAGAAGGTTGAACTAGATAGGAGGAAACACAAAGGCTTATTGGCCATACAGCCCTTATTACATTAGCACTGGAAAGCCTGGACTGCAAAAGCTTGAGCAACCAAAATAAAATCAATGGGACAATTTGTATGAATTAAGCTTATGTTCTGTGGCACAGATACCGTACACAGCTGTACATTCTTCATGTAAGCAATCTCCTTCTTTGGTATAAATTGATATTTGACAAATAGGGGATACTTGATCAACAGTAAAATGGAGATAGTCTTGGGGGCTACTATCATGGAATACCAGAGGATATGGTAGTAGGAAAGAACAAAGGAGGAAGGAGGAAAAGATGCTGGGATGAAACATTCTTTTAGATCGTGATTTTCAGCTGTAAGTCAACAGTGTTTTGCCTTTGACCTTAGCAAGCATCAGATCAGGCTGAAGGATGATTGAAGGATGAGGAGGGATGGGGGAGGGGCAAGTGGGTCTCTTTCTCAGAATAATGTTGATTTCTGTACATGGTTTTATTGGTCATTATTTATTTATTTATGGTCATTAGAGTACCTGAGTCAGGCACAGTGGAAGGACATAGGTAAAGCAAGCATTTTTCACAGTGATGCTCTATCAAATCTTCTGTCTTCACTGATCTCCAGTTTCCTGTGATGAAGGACAGCTCTGTGGTACACAGAAAGCTCCCTGTGCAGAAGGTGTTCACCTTCTGCAGTGACCCAAAATAGGGAAATGACTAAGCAAGGCAATGGACCTTCTCAGAATGTATAAATGTCACTCTTTAATGTGCATAAAGAATCCCTTTCTTTACCTTATTCTGCCTTTCATGATCTATTTTAGCAGCAGGAGATACTGAAATTTTTGGAAAGCAAAGGACTCCAGGGAGAGAAATGTAACAGTACAAAAAACTGCAGATAAGCCTGTGAGTCACATGTTCTGTTGATCTAAATCACTGTCGTTCCAGCTGCCTTCATCAGAGATACCGTGATTTACACAGGCTGAGGATCTTGCCCTGTATTTCCAGGAATTAACAAACAGTGGATGATTCAAAATTTTGTATTATAGTTCTTACACTGTAGCTCTATTCTGTTTTCTTAGGAGGAGGAGAATGGCTTTACGTACAGTCTGTATATTGATATATTGTTATCATTAATCGTCTTTTGGTACATGCTGCATCTTTTATTAATAGACGAACTTCCCAGCTGTAAATGTCAAGATAAATTGATTGGCCAGCTGGTACTTTGGAGATACAGTATTTCTCTAAAGTATCCAAAGCTTGAAGTGGGGGAGGGGGAAGGGGAAATAATTTTGTTTTAACCAGGATTCAGCATTACTTAGTACAGAAAGGACTGATAACAGAACAAACCTGATTAATACATCTAGGTTATGGGAAAAAAAAAAAAAAAATCCAAAACATTTTCCTTTAATTGTAGATTCTGACTTGCAAAAACATTTCCCCTCCTCCTCCCCCCCAGTACACACACAGTAGATGTACCTTTGGTTTACTTTCCCATATTTTATAAAAAATGCATTAGCTGAAACAGTACCAGGCAGGCTGCCATCTGCTGGCTGCTGCTCCGCAAAATAATCTCATTAGCTACGGCAATTGCATTAACCTGAGAGAAGTGTGCTGTACGGTGACATTGATTCAGACATTTCAGAGGTTACTATTGCAAATCAAAGTACGTTTGGAAAAACAGAACAATAAATCAAAATGACCAAAAATCTAATCTAGATACAGTCTTTAGGATATGCCCCTATTCACGTTGCAATTCCTCGTCAGACTTATGGTGGTCTCAGTGATCCTGATCAAAGAGCTTTGGTTTACGTGCAGGAAAACAGAGGACTGAAACTGACACCATGTGCCCCTAGCAGGAATCCTTCTAAAAACTAATGCTTCTTTTTATTTAGAAGCTGGGAGGAGAAGTGATGGGGGAAGGAGAGAGGCTGGATTTCTGAAATTCTTTCTTTGTGAATCAGCAGATAGTGCTTCTGGAGATGGGAATGTTTCCTCTTGGACTGACTCCATCTCCTTTTTTGGTCTGCAAACCCTTGAGGTTAATGGTTGGGGTTGAAGAAGTTGGAGCACATGGCAGTGCTTTGAATATGAAAAGAGGAATTTGCACAATATGGGTGCATTAGTCATTTGCAGTTCACTAATTATCTGTTTTATGTTAATGCTAATGCTCCATGTAAGTAAAGTAAATTAACACGATAACATAAGAGAAGCAATTAATGGAATATATAACATTTGTAACTATAATAAAACTGATTTCATTCCACACACAGAGAAAGCATCTATTTAGGTCTCTGAAATAAATGAGGAGCTTGCTGAGACCTTGCTGCTCTAAGTAACACCAAGGACAGACTCACATGACATAATATTGTTGCCATAGTAACAGGGATGTGCACCAGCGGAATCATGCCCATATATCATTAATTTAGTGCTCTGCTAAACACAAAATAATACCTCTCCTAATTATATTGTGCCTTTGATTCTTAAGAATGTAACACCATTATTACCGAGAGTCAACAGTATGAACTTTGAGGTGTGATAGCTATCAGAACATATAACTTCACCGGAAAATATAGCTTGTTGTACACTTTCTTGGATACAAGAAAGAAAAAAGAAAAAAAAAAAGGAATCAACATCCACAAGTCTCCCATATCCACAAGTCTCCCCTAATTGTCCTAAATATGCCACTGAGGAAGCTAATTGGATGTGTGCCATTTGGCAACATACTTCTTTACAGTCTTCCTGAGGCTCTGTGATATCAGCCACTTCCCAAAGCTTGGAGGCTCAGCTTGATTTGGAACTGCATCTGGTGCTTTTGGGAAGCACACTTGATATCAGCAATCACACCACACACGCACAGCTTCCCAAATATCACATCCATACCCAGAATACTCATATCAGCAGCCAAAAAAGGGGAAAAAAAAACCCAAAAAAACAACAAACCCCAGAATAAAAAGCTATGAGTAAATTTACTGATGAGAAAATGATGATGTTGATGAAGTCACAGGATGATTTGGAATGTTAGTAATGTTATTAAGTCACCTTAGAAGAAATCACCCTGCAGACTAATGTAAAGAAAGGTTATTTTTATTACACTGAGTGTTTCATTCAGGTGATGAATAGTTTCCAGAGTCTCTGTGAGCTCCAGGAGGTTGCAGGATCTCAGGCTGCTCTCTATCCTGTCACCTTACTTCTGTCACTCGCTCTAATTCAGTCAGGTATTTCAGTGCATGCAGTGGAAAGACACCATGTGGTCTTGCTGAAAGCAAAAGCACAACCCATCTTCATGAACACTTCAGTGTGAAAATGCCTTCCGGATTTGGAGTCACATTGTTTTATTTTCCTATACCTTGATCCTCAAGCACGTCACACTGCTTCCTTCTGAGTGGGTTTGCATGATCAGCCTGCTCATTTTAAATCTTGGCTTCCTTCTGATTTGCAGAAGAAGGCTGGAGAATTGTACTGAATGACAGGCTATTTCACAACTTGTTTCTCTGGACGAAAGGGAAATCTCTGAGAACCTGCAAATCCCCAGTACCCTTTCTTACTCTCCAGTCTGGCTGACCCATTTTGCAGGACAGCAGTGGGTGCATATCTCCCTGTAGCCATCTTCTGATATTCCCTCAGGCAGATGTATTTACATTTTGTTTGATTTTCTGCTTCTTTCACCAGGAAGGGTGGAAGGATTTTTGCCCCACCCCTCCACCTTGATTTCAAGCATCTTATCCTTAAAAAAAAATCTAGTGAAATCCTGTTTTCTTTTGATATTCTTTCCTAATCTGAATTCAGTTCCTAGCCTCACTTAACTGCATGGATCTCCTGAGGTGAGAACATAATAACCAGCACATTCCTTATATGTATTCAAGTTCTATTTTTAGCACATTTTAAACTCATAGGGGATTTTTTTTTTTTCCTGAAAAGACAATGTAATTTGTATGCAGTTTTCCTAGTTATGATTCTGGGGGACATTTTTCTTCAAATGATAATTACAGTCCTAACAAGGTTCAATGCCTCCCATCATTTCACACGCGGCAGCGCCGATTCCGAGGACCACACTGTCACCTAGCGGAACGCTTCTGTAGTGAGCCCGACACCAGCAAACGCCGTCGGTTCTGCAGCCCCCTACTAACAGTGCTGCCCGGGTGCTTTAGTCCCTGCTGCTATGCTGTGCAATCTTTTGTATATGAAAAAAAAAAAAAAAATCACAGACAAGCCGAAGAAGGCCAGTAGGCAAAGTCTGGGACTATCTGTTGCTGTTGTTCTCTCTAGGCAACCAAAAGCATCACTTCTATAGTTCTTTTTGGAAAATATGTTCTCTTATGCCGGGACCTGTGTCATTCACAGCACTGTATATAAGAGCTATATGCATGAATGGATAGGAGACTAGATCTCTAAATGAAAATCCACTGCAGGCAAAAGTTAAATAAAATTTAATGTAGTGTACTGCTACTTTCGATGCCTGTTTCCATTGTATGTAGTACAGAAACAGTATGTGACAAAGCAAAGTAAAGTTTTTGCTATCATCCTATTTTAAATTTGATTACTCCGGCTTTTATATTATTGAGGCATAGCAGGCACCTGATTTATAATATGATATTAAAAGGGAAATTACTCCTACCAGTAGTCTTAAGTAGCACTTACTTCTAGCCTCTGCTTCTTCCAGACAGGAACCTTCTGACAGATCTGGGATTACAAGATGGATTTGCCTAAAATAACCTCTGATTTAATAAATCAGCAACAAAAATAATCAGCAGCAAGATTAGGACACATACTGTACTTTGGACCAGACTTCCCAATACTTGTCTAGTTCCAGTGCTGTCAATAGTCCTTTGTCTAATGATCTGGTTGCATATTTCTTGAGTTGGATCTGTGCTACTTTTGCCAAGGGGAGAGGGCAGGGACAGGCCGCAGCTTTATTTTTGCTGCCCAAATGCAGCAACTGTACAAGAGTCTGCCCAGCTCTTAGTAGAAGACAGATTTGCTTTCTTTGATCTCTAAAGAGCACAGAGGGGTTGCAATGTTCAGTGTTCACCAATGTTCCCCAAACACCCTAAAATCTCCATAAAGTGCTCAACCAGGCTGTAAGACTGTTTGTGCCCAACCCCTCATAAAGTAACCTCTGGAGACCACTTTTGCCTTCTTTAAAGCCCTTTTACACTTTAAGTATGACAAAGAGAAGCACTGTTATGACTGATTGTGTCCTTTGTCAGTCTATGCTGAGGTTCTTTGGACATAACCTGAACAGCAGAGCACTGAGTCACTCTGTATCTTCTGGAGTCTGCTAGATGCAATTCCTGTACAGCAAGTAAGAAATTCAGCCACTGAGGAAGGGCAAGATATTGCAAATAGAACACAGCAGAATTTTATAGACTGTTTTTCATATTTTAGAAGTGCTTTATAAAGTAGTGATTAATAATGCTGTTTATTGTGATTGTTTAAGCAAATATGACAGCACTAGGCTCTTAGCAACAGCTCAGCTGTAGCATGGAGAAGCTGAACATATTTTTTTCCTGCAAGAAAGAGGCTAGACAAAATTAAGGGTTACAAAGAGACAAGTGCCATAAATTTACAAACTGTCAAATTATCCCTTCTTGCATAAGTTTTGCCTTGGCATGTGCCAGCGTCAAATTTTTCCTCTCATTCTTTCAGTACGCAGCGAGACCGTATTAAGGGATCGCTACGTAAAGGTAACTTTTATCCTGGAGTCCAAAGTAGCTTCTGTGTCTTACGTACCAAAACACGGAATTTGATAGACATGAGGAGTTAACAGTGGCTTTCCACCATCTCCTTGTAACATCATGATCATCTAGTGGCAGGGGTTTTACTAGGTGAGTGGAGACAGTATGTGTCCCTGAGCTTTTTGTTGCTGGACAAAACCAGTGTTATCATCTGTACTGCTGTTAACTAGATGACAATTCCACTCAGAGAACCCCCCAATGGAGCCTGGAAGTGCCTGGAAGAGAGATTCACCAAACGAACTTCAGAGCAGACAGTGGAGGACATCGTCATCCACTTGTAAAAATTTCTGTCAACAGAAAGAAAAGCTCTATTTTTCAAATCGCATACCCTCTACAAATTACCCCCTCAACTGTAATAAGGAACATGTCCCCAAGTATAAATAAAATACACTGTAAAAAGCAGAATTTCACTCTGACATTTGACAGGGGCACTTTGTGAGAGGCTGATTAGGTTTCTTTTACTTAAACTAAAAAATGAATCGGATCCACACTGTCTAATACTGACTCACTGTAACAAATCAGCCACTGGGACCTGAAGGTTTCCTATCATAACCAGCTGAATTATGCCATCATATGCTGCATCATGCCACATGAAAATTAACTGTGTGTCTCTTTTCACAACATAGTGTAGATAATTTTATTTTATTTCACTCTACCTTTAGCACTTCTACAGAGAACACCTTTTAATTGCCATTAAAAACTGAGTATCACTGACTTAGGACAGATTGTACATCTCTGCTCTGTTGTGAAACATGATGGTGCTGCATGAATGCCTTTTAATGGCTGTGGTTCCCAAATATTCTTTTTAGGCCAGTTATAGCATCCTGTAAAGTCAGTGGAAGTCCTTCCTTTGATTTCAGTGGGAGTTGGATGAGCTCCTTAATTTAAAAATTACAAAAGCAGCTGGAATTTGAGACAAGCCCTCATATTGAAATCTACAGACGTCTGGGATAACTTACAACTATGGTATCTGAGGAAGGGTAACATGGGATTTTATTTCATAGTATTTCCCATAGGAACTTACAGTAAATTATTGAAATAAGACATATGGTTTTGAGCAGCTTTATATTCAGCATTTCATATTCTGAACATTTCCGGGTCTCAAATAAAACAATGTGACATTAAACAGACATGATGTCTTTTACTGAAGGGTCTTACAATGCTTTAGAAGAAGCAGTTAAGCTTGCAAGGTATTTAAGTGGTGCTACAGATGGTCACTAAGGCATAAAGACATTTCCAAGGTCACTCAATAAATCAGCGCTAGCAACAGAGCTAAACCCCAGGAGTCCCTCTTGCCCCACTGTTCAAAACACTGCAGCCGAATGCAGGGCCAGCCTGAGCCTCTGCTCAGTGGTCCCACTATCCCACATTTTTTTTTCCTTGGAGATTTTTGTGAGTGTTGGGTGTTTGGTTATATGAAGCAGGCAAGCTAATCTGCTGATGTAAATTGGCTGGGTTTGATTGACTTCCATGCACTGTATCATGTGCAAGAGCAGCATTTGCATTTAGCTTTGATACAGAATGATGTGAAGTATGACAGTTTGATGCAGTTGGCTGCAGTCATCCTCGGGCCCTGAAGGTCTAATTTAAAAGACATTGTCACTGACTTCATTGGAGCTATGACAGTTGAAACCAGCTGAGGATCTGACCCAGAAATCTCATAAAACCCTTGAAAAATACAGAAGCTAGAATTTTATACAAGAGGAATTACTGATATATCACAAATCATATTTGGGCACTTCATATATTCAACAGGCTGTTTAACTATTTAACTGTAGTTAAAGATTTGGTATGCAAATACAAAAAAATTGATTGCTTCCTTTAGTCTGAGGTAAATACACAAATAAAGAGAAATTGAGCCAGGAATTCAGGAAGCCTGAGCTTCAAAGAAGCCAGGAGTAAATGACTTTTTGGTACTGTGTTTCTTTTTGCACAGTGAAAGCACTCTGAAAGCATTCTCACAATGCCCTGCTATGAGACAATTTTCATTATCCATAATAAATGTTTCATTTAGACTATTAAAGAACATTTGGAAGGGGGGAAACTGAGGCTAAGAGCTGACGACTTTGCCTTTGGCCACAGAACAGGTCAGTAGCGGAGCAGGGTTTAGACTTTAACATTCCTCAAATCCCCATCCTGTATTCACTCCTCCAGAGCTCAGGCTCCTAATTTAGGATGCATGTGTTTAATGACACACTGTCAAAACAAGTCATCATTTTTCAGGGAGAGATAATGTGACTGGAATTTACGAGTACCAGAACCTTTGCCATGTTTGATCATTAGCATAAAACTCTGTCTGCCTCCTACTGCCAGATTTCCTCAAACTTGGAACTTTCCCACTAAGTATAATTGCACAGACTAGTAAGTCACCGTTTCCTAGGTCAGCTCATCTGAGGTGCTGATTAAATCCTCATCTACCTTCCACTTACTTACAAAGAAGAAAGGGAATGTCTTTCTGAATTTATTACAATTATTGCTCAGATATACATGTCTGCCTTTAAAATCAAACCAAAAAAATTTAAAGATTGCTATTAAAATAAGAAAGGCTATGGAAAGATTATGGCCTTTCACGTGTTTAAAAGCTATAAAAATACCTTTTGTTTCTGACTTGTGACCAGTATACAGCATTTGGCCATACTCTGAAGGGCAAGAGAGATTGTCTGGATGGTAACCAAATGTTATCTCATTCTCTAACTATTTTAAAATATTCATTAAGGTGAACCTAGGCTTGTAAAATGGAAAAATTATTTTAGCCCTTTTAACATAATTTATAACATGGCCATTACATGCTAATAAGCAAGAAATAGCCTCATTGCCATAAAATACCTGAGGAAAACTACAGTAGCTTGGAACTGACTCATTTCAATGAAAACTTGTAAGACAGACTGGAATAAACCAGAAGGCATGTGATGGTTATCTAAAAAACATTCTCTTGTTGGAGATTTATATTCTATTAAAGTCATAGTTATGTTCTTAGCTCCTCATTCAGAGGAAGAAGCGTGAGTTAATCCACTCCAAAGCCCCTTGACCTCATTATGATAAGAAATAGTTTCATGTTAGAAAAACTGTAAACATCTTTTAACTAATTTGCTGCTAAGTACGTCTGAGCTTCTAGCATCTATAGCTGTAAGGTAATAGACTGCAGTTAAATCTGGGAGTACACATAGGGTTAAAAATGAAGAATTTGTTCACTAGAACAGGGTTATCCTTATGCTTATTATCATTTTACTTGAAATGTGTTGCCATATTTGTAAACATGGTACGTTTTCCCAGGACAGACATGTTTTCTGAAACTGAACGCCCCTTTTCATTTTTCCTTTTCATTCAAGTTGTTGGTTCTAGATGCTGTGGGAGAGGAATTCTTGCAGCGATTTAAGCAAGCACCCAGCACTCATATAAACATTTATCCTCCTGCAAAGGCCAATGCTATGTTTTTTACAAATATTTCCATCTCTTTTATGTTCCTTAGTGCTCGGTTATTCAGTCTCATTTGATTTTTCCTATCTTCTCTCAGGCTGCAGTCACTTTTATTTTGTAGTCAGCAGTTTCGTTTGATTTGTAGGACAAATGCTCTTAGTGTTTGAGGTATCATTCTTGGATTTAGATTTCACAAAATATATGCTGAACTAGGCTTATTTTATTGTCTCTGGTACAGAATTTCACCCAGTCTTAAAGGACATAATCTGCTGAAGCACCAGAGCTCTATGAATGAACTCTATCTGGAGACCTGATCTTCAAGAATTTTGGCTAAACAAGGAGTTAATTTATTTGAATAATTAAGGGAAGCTCTCTGGTTAAATCTCAGGAACTGAACTGAGAGGCTTAGCAAGGATTCTGCATATGTTTAGGAATACATTAGTGTGGGAGGAATGAAAGGCTTGAAGACTAATTTTGTTATTTGCAAGAAATATGTCTTTCTGTAGGATGATCTTCCTTTTAAAAGTTGAGAAGGCTTTTGCTAGGTTCTCAAGTTAAACCGTTGAGTTACATGTATATGGTAGGTATCAATGGCTTTTCAAAATCAAGAAAAGTTGAGAAAAATCATGAACACAGAGAACTGATGAAAGCTTTTAAATAATAATTAGTCTATGTATGTCAGATCTACACTCGTTTGCTTGCAGGTTAGTCAAAGAAGGGAGTAATAAGTGACAACTAATCCATACCTATAAAGTGAATCATGGCTAACCGTGTGTTTGAAGAACCTCACTAGGTACAGCTTGATGCTGGGGATTTTTCACTACGTCATGATAAATGTGATGCTTGTTTACCATCCCTGCTGCCTTTCACTCTATATTGACTTCACTTCACTGGAAGTAAATTTGCATCTGGCACATGAATAATAATGAATGGTCATTAAACCTTAATTATCATCTGACTCTTAATTATCATCTGTTTATAATAAACAGTTTTGGACAAAGCAGTGCCTACAAACCAGGATGTGCCAATATTTCAGGTCTGAAGACTTGGCTTGGATTAACAAGCGGTGATACCTACTGCTTAGGAAATCACTATGACAAAGTGAGTAGTTAGCCATTTTAAAGCATGATTGGGCAGCAAGACAAAGAAAAAATAAAAAAAATAAAAGGAAAGGAAAGGAAAGAAAAGAAAAGAAAAGAAAAGAAAAGAAAAGAAAAGAAAAGAAAAGAAAAGAAAAGAAAAGAAAAGAAAAGAAAAGAAAAGAAAAGAAAAGAAAAGAAAAGAAAAGAAAAGAAAAGAAAAGAAAAGAAAAGAAAAGAAAAGAAAAGAAAAGAAAAGAAAAGAAAGAGTAACATAACATTGTGGAATGGAAGTTGGTAGTTCAGTATTTAGTAAAAAGGGAGGGACAAAGAGGAAGAGACCACAGTGTAGAGAAGAGGCATATTTAGAAGCAATTCATGAGTTCCTGGAGATGTCTCCACCTATCATTCAAAAACTTAAAGAAAATTCTGAGCAATAAGGCAAGAAAATGCTTAGAAGTGTTTTACTGCTCTAGGCAAAAATTATGAAAGACTGGTTTGGGAATGGTGCTTGTTCTTAGTGAAGAAATAGCAGACAATGAACACTTCCCAAAGATGTGTGTCAAAAAGGCCAATCAGTACAGGAGCAGACTCAGACTGAGAAGCTAGGCTTTATGTCTTCTACTTGTCAATATCTGCATTATGTCCAAGGTAGATGCTTACATCTAGTCAGATGAATCCCATCCAAGGTGCTTACTTCATGTCAGCCAAGTTTGTGAGGCCCAAGCACAGCAGTCAGACAAGTGACCAGAGGCGAGGGGAATGCTGCCAGGGCTGGAACAGTATAGACTACCCATTTAAAACGTCATGTAAGTCTTAGTGCTGATAAGAGAGGGAAATAATTCATCTGTTAATTAAAATGAATAGGATCTAGCTAGTCCCTCTGCACTTCTTTGTAAATCCAAGCCTCCATTTCCTCCCACTGTTAAATGCTTATACTTTTATAAATCTATAAGCCATTTTCCTTGAAACTTTGTTTTTTAATTCTCAGAGGCTAGATTTTTTTATTTGGTCATATCCTTCAAAATGCATGATTGATGATCTGTGTATTTCAGTATATTTCTGTTAGGTATCCCAGTTTATGCTCTACATTTTCTTCTTCCACCTACAAAGGTGTCTAAGTAAATCCATCCTTCTGCTGCACCACAAGTCCCCATGATCTCAGCTGCACCACAAGACTCACGATCATGAGTCAGGTTATATCAGCTATAATCACCTCCCTGGGAACAGGGATGAGCAAAGGCTCAGCCCTTTCTAGTTCACTACCCACCCGGGCCCTCGGCGGTGAGAAATAAGCATTAGCGGTAGAGGTAAGGGCTCCTCTCAGACTCCGTACCTGCCTGTAGTCTCAGCCCATGAGTTCTATCAAATTTTACATTTCTATACTAAGCTCCTCCCAGGAATACAGGAAACACTTTGAATATAAATAGTGTAAGGAAAGAGCATTTCTTCTCATAGGAACATCAGCCTCATTTGCAGCCTTTACCCAGGGAATCACCAAAAGTAGGTGAACATAAAAGAAACATCATTATCCCTGCCAGACAGAGTCCGGAGTCATGACAGATAAAGTTTGTTATAAACCCATGGCATGAAGCTTATTAAATCTTTCAGAATTTATACTATCATTCATTATTGTAAATGGGGTATTCTTGGGAACTAAATAAACATCCAGCTACCTTTTAATCTTAATAAGTCTTCAGCCTTAACAGTATTCTTTGCAAGAAGTTTTAATATTTACCTCGTCTGTACAACAATATATTTCTTTTTATCTATTTTGAATTTGCCACCTTTTAATTTCATAAAAGTCCCCATATTCTTGTGTTACGAGACAGGGAGAACAGATGCTCCTGATCTACCTCTTCTATACTGTTTATTATTTTGCATATTTTTATCACGTTCCCTTATTTGTCTTTTTTATCCCAGTGTTTTCAATTTCTGTTATGAGATTCTCCACTGCTCTATTCATTGTATACCTGAAGATGAAAAATGAAATAATTTTAAAATACTTAGATAAAATTGCTGAAGCTTACAAAAAAAAAAAAAAAGATAAACTTTTGTGGTTGTTTTTTTTTTTTAAAAAAAAACCTCTTCAGTAAGACCGAGGACAGAAAATATTAGTAACTAAATATGTTTTTTGAGACAAAGGCCCCAGTAAAGAAAATTAATAGGTTAAAAAAATGAATATTATTGTTATTATACATATATAAATACAGATAAATATACAAAACCACTTACATACAGATCTAAATATATAAATGTACACATGCACCTACAATACATTTGACTTACCTGGGACATTACGAGTCCTGTGGCCATAGGTCAATTAGAAGTTAAGTTAGAGTTGCAGCTACAAAGATTTGCCAGTTCATGCTACACCTCAGCATGTTCCAGACACTGAAATTGATGTGCCATATTGTTTTAATAGAATTCTAGTTAAAAAAAAAAATATTCATGGTATTATAGAGCAAGCAACCCAGTGCCTGTAAGTCTGTTCTGTTACCAGGGAAATTAAGGATGGGTCTTACACCAGCTGCTGAACCCAGTCTTGCAAATATCACAAATAAGTAACTTTACTCTAATGCATTTATCTTGGCTATGTTAGCCTTCTCATCTTTAATCTAGGCCCCTGCTTCATTTGATTTATTGCAATCATTTCCCTCTTAAATCACAGCCTGAGACACCTTTTTGAGCTGAAATAGATAAATATTCTAGTTTCCTACAAGTAATGCCATATATTTATTTATTTTCTTGCTCTGCAATTGTCCTTTTACATTATAAATGACAGTAAATGCACTGCACTTGAACAGAAAAACTGTAATTCAATCTAGAATCTCAGCTTCCATATGAAACATGGATTATAATATGGTTTACAGTGATAGCACAATCCTTGGCCACATTAATGCCTTAAATCACCACTAGCTTCCATCTGTCTATATTTGATCAACACACACAAAAAATGAGAGCCAAGATATAACAAGCATTTGCTGAAACTTTTTATGAACATGTCCAGTTTATTTTACACTTCAAATAGATAGAAGCAAAACCAGGAGTGAGAAACATAATCTCACGCGAGTTAATCTCAGTTTCAATTACCATTCAGCAGCACACTCCATGTCAGACCATCCACTGCGTTACACCAAGTTCTTACTTGCTGAAGCAGAAATGAGCTCAGAAATGAGCTGTGAGTCCACAGCTTGGCATCGCTCATGGTGTTTCCACATAACCCTGGGAGAGTTCAGGAGGAACAAAGCTCCCTTAAAGAAGACAAGTGAAGACCATATTTGCATTTATTCAGCACCTTGTCTAAACCAAAGGACAGATCAATGGCTTCTGCCTGTTCCTGCTCACTTCTGAGTCATTTGGGCATCCCTCCTTGACCAGGGCCTGAATACTTTTGTAATCTGCTGAAGTCAGGGCATCATTTCCCAGAGAAGGAAAAATCTTTTCTTGCCTGCTTTGTTCACCTGCACTAGAGTCGGCACAGATGGATTAGTTAGCAATATCTATCCAGCATCTGCCCAGTTAGTAATGCAGTACAATAGCTTTGACTGGGAAAAGACAAACATGATTTTTTCATGCCCAATGACAGTGGACATAGGGTCAATTTCTTAAAACTGCTAGCGAAGAAGAGTGGAAAACTGGTACCTTTCTGCATTGCAATGGCATTTCCTTGACATATATAGCTTATTTTCCAAAGTCTGATGTAATGCATACTTAGTTCCACTCCATAATTATGCAAGATCCAAGAAATGAGAGTGCTGAAAGAAAAAAAAGTCAATACTATACGAATTCTGAAGATTTCCAGCTGAGACCTGAAGATTTTCCTTTCCATTACAGAACAGAAAGTCAAAATTTTTTCAATTTCTAGGAATCAAACAGCTGCACAAATTTAATTCTCCATTTAAACTACAGAAGACAGTTCATTTCATCTTGTTTTAAAAAATGTTATTGCAGGACACTTTTATTTTTGAAAGTTCTTCAAAATGGGAAATACTCTAAAAGTGATTCCTTCTGCAGTTTCAGTCTTAATTTTTTTAAAAATGCTGAAGAATTCAAGTCCAGTTCTGGAGGTGAGAAGACTGATTTTTCCCTTACTGACAACAATGGTCATATTATCTAAACCAAGTGCAATGTTTCAAATATACCTTTGTATCATGTCAACTTTGAGGGGTATGAATTCTTGAAACTACAGGTCTAGCCTATATTTACTGCATCCACTGTTCTTATAAGGCCAAATACTTCTGCTTGTTCAAGCAAGGCAGGTGTTTGTGTGCAAGTAAACAGCGTATGCACATCCTGCAAAAATCAGTTTTCTCTCGAAGCCGGGTTGTGTCAATATACTTCAGTATGGAAGAAGTTTAAGATAGTCAGATGTATCCTTGCTTGCAGATTTGGGGACTGCAAATTCAAGTTATGTTTGGATCCACTGGCAAGGGGCTTGCCAGCTGCAACAGTGTAGCAGAAAGCCTATTTTTTGCATATGTGATATAACTAAGAAAGCTTGACTCTAAAAAGCCATTGTGTAGCCATTTCAGATGACTTTTTTTTTCACATGGACAATCTGCAATAAAATGCTCACATAGCAAGGAGTTAATTCTAATTTAACTCACCCACTCCCTTCCACAGATGCTCAGAAGAAGGGCTACCTGAAGGTCAGCTGGAAGCTCAGGATCTGTTCCAAAGCCCATTAAAGCCAGGAGGCCTTCAAGCCCCAAGACAGAATGAATCATCCATCCTGCAGCATTTTCACACTTACGAATTTGCTCAGTTGGTATCTACTGATCAAAACAAGTAGCCAAATATTTATCACACATAACTCCACCCAGCCTGACCACCTGGTTCCATAATATGTCTGTGCTGCATAAAGAAAGTGCTAAAGCCTGAGAGGTTATTCAAATTCAGGTTTCCACTAACCCTGAGCTAAAACCCTTGGCAACTGTTATAATAAAACCTAATGAGATGTCACTCTGCCTACAACAAGGAGAAAAAAGCTGTGGTTCTACACAAGGACCTGTCCAAAAGTAAGAAAACAAACACTGAAACCACACATTTAAGAGGTTGCAATGAAGACTGACTTGGTAATTAAAGGAAATTTCTCAGCTCAACAAATGATATCACTTTGAGTTTTGTTGTCAGCTGTCAAAATTCCTCAGAGGGATATTTTTAATCATGAATTTTAGTGCTTTCTGTAAGTGGCACGGCTGGGTACACAGGAGACCAAAGTACGAGGCCAGCACAAGCGGTATCAGAGCTGACTCTCTCTAATGCCCTGCTCCCTCTTGACCAGGGCAGACAGATGACCATTAGAGATGAGAGCCTCCATGCCTATCCCACTCCTGGCCTCTCTGTCTGCTGACATTGCCAGAGGGCTGTTTTCAGATAGAGACAAGAGTGCATCACAAATGCATAAACATGTCAAAACGAGACTGTTTAAAATGCTGTTTTATTACACTGGAGCTTGCAGCAATAATCTGGAATGAGTGATGAGTCTGGGTTTCGGGTTTGAGTATGGCCAAGTTTTCATTAATTTGCATCATTTTTGGCCTTGACCATTCACTGTTATGCTTTTTAACTTTTTTGCTGGCACAGTCCTGATTGATCCCCATCCAACTACCCATCTCAAAATAGGTTTACCTCATGCTTTTCAAGAGAGGTTTTATTAGCATTGTCTAGTGGAGAGAGGAAAGCTCAAAGAGCCCAGTTTAGCCTTTAGTCAGAGCATGCCATGCCGCTGATGTATTAAAAACCACTGCAGTAAGTCAATGGAACAAAAAGGGAGGAAAATAAGAAATAATAGTGATAAAAATGAGAAATGAAAGAGGGGATTCTTCCATAATTAATAGATTACAGAGCTTTTGCTATTAATATAAATTCAGTTCAGATACCTTTGTGTTCTGGACCTTCTTATTCTGCATATGCAACTGCTTTTCATTATTAGCTGTTCCATCGTGTCTTTATATAAATGCTTTCTGTCATGGACCTGTCTTACTCTGTGTCCTATATGAAACACTTGCTCATTCTAGGTGCTGAATGGATAATGAAGTCATCCATTACAGGCTTCTGGTCCACTCTGTCATAGAGTTACTCAGTTTATTTAGCAGAAAAGTGGCTCATGAACATAGATGTGACAATCTTGCAGCCCTTCCAGTAGGAAATAGTGCTGGCTGACAGTATTTCTGACAATAAACTGCACAAGCCACATTCCCGTAGGTGCCCCTGCACGCTGCCTGTAGGCTGCCCTTGCTACCTGCCAGCTCAGGCAAAGAATCACACAGACACTCCAACACAGTCTCCAGTACAGAAAGCTACTTATTTCCCCAGGCTGGATGGCAGTGCTCTCCAGGTAGTTTGGCTTTAAGGGTCCTATTCTACCAATTTTTTTGGAAGGTATTTTTGCAGAGTGCAACGCCCCTAAAGCTTCCCCCACTCCTTTCCTGGATCCTATTCAAGCTACTAGCTGGAAATTTTGTTTTGTCACAGAGGAGAGCCAGTTACTCTCCAGAGTCCTTAAAAATTACATATTGTGTGTTACAAAATCCAGACAGGAAGCCCAGCTATGCAGGAAAATAGGAAAAAGACATTCCAGAAACCCTATAAAATGCTCTCCCTTCATTGGCAGGTACAGTTTAATGCTCAATGTCAAAATAAAACTGAATGGACTTATTTTCACTTGGGAATGTCTAGAATTTCTATTTAGAAAATTTTTATTCTGTGGAAAATTTTAACTATACTAATGGCCAAAAATTCAGATTTAAAAAAAAGGCTGAAGTGCAGGATCTTCCCAGAAGAAGGAAGATCTAGATTTCATTTTGTTCTAATTTCAAAGTTCACAATTAAATCTCAAGAAATTTCTATCTGGCATAAAAGTCTCCAAAAAGTCTTACCACAGGATCATGTATCATTGGTTTTTAACTGGTTATAAGAATTAAAAATAGCTGACAAATTCAAAGAGCTTCATAACAGAAACAGTTTCTAACACTGTAGGTTGACAACATGATTGAAGAAAGCAAGTGAGTGCATTTAGAATTTCAATTCATGTTCAGCAAAACACTTAAGCACGTGCTTAGCTTTCAGCAGGGCCAAGCATGAGTTTTAAGTTAAATTTGGTTAATATGCTTTCCTGAACAGAGATAATTTTCTGCATCAGGTTGTTAATGAACAAATGGTAAGTGAGACTTTTTTTTCCCTACACGTACAAATGTATCATGGTAATTTCAGACCACCAAGTAATAAAATTATATTGTGAGGAATACCTTACTCAGAAAATCTACTATGAAATGTTATAGAAAAATAACAGATTGTTCTGCATTTGATTTCTCAAAATGATCTCATTTAAATGTAAATTTTAACTAAGTTATGCTTCCCTTGGTGGTGTTACTGTTTAAACTAATTGCTGGCTGTTAGAACTCAAAATCATGTGTGTACGCAGCTGTGAATAATGAATTTCTATCATCCCACTAAAGAGCACAGGTTTTTATCTCTTGATATCTCTTTGTCTTCATGGTGCCTATTAGAACTAGTTTTGACATCAAATGAAGTTAAAGAGAGGTAACGTAAGAAATTTTAAAAATAGATTTTGTAAGAGATTAGGTGGATCTCTTCTGAGGGAAACTTTGGTAAACTTGCACAATTTGACCTGAAAGTCACTTCTCAGCACAAAATGACCTCTTACATATCTTTGCTGCCTTGCTTTTAATTTCTGTATGCTTTTTTTTTTTTTTCTTCTCATCAGAGCAGTTTATTTTTGGCAGAATTTACAATATGAGGAGAAGAATCAACTCCACAGAATATGGACGAATTATATTACTATGCTGTATCTCATCACTGTGATTTTTTTTCTCACAGATTCCCTTCAATTTGTAGTTGAGAATGCTGCACACTCATGGCCTTGTTCAGATCCCCAGGTCTGTTTGTACCTTACAGGCATGACCATGTACAAAGACCAAGATTTGCCCCAGACAATTACATGTGTAAGCACACTCTCTTTTGAGGCTTTGCAGAACTGTGCATGTTCCACCTGGCCCCAGGGCTTAGCTTTCTCTCCCAAAGAGCTACACAACAGCTCAGTAAGGCGGCTACAGTTTATATCCCCTCTCCTCTCTCCCTCCTTAGCCATCTATATGGTCAGAAGAGCATGGCCTCAACCCGATGTCAGCCCCAGATTCACCTGTTCACTACGTATCAATACATGAGATTAACTGGATGCCTAGTGTGCTGCAAAAGGGGAAAGCATGAATACACGTGGTGTAAAATGTTTCTCCCAGGCAGTTTGAATGGATCAGGCAAAGCTCAGGCAGAGATCAGGCAGAGGGGCTAAGCACACTGGAGAAACTGGAGAACAGCACAGTGATTTGTTCCCAAAAGAGAACAGCATGTATTACCGGTATGTAGATTTGACTGGACAGGGTGTATATTTGTAATAGCAGTTTGGATCCACTCTTGGGATCCAAAGCACAGGCCTTCAGCCCATACTTACCTTTCTGTATACGAAAGCACACTGCCATCTGGCCTGACCTTGGGAGCTCTGCTGAACATCTGGGCATGAAGTTGATTCCCCATTGTCTACCTTCCAGTCCTTTCCTTTTTACTGTGCATCTGAAACCTACCTTGAACTTCCAATCTTCTGAGCTTAGAAAATTTGCCAGCAGTCTTCTTGGTTCTGATATTTGGCTCTTTTGCCCTCTTCTTCTCTCTTCTGCTTCTAAGTAAATAGAGCAGGAAAGAGAAGCTGTTGGTCCATCACTAATTTCTAAAAGGTTTTTGATGTTGCACAGGGGAAAGAAAAAAAGAAGAATCACAATCAATAAATGATTTGATGTAGGAATGACATAGGCAGGGAGTGGCAGGTGATATAATCTCTTTGAAATTTACGGTTTCACAACATGGGTGACCTTGGAGAATTTTTATTCTGTATTGCAATAATATATTTGCAAAATTCAGAAAAAAAATCCTAGTAGGAGTGCTCTAAGTGTAAAATTACATCTTGTGAGGTGTTTATATACTATGGTCACAAAAATCCATAAACGTTGGTATAGAAATGTAGACGGATAAAGCTTCAATAAGAGTCAGAAAACAAAGTGTGAATTCCGGCTACTTCTGAGAAGCAGGAGATTTTGCAAAAAATTTTGTAATTTGAAAAAACAGATGAACTGACTGGGGCCCAACGTACACTTTACATGCATTATTTAGAAGCCAGACTACTTAAAAACACAGTCTTCCTTTACAAATCTCTTGCCAACAAAGCTGAAACATTTTACTTTGTCCAGTTTCCATTTTTCTGCCAACACTACAAAATAAATTAATTCATTCGTCCTGCTGCCACTTTGCTTTAAATTAAGTTTCCAAATATTCATTCAACTTAAAATACAAGCTGCTGACGATAAGTTTAGCTCAGAGGTGGGAGCTTTAATGATTTAGGAAACTGGTAACTGGGAAGAAACTTTCAACTTTGATTACCAGTTAAAACCTAATCAAAGTGTAACCTCTCATGGGATGGTTATGAAATTCATTGACACCTTGCACCTCATTCCTTGAACAGGAAACTACTTTATAACTGGCACTTACTGGCAGACTTGTTGGCAATCTAAGCAGAACGTTAAGATTTAAGAGGTTTGGAAATTGAATCTTTTCCAAGTGTTGAAGAGTGCAGAAGGTCCTTCTGCTGCCATAGATGACGGGCTCAGCTCCCAAGCTGGAATCGTTGGGAGTCCTTCTACATGGGCTTCAGTTCACAAGTTAAACCTTAACTTTAACTCTTCTTGGCAGTTGCTCTGGGACTGTTAACAACAATAGTGTCATTAGTTGGCAGTAGGTGTGTTTTAAGGCTGCTGTACATAGTGCTAGGAAAACACTAACATGTAGTAAAGAAATGGATCCGCCTTCAAATGGTATAAGCTTTACGGTTGCCAAACTTAACACACCCATACTTAACACAACCGCAGACAGCCAAATTTCACTGCAATAGTTACCAGGTCACTACATAGCATCAACAAACTTAAAATACTGCACCCTTTTTAATATAAGTTCATGATCCCCCACATTTAGAGAAAAAAGGATAGTATTCTGCAGTAGCATTTGGTAAGTGTTGATTTCTCATAGTTACCATTGGAACATAAAGAGTGGTCATTGCAATCAGTGAAGATACATTTGATTTAAAGAACGATTCTATGCTCAGAATAAATGGGAACGCTTCAATAACCATATGTTTTGCTCTGTTTTCTAGTCTCCTAAAACAAATGGAAATGACATGAAAGTATATCACAAAGATATAATAAGAGTTTGGAAATGAATCAGGAAACATAAAACTATGGTTCTGACCACAGCCATTATATTTTCCACATTGCATAATGCAATTGCAGCATAACTTATTTTACTCACTTTAAATCAGGGTTAAGGCATCTTAGATTGAAATTCTATTAATGTAACTTAAAAGATACCCATTGAATCTTGAACAGCCTGACACAAACTAAAAGAGATTTTTTTTTTATTTGTTCTTGTTCTTTGGAAATGAAACTACAGAATTCTGACAAAAAATATGGGCTTTCTCTTTGTCAAAGGAGAAAGACAGCATTTGTCATTTTGCAATATCATCTCCATCGACTCAGATTTATCAGGAGAGTCAGTAATTGTTATATTATAAAATTAGGAAAAGAATGCAGAAAATCTCTTGAACAGCATAAAGGAGGATCTGTAGTGGGGAAACTGTAAACGTCAGCCCTCCTCTTGGAGAGTTGCTTGAACGCTTTCCATAAATTCTAGCTGAATATCTTTTTATTTGCTTTCATGGATTGCCTATGCAGCTATGGAACATTAGTTAAATTGAACCAATATAGATATATCATTTTGTATTATTGAAGGCAATTTTCTTTAATTAGCATAATAAGAGGAAAATTATATATCTTAGTAAGGGCCACTTGTGTCATTTCCCTGTGTACGCAGGTCTTTCCAGCTGATTGTTTTCAATCAATCTAGAAAGCACTATGAACAAAGCTGCTGTCTTACTTCTAACATTATTCATTTCATACATGACATATTTTCAAACATGGTTTCTGAGATCCAGACCACATGAAAGGATTTCTTTTGACTGTTTCAAAAAGTTTGCGGTCTATCTGTTCACTTACAGTCATCATGGAAAGACTTATTCAATGACTGTATGTTTTTAGTGGTTTGGATTTTTTTTCCCTTTTCCATCTTGTGAGTGAAGATGAAAGAAGAACCTAATTACTCTAGGATTAAACTTCTTTATATGAAGGACATTTCACTGTGACTTTGAACATTAATATCGCTAGAGAACACAGAGACAATAATTCTCATTTACCACGCAGGTTCAGATGATGCAATGCGTTGAATGAAAGGATGTAAAACTATAATTATATACATATGGCTTGTCAGAAAGTAAAAGGAATGTTATAATAGCTGCTAATTAACTTTTACAGTATGAGTAAAGTTGGTTAGGTATTTTGAATTATGGGTAGGTAAAAAGTCATACTTCTTCTGAACTGTGAAAAATAGTGATATGAGCATTTTTCCATCCAGAGAGATCATTCAAAAACCAGATAAACTTGTATTTGAAACTCGGCATGTCAGTAATGACTACTGATCATGTTCTTTGATGCACTGTAAAAGATTTTGTTGTCAAATAATACAGGGCAAGTAGCAGCTACAGAGGCATAACTCTGAACTTTTAAAAATGTGTTGTCATATATGCACATTAAAAGTAAATCTACGGATCTGTCATTGAAAACATCTTTTGGCAGTATTGCTTTTCATTTATTATGGAGGTTTTTTCATTTTCAAGAGGAAACTTTATTTTTGTTAAACATGAGAAAGGGATCAATTTAAAGAAAATAACAATTGTTTTTAAAAGATTCCAGAATTTGTAAATATTTAACTTCTCGTTGATATTTTATCATAAGGCTATATAAAAAACAAAATTTTTTTTCCATTTTCATAGTTCCTTTCTTTTTGTGTAGATGAAAATAAGTTATAGTTCTCAATTACAATAGAAAATAAAGGAACTTCTGACATACTTTTTTTATATACATCCACTGTACAGCAGCCATGATTCACAAGCTTACAATAGTAGAAAACTAGGACATGCACATTAGGACAAGGAACTAAACTCTGTCTTTGGCTAAATGTTCTCATGTAGATAAGTCCTAATTACTCACCTAGAACCAGCCTGATAATTTTATCTATAGTGAGCAACACCCAGCTTCACCAGAAATCTTATGAAGACACTGGAGGAATGCTGACTAAAAAGAAAAATATGAAAATCTGCCTTGCAATATGAATTCAGTCAAAATCTGTATGTACCACAGACTGCATGCCTTTTGACAAATATGAATTAGAAGAAAACTGAAAGAAAATCCTGTTCATGTCACAAAGTATTGCCCAGTGCTTCTGAGCAAAATATTGATTTTTATTTTAAAATGACCTTCCTATAAAAAGCCAAACTGTTGTTCAAAAAAAAAAAAATCTTCCAGTGAAAATTACATTTGCAGAAATTTTTTGCAGTTTAAGTTTTCTTCTATTCAAGCCAAAATTTCAAATCTCCCAGTCCTTTTTTGATTTTTTGATCCTTCTTGCTTTCACATGAAGGACATTACTTACTGACAGTGGGATCATCTAATTTTCCACATTTCAAGCAAATCAATTTTCTTCTTGGTGTAAAAACATGCAGGATTATCACAGCTTTGCCCTGTACCAAATCAGTCATGACACAAAGACCACCATACCATGTGTCAACCATATTGCTCATGTGCCTGTAATTCTGAGGTATGATGTTTACATAGCAGTTCACAAGCCTTTGAGCCAAACCTTTCTGTTATTCATTACCTAGCTTTCCATTCTTTCCAGTACACGTGCAAGATTGTAGCATTTGAAGAGACATGTTATTTGCTTTTTATAATAACCAATACCAACATCCCCTCCAGGTTGCATCCTTCTCAAATAAGAGACATAACAAGGAACAAATAAATACCACTTTATGCTCCATTAATTAGCATTTCTTTTACAATGACCAAAGGCAAGGTCACAGGGAGTTGGAAAGAAGCCGTTTTTGTAAACTTGTGCAAATTCAGTGCCCATGCCTCTCTGAGCAAATCAAACCCAAACTGCTTTTTGCCTAGAATTTTTAAATGTGAATTACCCACAAAAAGCTTCTCTGGCTTTGATTCTCCATTTGGATTACCTGCAATTGCTTGCAAGTACTTAGATGCAAATAAACACCATTTCCTTTCAAGATCAAAGATTTACTGGATGTCAGATTTTATCTCTGACAATCACAACAGTATATGCATAAGCCTAATGCTGTATGTTCATACATTCAGAGTCCTGTGTTCACTGTGTTAAACAGAAAGTAGGTCATTGCCACATAGTAAGTGAATGAGCATAACAGTATAAGAAATCTATAATTCTCTCTTGAGGGTTCAACAAGGGAAGTAGGGAAAGAGAGTGGATTAATTCTACTGAAACAGTGTGGTTGGTCATTATTCTTTATGTGGATCAATACGGATTGAGTCTGAGCTATTCTAAAACGTACTGTTACTTTCCAGAAGGCAGGGAGCTATTTTGGTGGTGTGCTCAAACGATAATAGTTACATTTGTCAGATTATCCATTACACCCCACATCTCCATAAAAATTCTCAGTGCTCCAATGTACTGTTGAAATCATCTTGGGCACTTTTACTTGGAGGTGAGATAATATAGCTGGACCTATTTTGGGCGATTTTTTAATGATCAATAGTTCATTAAAAAAAAATACTGAGGACAATTTGGTTGTAATTATCCCTAGCCATCTTGGCTATTTCAAAAATTCATTTACTGTCTAATGTGAGAACATCAGAATATGATAGGATTAGACCTTCAAATATCAGATGCCACCTTATTATTACTAACAAAATAGTTACTGCTCAGGTTTTTCTCCCTCTTCGAATTATGCAGCTTGCTTTCTTAGCACCAGAATTCCTACAGATGCCCAAGATGTATGAAATCCCAGCTGTCCCTTGGGAATATGTTTCATGGTGCTGTTGATGTCTGCTGATCTGATCCTGTAAAGGGCTGAACAACTTCTGGAACTGTTAAGTTCTTTCTTCTAAGGACTAGGATTTTTGCTGGTGTAAGCTGTTAGTGAAAAAAGGAGAAAGACTTCAATGGATCTATGATAATTTAAATCAGGTAATATTTTGCCACTACTTTCATGATTTCACAAGGAGTTGCAGCCTTTCAACACCACATTGCAGGATGGAGCCCTGAGGAATAGAAGTTAAAAATCCCCTTACAACCTCTGTCATAAGGACTATGTGCTCAGAATCTATATTCAAGAAAGTGTTTAGAGCTGCATAATGTATGCTGTGCAAATGTCCTTCCTCCTTTTGACATTGACACAGATTGCCTCAACTCGTCGCAGAACTCTTCCTGCTTAGAGCAAACTTCTTTTTCGTTTATTATCTTCACCGTATCTAATAATAGTGGGTGCAATGTGCAGTCATTTGGACTAAAGCAGTGTGTGTACATGCATTCCCAGTAAATGGGAATGAAACAAGGGTGTCCAGAAGCAAAGGACTGCAAGAAAGATGTGGAGGGCACTGAAAAGTCAGCTTTTTGAAGGGAATGTGTAAGGACATTATTGTAATCAACTTCATATGAAGATAAAACATTTGACCTTTATCTTCGCTGCAGCGTTTAAAGGACTGGTGAAGTGTTTTGTTTTTTAATTCAAAAGACAAGAAATAAAATGTGTAAAAAAGCACCTATTTTCAGTACTAGCTATATCAAGAAAGCAAACCCCATTTTCTCATGTAATGTTTAGTAGACACTGCTGCTCAGTAGATGTCAGTCAAAACGAATGAAAAGAGTTGTGAACAGTGGCTAAAAATCCATTCTTCTCTCATTTGTTCAGATTTCAACCTCTTTTCTCTTGAGATGTCATAATTTTATTGTATCTCCAGTTACCATAGAGTCTTTCAGGATGGACAAGAGCTGAATGCAGATAAAAGAAGAACAAATGACTAAGCGAATGAAAGAAAAAACCCATTTTTTTTCTTTTTCAAGATTACTATTAAATGAGATTTTTGTTCCTGAGAAAATAAATACAATGGATTAAATTAAAGCAATGCTGACATTGTGACATGAAAATGCAAGGTCATTAATGCAAGGTCATTTATTCATTTATTATACCCCACTGAGTCACAGAATTTAGAGAATGTGCATTATCTCACAGTGTCTTACCTAAGGTCCTTGATCGTGCTAACATGCACTTTCAACATGGAAGTAATTTCATGTGACTATAATGGAAAAACTGGTATGTTTAAAGTTAAGAAGCTGCATAAGCCTTTGTGAGATGAAAACCCAGGCGCACAAGGCAGCTGATATGAACAGAGAAATTAACCTAAATTTAGCTATGGAGAAATAAATATTAAGTTTATTTCTGCTGGAAATGATAGCTTAATTTTACCTGTGGATATCAGTACACCACAAGAAGACAAGGAGATGAAAACAATTTACGAAATTTAGAAACTGAAACCCTTTGAAGTATAGAAATTCCAGTAACAATGTTGCCTAAAGGTAATATTACACACTTCCTCAAGCTATTTGCATTAAATCAATAGGGAGCGCACACTGCAAAACCCCTACAAACCAGGTCAGTTAGGCAAGTGACTGAATGTGGATTTGGGATTAGGATTTTCAAACAAGTTAGATCACTCCTCTGCAATACCACCTTCAAACCTAAGTGACTGAATGATTTAAATTCCTGAATCTTACCGTCCTTTCCTTTGATCTACTGAAAATCCTAGCCTAGCATTTAAATCCCAGTCCCATTAAAGTCAATAATAAACCACTCATTTGACTTCAGCATCAGGATTTCTCCTGGGGTGTCTAACTTTACCTACTCCAGAACAAGCATTCTCTAGGAGCTTGTTTTTTCACCCACTAGTGATTTTGTTTAGAGCTAGATCGAGCCATAGGAGATTAGCTTGACTTCAGTCCAATTTAAGGTGAATGACCTTTAAGGAGAACCATCAACTGGTGACAATAAGGCATGAACAAAGTAGCCCAATAAAAATCACAAATTTCTGCAAGGAGGACACAGGGGTTTTATTATCCTTCCAATGGGCAAAGCCAATATTGCTGATCTGTGCTGCCACCCTGTGTCATTCAGCACTCTGCCTTGCAATTTCGGTTGCTAACACACAGAGTGTTTTCCACGCAGCTCAAAATCCTTTACAATATTGGCCCCTTTTCCCTTTACTTTGTATTGCACTTCACCCACAGAAAACACCCCACACTACATTTCCATTCAGCGAGTGGGATATATATTGCAGAAAGAAGTATTTGGTGTCAGCCTGGTTCCAAAGATGTGCATGCCT
The DNA here is from genome assembly GCA_031468815.1 of Morus bassanus. Classification (NCBI taxonomy): domain Eukaryota; kingdom Metazoa; phylum Chordata; class Aves; order Suliformes; family Sulidae; genus Morus; species Morus bassanus. The sequence goes on along the minus strand of CM062567.1, from coordinate 13,785,082 downwards.
CAACAGCTAAAAAATAAAAAGCTTTCATCATACCAAAGTCAAACTGATATTTATTTACCACTAGGGACAGACATCATCGCATGCTAATTGTCAAATAGGTTATGCCCTGATTTAATTGAAAAACCACAACTGAAAATGATGGATAATGTTTTCATTATGTTTATTTCAAGGCATTGCTTAATCATACTCATAGTTCATGATGGGGAAATATTTTAATTGGATTTCACTTGGCCAGTCTGGGGACAAAGACTGTCCTTTCATTTTCATGTGAAGTCCTTGAGGCAAGAAGATTTTGATCTTTAATCACAGCCTTTAAACACAACTACAATTACTAAATACATAGTTTACATACTCGAATACATATATTTAACTGTAAATTGTAACTTTTAAGTCTATGCAGATGTGCAAGAGCTTGAGTGGACATGGGAAAACCTACCTGGCTGTTGCCTTATAGGACAATTAGTGTTTCCCTCTGCTGAAGGTGCAAAGGGCAGAAACATTCATTCTTTTCAACCACAATGTTCTAATCCTTCAAGAAAATATTGTATATAGAGAATCCTACAATTTATTTGTTAAAGTTAGCTGCCAGCTCAACCACATAGTACTCTCCCCCTTGGTAGACAGGAATAGTTTTAATTAAAGTGATTTTTTGCACTGGGCAGTATTCACCAATCAGTTAGTGCCAAACTTTGTCTTCTAACTTCTGAAGTTGAGCCCTCTGATCTCTTCTGGTTTGTCCTTCCCTTTGGATCTGTAACAGACAAAGCAGGCAGCTTTACAGAGCCACCGCAGTTTTGGCTTTGACTCTTCAGGTTGGTTCTCCATAACTCAGACATCTTCCTTCTGAATTGCCTCTTTCCCAGACTGCAGAGTAGGGCATTTCTCATGAGTCCTGCCTGCTTTAGAAAAATACTCACTAGATACCTATCTTTGCATTATATTCCACAAAACAAAGATAAGAGATTGTTAACTGGTACACAAAACCAAGCATACAGAAAATTTGAGACTGAAGATTGTTAGCTCATTGTGAATTAATGAATAGTGTCTTTGATTGTGAATTATTTTTTCCACAGTGTTTTTTAGTGCCAAGAATGGATAGGACACAATAAACTGGTATTCCTAGTAATCCTCAGGTCACTCAGCGTTGTGATTTTGTTTACTGTGTGCCTTTTAAAGCCATAAGGGTACATAGGGTGCTTCATCTCTTAGGGGCTTTTGCATGTTATTCTTCATAGTCATAGCTCAGTTCTTCACAAATATTCATTAACTCTAGGTAGGTCCGCACCAAGCAGTGGAGTGCTGGATAAGCTAGTCACAAAACTAGAAGCATTATAAATGCATCAGTGACAAATTGCATCTTGTCCTAGGGAGATGTTTTTGCCACGGTATGAGAATCACACTGTTTCTGTAACTCAGACAAATATCTCTGCACGGGAATGCACTTTGCTGTTTAGCCATACCAAACTACTTGAAGCTAGCAGAGTAATCTGGAACACAGTGTTGTCTTGTATCACACAAACATGGACTTAACTTCACTATGCTGTGAAAAAGTAGATACTTTTCTTCCTGTTTTAGGAAGACTATCCATTTTTGCTCCTATCTTGAAATATCCTCAGCCTGATTTTTCAGAGCACTCAGCATTTTTACGGCACTTTAACACAGAGTTCCTTTGGGCTCCATTTGCAAGCTTACCAGATTTTGCTTTCAGTTTCAAGTTAAAATAATCTCATTTCAAAGCTCTGTCAGGGCACGTCCAGTTTTGTGGAGAGGTGAACAGCAAAACCTCTGCCTAGACCACATATTATGAATTTTGTATGATTTCAGTGGAAATCCGTGTTTCAACCCAGATCCTTTAAAAAGGAAATTATAAACTGCACATGCAATAACTGCACTCATTTTTCAAAGACAGTGAATAGCATTGGAGGAGTTTTATTTTGCAGCAGTGTCAGATTTTAGCTTTCGAATATAATCCCACCTACCTAATGAGCTCTGAGTGCACGGCTTGTCTCACTGCCAACTGTGTCAACAGAAAGCTCCTTTTGGCCGGCAGCATGTGCAATAAGGTGATCTGAGTGATAAAAGGAAGGAAGCTAAAACCAGCAGTGTGACCAGCAAGAAAGCAAGGGTTAAGCTGAGGCTTTGCCATAAGAAGGGGTGATAACATCAGCTTTAAATGAGACAAGGGTAGAAGCAATACTGTAACACGGGACAAAATCCCGCTTCGAGGAGGTTTTAAGACACAACAGGGAGCACTCGCCCTCTAGAGGATTAGCGACCAACAGCCAGCTCTTGCTCTTTCAAACTCACAGATCCTTTATTACAGCTTGAGAACGGTGCGAAACGGTTCAAGTTACCGAAATTCCCTCTGCTGCCCTTCCTCCTCCCTGGCATCAGCCCTGCTGTGCTCCTCGGGCTGTGGAGAAGCCAGAGAGGAGGTGGCTAAGCACGACGTGCTTTCCCAGAAGCTGTCATAGGAAAAACTACTATCTGTCTAAACACTAAAGCTATCTGGAAGATGATTCAGACGTTTCTGGAGCTATAAACTTGCAGATTGTGACTTTCCTGGAACAAATCAGAGAGGTGTCACTTTCCAATACCATTTCTTGAGCAACAACTCTGCCATGCTCCTCAATCACACTTAAAAATGATGTTATCACCCTTTCCTGTGGCATAGCCTCAGCTTGGCTCTTCTCTTGCCCCTTCCCTGGCCACCTTTAACTTCCCCACAGTGGCACAAGTCGCCACCTACTTTCTGTTACACTCTATAGTTTTCCTTCTACCTTCTCCACAGTCTCAAAAGGCCTGGAAGATGGGGGAGATTTTTAATTTTTCACTAATCCAAGACCTACCATCATGCTGATCTAAAATTCTTCACTGCCAATAACAGTTCCCTAAAAACTAAGTCATTAATACCTGTGAAGAAAGCAAAATTTGCCACCCGAGGACTGCACTGGGTATACTAAAACCTAAGTCTGGCCATGGAGGACAAAGCATTTTTTGATAGCTCTAAAGTCATCAATCTAAAACAGTATTTCCAAGATCCTTCAAGAAAGGCTAAACAGACCATTTAAGAGAAAACTCTTAAATATGCATGGCATGTAATGCCACTTTGGAAGCAGTTTGTACTTTTATTTTTGAAATATGTGTAAATTCCACCATGGTTCCCTAAGGCTTAAATTTTAAGGCTCAGTTGAATTTTAATTGCTTACTAACAACATTATGTAATTCTCCAGTTAATCTTTTCTCAAAACGAGCTTACCCATGAGATATTATTCCAAAGTCTATTTGTGTAAAATTGTTATTTTTGAAAATGAATACATATTTGATTTCCTAGCTGGAGTTACTATCTTCTATTTTGAATAATGTGTTAAACTGGGTCAGAAAATGTAACCGTCCAGTTTTGCAAATAAATGCAGCCCTTCTTGTGATTTCATTACATCAACCCTCCCTCTGAAAACTGTTGATGTACCAGAAGAAGGTTTGGAGCCAACCTTAGGACAGCAGAATCTATGATCTGAAACTGGATGTGTTCTTTGCTTCTTTGGTATTTTATTTAAATTGTTTACACATGTATGATATATAAATGGATACTTGATACATTACCTAACCCACAGGTAAATATTTTATCTTAGCCAAACACAGCTATCTGAGGGCAAAATGTGTGTTTGGTGAGCTCTATTATAAATAGATAAACTATTGAAAGAAAGGTATCTGTAAGCAGGCCTGGGGCAAGTATATTCAATGATTTTTGCATGTATGGTGATTCTTCTAATGATTGATGTTGTATCTGACATTCATATTGAAAGCTTTGTTGGTTCTGTTTTGAATGGCGAACTGCCTATGCTTGAGTTATCACAAGAGAAAAGCTTATCACAATAATGGCACACAAACTGCAAGAGGACAAAAGCTCTGGCCCATCGCAGCGCTTCTGTATGCCAAGGTTAGACATTGTCTCATCCAAATGCAATTGCACCCTAAGTTATGTTTAAGAGTTGAATAAGTCAAAGTTATTATCATGTTCACTTTTATGCTCAGCTGTTGCTCTAGGGATATAGGCTTCTGCCGCTTACATGCTGCCTGGCTCTAGTTTTTGTATTAGGTATTCATTTTACAGGGTGAATTGGAAAATGGTATTTGATGCTTCAGAAACAGAGTGCCTCTTTCAGACTTGTTAAGTACAGAAATGTGAAGTATATAGTATGGATAAAATGAAAAATATTATACATATTTTATTGAAAATAAGTGTTGAGGGCCTCAAGTATTCACTATTTGTAGCTACACATTTTCAGTTAGACTCTTCCAATTTCTTTTTAATTCCCTTTTGTCATAGCCTCACACCTACATGCTGGAATTTTTCAATTTGTGACTGCGTACCCCATAGTCATAGTGCAGTCCAGTTGTGGGTGTCACTTCTCCTGATAAAATGAAAAGACAAGCCCTCATACAAAACCTTGCTGTGCTGATCCTCTTTGCAGAGTGGTTCTTGATTTGATCAGCAATTTTCACATCCTCTTCATTCTCTTTGTGTTTGTTTGCGGAAGACGTGAAATGACAGATAAAAAGCTGAGTGACACATATGTTCCACATACATATGGATGCAAGCCATACTGAAATATTTTTTGTTTGTTTGTTTTTTTAACAGTGTAGGAGACAAAAGCTACAATGCTAATTTCATGAGTCCTTTTTACACTGTTTTTGCTATGTTTTTTTGTCAAAATGAGCAAAAGCAAGCTTTAGAGAATTTGCTGGTCCTGTGAAAGATCCACCCTGAATTAGCTTTCATGCTCCCAAGAAAACTAACTTAGAAAAAAAATTTGTCAAAAGGTGTAAAACCACCACAGAGGTGACTGAGAAGTCTTTGTTCAAACTAGATTCATTTGTTCAGAAAATCCATTTATGCAAAATAAATATTTCTGAGAAATACCTTGTTTTGACATTTGTAATGATGGATTAAGATAAACACATATTTGAATTTCAAATATATACAAATAAATTTTCACATCTGTAAAAAGCGTGCCAATTCTACAGGAACATCAGGGGAAGTTTCACCCATGTATGTCAACACATAGGTGCTACGTGATTCTGACAAAGAAATTAATCTTGTTCCTGAGTCCCACTGATTAATTAATGAAATTCTGTTAGCTTATCTGTAAAATAGATAATAATAGCAATCTTAATCCGTGAGTTCCTTGAGAAACTGTGAAACTGAGAGACTTGGTGACTGAAGCAGAGATTATAGTGATGCAGAAGTCACCATTAACCTTAGCAAGGCCAGGGTCTCTTTTTGTAAGTCAGAGGTAGAGTTAAAAGATTCCTGGAGTCATGACATACAGTCTTCAGTTTTAATAACTACTAAAGCCATCAAAAATAATAACTCGATTCTTTTTCATATTATTGATGCAGGCAGCCATCCAACACTAAGCTTCTGTAGTAGGTTGCCTTCAATTATTAAGAAGTAAAAGGTAGCAGGTCTTTATCAGGAGCTGAGATGAAAGAGAATATTTTGCTTTAATACAAGAAGGGAGAGACATGTTGCTGAACATAATGAACTGTATACTGTGTAGAGAATATCATAATGGGCTCTTTATTTGGGTTACATGTGGAAGATGAAACAAATATGTTCATACATTCCAAAGACATCTTTTCAAAACTTCAAACCATCTCATTTCATTCACTTTGGATAATATTTTACATCTGACAAAGCATGAGATCATTCAGCAGATTAGGTCACATTGCCCATTTGAAGACTTTATGGATTATTTAAAGGAGAGAGACTTACATGTCCTGAAAATTGTAAGTAAAAGTAAAATGTGCTCAGTTCTGGAACCCTGCTTAGGTAAATCTCCCAGAGACACACAGCAGAAAGCCACAGCTGCAGGAATGAGAGCTGCGTGTACCCTGGCCGAAATGCAAGGGTTACACAAGCTGCAGCTGTCTGTCACCAGGCATGCTTTTCTGCCGTTCTGTGAGTGTGGAGTGGTGGTGACAGTACTTGTGCACCTCCCATTCCAGATGGCTATTATTACAGCAACCGATAAGCAGAATGCACCCTAAAGAACAAAAGCCATGGGGCAACACTTCACTGATGTTTACTTCATGAAACACCATTTACTTCAGTATGACTGACTACACCATATGTAAGTTAGCAGGCATTGTTTGACCCATGAGACTTAAAGATTAACTGAAAACAACGTTGTTGAGCAAATTAAAAAATTATGCACTGTCTTCAACATTTCTGAAGTGTTTTGACATTGAATCTTCAGAACAATGACCTGCATTTTAAACTTTAACTTCAATCGTACAAAATGATGGCACAAAATGCAGACATTTAACAAGTCTCACAATTGTGTCTCATGTCTAGAATGTGATTATAAGAGTTGGCCAACAGCAGCACCATGCAGACATTAGCAGTGGAAGATACAGATGGTTTCTGTTTAGCATTTGTTTGTAATAATAAAGTGTAATTCAAGTTGCGTTTTGTGCTGCATTTTAAACAGCTGTGTAAGAGCCAGTACAAAATCTAAAACCAAGTATGACTTAAAATATAACACTGCTTTGCTTTTCTCAGAAACAGTCAGCGAACTGGAGAATGTTTTGATTACTTTAACTTGATATCATTTGCACATCTTGGTTTTCTAAGCAAATTAGACTTGCAGCTCATGCTTTGCCTGTCTATCATTGAGTTCCCCTCTCCTCCACCAACTGACTAATTGCAATGGAACCTAACGAGAGCAGAAGTCCCAGGGATATTAAATTCCATGTTTTGTTAAAAAAGACAGATGAACAACAGAAAAACTTAAGAGCTCAGATGAGGGAAAAGCAGGAAAAGCCCATCCATTATACGTTCAGTTTGCTGAGCAATCTGTCCATGCATCACTCCAAATCAGCTACAGCATATGATTTTACACTGCTGGCACAGGCCATGCAAAATCATAGTAGGGATGAGAGGCACCTGAGGGCATTGCAATACAGGGACAGATAATGGGGAATTGCTTTACTTCAATGTAATGGATATAACCAACAAGAAACAATATTTGGTTATACCTGCTGGCCATGGGACAACTTGTCTAAACACTTACCTCTTCACATAACAAACTTCCGATACTTAAAGTAGTCACAGATGCAAATACAGCATTTTTACTGTCATTGCTACTTCAACATGTCAGAATACATCCAGCTGAGTACACTAAGTGTTCAAACAAGCATTCAAATAAGGAAAGGTGAAGATTAGCAAAGAATTGCTGCTCTGGCTATTGGAGTACAGACCCTGGCTACAGCACCCCCTGATTGTTCAGATCACATAAACATTAATTCACTCTCAGGCTCTCTTTTGGAGTGAATAACCTAGTCCTGAAACAAAATCTGGGTAGCATTACGGAGACAGTTTGCTCAAAGACCTCTTCTAAAAGGCACTTGAAACAAGACTGCTGGGTTAGGCTGCCATCACCTTATACAACCCTCTGACTTACTCCTGGTGCTTTGCACCCTCAGATTTCCTCAAGGCCCTTTTCCCACACACAGGGGGATGGTGCACAGTTTCATATCATAAAATTACTGCCCCAGTAAGCTGTATTACAGCTCTCTCGCTACTTCAGGTAATTTAAATTGAAATTCCCCTCCCCTCACCTATGTCTTAGGGCCACATAGGGACTAGAGGAGACCAAGGGTGAAGCATGGACCTTAATTTTTATGAACCTTCTCTGGCTTTGCAGTTAGACGCTTTGTATCATGGGGATGTCCTGCTACCCTGACACTTAAGTATGTAAAAAAATGCAAGAAATCTGAGGGTTAATATTTTTTCTCTTCCTTCCATCCTCCCCCCAAAATGAAAGGTAAGAGAGAACAAGAAACAATTCTTTCCAGCACGTGGCTGCTGAAACATAAACAGATGCAGAATGATTTTCTAACTATTCCGGACAGCATCAGACATGGACTAGATCCCACCTCTTCTCAAAATACATTTCACTTGTACTAAACCGAGGCATACATTTCATGTTTTTTCCACTACTGCAGCTCCACAGGATCTCGCATGTGGTTTTGCAAATATGGGCAGTGAGCTCACTTAAATGAAATCTTTACCTCTACATAAACTCCCCAACTCCTTCATGCAGACGTTGTTCTTCCCACACACAAAGAGTATGCTTTGGCCTGTATCTTACATGTATCTGCACTGCTAAGGACTTAATAAAGGCTTTCTGTCAACAGGGTGACAGGAGCAAGACTGAGGTACCTTGTTAGAGCTATGTGAGAGACCACATCTGCACAGCATTAATCTCTCTTCTGGCTTGTCTTACTCTGGTGCAACAAAGAAGTTAAGAAATGAAATATAACCCAACTAAGGCTAAAAGAAAATTCATAAAATGTGGATCACTCTGCAGTATCAAGAACTTGTTTATCCTCTTCTTCATGTTGTGGACTATAGTTTATGAATGGGTCTGAGACAACAACAGTGGAATTTCTCACCAGTGAGGCTTCTGTTTTTCTTCTATTGGCAAAAATGGTCTCTGATGTAATTCATGATTACTTATGTTATGGCTATTTTCCTACAGCAAGTAACATTACTAACGGTTAAAGTGGAGATACTACCAAAGTGTTTGTAAAAGGATGAATGAAAAGACTGATAAGAATATGTAAGCCATGCAACCAAATATTTCTGGATACTATAAGCAACCAGCAAAAGAAGGTCCTTCCAAACAGAATCACCTTAGAAAACAAGTTATACATTTTTAAGCCATACTCTATGGAACAAAATGCTGCCACTTTGCTAATTCACTGTTTTTGTTACCCCTGAGATTAATTCTCCTTCAGCTGTCATCGTTAACAAGTGACTCGTACAGAGTTTGAATATAGCATTAAATTGCAATCTGGAGGCAGCACACAAGATGTGCATGAAGTTCTGCTTAACCCCTGGGAAACTGAGGTGTTGAGCAACTCTCCACTCCTACATTTGTGCTATTCTATAGCAACGCTTTTCAGTTAGTGATAATCCTTTGTAATATCCTGTTTTTTACAAATAGTATTGGTGTGACTTTAGCTTTCCTCACTTATGTGTATGCATAATATTACAGAAGCACGTAAGTTTTGTCAACCTTGACCCAACCCCTATCTCCCCTTTACCTTCCTCTCTCCTTCCTTTCCCTGAATTCCTCACTGTCACACTATTTGTTAGCAGGGGAAGCAATTAAAATATTTAAATCTTTTAATAAAGATGCAGGAAAAGATGTGAAGGAGGGTAGTAAAATTATTTGAAACATAAACTATTGTCATGGTTTTAGCTGGGATAGTTGATTTTCTTCACTGTAGCTAGTATAGTGCTGTGTTTTAGACTTGGCATGTAAATAATGTTGATAACACCCTGGTGTTTTAGTTGTTGCTGGGTAGTGTTTACACTAGTCAAGGACTTTCTAGCTTCCCATGCTCTGCCAGGTGCACAAGAAGCCGGGAGGGGAGGGGATACAACCAGGAGAGCTGATTCGAATTGGCCAAAGAGTATTCCATATCATGTGACGTCATGCCCAGTATATTAACTGGGGGGAATTGGCTGGGGGAGGCAGCGATCGCAGCTCGGGGACCGGCAGCGTCGGTCGGCGGGTGGTGAGCGGTTGCAGCACTTGTTGTTTAGTTTTGGTTTTGTTTTTTTTTTCCCCTCTTCTTCCAGTGTTTCATCTCTCTCTCTCTCATTATTTTCCTTTTCATTGTATTAGTATTATTGCTGTTTTATTCTAATTATTAAACTGTTCTTGTCTCAACCCACGAGTTTTCTTACTTTGGCCCTTCCGATTCTCTCCCCCATCCCACAAGGGTCGGGGAGTGAGCGAGCGGCTGTGTGGGGCTTAGTTGCTGACCAGGGCTAAACCACAACAACTATTAAGCAAGGTTTTCACCTTGACTGTAAGCAGGTATTCTGGTCTACTTAAGATAATCCTAAGACACAGAAGCACTTCTGATATACTACACCACCCCAAGCTTTTAGCAAGACACATGATTTTCCTTTTTTCCTTCTCTCAAATCATTGGTTGGGAACAAACCTGCTCCTAGCACTGTAGCAATGGGAGGTATCCTGTTCTCTGACAGTACAATACAGAACAGGGCCTGCATGTGCCAGCCTCAGTTTTGCATGGGGTCACATAGCCTGGTGGAAAGCCTATTTCCACCTTGTGGGATCTCTTTGAGATAAATTGTCCAAAAATCGCCATGCTGAACATTGCCCTCGGTTTTCATTCCATTTTCTACTGTAAAGTCTTTGTGGGGAACATTACCCTCTCTTTCACACTACCATGTATGCATTTAATAATCTTCCACCTGCCACTGACAGGAGTCCTGCTAACGGGCAGACAACCTCTGGGATACCCCCAAGCCTCAGCTTCAGGCTAAACAGACACTTGCAAAGGCAGGAAGGAAGCAGAAAAACAGCAGCAGCATAGCCATCAGCTTCTGTCTCTGCCTCCTACTTGCAATCTTGTCTGGAAGCAAACACAGACAGAGCAAAATAGGAGGTGTGCTGAGGCCTAGCAAACTTTTTTCTCCACGTGGCTTTGTAAAATACTGATTTCAGTGCCCCACTGAATGCTGGCTGACACCTGTGGCACAAAACCCTTGGCTTGCTAATGTTTTATTCTTGAAGAGGATACACTTAAAAATAGGAATGTAAATAATTTTGGAAACTAAATTGATACACAAGCAAAAGGTACTAGTAGGGTTCAGTGATGTTCAAGGTACAGCTGAAGCCGGGGTCATGCTCATGTCCTCTCAAAGACCTGTTCTCACCAGACCCTCTCTCAGGAAGATGATGGCTGGTGCACGCAGGGAACCGGGGAAGAGGCATGCAGGGAACCGGGGGAGAGGAGGGCTGGCATCTGGGATGCGAAAGCTCATTCTTCTCAACTCACCGGCTGCCACACAGTTGTCATGAATGCCCTTCACAGAGACTTTATTCACGGCCTTCAGAAACGTGTTGACAGGCAGATAGTCTCCTCATTATTTTGTCCACTGACAAAGCACAATTTCTGACATACCAGCTGTACCCCGTTTAAATTTCTACCTTTCGGTAGACCTTGAGCATAGCCTTTTTTCCTTTAACTTTTGCTGTCTTTCATAAGGAGTTTTAGGCTGCTTCTGACAACATGTAGTATGGGCCTGTGCGGAAAATCACTGGTCTCTCCCCTGGGAGGGTGAAGCAGTCACAGAGGAAATAACTTTCATTGTCTTTAGCCCTGAGAAAACCCTAAAAGAAAAGTGCAGGCACAGTCTATGCTCTGTGCAGGGAGAAATGCTGAGATCCAAGCATGCTTCGTAAGTGACACCATAGAAAATACAGTTTTCCAGCTGTAACAAACATCTACTAAGTATTTTTCAGAGATTTTAACTTGGCAAAATTTGGGCCTTATTGTCCATGAAGATAAGAAAAGGCGCACTTGACAAGTGGGAGGGACCAACCTCTGCTGCAGAGGATAAAGAATGAAACTTCTTAGTTAAACACAAAATAACATTTTCATTCCTGAACGGTTCTAGTTGAATTTTTTGAAAGAAACAGCTTGTGCAGGCATGGGACTCTTTAGCCCAAATATTTAATTTAGATAAACTTGTAAGTGATTGAAAACAAAATCTTTTAAAGGAAAAGAACACCAAGTAAATGTATCTCTCCAGAGAAACACTAGGGATTAAATCGTCACCTCATTTTCACCAGTGGAAAAGCTCTTTGAAGTAACTGCAGTTACACAGAATTTGTCGCTACATAACTGAAAGCAAAATCTGGCCATGGTAATCCAAATGGTTATGTGATTTATCAAGACAAGTTGACCAAGAATATTTTATAGCTGTTATGCTTTTACATGGCAGTGAGGTTTTTCTGAATTATCCTTAAGATGCAAAAGTCATGTTTATGAAATTATACATATATGCACGTGTGTGCCTGTACATTCACAAAGGATATAATGTACTACTCTTACATTACCAGTGCAGCAGTAATCTTACACAGCAAGAAAATTAAGAAAAAATAGTATAACAGATCAGTTTCTGTTCCGTTTCCCAGAAGAAAAGCTCTGATGTACAAAATACATTAAAGACAATAGCCAGAGAAGGAAAAAATATTTTAAAGTTGTCAAGGGGTAGTATAAAAGACTTCCACTTTGTGATTAAATTTCAGTTTAGGAATGATGTTTGATGTATTTTGAAACTCTGCCCACTCAGATTGGTTAAGTTTGTGAAAGGTTGCCTGTCAAACACTATGTCAGTGATATGAAAACAGACACCCAGTAAATCATCCTTCCAATATAAACATCAACTAAAAATAAATAAATGTCTGCAGCAGAATGCCAGCCTGATGTTCCATTAAGTTGAATGTTATAAACCATGAAGCAAACTAAATATTGATGACAAGAAATCTGTAAACAGAGACAGTAGCTTATGGCCAAATTAGGAAACTGTTAGTAAAACTAAGGAACTGAGCAGTCAACAGAAAATCCAGCAGTCTTTTAAAATAAAAATTGATGCAAGCTAACCTTGTTGTGACTAAGAATAAACCATATGAAAATATGTAGAAAAATTTGAAAATTGAACCATGCAGTGTAAACTCATAGTCCTACGTGAGTCTCAGAAGTACTTCTTTTCATAAGTTTATTCTTTTGAGAACACTGTTCATTATATATGTCATTGATTGTTTTTAGCTTGAAAAAACGCAGAAGGTCCCATCAGGACTGGTTCTTCGTGGTGTTAGAAACATATAGTTTCTGGAAACATATACTGAAACATATACTGAAAAGAAACATAGACTGGAAGCAGCTCCTATCCAAGTCGTGCGACTTGAATCTAATCTGAAACAAATGCAGAAAAAAAGGACAAACAACACAGGCGGTGGAATGGTAGAAAGCAGGGAGGAAATAATGAAAATAGGGAGCAAACAGACTGCATTTGCTAGCACACAGCATCTAAGCTTTACATTAAAGTTACCGGATCTTTTCACCAGCCTCAAAAAGAATTAGAAAGATCTGTAATTAAGATAGATGACAGGTTATATAGGTTAATGCACAACATCCCGACTTTAACTGCAGCAAGTTATTGGCTTTTTTATTTAATTTAAAAATTAATGAAATGGGAAAAGTACGTGGAAAACACAAATGAGAAAAAACAGAGGAAATGAAAGGCACTGGAGCGATCAGGAGCCACGCAGCTAGCAGGGAGATCAATGGCATGCTTTAGGGCAGCGCGCCCGGCAGCAGGGGCAGGGACAGCAGAAGGGCAGAGTCATGCAAGGATGAGAAAATCCCTAACGTGACTGATCGCAGGCAGCAGCAGGAGGCAGACAACTGCATGCCAGACAGCAAAGAGGAGGAAGAGGTCGGGGATGGTAGAGACAAAAATTCCCAGGATGCTTTAAATCCCATTTTTCTCAGTAAACGTCATAGCTGAAGAACTGAAGACAAGTGGCGTGGGACGTGCCGAGCACCTGTTGTTCACTCTGGTTTTGTTTAAATTCCCACGTAGTCTCCAGTGTTGGCATCAGGCCTCTTATGTCTAAACACATAATCAGGCTCTAACGTTCAGGAACGAGGGACTGGTAAGTTGGTGGCCGTACTTCACAGATGCTGACCTTTTGGGAAACCTCATGAACATTCCACGTGAAATCAATTGCCAAGTTCCTATCTGAGAACTGTATTCGTTTGCAAAACGGAAGGAATACAAGCCTAGGCACGTACCAGCACTTTCCTGGTGGGTACAACAACGTCCTGCAAATCTTCAGCGAGGTCCCTGTTACAACATTGACTGGGAAGAGTACACCTATGTCTCTGCTAGCTTGTCCGAACCGCGCCGTCCCTGCGCGAAAGGCCTTGTGCGGCAGATAAAGGCTCTGCACGCACAGACACAATCGCACGACTAAAGCCCGGTTTAGCTCCCCGCTTACTTTGCTCATTTTCCTCACAGACTCTTTGCATAAAGATATTGGCATGTATTGGCAAGACACGGGCAGGGAGAGATGCAGTCCTCGAAGCACATTTCTCTCGGGCGTGGCGGGTTTTTTTAATTCGAAAAGGCCACCAGCGGGCTCTACTCGAGGGTCGCTCCCTCCACGACGAACGCAGCTTTTGATTCTCCCGGCAACTTCCCGAACACGCAAAGCCATTTCCAAGCGGTCCCCGCCCCCCAGCTCAGTCCTCCCGCCGAAGTCGAACGCTGTGGGGCCGCGCCGCCCCCCGCGGGCCCCGCCGCCCCCCGGCCGCTCCCCGCCGGGGCCGAGCCCCCGCCGCCGCCCCCGGGCGCTGAGGCGGCCGCGCGGCGCGAGCAGCCCGCGCCCGCGCCCCGGCCGCCGCAGCGGGGGGCGGAGCTTCCCGCCGCCGCCGCCAATGCGGGCGGGGGCCGCGGCGCCTGCGCCGGCCCGGCTGCGCGGCCCGTCCCGCTGCCCAGGCGCCCAGCCATGTGGAGCCGCTGCCGAGCGGCCGGGAGGCTGCTGAGCCGCAGGCGGTGAGGCCCGGGAGGGAGCCGGGCGGCGGGGGGCGGAGGGGGGGTGGGGGCCGGCAGTCCCCGCCTTGCCCGGCCCCGGCCCCGGCCCCGGCCCCGGCCCCGGCCCCGGCCCCTCTGCCGGCACTGCGCGGGGGGTGGCGGCCCGCCCTCCGCCGCCCCGGGCCCCGCCGTGGGCCTGGGCGGGCTCCGCGCCGCCGCCGGCCCTGGAGGACGGTGCCCGGCAGCGGCCGGCGGGAGGCCCCGGCGGGGAGGGGCGGGCGGGCAGGCGCCGCTCCCGGGGGGCGGCTCGGCGCTGGCGGGGCCCGGGCGGGCGGGGGCGCCCTCTCCCTCCTCCCCCCCCCCCCCGCTCCGCTCCGCCGCCCGCCCTCCCTCAGCGCGGGGCCGCGGGACGGCGTCTCGTCCGCCGCCGCGGCGGCGCGGGCGGGAGCGCGGCCCCTGCGAAGGGAACTGTTGTTGCAGGTCTCTGGATCGGGAGGCGTGGAGGCGGAGGAGCGTGTCCGCTAGCGAGAGAGCGCTGCGGTACCGGCTGGGCGAGCAAATCCATGGCTTCACGGTGCAGCAGGTGAGCGTCGCCCTTCCCTTGCGACCCCCTGTGAGGGTATAGGTACGTTTTCCCTCGGTTGGAAAGCGCCTTAAGCAAGGGCAGGAGTCCCCGCGCTAAACATTCGCGTAGTTTCGCAGGGCGGTCGGTTAGA
Organism: Morus bassanus; assembly: GCA_031468815.1. Lineage (NCBI taxonomy): Eukaryota > Metazoa > Chordata > Aves > Suliformes > Sulidae > Morus > Morus bassanus. The sequence goes on along the minus strand of CM062567.1, from coordinate 13,769,930 downwards.
AAATGATACAGTAGTTACTTGGAGGTATCCCTCTGCAGCCAGATTCTTTAGGTGACGTTAAGACATGTTCCTGTAGGGAGCTTAGTCTTCTAAAAGAAATAATGCACCCGGAGTTTGTGGGTTGAGCATTGAGATGTTGAGCATTCACTGTGGTCTTCTAAAATTGGTATCGATAATTGATAATTCTCTGTGTGCTGTTTTGTGGGAGACATTCAAGTAACTTTTTAATCTCCTAAGTTGCTTTTAATACCTTTGTTAAGAACCTGCGATGGAAATAATATGTTGAAATTTTTCATACTTTTTCAAAGAAAAAAGCAGAAGCGGAGGGTGAAGGTAATTTGCAAAAAGCGATTGCTGGTGACAGAGTTAGTGGTCGAACTGTGTTCCTTGATTTTTCTTTTGCTGCTGTAACCACTGGCAATTGAATATATGCCTTTTCTTTGTATTTGTGATTGAATTGTTCTGGTCTTGATATCTATACTGGAAGAGTAGAGCTGTTTGGTTGTAGTGTATTTTAATTGTTTTTTTTTTTTAAACTTTATTTTCCATTTGCATATTTCTCCCCCCTCCCCAAACCATAGAAACAAAGAATTTACATAATACTGGCATATACAGTATTAAATACAGGATTGGCAAACTGATCATTGCTATATCATCCATGATTTATTTGACCTAGTTGCAGTCACACTGTAGTACAGATGTTTTCTTCCAATGCAGGTGACAGCTGTTCCTGAGCTGTTCCTGACTGCCGTGAAGCTTAGCCATGACAGTACAGGAGCTAGATATTTACATGTGGCTCGAGAGGACTCCAATAATCTATTCAGGTAAAACATTAATATATGTATAACATATTCTATCTCAGCATCCACTTGTGGTTTATAAATTATAATCCAGCTTCATAAATGGATTTTTCTGTGATAACAAAGACAATAGTACTTCCTTCGTGGGACGACTTTAGGGTTTTTCAGATATCATGAGGCCTGTTGTTCAACCTGTTGCTCAGAACAGGGTCAGCACTTAATTCAGGTGAAGATCCTCCGATATTTATCCAGGTGAAGATTTCCAAAGACAGAGATTCTACAGCTCTCTGGGCAACTGCTTCCCAATGTTTGACTGTCTGTATGGTGGTTTTTTTTTTTTTAATATCAAGTTGGAACCTCCCTTGCTTCAATTTATGAACATTATCTCTTGTCCTTCCATCATAGATATCTATGCAAAGAACCTGTCTTCATCATAACCTCCTTGTGTGTATTGGAGGGCAGCTATTGAGTCCCCTTGATGCCTTTCCTTCTCCAGGCTAAATGAGCCCAGTTTCCTCAGCCTCCTTTCACAGGGCATGTTCTCCAGCCCCTGACCATCTTTGTGGCTCTCCACTAAACTGTTTCCAATTCATGATCATCTCCTCTCTATTGCTGAGCCAAAAACTGGACTTCCTGATAAATTGCCTTATAGTTGCAAGATGTAAAACGGTTCTTTTCACCATAACCTTCCATGAAGTTTTTTTCTGAGCCTTTTGGCTAAAAAAAGAAATGTGTTTAGTTGTGTGCTGAAAACTTCTGTACCACCACCAGAAATAGTTCTGTACACCCTCTAGAAGAAGTGGCTGAGCACTCAGGAGTCTTAAGAACTCAATAACTCTGCATGCTTCTGTATGCCATGTTAGACAGTGATAATGTTCCCATAAATATCAGCTGCAGACAGGAGGTGGGTGGACTTCTCATCACAAATAACTGCATTCCTCTCTGTGCTCTCTGTCTTGCAGTGTACAATTCCGAACCACTCCAATGGACAGCACTGGGGTCCCACATATCCTCGAGCACACTGTGTTATGTGGTTCTCAAAAGTATCCTTGCAGAGATCCGTTCTTTAAAATGTTAAACAGGTCCCTGTCCACTTTCATGAATGCATTTACAGGTGAGCTCAAAGTAAATAGTACCACTTAAAATGCATGAGGTTTTATTGCAGAAGAGCTGTCTGTCATCTCTCCTTAATTTCCCTTTGGAGAGCCATTGTTATTAAGCGTGAATGTTGTGAGTGAGAGACTAAAAAACTAAGAAGGCAAGGCAACAAAATAGATGTACATTTGGCAGTTACGAAGTCCCAGTAGAGCTGGATCTTTATAGTATACAACAATGCATTTAATTATTTACATATATGGCAAAAACAAAGTTTTCATGGTGAAATAATTGCAGCATTAAACTTCTGTGTATTCCTCAGGAAAAATATGTATCATTTAGTAAGTTTCTTCTCTTCTAGTTATTTATATGGAGGAGAGGTTAAAAATAAATGAGGGCAAAATGCATCTCAGACTTTCTAAAATTCTGATCTTTTTATGTTTATTTTTACACAGCTAGTGATTACACTCTCTATCCATTTTCAACACAAAACCCCAAGGATTTTCAAAATCTCCTGTCGGTGTACTTGGATGCAGCTTTCTTTCCATGTTTGCGGCAACTAGATTTCTGGTAAGATGTGGGGAAGCTTGGGATGTATGCAAACCTTAAATTAAAAAAAACCAAACAAACAAACAACAAAAAACCAACCCCAAAAAACCAAAACTAAAACCTTCACACTCCCAACACTTCCTGTTACTAATTTTTTCAGGCAAGAAGGTTGGAGGTTAGAACATGAGAACCCAACTGATCCTCAGACACCTCTAGTCTTCAAAGGAGTTGTTTTTAATGAAATGAAAGGGGCATTTGTAAGTTTTGTGAATTTTTGTTTTAAGATCTTATACGTGGTGAAGTGGCTTAAGCTGCAGGTTATAAATGGTATTGCACCAGAGATTTCCATTCCTCCTTTCTGAAATTTGAGTCCTCAGTAAAGTCAACGATCTGTTACATGGTTATTCTTAAAGTTAGCCTGTTCAAAGTTTGTTTACATACAAAAGAACACTTTGCTAATGGATTTTATTGTAGAATTTTCTTTTAAATTGACATGATAACATAGCTAGTTTTATCCAAGTATGTGGGACTACAGAACAAAATGTTTATGTAAGGAGGAGCTCTTGTGTCAGTTAGAGCTCTGAGGTCTTATTATTGAGCATCTTTTATTTCTAAAATGTGTTTTGATGACTTTTACCGAAATGTGGTGTTTTCCTCTTAAGACAGATAATGAGAGGATATTTGCACAGCATCTGCAGAATAAAATCCTTCCTGATCACACCTATGGTGTAGTATCTGGTGGAGATCCATTATGTATTCCTGATCTTACATGGGAGCAGCTTAAACAGTTCCATGCCACACATTATCATCCAAGCAATTCCAGGTATCTCAAATTTGTGACTAACCTACTAGGTTATAGTGAGTTAGCACTCTCCTCATGTTTTTGTAAGGAAAAAGCAGCCATACAGTGTTTCTGTACATATGGCCAGCATCTTAGATAACCTATGCCCACCAGCAGCTAGGACAGCATTGAAGCAAGGAATTTGGTCTGTAGGGAGAAGTGAAGGGTGAATTGGAAGCAGGGACTACTGAAAGAGAGGTGGCTGATTTTCTAGAGTACATCTGCCTGTTTGATTATGAGGTTTTGTTTTGAGGATTTTTGTTTACAGATGGTTCACCTAGAACTTGTACGGGCTGCGGGGGGAAGGGAACATTTGGCAGTAATGTTTGGGAGTTATGATACGAGTAACGCCGATGAGTCTAGGGGTTCCTATCCTCCTTGAAGTCAACACAGGTGAAAAGTTACAAAAAGAAGTTACACGTGAATGGCTGTTTATTTGCTCCTGAATCCTGCGTTACTATATCAGGTTCTAAATAATGGATATCCATGCAAGTCAGATACTGATGTTGTTGGTACTGCTAAAAGTCATCTTGCTTGAAAATCTGAAGGGGATATGGAGGGAAATCTATAGTATCATTGTTTGTTCTAAACTGATTTTGCAGTCAATCTGTTAGTCTGATTAATTCACTTATGGAACATCAGCTCGTGTCATGATAGTGAATTTACCATCCTCTGTTTTTTCTCACCATCCCAAGTATTCTATTGTACCTGTGTTAGATTTTAATCAGGGAATAACATTTACCTGAGACATACCTCGTCCTCATATTTAATCCAGTGGAAGTCAACCATGTTTCTTGTAGGTATGGGAGTGTGCTTTGGTAGACTGACCCACAGAACCCAACCATGGTTTATAGATCAGTTGAGATCGTTGTATTTTATACATTATGTGTGAGGACCATAAGAATTTTCTCTTTTGAAACTTCAGAGCACTGGGATTCTGGCTTTAATTACTAATATTTTTTCTTGGAACACTGTATATTGCTGCAACTAAACAAATTCTATTTTTTTTGGTGGGGTCCCGAGCATAAAACAGAAGCTGAAAAATGTTGTGGAATTTTACCAGCAGATTCAGGGATTTTATCCAGGCAAACTGGTGGGCCTTTAACGTAGGGGTCTTACAAAGCATGTTCCCTTCTAGATGTAACTGAATCACTGGAAATCACATGAAATTCAGAATATAATGAAAGCTGTTACTGTAAATTTAATGTAAAATCTGGTGCTTAATCCCAGTCTTTCATTTGAAATGCAGATTTTTCACTTACGGTAATTTTCCACTGGAGCAACATTTGAAACAAATACATGAGGAAGCATTGATAAAATTTGGAAGAATTGAATCAAATACTGACATCCCAAAACAGAAAATCTGGGAAAAGCCTGTAAGTAAAAAAAATAAATTGAAACAAACGAAGAGAAGCAGTGCACATCCAATCTTGGAATTGCAGAAACTGAATATAACATGTTAATACTTTAGCCCAGCCTGCTGGAGTTACTTTGTTTAGAAGTGTGTTTGTGTGTAAATGAGCTGAAGTATTTTTACTTTTGGTTAAAGCGAGGGAAAAACTACGTTTACTTTTGAGTTTCAGTAGTGTAATGATTGCGAGCAGTTGTTTATTTCTCTTATTTCCAGTTTTAAAGTCCCTCAGCATTTGGAGCATTGAAGCATTTATTAACGGAAAGCATTTAGAGCTACTTATCCAAATACTGATAGTTAAGTGTCAGGAAATGCCCTCTAATAGTACCTAAACTTCCAAACACTGGTGTCAAAAATAACTTTTTCTATTCTCCCATCCCTTTCCTCCCTGGCTTGTCCAGAAGCTTAAGCATTTCTTTGAAACACAGCTTAGAGAGGTAATTATGGCCAGATTTTCTTGATCAGCTCCTCTGTTTCTTCACTTGTAAAGATCGAGATATGGCTCATATTTTTCATGATAGCCTGTGTTTGTGTATTTACTTAGGAATATTTAACTTACTTGTGAGTATCTGTAAAATTATCTAAAATCTTTGAAAGGAAGATGCTATGAAGATGCAAGCAGTAATTTTTTATTTGTAACTTCTGCTCTGAGTTTAGCCTACATCAAACATTTATTATACTTTACAGAGAGAACACAGTGTAACATGTGGCTTAGACTCACTTGCTGCCGATCCTTCCAAGCAGACAACTGTCAGCGTCAGCTACTTGTTGACAGAGTAAGTGTATCAAAATGAAATTCTGAATCAGAGGCTCATTCTGGAACTTTAAGCAAGATGCAGGCATATTTCATGTCCCCCAGTCCCTCCTCATAAGTGTCATCTTTGAGTTAAATAATGCCATGGAAAAGCTAGACACATCCTTTAGTAGATCAAAGTTTAATTACTAAGCAGAATTGTTTCTGTCTTTTTCTTTAGCAGAACAGACATAAGGAAAATCAGCCCTTATCTTATAGAACTGGTGGATTAGGCTTTTGGGAACGCTGCCTTCCTGTCTTCCGATTTCCTGCCATGTGCAAGCTTTTCTGTATGACCCTACTACTGACTTTATCTACCCTTGCAGCCTAATTTAACTTGCTTTACTGCTAGTTATAATAAGTGAAAGATGCAGAACTCTTAGTTCCCTAAGGTTTGGTGCAGTGTTCATAACTGACAATTATTTCTCCCTTGCTCCCTGTGCATTGTTTTAGAGAAGTAATTCTTCTGAAATGAACTCAGTGATGCTGGGTGTCTCATATTCATAGCTTGATGTTTTTTAAGAACTATTCATTTTTCTTCAGTATTACAGACACTTTTGAAACATTCACACTAAGCCTGTTGTCTTCACTGTTGGTTGATGGGCCGAATTCTCCTTTTTACAAAGCCTTAATTGAGTCTGGTGTTGGTACAGATTTTTCTCCTGATGTTGGGTAAGTGTTGCAATTTTACATTTCATTACCTATAAGCAATATTAGAAAATTACAAACCACGATTAGGCTGGGAGAAGTCATCTCTCATACAGGCAATTTACACCAGAATAATCTTATTTTAATATTAAGAGTTTCTACTGATGAACTATAAAGCTTTTTCAAGTGTAATTTTTGGCTCATCAAAATAATTCAATAGAAGCTATGTTAGTTTAAACAAAATTGTATTGTTTAAAGCTTATGAACAAGAAAAATGGGTAGATAAAAACATGGTATACCTTCAGTGCCCTAATTTACTTGGGGTTTTCATCTTGGCCATTTAATATTACTCAGAAGAGTTTGCTAGCTCTTCTCTGTACTGTGTTACCTTTGCTTTTTTTTGCTTTAATTCTGTGATTTAGTAGTAGGTAGGTTTGGCACAAATGTGCTTTTGTGCAGTTAGCTGCCATTAACTTGCTATCGCCTCCATACAAAAGGGTATTTCTGCCAGCACTTACTTATTCAAACTGTAGCTCTTGTAGCCAGCCTTCTGAGCTCGCTCTGCATGGCAGACTAAGGGTGGGTGGATTGTCTTCACCTAACTGCAGACTCAGCTGCTTGTCGTAGTTTGCCTTTATTGTCAGCAGAAAGAAAGAAGCACTTTCAGGGCGTGATTCATCTGACTGATTTTTTAGACTCAAGGATGACAAAAATCATACCTTCGTCTCCACTGGCTGTCTCAGATGTTTGAGTGGGAAACCTTAATATACTCATCTATGATTTTAATGCCTTAGGGTACTCTGCCTGGCTTGAACTCTCTCTACGTGAAGTTATGGGTTTCCTGCGAGTCTTGTGTCATGGGTACCAGTGCCATGCAGACATCTTAATATCACAGGGCATGGCAGTAGAAATCTGTCTTCAGACACTGAGGGAGTGATTCAGTTGTATGTTTTGTCTGCTGAGCCTTTTCCAGGCTGACTCTATTAATATGGTGTTGAACCATACAGTGAGTTGGCTTTAATTTGCTTTGGTGACTGTGCTGATGGATCAATCTAGTAAAGTAGGTTTGAGTCCAGAGATCAATATTCCAGAATTCAACATCTGAGTCTGTCGCTGAATCCATTCTGTGGTTTTTAGACATGAAAGAGTAGATTTAGAGTTGATGAACACCTCTTGCTTTTTGTTTGTTGGCTTTGGTTCAAACTGCTAACTGTTCTATATTTCTGCAAGTATCAATTTGTCTTTCTAAAGATGACTTCTTACGGTTAACCCTGCCTGACAGCTTAAACAGAATTATCTTTACCTTTTTTTAAGTACTGTGGAAAATAATTACAGCAAACATGGAACACTTCACCACTTCCTTTACAAATACTGCTTTATAAGTACAAATTTAAAAGTACCATTCCACTCACCTGCTTAAGTAGAATGTATGTGTTTGGTGCTACTGGCAGCTAAAATTTTCACCTTAGAAAAAGAGACTTCTTTACCTGAAAGTACTTACAGATGAATGGGAAGATGAAGAGACCATCTTTTCTTCTGTAACTGTTTTTCTTTCTCTAATATCATACGCTGTATGTTTTCTTAACAGTGCGCTGCTACTACTGAAATTGAACAAAAAATGTTTTTAAGTTCCGTTTCTTGCCTCCTTGGTAATTATTTTTCTTTCTATCTAGCTTTTAAAATCCTCTCTGTGTATGTATGTGGAAATTACGGGTGTTTTTCCCCATCTTCTGCCTTTGCTGGCAGGTTTAATGCTTAAGTTACTTGTCACTGAGTTTAATATGTTTTGTTCCAGGTTTAATGGCTCAACAAGAGAAGCTTATTTCAGTGTGGGTCTACAGGGTATTGCTGAAAGAGACATTGATACTGTGAAACAGATAATTGCTAGAACAGTTGATGAAGTTATTGTGTGAGTAATGCTAAATTTTTGAGAGTACTGTTAGTTCTTTCATACAGTCTTTTACAATTAGATATTAATAATGTAATAATATATAGGCATGTAATAATACAGGTGTATATATAATAACATGCCTTAAAAATTTAGTTATATTAAAGTAAATGCACCAAAGAAGCAGTAATATTGTTCAATACTCTTAAAACTTGTATCTGCTAAATTCCTCTACTGTAGCATATTCATCAGCATAACCTCCAGGAGTTTGGTGGTATTAGTGCAGTTTCACTAAATGACACAGCATGATAAGATTATTTCACGTCAATTTTAATTCAGTGTGGAAGACATTATGTTGTAATGCTTCCTTTATCGATGTTGTAATTCATTTTCATAACTTCACTTAAAGTGATTAGTTTTAATGGATATGATTTCCTTCTCTCATCACCCCTTCCCAAAGGAAAGGATTTGAGGAAGATAGGATTGAAGCTCTACTTCACAAAATTGAAATCCAGCTGAAACATCAGTCTACGAGTTTTGGACTTGCCCTGACATCTGTAAGTCTGTGTATGTAACTCGTGTGTGGTGGTTTTTTTAGGAATGCATAAGAAGTCTGCCCTCTACAACTGTACGAAATACAGGGTCATTTTGTAGGCTCTTGTTATGTAAAACTTTTTTCACTTAAGGGCTTGTCCTTTGTCCTCTCATATATATCTTTCTTCTTTGCAGTAGCCTTCAAACTGTCGCTGGACTTGACTCTATGACTTAGGCAGTAAGCCTGTTGTCTTTGCCTGAAGAGTACCTTTGATTGCAGTAGCACTGATTACTTTTGTAAGAGAGGCATGCCGTACTGGCTCTTGTAACTGTATGTTTTGGCCAGATGCCTATGTATTTTTAAAAATCAAATAGAACTGTATTTTTCTATGGAATTTCGGGTTGTATTCACAAGTGAAAATGTACACTAATTCAATTCTTGGCTTAAAATTTTGATACCTAAGCTGTTATGGAAATATGGTCCACAACAGAATGTGGTGTCTTTGAGAAGTCTGCAAGTCGTTGTAAATTTGGGAATGAGTTAGCTGCAGTATTTGCAGTCAGTTTGGAAATCAGGGCCTCCTGCTGCCACCTGTTCTCCAGTGTCCTCTGTTTTTTTTCTGCTCTGCAGCACCTTCAGTTGCTTAGCAGTTCTTTTGCTTTGTGTCTCTCAAGTATTGTATTTTCTTCAGCGTGACCAGGAGTTCATTCCTTTGGCATACAAAGTTAGGTAAAGCAGCAGAGTCCTGGATTAACATGAGACTTGTAAATTGGAGAGTGCAACCAAGAGCTGGTTCAAATCGGATTGCCATACAGTGAAACAGACATTTTGTGGATATTTAATTGCCTGTCATGTTTCATAGTAGGATCTGGAAAAATGTGCCTGATTTTGATAGCCAATACTTTCTAGCATGTCTTCAGATTGTGTGAGTAATTCTGTGTGGTGAAATACTGATGCATATACTTTATCTCTCAACATTTTTAAGTCTTGAAGTTGATTCACCTATTAGGACTCTAATACTAGAGCAGGAAGCACTTAAACAATTCCTGCTCTTAAAGACCAAACAGTCATGCAGCATTTGGTGTTAATACTCCCATAGAAGAGGGTTATATTTCAGTTTGTTTCCCTGAGGTCATGTTTTAGAAGTTGACCTTGAAAAGGGCCTGAAAGGGGCATAGTTATAACTACAGTAATCATAGAATTGTAGAATGGTTTAGGTTGGAAGGGACCTTTTAAAGATCATCTAGTTCCAATCACTCTGCTGTGGGCAGAGTTATCTCTCACTAGATCAGGTTGCTCAAAGCCTCATTGAACCCCTGACCTTGAACATTTCCAATGATAGGGCATCCACAACTTCTCTGAGCAGCCTGTTCCAGTGTCTCACCACCCTCATTGTAAAGAATTTATTCCTTACATCTAATTTAAATCTACCTTCTTTCAGTTTAAAACCATTGCATCTTGTCCTGTCAGTACAGGCTCTGGTAAAAAGTGTGTCTCTGTCTTTCTCATAAGCCCCCTTCATATATTGAAAGGCCACAATAAGGTCTCCCCGCAGCCTTCTCTTCTCCAGGCTGAACAGCCCCAACTCGCTCAGCCTTTCCTCACAGGAGAGGTGTTCCATCCCTCTGGTCATTTTTGTGGCCCTCCTCTGGACCTGCTCCAACAGGTCCATGTCTTTCCTGTGCTGAGGATTCCAGAGCTAGATGCAGCACTGCAGGTGGGGTCTCAGCAGAGCAGAGGGGGAGAATTGCCTACCTCAGCCTGCTGGCCACACTTTTTTTTTTTTGCAGCCCAGGATATGATTGGCTTTCTGAGCTGCAAGTGTGCATTGTGGCCTCATATCTAATTTTTTATCTACCAGTATCCCCAAGCCCTTCTCTGCAGGGCTGCTTTCAAAGCATTCATCTCCTAGCTTGTCCTGATTACTGGTCATTGCCCCAGCCCAGGTGCAGGACCTTGCACTTGGCCTTGTTAAACTTCATGAGGCTTGCATGGGCCCGCTCATCAAGCCTGTCAAGGTCCCTCTGGATGGCATCCCTTCCCTCTAGTATATCAACTGTACCACTCAGCTTGGTGTCTTCTGCAGACTTCCTGAGGGTGCACTCAATCCAACTGTCTATGTCATTAGTAAAGGTATTGATCAGTATTGGTCCCAATATGGACCCCTGAGGAACAGACACCACTTTTTACTGACCTCCGTTTGGACAATGAGCCGTTGACTGCAACTGTTTGGATGCAGCCATCCAGCCAATTTGTTATCCATCAAATCCATATCTTTCCAATTTAGCGACAAGGTTGTTGTGTGGGACTCTATCAAAGGTTTTACAGAAGTCAAGCTAGATGACATCAGTTTCTCTTCCCTTATCCACAAATGCAGCCACTCCATTGTAGAAGGGCACCGCGTTGGTCAGTCACAATTTGCCTTTTGTGAAGCCATGTTGGCTATTACAGGTTATAGCCTGTGTAATTTTAAATGTCATGTGGTAAGGATTCTCCAGCTTCCATGCTGTATTCCAGTCCTGTGCTAGCTTTAGAATTAGAATGACTTTCCTCTGTGTGATGTATTTATTTAAAACACAGTATGATAGGTGAACTCTTGGCTGAAAGGTGGGGCTCAAAGAGTATTAGTAAATGGAGGAACATCTGGCTGGTGGCCAGTCACTAGTGGTGTTCCCCAGGGCTCAATTTTAGGGACAGTTCTCTTCAATGTTTTTATCAATGACCTGGACACAGGAGTTGAGTGCATACTAAGTAAGTTTGCCAATGATACTAAATTAGGAGGAGCCATTGATTCCCTCTAAAGAGGCTTTCCAGAGAGATCTTGACAGATAAGAGCACTGGACAATCACAAACTATGAAATTTAATGAGGATGAATGTGGATTCTGTGCCTGGGATTGTATGATCCTGGATGTACATGTAGATTGGGGGATGAGGCTGGAGTGCAGCCCTGCAGAAAGAGATCTGAGGGTTTTTGTTGATGGTAAGCTCTATGAGTCACATAAAGCCAAAAAGGGCCAACCATATCCTGGGGTGCGTTAGGGACAGTGTAGCTAACTGGTCGAAAGAAGTGATTGTCCCACTACACTTGGCATTGGTGTGGCCTCACTTCGAGTACTGTGTGCAGTTATGGGCTCCATAGTATAAGAAGGACATAAAAACATTAGAATATGTCTAAAGGTGGGCAACAAAGATGCTGAAAGGACTAGAGGGCATGATTTATCAGGAGCTGTTGAGGATACTAGGTTTGCTCAGCTTAGAGAAGAGGAGACTGAGGGGCGACTTTACTGCTGTCTGCAACTCCCTCATGATGGGGACTGGAGCAGGAGGTGCTGGTCTTTTCTTTCTGGTGTCCAGTAATAAGACACGAGGAAACTGTTTCAAGCTGCATCAGGGAAGTACAGACTGGACATTAGGAAAAAGTTCTTCACAGAGACAGTGGTCAAACATTGGAACGAGCTCCCCAGGTGTACTGGTTTTGGCTGGCATGAAGTTAAATCTCTTCATAGAAGCTAGTATGGGGCTATGTTTTGGATTTGTGCTGAAAACAGTGTTGATAATACAGGGATGATTTAGCTATTGCTGAGCATTGCTTACACAGAGTCAAGGCCTTTTCTGCCCCTCACCCCACCCCACCAGCGAGGAGGCTGGGGGGGCACAAGAAGCCGGGAAGGGACACGGCTGGGACAGCTGACCCCAACTGACCAAAGGGATATCCCACACCGTATGATGTCATGCTCAGTATATAAATCTGAGGGAAGAAGGAGGAAGGCGGGGGACATCTGGAGTGATGGTGTTTGTCTTCCCAAGTAACCGTTATGCGTGATGGAGCCCTGCCTGCCCATGGGAAGGAGTGAATGAATTCCTTGTTTTGCTTTGCTTGTGTGCACGGCTGTTGCTTTACCTATTAAACTGTCTTTATCTCAACCTAGGAGTTTTCTCACTTTTACCCTACTACCCTTCCGATTCTCCCCCCTATCCCGCTGTGAGGGGAGTGAGCGGTGTGATGCTGAGCTGCCAGCCAGGGTTAAACCATAACAAGAAGGAAGTGGCCGTGGCCCCAGGCCTGTCAGTGTTCAAGATGCGTTTGGGCAGCACTCTTAGATACATGGTTAAACTTTTAGGTTGCTTACTGAAAACCAGACTGAGTTGTTGTAATGAGCCAATGGAAGCCTCAAATATTGAGTGATTAGTTTTATTGCAAGAGAATTAACTTGAGCATATGCTAAAAGAATAAGATTCTTTAAAATACATTAGGGAATTTCCACAGAATAGATAATAACAGATATTACTGAAAAAGTCTGGAAGGCTTGTGATACTTGCTTGTGGTTAAAGAAGTAAGAAAAGAGAAGGTGGTTTTGACAGTTCTGATGCATTTGTTTTCTGTATGCTTTTAAGGTCTTTTTCCTTCAAATGTCTTGGGTTTTTTTTATTTTGCTTTGTTTCGTTTTTTCCCCATTCACACAGAGTAGAAATAGAGGTTTTGATATCTTGCCCTGTGGTGTATTTGAAAAACTTTCAATAACGACTCAGGCAAACTTAATAGTCTCAAGCTAGAGAGTAAAACTAGAATAAAAATCCTTCCAAAAGAAATATCCTGGGATTATTTCTGGTTATTTATTATTTTCTTTCTCCAAAGTCCCATCTACATTACATGTTTGAGTTATCTTATTATAAATAATTTCATCTGACTGATACAGTAAACGCGTAGACTGTAATATTTATGTATTGCTTTGTCTTTACTGCCTGTTTTTTTTTTCCTTCTTTCTTGGGCTGAAACATGAATTTATTTTAAATGGGAGGGAGGAAAGAATATTACAATCGATTTCCAGAATACAGATATACCCACCTATTAAAAAAAAAAAGTGAGGAAAAGAGGTGGTTTGGTATGATAAAATTAGAGGAGGGAGTAGAGGACAGATGATGGTGGAAGAGTCCTTCAACCTGAACAAAGATTTCAGCTTTTTTTTTTCTCCTCCAAATATATTAGAACTACTCATTATATGTCTGCTATTCAAATATAAGTGATAAGGTGGTTATGGAACACAGATGCTGTCAGTTACAGAAATGCAAATGGGTTGTCCTGCTTACCTAGTTATTCTTTCCCATTCAGTATATAGCTTCATGCTGGAATCAAGATGGGGACCCAGTGGAGCTTCTGAAGATTGCAGATAAAGTCTCTCGGTTCAGGCAGTGCCTTAAAGAAAATCCCACATTTCTTCAGGAAAAAGTTAAAACATATTTTAAGGTAGGAAAACTTATGGAGAAATATCTGCAGTATTAATTTTTAAATCACAATTTTGTATTTAAAATTAAACTAAAGGCTTATATTTTTATAACCATACTGCCTATTTTTAGGTGCAGATGAACAGCAGCACTTTTGAATGAAGCATGTTAATTTTAAATGGTTGAAGTGAAAAATTTTCAAAATGGGAAAAATTGTCTGGTTGTATGTTTGGAAACACACATACTAGAACATTGATAAAATGCTAATGTTTTACTGAACTGAGATGCCTGGTGCTACAGAAAGGCACATGGGTATTTCCTAATGAGAACAGCGAATTACAGACCTAGTTATGTGTTCCTTAGTATTGGCATAGCAAGATGTATCTCCTCTTCCTTGAAAAGACTTTGGTTATAAGTAAGATTGTTCTGGTACTCCTCAAGTTCACTGAACTGCCGTCTGAATTTTGCTGTCAGTGCTAATTGCTTTCTGCTCTTTTTCTTGTTTTCCACTTCATACGTTCTACTGGAGTTCTTGAAGAATAAAAACAGTAAAGGTATTATAACATTGAATAGTTCTGAAGCCCTGAATTAGCTGATGCCAGAAAGAAAAAAATCCAGTGATAGCAGTGCAAAAGTGGTTTTGGGGTTTGGGGGGTTTTTGGTGTTTGTTTTGTTGGTGGGCTTTTTGTTTGTTTGGGTTTTTTTTCCCCATCAAATTGTTCAAGTTGTTTTGAAGGGCAGATCGATTACAGGTAACTGCCAACCTGATTTAATAGTGAGTAAATGCTGTATCTCATATACTCAAAGGCAACCAGAGACAGCGGCATCAGTTGAAATCTGTTTTCTTAAAGGCATTATTAGTGTCTGGAAGTAGTAGGGAGCTGTGAAGGTTTTGGCTTTCGGAGGGAAGAAATACAGGTGCAGTATTTTGAGAACATCCTTTACTGTGCTGTTCTGCTGAGGGGGCTACAACAAAAACATGACTCAGTAGGAAGTAGTGAGGATAGTTGGATGTTTTTATATCAGAAGATTATGCACTGTTGTACATTGTGCTTGGAGATTAATAAAGGAGGGAAGGCTGGGAGCAAGGGAGAGAATCCTGTTCATCCTGTTCATTTTACTATGCCTGGTGAATTTTGCATTTCCCTCTTCAACTCTGTAGTCAGTCAGGTTTCTGTAGTTTCCCACATAAGCATGGGGAAATAAACTCATAAAACAGACTCCGATTACATTGTCCCAAATTATTGGCAGTGTCTGTCAGTGACAGATGTTGCTGTTTGACTTAGAAATGGTCAATTTTTGAGGTCTCTACTTTTTGAATAGCCTCTCAATATTATATAAAATGGAAGCTGCTTGAGTAATTTTGTTATTAAAATTCCACAGTCTGGTATAAACAAAGAGGAATTCAACAGCAGTTGTGACACTTGCATAATGCAAGAGTTCTCTGGCAGCACGACTGATATAAAGCATTTCTGAGCAGGATAAGGCATGCACATTTTACATCATATGGGATCTCTGTGCACTCAAGCTTGGGCAGGTTGAAAGAGGTGTTCAATGAAACCCTCCTGCATTTAACCAGATTCCCCATCTTAGAACATTCTCCAGATAAAACTTGTGGCATGCTGCTCTATAGTGTTATGAACAGTTGTTTAACCTTGGTTTAATTAAATTAATGAGTAGTGTGCTGTTAAGTCATTGTAACTCTGTACTAAAATTTCACAGAAGGTTGTTCATGCTTGTTCTTGTGGTAAGCTGCCTCTCTTCTCCACCCTTGTGTTTTGTATGAAATTAAGAGTTTAAATTGCCTGTTTGTGATACTTCTGATAATATGTAAGCCAAATGATGCACAGACTGTTTTTATCTACTGCTGATGAAGCAATAATCTGAGGAAAAACAGGAGGAAGTTGCCCTCAAAATTAATAACGCTTTGTTTTGGGATGTATTTCTGCAGGATAATCCACATAGATTGACTCTGTCAATGAGTCCAGAGGAAGACTACCATGATAAACAAGCTAAAATGGAAGCAGAAAAGCTGGAAAGAAAGGTCAATGCTCTTTCTGAAGAAGAAAAAACTCAAATCTTTGAAAAAGGTTAACATGCTTTTTCATATTTTTATTTCAGTAACTGCTTCAAAACATAGCTAGTTTTTTAGCTAGTGTTCTGTAGAATGTCTTAAATTCTCAGGCACTCCCCAGCATTTGCTCTGAAAGGGATGATTTGTTGGAAGTTTGTGTGTATGTGTTACGGGGCTGTGCAGTGTAGTGTTTACACTACAATGTATGATTGGTATATTCCATTAGTTTTAGCACTCAAAAATAGAATGATCAATGTCTCCGGTAGGGCAGAAGAAAAAAAAATTGTTTTAAAATATTGATCTGCTTATTCTTTCCCATGTTAACTTGCACTAAGTACAAGATGCACTCCACCGTTTACCTTGAAGCTGTTTATTTTTGAGCATATGAGGTCTGCTCCATGCTCCTATAAAACTTCTATTTTGTAATTCTGTTTCTTATCTTTTCTACTTAAAAAACCAACTATAAAAATAATGTTGTGTTTAACTTATTCTGGGCAATAACTTAAACTTGGAAACCCTGGGCAGTCATCTAAATTTGTGAAAGCAGTGATCTAGTCACAGAAGTCCTCCAAAAAAGTGGCATTAATCTTCTGAAGCTTTGGTGCTAGGCAGGGGACAGGGGAGCATAAAATCAGGTGAGGCTTTCTACTTATGAAGATAAATTGGAGAGTATTTAGAGGTGACCGTCTGGAATCTGAAAGAGGCTGAAATGTAAAATGAAACACAACAATTTAGCTCCATCAGTGTACTGACAGAGCACTTGAGTAAGAACTGGGGGAAATGGGTTAGAAAGAAGCTTCTTACCTGCAAGGTCTGGGTTGCCTGGGTTGGTGTTCGCAGAGCTGGGTGACAGGACAGGCTGGCAGGTGCCACTTCATCAGGGTTTAAATTGCATGTTACTGTAAACAGGATGTGAAGGGGGGATTGGAAGGAGAATTTACAAAGATACAGTGTTCTGTTTGCTGTTGCGACATGATAATCTGCAGAATTTGTTTCAGTAAAATATTTGAAAGAACTGTTGATAGAAAATGCTAAGCTTCAAACTCTTGTGTTTTTCTGGTCTGCATCACCTCAGCAGATTTTAACAGCACTTTCACTAAAAGGTGAAAATTACAAACTGTTATTCTGCTCTCCTTACTAGGTTTGGAATTAATTGCTCTTCAAAGCAAACCTCAGGATACCTCTTGTCTCCCAGCTCTAAAAGTGTCCGACATTGAGCCCAAAATCCCATTCACTGTGCTGGAGACCACACTCGCAGGTTGGTGTAACCACTATTTCATCCTCAAAAGAGCAACACTGTTGGATTGTTATCTAGCTGCTTGCCCAGCTGTTGCTCTTTTTTGCTCTTTACAGAGCGTATGTGCTCTCTTTGTTGTCCATAGTTATGACCCTTTTCCTTAAGTCCACCATCTGCCATCCCTGTGGTAGGCAGTTTGCCGTGGATCTGCAGATGCTTCTCACCATCGCCTCTGAGGGGCAACGTAGGGCCGTTCTCGGCTCGAACCAGCCACCCGCCCTTCCCAGAGGTCTGGCAGTAGTGCTGCTGACAGGAGCTCCTGGCTGCCTGCTTACTCACTGCCTGCCCTGCCCTGCAGTCAGAGGAGTTTCTAGGCGGCATGCTCCAGTGCTCTTGAGCAATCTCCCCACTTTACAAAGACTTATCCAGGGTGCAGCACTCCTGGCAGCTTGTGCAGAGCATTTTCCTTACTGCTTTCTATTCCTACCTAGTTTTTACAGAATATGATGTACAGGAGCCATAGGGGAAAAAAAAAACCAAAAAACAAACAACAACAACAACAACCAAAAAAAAAAAAAAAAAAAACAAAAAACAAAGAAAACCAAGTTCTGGCCAAGTTTCTCCCTGCTTTGCCATTGGCTACCCCTTGGATTGATAGGAAACAAGAAATTGCAGATCTCAATTTTCTTACAGTTCTATCAAAATCTTGCAGGTAATACTGCTCTGTAGTATATTTCTAACAGATGTTTTCCAGCAAAAAGTGCCAGCAAGTGTCAAGTACTGTATAATTTTGATACTAAAATGACGTGGTTTTGTGAAAATTCTAATGTGTATATTCTAATGCCCTGGCTGAGAAGAGAACGTACAGTGCGGGAACCTGCTTTAGGAAGGCAAAAAATAAGGGAGAAAAACTTCTTGTTGTTCAGCAACAAATTACCATTCCTTTATTTGAATGTTACCTCTAAAATGTGGCTACTGTCAACAGAATTCTCTCATCAAATTGTCCAGGTATCCATTACCTTACCATACAAGAAACAATAAAAACCCTTCAGTCCAGCATTCAGTGCAATGTGCAAAGTTTAAACGAGAAGTGGCTCTGAAGTGCCAACAGAAAATAACTCTTAGTATGAAGTTCTTGTAAGAAATTGTTTTGCTTTTATGTGTTTATAGCAGGAAGCTGTTGGTTGTTCTTTGCTTTTGTTATTTTTTTCTTTTTTTATCCCTAGCTGATGAAATTCCTGTCCAGTACTGTGCTCAGCCAACCAATGGGGTGGTTTATTTCAGAGCTGTTTCCAGCTTGAACACTCTTCCCGAGGAGCTCAAACCATATGTGCCGCTCTTCTGCAATGTCATTACAAAGTGAGAGGTTTATTTTCTTAGAAGCTAAAGCAATAAGGTGTAATACAGCTTACTGAAATGATCCTGCTTTTAATAACTTCAGCAACTGTATTTATCTTAGAAGGGAAATGCTGATAAGCTGGTGTCTTGCAGAAACAGTGGTCTTCCCGCTTCCCCACAGAGTTGCCAACTGCTTTGCCTTTCTCCATCAGTCTTGGCATCGCCTTGTTCCCCAGCATCAACACAAGCATTCCCCCAACATATTGGAAAATTGATGTAAATGAAATATAGCCTAGCAGAAATTAAAGTTTTCACTTGGAGAGATTTTTGGTCAAATTTCACCATGTGGTCACAGGAACACTGACTCTATCACAGGGGAATGAGTGGCACAGGACAGAACAAGTCATCTGGGCTGGGAGGAATCTATTCTCTATTGGTGCTAACGCCTTACATGGTGTTATTACTGTAGTTCCATATGGATGTTGGTAGCAAGCCTGTACATAAAGCACACTTTTTAATACACCATGTTGAATTAACAGGATCTTTTACTTGAAAAGCTTGGTGTATTATTTTTTCTTTCATAGGATGTGAAGTATTACATTTGCTTGAAAACACCCCAGATTGTTTAGTTGCTAAATTAGTATTGGCCTAAACAGTCTACTTTGCAAATGGCGTATGGATCCTGGTTCTGGCATACTCTGAAATGGAAATAAATCTCTATTGTTTTTCACAGGATGGGATGTGGAGCCCTTGATTACAGGGAACAAGCCCAGAAAATAGAGCTAAAAACAGGTGGGATGTCTGTCAGCCCACATATCATTCCAGATGATTCACACCTGGATGTGTATGAGCAGGTAAATTAATCATAAACCTAAAGATGTTACACTTGCAATAACAGCTTTGTAGTTAAGGGTCAGTCAGGGCTTCCAGGTAGAGGATCAGCTAATGTGGACTGAAAATTATCTTACACAAAAAGGCACGAGTATAAATTCGACCATTACAGCCGCTTAGTATTTTGTTTTAAGGGGAGTGCTTGATGTGGTTATCCATTTTAAGGCAGTACTTCATTAGCATCTGTCACCATACTTTTGAGCGCTGCAAAAAGTTTTGGAAGCAGAGAGCAGAGGACAGAATGGAATAATGTTATACATAGATATTGCTTTTAATGTGCGTATGTCACTGTTAATGTGGCTCAGAAACATGGAAAGTTTGCAAGATCATGAGACTGTAGTAACGGGCATAACAGTCCCAGCAATATCCTCTTAAGATTTTTTCAGACTTGCTGGGGTTTGCTGCTGTGATTTGCTCCCCATGGATCCTGGAGTTGAATTAGGGAGACTCCTTTGCAGAAGGGTGCATCCCCAGAACAGTTGTATTGGTACTTTATGTGAAAAAGAAGAAATTCTGGTTCTGAACTGCTACTTACTGTTGAGGAGGAATCAACAGGCTTGCTTTATGTGAAGAACAATCGCATTTCATGTCTGCTCTGATTTTAGTAGCACAGCCTGCATTAAAGTGGTTTTGTGACGTGTAGCATTAGGTTGGCATCATTGCATCACCTCCATAAGAAGTTACTGTGCATTTCTCAGGCCATTGGTTTGGTTGTCTTTTGTGTGAAGGGTGGTTTTTTTGTTTTGTTTTTCTTTTTTTCCTTCAGGGTGTGCTCTTTTCATCTCTGTGCTTGGATAGAAATCTGCCAGACATGATGCATTTATGGAGTGAAATATTTAACAAGTACAGTACATTTCATTTCGTTTGTTTGTGCGTTTGCATGTCTTTTGGGGTTGCGTTTTTCCCTCCTCCTCCAACCGTTCTCTTCTTAGAGATACTGCTTTGGGATTTCTTTTTCTAACTGTATCTTTGAATGGCTCCCAGTTTCTAAACCTAAGTATTCCATCATTTGCATGACTATATAGCGGATTACATGGAGAGCCAACGGTAAGAGCTCTTTGTTGAACTTGGGATGATGAGTGATTCAGTATTACAAATTCCATTGGTGTGCTTTTACATGAGACCTAGAGACCTGCTTCTACTCTTTTTCAGCCCCCGGTTTGAGGAGGAAGAACATTTCAGAGTGCTGGTTAAGAAGACTGCCCAGGAGTTGTCAAATGGGATTCCAGATTGTGGGCATTTATATGCCTCTATTAGAGCCAGCAAAAACCTTACGCCTTCTGGAGAGCTGCAAGAAATGTTCAGTGGGATGGATCAGGTGAAAAGTTAATGGCATCCTTCAGCGAGGCCGAAATCCTTGACTTTGGAATTACAGGGCTCGTTTTTGTTAATTCTTTCTATTGGCTTAATCTGTAGCCTTTCTGCCTTCCCTTCCTGCACAGGTGAAGTTGATGAAGAGAATAGCTGAAATGTCTGATATTAAACCAATACTACGCAAACTACCACGCATTAAGAAGTATTTATTAAATAGTGACAACATCAGGTGAGTTCCAGATAAAAAGAAAAGAGGCATTTTGGTTAAGGAGAGGCCAGGCCTCTGGGCATTTCTCAGTGCGCTTCATGGAGTACTGGGGTTTTGGGAAACGGGAGGTCTGTGGAAAAACTACAAAAATGTTATTAGGTTAAATTCCTCCTTGCTTACAAAGTGGTAGCTATGGCTTTTGTTCATTTTTTAACAGGTATGAGAAACTTATAGCACATTTTGTATGTAAGTGTTGTACCAAAAGTGTGTAAATGGCCTGTGGGATTTTGGGAAAATACTACTTTTTTTTTTTTTTTTTTTGCTTTCGTTAAAGATGCTCAGGAGACAAATACTGTTATATTGTATTGTAACAGTAGAATGCAGTTTGTTTTGGGTTTTTCTCTCCTAAAAGGAAAATAGTGACATTCTGAAATCTGCTTTATGCATATATTGGAAAAAGTAAGAGGGCACTTTAAGTCATTTAGTGTCAGATACATTAGTTCCAAAAATAAGTCCATTTAAAGTGACATAAGTTGCAAAGTTTTGTTTTGCAAAGCATGAAATGATAAATAAAATTATGAAAGTATCTATCCTGTTCAAAACCATGGTAGGTCTGCCTATAAAGAGAATAGAGAGGACATTAGTTTCTTTGTGAGACACTTATATTTTGCAAAAGTTACATCACTTGTCCTGTGCACAGAATTGGTTTGACAGTTACTGCTAAAGTTTAGGTCTGAAGGTGTTTTTGGGCAAGCAAAAGAAAAACAGTTGGACTGTGACTTTTTTTTGGCATATCAAATGCTGGATTATGAATATTTTGCTTTTTTCTGTGATAATGATTATCAGTGACTGCAGATCTAACATTCTGATGACTTAGAAAATATTTAGGAAGACAAAGTGGTGCGAATTATGAAGGACTGTCTGAAAACACAAAAATATATTCAAAAACTTGGTATGTATTTTTAACAGGTGTTCAGTGAATGCAGCACCTCAACAGATAGCAGAAGCATCTAAAGAAGTCGAGAAATTTATAAAGGGCATAGCTAGAAGTAAAAAGGAGAGAAAACCTGTTCGTCCCCATGTGATTGAGGTAGGAAATTACTTCATTTGTGACTAAGGAATCAATTTTGATCTTGTGTAAAGACCACTGTGCAATCAGGAGAAGATTGTTTGAACTCAGATACCAAGTCCATACAAAGGTGTCTGAAGAAATTTGCGAGAGTCAGCTCTGTGATAAGCAGCTATGTGTTTTGCCACAGAGGCTGCCTTCACCTCAATGAAATAGACAATAGTTATCCTGTAGATCAGCTGTCAAGCCTTACCCTGAGGTTACTGCTTTTGCATGGGATGTGGGAAAAGAAATTCTTCCTTTCTCTGTCGTGTAAAATTGTAATTTCTGCGTTAGCTGAGCTTTACTTGAAATGTTGGCCAAAAGGAAATAGGGCATGATGTGCAGTACCTCAGTTGCGTAGGAATTTGTTTCATTATCTGGATGTTCAGGACGTTTGGCACAAAGTGTGCTTGGCTCAATAGACTTGGCAAAGGATCTGCTCTGTCAATATGTGGATCTGTCTTAATTTCTGACGAGACTGGAATTAGCTCCCAGTTCTCTGGGAAATGATAGTCTGAAACTTTGTGGGCCTCATTTAATCTCTGTCTTGGTGTCTTTCATTGCCAAATTACTCTTGAAAGGAAATTTATTTGGCATTTGCTTAGAAGTTCAAATATAAAGAAGTAACCGAGTAGCTTGCTTATGTTTGTGAAACCACCATCAGACCATGTCTTCAAAGAGGGGGTTGCATTTGTAGTCTTATTAGTCTAAATTGTTGAATCATCTTTTAATATGAGGGGCTGGGTCTCTTGTAGAAATCTTCAGAAGTCAAACCTGTGGGAAGCGAAATGCTTACTGGCTTGCAGATCACAAGGAAACTAGTTAATGTAAGTACATTACTGCTTGGGGATATTGGTATTAGAGGGCTGTTACTGCTACTAATGGTCCATCTTAAGCTGTTACAGATGCTCTTACTATTTAGAAGCACACCACTGAAACCTGATGTGCCCTTCAGTTCCACCCTCTGACTGGATTGTTTCTTTAAATTAGCCATCAAACCTCATCCTTCTACAATCCTTTTTGGTTCTGGCATGAAGGTCATTTAGCTAACTTCACACCCCTGTGTGCAGGCAAATACCTGCTTGTGCTGTGTCTTGTAAGCAATGCTTATTTATTTTTATCCTGGTTTCAGAACCAGACTTGTGTGGTGTCACTGCCAGTTAGCCCCTTCCTTTCCTTTCCTCTCCTCCCTAAATGATTCTGAATGTGAATGACACCTGGCAGAAAGGCATCAATGACAAATAAAAATCTGTATGTGGCTACAGGAGAGAACAATAGTTTAGCATACCCTGAGCTCTCCTTTGAGAAGGTGCCAGGGAGAGCTCAGCCCACGGTTTTGCTTGCTGACCTGTCATGTATATGCTGCTGTGCTTGGCCCAGCCAGCCGGAGGTGTACGAGGGGCTGGGAGGCAAGTCTCTGAAGTTAAGAAAGGCTTGGGAGTATTGAAATGGGGTCATAAAAGCTACTGCAGGTGTGTAAGGCTCTGCTTGTGCTTAAGTAAGCACACAAGCAGGTGTATGTGTGAAAGAGGCAAAGAAGTAAGTGCTGCAGAGGCCTGGAGGCACAGAGAGGACTGGAAGTTTTGAAGAGGGGGTGTAAAGAAGAATCAAGTTTATTGCAGGGTATGTTTGAACAGAAATTCATATAGCTCCTGCTGTTTGTAAATAGTTTGCATTTTTTTTTGTGGGTTTCAGTTTCTGAATCTGGTTTCAATATCTAAAATTGAGTAGATGGACTGAAATATGATGTGGTGACCATGCGCTTAGGTGGCTGTAGAAATGGAGAGCTATGAGCACTTGGTTCAAAGTAAAGCCATGGCAGGGGAAGCATGCCAGTCAAAACTCTTTGGTAACAATACAAGGCCTGCACAACTGAGAAGCTGGTGTGCAAGGTTGGGTAGCTGGTGTACGGTGTCCATGTACTGTAGTTTCCCTGTAGTAATTCTGTGTACTGGGTTGCTAATATGGGCGCAAGTGAAATGTCAGTGATTGCGGTGTGGGTCAAGTGGCAGCTTTAGCATTTGTGTGTCTGTGTGTTTGTCAGAATTTCATAGTTCTCAAAAAAGCCAGAGTTCTCAAATGGATAAGCTCTCTCATCTGTGCTAACTGTGACAATAATGCATTTTTCTCTTAGGATCCTACTTTCAAACCATGCCAGATGAAGACCCATTTTGTACTTCCCTTCCCAGTGAACTATACTGCGGAATGCATTCGAACAGTTCCCTACACAGCTGCAGACTATGCAAGGTGGGAAACAGAATCAGCAGGGAGCCTCTATGTATGTATTTGTTGCATAGCACAAAACAAAAAGGCAAGTGTTAGGCTGACCACAGAAAATGGAGTGTCGATAGAAAATGCTTTGCAGTGCATTTGTGACAGATTCTTTATGGAGCAACCTTTGCACAGCTAGGTGCAGAAATGCCCTGTTTTAGTTAATGCTGAGATTAAATAATGAGGGGCTACTATCCCCATACTGTCGAATAAACAGCCCTACCTACTTGGATGTGTCTGAGTTGACAATCCTATTGCATGTAACAAAGTTCAGGAGGCTAATCTTGTATTTCCTTAAAGTGAAATAAATGGAAATAATCAAGGCATGTTCCAAAGCAGTGCCACTCTTACAATGATGTCACATTATTCAGCTATTATTAAATATTGAATATTGTTATTGTTACTGTTGTAGCTTACAAGGAGCAATGCATTGCAAACGGGGATCTTCGTGAACTTTAGAGGAAGTTGAAAATATTACTGTTGTCCAATTCATTTAACGTTTTTGCTGTTGATACTTCTCTTATTACAGCCTTCGAATTCTTGCACGGTTGATGACAGCTAAATTCCTACATAGAGAAATCAGAGAGAAAGGAGGGGCTTATGGTGGAGGTGCTAAACTTAGTCACAATGGCATACTGACTTTCTACTCCTACAGGTAACAGTAGGTTCATTCTTTCCTGTTGACGTTCGAGGGGACTGCTAGCTGCGCTTACATGTGTCGTTTTCTGCCTTAGTTGTAGCTCTCGTTGAAGATGAAGTGAAAAAAAAGAATATTGAATCACAAGAAAGTGATTCAGTGCTGATGGTGTTCAGATTAGTTGCTTAAGGTATATCAGTTTTGTTGATAAAACGCCTCGTTGCTTTCTCTGGTTTTTATCCTTGGGAAAGCCTGACATCTCTGCTGGTAGCAACCATTCTTATGTCTCTGTGTTTAGATGTTTACTGTCTCGGTACCAGATCTATGTAAAACTGGCTTTTGCTTGTTTCTTCCTCGGTTGAGGAAGCCCTAAAAAATAGAATTCAAGACTCTTGTAAACTTGAGGCCAGGAAGTAGAATGATGTTGTTCCATAAGGTCCTGAGTTTGAAAACACGCAGCTTCCTTTGGTGACTGGCTGGAATCATCAGAGATTCAGCAGAAAGCATTGCTGGTGATGAGCTAGAATTGCTTTTTTTTCTTTTCTCTTTTTTGCCAGTCCAGAACCTTGCATTGGTCTTACCAAAACACTTTTCGGATGAAATTTGAACTGGAGGTATAAAGACTAGTTATAATCCACACTAAAAATGTGGCTAGAGTCCTGGCGTAAATCATTTCCCTAGACCAAAGGCGGCATAGCACAGTACTTGGTCGTGGTTCCTAGCGAGCATTTGAGCAGCCTTGCCTCTCTGTGAAGCTTCAACATGGTAGGACTTGTCCTGGTTAGTGTTTCAGTGGTTGTTAACCTGTTGCACCTGTCTTACAGAGAGCAGGAACAGGTGTAGCAGGAAACACAACTTAGAGAAGATATGGCATATCATAAACACTACTATCGTTGATATTCACGGCAGTTATGCTTACTAAGCTGTTGCAGCAAATTGATAGCGCATCATAAACAGTGCTGGTTTACCATGTTTTTAAATACCAGGTCTCAACACGCTGTGTTGGAACTACTTTTAGGCAACTGAACTTGCAGCATTTGTGTATCTAAAATTCAGAGTATGCCTGGTTTATAACACTTCTTTCTTCTGAAAAAAACCTAAACCCCAAAACCTCTTCTTGTAAACAAAAAGGAAGTTTATAATTTGGTTTAATCCCCATGTCTGTATGTTTGTGTGATGCATAGAAAACTATGAAAGAAATGAGAACAAAGCAATTACAGTATTTCATATTGTAAGACTAAAGTAATTAATTTTGCTTTTTTTTTCCCTTCTAAGAGACCCAAATTCATTAGCCACCTTGAAAACATTTGAAAAAGCAGTTGAATGGGCCAAATCTGGAGAGTTCACACAACAAGATATTGATGAAGCTAAGCTAGCAGTATTTGCTGCTGTAGATGCACCAATAGCTCCTTCAGATAAAGGTACATTGTCATCAGCCTCCCAGCGCTGCCAATATTTATTTTTTTTATTTAAGTTTAAAGGGAAGGAAATAGTTAAGTTGGTAAACTGTATCATATGATAGTTTGTACTTGGCAGATGTAAGACAGTTGCAGTTTCAATGAAGCAGTCAATTCCTGTTGCTCCCCTTCAGAATTACCGCGTGTGTTCAGTCTCTCTACTGAAGTTTTTGTATTCATACTGCTCTTTTTTGTCAGGTTAATACAGCTAGGAGATGGAGGTAGATTAAAGAAACAATTTTAGGCTTGGAAAGGGCATTAAATGCAAGCAAATAAAAAGAGAAATATTGGTCTTCTGATACAAAAAAAATTGAAGGATTATTTTCCTGACACAAGTACGCACATTGACTATGAATGTCACTGACCTTCTGTGCATACTTTTTTTGAAGAAGTTAAAGTAGAAAAGTCTGTCTGCTCCAGTGGAGGGTGTTATCCTCTTTACGTATCTGCATACTTATGATGGCTTGGTAATATCTTAACATCTTCTCGGTTTGCTCACACATTGCGTTGCCTTCCTCCCTTTTCCCTCCCTCCCTCCCTCCCTCCCCCATTCTCAGCTTAATTTAAATCCAAAACTTGCTAAGTAAGGATACGTTCCTTTCCTACACATAAAGGAATTTTAAGGTTAAAATGAGGGTTATTTTAATATGTACTTGTATTAACACTAAGGTATTAAACAAGAAAACTTAAAATGAAGCTGACTTTCAGCTGACAACTTGGGTTTGGTCTGGGTGGTTAAAAAACCCCAGCTAATCAGTTTTGGGTGCATATGAGTGAAATGCATACATACTGGATGTTGGTATTTGTGAGAGTAATGGTTTACATTCTTTGGTATTTGAATACACGTCTTAATGGAGGTGTGGCAGATTTAGTGAAACACTGAATAGAAGAACATTGTTCAATAGTCCTGGAAGCTGCTGGGAGAGAAATACCCTGTCCCTTCATACTGGTGTTACGTGGATCGCTGGGCCCTGCATAAGGACTTGAACTGTCTTCTCTAACGTTCAAGTCAGCCCTGCTTTGGGTGGGAGGTTGGACGAGTTGACAGGTGTCCTCCCAAGCCACTTTTTTCCCCCTACGATTATTTGCATGACAAAAAGCTTTTCTGTGATCATTTTGGAGTTCTCTGGTTGTTCAGGGACCTATAATATTAATTTTAATATTAACATTAAAATACCATAGGCAAGTATTCCTACAAAAGCATTAAAGCATTTATATGCAGATTTGTGTAGTACAAAAAGGTGATCGAACCTTTGTCTTGCACGTGTACTACAACTGATTGCAAATTTTAAGGGTTTGTTGTTATAAACCACAGCAAAAACAGAAGTTTCGTGAAATGCAGTTTGGCTAAAACATCACTAGAAAGTACTGAGACTCTTCAGAATGAATCGTATTCGGCTGTTCTAGGTTTTCTGGACCACCATTACATTTAGATTTTTGACAAATCAGTTACCAGAATAGAATATGAATCTTTTTTTTTTTTCCTAAATAGGAAACTCTTGCTACCTCAGAGAATTAATTTGCCCAGTTCTAACCTTTGGTATTTGTTTTAAGTTAGATATTGTCTCAGAACAATGGCCTCATGCTAGTCTCCGTTCTTCCCTTCCAGCACATGTACCTGTCTCAGTTTGCAGTCATTCATGCACTTAGTAAGAACTGAGATTCCGGTACGCCAATGTAGTGTGTGCTTTTGGTTTCTTTTCCTAGGAATGGATCATTTCTTATATGGGATTTCAGATGAAATGAAGCAGTTGCACAGAGAACAACTTTTTGCTGTCAACAGCGATAACCTGGTGGATGTATCGAACAAGTAAGTCTGTGCTCAACTTAGGAAAATGTTTACTTGAAAAATAGAACAAAAACTTAATTTGAAGAAGAAAACAGTTTGTGAAAGTTGTTGTAATAAAGTTCTTGGATTTCTTCCCTTGGCCTTTCATACTACTTCCCCTGTTTGCTTTTGTAACCTAGAGAGATGTTAATTATATCGGGCTTATTGCATTTTAGCAGATGGAACTTCCTCTTATGTTCTGAGTTTGTGGTGGATTGTTTTACTTTTTAAGGGTCCAGAAACTGTCTGGAGAAAGAGTACAGTCAGGTGCCCAGCTCCTGGCTATGTGAGCTGGTTCTCCCAGACTTGTAACATTTAGTGCTTCTTCAGACTTCTGAATTCCAGTGCTGAAGAAGATAAGGTTAAGGACAGGGGCTACTGCGGGCTGTGCCTTAGGAGCCTGTAGGGTTGTAACTCCAAAACACTGTAACTCCAAAAGATGCTGTGAAAGCAAACACTGGGTACATATCAAACAGCACTTTTTCCTGAGCTGGGAATATTTTTAACTTGTGTAGCAGAGTTATGGATAACTGAATTCTGCACTTTCTCATTTGTTTGTTTTTTTTTCTTGCAGGTATCTTGCAGCTGGGAAGAGCACTCGTGGCCAAGCTGTACTTGGACCAGAAAATGCAGATATCACCAAAGATCCCTCATGGGTCAAACGATGAACTGCTGCTGAATGTCCAAGCTAATACAAAACAAGCCAATCCGTGTGACTATAATTAAGTTTTTGTAGTAACTTCTAACAGTGCTGTGGTCCAACTTAAATGTTAATGTTCATTGCTGCTTTTAACCGTGTCCAACAAACCAGTTAAAAGCTGTCCTTCTTCAAATAATTGTGTCAAATATTTTCTAACCATACAGTATTTGAGAACAAGAATGATTTGCTCAGTTATAACAAAGACAGACCTTAATATTTTACTGAAGGCTCACTCCTCCAATTGCATATGAATCCTATATAAATTAAATATTTTTGTATATGTAAAACTCTAGAGTTTTAAATGGTGTTTGTTTGAAATCATGTCTGCTGTTAGATATATAAAAACTATGTCTCTCCTACTGACAGATTTCATTCTTCGGTGTGATAATTCCAGCTTCCTTTGCAGAAGCCACCTACAGGTAGAGGAGCTTTGTGACAATGCATCCCACCTCGCATCAAGCCATGTTTGTGGTGAATTGCAATGTGGTGGGCACATCGCTAATGAATCGGTGTACAGTGTATTTTAAGTTCAACTTACCTTGACAGTCTGGGCAACATTCAGGCATATTTTGATATGACAGAGTCTAGTATTTAACTTTTTGTTAAGGTCCAGTTAACTGGTAAGCTGGCATGAGGAAACATTTTTGGCTGTGTGTTTGTCAGCCTAATTTCAAAAATCAATTTTACCCTTTTTCATCATTATGGGTTTTCTTTTTTAATAGTCTGGAAGAAGCTGAGAGAAAGGGAATGTGAAACAAGGACCAGGTTATATATACCCTTCTGCACCTCAAGTTGTTAAAGCTTTTATCCGCCCCCCCCCCCCCCCCCCCCACTCCCCCAAAAATAGTTTCTTCATCGCTGTACAAGGAGAAGGGATTCTGAGTTCTAGCCTAATCCTGAAGAAACACTGAAAATGAGCTTGCCCTGCTGCTGCATACTTCCTGCATGGTTAAGGAAGGAAAAGGGCAGTTGCTTTTTTCCTTCACTGGAGTGTACAGAGATTCCTTAATGCAGCATGATTCGCCCAGTTGTTTTAAAGCAGGTGAATACAATTTCTGACAAGTCACTCATGATATTTGCAACAGTACTTTATTTCACTTCAGATACATTAAGCACATCCTGTAACTCAACACAAAGCTAGCCATCTACACTTACTTTTTGGGTGTAAGTACTCTGAAACAAAGTGCAGTAGATGAGTAACTTACAGAGTGCATAGAGTGGTGTTGCGCTTACTGTTAAAGGGCAGTATCAGTAAATGGTGCTCATCCATTAGATGCTAGGGTTTGTTTCAAACATAACACAAATACAGGACAAAATCTGTATGACATCTGAACGTCTTGTTTCATGTAAAGTGCTGGTACAATAATTTAAATGTTACAAAACAAAGCTGTAACGATTCTAAAGCATTGTTACTCACAATGTGCATCTATTACAATAATCTGAAAGTGACGGTTTTAGATGGCTCCAGTTTCTGCTTCCTTTGGGCTGTGCATAGCGACATGCTCCAGCTGGCCTGAATCCGAAACATCATAACTAGTCTTGTACTTGGCCAGGATTTTCATCAGTGGTCGCAGCTTCAGCCACCATTGCTCCTTGGGAATCCTGTGTCTGTAAGAGGGGTGGTGGGGAAAAGAAAAAAGAAGGTGACTTACGTGGTAGTGAAAACAAACACATTTTGTAGGTCATTTGACAGCACTAACAGTAATAATGGCCTTCCCTATAAATAGGATCAGATATTGACATTTATGGTGGGGATGTAAACACTGACCCAAAATGGAGAGAAATACCAACAGAATACTGAAGGAATGAAGAGATTTTACAGTAAAGATGTTCTTTGTGGGTAAGTATAATACTAAATTGGGTGCAAAAATGCTGCCCCATGAAACTGTACCAGAAGTAAAGTAATTCTCGGCATTAGGGCAAACACAACTATGAGAACATTGTTTAAAAGGACAGCGGAGCCCCAGAATTCATAACGAGACACTTCCAAGTATAAGGAGGATGAAGAGAAAGCACAAAGGGAGTTGTTAGAAAAGACAAGTGAACAATCAAAGTGAATCACTGCCTGGATATAGGCTGAAGACAGAAGTGGAATAAAACGGTAGTCAAACGCTGCGTGTCAGCACGGTGGAGAAGGTGCTCGTCTGATGTGGTGAAAGGAAGCCAGTGTTGAGATGTTTAAAGCGTAAGCAGCATATACATACACAAAGTCCGTTTCATTCTTGAGCTCAGCCACAGGTTGGAAAACAAGGTTCCGTCTACGCATTCCCAGCAAACAAACTGAGTCATCCGTATTGGCAAATACTTTTCCTAAAACGAATGAAATAATTCAGGATCTTTGTATTCACACTTGTAAGGGCAAATACCCTTTTGCTGTAATTAAATTGAATAGGGAGCTTAATTCCAGTTACTGAATATTTAATGCAATGATAAAACATCAATTAGTACTTTAATAGGGTTAGGAGATCTTCACTTTTTTTTAAATTTAGCTTTGATGATTAGCAATGAAATTACAGTGTAATTAAGCAACAATGAGACTGAATTTTAACACCAGTTTTAAATTAGATTTTAGTAAATAGTGCTTTACAGAAATTCCCAAAGAAGACATATTACCTTCTTCTGTCTCCCATGTAGCCACCATGAAACAAAAAGGAAGAACAGATGTAACTATATAACCATCAATTCCTTCATGCATGAAAAACTGCAATCACACTAGCATTTTTTGAAGAAAGATATGAAAACAGTTATCTGAATTATTGACCTCACTTGAGGGCAAATCTTACAGTAGGAAGCACAGCAAGGCCTTACTGAATAATAAAAACATAAGAGGGAAAGAAGTATGTTGACTAACAAACTAATACACATTCATATGTTTGTGTAGTACTCATATGCTGACAGCTAATCAAAGACAGTAAGAGAGAGAGCACCAAATATCTCTGTACCTTTTCGGTAGGTTTCTTTCAGTTTTTTTGAGATCCACTGCATAGCTTTTGCAGAAATTTTTGTCCCGAAGTTTCTATCAAATGGTGAAGGTGCACCACCCTGTGTGAAAATTTAACTGTGGGTTAGTTTAGAACCAGTATTTGTGTCTCTTTATTTTCAGTCACCTCTGTTAATGGTCTGCTCTACCTCTTATATTTCCATTTTCCCCACTTAGAAAAACAATCAAACCAAAAACCCAACCACACAAATCCGGCTAAAACATGTAAAATTTGTGTTAAGCCCTTGCAGAATTCTCACTGAATCAATAACACTTTTCACTTAGATAAATGGAGGGCAGTTTTCTTTTTCTTCAACTTAAGCGCTGCCCAGCTATCCCACTGCCACAGAGCAACCCGGTTCAGCATAATACAAACCAGGAAACTCTTGAAGGAGAGGTGTCAGAAGGAGCCTGAGAAACACAAGTGCTGACTCTGTAATCTAGGCAGTCTGGAAAGCAGAGTGCTCTCCTGCAGCTAGAACGAGGAAGGCTACAACAGAACTGACTGCATTGGGACTTCCTAGACTAGTAACTGCACCATTTTTTTTTTTGGCTGCTTTCATTCCAAGTATTACAGCAGCCTTTATATAGTTCTGGGAACAGAAGTGTTGTTTGGGTTTTTTTTTTCAAACCCTCTGTTTATATTATATAAAAGTCTGACTTTTCTGTCCATTTCCAATGCAGCAGATGGGACTGAAATCTTATGTGAAGTAGTTCCAAACAGATTGTTTGCCTAATGCTGGTCTTGACCTTCAAATTAAATTTTGCTAAATTTTATGCAGAAAGTGTCAACCTCAGCATTGAATAATCTAAAAATATATGAGTAAAGGGACTATACATACAACTTGAAATTACTTAAAAAGAAAAGACAGTCATTTCACTACTAGTATTTGAGAAATTTGGCTCTATGTGTATTTTTTACTCTACCTCAGCCATGGTGGTTAGTGTAGCCCAATTAGAAACTTACTATTTGCCTACTAACAAGTAATACAGTGAGATAAAGAGATGCAAGGTACAAAGACCACAAGGAGTAGCTCACTACTGTCTCTTCTACAAGAACAATCCATCTGCACATATTTTCTTAATGAAATCCCATCTCTTCCAGGGTTCAGAAGCCAGATACATTACATATGGGCAGAGAAGTGTGTTCTAAGGATGTATTACAATAATAATAAGATAGCTGTATTACCTATTAAGAAGTGTAATTGTTTATTAATACAGACAGAAGAGGAATAAAAATGAAAATCATTAAGAATCTAATGTGGCTTTTTTCCTAGATTTTTAAGAAGGAATTGCAATAAAATATAATCATAACAGAAACTTCTGAGCTACATATGAACAAAAACCCAGATACTTTTTTTTCTTTATTCCCAAGTCAGACTTGCTTGGAATGCTTTAATAGCGTATGCTCTTTGTCCACACAAAGTTAAGCTTGTCTGCAATTTTAAGGTCATTTTTACCTGCTGCATGTGGCCCAATACATTTTTTCGACAGTCAAACACTCCTTTTCCTTCTTCAGAATACAGCTGATAAATGAAGTCCGTTGTGTAGTTCTCATTGCAGTTCTCATTTCTGTAACAATAAAGGCCAGATACAGCTAGCAAATTTACTATTAAGTAGTGGATGTCTTTAGCGCTACTGAGTGTTTTCCCATTTTCTTCTTCCCAGTAATCATGGCTTCAATATTTTCACCTAATCCCATATGTACACTTTCATGTAACATGCTCATGATTTTGAAGTCTGCATTACTTTTACTACACTGACATCACTGGCAGGTTGCTTGGAATCCATTGTTGAATAAGGTAGTGAAAATATAATTTAGGCCTGACAAATTGATTATGTAGAGGAAAAATGGCATTAAAACAAAAAGTCATCGACCTCCAATGTCATCATTTTGCCCTTTATGAAAGCATGGATAACGAATAGTACCTTAGGCTGTTTCTTACCAATATTGTAAAAATGTAGGATATTTTTTCTCCCTAGTCATACAACAAGTAAAACCTGAACAAATATAATGGTATCCTCGTACAATTTATTGTGGCATTCATTTTTCAGCCCTTTGCTACTCGGCATGCTGAAAGTAAATGCTCAAGAAAGAGAGAAGCTACAGCCTGATTCATGCTGCCTAAGAAGGTATAATTTTAAAACATGTTAATGAACATATTTTAAATGTTTTGATTTTGGAAAGATATTTTACTCTATGTTACCTCCTAAATCTAAGTAGGATTTTTATAATAAAGGCCATACTATACGCATACACATGTATGCTAGTTTTCAGACTATCTTTAATAAGAAAGAATTTACAAGAAAAGACAAAGCCGATGAGAAAAACAGCTGAAAATAGGATAAAATATTAGATTGTAGAGCAAATATATGTACGTAGAAAGAAGGAAGTTTTGGACTAGAGCATCCAGACAGCTCCTAGACTTCTGGAGCTACAGCTTTAGTAAAAATCTCAAGCTAAAGGAATAATCAAGAAATATAGACTTAGAGTGTCTTTGCAAGTGGCCAAACAGCCTACTTGGCTGGAAGTACACAGCATCACTGATGCCATCTAGTAAAACTACTTTTGGTTACCTCAACACTAGACCACGCTGGATACTGGTTTTCATTTTTTCAGTCAAGTGTTCCACATTAGCCTAGAAACAACAGAAGTATTTTTAACAAGCCATACAGAACTCTAAAACAACTTTAATGAGTCTACATATCCTGAGAACTTCTGTAAAGTATTCCACATCAAATATTATGTGCAAATTCAAATGATCAGCAGGTGTTTGGAGATCCAGGATAATATAGCGGGTGTGGCTATTGATCTTGGGTTAAAACTAATTTCTTCCCCCCCATCACAAATAACTGGTTTTAATAGCAACATGAAGTTGGGTTTTTGTACACTATACTGGTATAGCACCAAGTTGGATAACATCAATATACATACAAATACAGAAACTACCACAAAATATTGTATCTTGCCCTTACTCCCAGCCCTTGCAAAAGTCCTGTTACAGATACAGTGATGTACTGCTGTGCTGGTACTCCTACATATGACATGAAGAGTACACGCCACTAAGAAATGTGCGGGGAGGAATTACAATTCATTTCACATTTCTTTTCCTTTCAGGAAATTTCTATCTGTTTAGCTTTGTATTTGTCCATGACTGCAGCTAGCACCAACTACCTCAGAAGTGTAAAAGCCTCCTAGTAGACAAGTTCCCTATCAGCTTACACCCTAAACTGTAATCCTTCAAGCCTGTGATCTTTATTTTAGTAACACCTCCAAACATGCTCTGAATAGCCGTGGTATCAAAGTCAGTGTCTAATACACCTCACATACTGTTCAACGCCTGACATGGATAGCCATCTAACACAATGAAAAAGGTATTTGGTTTTCTTTCCCCTATTTTTGTTTTTCTTTTTAAACTGCCCAGGTCTGTTCATTCACATGTAATTTGAATTTCAATCAGAAGAATAAAAATGAAACAATTCACCCCGTACTGTTTAATGACTAATAAAATAATTTTGTCAGTTAACTGAATCTGATGCCAGGAATAACTGGTATATGTTCCTTTATGTAATATGGCATAAGAACCAGCATTATATGGAAGTGCTACTGACAAATGTAGCTTTTAGATACAATCTAATAATTTAGGTTTTTTGTAACACAAGTCACCTACTTCAAATATACACATTATGCTGTATTTGTACAACAATTTGAGGATCTACTTCAAAATGAGGATGTTTCTAATGCTGTATACCTGGAGCTCTCGAATATCAAACTGCTCTTCGAAGATATAAGCAGCATCAGCTCCTGCCGCAAGGGCCCCCATGTTAGCCAGATAACCACAATAACCACCCATGGTCTCAATGATGAACACACGACGCTTGGTACCACTGGCCGACTGTTTGATGCGATCACATGTCTAAATCAAAGACAAGGTATTGTAAGTTTAAATAAAAAACGTCTGAATTTCTATGTTTTTATATGTCATGCAATTTTATGTCACTTATCAGTAAAAAAGTTTAAAGAATTTATAAAAAATACATCCTTAAAAATCCCAACATAGCATAATGCATTTAACTATAATAACTACCAAATAAAGTAATTCTTATAAATCATACACTGAACACCACAGCCAAAATGAAAGGTTTGGCTACTATCAACTCTTATTTATTTGCTTCTTGCAAATAGTAAAACAAGAATTAATTTTGGTTTGTGGATGGAATTAAAAGTGGTAATAGTTTTCTAATAGAGACACAAATAGATGTAAAGGAGCTTTTTAATCAGCTCTGGTATGAGTAAGTTTCTCTTCTTTGCTTTAACTCTATTCATTACTGAAGAGTTTATTTCTTCCTAGTATTGATTTAAAATGCACTGCATTCCCAACCACACTTAACAGTTACAGTTTCTTAAATCCCGAGCATGTTTTTGTTCTATGGTTCACTTTCCAATAACGATATACACATAAATATAATTCTTTCAAGCAATACCAAAGCTCTTTTTTTTTTTATTTTTTATTTTTTTTTAATTTTTTTGTTGTTTTTTATTAACAGGTACATACCTACTATAAAAAGACTGCCATCTCCACAGGCATCTTACTATGTATGACCAGCATAAGAAATGTTCTCTACAAAGAGATCTGTTGCTTACATGCCACCAATTAACATCAGTATTTATTAGAGCTGCCTAAGAGATGTAGAAAATAACAGAAAATATCTCCAGTGTGGTAGGACCTAGGAAACTTCGGAAAACGTTGAAACCTAGGAACTATGCATCTCCAGGTTTTAATAATACTCAGAAAGCTATCTGACAAACTCTCACTTCCCAGAATGAGTTTTTCTACCCTTCAGTCATCAGATAATGTATCTTCCTTTCAGAAAGCAGGTAACAGAAAGAAAAAGACATTATTTCCTTGTCTTAAAAATAAATAAATAGGTTATACCAGACTTCGTGACATGAAGAATTTTGCAAAACTGATGGACTCTCCCTACACCAGTTCTGTTTAGTAAAAATGAGAAATAGAAGTACCTGGGAAGTTCATCATCCTGATGGTAACGTTAAAAAAAATCCCTATGCCTTACTGATTTTCTGAATGAGTAACTGCAGATGCAGTAATATTTGCGATATTTCTGTTTCACAGCTACTTAAAACCAGAACCTTCATTCAGCTAACTGAAAATAATACTCCAAGTTGGAATTAAGACTGTCAGCAATACGGTCTTTAAAAATATACCTAACAGACCACAGAACAAATAACGAATTGATATGTGAGAAAACTTAAAATAATAAAAGACTAGAACTTCTAACATCATAAGGTTTAATGCACTGAAAGACTAAAACCAGTGTATGCATTTATTTAGGTCCAGCGGCCAAGATACATGTAATTTAATTTATACATATTTTATTTATATATTAGCAGATGTTCACGTTACGTGTATACGTACACACACGCACATATACACACATAAGCGCAGCATTCACATTAGTTTATTCAGAATATGGATTGACATTCTGCTATCCTAAGAAGGAAGTATCCCCAAAACAAACATCACAAAAGTCTACGTTGAATTCCATCAGTTTTTCAAAATGACACTTTTATCTGTCTTGGATTTTACAATGTCCTCAAGCACTTTACTTTCCCCTTCCAGATGTGGTTTCATAAGAATTTTTGCACAATACTAGCATCTGGCATATGGTAAATTTATAAAAATCCCCATTACCTTTAATAGTGACAGATGCAGCACTGAAACAATTTTAACTCATTTTAAAAAAGGTGCCTGGAACTGGATGGATACTCTGTGTTTAGCTTATGATAAAAAAAAAATAAATCTTGGCTT
The DNA here is from genome assembly GCA_031468815.1 of Morus bassanus. Lineage (NCBI taxonomy): Eukaryota > Metazoa > Chordata > Aves > Suliformes > Sulidae > Morus > Morus bassanus. The sequence goes on along the minus strand of CM062567.1, from coordinate 13,732,269 downwards.
TAGACACTGAAGAAATAAATACACATGTGAAGATTTCCTTCATTTTGAGAGACTTAAAACGTGTAAATGCCAAGCTTTCTAGAAAAGTTTTCCAGCTGCTAGTAGTAGAATGAAATTTTCTGCCTTTTAAGAAGGTCTACGTTCTAAGCAAAGATGTAAATCATCAGTTGCTTTTGGGATTACTCACTTTGGATTTATTTAGAAAGATTTCTATTCTTGACTATACAAGAGACATAGTAAAAACTTCCTACTATTCTTGCTCTCTCAGAATGACTGTGACAGAAATACCCAAATAAAAAAATGGCACAGATGGATTTTAAAGAATCACTAACTCATATACTACTCCATAGGCTAGAAAGGCCAAAGCTTAAATGCCTGAAGCAGGTTTCAGAAGTTTTAAACATGGAGTCATGGTGACTCTTTTTGGAGTACTCTTTGGAATTCCATTGCTAGTTGAGCTTTCATGTGAACTGAGCCAGCTTCATGAAAAATCTGACATTCAAAACTTCACCAAATCAACAGTGTTCTACTTTTAGCATTAACTAAACATTCTAACCATAATGAAATTCAGTAGATACAACCATTTTTATTTTTTACTGAGCATTGCTGAAAGCTGTACAAATTATAATTAAAATTAATAATAAAGGCAGTGAAATAAAAGGAAGCAGCAATATATACCATCATTTTTCCCATTGTGCTTTCATATTTTCACTTTTACAGGTGCATCACTGTTAGAAGTGATATCAGTCATAATTAGCAGACTTAGGCTGACATTTATAGAAGTAGGTAAGGGGGGAGCAGCTAATGGAGTGGTAAAAGTACCTATGTCCTGCCTACGCACGCACTGCTACAATTTACCCCCACTACATCTTGGGTCATATTCACCTCAGGGATGCTGTATTGCATCTCCCAAAGACCAAGCCATAATATATCCTGACACAGCTCTTTCAGTTATCTACTGGAGATTTTTCACTCTATATAAATAAATAACACTGTATCAGAGCAGGAAAACAAACCTGCATTTCTCAAACCCCTGGATCTCTATTCTGACTTTCTTGGCCAATTACTTCATAATTAGTTATATGGATTGATAATGAGAGGTTTGATAAAACCCAAAGCTGTTCAGAGGTTTACTCATTTGTTTGCATTAGACCTCAACTCAGTTCCCTTTGCTGCGGCTACAGCAGACTCAATAGGATAGTAATGAACTTACAGAGTTCACACAGCAGTTGTACCCAAGGGAAAACGCTATGGCAGACTAAAACTAGAAAACCGATTGTTCTGACTGAAATGGAAAACTCATTCATAGCAAGTTCTGGCCTCACACTGTTCAGTTAGCATCAGTGACAAGACTAACTGCTTATACTAAGCATGCATTTATATGCACTTAATACGTTAAGCCTAATGCAGTCTATGGGATTATTCATGTGTTTAGTGTTAACCATGTACTTAAAGTGCTCTACTGCCCTGAACTCAGTCATTAGCCCCTGCAACAGACCTGGCATTTATTTATAAAACATGTGCTTTCTTCTTTCACTTAAGTAATGATGAGGAGCTGTGTAAGATTAAAAAAAAAAAATTAAAGCAAGCAAAATATTTTATTCTCAGTAAAAGCAAATGTCCTAAGTGCTAATGCAGCAGTCTTGGATAACAAAACAGAGTCCTCAGAAGTTAAACATCCAACACAATTTTTATTAGGTAAATCTTTAATCAGTCTTAGAAAACTTTGTAACTATATAACATTAAAAAAACCCAGTAAATGAATTATTTTAGAAAACTAGATATTTCAAGGTCTTTAGGTACCCTCACGTTACACATTTTATCATCTTAACTTTTAAAAGATATGCAGTCTTACCTCCACAATAGCATTCAAGGCAGTGTCAGCACCAATGCTAAAGTCTGTGCCTGGCACATTGTTGCTAATAGTAGCAGGCAACACACAGATAGGTACGCAAAACTCCTCAAAGCGGGAACGTGCCTCATGTAGCTGCAGACAACTTTCATAGGCCTGAAGCAGTGGTACAAGTATGAGTGATACATTCCTTGTCTTTGGATTGCTCTGCTAATGACTCCTTGCATGTGATGGTAAATTTGGCTGTCCAGTGGCCCAAGTAAATACAATTGGTGAGATTATTGGGGGGGGGGGGGGGGGGGGGGGGGGGGGCGGGTTTCCTGTACATACCACAACAGTGCACTACGGTTGCATTGGCACAATGCTCCTTGAAGAAATGCAGAAGATTAGTGCAAGTTAATACAGAGTGAATGTGAAGTGTGCACAGCATAGAGGTCTGAGGCAGTTGGGCAGGAAAAGACAGCATAAAGGTAGACTGGAAATCATTCCACAAGAAACCACTTAAAGAACAAAGTTTGATACATGTTAAGGAGTTTAGAAAGTTAACTAGGAAAACACCTATGATTTGAAGGAAATGCTTAAAGGAAGCTGCTTTTTTAAAAACTATGTTATCCTATAAAGTCAAGACACATATCTATTTCCACCAAGAAAAAAGAAGAAAGAAGTTTTGCCTATGCCTTCCAAGATTCTATCAACATCACACATCTGCCTCTACACACAGACTGGACATAGGCCCAGAAAAATCCAGGAACATGTGCACATGGATGAGTTAATAAAGTTTGCAAGTATAGTTCCAAGATTCTTTGAAAAGCAACTGTAGGTCCTTGGGAAGATTCCAAACACTACAAAATCAATCATTATGTGAAAAGGATTAGGTGTTCCTATATAGAGGTCAAAATAATACTTAAAGGTTAAGACTGTGCATCTGTTTTAAGTCAGTAAACATATTTTTTTAGTTACATTATTCCAATTCTTCTTTATCTAAACTAATCAGCATCTCATGATGTGTGGCGATTTTTCAAACTGCCTATGTAATGGCTCTCCACAAGAAAGCCTGATTACATAGTATGTTACGTTTTTCTTAATCTCTTTCTCCCAGAAAGGACTGATGTTCACAGAAGTCTCATCTTTTCAATTTCTCAAATCAGTTCAGAGAAGCAAACTATTGCAGATCAAATTATTAGACAGCTATCAAGCTATCTGCACAAATATCTATACAGTGACTGATTTAAGTAATAACTTAGGAGAAAGTGATGGGAAAAAATTCACCTGCAACAGTTCTGCTCTCTAGATTTTTTTCCTAGATAAAGCAGATCCTGTTCAGCGAGAGGACAGGACATATGGCAGTAGGTACATGAAGTGCAAAGTAACTTTCTAAAGTCTATCTTTACTCGTATTTCATAAGTGCAAGTTTCAGTTAAGCTCAGTGCTACGATACATTTCCAGTTTAAGCCTGAAATACAGTCTAAAAGACTGCACTTTCAGACCTGTAGCTCTGAAAAGCAGTATAGCCAGAAGAGCAACAAAGTTTGGTGGTTTTGTTTTGTTTTTGTTTTTTGAGTGGGTGAGACTTCACTGAGAAAATTTCAGTAATTGCCTAGCCCAACTCAGCTCAGTCAGGCTGCTTTGAATTTTTATTTCTACTGAAAAATAAAGACGTACACTGAGCTGCAATGGTTTGGTAAAATCACATGGCTTCCTGGAGATCTACAAGACATGAGTTTCTCTAAAAAGTAATATATTGAGACTTTTGGGAAACCAAGTTGAAGGGAGATTTAGAGCAATAACTAACACAATTGGTTAGTCTGCATTTATGATACGTTAAGATGCAGTTAAGATATGTTTTACTTGCATTAAATATTGTCATTTTATTTGATGCAAGTGATTTCAGCAAACATATCCAAAGACTGTACCTTCACCAAGCATGAGCATTAGACAATTACACGCAACATCTTTGCATCACTGCAGCAAAATATAAAAATGATTTCCAATAAAGGGTCATTTAATAATTATAAAGGGTAAACAAGTGATGGGTAGTTTTGATAATTGCTTTACAACTATTTTTTTAAATAAGTACTACAGTAAGATCATATAGGGATACTCTGTCAATAAAATGGTTTAATCATTTCACACCCTTTTATTTGTGTTATTAAAAAGGGTATTGCCATAACCAAAGATGTTTTTATAAAAATACATGCAGTCAAGCAAAGACTGTGGTTTATTGACTTTATGTTGATCTAAACGCAAATGGCCATTGAAAGGGATGGATTTACTGCCCTAGCTCCACATCCAGCTGTTGCTAGGACTGAACTGGATGCTAATTGGTTAGCTAGCTTGGCCAGGCTAGTTTTCAGCTTCCTAGTTCATACTTACATGGAGCCACATATGCTAGCACCAGCACTAGGACGGTACAGGAGTCCGTGTTTTTCAAGGAAACTGTGTGGAGACTGCATTAAGGTAATGTGACTGTAGCTTTATTCACTCCTCAGTGAGAAAGGGTTTTCTTGTGGCTGTTTGCTATGCTTTTTCCCACAAAACCAACTGATCAACCTGTACCCCATTCCCTTTGATGAAAGGAAAACGCAGATTCTCAAAGAAACCCCTTAGAGAGTTTCAGAGTCTTCCTTTTTCGGGTTCTATTTTCTCCATCTCTAGCTGATACCTTTTCATTTCCCCATTTTTGTCTATATCTCCTAAATCAAATTAATATTCTTCCATACCTTGTTCTGGTTTATTCCTCTTTCCACCAGTTTCCTCTAGCCCATCAGTAGGCTTTGTTTTCAAATTAAATTTTCATCTTTTCCATTCTCTTTCCATGTTCTGTAGCTGAAAGAGTCTAACTTCTTATTCATTCTGCTTAATTACAGAGTAGATTTCTACTTTTTAGTTCCACCAGCAAAATGTATTGCAAATGCCTCTTTGATCAATATTAAGTAATCCAACTTTCTTTTAAAAAGAAATTTCTATCCTTCATGGTTATGTAGGAAAAAAATTAACACCTTTTTGTTGTCACATTCCAGAAGTCTGCTATCTGAAATAATATTAATTTCACTGGATTAGCAATCTAAAGTTGAGAATATAGGTATTTTTGTTATGGCAGTTATTTTTCTGATGGTTCTTTTCACAGAAAAGTCAAAGTTCATGTTCTTATCCTGCAATCCTAAACAATTTATTTTGTATATCTAGATATACAAGCCTTACGCATACCCTTTTCAGATACAGAAACCTCCAGCTTTCCCCAGGTATTTTATATTGTGGAGTTTTCATTGACAATTGTTCTCATTAATATTCTGAAATCTGATGTGAAAAATACAGCATAAGATAAATTTGAAACAATCTTCAAAAGACAAACAAAATTCTGCTATTCAACTGATCACAAGCCTGTATTTTAAAACAAAAATGGAAAAAATGGAGCATTTCAAGAGGTTCATAGAATCTAAATTCTAATTATTGAGAAGTGTACCATCCACTATCAAGACTTAGGGAAAAGCATACTATTGCCTAATCTCTCATTCAGATGTTATGTATCTGTTGGCCTGGGTTTTATGTTTTTCTTTTTAAATGCAGCATCTCAACACATTTTATCTGCAAATGTCTCAAGGTACCGTTTACATGCCTTGACAAGTTTCAAACAACTTAACATTGACAAGTGTCTAGTAATGCCAAACACTAACAAGGACTCGTTACCCAACAGAAACGTACTTACCTTATAAAAATTGTCAACAACATAGAAGAAAGAATGCTATCATAGAATAACTAAGTGTGATGACATTTTGGTGTTCGTAAGAGGTACTAATCTGAGAGCACTGAAAACTATGATGCATTTATTGACCTAATAGTGGCAACAGGAATAAAAATGCTATGAACTAGATATAATGGACATTCATGTCCATTTGTTACTTTCGTTTACCACAGTCAATTGTATGACTTGGATTGAGTCTATCAGTCACATTTAATAGGGGGCATCATCACTATTGAACCTGATCTGAACATACAACACAGGAATGAAAGAATACACTTTTCATTATCAGTTTTAGTGAATCGTGTTCCAACAATCAGAGCAGAAAACTGAAAAGATACCAAGCAGAAATGCTTCTCCAACACAAAAGTCTGCTCCTTCCCCCCAAAAAAGAACAAAACTTAATTTTCCATTGGATTGAATCTAGATCTTGCAAAGCCATTACATTTCATATTTATTTAAGACAAAAATCTAGGCAAAATAAAATGCAAAAACAAGATAAAAGCTATTAATAAAAAAATAAGTTTGAAAAATTTTCAGCTACTGCATTGAAAATATGGAGATACTGACATTTTATTGTCTAATGAAGGTGGATGATATCTAGAAACCTAATATAAAGGAAAACACAACAACAACAACGAGAGAGACTGACTGACTACAATATATTGCACTATACATGAAATAACCTATAAAAAGAAGCCAGTTAGGTAAAAAAAGCTTAGGAAGAAAAGAAAAGAAGAAAAGTAGGTGTTATGCACAATCATTTTACTCACCTTAATTTGTGACCAATCATTTTGGAGAGATATTTTTATTTACCAGAACTGGAAACATCAACATTTATAACCTAAGTTGTCTATAAAGAATACGTTCAAAATAAATTTTAGTTAGCTTACAGTCTTGTTCAAGGCAGTAGGTAAGGAAACTGAAATTTCCTAACTGAAGGGTTTATTTTGCTGAAGATAAAAATATTTATGTTGGCATGTTAAAAAACAAAAACAAAGCAGGTGAAAGTTATGTTAGTGCTCTTGAAGTTGATAGCCTTTGAGGAATCCTTCAAATTTCTGAAAATAATATAATTATTAAAAAATCTTCAAATACATCTAAGTGATAGAAGAACTCACATTTCATTTTCAAAAGCAACCTGAAATTCTTTTCCCGCTTGACAGGAGCACCATGCTTGTTATTTTTCACATTTTAAAATGTAGCTCAATTTGTATAATCAGTGAAAAAATTCTACATTCTGGCTTCAACGTGGCTGGAGACAAAAGCCAGAAAGTGGAACTTGTAATATAATATGGCAACTCACTGTAATTCAGTAAGCAAGTTATGAAATAATTCTGTTTCTTCTTTATAAATTAAAATGTAAATTCAATTTTGAAGACAAATGCTTTACTAGGTCTTTGCTGTGTTTTAAACTATTGACACTCTGCAACTGTATTTGCACTATGCATGTGTCTGTTGGTTATGTTGAAAAGAAAAAAAAAAGGAAGTGTAACGTTACTGTTATTGTTTCACAGTCAAAATTATGTCAGAATATATAAAACCAGAATTGCTCTTCTTAGAGGTATGATGCATTAACGCTTCCTAAATGATTCAGATGTACTATAAATGTGCATACCTGAGAAATTAATTTGTGTGGTGTTTGATAATGCTCTTTTCTATCCAACTGTGTGTAGTATTAATCAATCCATTTTTAATTTACATCGTATTACTGGATTTGATTTTTTAAAAAATACTTCATAATGTATCTCAACTCTTTTTAGAAAATTTTTTTGTTAGTAGAATACATGTAATTCCTATTATTAGAGAAATATAGATCTTCCATTCTCTATTAGAGAAATAAAGGTGTTACATACATAAATAAGGATCTCTTTCTGAACAGAACAATGTACAGAGTTTACAGTTTACAACTGGGTATACTGATATTTTACATACAATAGGAATTTTTTACCTCTACAGTGCATCAAATGATCATGCCTTAGCTTTATGTTCCTTTCTTCTATATACAATAGATATACGCCATCTCATTTTGTAGTTTACAAATTTACAGGTCATTGTAGTTTCAGAGGAAACCTAATGGAAGCATTTGGGATCCTAAACCTTCTCTTTTTTCAATAGGTATCATGAATGTGGCTATGTCAACTAACTGTATCGTCTTCTAGATTTCCAAAGTTCTGGTCTATAAAAATATCCAGTTCTAGCCAATTCAGTCAGTTTTAACCAGAACTGCTTTGTTAGTAAGCGCACACAGCAGAATAGACTTACATCAGTTATAGTGTTCAGAGCAGTATCTGCACCAATGCTGAAATCTGAACCTGGTACATTGTTGGATACAGTTGCAGGAACCATAACCATTGGAACACAGAATTCGTCATATTTCTCTCGGGCGGCTGACAATTCCAGAAGTCCAAGGTACGCCTGTTGGGCACAGGCATTGGGCGAAAAATTAGGATGAAAAATAAGGGCAAAGTTGGAATGGTAAAATGGAAAGGGCCACAGGGGGAGCCATTTCTACCACAGCACGCTTCAGCAAGTCAAAGCATTAAGGAAGCACTAAAATCTAACACACACAAAAAAAAGAAAGCATTAATAACCGGTATACATTTGTAACAATAAATAGAACATTCATTTTCAAGAGAATATATAATGTAGACATAACAAAGTGCTTTGTACAACACAAACGTACTGCAAATTAGTTCCCCAATCTTCAGGTACTGTTACTCTTCATTTAAAATCTTAATATTCCTGAACTAGGGCCATGCCTAACACATTGGAAAAAGTGGATGACTTATTCCTTATCGAGAAGCAATAAGCATGTTCTTCTCTGGGAAGAGTTGGCAAAATACTTTCCTGAATCAAGATGTCAAAAATTTATTATTTTGATAAAATGAACACGTAATATGGAAATACAAAAGAAAATACTTCGCTAGATCAATTACAGATTTTGAAATGCACTACATGAGAAAGAGTGGCTTAAGTAAGGGACCACAGTGCAATTACTACTAAAGGTCAAGAACTTCTGGAAGTATGGTCTAAGTATTGATACAGTATAGACTGGAACTTGCACTCCTGAAGTCATTAATCTTTTTTTTTTTTTTCTAATACAAAAATACTATCATGCTATCTCACCTTATTTATCCATTTAGAACACCCTGTTTTGCAGTTACTAGTCACTGCCTTGAATGTCAACTTTCTATAGAATCAGTGATTGACGATACTTCTGATCCTAAACACTATTTGTGTTGTATATCAAATACAGTTATAACCAAATGCACTTTACATGAAGATTGGGTAAAAATTAAAACAGTCTATTCGTTTTGTAAGGAATTCTACTTAGACATAATTAGACATTTCAATGTACCTCAAATCCACCAATAACCATAAGGGCGTTAATGTTGTTAGTGCGCATCTGGTCAGCAATCTTCTCCAAATATTTTGCAGGAAGAGTACTAAAAATTATTAAACCAAAAGAAAAATAAAAACAATTTACAGACTCTGCAGCAGTAACAACTAATTAGTAAGCTGAAACAGTAAACTGAGCAGGCAATGCAACATTTTTCGTTTTATGTATTTATCCATACAAATAATTCTCCCTGACAACCGTTAAGGAATCATGTCAATTGTGAAGAAATAACATGTTTGCAATCCTTTTAAGTCTAAGCATCCCAGGAAATTTTTAAGTTGAGGTCCTGACACCCATTTTCATTCTCTCTTCAGAGCTGGGACAGTACTATAAAGATACCCAAGTTGGAATGTAACAATTTAAAAAAAGAAAAAAATTAAGGACTTAAAACATTCTGTGGAAGGAAAAGACCATGGAATCATACACTGGTTATAAAAAATAGTAGAATTCATCATATCAATTGGCAAAATATTGACGTTACCGTTTTGTACCAAGAATTGATCCTCCTTGACCAGTCCAGCCTCCAACATCTCCCCAGCTGATTTCCTTTATCTTTGAATAAAAGTAAAAAAGGAGATTCTGTTAATAATTATCCAATTACTTCTCTTGACATGCAGCAAACACCAGGTACTACTTAACGTAAAGCTGTTGGAACAAGCTGTTGGGCACAGACAGCACCAAAAATAAACTTGGCAAAGAAAGAAAACAGCATCACGAGGTTAACAATTTCTCTTGAATTCTTATCAATCCCTTTCCATTCTATTTGTTCTTTCTTCCTCCAGATCATGATGAATCCTGCCTCCTTGTTTCATATCATAATCCTATTTTCACATCCTCTCCTACTGAACGTGAAACACAAAAATCTAAACTAGGTCTCTGAAGTTAAGTTTCGGGACCTATGGCTCCAGCTAGGCATAGAAATCATAAGCCTTGTATCCAGTTTCTCCTCAGAATACCAACCGATGCTTAACATTTAACACAAGGGAACAGAAGAATCTAACTCACCTGGGGGGGTCAGGGTTTCCTCCCTCAACAAGCACCACTGCAAAGCTTCTTATAGCAAAGGAGCACCGACACAAAAACTCATTGCACAGAATCAGTGATTCTTCCATTATTCTATGGAAAATCTACCATATGCTAAACATTGACCAAAATTTGCAGGCAGGATTCATCTGAACTAATTTTGTAGTTCTGCAGCATGTGATTAGCAATACTTAGATAAAGATAAATTAATCTATAGACTTGAATAGCTGAGAAATACAGTTACAATTGGGGTTTTATATACCTTTATGAAACAAAAAAAACCTTACAGAATCAGTTCCCACAACAGTTATGGCAGAACATACCTTCTAAGAACATAAACAAAGGTGGTGGTGTGGGATAGGGTACACACTACTATGTAATCCAAACATGTAATACTGACCTTCCCTCTAGCAAAGCCTTCAAATCCATCAATCACAGCAAACATTTTATGGCCTTCAGTTATGCCAACTCTCACTGCAGCCCTCACTGCAGCATTCATTCCAGCTGCAGGGGCACCAACATTTAAAACTGCCACATTAAAATTAGTCTGCAAGAGTAAAAAATAATATTTAATAAACACTTTAATTTCTACACCATAGTTAATTTGTCCATCGTACACAGTGGCTAAATATCGGAATGTAAGAAAGGAAATTTCAAAGCCCCCAAACCCATCAAAATGTAAAGTTACCTAGAAGATACATACACATATTTCCCCATTTATAGAATATCACATAGAAACAATTTAAAAAAAGAATGTTTGTTTTTAAATAAGACTTTATCAATTTTCATTTGGTTTTCAGGTTAAGTTATTCAGGTTTTTATATTCTATCTCAGCTAGGTTCAAGAAACATAAAATACCCAGTGTCATTCAAGCAGCTCCATGTTACCAAAGCAGTATTTATTTATTTATTTTTTTTTTTTCAAAAACATCCAGAATAGCCAAGAAAAGAGTAGGAACTGATTCTGGCACTATAGCAGTTAGGTCTACATCATCAGTACCATGCAAAGCGGAACAGATGACAAACTTTTACATTAAAGTATTGACCAGGTTTTTAGAGCAGCTGACAATGTAGTAGTGAACAGGATTCCGAGTGTTTAGAATCTTTCATGATACCATACATTTTCAGATTACGGCAGTTTTTAAAGCATTTCCTAACGACTCAAAGTAACTGTGCTTATACACCATGTCTCCCCAAGTTTAATGAGCATCCAAGGTAAGCAGCTAGTCTACTGAAATGAGAAAGTCTGAGATATCAAATACACATTTGTAATTTAAACCCCAGGCAACGTAAGAGAGAAGGTTGTATTTAAAACATAACACGAAATAATAAATATTTTGGTATATAAAGTGTATTCCATACCTATGCATTCAGTCCCCATTTATATTACTTTGTTATCATTTTATTCCTCTCAGTTATTGATATTGGTATTAATGATATGAAAATCAATTATTCAAACATAATTTGTTATCAATTAGATAAAACAACTACATCTAAATAGATGTAAGCATTACAGACTGAACAACACAAGTGGTCAAAATCACATAATCTAGCTACAAAATGCTATTAAAAACTTATGTCTTGTTACAACAAACCCTACTCTAAAACCACAATAGTTTTCAAATTAAGATCACTTTCTTCAATGGAATTACTACTTTATACTGATCAATCCAATATTATTCAGATCATGGTTTCTTTTCCAGAGGAAAAAATGTCAATACTTGCATTAAAAAGAAAAATGTAACAGAAAAATTACTCACACATGTGCACTGTAAGGGTAAACAAAGCAAGAGTGCTACTGTGCGTAAAATGCTAGTATGCATCTTTGGAATAAATTTTATCTGCAAACCATGAAATGCAGATCTTCTGTACATTAAGTTTTTTCCTTGAAATGGAAGGCTTATTTCCAGATAAATCACAGGCCACTGTCTTTGATTAAGACATGGTCAGCTAGTGTAAATCAATACAGTTTCACTGACATCAGTAAGTGTTGGTTTACAACAGATAAAAATATAATCTATTACCAAAAAATGAAGGCAGCACTGTAATGTATTAATTTTGTTTTATTTTTACAGCTTTGAAATTAATACTGAGAGCAAAATATAAGTAAAGAATTAAAACTTTGCATGTCTGACCTTTGGGAAAGTTTAACCACTCTGTATGAATTTAGCAAACAATTTAAATGATAGCAAACTATGTCAGCAAAATGCAAGAAAACTTGACAGCCTGAGCTTATACACTAAAATTCATCATGCTTTAGGTCAGCTGGATGACCTTATATTGTTTATAACTATTGACATGACAGAATTGTAAGAGTTTGGTACTGCAGAAGAGCTAGAAGTCCTAACTTTATCCTGGAAGATGGGAATACAAACCAAAAAAAACCAGAACAGTTATTACGTAATGATCATGGAGTATCTTCCAATCAAAAAAAAAAAAAAGACAAAGTGAAAGACCCAAAGCAGAGCAGAACTATGCGGTTTCTTTTTTAGCTCTGGCACAATCAAAGGATTGTAGCAAAACGCAAAGGAAACAAGCAGCAAAACACCTGTGTGCAGCAACACTGCTGAAGCAGAGCATTCAGTAGGCTCTAGCAATCTGATCAGCTTAGCCTTTTCTTCAATTCCTGTGACATGCACCTTTCATCTACTTTTTAATTCCCATCCAACCCCTTTTATTGAAGCACACAGATTTGCCTAGCGTGGTCAAAAGTAGTTAATAACTACAAGCGGCCTACCATTTCCTTCTAATGTCATCCCTCACAAAAAGATACGGCAAAACTATTTTAAGACAAAATACAAAACCCCAATGCTAACAGTCCGAAATTTGCATTGGTATATAAAAGAAAAAAACACACACACACCTGATCTGGCAAAGCAAATGTCAAATAACCACCAAAAAAAATTCCTCAATTCTTTGACCTCTTGAAGGTCAAAATTAGTTTGGTGTGTGTGGTTCTGTTTTTTTTTTTAAAACTACTGTTTTGGCAGGTATGTTTGAAATAACTTTGGTCTATATACTTACTTTTACTTATGTTTAGGCAAAAGTATAATTTAAACTAGTTAGTTTATCGTAGTCTCCTTGAAAGCTTCTACTATGACTTTTCATTTGTAATCGTTTCCTTTACTGTGTGAAGTTTTCCACAACATACTACAGTAATTTTTGTCAAATGGCTAGCTGTGATTATGTTACTCGCTATCCGCAGACTTTCCAGACAGATGTCAGCTATTCAAATGAACTTTTTCTATTTTCAGTGCAATTTTTCTCCTTAATAATATCAAGAAGGTGCTATTGATATTACTGAAATATTTAATTGGAATAAAAAAAATCAAAAAACATAACAGTAACGTAATCATTCAAATAAGGTAACAAATTGTCACAAACCACAGCTGAAAAAGGAATTAACCAGTAAGGTCATACAGTCACAAACTATGGTCAAAACCAGAATTAGTCAGTAAACAGTCAATGAAAAAAAAAAAAAATCCTGTCCGAAATTTGTTTCCACACAACGTTTAGTGTCTACTTCCTAATAAATCCAAATTTCCTCTTATACACAACTACACTACTACAAAGAAAAGAAGAATTATATGTCCACTGTTGTATTATGCACAGTGACTTATCAGATCAGGTAAACGTGATACATCTGTCTTCACTATTCCATCACATGAATTCCTGGACTTACCCCCGTTCTTGAGCAGTTTTGCCCTCCAAAAGGAAGGGGTAGAATTCTTTTATATTGCATCTTCCTTCTTTACCCCGAGATTTTTAGACTCTTTATCGTGATTACATTACCTTTTCCTCTCTCCACGTTAAGGAACAGAGGGCGTAACAGTAACTATTAGGAATATAATACACTATAGCAATTGGGACCAGACGTATATCCAAGACAGAAAGAAACTGTCTAGCAGAAAAATTTTCTAGTTAGAATGGTATTTCACTTTTTTAAAAGTTAGTTATTATTAGAAAAAAGCTGTGTGTTGCAAGCATCTTTCTGCCATTATAATATATAACTAATTTTATAAAGTATCCTATGGCATAGGTTTGAAGAGAGTATTAAGGTGGGATGAGGGGGAGAGAAGAAGAACACTATTTGTCAAGATACCCAAAAGCAGACATGCATTGCACATTCAAAAAACCCCTTACCTTTGGAAGCTCAGCATCTGGTTTTTTGTGCGACAGTAATTTGTAGGTGTTAAGATTGTTTTCAAAGCTCCTAAATAAATAAGTAAATAAGATAAAATAGTAAATTTTTCAACTCATAGTTATTTTAAAGAAACACTGGAATTTTTCAGAAACTTTTAAAAACAGGCATGTAGTATTGGATCAAAGTTATTACAAATGCAAAACACGTTAAAAACTGGAAATGAGAGAACACTGGAAAATATTAAATCCTGTAAGATAATAGTGAGAAAATATAAAATAACTATATAGCTGGCAAGTGAGTTTTATAGATTAGTGACAAAGCATTTTATTATCAAATGACTTGAAACAGAAAATGCTCTTTTGACACTTAAGAGTGCAGAATGTCTCCCTCCAACATTACTGTTGGAGAACTACCAGCTACTTACAAACAAGATCACTGGATTGGCCTCAAAATCTTGAATAAACAAACATATGGTTGCTACCAATTGCCACACAACACAGCAACTCTTTTCTTTGTGACTAGTTATCCTAGTATCAGTCACTAGCCTGACACAGTACTGAACTACAGTTTTCTTTGTTTTGCATGTTTTTGTGCAGGTAAGAATTTCAACTATTTTATTTAAGCAACTCTTCTTCTGTCTCCTCTGTTATTCTCAAATATATAAAAAACCATATTAATATTATTTAAAATAAAATGTCAAGCGCCAGCAGAACAGCAAAGCAAATCAGCTTTTCTAGAGCAAAATAATTGATACAAGTTATTGGCCATACCTTCCACGAAGACTCACAGCCTCAACAAATCTTCCCTCGTCCATGGCCTTCTGGACTTCTTGAGTCTTGAAAAAACAAGTTGATTACTCAATATGTTTAAAAAACGCAGGAAGTTTATTATTTAATATATTCCAGTAAATAGATCACTCTGAAATAGCTTTCCAAAGGGAAAAAAAGCAATATTGACATTTCATTAATTTATGAGCTACTTCTTATCATAGCATAAATTACAGTGGACAGGAGAAGAACAAAGTACAAGCATACACCTAAAGCCTTCCGAGGGGTGGGGTGGGGTGGAAGTCAGTGTATCTATCATGCGTTTTCTTTTTTCAGTTTAAGCTGAACAGTTTTAGTGCAGAAACCTGGCTGTTGTGTATGATGTGTAAATGGATGCAAGCATCTGAATAATCTGTTGTAGCAATAAAAAGAGAAGATCTGAGATGAATTTTAAAACAAAATTAAAAAACTATATATTTCTTCTTTGTTGGTAGTTCGCAAATAAGTAGAAACACATAGTGAACACACATGAAGTTCGTTATTCCCAAATGTGGGAAATTTGTCCACACATTTCCATCAGTGTTTTAATGACAACAGGCAATTATTGTACACAGTGGTCTGCTGTAGTTAATGAATAATTATAAACTGGCATTTTGCCAGAAACTCACCATCTGCACACATTCCATCAAAGGCAGACGGACAGCCTGGTTTCCAGACAGGGACACGACACAGGCAGGGGTAGCTGGAGTAGCTTCTAAAAGGGCAAGCACAGCTTCCACACCCATACGACTTGCCTGAA
The DNA here is from genome assembly GCA_031468815.1 of Morus bassanus. Classification (NCBI taxonomy): domain Eukaryota; kingdom Metazoa; phylum Chordata; class Aves; order Suliformes; family Sulidae; genus Morus; species Morus bassanus. Next base: position 13,716,543 of record CM062567.1, on the reverse strand, counting down.
AATAGATAATGTTTCAATGTTCAAGCGAGCACTTAAAAGCACAAGGTTACCAATCACAGAAATGGCCACAATTTCTCTGTGAATCAAGGTGAAACTAATTATTCCTTGGTAGGTGAAAATGTTGCAGGCTGTTTAATACTCTTAAGCATAGATGATTGCTCTTGCAGCCTTGCTTCTTAATCCTAATATAGAATCCTTTACATGAAGCGCTTCACTATTCTGAATTTGAGCTATTCAGACAGTTAATGTGAGATAATAATTGGATTTGTCGAGTTAATCAGGTAAAGAACAAGCCCAATAAATAATCAAAACTTAGTTGTACCGTGTGGTGCCATGGGTAATTATTTTAGGTTCACTCACCAAAATTCTGTCAAAAGCTGAAGGGGTTCCACCTCTTTGCACATGACCCAAGATAGTTACTCGGGTGTCAAAACCGAGCCGCTGAACCACAAGCTGCAAAGAATTTCAAAATATAGTGGTTCTATTATCATCATTATTTTATATATGCACATGTTAGCATTATTTTGCTTTACATTCTATTGGAATAAAAAAATTCTACATATACTATACCTTAGTATGTTAACAGTAATGACTAGCTTAACTTTTGTAGTGTTTTCTTTAGTTCATTCCTAACCTAGAACTAAACTCCAGGTTCCTAATCTAATAGAACATTTTAGTTATTAATGGCAAAACAGTGGCTTATATTGCAGTGCTTTAACTGCAGTTCTAATGGCTTCATTATGCACAGTCCTCAGTCTTATAAAAACAGGTCTAACATTATAATTAGAATACTTGAAAGAAGTTCAATTATAGTGTTTTATTCACTCCACGTTTTATCTATGTGCAAGAATACACATCCCAAAAAATTCTGAGCAAAATTCTAGTGAAGATGACTTTTAACCTTAATTGATAAGGCTTTCAAAATTTGCAATAAAAATTATAATAACAAAACTATTTCATTCAGTCAGACTTTCTTTCCATTTCCTCTGTTACATATCAAATCTCAAGTCACAGAAAGGCATTTTTTATTAATACACCTTCAGTGAGCACATAAGGTTCAGAATGAGTAATGGATACCATAAAGCAGAAAAAAAATTTAGAAGTTATTTACAAACTCTTCTATCCCTGGTATTTACAGTTTTTGAATGTTTTAACTGGCTGAATTTTGCAGCAAGCAAGTAATGTTTCTTCCATAAATGCTCAATAGCTATTATCTGCTGTATGTACACTTAACACCGCTTGGCACTAAATTTTACTTTGTAAAACTGCAATTCTGAATTAAGAGTCAAAGATTACTCTCAAACTGACAGCTATGGAAAACAAAACTTCATAGTCACAGATAAACCCCAGGTGAAATCAAAGTGTCATAGCTCCTCCCTGCCATTGACTATTTTTCAACTTCTTTTCTTAAGGGACCCTTTCCAAGAAAAGTAGAATAATTTCTGCTCAAAAGTTTTTCTTAATCTTAGACACCAGTGAAATTTTTGGCAAAGCAACCATTTAGAAAAATGTGACAAGACTTTGTCCGAAGTAGGCAGTACTATTTCACTGTGAGACAGACCATTATTAAAATTTTACAAGGATTATAAAGTAAAACAGGATTATAATTACCGATTTGAGCTGATTTCAGACTCTCTACCCATGAAGCAGGTGTTTTGGACTGTTGTCTTATTTTACAAGGAGAAAAGGTTCTAATTAACAGCCACTGAAATAATTCCCCCTTAAGTGGACTACGGATTCAGATAATAAAGCACAAATATAAAATACAACAAGCAAGCTGTGTGATAAGCTACTTTACAGTAAGAGAATTACTTTACAGAAATGTTATTGTTAGTAACAAGCCTCATCTTAAGAACAAAACAGAAAGTGCATCATAAGGATGTTGACACTTACATCCTTAACCTTCTCTGATGTTATAGGTTTGTTGTGGCAATCAATAGCTCCTTCAGCTACAATAATAATATTCAGCCTTTTCTTTCGTGCACGATTCTATAATAAAAGTAAAAGCACATCCATATAATAAAAAAAATGAAATAAATTTACAGCACAATTTTATAATCAATTGCTATACATCAAGCTGCTAGGATGAGGAAATAGTTCTTATACTTGATCACTTCAGAGTTCTCACACATTTTGTCTTCATACAGGTCTATTCATTGATGAAGTGAAATGTCTTAAATTAATGAGGAAAGGTACACACACTGCTTATATGGGAATAGTTTTATGTAATCAATACAGCAGGTCATATCATTCTTCAAAACAATCGCAGAATGCAGAAGAACAACTGTTTGAGATCAAATAACACTATGTGTGACACCAGAAGTAAAGACTTGCTGAAAGTCCTGAGCACATGTTTAAATCACTGTTTTCAAAACAAACATCTGCAAAGACATCAGGAAATCCCAAACATAGTAATATATTACCTCGGAAAGCTTAACACACATTGAATCTTCCCATCCTTCTTCTGGTGGGTATTCAGGGATAAATACCCAATCTGCACCACAGGCTAAGGCACTAACAAGAGCTAGATACCTAATAAACATAACAAATGATTAGACATTTATGGTTCAGATTTCTTGATCTTTCATAATTACATCTGTATTGGACACAAACTGCTGAAGACAATACATACCCACAGTGTCTCCCCATAACCTCCAGAACAAATGTCCTCTGATGGCTATAAAAATAAGAAAACAAATTAACTGTAATACTGCAACTCAAAAATCCAGTCCAAAAACTTGAAATCAGAACCTGAGATCAGGAAATAGCCTGTGTTTACCATGCTTACCAAATACAGAATTCATTAGCAGAACAGAAGGCTGTTTTAAACAACATATTTAAAATCACGTATCTTCCAATGCATAATTCATTTTCACTACTACTTTATTCTAAAACACGTAAGGGCAGTCAGGAGAGAAGAGGTGAACATTTACTAGAAATGTAAATGATGCAGGCCCATAGTTAAGAACTGCAATGATAAAGCTGTATTAAAGAAAAAAATAAATCACTTAATTGCTTAAATTTTACCTAGGGAAAGCTTATATACAAACAGATGCTACTGTTCAAAGTGTGTCTGGATCTTCTCTAGAAGAGTACATCTGGGAAAGACTAAAAACATTGAAAAACCAAAGCCTGCCCCTAAAGCTGATGCAGCCTCTACAATCAGACGGCTGAAGTCCTGCCATGACAGGAATGATGGAGAAGCAGTTACTAAGAAAAAAGAGAAAACTGAGACACTTGAAAGATGCAGCCAAGAAGAGCTTTTATGCCCCCCTTAGAAACACTGCAAATACCAGTTACCTAACTTCTATTCAAAATTAACTAATATCCTCTACTATTGTATGGCAATAGGAAACTTAAATATACTGTTGTTTATGCTTCAAATCTTGTTATAGTTTTCTATAATGCACAATTTACCTTTGAGCAGTGGTCATGATGGCATCCACAACCTCAATGATTCTGTGCAAGGCTGAGTCAGTACCTATGGTCATATCAGTGCCACAGAAGTCATTGTCTATGGACCCAACCATTCCCACAATGTTAAGGTAAGCATATTTCTTAACAGCCTCTTCATCAATCTTTCCTGTAAAGAAGTACCCAGAGAAAGAGTTGTAAGATTTTTTTTAAAAAAACAAAACATTTTAGACATATTGCTTGGGTACTCTACTTTTATAAGTTAAATATATCCAAAAAATTATGTTTAGATGTTTTAGGTAACAAGGTTAGTCAAAACTACAAACAAAAGCCAATCAAACAACCAAACAAAAGAATCCTGCACAGAACTCCTTAGAGTAAGGAAGGAAACAAGAGCTTTTCAGTCCATTTCAGTGTCAACAGATTATCAAGCTTTGTAACCAACCTTAAAATTGATGGTTTGGTCTTAAACGATAGCATTCAAATTGTAGTCTCAGTGTATGACATGCAACAAAGAAGTAAAAGGATGCAAACTGGGTGTGATTATGGGCATATGTAAACAATCAAAAACCAGCATTAAACTTTTGAAGACTTCTCTTCTGCAACACTGAAAGGCTCTGATTTCATGATTAATAAGCAAATAGAATAGAAAAGCTCCTATTCTAAGTCTTAGACTGCGTCTCCCAAGACATCAGTGAAAATGCTGAATCATCCAAGAGTTCTAAAGGAGCTCAAGGATGAAATACCTTAGCACTTAAGTGCTTAAAACTGCCTTAGTATCTGTGGATGGGATGGTAGTAAATATAATGCCAAATTTTTAATATGGAATTCAAGAACCATATCAGTGTGTTTAATGTCTATACTAGAGAAAATACTAGAAACCATAATGGAAAATATAACTAATGTCCACAAATATAAATACGTCATTCTGAAAAAGAATTAAAATGTTTTCAATGAATGTATAACATGCATTACAAACCTTTTCTCGAGTTCCAAAGGTGACTTAATTATCACATCAATAAGGGATATCTGGATGATATATTCTACTTAGATTTCCAAAAAGCCATTGACAAGGTCTGTCCTCAAAGGATTTTGAGGAAACTAAGTAGCCACAGCATAAGAGAGAAGGCTTTTGCATAGAATAAATAATGTGAAACGGAAGGTATAAAATACGAAACAGAGGGCAGTAGTAAATGCAAGTTCTTGTGTCTGAGGAAGGTAACCAATGGAGTTCTACAAGGATCTGCGCTGTTCAACATAGTCAGCAATAACCTAGAAAAGGGAATGAGCAGTAAGGTGCGCCAAAGTTTACTGATCAAACTGAATTATTTGGATTCTAAAGGTGTGGTGTGTCTGAGAAGAAATGAAGAAAACTAGCAAGACACAGTGAGCAGGTAAAGTATCAGATGGAATTCGTTGTAGATAAATGTAAACTAATACACATGAAAAAATGTACCCTAACATCACAAACAAAATAATGCTATTTTCAGCATAATAATACAATAATGCTGTGTTCATTAATAAGTCAGCTTCAATGCTCGCTCAATAGCAGTCAAAAAAAATCAAAATATTAGAAAATATTAGGAAAAGAATAGAGAACAAAACAAAGTTCATTATACTACTGTGTAGATCCATGGTTTGCCCTCATCTTGAATACTGGGTGCAGTTGTGGTCCTCCCCACCTCAAAAAGGACATGGTAGAACTGGAAAAGGTTCAGAGAAGGGCAACAAAGATGATCAAAAGTATAGAACTTACATATAAGGAACAACTAAGCAAACTAGGACTCTTCCATCTAGAAAAAGAGATGATGAAGGAAAAATAAGACAGCTGTAAAATCTTGAGTGGCATGCAGAGAGGAAGCAGGATTGATCATTCACTGTTCTAACACAAAAATTATAGGACATCAAATGAAACTAGAAGCCGGCAGGATCAAAATAAACAGAAGGAGAAGATTCTTCTCTATCTTCATCATTCAGTGAAGCTGTGTAACTCCTTGCTACACAATGTTTTCAGCAAAAATCCGTGTGCTTTCAAGGAGACTGTATACATTCATGGAAGAGAAATGCGTTAAGGCCCGCTAACAGCATCTGGTTCAGGAAGGCCTGAAGACAGAAATGGATGGAACCTATCAGAGTATTTATACATTACAGCATCCACACAGCATTCTTCAGGCTTGTTCTGTTCTTTTACTCTTCCCTATACATTCTCTTGGATGCTATCAAAGACGACTACCGGGCTGGCTGCACTTTTAGCAACAGCCACTTAACGGGCTGTTCTTAAATAGTGACATATAGGCCGGAAAGCATCATAATTTAATAACAACCAAGTGTGTAAGCTTGTTGTAGGAAAGAAATTACCATCTCAGTTTGGATTTGAGGGCAAAGGGCTTTTCAAGCAGAAGCTTCAAAGTTCAGGCCCTGATAATTATTCATATAACGGAAAAAAGCCACGCAGACGGTTGCCCAGTAACTTACTTGGCCTTTTTGAACCTTTATGGTATACAAGAAAGGATGTACAGAAATAAAAAACTATTACTTTATGAAGAACCGTGTAATCTCCTAGAAGGTACACCTCTGATTTTTGAACTTAAGAAATATCCTCCGGATATAGTCTGTGTATGTATAGTTAAGGTACATAACTTCCCTGAAGATTGGACTAGAAGTCTAGAGGGTTTAAATGCAAACTTACCTTTTTGTGCCAGTTCTTCTAGAAGTCCACTCCATTCTTCACGGAACAGATTGGCACCAGTTAAGCTACCATCTCCACCAATCACACAAAGATTAGTGATTCCTCTCTGAACCAAGTTGTAGGCTGCCTGCAGGCGGCCCTCCCGGGTACGAAAGGATTTGCAGCGTGCACTACCAATAACTGTACCTCCCTAGAAAAAGGACGTACAACAGTTTTAGCTTATAATCCAGTATTTTACTGGATTTTTTTAAAATGGATAATGATGAATGGTTGTTTTGTAGCATAACCTCCATCTTTAATTTTACAGTGAGTAAAAAGTAATGAAAAACAAAGAATTATCATACCTGTGGGAAATTATGTTCTCAAGAGCGGACACACACACCAGGGAAAAGGGAAAAAACACTCAAAAATGCCTGATAAAGAGCTACTCTTGAAGGAAAATGTTAAATGATTTGGGATTAATTTCAGTACCATTCCAATTAATTATCTAATTATTACTTACATGGGATGACAACAGTGAAAGCAATACAATACTAAGTAGTTAAGAATTTAGATGAATTTGCCTCAAAGCATGATATTTTCCCCCTATGATATTACAAAACATAAACAATGACAGAACAGATGTATCCCTAAAGCTCAAAATTAGCATTTATTGCTATGCCATAGAATTATGGAAAGAACTATATCCACATTTAGCGCTATATAGATCAGACTAATGTTAAATTTTTTGTTTTATTAATTTATCTGCTGTATTTATTAATATGATTTAAAGAGCTTCCTCCAAAAATGGAAGTTATTATTTTCAAAGAAGACTGAAGTGTCCTGTCACTAAAAACTGCTAGGCGTCTTGCTGAAAACAACTTATTTACAAATCTTCCGTGTTTATGTTGTTCAGTCACTCAAGAAAAGTCTAATTTTTGCCTTATTTATTGTCACAGTAAAAAATAAAATTAAGACTGCAAACCCATTTTTTTTTTCCTGCAAACAAATCTGGAGATGATTGCCTCACTTTCGCACAAACATTTCCTTCACTTTAACTTAAAATAAAACAGTCATGCCAACCTAAATTTGAGCTCAAATCTGTAGAGGCTGTACTGATATGATTTGCCCTATAAATAGGTGTTTCACCTCTCAAGCCAGTCCTAGGCACTATTTTACTGTCTATGTTGCAATACACAACAGCTGCTAGTGGAAGACAAAATGTGGAATAGAAGCAGTTCAGCTTCCTCCACAGACAAAAAAGTAGAAGTGTACACATGGAGATGGTCTAAAAATAACAATCAGGTCTAAAAAACATATCTAAACTAGATATTTTCATACTTAAAAATCCCCATAGTTGTAAGTGGAAAAGAGACTATTTGAAACAATGTACTACAACTTGTTCTGATTAAACAGAGATATAGGTTGGGCTGAGAAATCTTTTATCAGAACAACTAAACACATTCTTTCATCCTCAGCTTCACTGTTGGTCTGTTGAATTCCTAGCAATCAAGCTCAGAAAGGTGTTTTTTCTTATAGTATGTATGCTATATACATGTACAGGATGCCTTCATCCTGCTCTTGCCATGCTCCTGTGGCTTGGCCACAACATCTCTATTTTCTCTTAATCGTAAGATTACAGATTCTACAAGATAGACAGGGGGGAAAAAAAAACAAAACCCCAACCAAAAAACCAAACATCCATGGACAAAAAATCTCACAGTATTCTAGGGTATGTGCTTGTTTAAAAAAAAAAAAAAACAAAACAAAAACTTAAAAAATCTCTTCTTCTCTCTGCTAACTGCTTTCTGTTAGTTTTACAGAAAGCTCCAAAGAAACCCACGCTTTACCTGGAGGTAGTTTTCAAGAAAGTCTGGCAAGCAGTAAGGCCTCTTTGCCAAACACAGCATCTGCTCTGAAAGAGGTTAACAACATTACCGTGCTGAGAAGTGTATGGAGATCCAAATGGCCACCTTACAGAATGGTGTAATATAAACGTACAAAGTCACTGGTATTATCTGAGCTCTGAAAAACTGTACTGTAATTATACCCATTACTAGAATTCTAAATCCACTTACACAGAAAGTCCACAGGGTTTCGCAAGAAAACACTTGCCTTACAAAACACAGTTGTTTCATATTTTGGCCCTATAATGTCATTTTTATTAAATAAAGGCTTGTCAATATGGCTCTAGGAAGCTAATGACATGTAATGTTGAAAATCTAGGACAAAGGTTTTCAAGATTATTTCTGTGCATCAAATAAAAGACCACACAAAGATCTTTAGAAAGTGTCAAACGTCCACACTGTAGAAATCAGGCTCTGCTAGAGCTGGTTACTCAGTCGTCACAGAATTTGAATCCATAATTACAGTGTTTGCCTGGACCTAGAATTTTGTTTCCCAGTTTAAAGAGAGAGGGTTTGGGTCCCACCCCCACCCCCTAACACTTACCACTTGCAGGATACTTGAAACACTTTCCCATGAAACTTCTACAATATTATCACCTCCATCAACCATTCCCTGGTAACCCTGAAAGAGAACAAGTACTTCAGAAGTCTGATTTGAAAAATTGTGTAACATTTCCACTGCAGTAATACTCACCTTGCGTATTTTAATGCAACTTTAAGTAATTAAAAACACTGAATAAAAATCCACTCAATTGAAACAACATTCAAGCAGGTATCACATTAGGGGAAAACAAAGCCAAACAAACCCTCTTCCTAAAAGATCAGTTCCAAAGACAACTTCAGGATAAAGTAATACTTCACACAACCACACAGCTTATAAGCTAGAATGGCAACCTATCTCTCCTTTCTTAGGAGTAAATATTCAGTTATTTCTGAAGAATTACAAAGACAGAAGAACTTTGAAAAGCATTATAAAATGTGCTTTCTAAAAATGTAACCTCAGCCTGAGGTCATGATCTTCAAAAAAATACCTAACTTTGTAATGCTTTGTATACTCTTTCCTCCAAGGAAGGTAATAAGCAAAACAAAATAAAGAGCAACAACCAAAAATTTTTCATAAAGGAAGAAATCAGTCACATAATCTTTATTCTTACTTGGACGCTGTTACACAATAAATAGATGAAAGAAATTCAGTAGAAAAATACAACTTTCAGTGATGTATTTAAGAAATCCTTAATACCTTAACTCAAATGGTCTTCAGAAACCCATCCATGCTGTAATATAGAAAGAACTACACTTAGTTGAAAGAAGGAAAACTATCCAGTGAGCAGCTGAAGGGTTTTGTTATGCCTGGCTTTATTAACTCTCTGCATAAATACTAGCAGAAAGATAGTGACAACTACAGATTCTTCTCCATTAGGTGATATTGTGAACACCGATTTGAAAAAAAAAAATATACAGCAGAGTTCTAACCTGGAAAAACCTAACTGATACAGACACCAGAATAAAACCAGAGTTACCATTCAACTTTTTGACATTTATTTAAATCCAAAGGGGAAAAAAAACAGGCTAGGTTAAAGAAAACAAACCGAAACAAAAATAAACATGACCATGTTTATGTCTCCATTTTTAGATTACATAATCTAATAATGCTGATTAATAATAATCATGCTGAGGAACAATTAGTTAACCTTTCTTCTGTATGCAGTTCTTGTAAGACTGTACACATTTAGTTTTAGGGTTCTCAAAAATAAATCAGGTGGAACTAGAAATTGGAGGGAGTTTAGAAGACAGCTAAACTGACATTATAAACTGGAGACACTTACTTTGGCACAATCCAGAGTATATGTAGATTTTATCCAGTAAGCAGTAACTTGGAAATGTACTAAGACTACACTGGGTTAAAAAGCCATATATGTTATACAAATACTGTATCATACTTGGAGTCCCTCACTAGCATGATAGGATAAGAATATAAAGATAGCCTGGACTCAGCAAAAGTACAAGTTACTTAAATTAAGCTCTCCAGGATTCTAGTACAGATTCCAAGGGGAAAGTGTAAAAGTTTCTGCTCAGTGAGACTTGACTAATGAATTTACATATAAAATGATCAAGTAATAGTAAAGAAACAGCTAGGTGGAAAATGACCTATGTCTTTAATTTCTGTCCTTCAACAGATCTTTTCAATGTTTTGTACACTCTCAGATAACTTTGATATGTATCTAATATATACACATACTGTCTTGTATACTAATGTATACACATAATGACTTGAAGCTAAGACATTCTTTACACAATTCCTTCAAAATTAGAGCAAGTTAGAAAAGAAATAATGCTTAACTTAATCAACTTAAAAAAAAAAACAAAACCCAAACCAACTCTTTCTCAGATACAGTGCAAAGATCTTCAGACAGAAACATTCCAGTGGATCCAACTGAGCTTGATGACGGCTAACAAATTAGTAAGTTCACTTATCACACATTTGCTCGTTCTTTGTTTTTAAAGCAAAGAATCTGATGTTCCTTCTAACATTCAGTAATGGATTGAAAGCTTTTCCTATTGGTGTCCCAATCAGCAACTACACTAACACAAAGATGCATAGGCAACAAATCCTGAAAGAATAGTGTGATGCTGCATCTGAACTCAGTTTATAACACTGACTATAGTAAGCTGTACTACAAGCTGACAAAAATATATACAGTTCATATATTTGCTCCAATTATTCACCTTCCATTTTTGCTTGAGGAAAAATAAAGAAGGTGGATCGAATAAAGTTTATAAAAAATGTATACATAATTATATACATATCATGAAACTCATGGATGAAGATTTCCAACTTGTATTTTATTAACAAAACACAGGGAAAAGCAAATGAGTAAAGTACTATTTGAAACTGTCTGTCAGATTTGAAACGCTTTATAGCTAGGCTAAGGATGTGCTGTGACAGACTCCTGCACCATGCATCTCTAAGTAGAAAGAACCCATGCATTCTCGTCAGGAATCCACATCGGCTCTACTTTCTCTGTGTAGACAAGCGACAACAGGGTCTGTATTAATAATTCCTCCCACTACAAGGTAAGGACAGGGAGCTTTTGGAACAGGCCTGACCCATTTCAGCTGTTACATTAGCTTTTCCTAACTCAGTTCTGCTTGCCAAGTAGTGTATGTAAGCTAGCTCTGAACAACATAGCTAGAATTTCCATGCTGTTCTTCCATACCATTAAGAGATACAAAAGCCATAGAATTAAAGCAGCTTTCTAGAAAAGCCATAGGGGAAAAAGACAACCAAATATAATTGAAACATTAAAATTATCATGATTGCCACTTATCATTTCAGTTATTTAAACACTGGTGCTAACTTGGGGAGTGGGCAATCCATTTTAAAGGTGGACTTTAACTTGAAATATTTTATCAAATAGTTCAACACTGTTACAATTGTCTGGTCACGGAAAATTACTGGCAGATGTGAATACAGACCTTAATAAAAAGAGGGGACCTGTCAATTTACATTTAAAACAAAAAAAAAATCTTACTTAGATTCTAAAAATAGCATCTTGGGTACTAAGATACCAAAATTACAAGGCAAGAATGGAAAAAAAAAATCTGTCAAAATACAGCAAGCACTGTACTTCAAGATCAACCCCATTTTATGCTTATTCCTTCCTCCACCAAAAAACTGAACATTCAAAGATGAACAAGAGGATCTCTCTGTGGGTCGTATGTTCACAGAGTACATACATATACACTGTAACTCCTGGAGAGAGTGGCAGAGACAGTAAACCTTGCTTCGAGTCTTTACAAACAAAAGCTTTTCGAAAAAGAACAAGCCACCTTCTGATATGTTACATGCGAGACATTTGGGGCTTTAACAGTTATTTAAGTTTACTTATTGAGCTTTTTTAAGGTATTGCTCAACAATGTAAAATACTAGCATCACTGAGTGCACAAACCACCACATAAAAGAGATGAAGTTTTCCTCACAGAAATCCGTGACTGCCGTACCATTGCATTTCCAATGCTGGCCTCTTGAGAAAAAGATTCTTAATCAAGATGTAGAATCTAAAAGTTCCATAGCTTAGTAGTAAGAGCACGCATCCACTGGGAACTATGTGCTTCAATCCTGGAAAAAGGGCAGGTTATTTGTATTATATTATATTTAAGACCCCAGTTTCTAAAATGAATTGCCTTAATTGAGAAGCATCACTTTTTCTTCTCAATCTCAATTAAAAAAAAAAAAACAACAACAAAACACAATAAAACCAAAACCAAAATAAAGCCAACTTAAATCACTTCTGATTAATGAAAAAATTTAAACTAGCCTCCTAGGGCAGCCTGGTACTTTTACATTTACTTCCATCTCCTAGATTTTCACAGCATGAGTGAAATAAATCCATGGATATTCAAATTTTAATTCACATTGGGGTAGATTTGAGGAATAATGTGATGCTAGTCAGTGAGGGTGACTACAGACAGTTTATATACTAAAATTAAATACTAAAAGATGTTAACATGAATAAAATATGAAACTAGGGCAACCGTATAGAGTAAGCGCTGTTTCCACAAATTAATACCAAAATTTTCAAATGTGCTAGCTTCAACGAATTAAGACACAAGGGTTTTTTACAGCTATAAAATTGGGGTTTCAATATAAACTATATATATATAATAAATTATAGTTTTTCTATAAACTATTTCATAGTTTTAATTTTCACATGATTTTTTTTTTTCCTTTTGGGAATCAAAGTATGTCCAAACAGCCCATGAATTCCAAAATCTAACTGCTTCTTTTTTGGGCTTTGGTAAATTTATAGCTTTAAAAAACTAAAATTACTTATATCTAGTTCATTGACAATTTTTATTTATTTATCTCGGTAATCTCTCTCTCATCATAAAATGAAGCAAAATGGAGTTAGGAAACAAAAGGAAAATAAAGTTATTGTTTTACTTAGAATATGGAGGTAGTTTTGGCCACAACTGTAGGAGACAGACGGTTTTACAGTGCAAAAAAAGTTCTCATGACAGAGAAAGTTACAGGAGAAAAAGAGCACAAGACAACTAGAGCAAAGTAGACTTGAAACGGCTGAGACCTTTAACTCCAGTTTTTGCTCCAAATAAGAAAACATTTTTCACCTTTCAGATGTTGCCACTTCAGAATTTTTCTTCACTTTTTCAGAGCAGCTTCAATACAAGTATCACTTTACCTTGACATATGTGCGTCTAGTTAAAATACCTGCTCAAAATGTAGGCTAAAAATATACTATTCTCATTGCTTAACACACTGAAGTCTGCATTTGATAAACTGTAATTTAGAGGGACCTTATTAAAAGTATTAAATAACTTCAAGTATATACAAAAATACATCTCCTCTATACATCATGCAAAGGCTTATAATAGGAATCATTAGAGACAAGTCTTACCCTAAGATTTTTACCTTTCAGTACTCGTCACCTGCACCTGTTTCCTATTTCAAAGTGCTGAAATTAAATATGTTTCATTTCAAAGCTTGCAACAGTGTTTCTCTGAAGTACTTATACGCATTGTGAAAGAAAACCGACTTCATATTTTAATTAACACCAAGTGAAAGAGGAAAAAAAGCTTAGCATTCAGCACTTCCTGAAAGATAGAACTGAATGGACTAAACTAGAAGTGAAGATTTCTTTCAGAGCTATTACCCATACAGTGAAATGTGCATTTTTCTCCCAGACTACACTGTTACAATGAAAACAGAATGACAATATATAATCGAAACTCAAAACTCCAACACTGACTTGATTTTTACAATCAGTTTTCATTCAGAAATATCTGTGACCTCACACTGGCAAACTCCAGCAATTAACAGAGGAACATGATAACTTAAATAGTGCAATTTTGCTAAACTCAAAAAAACAGAAATATCCAAATTTCTCTGCAAATTTATCATTGAATACACTGTGATAAAAACCAGTTTTTAAAAGGTGACAAAAATAAATATGCTGTAAGATGAACTACAAAGATGGTAATTCTTAAGTTAAACATAACTGAAAAAAACAAAAATAAAAATCCAAGGTCTGGCCTTTAAAGACAGCCAAAAACCCCTCCTTATTGCCACAAAAGTATCTGACCCATTTCAGCAAGCCTGCAAAACAGCTGAACACTGAAAGAATTCTAGAGATCGGCCATGTAATTAGCACACACTAAGTATTCAGGGCTACTTGCTGTAGCACTGTAGTACAAAAGAATTTTGGAGCACAGTGCTCTGCTTATTTGCATTTCAATATACTTTGCATCCCTTTAGTAAATGAACTATAGGAATAAGCAGACACAGAAAGAAAATGGATAAATAGCTACCTTTCAAAGCTAAACTGTATATTTTGCTTGCACAAAACTAAAACCAAAGTACTTTCTTAGCACTTCTATGAGTTCTAGGACTCTGTATTTATATATTAAACACTGAAATTACATTTTGCTAGGAATATTGCCTACCAAGTTTTGCCCCATAGCAAATGTTTATTATTTGTAATCATCTCAAACTTCTAAGGAGTTGTACTGGAATTCCAGTGTGAACAGAATTATTTCTTGCTAAATATATTTACTGTATTGTTTAACCTGCAAATTTTATAAAAACTGAAAGTGTCCTTCAGGCAGAGGTCTAACTATAACTTAGTCTTCCAGTAAGACATACACATATAGTATTATTTGGCATTTACATTAAACTTGTCTCATCATTTTTCCAGATCAAATAATTGTTACAGAAGTTAACAATCGTCATGCACATGCAGCCTTAAGCTTCAACCACATAATTCTGATGTCTGGACGCGCTACTGATGGCACAGGTTTTTTTGGTGGGGTCTTTTCTGTTTCTTGGTTGGAGTTTTTTCAGTTACAACTTTCTACCTATAAGCCAGAAAAGATGGCACTAGCCTGACAGTACTCTTAGTCAAAAACAAGTTGTGTAATCAGAGAAACGAGGGCGATGGCACATCCTTATCATACCCTAGGAAAATGGACTGGGAGAAAGTCAAAAGGTTAAGGAGTTTAACTAGGTTTAGGAAGGCATTTATGAAGTACATTATTTGGGGTCAAACATTAACAAGTACACAAATAGATAGCTCGCTGCTCAGTGACAATCATCTCTTGTTTTCTCAGTATTTTCAAGCTTCTGGTGGCACATAAAGAATTCCATATATTTTAAAAATTACTTTTCAGTGAAAGAGTTTTAGCATATACCAAAAATAAAAAATATGAAATAAATGTTGATATGATGAAAGGGAATGACATCTACAACATTTTTTAATTTATACTATTCACTCTCCAAGATGTTTCCACAAAAACTCAAGTATAGTCAGAAGACAAATACAGAATGAATAAAAAAACTAACCTCATAAACAAAATACACTTTGGCCTTTACATAGATTCCCATGCGTACTACTGCGCGCACAGCAGCATTCATACCTGGGAAGAAAAAGCAAAATCACATTGTTACAGGTTATCTATTATGTTTTGTATACTATAAATTTTCAGTCTTTAAAAAAAGGAAACATGAATTCATTCCTAAAGAAAGGCAATGATCAGCATCTATTAAAACAGAAATTTGCTTAATGACAGTGCAATCAGCCCATGAATATGAAGGGTGCAGAACTATTTGCTTTGTTACAATAATTATGTGGATGCCAGTATGTGTGTTAATCAGAGATTAAATTGCTGCTGACTGTAAAACAGCATTGTAAAAGTAACAGCTACTAAACCAGAAACGGAAAGTAAATTCATTTCACAATAATGATGTCTTCCATCTGAAATGTAAAACATTCAGCCAGTTAAAATTTAGCTTCTTCAATGAGAAATTATATTGTAACAGTTCTTTTTCCTGAGCTTTCCAAAGTAAGACAGTATTTTGTGGGGAGCACAGCCAAAGCTCCTGACAGGGACAGGTGCCCACTTAAAAAGACACAAGTAGCAGTAAATTAACACAAGAAATGCTGCATGGATTCATTTGACAGAGAAGTGCCTAAATGTCACTTTGCTTCCCGGAACTGCAAGCTCACATTGGAATTCTCTGCTCACAGACATCTGACAAATTCTACTAATATAAAATCTTTCATTTAAGTCCAATGGTCAAACACTTAACCTCCTGAGCAACAGTGAAAGTTCCACTGATCCCCCTACATGGGTCAAGTGAACTTCTGTTATAACTCATCCCTTCAGACACTGTGTTACCTTACTCATTATTCAGGAATTTCCCAAAAGTAATATACTAGTTGCTTCCATACCACTTAAACAGACACAAGAGATTATGCAAAGCATGAGGACAGAAGTAGTTAGGCTACACTGACAGAAATAGCCTCAGCGCATCAGTTGAAAACGGATGCCAGAAACGTGACAATCCACAATATTGGGCACTGAGTCTCCAAATCCCTTGCACTTGATATCAAAATAGCAAAGTAGTAGGTCAGCTCTGCTGTTCGACATGGGTCTTAAGTGTTCACCTATCTAGAGATGTAAAAAGTCGGTAACTAGAATATATAAATCCACAACACAGTAAGCCATAAAGTTCTATTCCTACAATATCCACCATTACGGAAAAAAATACTGAGTTTTAAAAGCTTACCTGTCTGAATAAAGAATGAGACTGAGGTTTTCTCAAAGATTTATTACTTAAGAACATAACAAAGTCCCTGAAGTTGCCCAATACGAAACAAAAAATTAAGTTTGCCAAAAACAAAAGTTGCTTTGTTGTTCATATAGATGTCACTTAGACTTAAGATTAAAATCAAGAGTAACAGTGTTTTCACATTAATTCTGTATTAGGAATTAACAGCAAGAATTCTCTCAGCCAGAGTCAGCCTTGTGACAGAGCTGGAAAAAGTTCTCAAATGCCAAGACAGCTAAAAGCACAGCTTTGGATGACGAACTGGATGATGCCAAAGAAAAGCAGAGAATCTCATCGGACAGGCTGTACTGAAAAGAAACTTAGCATGCTAAATCTCAGATTAAAACAGATCTACTACACAGACCAAAGTCATCTCCTCAGTGAAAGAGTTTTCATTATAAAAAGAACACCCCCCCAAAGTCCCCTGAAGTGCAGACAAAGATCTTGAACTTTATGAAGCCGACAGTTCTTCACAGCACTGCCATTTTCCTCAAACAGGGAGGACATAAGCACAAGCTACTCCTTTCGTCAAAGTCCACAGCTTGCTTCTATTAACGTACAACACGTTGTATGGGACATTGGGTTTTTTGTTGTTGGTTGGTAGGGAGGTTTTTTGGTAGTTTGGGTTTTCGTTGGTTTTTTTTTTTTTTGTTTTTTTTTTTTTTTTTTTTTTTTTTTTGTTTTTTTTTTTTTTTTGTTTGTTTGTTTGTTTGTTTTCTGGGGAGGGGGTTGGGGGGGTTGTCATTGTTTCTTTGTGGAGGGTTTTTTTGAGAGATAAGAACAAAATATATTATTCATTTGGCTGCAGAATTCTAGAACAGAGGTTAAAAGGTTCATTTTCTGAAGGGAAAAAAGTTCATCCTCACCAGGTGAGGACTACTCTGGTTTTGAGGCTCAGCTTTGTCATCTCTCCCATTTAGCATCTCAGAAGAAACACTAAGATTGTTTCGGGTATCTAATATATGTTCAATTATAAATACTCTCGTGTCTCATTCAGCAGTAGTCTCTGTATTCCAAGCATCTAACTAGCATAAAGGAAAAGTGTCTGTGATCCAAACTGGCTGAAGCAAAATAGTTTTGTCAGCAAAAATAAATATTTAATAAAATAGGAAGACATTAAATAGAAACATTCACATGTCTACCAAAGATACATACTTGTCTTATCTGTTTCTTGCTCACATTTCTGCTTTATTGGTCACGCATCCTAGCTTTTTATCTTCAGCGGGCACCTGTCGCAATCAGTGTATTTTAAAGAAGGGTAACTGTTCTCATTACAAATTCTCCAGATCTGCCACACCTTCATTATGCATAAATTAGCCTAAAAATGGTGATTTGGCTTAACCTTCATACTAATTCTAAAATAGAGTAAAATATAAGCATTTATTTCTCAAGATGACAAATCCATTAATTCTTTCCATGTGAATACACTCATAATATAGCTACATACTTTCTTAGTGAATACTTTCCAGTTTCCATGTGTCTTACATGAAAAATTTGTAAAATACATAATTTATCTGCTGAAAGAAAGGGCAAAAGCCCAGGAAAACAACCCACAAATTACAGACAGAAAGCATCTTCTCAGTACCACCACTATAACTTTATAAGTTTATGCAGCACACATTTTATTAGTATTTGGCAATGCATTTTTTATCTCTTTATACAGAAAAAGGACTTGGGTGTTTATTGGCAAGCTCCCAAAGAATTGGCTTACATTTCAGAAGGGCTGAGGAATGAAGGATGTTATAAATTAATACGTACAAAATACAGTTAAAACATTGAAGCTTTATACTTTTACATGTCGGCTATCTGAATCTGAATACACTGCTTGCAGTGATTCAAGTATGTAAATCCAGAGAATTTCATCAAGTCTCTGTAGAACTTGTCTAACAAAACGTTGCTGTATTTGATTATTTGTGGAGTCTTACAATAGTATTTGTGAATTACCATAATAACTATGAAATGTAATTATATGCTTATTACTGAAAAAGAGATTTACCGGGTTAACCATGGTTTTAGTCTTGAATAATAAATACAGCCTGATAAACACATAGGATTAGAATAGCAGCTTCAAAAGAAAGCCATGAGTAAAACCAGTATTTTTTTATAACATAAGAATTATTTAAAATCTTTCTGAACTACCACTCGCTTTTGCATTAAAGCCTTTGACAGAGGAAAAGATTTATTTTACTCTTTTGGACTCAGCAAAGATTAAGTAATCTGCAACTACTGACATGGCTTTACATAATGTCTGAAATTAATTTAAGAGTTGATAATTTACTGTCCTTCTTGATATTGCCTATTCAATTATCTTTGAAAGCAGTAATTTTCATAGCAGGGTTACAAACAGTACTGCAGAAATCTTTAAATTATTTTAAAGGCACTCCCTTCCCCCAGAAAGAGTATTCCTCTCCTGTGCCTACATCCTGTTCCACGTACATATGCACCACTACAACAGAGGAGTTTGAGTAAAATTAAAACACTATTCTGTGTTTAAACCAAGTTTTCCTCACTTCAGTCAGCTAGACAGGTGTTTAAATAAAAAACTGTAATACTAACCATATAAAAGGAAAATCAAAATGATGCATCTTGGACAAGCATCAAGAAATACTTAAGTACCACCGATTTTTAAAGATAAACATTGGCTTTAATGCATCCTTAATGACTTAGCACATATGTTTAAGTGCTACCCTGAATAAAGATCCAGACTTAAAAGGCTATGTGGCAAAACACAGAAACTAAGAAAAATGTCTAAACGTTACCAAGCAGAAACACTTTATTCAAGTATGTAAACTGATACATCGGGAATGATATAAGAGCCTATAATCATCAAAAGCAAAGATGAGAAGAAGCAGTCAAATACAAGAACTGAACAAATCATTAAGAAAACAATTTAGGTTTATTCCATTTACTTTTAATGATGTAACAGATTATATCGCATATAATCACTATAATGATTGTAGATACCTGAAGAAAATACTATACAATTTTTCTAAGCAGTAACACTGTATTAGATCAGAACATTCTACTGCACAAAATATATACAATAGCATAACATCTAGACTACATACATATCTCCTCCTTCAAAATTAAAAAAAACTTGAGACTAGTTTCAATCACAGAATCCACTAAGCAGTTCCTCCAAAATATTAAATGCCTTGAAATAGTTACACTCATCCATTAATAACTATATTCCTTAATTTTACATAGAAATTATAATATTATATATATGGGCACATATATGAATTTTATATGCATGTCTACACACACACACACACACTTATTTGCTGGAAAAGCTGCCTTTTTAGGGGCTAGAATTCAGAAATTGCTTGAGACTATCTTCAAATTACATAAATGTTAACAAATAAACTGTAATTTGGACAACATAAAAGGAGTGTGCATTGGTTTGGGGTTTTTTTTTCCATGTTTTTTTAAAAATGTTTTATTTGTTCAGTGGCAAAATTTCTTTTTCCATTATATTCTACCAGGACAAGATCGGTACATCTGCACTACCCATATTAAATGTCTTGTGATGTTCCCTGGAAGCTTGTAATGCTTAAAGAGTAGAAATATGTAGATCTTTGCTTCCACAGTCATGGTCTGTGGTATTCTAAAACTCTGTCACCCAAGAGGCTATAGAATTCTTTTTAGCTGTTTCTAAGCTCAATATTTGCTAAAGGAGTTGAGGTTTTTTTATTTGTTCAGCGGCACAATTTCTTCTTCTAATCTAAGTTACGAGGACAAGAGCAGTACATCTGCACTACTGTATTAAATATGCCTTGAAATGTTGGGAAGCCTGTGATGCTTCAAACAGAGATACATAGATCTTTACTTCAGCAGTCACGGTCTATGATATTCCAGACCATTACCATGTAATCCCTTACTTACCATGTAGTCCCTTACTTACACTGTCTTCCATAAGATGAAATCTTTGAGTTTATCTCAAAAATAACACAGTCACATTCAAAAACAATAATCCTGAGCCAGTAAATTGGGCAACAGCTTGAAGCAGCCACAAACACATCATTCCCCAACAGTACACAACCGCCTTGCCTTCTGTCAGAAGCTTTCAGATGACATTGTTCCCGCTGCTGAGCCATACCTATCACAGTCCTAGAAGCAGCAGTCTGACTGGAGGTTGTACGAACACAGGTGACCTATGGCAGCCAAAACTGTCTGTGGCAGCCACTGGCAACCAGCATAAAATACAGCCAGTGTACCTCATGACCTGAAGCAGTCCGTGGCCAAAGAGTCCCACAAAGTGAAGACAGAAGCGTGATGTAAAGCCCATTTATTAGTCCACCCTTCTGAGCTGCAACCACTACACTTTAGAAATAGTCCAGAAACAGAACTAACATTTCAATTTTCAGAATCAGTTGTCAAAACTTTTGCCTCTCAGGGTGATTATGGTGGAAAGTACTTGTATCAGTTCACAATTTAAGAGCTGGCTAGCTAAAGTGATGGACTGAAAAGTTTAGTACTTACAAACCTGAAGTGTGCAAGATACACATCTTTTTTCTGTGAAATAAATCACTGATAAGTTCTTTAACTCCACCAAATAAAATAATATACCTGTGTTTAAAATATGGTGACTAAACCATAATGGTTCCAGTATGACATATGCACATTCTCTAGTCCTTAACATTCCATGGGTAGTAAAAAGGACAAACAAAAAAAAAAACCATGCAAGGAAATACCACAAATGTGGAGAAATAATTTAAACCTTAACATGTCTTATAAATAGAAAGGCTTGTGTAATTTACCTAATGCTACTTCTAAATTATTAAAGAATACAATAACAGCAAAAGGCAGTAACTTCTATTTTAAAATAATTTCAACCATATTTCGTTCTAGGCTAAGATTTACAGCCCACCAATCTAAATCAATGTGCCTAATGATATGAAGATTACGTGTTTACTGCAACACTAATGGGTGTTCTTGACACTCAATTTCCTGTGAGTTTAGTTTATATTACAGATATTCTGAAGATTTCTAGTGTCTAACAAACCTAAAAAAAAAACCAAAAAACCAAACCAAACCAACCAAAAAAACAAAACAGGAGACAGGAACTCTTTTTTTTATATTAGTACTTTTTCGCCTAGTTCAGAGTTAGTAGTTTTGCCTCACGTAAAGGTTGCCTGAACATATATTTTCAAACAGCTCTGCAGTAATAGCAGCATATTTCCTTCTGCAAAGGGCAAATGACCTTGACAGGGCATGACTCATTCTGTCCCTTGTTTAACTCCTAACCGAGCATGCAAACAGACTTGAGGTTGCATATTTTACACCAAGAGAGTAAGCGTTATGAACCTCAACTGCGCTGTGCGATTCAGTTAAAACGATCAACTTCTAAAATGTTTTTTGGGGTTTTTTTCCCCCTTGTTCCTCTAAGTTAGGACAACAATGGTGCCTACAAAACGACTTGGAAGGCATCCTGTTTACAGTCTTTGTGACAACCTCACTCCTCAGACAGCAACTTTCACAGACTATTACTTTTTATCCCTCCATGTAAATACGCTGCAGTTGCAATCTGCTAGATAATAAAGCCTAGATGTCACCCGTGGATTCTGCAAGTCTTTTAAATGCTTTAATTCTCATAGTAGCAAGCGCAGATTAATACTCCATAAAGAGAGATACATCTGCTGCTGCATTATATAATCTCCAGCCACTCGGAAGCAAGTCGCAGGGCTCAGCCTCTTGCTGAGCACACTACTGCTGCTTGAGGCGACGCCCTGTCACACTTTAAAATTAAAATGGCGATTTGGCGACCCGACCATTAAAACAGAGATAGGTTGATGCACAGTCCCTCCTAGAATCATTTAGGAGTGGAACTGGTGACACTGACAGCAAACTGTGGATAGAACTCGAACAAGCGTAACCCCGCCGAGGGGCAAACGAGAAGCCATGTAAGGGCATCAATTTGCTTTTTCTCCGGAACGGCAACATTTTCCTCTCCGATCGGTGCCAAATCCCTCCCACGCCGATCAGAAAGCGTTTCGGCTAATCCCAGGTAAACCCGGGGGCTCCCCGTTACTCCCGCGGGCAGCGGGAGGGAGGATGCTTCTCCCGCCCCGGATGACGCAAAGAGGCGGAATCCGCAGCGACTCGCAGCGGATCACGTACGCACCGGCGGCGGGGCGGGAGCGCGGAGACAGCGCTCCGCGCCAGCGCCGGCCCCGCGGCCGCGCCGGGCAGCGAGGGGCGGGGAGGCTGCCGCAGCCCCGCGGCCTGCCCGCTCCCCCCGGCGGCCGTGCTCCCCGCGCAGCAAGCCGCGGAAGCCGTCGTTAAACTACCGAGCCCACACAGAAAGGAAGGGGAGGCTTTCTTCCCCCCCCCCCCCCATTCTCTTCACAAACGCGAAGAAGAGTGGCGTTTCTTCCTTAAGTGAAAGTACTTTGGAAACACTCCCGGCAAAAAAAAAAAAAAAAAAAAAAAAAAAAAAGTAATTGAAGGGAAGGAGCTAAAAGCAATCACCACTAAACAACTCTCCTGGCAAAACCAGAGCAAGAGTCCTCTCCAACAGCGTGGAGCACTGCACATTTTAAATCTTAATTAACTGAGACTTCTAACGATTCATATATGCGAGATTTTCTGGTAGAAAAGGGGAAACAAAAGCGCAGGAAAACGACTACATGACTAAGTATATTGCGATCAAGCCTCTTCTCTTTCCCTTCCCTCTCAATGTCCACAGGTCTTTTGTTCGCCCTCTCCTGTAGTTAGGACTCCCTCTACACTTAAGAGGTTTAAGAAGGTGAAACACGTTTCCAACGTACTCCCGCGGGGCTAGAGAGTAAACTACCGTGTGAGCTTTCTAAGTCACGGGTAGGAGCATGGAAGTGTTCCTTGGTGCCCAAATGAAGTGAGAAGCAGATGAGGCGAGGGCTGGCGGAGCCCCAGCAGAGCAGCCAGCCTCCCACCCGCCGTGCAAGGCGGCACGACCTCCTCTCCCGCTCGCATCTGCCGTCCGCTCTCCCTCCCCGCTCTCCTCTCCCCGCCGTCTCCCGGGGGGTGAAGGCATTTGGGTGGCAAAAGTTATCGCAGCGTTTCTATCCTCCACCCTGCCAAGGCAGGCTCAGAGGAAGCGTGCTGAGAGGGGAAGGGAGGAGGAAGGATGAGGGAATGCTTGCAGGTCAGGCGCCCAGGCCGCGCAGAAAACCGATTTGTCGTTTCAGTGACGGCAGTGAGAGAGACGGCCCGAAGGCCAGCACGGGACGCGGACCCCGAGCACCGCGGCGGCCCCGCGTGCCGCGCTCCCAGAGCCCCCTCTCCCCCCACCGCCTCCACGTGCTCCTCCCGGCGCGGCCGCCCGCGGCCACCCCTGCGGCAGCCCACGCTTCCTGCCCCCCGCTCCGCTCCGCCCCGCCGGCTCCTTCCCCGGCCCCGCACGGGCGCCTGCCTGCGGGGGGCCCTCTGCGCCCCCGCCTCCCTCACGGCGCCGCCCGAGGGGCTCCTCGGCCCCCTTCCCGCTGCCCCCATTCCCCACCGTGCCCGCAGCTCCCCGCCCCCCCCCCCCGCTCCCTCATCTTCCGCCTCTCCTCCTCCTGCTCCTGCTCCCCGCCTCGCTCCCGGAGCGAACCTTGGGCATCGCCGCCGCTGGTCAGCACCCCGATGGCCTTCCCCGTGCCCGAGAGGTTCTCGAAGAACTTCGGTTGGTGATCCATGGCGCTGCGGGGGCGGCGCCGGCGCCGGCGGGCGAGAGGGAGCGAGGTCGCTGAGGGAGCCCCCGGCCGCGGGGCTCTGCCCGGCCACCCGAGGGGCGCGCTCCGCCGGATCGAACGCTTGGCCTCTGCGGGAAAAGAACCCGAAAGAAACCCGGCGTAGGTGCGTAGGTGCAGGCGGGTGCAGTTCTAGAGGAAAAACGGGGGGAGGGGCCGGCTGTATGAAAGGGTAAGGGTGGGGGGGGGAGGATGCAGCGCTCACATCGCAGCGACCCAACCGCCCGCCTCGCGCCGTGCCCGTGCCCGCCGACAGCCCTACGCGGCGCGGCCCCGCCCGCCAACGCCCCTTCAGCAGCGGCGGCTGACGGGCGGGCCGGGGGGCCAATGAGAAGGCGCGGCGCCGCCTCGAGCGGCGGGCGGAGCGGTTATGCCGCGAGTGAGGTGGCAGGTGGCGGGGCGGGAGGAGCCTCCGCGGCGCCGCTCCCTCCCCTCGCGGCTGGCGGTGCGGGACGGCGCGTGGCGTGGTGGCAGGGCGGCGGCGGAGAGGGGGGGGAGGAGGAGGAGGAGGAGGAGGAGGAGGAGGGGCTCGTCCCTCCTCCCCGCCGTAGCGGCTGAGTAGCGCCGCGCGCCGCCGTGGCGCGTGCGGAGGCGCAGGAGCGGGCTCCTCGCGCGGCCCCTCCGCGGGAGCCCCCCCCGGAGCCTCGCTGGGGCCGCCGCCGTTCCCGCGCCGTGGGCGTGTCCCGCGGGGGCGAGGCCCGGGTGAGCCCTGCCGCGGGCCCGGCGGGCGGCGGGGGCGCGCGGGTGGGAGCGGCCGCCCCTCCGAGGCGGCCGCGCCCGGTTGTGGCGAGGGGGCCGGGCCTGCCCCGCGAGCCCGGCTGCGGCTCGGGGCGCGCGGAGCGCAGCGCCCGCTGCGAGCGCGGGGCGGGCGGGGGAGTTACGCGTGCAGGGTTTGTGTCGCAGGGCCTGCTCCACGCCTGCCTTGTCGGGCCTAGAGCTCCCCCCGCTCTCTTTCTGCCTCGCATCCCTTCCCAGGTGTGTCTTGCTGCTGTGGCATTCCAAAACTGTAGTAGCTGCTCAGGCGCAGGTAGGAAAAAGAAGTTAATTCCTGTATTTACAGCTTAACTCAGGTTAAGTCTAAGGGAGCAACGGAGGTAAAGCAGTTGGGAAAATTACTCTAGGTAGGAATCCCAGTCTTCCCTTTGGTTCTGTTGTGCACTGACGATTTTTCTTGGGGAGTGCTTAGTACTGGTGGAGAAGCGCTCTCTTAAACTCCACGCGAAGTAATTCTGCTGATCCTAGCAATGTGTGTAGTCACAGAAACAGCTTAAGACCTCACTTTTGTTAATTTAAGCAAATATAGCTGTATTATCCCATATACAGTTCTTTGCGGCATTTAGCGTAAGTAAAATTGTTTGCAGAATCAGGGGCTAAGTTACTTGCCCAAAATTATAAAGCAAGTCAAGGAGAGTCAGGAACAGCAGCAAAATGCTGACTCAAGTTTATATTTTAATTACTGTAATAATTACTGTTTTTATTCAACATCTTCATCACATCTTAGGTTTAACTCGCATTGTAAAAATACGCGTGCTCATCCTGTTAACTTTCACACAGACACACGCCAAAGTACAGTCTTTTGAGTAGTTCAGTCAAAATTAGTCATAGATAAATGTTTGAAGAAACCACACCTGGAAATAGATATGTATACCTAGAACGTGGGCAGCTCACGTTTGCAAATCTACTCAGAGGCTAAAAGGAGTGTGTGATTTGACAACGGAAAAGACACGTTGCCAAATTGTTTGCATACCATGAACAACAGTGATTCTACAGGGAATTTACTGTATTCTTTCCTGAATCTGAAGAGAGCTCTGAGTCATAGATTATAATGAAGGTGAACTTCTGTTACAGAAATATATAAAACCCCATAAAGTCCCACCCTGTTCAAAGGGTTCTGGTTTGAATCGGAATCACATTAGTTTCTTGGAGAGTAGCTCTGCAAAAGCTAAATTAAGGTCTTTGAGTGATTCAGGGCTTGTTACAAAGCCTGTAAAATCAGTAGGAAGGCTTTTGGCTAATATGAACTATTATGACTACTTTAAGATCATGGACCAATGATAGTTTGTCATCTGAGCAACACTTTGAGGAAGCTTTGCATTGGTTCTGTCTGGTTTGGTGCAGATACTTAGCTGTTCTTTAGAATTGCCTTACTTTGTTTTATTCAGGGTAGCTAAAGCATTCACACTTTGTCTGGAAGTAGACTTGTCCCTCTTGCTTCCAAATACAGCCTTGACGCTAAGGACCTATTATTTTCTGAAAGGACTTTTTTCTCCAATTTCTTTATGGTACATAATGAACTTACAGGTGATGTATTTTTTTCACCCTTGTCTAACTAGGAAGCTTCCTATGATTTCATTGTTTTCATCATTTATTATAGCTACTCATTGCTCTTCAGCAAAGCTCTCAGGAAAGAATTGTATTTTGTCTGTGTCAAGTCATTAAAGTAGAGGTGGGAGGAGAGGAAAGGATGTGGAACTGTTTGTTCCCGAGGCTGTCTTGATATACTTAAATACCTTCCAGCCATACAATTGCCTATAATCTTAAAAGGAATGAATTCTTGGCTTGAGTATTGAAGATTGTTGGGGGAAACGGTCTTATTTAACTTTGTGGGATACAGTTGCAATGCAGCTAGGTACATGTGTATAAATCATACACTAAGAGAATAGGCTCTTTTGAGAGATGCAAACTGATAATAAAGAAACTGCATAGCTGAATAAAACCTCAGCAGGTAATTTGCACACTACATTAGGCACTCTAATTGTCCTCTTACTGTAATACTAAATGGAGTCAGTTTACATGGGATAGCAAGAGGACAGGTGGGTTTTGACTCTTCCCTGATACTGACCTTTGCAGATGGTCTGCTGCATCCTTTTCCCATTGCCTGTTTGTTCCCTGTGCCATCTAGATCAAACGTATCTGCCCATCTTTAAATCTTATCACTAACTAAGAAAACCTAATTGACCCTTTAAAAATACTTTGGATTGCTAGCCACCTCAACTTGCTGTGCCAGTATCGTTACACATGCTGCCTGTGAACTATAAAATGGTTCATATCATGGATGTAGTATCACAGATGCATCCAGTACTTCATTTGGCACCACATCTTCCATTGAAATTAAGTTAAACTAGGAAGAACAAGTCATGTCCAAAAAGAATAAGATTACTGCATGAGTAACAGAGCTGAATGAGTGGATTTCCAGCCAACTGAAACTGTTTCCTACAGCTAGACCTTTTTTCATATGTGGATTCTCTGGCATCTATTGGTACATGAGCCCACACTTCAGGTTTGTCCGAGGCACTTACAGGAGCTGTCTCTTCTGCCCAGCCGTCATTTTTTCATGAGACTTCTGAATCATAAAGACAATTAACTTTTGCATACTCAACTTTTTAATATTATTAAAAACCAGGCACAGAACAGAGAATGAGATGGAAGGATTTACAGAAATTCCAGCATTTTAAAATGAAACAGGCTAGTCATGGAATGCACAGATTAGCATGAAAAGAAGGAAAGAAGTCATCAAGATATCATTTCTGGTTGGATGGTGACAGTGATTTCTTTAAGAGAACTGACTGCTTTCTTGCATTAATACTACAACATTCCCTGGTCCTACATGTTGCATATAAACTCTTGTACTACTCAGTCTGTTTCCTATTTGTTTTCCTCTTTCAATTTTGTCATTCTAACAGTATAAATTCTGTAGCCCAGGGCCTGGATTCTGTGGGGTTTTTTTTCATTCCTCTCTTGCATAATGACAGTCCTACTGATGCCAACATACACAAGGTTTTCTTTATGCTAGAAATGTAGGGTGTAAATGAGAGGAAATCTAGAACTAGTATGAGACGAGATATAGGAAAATCTCAGAAAGATTTGAAGAAGGGACTTGCTATTACAGTCGGATGAGGAAGGAAGGGAGATGAGGGCAATGGAAAGCTAACACATATTTGAGAAGGGGGCATGACTGTATCCAGAATAGGTAAGTCTTTTAACAAATATTCAAACAAGATTTTCTAATGTATTTTTCCTGTTTTCATCTCTAGTTGGTACTGATTTTGTTAGGGAGAGAGCAGCACTTAACACAGCCTTGGAGAGGAATTTATTTAAAACTCTGGCCAATACAGACATTATGAAAAAGGTAATCAAAATATTAATCTGTTATTTCCTAGTAATCACATAAAATGCATCAAAATAATTTTCACTGTAAAGATAGATAATATCCTAAGTCACTGTAATATCAACTTTTAAAGAGAGGGATTTGTATCACTGGTCTGTGAATATCCCCATTTTACATAAGGACAAAAATACTTGGTAATGTACTGTAAGCAAGTGTAAGCCATTTAAACTGCCCAAGTCAGTGTGAGAAGTGGGAAAGGGAGAATGTGTCAACTATAAAAGATGTTTTATTATTTGCAGTGAGAGATGATAATGTAAAACCTCACCATGTTCATCATGAAAGAAAATCACTTATTGAACATCAGCTACAACTTCTTGAATGTCAAATGGCTGTTGCTTTGAATTTGCTGTACCTGACTCTTCAGTTGAGAGTTTAGGTACTAATCTAAGACATTAATGAAATTCCCACTAAAATAAAATGGCAAGACTTTTTAATGGTACTTGAATCAGGCCATGTAAAAAAGAAGCACAAATCTAATCCCGAAGTTTACTTAACTACAAATGTTCTTTATTAAAAAAAAAAGGCAATGATTGAGCAGTATTTTTCTAGAAGTTAATTCCTCCACGATGTTTGTTTATCTCAGAATCTAAATAAACACCATGATTAAACAGTAGCACATTAATTCCTAGCAAAAATATTTTGACTGGAAATGTTGTTATAAAACTTCAAAACCAGGAATTATTGTTCAGCTTTTACTAGCTCTTGAAGCCTCCATGTTTTTATGCAAACGTTCTATAAATAGTTATATGGAAAATGTGTGAGTGTGGTCTTTAGGCTTGATAGTTATTTCTTCCATGCTAAATTCATGTATCTTTTCTTAAATGACACATACTAAAATTTTGAATTTGTGCTCAGCAACTTCATTATGTGTCATAGTTTTTTCTTCCTCTTGCTGCCAGCTGCTAAATTCACAGTTCAGTGCCACCATCAAACAAATATTATAAACAAGCTATGTATATCTAGGCTATCTAACTTTCAAACTTTGATTCTTGAAAAAAACAACTCCAAAGCCCCTAAAAATGCGTCTTTCTGTGATTTGACATGACCTGGAGTCCACTTCTTAATTTAAAAGTATGGTTTTTCATGTTTTATCGGGTAGGAAAGTTCACAGCTGAGCTAAGCACCACCCAAAAATATTGCAGATGAAAGAGGATTTGTGTTATTGTGAAAGTTACGTTGTGTCAAATATACTAGGTTTCGAATAATTGAGCCATGCTAGTCATACACATATCGTAATTGCTCAGAGGTTTAAAAAAATCAGGAACAGAAAAAACTGCCTAAGACACTTCATTAAAAGGAAACAGTGTGCTAATGAAACGGTTAATGAATCATGCAATTGACTAAGTTATTTCTCGTGTTTTGGGGGAGAAGAATACGTAAGCCTTTCTTTCTCAACTAGAAAACTTCCACAGTGAGCCATCATTTGGCGCCACAGGATAATTTGTAAGCTTGCTGTACTATGAGCCACAAAAGGTGTATGTCTGGTTGGGAAATAGGTAGGGCCATGTATACATGTTCATAATCAGCATTAAAAGGATATAGACTAGTCATGGTATTCTCAGAATGTGGTATTTCTGCAGCTTTCTCTAAGTAGTGCAAATGGTTTTAAGATACAGAGGAGATTTCTTACTACTTATGTGATGTGAATTATGTTTGTTTACATTAGTGGTCAATATAAAAATATGAACAATAACCTTAGAACATTGTTTAGAATGCAGAATTTCTTTCTTACAGATGAGTGCCCTAACTACTTGATTATTAGATGGGATTATCCTTTGTACAGTACTTCTGGATTAGTGAGTCCTTGTAACAGCTTCAGCAGGACTGTTGGAGTGTCCTCATCCAGAAAAATGTCCTCCTGACTGATAAGGCAAATCACAGAGGAAGGATTCAATGTACTTGGGCAAAACTCAGGAGTGTCACTTTCTGGTCATATGCTGTAGTTGTTGGGCTATGTTATATAAAAGGTGAGCACTGAGGAATTTTACATGGAGGTCACTTCTGTTAAAGAGTGGATGATATTAAGGAGTTCTCTGAAGATCTGTTATATCATATTCCTCAGCAGAGTTTGCCTGGAATAATGCTTAGTCTTTTGCTTCTGAAAAGGCATGAATACAGGACACATCAACTAAGTGTTTATGTGGATTGGGGCCAAATGGACAATTTGGCCTGAAGCTGTCTCTGATTTCTTTCCTTGGCAGAATTGATGGAAATAACTGCAAGGAAAAAAATTCTGAAAGAACTAGGAGAGATAAAGAAGAATTTATATGTTTTGTGTAACTTAGTGTTGCTGAAAGAAAGAGTAAGCTCTTCCCCTATTTTATGACCTTGGGGATCATTTTTTTGAGGAAAAGAAAAAAAACCAAAAAACCACAGAAATGTTTTTCTACTTAAAATTATGTACCCTAAATTATACTTCAAGATGTGGTACCATTAGTAATGATCTAATCTAATATAATTCAATTGGTTCAATAAGTGTAACTTCATTTCTAAATGTAAGCTCTGATGTTCTACGAACATCACAATGGTGGTTCTCTTCCACGAAGACTTGAATTTTATAATCCGTAATTAACATGACAGAATAATTAAGGTAATATAGATGTAGTTACACAGTTACTGATATGATGAATTAAAAATGCAGTGCCCCCAAATAATTGTATATGCAGCAGTTCCCCCAAACATGCAGCAGTTCCCATGACACTGGAGAATTTTGGTTTATCTAAAATTAAAATAGTTGAAACTATGGTTTATGATTTGCAGCCTTTACGTGTTTTATAATACATGAGAGTTAAACAAGTGAATTTGTTCTCCATTACATTGTAAATACTCAACTTCCTACTTACTGTATGTTTTTGCATGTTATAGTATTTATATTAATTTTATTAGTACTGATAAACAATGGATTAGACATCTTTTTCTCATGGGATTCTTTTCCCTTTGAGGATAGATTTCACTGTTTACAATAGAGGTTATGCATACTTTCTTTGCAGTTTTGTGGCTTGCCTGAAAATGGAAGCTGCAGCAATGCTTAAAATAATCTAGGTGATTGTGGAGACTTCAGGCAGCCATTAGTGATAGATTGCTCAGATAGATAGAGTGATATATAACTGCACTTTTTACTGTAGCTGCTATGACCTTAGTCCTTCAGAGGCTCTTGTTATTCAGTGTGGTGTCTTACTATTGGATTGAAAGAAGATTCAGTATTCAAAATGCCTGAACCTAATGGCAACATTAATTTGGGGGACTGAGAGATGGGGGGAGAGCATAACTGGTGAAAATGGAATGCATTGCAGAGTGTACAGGGCATCTTTGTTTCCTCCACAAACTATCTGGGGAGTACAGTGCCACAAAGTTGTCTTTCTGCAGGACTGAGGAGACTAGAAAAATAATTTTGGTAGTAAAGCAGATAGTGGGGCCTCATTAAAGCTTGTGTGTTAGCAGCCAGCAGTTTCTGGGACAGATTACAAGTACTTAGAGAAAGCAATAAAGTTAGGTATTTGGTCCAAATAATTTGCACTTCAAAAAGTAGTCCTTACCTTTGATTTTTTGTTGTTGTTTTATTCTGTAATGGTGTTGTGAATAATGTATAACAGCAAAGATTGTATCTTCAGGAGGACATATTTATTTTTACTTATACTGTTTCCCGGTCAGTCAATACCTCTTATTTCCTAGCATGCACTTGCTCTCTCACTCTTTCTCCTCCCCACTCCAGCTTTCCTTTTCTTACTTTCATTTATTTTTCTACCATATGTTTTCTTTTGCTCCTCCTTGCTTTCACTACTTGCAACTTTCTTCTCATCTCTTTCTTCCTTTCTTGTTAATGCTGAAGATAAGAAGAATGTCAGGAGTTTTTTCACTCCCATTGGTAGTTTTAGTATAGTAGTTCACTGGTACAAATTTCATATTCTATCTTCTAAATATCTTTTATGACACTGATTTGAGATCATAACTGATGATGAAAAATATGGTATGTTTCCATTTGTGGAATGAAAAAGTAGCCTTTAACGACTAGCAGAGTCATTTTCATTTGCAGGAAGCCAGTCTGGATGCCTTATGCAATGTGGTCTGTTTTCTTCCTGTGAGAAGAATTAATAACATCTCATTTCTCCTTGTCTGTGAAATTTAAATAGCTAGCAGTGATGTATTTAATATTGATTTCTTGTAAAAATGCATTTGTTTGCATCCTTTGCTCAGAGTGACACCAGAAAAAATCTTATCTCACATTCTGTAGCACAAAAAAAAAAAACAAACCCAAAAAAAACCAAAGCAAAAACCAAAACAAACATAAACAAAAACCATATTACTTATACCAGAACCTACAGTTTAGAAATACTTCGACAGGCATAGCCGAGAAGTTAAGTAACGTATTTAAACTGGGGAACAGAGCTGAGAAAAAAACACAGATTGTTTTTGCCTTTATTTACAGAGTTAATAATGCTGTAAACTTATATGGAGTATGGTATTTAAGAGTATGTGCTAGTGCTAAGAACATATTAAATATCTGGCTTCTTACATATTGATTTTTTTTATTCTGTACTTGTGTTATAACTCCTTGGATTTCCTTAGAGTTCTAATAAAGAAAAAATTGATTTCTTTGATTGTTTATGCAAGTGACCAAAGCTCTTTTATGATATGTTTGAGTAATACCATTAGGATCACTATGTGAGAATAATCGGTATCTAGTGAATAAATTGAATGGTGATTGTTGTGATCAGACGTAAATGGAGCATGTTTAATGTTTGCAGTCAATTATCTTAGGTTCATCATTTCCCTTCCAGGAAGGCAGTGTTTCTTTGACGTGGAATGCCTCTATTTGCTGCTGAAACTGAATGCCTCATGCAATATCTTGTCTTTAAAATATGAATGTTGTGTATTAAATAGCTGATTTAAAAAAAAAGTAAAGAACTGCTGAAAGAACAGGTGCAATAGCAACAGCTCACTGGAGACATTAAAAAGAAAATCCTTCTTACTGCAAAGGAAAACGAATATTCTACATAGATGCAAAATTAACTCTTTCATTAACATGATATAAGAGGTTATCTGTCATGGTATTTACCCTTCATTATTGCTTTTGTGAGTTCAGGACTTGATCGAATTAAATTTCACTCACAGCAGCAGCAAGCTTGGTTTTGTGACATGCTGGAATGGATTCTAAAGGAGTAGACAGGAGTAGGAGAGGGCAGTAGGAGTTTGGGAAATAATGTGTGGTGGGCTAGAAGGGGATCAACTGAATTCCAGGGCGGGATGTGCCCCATGAAGTGCTAGTAGTTTTTTAGCTACTTCTGGGAAGCTATGGTCTAAATCTTCTAGTCTTCCTCCCTGATACACTTGTCCATAGCCATTCTAATTTCTCTCAGAGGTCAAGATCTGCTCCTGTGAAGATTCATTCAATTTTAGAGGCATAAGGTGATGCTCACCAAGCCCGAACCAAGCACCTGTGGCAAAGTGCTTCCATTTTGCTAGGTGAGTGAGAGGGATAGGAATTCCCATTCCATCCCTGAAACAATTCTGCTGCAATGCCATTGTCCTTATCTTGGGATCCCCAAGTCCTTGAATGTCATGCATGTGCCATATAAATCAAGCAAGTGGCTGCCTTAGGAAACCCTGATACTTTCCAGTGTGTAGGCCCAGACTAGGGTGGATTACTGAGAGTTAAATAAGCAGAACAGAGGACAAAATTAATCATGTCAGGATAAGTAAGACAGGAGCAGAAACAGCAGAGATAATGTCTGCTGGGGAAAACATTTTAAAGCCTTCTTCACCTTCATATTGCCACCAGTAAAAATAACTTATCAAGAACCACAAAAGAATGTGAACTGCTATGAGGAATATTCACTCTTCTTACAACTTTTACCTTGGAAGTTTTCAAGACCTGACTGGACAAAGCCTAGAATTCAGTGTTGACCCTGCTTTGAGTAGGAGGTTTAATTTAGGTCTTGTGAGGTCCCTTTCAACCTAAATTATTCTGTGATTCTATAATTCTAAATTTTATGCAATTCTGTAAATTGCTAAAAGGATGAGTGTGTGTAATAGCTTCTTAGTTGTATGGATTAGAAGGCAAGTATTCATCTGTCTTAAAGTGCATTTACAAATAAGCAGATAATTGATGGCATAAATTTCTGAACAGTTTTTCTTTTATTTTGGAAAGATAGAACCATTGGTTACTAAAAGTATTCAGAAGCTATGGTTTTCTTCGTGTTTCCAAAGTTCATTGTATCCAAGTACTAGTATGAAGAAGTAGCTGTAAAAAATGGTGGTGCAGAAAATTCTTTCCAAGACAAGCAGAAAGCTACTGATCATAGTCATGTTCTTTATGCTTCTTGTCATTTGTACTTTCCTTCTGAAAATAGTTTTCTTTTATTATTGTTTCACTGGACTTCTGTGTGTAGCTGTCACTGGACTCAGTGCTTTCACAGAAAAATTTAAATAGAAATTTACTGTCAGAAGCAAATAAATAAAGTCCCCAGTCCTATGCACAAGATAATTAAGTACTGCTTTGTGTCTGTAAAAGTTGGAAACATGGTTTTAGTAGCTTTCCTTAATAGTAATCATGTCCAGTGCCACGGATCAGGTCCTGTGCCACAGCCCCGTAGCATGGAGAAACCTTCTCTAGGACAACACAGAAAGAGGTTGCTCCCCTACCAGTGTCACAGATTTGGGATCTGATTTATTTTTTAATTTTTTATGATGAGGGAAAGTTGGCACAGGTCTCACAACTTTGCTTTCACAAGTGTTATGGTACAGCTATCTTCCAGCTTTTTTCCCCAGGGAATTGGAAGGTCCGTGTGACTGACGTCTTCCTCTGTGTCCTCAGTGCAGGATGTGGCAGTACTTTGCAGTATGGTATAGCATCTTGCATGAAGGGAAGAGTGTCAGTTGCAGACTAAAAACATCTGATGGAGGTTATGCACATGATTGGACTGCCAGCCGAGTTGCAGCTGTTCTGAAAATGTTTTTGTTTTAAGAAAGAACCAGTGTAGTTTTAGAAACTTGGGATTCTGAGAGGCAACTCTTACTGTGCAGCCAACAGGGTGAGTAGCATGAGTCAGTGCAAGATTGTGATTAATGAGCAAACAGGGACCACTTCATAGTTTGAAGAGAGTGAAACCCAAGAGGATACATAGATGTCTAGGGTAAGGAATCGTTAGAAGCATGGAGAAGCCAAAATAACTGAAATTGCAATAATTTTCTTTGTAATTGTTAGGGCCATAATTTCCGAAAAGCTGTGCACACTTGCAAGGGGCCACAGTCAGTGCTGCTGCAGATAACGTGATCAAGTGATAGGATGTTGCTATAGATTCAGGGCAGTAGTAAAAAATGAAACTGAAGATAACTTGTAGATTAGGTCTGACAGTAGGCAGCCAAGTCTGGAGCAGCAGTGCCTTACATAGTACCCTCAGGCAGCCGTCACTCAGCAAACACTTGGTCAAAGTGTATTAGCAGCTCAGCACGTGGCCAGTACAAAGAACACGTTAAAGGGATGTGTGGGGGAAGTTTTGTACTCTGATCCTTTATAGTTGAGCTAATTCAGTTTTACAACCTTTCCAGCCTTGTAATGAGTTGGTATGGTCTTGTTTGCAGTGCAGGTACCTCTCTGGTGTGGGTTGTTAGGGCTTCAAGTTAAATTTCATTTGTGTGAGATAATAGACAGTTACCTGCAAGTTATAAAATATTTCTTACTTCCTTTTTTCCTTATGCCACCCACAATGGAACTGCAGTTTAATGGGGTGATAGGAGTTTGAGGTAGAAATGGTTGGCTAGGCCAGCTATCTGATACCACAATACAAAATTATTTTTTGTACTTTATTTTCTAGTAACTTAGTATTTCATTAACAAGCACAACTGTTAAAACTTGAGCATTTTTTCAAGAATAGGAAATTTAGTAATGTTTTAGTAACGTTGTGAGTGAAGTAGTAAAAGTAAATTGGAAAGAGCAACATGTTTGTTATAAAATCCTTAAAATCTTTTTCTCGGAATCTTTTAGGATTATCTAAAGTAAACTAAACTCTTTGGTTTAGGATGCCAATTATGCCTTTTTTTTTTTTTTTAAATTTTGATTATGGCAATAAGGTTGTCACATGAAGTGTGTATTGTTAACAAAGTCCAATAGAACAATACAAAATCATCCCATCATCAAAGCACCATAGAGTATTAGAGTTTTGATATGTAATGTGGAATCTGACTCATACAAGCTTAAGCTCCTTAAGCTAAATGGCAAACTCTGTTATGATTGGCAGAGAAGGAGGGTTCCCTGGAATATAATTTAGAGCAGCTGTTTTTTTCTTATTAGCTACAGATAGCTTCCCTAGTTTATGACAGTCCTTGCTATACCAAGTTTTTTTTCTCTTGTGAGTATGTCTCAGAGCGAAGGTCACATAAAAAGGCAATGCAGGGCTTCTTTCTTCTGATGCTGTGGTTAGCTCAGAATGCTCATAGCACCACATAGGTCTTTAAACTGAAAGGCATGTATTCTCATTAAATTATAGAAACTGGTGTATGGTGCTCATTTCTCCTTGTTTTCAGCTGTACGATCATGTTAAAAGGCTGATACAGTACTGTTTTCCTAATGTTGCCTAAACAGCTTAATTGCTGTAGCTGGATAAAATCACCAGTAGGGAAAAGTCTCTCATTCCTGACTTCATCTCATACTGTTCTTCCATGTTGCTCTTGAGATGCCTCTGTGCAAATAGAATGTTTGAAAACTTCAGACTTTAAATAACTAGTGTATGTTTTGTTTGTCATATGCCAGTAACATAAATATCTCAATTTTCGCTTGCGCCTGCTACTCCTGCCATTCCTGTACACCACCAGGTCCTTTTCTCCTGAGTAATAGATGGGTCAAGGACAGCTACAAGCTCTTAGCATATTGGATACCTTAAAATACACACACTGAATCCGAGTGACAAACCCAATGATGTAATGTGCTTCACTGAATTAATTAGTTCAGGCTATGAGGAGGGTACCACTTGACTTAATGTGGTGTTGGTTATCTGATATAGAATGAGGAAGAATTTAAGATCAAATTACGTGGCATGGTATTGGGAAAAGCTTGCAAAAATAAGAATGCAGGCATACATATCTTCAAAGGCATCGTGGAGCTACATGTGTGTTGGAAAGAATGACAGTTCTCGTCTCTTCCATAGGTTGGAATTGGAGACTCATTAATAAATCTAGTCTCAGTAAAAATGCTATTTAATGCAACCTATGACTCAATATTGTCCCATGAAATATGTTCTTTACTTAAAAGATTGTGTTTAATACATCTGAGGATGTACACACATCTTATATTTATCAAGGCTACTACATAGGAATGAGATTTTACACATGCTTCTAATGTGAAATTTTGAGTATGAATACTCAACTGGTGCAAGAAACTATTCTTAACTTTTGCTATTATGAAGTCTTCTTGGCAGATAAAATCAAGTTTGCTGGACTCAAATAGTTGTGATAGAAAGCAGTATTTTTAAGCTTAAGCATGGTAGTGACTTCATCTAGTCTATTCCCAAAGTGCTGTGTATACAGTCTGCTTGTTTTATTTATGTTCTGAAATACTTTCCTGTTGAAATTCTTTGTAAAAACATATTAAATAAGACAATGTATATTTAGTCCTCTATCTACAGCTTTCTGAAACAAAGGATGGGCTGTTTAACATGATCATTCTTTCATATTTTTGTCTCTTCCATTTAAAAATCTTTCTCCTTCTACCTCCCCCTTTTTTTCTCAGTACACAATTAGTATTTTAGAAGATGCTGAATAACTTTTATCTTTTTCCAAAGCATAAAAACCTTTAGCAATTCTAATACTGTTTTTCAGGGAAAAAATTAAAATAAACCACTCATGATAGTGAGTTATGCATTGGTATTTTTTGACTCATGTTGCATTTTTGCTGTATAAAATCAGGATTGCTGTCAATCTGCTCTTCACTGCCTAAGTGAAGAACTGGTACTATTATCTCTAGCCTGAGTTTTTATCACGTTATGGCCAAACGTTTTAAAGCTAGCTCAGGTATTTTAGTACTACCCTGTGCTGTAGAGACATGTCCTCAGAATGGTCCTTAATGGAGACCTTATGCCAAGGCTAGTCCAAAGCTTTTGTCACTATCTGGCATACACAGTGTATTGTGGCCATGGTTTGTGGTTGTTTTCCCCCAGATAGAAGAGAGAGACTTCTTAGTTTCATGTATTGCTTTAACTTGCCCATATATCTGCAAATACACAGAAAAATATGCTCCTATGAAGAGAACACATGTTGTTTTATTCATTGAACATCTAAGAAGGTTAGAAGTTGCCAACTTTTCCAGCAGGAATTAAAGTGTCTGTCTTTGGCTCCTACTTGAAATGCACAGTATCACTGCTAGATGCCTAAAGATTTCCTAATCCTAATATATCTTCCTCTATGGTAGGAGACTGGGATAGATATTGTAAAAATGATGCATTCCTCAAATGATTAATTCGCTGAGACTTTAAAGACCAGTGCATCTCTTTGCTCCTTTATTTTTGCAAAGTTGGTTTTGTGTGCTTACATTTTCTGCATTGAATATTTTAAATAAGTGGTGTCCTTGCTAATCTGATTAAAATAGGTTATGGCTGTTGTTAAATACTTAGACAGATGTATTAACATAATAATCCTACCCTAACTCAGTTTACAAATGTCTACATGTTAAGGAGTAAAACAATATGTATATAATTTTTTTACTGTGTTCAAGGGAATACGTTGGAAAGGTAAGGGTACAACAATTTCAAAATTTTTTTTAGATTTTCTTTTTAGTACATATAATGTGTTTACACTGGCAGTGTACCTTTTATGATGGAAAGGTTGGATCCACATCCAAACTACTGTAATATATATCAATATTTCCCTTAGAATGCAGCAGATGCAAAAGCACTTTCTGAGTTCAAAGATGTGGGAATTTTGTTCATTATTTTAATTTATTATTTGTCTTAGCTGAATTTATTGATTGGAGAAGTTTGATTCTTGTATTGATAACTATGTGACTTCGAGGGGTTATTTTCTCTGCTGGAACACTGTTTGCACTCTCTTTGCCCACTGATGTGTGACACAGGTCTCAGCTGAGCGACCAGCTTCCAATTCAGATGATGCATGAATTCGTCAGTGTAATGAACATGCCATGAAAGGTTATCAAAACACCAAAACTGTGTTTGTCCTTAAACTTGGTGACAAAGTGGTAGATCTAAAAGAGTTAATATTGACTACCTAGTTACTCTGATTTTTGTTTGTAAAAGGTAAGGTTTTTTTCCCAAGTCATTTTTGGAAGGAGAGCTGAGGGGATCTTGGGGATTTGGGAAAGTCATATTGAAGTGAGGTGCTAGGCTGCCTGTGAAGACTCAAACCAGATTTAAAAAAAAAAGTTCAAGAATGGTAAGGAAATGGGACAGATATGGTATTACAAATATTTTTACTCTTTTCATCCTTGTGGAGTCCAAATAAAGTATGAATATTAAAATCTTTTGCAAAGTCTCCTGATCCGTTTGAACATCTGTGTTTCTCTGAAGAGGCAGTTTGAAAACGTAGAAATCTGGAACCACAGGAATAAGGCTTATTTCACTACAAAAAGATGTTACAAAACACTCATCATTCACAGCACCCCTCCTTTCTCTTCTTCAAAACTGTCAGTTTCATAGATGGTATCTTCTTTTACAGGCTTTGAAATAATCAGTGAGCTGTTTGGAAAAATGTGCCAGTATGCAGGGCTGCCAATGCCTATTAGATACCATGTGAGCATTTAAAGATGTTTCGCTATTTAGGGTCTTGCCTGTATAATGGATTGCAGAGGGTTTTTATTTGTTTGGTTTGTTGTTGTTTATCTATATCTATATTATTGTATATCTATAATTTACATGTGGATGATCAAACTGAAATCTCAGAATTCTTCATGAATGGTTCTGGAAGCCTGGCAGCATGGCGTTGTGGAAACAGACCTATCTTTTCACACATGAATGGCTAGGTAGCCTTGTAACTGCAGTGGTTAAAGTGCAGCAGTGCAAATGTGCAGTACGAGATGTGCACTGGAAAAGCATTAGTCTGTCATAGGTTCATATTCCCATAACTTGATGAATGTACTGTGAAATCAAGTAGTGTAACCGATATGATCATTTTTTAGCCTGAACACAAGATTTGAAGGGCTGTTTCTGTGATACCTATTTTATGAAAAATGTCTCCTTTTTTTGTAAAACAAATAAACACAAACGTATTTACATGCTATTTTGCATCCTTTTTATTAAGGCTATTAAGTTATTGTAGTAGTTTAGAAAAAATATCTTGACAAAAATAAATTAAACAATTTTTGGTTTTAAATAGAAACTATGTGTATACTACTTCCTTTAATTTTTAGAAAAATAGGATAATTTATCTTGACATGACAGTAGATCCTCAAAGTATTTGATGGAAACTGACTTTGCTAATGTGTTGCTCTTTTCTTGAAAGAGTAGTTTTCAATTCTTTGAAGTATCTCTCTGGATTGTGCATGGATCTCTTGCCAAGTGCAGTGATCATTTGACTGTGAAGAAAAGATTATTAAGAAGTGTTTATTAGCTGTTTTGTAAAAAATGACATCCAATATTATGGCAAGCAAAATGTCAATTCATAACAAGCATGTAATAATGTATTCGGAAGAAATTTAAGAAAAAATGAATAATTTTAGGAAGTCTAGTTAAGAATCAAATGTTCTTTGGTATATGAAATGATCATTGCTTCTCCAGGTGAAATAAATATCATCAGATGCATGGCTAATCCTGACCCACATGATGTAAAGTGTTTCTGAAAAGGCACAGACTGCTATGGGGTGCTGAATTAAAATTAAATGTTTTTTAAAAGCCTGTGATGATAAATTGACCTTGAAATGGATGTGGGCCAAACGATTTTGTGTGAGTGAAAATCTGTAGTGCGTGGTAATGGGGCACAACCCCACAGATACGTACAGCTTTGATCAGCAGAGGGACTGCTTGTGTAAGAAACTCTTCTGTATCTTTAAAATTCCTTGAAGTGAGCTGGAATTAAAGAAACAGCCTACTTACCCTGGCCACAAATTTATCCATTTTCTTGAAGCAGTCTTTCACTATAGATTCATGGATAATGTTAAGTCTGGACTTCAGCTGTTATTTTAATGGAAAATAAAAGAAACTGTTAGTTTGAACAGTGAGAAGTAAATAGTGAGTTCAACATGACTCAGTAAAACAGTACCCTCTGATAGACATGGTCGTGACTGAGAGCATTGTAATGCTTCTATCATATGCAAGCCTGCTGAATGTGTTAAAGGTAGTGTAGCACACACTTGCTATGTCTATGTCCTGGTTTAGGCCCGGTCAGCAACGAAGCACCACACAGCTGTTTGCTCACTCCCCCCACCCCAGTGGGATGGGGGAGAGAATCGGAAGGGCCAAAGTAAGAAAACTCATGGGTTGAGATAAGAACAGTTTAATAATTAAAATAAAATAGTAATAATAACAATAGTAATGAAGATAGTAACAATAATAATAATAATGATAATATAATAAAAAGGAAAATATCGAGAGAAAGAAATGAAACCTGGGGGAAGAGGGGGAAAAAAAAAAACACAAGTGCTGCAGCGGCTTACCACCCGCTGACCAACACCACCAGTCCCCGAGCCATGATCGCTGCTTCCCCTGGCCAACTCCCCTCATTTAATATACTGGGCATGACGTCATATGATACGGAATATCCCTTTGGCCAGTTTGGATCAGCTCTCTTGGTTGTGCCCCCTCCCCACCTGGCTTCTTTTGCACCCAGCAGAGCATGGGAAGCTGAAAAGTCCTTGACTACTGTAAGCACTACCCAGCAACAACTAAACCATTAGTGTGTTATCAACATTATTCTCATACTAAATCCAAAACACAGCACTATACCAGCTACAGTGAGGGAAATTAACTCTATCCCAGCTAAAACTATGACAGCCTACAAAGAGATCAGTAAATGAATAAATGAATGTTCAAAGAAAGGCAAGGGGTAGATGGATTTTTTTGTTCTGTGAGAACACTGGTTTTGTTTATGTGTACTGTCTGTGAAGGAAACTGATTTCAGAATAACTGGTGGTCATTTGACACATGATGTTACTGATGTACCTGTGTGATTATGTTCATTCATTAAAAAAAAAAGTGATTTAGTAAGCACTAGTTATTATCCTTTGTTATACACATCTTGTCCTGGGGTCCGGCCTGATCAGAAGAGTAGTGTGGTTTTGGAGCTCAGTGTTTCTGTGCTATGTCTCAGGGACATGTCTAGTCATGGAAACCTCTCTTTCATGCAGAGAAGTGCAGTGGGTTCCCTCCACAGCAGCACAGAAGGGTATATTACGGTGTACATTTGTATGCCTAGGTTTGTTCTCCTGCAGGTCTGTTAGCAAATCTAGTGCCTGGCATAGGCATTAGTTGCAAGGCAAGCTATAATAAATCTGAGGCTTCATCCTCTGTAAATAGTTCTTAAGCTGATCCCAACTGAATGAACTATTTGTGCATAAGTTTAAGTAGTTTACTCAGCTGAAATAGGCTGAATGCAGATCTAAATATTTTCCTGAAGTGTTTTGCATACAATTTGCATGTAATTCTTTATGTTAGCTTGTCTTGACAGAA
Source organism: Morus bassanus (assembly GCA_031468815.1). Classification (NCBI taxonomy): domain Eukaryota; kingdom Metazoa; phylum Chordata; class Aves; order Suliformes; family Sulidae; genus Morus; species Morus bassanus. The sequence continues at coordinate 13,673,442 of CM062567.1, read as the reverse complement.
GTCATAAGTGGTTGAAGACAAGCACATGAAATTGATATTTAGTGAGAATAGTCAGTAGTTCTGTGTAGAACTAGTTCAGTCTTTAAGGAGAAGCACGTCAAATACTGGCTTAGGCACATTTTTAGGCATCACATCACAAAATAAGCCCACAAATACATACCTGTGAATTTAAAACTGCCTGTATCATAGAGGTCAGTAGAAGTGCTGAAAGATGCCTGTCATTACTTGCATACAGATGTTTCAGGTGCCATTATTTGAAAATGTAGTCTTTGAAGTTTTCTATCACATTTTCAGCATGCATATTATCACTTTTATTCACCATGAATATCTGACTTGAATATCATGCAGTGTAAAAAAAATATTATACTTACACAGGTCTTGAGCTGAGCATGAGCTTCATACATTCCTCTTAGAAAAATGTTCTTGTTTTGAAAAGGAGTGTCTGCTCTCTTGAAAAACTCAGCAATTTCGTGCACTATGTGAACAATGGCTGCACTGTCATATTTAACCTGTTATGACAAAAAAGAAATATAGACAAATTTGGTTTCTGAAGTTTGCACTTAAGTTTCAGTTAGTGGTACATTTTTCAACTGCATGAATCTGCTTATCATAAGTTCTTAAACAATTTTCACCACTTGTGCTCTTCTGAATTTTTTAGTACAAAAATTTTAGGAAGTAATATTCATTGCAAAGATGGTATTTATTTGAAAATTGTGACTTGTATGTGCAATTTTCACTTGCAATTCTTGCTTTCATAAGGTAGACCCCTATTTTGTAATGTAAATATATCTTGCATTTCTGGACTGCATTGATATTCTTGGATATATACAATGTATGAGAAATAGTCAATAAGAGGCCAAGAGTCAAAAGCAGATCTTTTGAATTCAGACCAAGGAATAGACTAAGAATGTGCAGCTCTTTCCTCACAAGCACAGTAGGTATCTGATGAAGGGGAGCTCCCTCTGTCTCAGAGAAGATGGAAATAGAGGAGAGGCTGCTAATGCTATCTGTCCCTTTTGTTCCATGGTTGTGTTTTAGAAGCTCTGTTGAAGAGATGAGCTGGAAGTGGGCTGAATTAATTGCTTTGGTGCAGTAGCACACTCTCAACCCAGTAAGTACCTTCTTATTTTGTGGCGTTGCAAACCTGGACTGGAAGTGAACTGTGCACATAAAGTGCATGTATGTGCTAAGTAGTACATAGAATTACCCCTGCACTACTTTTATGGGGTCTGCTTCTGACTGAAACTGAAGGTGGCATGTGGTTCTGGTAGTTTCCAGGCTACCAGACTGAGTCCAACTAATTTTCCACTTTAAACAGCAGGACTAACAAAAAAGCATCTAACCCTTTTCTTGTAAAAGTGGCATCGTAACTTAAATAATAGGAAAAGCAAAACATTGGCGATTTCCATAAATAACCTCTCAGGGAAGAGAAATTGGACTGAAAAGTCAACAGTCAGATTTATCATTTAAACCTGTAATTTAGTATGTCATAATTCTAATGTAAAAGTCTCGCGCAAGGTGCATAGGCTCTGTGAGATAGAGCTGTTACAATGAGATAATGTCAAGTACATATCTTTTTTTACTTACTGCTTTTAGCATCTGCTCAGGGAAACACAGATCTTCATTGCTCACTTCCTCACACTCCAAAGAAAAGCCTCTTTTGTTCTTAAAGAAAACATCAGTGTAGAAATTTTAAGCATGTGCAAAACCAGGTTTGTTATGGAAACAATCATAGAAGAGTTCTCTAATCACTTGGTCTCTTAACAATGTAGTCTATGAATGACTGCATCAATAGAGGACACTACATATTTCATGAGGTTGTGTGAAGATTCATTTGCTTGTATGTTCCCAAGCCTATTTAAAATGGATGAAATTGCTGCTTGTTACCTATTGCACCTTTCCTCAAATGTTCTAGGGAGCTCAGTCTGTACGGTGTTCAGGAAAGGGCAGGCCACAAAAGAAGCCAAACTGGGAAAGGAAGCATGCTTTCCACATAGCTGATTTCCAAAAACACCTTCAGAGAGTATTTGTACCAAAAGTTTCATCACTGTGGATGCCCTTTTCTTTAAGTGGGATTACGTCACGGTAAAGTAATTTATGGTGTTATGGTTTCAGCTGATGCCAATTAGGAGGAATCACGGATGACTGGGTACTCTAAAATACGTGACTTCTGTGTGGAGGACATGGAGCTCTTCTTGGGAAGGCACACGTCATATATTCAACAGGATAAGTCTGAATTGAAATCTAAATTTAAGATTTTTGGCTTTGTAGAGAAGGACATCTGGCTCATATTTTTTAATGATGTAAAAAAAATTGTAATCAGGCAATTATTGCACATTTGAGTAATTCCTTATACCTAAACTGAAGAAAGATTGAAAATTACATTTATAGATTGTGACAATATTTTGCACATTGACTTACCAGTTGCTCAATGTCCTTTAAAAGCTCACTCCACTGCACGCTTTCAAAGCACTGATGACCATTGCTTTGGTGATTACCAAGGGATATAGCTATAAGGCAGACAGTTAAGAGGAAGAAGCAGCTCCCAGGGCAGTACATTGTCTAGTTCTGGAACCATAAGAAGACAGAAGGCTTAATAGAATCAGGATGGTTTTACAGTTTTGTAAAGTCACACAAGCGCAGTTGATCATTTGCTCCTGCATGTTCACTTTTACTCTGTATTTGCTGATGTACTGTGATAGGCCTAATGAGTTCAGATTTTTACAGTGGAAATTAATTGATAATAATTTCAAATTATTCAAATCAATAATTTCAAATCAGTAATTTGAAAGTTAAAAATGTTTGTCCGATGTATAAACAGAAAAAAATTCATATAAGAAAACCTTTCTTATACTATTCATATAATATGTAAATGGTTGTAAGTGTTTTTTAAAAATCCTACTCTGATTTTCTGAAATACTTATTATCTATATGGATAAACACAATATCTAGAAAACTGGCATTATTTACTAATTTACAAATTTACTGGCATTATTTATAAATTTACAAATTTACTAGTAAATTTGACTAAATGTAAACTATTGCCTACTAAATAATGAATTAAAAAATAGATTTTTTTTTTTCCCCAGCAGTTTGCTGGGTAGTAATACCTGTAACCTTGTTACCTGTAACTTGTAACGTGATTTAAAGCAATTGCTTCTAAATTTAAGATTATATTTTAGAAAGATTTTGTCTTCATAGACTTCATTTTGTATTGTACTAGTAAAGGAAAAAGGAAAAATGAAATGAGTAAATTAATCTTACCTAGAAAAATCAGCAATAAAATCAAAGAAACATACCTTGTGGATTATATTCAGCTCCTGATTGTGCACGTCTGTAGGGCTCCTGGGGTACCATTCTGTCAGCTATCTCAGTCCCTTTTAAATGCTCTTCTTCCACTTTTACAAATCTCTGACCACCTCCTCTCAGCAGCTGATGCAGAGTGAAACTTCCTACTTTCAGTATTCCATCTCTTCAGGTATGCTGATTTCCAGGCAATAGAGAGGTTTGCAATATGTGGGTGGCATGGAGGCCACATTTTAAAGTTCTCTTTAAACAGATAAAACTTGATGGCTGAAGTCTGTAGAACAAAATGTTAATGTTTATTTTACTTGATTTTACCAACATTATAGTTAACAATTTGTAAATATTCACATACAGGTGATAAAATATAAAATTTGTAGTTCTTCAATATGAACAAATATTGTCTTCTATATTTACATTATGAATGCAGAATTTCATATAACTTACTCCATGTGATTTATACATGTATAGGTAATATTGAACATAACAGTAAAAAAGTTTAACTGTACTCATTCTGTGTGAACATCTAACTTTATAGTTCTATATTTGCTTTCAGATGCAAAATACGGATGCATGTGTGCACACATATAGGTACATCATACACATACACATACATATACACATATGTTACTTCCCCAAGTTAAACCAAGTACTATGAAGTAATCAGCATAAGTTTTTCATTGACTGTAGGTTGGAGTTACTGAAGAGAATTCACTTCCAAGACAGCTAATCCCTACCAAATTAGAAAATGTCTTAATAATAGTAATATTATATTTTCATTAAATTTTCTCCCTGGGGCTTTTAAATCCCATTAAAACTCAAAGCAACTCTAGCATCCAAATGTACTGTTCTTGTTATTTCATACCTGTCTGAAGTTACTCTGTGATAGTTTGTCCAAATATTAAGCACTGCATTACATGCAGACAGAAAGGATTTTGCACCAGGTTTTTAAAGGTTTTTTTTTTAGATTGATTGGCTTGTAGTTTTAAAAGTCCCTAGATATCTAACATCCAACTTCTGGAAGGTTCATTAAGATCATATTTGCTGTATCTTTCATCTAGCATTTTGTCAGTTTGTCCCTTTACAGGTTACCTCCCCATCTTTAATAATTGTACTTTACTAATGCTAGTGGATGTCTATTCTCTATGTGCCATTCATAGCTCTTCAGGAATTGTAATAAGAAACCTAACATCTGCAATTCAGGGCAATTTTTGCCACTTTTCTGAGAATAAGTAGCTAGATGGGTGTGGTAAGACAGGCCTCATTTTATCTTGTCTTGGAGGTGTTTCATGAACATCTTTTCAGCACTAGATTCTGGATACAGGACTTAAATATTTACGATAAGATACATGCAGCCACTAGGGAAGGGTAAATTTCAGGGTACTTCTCTCTCAGCATAATGCCATGTCAGGACTGAATAGAGAGCAGTGGTAACAGGACAGAGAGGACATCAGGAACAGTATAGTGCTGGAAGTTGGAACGTTTTTGCACTTGATTGCCCATTTCAGTGTCATCACACCTTTCAGTGTGAGCCACCTGGCTCCCTAAGGCTGCTACAGATGTGGACCTAAATCTTAGGGTTTCATTTACATTCAGATGTGTTGACTTTTCAGTCCCTAACAAAAAATAAGAAAGTTGATAATTTACTGATTAGTAATTTAAACCTCACTGTGCCTTTCTTAGCGTTCAGCGCAGAAAATTGCTAACTAACTGTTCTGAAATTCTAAAATGGTGGATCCTGTTTGTAAGATTGAAAATATTTGTTTCCCTTTGAACTGAGTAACTTTCTAAAATGTTTTAAATAGACTGGATGGTGCTAAATAGATATTACACCATGTATAAGGAACCTTGCTAGGTAGTTTAAGGTTCTAACATACATGTTATGTATGTTAATGTAAATATCTTTAAACAGTGGTACTCTAAATTTTTCATGTAATATTTAGTCTCAGGTTTGCTTTTGATTCAATGTCAGTAAAAAATGAAAAATATATGTTGCATAGTACATCTTCAGTGGACTTCCCATAGGAAAAATTTAAAGAAGCATTTTGGGGGAGAAGGAGAGTTGCATGAAAGTTGCCTACGCTCCTTATCTTTCTCTTCTCATTTCTTCCTTTTCCCATTGTGGCTTCTTGAGAGATCAAGACTGTGGAACAGAAGAGGCACATTGATTGCTGTGTAGTATCTTGTGACTAGATCGTAGCTATTCTTTCTATAATTTTATTGTACCTACAATAAAATTTGGTTGGATGACTTTGGAGAGAATATTCAAGGAAAGAGTGCAGTGGGGCTGCAGCTAAAACAAGTCAGCTTTCAAAAGATATTTCTTTATGTTATGTTTGCTAATGGAGGTTCTTTCTCAGAAGACTGATGAAATAACCGTATTGTGAGACTGCAGTTCACCTCTGTAAATGTTTGTAATAATTTGTCTGACATAGGAATTCAAATAAGTCCTTTTGGAAAAAAAAACAAAAAACAAAAAAACAAAAAAAAACAAACAAAAAAAAAACAAAAACAAAAAAAAAAAAAACCAAAAACAAAAACAAAAAACCCCCCCCAAAAAAAAAAAAAGAAAATGAGAGGAAGCACCACATTTCTTCTAGCTGTGTAAATAATCTTATATGAACCTACAAATCTTTCAATAACAGATTTTCTTTAAATATATTTCTCTGTAAAATTAGACTATCTTAGTGAGAAAAGCATAGATACTACTTGTTTGTTGTTCGAGTGATAGAATTTTCTTGGTCTGAAAGATGACTGGCAGATGTCTGTGTTTGAAAATTTGCCACTTAATTTTTTCCACCCTGCTTAGCTTTCAACATTAGGCTTCACACTTCAGGATAATGTTGTCATTTCCTTTTGCGTACTTGAACCCCATGAGTGACGGGGCTTTGGCATCTGAAATGCTTTAGCTTTTTTCCTTTAATGTTCTTCCTCTATTGTGGTTTTCCTTTTACAAGATGCTCAGCAGTGACGTGGGAAAACTTTCGCTCTGCTGTCTTTCTAATTAAAAGATTTGCAAACAAACAAACAAACAGCCCTGTAAAAGAATTAACTAAAGAAAAATATTTCACAGAATATTTATTGAACATAAGAACCTTAGTCTTTGTTGTGTTTTGGCCCCTTTCTGCTGGTTTGCCAGCAGCTACTTTTCTCAAAGAGGTAAATGAATACTGTCAGTATCACTATGTAACTATAAAAATCCCATTCTCTTTGGAACTGATGTGTGTGGGAGAGGTGTTTCCGCTCCAACCCGCCCTGCTTTTTTAGTGTGGGTGTGAACTAGTTTTTTTGAAAAGGCACACCTTACTGTATAAAGTGTATCTGCAGAAAGTGAAAGACACATCTGAAAGAAAGTCATTTCCTGCTGATCAGGAGAAGTAATCCAAAAAGTTTGGAATTTAAACATCTGACCTCACTGCTTAGAATTTCAAACTACAGTCCTGTAAATGAAATGATAGCATCAAAGCTCTCAAAAAATTTACTTTCACTAGTTCAAGAAGGTGGATAGTGAGGAAATTATTAACCCTTGTCAGGCCTGGTATAAATGTATAAATGCCTTAAATCATCTTTAAGGCACCAAAATGGAACTTGGAAGATCAGGACTTTTTATTTTGATGACTTTTGTGCAGTCACTTTTTTCTTTCGTGCTTTAATTCTTGTCTCTAAAAGTGTCCATAGGGAAAGTTAGGATTGTGTTGACTTGGAGGAGTTTAACAGAAGGCTTGCTGTCTGCAGAAAGCGACCTGAGTATTGTTACGGAGTAAAGCAGAAAAACCTAGGCGAGAGCTTCTATTAGTATTGTATTAATAGCGTGGCCAGGAACAGCAAGCTCTCTGGAGACTCAGCAATATGAACATGGATAGGCTGTCATTCTGAAAGTTCCCAACCTCTGGAGCCCTTGGATTCTGGAACAATTTTCTAACTGAAGTCACGATAAAGTATATTTTGTATTAACATGCAAGCTTTATAAGCTGATGAAAAGTACAATGTAATCCAATATGTGCCAGAGCTGGAGGTTGGATTTGGTGATTCGGTTTTTTTTATAAGATGTGGGCTAGAGTAAACATCGTTCAGAATGTTTTAACTCAGCCAGATCAAGCTGTGATCCAAAAGCCAGAAAATGGCACTAAAATAAAAGCTGCCTCTTTTTCAGATGTTCTCGCAACCATGTCACCGCCTAATTCAAATAATTTTACAAACTGAGATTGGTTAAACATTCTGGTTGGGCCTGAACATCATTTGAGAATGGTTAATCCTTACCACTTTTGGTATCATTTCCTTCCATAGTTTTTAATACCCACTCCTTTCTGTTCCTGAAGTTTATGCATTTGTTTTAGAATTCTCACTCATTTCTTTCTGTACAATTTTTCGTGCAACAACTAAGCTCTGTGTGCCAGATATTCCTGAGCTCATGCCTGGAAGAGCTTTGTGGTTTGTATAATCCCTTTACCAATATTGTAATATGAAGCATTTTAGTCATCAGTATTTTGGCATCCAGACTGAGGCACTATCAAAAGGCTGAGCTTCCTGGAAGTGCTGATCAACCAGTCCCTGAAAATCATGCTTTTAAGAATTAAAATATAAAAAATGATCAACTGTTTTGAAAGTCATGGCCATGCCTAACCTTGCACCTTTTCTTAAAACTTAGTTTGAACTCACCTTTTTCCTACAAAAATGTGCATGGATGTAAGCCCTGCTAGCACTTTATTTTTATTAATTAACTCAATTCTGTCAGAAAATGATACAAAAATGTTTTTGGAAAATCTGTTGATTAGCTATACAGTTCAGCTCTTCAGTAGAGTGTGACAGTTCATCATTCAAAATTTAAAATTAAGATCCTGATCAATTTCAAATTCTGTAGAATTTGTCACTTATTTAAAGGTAAATGCAATTAAAACATGGATGGATTTAGCCATGTACTTCAGTGTTAAAAACATAAATGACTGACATTTACAACAGGATACATGAAAATCCTATACTCCCTACAGGAGTATAAAATTGGTGGAAAACCAATAAATTTTCATCAGAAAACCTCATTTTGTGTTTGGCAGATGAAATTCCTGCTCTGGGAAAGAATAAAAGAACAGAAGGGCCAATAAAATACAAAAACAGAAGTAAAACTAGGAGGAAAACTATCAATAGGAAAACTCTACCAATTTTTAAATCGCCACAAACTTATTAAGCCTCGTCATGTTCTTATCTTTACATGATTCTTAATGTGAAGTTGGGGCTCCTGAGCTGGGCACAAAGGTTCCAGAAACAGTACCTGGAGAAGACAGCTGCTTTAAAACAGATCTGAAACACTAGGTACGCTGAGGGACTAAGCTAAAAAGGAAATATGTGCATTCTTCCTTGAGATGGGTAGTGTCCGGTACTAACTGAGCTGTGCTGTTACTCCTGCAGTTGGAGAACAGGTGTCACTTGCATGTGCAGCTAGATTCCCAGGCACACAGCAAGATCTGTTGCTTTCTGTTGAATAAAAAAAAGAAATAGGTTAATATAAGTTGAAAAGAGGCAGTTTTTAAAATCCATGTGAAGGATTGTGAAGGCTTGGTAGGTGGTGGGGGAGCAGTGGATCTTGTCTACCTAGACTTCAGTAAGGCTTTCAACACTGTCTCCCATAATATCCTTACAGAGAAGCTGTTGTTGTATGGACTGGATGAGCAGACAGTGAAGTGGATTGAAAGCTGGCTGTATGGCCAAGCCCAGAGCATGGTGATCAATGGCACAAAGTTTGGTCGTAGGCCAGTAAATAATGGAGTACCCCAGGGGTCAATACTGGCTCCAGTCCTGTTCAACATCTTCGTTAATGATCTGGATGATGGGACAGAGTGTACCCTCAACAAGCTTCCAGATGACACCAAACTGGGAGGAGCAGCTGGTACGCCACAGGGTCACACTGCCATCCAGAGGGACCTCGACAGGCTGGAGAACTGGGCTGATGGGAACCTCATGAGGTTCAGTGAGGAGAAGTACAAAGTCCTGCACCTGGGGAGGAACAACCTCATGCACCCGTATATGCTGGAGGCCACTCAGCTGGAAAGCAGCCTTGTAGAAAATGACCTGGGAGTCCTGGTGGACACCAAGGTGGACATGAGCCAGCAATGTGCCCTTGCAACAAAGATGACAGGGTATCCTGGGCTGCATTAGAAAGAGTATTGCCAGCAGGCTGAGGGAGGTGGACCTTCCCCTCTACTCAGCACTGGCAAGGCCACACCTGGAATAGTGTGTCCAGTGCTGAGCTCCCCAGTACAAGAGAGACATGGACATAATGGAGAGAATCGAGTAAAGGGCCACAAAGATGATTAATGGACTGGAGCATCTCTGCTCTGAGGAAAGGCTGAGAGCTGGGACTGTTTAGCCCAGAGAAAAATCTGCTTGTGGGGGTATCTTATTAAAGTATATAAATAGCTGAAGGGAGGGTGTGAAGAAGATAGAGCCAGGCTTTTTTCAGTGGTGACCATGGCAGGACAAGAGGCAATGGGCCAAACTGAAATGCAGGAAGTTCTACCTGAGCATCAGGAAGTGCTTTTTTACTGTGAGGGTGACTGAGCACTGGCACAGGTTGCCCAGGGAGGTTGTGGAGTCTTGAAGATATTAAAAAAACATCTGGACATGCTCCTGGTCAACTGGCTCTAGGTGGCCCTGCTTGACGGGGATTTGGACAAGGCGACCTCCAGAGATCCCTTCCAATCTCAACCGTTCTATGCTTTTGTAATTCAATACAAGAACTAATTATTGGGAAAGAACAATTATTTTGCTTTATAGTGTAGGTTACAAACATAAAGGGCTTACCTGGGCAGGCATCGTTTGTCTTTTTCATCATCTTCTCTCACTGGTCTTCAGTACACTTGTTTTACATTGGTGCGTGCTGGTGCTGATCTCAGACTCCTCCCGAGACTACCATGTCCACATGGAGAGGAGAGTGAAGGTTTATTACTTGTTCTGCTGGCTGGCTGATGTGTCCACATTAATTGGCATCTCTCATTCATTGTGATTGCATTTTTATAAATGAGATGCTGTGTGCCTATGCAGTGAAGGCCCTGCAGAGGCATGTTGTGTGTAGGGCACAGGACAACAGGGTTTGTCAGGTGGTGTGGTGGGTTAAGTCATCACATATGACTGTGGGATATGAGTTGGTGGATTTTGGAGATTTAAGGCAGAATCCTCCACAGAGTGGGCTATCAACATTGCTTATGGGCTCCCTTTTCCAAATGCTAGAAACACTCAGTGTTCCTGAACATTTGCCTATAGCAGATCAAACCAGGACCTGCTAAGGTTAGACAGTAGGGATGTTCAGAGGACTTGGCCTCAAGTAAACTGTTGGAGATGCCATAACAGAACTTCACCCTCGTCCAAGTAGGAATGTTAACCATTGTGTTATATCTCTATTCCAACAGAATCCTCTGTATGTATACAGAGGAACAGGCAGAAACATGGGTGATGTCCCTCAGATTAGAATAAACCATAACCTGGTGATTAGGGAAAGCTGGACTGACTAGAGGTGAACATAACAACCATCCAACTTGTGTTAAGTGTTATGTTTAGTTAAGTCTTGTGCCTGCCCTTACTGCTTACTAAGGCATTTGCAGGCAGTGTGAGAGATGTAGAGCCTTCCAGTTCAAGAATAAGGGTTTCATTTATTAGCATGCAAAGGGGAAGAGGCACTACTGTTCTTCACCATATATGCTTTAAAAGCAAACTTCATTGACTTCTCTAGAAAGCTGATTCACTTTGTCTTCCCAAAATATATGTATTAGATTGGCTCCCTTGAGGGTTTCAGACATTGTATCCCTGCTTAAACATGAGATAGATGCTGGACAGCCTCAGTGGAGTACAAGAGAACATTGAATGGCTGGAATAAATGAATGTCAAAAAGCTGAGGTTCTGTTAAATTCAGGCATCTCTAAGGCTTCCTGAATTGAAGTTTTGAACAGATGTGTATAATGCATAAATTCAATATTAATTCAATCCTGTTTGGAATTTTTCCAAAGGTAATCCTTTTTATAGAAGCAGACATTACTGCCTACTGTTATAGCTACTTTTTTCCTCCTCTAAATATATATGTAATGTACCCTGAAATAGCTGGTCAATGTGAATTAACCTGTGACTTGAAAAAACTCCATTATTCACAAGATTCCACCCACCTGCAGGGAAATTTCATTATGTGACTTCAGACATTTAAACAGTGAATGAAACTAGAAATGTCCAGGGGACTTTCAGCCTTTTAGAAGCTGATAGTTAATTACTAATTATTGCATGGAGAAGCTTGAGGATTAAAAAAGAAAGGGGGGCAACCAGGAAGAATGGATAATACAATATAAAAATGAAAGTTTTTTTTCCAGTGAAAATTTAATGTCCTCAGTTCTCAAGTACATCTCCAGAAATGAGGTTTTTTGCATTTATAAAAATATAGCAGAAGAGTAAGAACGCATCTGAAGTAGTTTCTGTTACAATGACTGCTTCTCCTGTGTTCCATTCTTATCTGTAGATTTGACAAACTAGCTGAGTGTGTGGTAAAAAACAAATGCCTCATTTTTGCTGCTGTACAGTGTAATTGAAAGTGTCCAGAGACTAAGCACCTTCTTTTTGTTTTTTGGGAAAACTTAGGAGGACTCATTTCTTTAAAAATTCATAGCAAGTCACTCATGTTTATGTAAAGCCCAGTGAATAAACCTGCAACCTTGAATGTAGGAGACCTAAGGACAGAACTCTTCTCTGCTTAACATAGTACAGTCTTATAATCCAGACAGTGCCAGCCTCATTTGTAGTAAAATATTTTAGTTTATGGCACTTGTGCAAGTATGTTAAATTAAGGAGTGATGCACACAAGGCGAGTACATTGGTTAATAAAACAGATTTCGCACAATGTGGTAAGTGAACTAAGGTAGTTTGGGAGCTGTTAATATGGGGGTTTGGACAACCTCCACTGATTGATTGTATAACAAGACTGAAATTAATGAGATTTTCATAAACGTTAATGTTGTTAATCATTTGCAGATGGCAGAATTATAGAAGATAATTTTTAAATTGCTACATATATTAAGCACTCTGCAGTTCCTGTTTCCTTGCAGTTGTTGTACTTTAGGAAGGCTTAACTTTGGTGCAAAATGAATGGGAAGTGGAGGTAACATGGAGAGAATAAAGCCAGTTTATTTTCAGTTCCCAGAAATGGAAATTTAGAAGACATGTACTTAATCTTTTAAATTGTCATTACTAAGGAGCTCTGTCTTGACTTGCAGTAACAATCAGTTCATTACAAAGGCATTTTATAAAGTCTGGCCTTAGGAATCTATACCTGACTTTTCACACAACCTAGAAACTTAAAAGTATGAAACTTTTCTTTCTGAATAGAAAATATGTAGCAAATGTACTTTCAATGAGTTTAAATTTTTAGCACAAAGTAATTAATGTTTTTTAGAAGAGGTATTTGAAATAGCATTGAATTATTAGGTATTCTTCAAGCTTTAGGATTTTCATAGTTTACTACAAATGCAATTTTCCCCAAATCCCAGATTCTTTCAAAACAGCATAAAGTAGCAGATTTACATATCTCTTACTCAAGGATAAAATGAGATATGTTTATTTTCCTTCTTGCTGTTATCAAAATTCAGGAAGATATTTTAAATGGTGAATATATAATTGCGAGATATTCTAAACTGGTAAGTATATATATAAATATATACACATACATAAAAATATTAGTTGCACTGTTGCTTTACTATACAGAAAAAATAAGTAATTTGCAAGAAGACTTGAGAATGGCATTTTAAATCAGACTTTTATAGTGATTGGTTTTTTGAACTACAGAAGAATATGAGACCTTAAAAATTGTTCAGTCATAACTTGTTGATAAATACAGCCTGAAGCTGGTAAGAAAACCAGTAAAAAAGGTTGAAAAAGCTACCAGTTTTTAAAATAAGACCTTAATTCTGAGTAGAACTTATGTCTGCGTAATAAAAGTTTAGTCAGCTTTACTGCAGGCTTTGAAAGCAGTGGTATTAGTGTGACATGGATAGTTATATGCAATCTGCCTATATATACATAACTAAAACATTTTATGTAGCAAACTTTCTAATTTCTTATGCTTTAGATTGTTCCAGTTGCCTCACGGACTTTATTTTTCACTGTGCAAAATCATAATGTTCAATTCCTAACTTTCATTTTTCTTATTCAGAGTAGCACTTAATGGTTTCGCTTTACTCTAACCAGTGGCTGGAAAATGCTCTCCACCCTTCCTACAAATTGGACACCTCACTTTACAATAACTTGCAGAAGCTTTTTAATGCCCAACTCAGTTTTTGTTTTGTTTTATAGTTCCATTTTGTGAAATGAACATTGTTTGTACAATGCATCCCTGCCAATTCCAGATTGGGTTGATTTTTTTTTTTAAATTTACTTAATTCCATGAGTGGGTTTCCTGGCAGTGAGGTGAACTTCTCTGACCATGACTTAACAGTGAGACTTGGGAAATTTCACAGCTACCCCACACTTCATGACTCTAGATTGAGATAAAGTCTAACACATTTACTTTCATTTCCTTTCAGAGTACCCCCAGCCATTTCCTTCCCATCTGCTAAGTTCAATAGGAAGGGTTTTGTAGCCTGGAAGAAAGCTTTGTAACCCTTAGGGCAGCTGCTTGATCTGGTCTGTGAGGGATTCAAGACCCCAGAGAATATCTTTGAATACTTTAGGAGAAGCTATATATTTGGAAGTGTGGCAAGGTGTGGCATTACAAGGTACTCATAATTTCTACTGATCATCTCAAACCTGGTTTCAGGATTGCATTCCAAAATGCTGTCTTTCATGTAGGACTGATGTGTTTGTCGCTTGTTGATCTTGAGGGATCTTGCAAGCTGCATTTGATGGCTATTCTTCATATTCCTGGTGTATAACCACATTGAAAAATAAGTCATTTAGGTTTTACTTTACTAAGGCACAGGGCTTGCATAGCCCTCTCACTGGCCTACGTAGTTTGGCAGAAAAACTGTTACAATGGCTAGCACCATTGTTGTGTATACTTTTGTGGATACTAACAGTAGCAAAAAGTACATTTTAAAATTATTTAATGCGAGGTTAAACTAATAATGTCACTTGACAAAACTATGTACATCTTTAATAAGTGGAGTTATTTTGTTTTATTATACAAATTTATGATACAGTGAAGGTAAAAGGAACACCAAAACTTGAATAAACCTTGAAAAAATGAAGCAAATTATAATGAAAATTTAAGCAATTATTTACATATAAACATAAAACAAAGTCAAATGGAAATTAATTATTAAATCTGTCACCAGTGGGTTCTGCCCCCATCTAATTGCCTGTGATCCACCAGTGATATTTCCAGTAGGTAAAATTATTTTGATTCAATCATTTCATTTACCATTTACTTTCACCTGAATTTTAAACCGGGAGTCTACGACTTCTGAAACTCTGTTTCAAGTCTGGTAGACCTGATTGACTGGTCATCCCTGAAGTGAAGCTTAATCACCTGTGTAATACTTCATTAGAATTATTATCTTGCCTAGAAGACAGGATCTTTCTGAAGAACATAGGGAGCTAGAGAAGATCATAGTCTTCTGCGTTGTCTGTCATAGGAAAGTTACTTTGTTTTCAAATTCCCTGTACAGTGGGAGACAGGACAACTAAGAAGACTTGAGAGGACAAAAAGAAAAAATACTCCTTCCCCAAGGGTCCTCTGAGAAGCAACTGTCTCTTAAAGCCTATGTTAATATGACATTCATAGGGACCTTCCAAATGTCAGCAGAAGGCCTCTGTACATCCGGTAATATTTACAGATAAAACTTTTTATGTCAATATTTCTTGTCATAAGTCAATAAATGCAGACAAAACTCTAAATCACAAAATTGATTGAGAGCTTCAGTGACATCTGATTCTGAAAACTAGACGGTAAGCTGTACCCTCATAGTGAAATAAATCAGTAGTCTTAAACATGAATGAGTTGTTAGTGACTGGATTCCTAAAATGAGATTAATCTCTATTAAACTTATTGGTCTAAAATTCAGTCATGGGTTATGTCGTCATTAGAAAATGATGCAGTCAATAGGAATGAATCTGTAGAATGAAAACAATTGATTCTGAGGAGTGGACGTCTATACTATGCAAGTTTTGGGGGATTCATTCCTGATTAACTCTAGTCTCATTCTGCCACATAATGAGCAAAGAAGTATTCAGTTATGATCCTAGAATGCATCCTCTGGTTTACCTTTGTCATGGTTTTAGCTGGGATAGTTAATTTTCTTCACTGTAGTTAGTATAGTGCTGTGTTTTAGACTTTGTATGAAAATAATGTTGATAACACACTAATGTTTTAGTTGTTGCTAGGTACTGCTTACATTAGTCAAGGACTTTTCCAGCTTCCCATGCTTTGCCAGGTGCACAAGAAGCCGGGAGGGGATACAACCAAGAGAGCTGATCCGAATTGGCCAAAGGGTATTCCATATCATGTGACGTCATGCCCAGTATATTAACTGGGGGAAGATGGCCGGGGGAAGCAGCTATCGCGGCTCGGGGACCGGCAGCGTCGGTTGGTGGGTGGTGAGCGGTTGCAGCACTTGTTGTTTGGTTTTGTTGGTTTTTTTTTTTTTCTCTTTCCCTTCTTCCAAGGTTTCATCTCTCTCACGCTCATTATTTTCCTTTTCATTATATTATTATAATTATTATTATTATTGCTGTTTTATTTTAATTATTAAACTGTTCTTATCTCAACCCACGAGTTTTCTTACTTTGGCCCTTCCGATTCTCTCCCCCATCCCACAAGGGTGGGGGGAGTGAGCAAGCAGCTGTGTGGTGCTTAGTTGCTGACCAGGGCTAAACCACAACTTTCTTCTCGAAGGAATTCAGTTCACATGCTGCAAGATGACTCTGTGATGCAGATGAAAGCATTGTCCCCAATTAGGATCAGGAGATTTGTTTTAAAACATACCTCTGGCCCAAAACACTAATGTGCTCTTTGTCTGAGTTAGTCACCTGAGGTTTCTTTAACAGTCAATGAAGGTAAATAGGCAACTGCAGAATGTGATTTATTGGCACTTAGACACTCTCTGAGAATTAATGTCTTGAAATGTTTATTTCTTTATTGATGTAAAAGGAATCTACAATTAGTAGCTCAGGCTTAGATGTCTAACAGCTAAAATTGTAGCTTTGGGCTAGGATCCAACCTCACCAATATATAAATGAGGATCAGTCTGCTTAAAGTATCTTATTTAGTTGCTCCAAAAAAAGATCACCCTAACAGTTAAAATAAATCTTTTATTCTCAAATTGATCAACATCATTTTCTTTGATCAGTCTCAGCTGTCAGGGTTTGAGGTTTTTAACCAAAACCATCTCCTAATGGATCTATTCAAAAGCTTAAGCATCTAAAGAAATCATTGTTGAGTGGTTCTGTTTCACATTTCTAATTTCTGGTATATAGACTAAGGAATGTAGCTTGTGATTTTTATTAGCCTATGGATTTGTATATCTAAAATGAATTTTGTAAACAAGAAAGTATATTTTCATAGAATTACTGCTACTTCATTTTCTTAATCTTCATACTTCTCATCTAAGGATTAGTTTGTTTTTCTCCAGGATTTCTCTTTTAAGTTCACAGATTGTACTAGTTGTATATGGCTTTTTATAAGCAATTTCCTAGATGAAGAATACTAAAGGATGAATTTATTTTGTGTAATAATTACCATCTACAAGTTAGCAGTTATATAAGCAGTTTTCGATGCTTCTTTAGGCAATGGAGAGGGAAATGTTTTAGGGTAAGTCACTTCATCCCAGAACAGATGGAACAAATTGGCTTATAGAGGAGTCTTTCTTATTAATGTAATAAAATAGATGGGGAAAGACCTCTGGAGGTCATCTGGTCCAACTCCCTGCTCAAAGTAGTGCCAGATTTAGGGCAGGTTTCACAGGAGTGTCCAGCTGAGTTTTGAATATCTCCAGTATGAGGAGATACATCATCTCTGGGCACCCTTTTTCAATTTTTGATTACCCTTATTGTGGATGTTTTTTTTTTCTTACTAGTCAGTATTTCTTTTATTCCAATATGTGTCCATTGCCAATTGTCCTATCACTCTGCACCTCTGAGAGGAATCTGACTCTATCTTCTCTATATACTCTCTTTAAGTAGCTGTAGATCTCCCCTTAGATTTTTTTCTTTCAGGCTTACAAACCCAGTTCTCTCAGCCTCTACTCATATATCTTGTGCTCCAGCCTGTAATCATCTTGGTGACCCTTTTGCTGAACTTGCTCCAATATGACAATATCTTTTTTGGGCTGGGAAGCTTGAAACTGGACAAAGTAGTCCAGGAGAATTCTCACAAGTGCTGAATAGAAGGGAATAATAATTTCCTTGGACCTGCTTGCCCAGTCTTGCTAATAGAGGTCAGTATGTCTTCTTCACTTCAAGGGTGCAACGTTGACTCATTTTCATGCCCACCAGGACCACACATCCTTTTTCCAAAGCTGCTTTCTGGTCAGTAGCACTCAGCATGTGCAGTTGAGTGGGGTAATTCCATCCAAAGTACAGGACTTTCCACTTATCTTTGTTGAACTTGAGGAGATCCATCCATAGCTCTAGTCTGTTGAAATTCCTCTGAGTGAAATTCCTCCACCCTCCAGTGTATTGGCCCCTTCCTTCCAGTTTGATATTCTCTACAAACCTGCTGGGATTACACTAACTTCCATTGTTCAGGTCATTAAAAAAGATGTTAAAAGTACTGGCCCCAGTATAGACTCCTGAGGAATGTTGTTGGGAACTCACTATCAGTTGGCCGTTATGCTGTTGATTGCAGCCCTTTGAGCCTGCCCAGCCAATTTTCCACTCGTCTTAAAGCCCATGTATTGAAACTGTATTTCACCAATTTGACTATTAGGATACTTTGGGAGGCCACGTCAAAAGCCTTGCTAAGATGTTGAAATTAGTTTAACAAGTTACAAAAGCATGGAAGAACAGTTTTTAGTCAAAGGTTTGGGCTTCTGCAAGACCATCAGTGTAATCAGAGAGCTACAGAATAGGAGGCCAAACATTTAACTTTGAATGCAACTAGCAAGAGCCTGAAACTATCACATGGTCATTGTGCTTTTTGCCATTTGAGTGCTCTAGATAAATGGGAATACAGCTACAAAGGCTCAGCAAAACATTTCTGATGATTCATCTTCATACTCGTCTCATCTTGCAGCTCCCAATATTTACTCTGAGTGTTATACCCTTTTGTATAACAGCTGTTTTCCCTTCTCTGAATATGTTAAAGGTGGAATATGCATTCCAGGTGAGTGGACAGTAGTTTCAGTCAGGAAGTAATTTTCTTTTGTTTGGATCTAGTGAATTAGGGCTTGAATCTCACCATGCTGAGATATTCTTATTTGTATATTTAATTAATTAAAAGCATAATAATGTCCCATGTGTTTCAGTAGAAGTTCTCAGATTAACTAGGACTACAAGACTGAATTTACAAGCAAAAGATTTAGTATTTACAAGGCCTAGTCTATACTTCAAGTGGATAAATTTTCCATGGAACTTGTACTCTTGTTTCTCTTAGTCTGTGTTCAGAAACCTCAGAGTAATTACTTGCTATTACCTCTTAGTGCGTGCCCTAACCGTGTTGGAACAAGAAGTGAATCTGTGCCGGGATGAGGCAACACCATTTCCCTTCCTGTTTCTGTACTCTTGTTCCTATTTGAAGAAAATGCATTCACAGAAATCAGAACAGTATTAAAGGCCAGCTGAGGATCCAGCATGCCTCAAAACTACATTCATTTGCCCTGTTGGTGCAGGGACATTAGCAGACCCCATGTTTTATTGGTTTATTGACAATGGTTTATTGTGGCAGAGCATGGGTCCTGCCCTTGCTTGACATTTTTAACCCTAGAAGACCAAGATCCGAAAATGTTCTTTGCCTAGGAAGACATACCAACCCTGTCCTACATAGCTGTAAATTCACATATGTAACCACTAACCTATAGGAAAGATCAAATATATTTTTACTTAAAACTTAGTTTTCCCTATCTTTTAGAGGTTGGTTTGTTTGTCTTGATTTTTGGTTTGTTTGTTTGTTTTCTTTAAAATAATTTTAGGAATATTTCTGAATGTGTCTAATAAAGAATATATTTGTCTAATAAGTTGGAGTGGACTGTAATATGAAATAGTCTTTCTGAATATTGTAAAACTCATATTATTCATACGTGGGAAAAGTAAAGTAGTAAACCTCAGCAGGTATGCTGGTAATAGTCCAAATAAGAACTGCCCAGCAAACAGCCAAGACTGTTTCTGCATTATGTTCCTTTTGACATTTTGTGAAATGCTCCAGGAAATAAGGTTTCTTATTCTCTAAACTAGTCCTGTATTGCACAACCTAGACATAGTATGTACTGACCTAAAGACTTCTCCAAGATATTTTTTTTCTCCAAAGAATCCAACTTAAATATAAATCTTTTCTCTAGCTGCCCTAGACTGAAAAAGAAAAAGGGAATAGAGGACATTTTCTTGCTGAATAGGAACCAGGCAAAATGTTTTTTTGAAACAACAGGCTGTGCTTAAATGGCATTTTCCCTAATACTGTGCCATCAGTGGCAGAATATAGCTATTCCTCACAGGCACCATAACTCCTAGAAACAAACCTCTGTTGGTAACAGGTTGGTGTGGCGTTAACAACTCCTTAAAAAGACATCAAAGTGGTACTGAATTGTGGCGTTAAGTCCAGATCTTAAGGGCTTTTCATTTGCATCCAGCAGATTTTTTGTTCATCCCTTCTTTCTACTTTGTCTTTCTTGCTTAAACTATGCAAGCTGAAATGAATAAAACATTCAACATCCAACAGGAAATGAGACCTTGTAAGATATTTCATCATGCTTGTTACAGTACATAGAAAACCACGAATTGTTTCTGAAGGAGAACAGGTTATCCCTGAAATGACTGGATAAAATGAGGAAAATGAAACTCAAGCTGTTGTACATATATGGAATGAATCTTATGTACAAAGGGAAAACCTCAGCCTAGTATGTTGAAACATGCAGATGAAATCTGACGTTCCTATTACAGTGAAAATTCATTGACAATAGATGACCTACTCTAGATCAGTAGGTTTTTGTAGAGAAGCACTTCAGGAACTATCACTGTGTGGAAGAACTCATATACACAGATCAGTTTAAAGAATTCCTTTTGATTTTTTGCTTCAAATGCATACTTTTTCATTTTTTTATTCAAGGTATACTTTCAGGTACTCATCAGTGCTCACCCAGGAAGTCAGCTGGTTCTGTTCTGTACCTGTGTTTTAGATATTGGATAGCTAATGCTATAACAGTTGGCACCTCTCAGCTTTTCTGGATCTGTTGCTATTACATTCATCACCAGTGCCAGAAACTGCAAGTTACCTCCATCTTCAGGCCTCTGAAATCCATAGCTTGGCTAATTCCATAAACTAATTTTCTTCTGAAATAAATAATCTTATTTACTTGACTAGTTTTGTTTATTCTTTCTATTATGTCTTCTTGCCTCCAGTCATGATACAGTTCCCAGCAGGATTGCCTATTTGATAGCATTATGGGCAGGATATCTTTCTGTTTCTATATTCAGTCCTGTGTGTAGTACTATTCCAAGAGAATCTCTGTTACAATTCTGCTCAGAAAATAATTTTGACACAAATTGGTTTTACCCATGTTACCTTATTTGTTTAATTTTATATTTTTTTCTGAAGAGTGCATGTTCTTACACATCTGTGTTCCAGTTATGATTGTTATTTGACCATTTCATACTCTCCTAATTTTTTTTTCCCGTTTTATTGTCACAACTGTTTGGTTTAGCATTATAATGTTGACATTCCATTTGGGATTAATTTTTTGAGTAGTTTTAAAGGAGACTTTGCAACTAAGCCTGATTTTCTGCATAAGCTTGTGAAAAACTGAATACTAAATCTCTGACTGGAGTACCTTCAGTACTAAAGTCACATGGATTCCTTGAAAATGGTAGCTTAGAAGTATTACAACTTGTATAACTTTTCCTGAAGTTGAAATCTGGATGCCTCTACAATAGCTTAAATGCACATGAATGTGGCTGATACATTTTCCTTAGAAATGGCTGTGATACATTTTATTGTCTTCCATATCAGTGCACATTACAACAACCTAAGAATGACTGTAATCAGACTAATAAAAGTATTAATTTCTTTGCTGCATGCTTCAGAAATAGTTTGAAGTACGCAATTTGAACTTTTGTGTGCATTTTATCTCAGAACTGGAATAACATAAAATTCCAGCAGAGGGAACCCTCATACCTTTTAATGTATATTTTGTGTTTGCATGAGTCTTTTGTTCCTGAATTAGTATTTTGTTCTCACAGAAATTTTCTGGCTTTTCAGTCTACGTAAAAAGTAAAGTGTAAAATACTGGATTTCAAAATAGCATGTAACTTGTATAAAATGTTTAGGGTTTTTCCTTGTCTTAGCACAAATTGAAAATAACAGAAAACAAAGGGTGTTGTACTAGGGAAATATAATTTATAACATCAAAAAACTCTCAAAGAAAGCTATCAGTTCTATAAATAAAATATAAAAACTACTTCATTACCTACCCACTAGTCAGACCATTCTTCTTTTTTTACATGTTTTAATGTTTGAAATCTACATTTTAAATGTCAGTTTTAAAAGGCAGCCCTAAGAATTTATGTTGGTCACACATCTTCCAGCTGTGATAGACTCCATGTTTGGTTTTAGCACTGCAGACGAGTCAAGTTGTCTAGGTAACAACCTATTCCCATAGCTTTACTGAGCATATTTTAAGTATTTTCTTATATTATTTCAAACCTTTTTAATTAGATCAAAGTAGAGCCTATGGAGGCAGTAAAGTTATTGCTGTAAACCTGAAGTATATAGCATCTTTCTATTGATATATGCATAATTTTAGTAACTGTCTACCAGCTTCTTTGTATACTGCATTTTGACTACACTGGTGCTTATGTTCAGTACAGGGAAAGACTAATGTGAGGCCTATAGGATGCTCAGACATCTTGCGGCTGTTTTGTGCTGTTTCACCAGTACAGTTAAACCCTAAATGTACTGGATCCATCACCGGAATTCTCCCATTCATACTGTCAACTGCTCAATCCTTTGGCCTGTACAGATGCTGAGCCTATATTTTCTAGGTGATCCAGCTTGACGTTCGGTAGCAGAGCACGTGCACATGCAGATGCAAGCATACACACACATGGACACACACACACAGAACAAAGAGCATGCTTGCACAGAATATAGGTAGAAATAGTATTTAATGGAGAGGCTAGGTACAGGACTTGGCCACACATTAGTTCTGACCTGCAGCCTGCATACCTCTGACCTGCCCTCTTTTGGTCCCCCCTCCTCTTCATTTCTCCATGCCTGCTCCTCCCCAATCCACCTTGATCCCTGCCACTACCTTTGTCCTTTCCCCTAAACATCCCATAGTAAGATCTACACCTTCCTACAGTCCTCCCAAAATGTCCCATAGTAAGTCTTATGCAGTCCTACAAGCCTCCTCAGATATCCCGTAAGGCATTTGGTCTTTTCTATGACACCCCTAATAACGTTGTTTGCCTTTGTATCAGTTACAACGTGCTAGCTGACCCTTTCAGCAGCTGAGCAGATGGGTCCCAAATGGCCCGTTGGGCACTGAGAGTTCTGGTCCTTGCTATTGTCTTGGTTAACTGCTGCTCCTTAGGGTTTTTGTCCTCTGTCTTCGATTTATAACTTTTTCTGTTCCTTGTCTTGTCTCCTATACTGAATAGCCATTAACTAAATACCTTTCTGAACCAGATATCTTTACAATCCAGATAACCTGACATTGTGCATTTCAGCCATACATGCACTGCAGAAGAAAATCCCTGACTAAATTCTTGCTCTGTGTCATTGTTACAAAGAGGATGCTCAGAGTCTCAAAGAGATAATAAAAATTCTACAGTCCATCAGGTCCTATGAAATGAAATGAAGAAATTACATATCCAAGGGTAGTTGGTTGATTTAGGCATTCACAGAAGCATTAGCTGCTGCTTTTTATTCACTGAGATAGTTTCCATATCTGGCGCTGTGGTTTTGTGTGTTCTTTTGCATGCTGTGCCACAAAATGAAAAAACTTCTAGCCTTAGTCCGAGAGACAACCACAAAGGGAAAAGTGTGAACTAGCAAATAAATGTTAATGCATTATCTATAGAATTATCTGAGAAAATAGAGCAGGAAGAGGATTGAAGAGGCCATCTGTTCCATCCCTGCTGCCCCAACTCAGGCTTGACTCCGTTTGAACTATTCATTCATAGTAGCCTGGTTAACTTGTAATTAAAAAGCTCAAATTACAAAGTGTTTCTACAAGCTCCACATCTAATCTATTCCAATCTCAACTGTTGTTTTTGTATGAAAGTTTCTCTTACATTCTGAAGTAAATCTCCCTTAATTCAGTTTTAAATAAATTATAATAACCCACCAGCCTCTTATTCTGTTGCTGAATTAGTGCTGCTATTTAGATTGTTGATGTGAAAGTATCCACACCAATGCTGTGAAAGGAAGGCTTAGCTCTTGTAATCTTTGACAAAAGACTTAAGTAGCAGAGTTGCATCAAGACCAAAAAAAAAACCAAACCCAAAGATAGGAGAGTGGATTCTACTCTGCTGATGCATTTGCATTTCAATTCTAAGCCTGTCATCTAAAGAAAGAGAGTTTATGTAATCATTGTATTCGTTTGTCTGTCACTGCTAAATTCAAAATCTTGTAATGCAAAAAAAGAAACACACTGTATATGTAAAGCCCAGAATTTATTGTTGGTATAACTGAAATCTCAACAGAATAATCAAAATAATTGTTATATCTAATTAATGCAGAAAAAAGGAAGAAAATAAAGAAAAGAATATTGCTACAAAAAGGTCTCAGTAGTAATAATATGCTTTAAATTGTTATGCACACCCATCCACTGCCCTTCTGGGCCCTGGATCCATGGGTCCAGTCTTTCTCACGAAGAAGGCAGGGGGCAGAGGGTTGCAGAACAGCTGAGTGCGCCATGTTCTTTGGTGGGAGGAGTGATACTGGTGGTAGGGTTTCTTCCCCTTTGCCATGGAGGTGTCATGTTGATGGTTTCTTTGTCACTCCGGGTTCACTTCGGGCTGTTTTCATGTTTTCTGACACAGGTTTGCACCCTATTCTTTGTTAATGTCTGTGACATCATATTACATCCAAATTTTGTATGTAAGCTGTTTTACAGATATTAGATGCTTTTTCTTTGCTCTCTTTGTGACCCCTAAAACCAGTTTTGTCCAGCTTCATATGTCCATTTCTTTAACTGACCATTGATGAATTGTTTACATCCCTGAGGGCTCCAGTGCTATTCTGTGGCCTCTTTCTCACCACCCTCATGCCTGTACACCTCTACACTGTATCCTGTGTTCCTACTGCTATCATACCATCCCTGTGCTGCTCTACCACTACATCATTGTGCTGGAGTACTAAATATTTCACTCTACACAGAAGAATTCCTTGTTACTGTATCTATAGAAAAGCTATGGTTGTACCATCAAAAGATAAGAAAAAACAAAACTAGTTAGGCGTAGCAACTTGTTCAAGTAGAAAAATTGCTGTTACGTCTAGAAAAGCTAAAACAAAAGTTCAGGCAGGCCAAGTTCAAACAAAGCCTGCGGAGCCTCAGTCCTGGGACCTCAGAAAGTCAGTTCAAGGCCTGTAGCCTGTTACTAGCAATGGCAGTCATATATTTATGGGGCTGCTGGGCTACAAGGACCTTCCCTTACTCGCATTTGAATTTCAACTTGAAGGTTAGAAATTCAGAAGAGAGAAGAGTACCAGTAATACGCAGTGAGAAAAGGATTACATAGGAGGTACAAAAGTATGTGTCCTCCTCAGCCTGCCAGGTGACCACTCAGCCCACGTGTGCTTCCCAGGCATTCAATGTGTGCCCAGCTCTGAACCAGCCTCTGGGTTCATAGAAGCCAGCACGGCACAGAAGAAAGCTAGTGCTTTGTGTAGATCTTGATACAGCTTGGGAGAGCTGGAGTTAGGTTACCTGAGCTACTGCAATGGGAAGGGGACATAGGAAATCATACACTTATCAACAGGAAACTGGGTTTTAACAGCTTTCTTTGCAAGCATGTGTAGTGTGAAACTTGAGACTCTGATCACCTCCTGACTGAGGAAACCCAATGGTAGCTTTAAAAAATAATTTTTTACAGAGAACATCTTCACAGTTCTTTGCTGCTTGCCTCTGGAATGGCTACATCAACCATCCCAAATACAATTTAAGGTATTGATTATAGCAGTATCTGATTGCTTCATCATCATCAACATATCTTTTCTTTACATAATTCCTGTGATAGAGAAAAATGCTATTATTCTGCTTTTAGGGATGGATATCTTAATCATGGCTCCTCAAAGATACTGCAGGAGTGTAACTACCTGCCATTCTAAAGGAAGTAGATACCTAGAGACTTTTGACTTGTCCAAAGTCATGTGTCTTCTTCCCCCCCCCACAGATCTCTCCCATTATGTTCTTTTCATTTCCACAGGGAGCTGTATTTCTTGGGCTTTCTCCTGTCCTTGACTGCATGGGCACTGCTAGGGGAAGGAAATTTCACAGCTCCATACAGAGAATAATAAAAGTTATGGCTGTTGAATCTATTTGTGTATAACGGACTTCATGAGACTTGGTTTGGTACATTCCTAATTTTATTTCTCAAGACCATGGAAAAAAAAAAATCGTTCAGTTAAGAAAGCAGGATGAATGACACTAGAATGTGGATCCTCCATTGAGCCTTCCTCTGAAATTAGCAAATTTCTAATGAGTTGTTCCATGAGCAGCAGATTTAAGGAAACATGATTTTTTACAGATTTTTCATTTTCTCTTCAGAATTACTCTGAGCTCTTCTATGACACTTATCACTTTCCTGCCAATGTTCTGTAGTACCTTCAGTTTCTGCCATACCTCTAGTTGTCTCCATATCCTATAGCTACTGTCTAGGCACTGTCTAGGCATATATGCTGTCTTTAGCTCTGGGTTGCATGTGTGGATTTTTTGAAGATATATTTTGATATATATTTGTCTTGTGCATAGAAGTCTTTCCTTCTACAAGGATATTCAATTTCTCTTTCTTCAAGCCACTGATTTTTTATAAAGCTTGCAAGCTCTTTGCATCTTTTTGGACTCTTCTCCCTGCCCAATGTGTTTGAAGTTAGTTTGAGATGATTATCAGAGGACTACCACATGGACAGATGGACTGACACATGGTACAATCACATAAGCCTTGTTTTCTGAAGTGAGAAAGAAACAAGTGATTCTTTTACAAAAAAACACCCTTCCCCGCCCCCCCGAAAAAAAAAGAATATCCATAGGAAAAGGGCAGTAGTTTTTTTATAGCTCTTCATCTAGCACACCTTGCACTGTGCTGTAGATAGAAAGATAATGTTTATAAAGACAACTGAAATTAGTCCTGCAAAAATTCTGTTCTGAATCCTCTTAAGACTGCAGTGGTATTTCTAAAACTCAGTTGAACCACTAACAAGCAAAATCTTTCCTAAAGTTATAAATTCTCTTTTCCCCTTATCCCTCCATCTCTCAGAGCATCATACTCTTGAGCAGATAAAACAGGTACTTGAACTGGGACTTGAAATTCCTTGCCCCTTATACCCATTTTTAACATTCTTCAGTTACAGTGGCATTTGTGTTTTATGAAGCTCTGAAACTTTGCTATTTCAGCAAGAACAGGAAAATACTGACCTCGTAAAATTCCCAGACTAGTACACAAAGAAACAGGAAAGGCCAATAAGACAGAAATGTGTTACCTAAAGGCAAGTCAGATTTTCAAAGACATTCTCTCTCTCTTTCTCTCTTTCTCACACATACATCCACACATGCATTCATCAGAAACTTGGTATCTCTAGACTATGACTGTCAAGGAGCACTATGATCTAAAGAATCTCAGTGTGCTGGCTGAAAACGCCTGGGAGGCTAAATAATCATTAACATAAAAGATGTCATAATACATATGGCTACTGAGAGGATTGTAGTAGTCAAGTGCACAAGTGTATTTTGCCAAAGCAAATTTTGCAATTAAAAATTATAATTTTACAGAGTTGAAATTTTCTGCTAGGGAAAAAGTATTCATTTCCAGATACTTTTTATTTTCTAAAGGGAAAATGTAAATGTAATAATTTGCTTTGACTTTGTTCATCCGATTCAGAATATTTTTCAGCTTGTTGAACTGAGCCAGTGCATTCAATTATGAGTTGATTTGAGAAAACAATTGCAAAATACATGAATCAATTACATTGCTCTGTCAGCAAACTGTCTTTGAGGTGCTATAAACTGTGCTTCCAGGCTGGCTCTGTTGGCCAGTCTTTCTGGAGAATGACAGCTGAAATAATGCACATAGATATATTTCTGAGTTGCATGATCCTCAATAAAAGACGTAAATAAGCATAGGAAAAAGTGGGACATGGAACTTCCAACTAAAATTCAGATAAACCAATGTGCTGATATGGAGCAAATAATTTTGTTATGTAACTGACTCAAAATTAGTCATTCCAGGTTGATTCCATAAACCGAAGAGGCTTTTTTTTTTTTTTTTTTTTTTCCCCTGAAACTGACTAATACAGTTTTGCCTGTGGAGATATTCAATCAGGAGAAGTTAAATTCAGTCCACTGCTTTGGTTAGCATGGCTGTTTCATAATCTGACCACTTAACTGTGCTATATAAAGTTGCCTATGATGTTAATTTTATTTATAACTGCATACTAAATGATCTCTACAAACTTAGTATAAAAGAATTAAGGGAGAAGATGTCACCTGTCTGGCTGGCATCACTAAAATAAAATGGAGTAAAAAAAGAAGGAAGCAAAATGATTAAAAAACAAAGAGAAGACATGAATAGTAGTTAAAGTTTGATATAATAATAGATATGAGGAAGGAAAAATATTACATTAAAGTTTGGTGGGTTAAGAATTTAATCTATGAAACTGATCCTGTGTTATCTTCACCTGGAGCGTCAGTCTGAGATACCGAGTAAAATGAGTATGTAACCACCACTGAAAATTAACCTAATTCATACCTACTGGTTTTAAAGATTCAGTGTATGTAATGCATGTGGACACTAGAGGGAAGCACTTAACTGAGCTATAGCAGTTTATGGTCCTGAAGAGAAAACTGGAACAGCCACTGTACTGATGGGCTCTTTTTCATTTAATGGCAACATTAAAATTTTTCAGGGAGAAAACACAATTAGTGGACTAAGGAAATGAATGTAGGTTATGAGGCTTATTCTTCCTGTAATGGATATAAATGTACTCTAAAACTTCAGTTACTGTTATGGTTCATGGACAACCAAGCAAATTATGTATTAAACTAATCGCAGGTAATGCCTATATGTCACGGTTTCATCTTTTCTTCCTTTCTCCTGCAATTGATGTTTCCTAATTTAAACATGTTCCTCCTTTAGTACAAGTAAAAGGAAAAAATCTTTAGGGTCTGATTCACTCTCTTCTGTACTTTTTATTTCTGGCCTGACATGGTAAAGGAAAGTCTTGTCTAAAGAAGCTTTTTTACTTTGTGCCAGTGTTAATGACTCTAACATATTGGATCTCATACACAATTCATGAGAGCTGATTTAGCACTAATGCAGGTGCATAGAATGGCTGGAGCTGTTCACCTGCTCTCCCTGATGGAGGCAAAATGCTGCCATGATTTCTAACAAGGAGAAAGTGGAGGAATGAATCAGGGAGATAAAATGTATAATATATAACATGTATATAAAAGTGGCTTAAAATGCATTGCAAATGATTTGTACATAGCTAGTCAAATACCTTTCTCTAGTGGCAGGCTAATCTTCTAGTCAATGCTAAAACACAAGGCTAGGTTGTCATCCTGTTGGCAGTCCTCTGAAGCAAATTAGGGCTTGATCCTCCTGCCAGTAGAATCACTGGTAGGCAATCATATGCACAGTATGCTGCTTTAAATAGAATCAGAGAAATGTGCATTTGACTTAACTGGGTAAAACTCTTCGTCTGATAATCACCTGTTAACTTATAATCACTTGATAACTTGTCACTTCTCTAACTAATTTTCTTGTAAAATGTAGAAACAAATTCTAGCAAAGTAAGATTTTTTATCCCCATGCTTACTGAAAATAGATTTTGGTCTGTTGGTTCCAGTAGCCTTCAAAACTGCTGTCAAAACTGGCTTTTTTTTTAATTGATCTCATTATAGAGTTATTGCATTTATAGGGATGAAATTATTTTTTTTTTTAAAATTAATATTGACAGGCATCTACCATTCCTGAATGGTGCAAGCCTGTATAAAGTGTTCAGTCACTATTTTCTGTTTAGTTTCCCATTTCAGCATTTTAGCTTTTGCCCTGCTGAGGAAATACATTAACAGGGAAAAGTAGGGCTAAGAGTCTATATGCCTTGCTTAGACTAGAAGTATAACTTTCAGATGCTAATATTAAGTAGAATTCCATTCAGTAAAGAAGGCTCAGGGGGCATCTTGTCAACGTACATAAATACCTGAAGGTAGGGTGTAAAGAAGACAGAGCCAGGCCCAGTGACAAGACCAGGGGCAATGGGCACCAACTGAAACACAGGAGGTTCCCTCTGAACCTCAGGAAACACTTTTTCACTGTGAAGGTGACTGAGCACTAGCACAGGGTGCCCAGGGATGTGGTGGAGTCTCCATCCTTGGAGATACTCAGAAGCTTTCCAGACATGGTCCTGAGCAACCTGCTCTGGCTGACCCTCTGATGAGTAGCAGGGTTGGACTACACACTCATGAGAGGTCCCTACCAACCTCAACTATACTGTGATTCTGAGATTCTGTGGAATGTACTATCTAATAAATTATCACCTAGAAACTATTTGTAGGTATATTTATATACCTACATAAATGCACATTATTTTAAACTGTGACATATATATGTAATATTAGAGAATGATGAATTTTAATAGCAAATAACTAATTATTCCTTCTCAAATTTAACATAGAAGTGGTTTGCATGGTATTAAAATTTTTAGTTTAAATTTAAAATGTTATACTCTATTTGGGATAAATTTTGAAACTCTTGCTATGGGTTAGTAGGGTCTTTTCTCCAGACGCAAAGTTTTGTGATGACTTAATCTCTCTGACTACGAGATAGTAATTCCAAACTTTCCTGACAGATAAAATTTAGAAGCTAATTCATCTGTGTCTACAAAGTTCTATGCCACTGGTTTCACAGAAACTTGCATTTGATGCTGTCAGTTATTTAAAATGAGCAAGTAGATCAAAAGATTCACATAACATCCAGAAGCTACATTATAGAAACTATTTTAAAACTACTGGGTAACTTTTTTATCTGTCTGGAGTATGATACAGCTTTGCCAACTAACACTTTGTATTGTGCAATAGATGATGCTACAGATCTATAGAGTTCTGCACAGTCTTCCAGAGAGTACAGATTTGTACAGACAATTTGCCCATGGTATGCTGTACATGTGCTACTGTACTGACAGCTTGTTATGGAAATTACACATGCCAGCCACCATAACAGAGTTCGAATCTAGGTTTCCACATGAGCAGAAACAGATTCCTTTATGAAAGTACTTCTTATTAATAACGCTACAGCTCAAGCTGGGTGCCTCCGAAGAGGGACCCTGAACAAAGAAATCCCTGGGCAATTATGCCCTCACAGTCTAAGTTCCCCACCCCTCACCCGATAGTTCGGACCAATAGTAATATTAAGGTCTGGGGTCTTCTTGCTTTTTTATTGGTTTGATTTGTTTGCTGTTTTGTTACTAAGCGGTTGCTAAGTGGTCATCTTCTTATATGATATCACATTCTGTAGTTAGCTATTTGGCATGTTGTAATATGGTTGTTACAGTTCATATACCATGATCTATAGGCTTTGTCTGCTCTAGCTATTAATGTTTAAGCTGCTAGCTCCAAGTTTCAACTTTTTTCTAAAACAAGCTGGACAGGTGTCAGAGAAGGTAGAAAGAGAAGTTTGTCACAAGAGAAGACACTATTTATCAGAAAGTCTAAGGGATCCAGAGGATGGTAAAGCATTGTTATAACAACATCTAGACATGCTTAATAGAGAAGGCAGTGATCTACCTAAGTTGCACATACAGCAGGACATATTAATAACATTGCTACTGTGACCATGATTACCATTATCTCTGCATTATTTTCCTGGGCCAAAAAAAAAAGGTGTGAAAAGACAAGATGATATCACCAGTTTGCAGGTTCTGAGCAAGTTCTGAAATCTTTATTTCGGATTACGGCTTCATTTCCTTTCCTATCAATTTAACTTTTAATTCCATTTTACTGTTCTTCCATCTCTTAGTTTCATTCTGTACAATAAGAACTTAGTCAACCAAACACATGCAGCTGTATTACTGTTTGCTTTGACCAGTCTGGTAGCCTGAAAGTAAGGCCTGGACAGCCTTGTCTGTTGTGAAACACTAAGAGGGAATTTTACAATTTACCTTCTTTTCTACAGCCAAGAGAGTAAAGGACTAGCTTAAATGTCAGGCTTTGGTTTATGGACCAAACCTTTTAGGAGACTATGTCACACCTAGTGGAAACTAACCTTTAGTCAGGAAAGATACCTTTTGATATCCTGTGCATAAACCGAGCTTCAAGTTTGAGGTTTCAAACTGAGATGGAAATGAATAACCATCGTGTATGTAATTCTTTTTAGTGCTCAATATGGCAATCAAATCAATGTAATAAATTAAAATAGTAGCATTTCAATCCATGAAGACTGAAATTTCCAAGCCTAGATAACAGAGTGATAGTACTGGAATTATATGAGAGATCACCCAACTAAGGGTCCTGAGATTGCATTGCACAGGCAATGTTGCGCTCATATTATGTTGAGGAAAATTCTATGGATAGCCTAAAATAATTATCCAAAAGTAACTGTCTGTTTTCGGGTTGACTGAATAGATCTCTAGGTTTCACTAAATTTGTCTGATTAGATCTCCGTTGATTGTAATGGAAGCTTAGCTTGTATGTAAACATTTAAATTTAGATATCTAAATCTGTGAGCCGTACCACTCAGGATGACTATATTGTAACAAAAAGACACCCAAGATAGCTTTAAACTATCTGGCTTGGGTAAGTCCAATGTAATTTCACAGCAATGTAGAATTTAGCTCAGAATAATATCCTGCTGTGACAGGTGACTGCAGTATAGGCTATTTCGGAGACCTGCAGTAATTTATTTTGGGTAATAAAAGTTTTAGCATTGACTTAAATGGGATGTTATTTGGTAATCAAGCTGTTTACCAAGCTGTGCTATGCAACCTTGATGCAAAAAGTATTTATTCCTTGTGCATTAGTGCTAGGGATATAGAATGGATTCAGCTGGTGAAATCCTGGCCACTTTGATGAAAGAATGACATACTATAATGACATTATAATAATCTTTATTTCATTTTTTATTGTGTAATATTGCTTCATTTGCCTGCATGGACTTTGAACTTGACTGAGGTCACGCAGTGACACATAGCTCATTACTGTGGCTGGCTTCTGTAAAATCATAATTTATAGTGCATTCAAATAGTCAGTTATTCTTGCCTTAAATGTGCAACATTACAGTTACTGCCACAACATTTCTTCTGCCACCGTGCTTGTTTTTGGTAACCTTTCTGAATACCTTTCTGAATAACTTTTCTTTATAATCGTCTGTAGTATTAATTACGAGAAGGTTCTGGGAAGACCTTATTACGACTTTTCAATACTTAGAGAGGGCTTATAAGAAAGATGGAGAGAGACTTTTTACCAGGGTCTGTAGTGATAAGACAAGGGGTAATGGGTTTAAACTAAAAGAGGGTAGATTTAGATCAGCTCTAAGGAAGAAATTCTTCACTCTGAGGGTGGTGAGGCACTGGAACAGGTTGGCCAGAGAAGTTGTGGATGCCCCAACCTGGAAGTATCCAAGGCCAGGTTGGATGGGCCTTTGAGCAGCCTGGCCTAGTGGAAAGTGTCCCTGCTCATGTCACCCACCATGGCAGGAGGTTTGGAATGACTGTGTGATTCTATGATTCTACCAATAAGTTTTCATTTGAATTCCAAACCATTAGTAATGTAAATTGTTTTAGTGATGCAGAACTGTAGGCAGTTTTGAAAATTGACTAAATATCCCTCTCTTTTATTTTTTGCTCTGTAACAAAACTGCTTTCTCTTTTATTTGGGGATTTTTCCTTGGAGATTAATTTGGCCTTTCATTGGACTTACAAAAGTAAAAACATTCTTGTAAGGTGTCACAGAAATTAAAAACTAACCAATTTACAGATAGGCTTCTTCAGTGATCCTCAATCAGTCCTTTTCTCTTTTAAATTTGCAATAACCAGTTTCAGGTAACTCTCCTAAATTTAATAATTCTTATTTTCTTTACTTTCTTGCAAATAAATTAAAAATAACTACTTCTTAATCTCTTTCAGGTTATGATCTTAAAAGTAGCTTTTTTGACTAGGACATCGTTTAGTTTAATTTGGAATTCTCCGAATTTTACTTTCAGCAAGTTCTTATCTCTTCTGTTACTGATGACAGGATCACACTACACTCCCAGACTTCACTGGATGGACCGTAGGTGGCCACTGTTAGCAGACAGTTAGGCAAAATGCTTGCAGAATTCTGACACTAGACAAGCATGAGAGGCTGGGAAGGGTGTGCACAGAGCACGCTACCTCTGTGCTACCATGTGAGACTCTCAGCTGCAACCTAGAGAGGTATTCTGGCTCTTGAATTTTCAAATTTTCTGGACAGTATTACTAGTGACCAACTAGTAATTAGTGACTAAACTAAGCTTCTTTAAAAAGGTTATGGTTCAGTCTAAAATAACCACTGTTTTTCCTCTGTGTATTTTGGGAGTTTTTTTATAAATTTAGCAATCCACTTCAGAATATGCTTTTCCAAGTGTAAGTTTCAGCAGCGTTTTTATATTATTCCTTTTTCTGTTTTCCTCAGGTAACCTGCCAATGAAATTTGTATTCACAGTCACCTCCCTAGTACAGCTGGGGATATACTGTGTGGCATTGAATTTTTCTTTTATACCGCGGTAAAGAATAATTAGGTTGTTTTTTTTTAAATCC
Organism: Morus bassanus; assembly: GCA_031468815.1. Classification (NCBI taxonomy): domain Eukaryota; kingdom Metazoa; phylum Chordata; class Aves; order Suliformes; family Sulidae; genus Morus; species Morus bassanus. The sequence goes on along the minus strand of CM062567.1, from coordinate 13,639,040 downwards.
CATGGCCTATTCACATTAGCTGGTAAGAAGAATTTTCTAACCTGAGATGATGGTAATGACAGTTAAGATTTGTTATTAACTACCCATGTAGTGTTATGCCAAGAGGTGCATCTGATACTGAGGTTCTGTCCTGTTACATCCTGTATGCAAAAGTGACAGTTCTTGTTTAAAGACTACACACTAAATATACAAAACAGACAGAATGGGAAGCAGAACACTGGTATAAAAACATGAAAAGTGGGAGTCACCATGAGTAAATATAGATGTCTGAAAGGTACAGATATTGCCTAACAGTTGTCATCAATAGAGTAATGGAGTCTAAAACACCATTCTTGATTTTTTAATAGCGTTTAGACTTGCAGAGCCATATAGCAGGTTAGCAGGAAAGCCAAGAGCAGATTCTAGGAATAGGAGTCACCTCACCTTCCTTAAGACGTGTGTAACATAGACAGCTATTTCTGAACCTGCCTTTATATTCATTGTAGAGAAATAGACCTTTTTAAGATTCAGTCCATCTGATGTGTTTACAGTGTCTATTTTAGAATTAAAGGAATTCTGTCTTAGACTTCATTGTTTAGAGCAACTAGATTTCTACTGATTATACATGGAGACTCAGATGACTCGGATAAAGAGCAGACCTCTGCATTTAGTCGGCTGAATTCCACCCTAAATCTTTTGACTAAAGAAACAGTACTTTTTTCTCTGGACCACGAAATCATTCCAAATAAGAAGATAAAGCAAATCTAAGAAACTGCTGTGCATTCCAGAATAAGGTCAAATAAACCTTTTCCTCTTCACTTAGTTATGCCAAATACGACTGCTTCGAAATTCTGGAGATACCTGACTCAACTGACTGTTTTGTATACTCATCACCAAAACTATTCTGTATTCTACCACCCTATTATCCCAGACAAGGCGCAGGATTTCAGGATGGACCATCTCACAGGTACATTATTTAAAATCTGACATTATCTTATTTGCATATAAACTACCCCAATAAACAAGTGTCTAGTGAAGGAGGTCCCAAAATATCAGACATATGCATAGTTTCAGTTACTGACTTCTTATAAAAATCCCTTCAGCCAGAAAAGAGTTTCAGGGATTCTAACTTGTAATTTGTATTCCCATTATATTTAATAACTCTTTATACAATCCATCTAGGTCAGTTTAAATGAATGCCTTGTTGCTACTTAGATGATTATGGGTTGCAATTCATTTAATGTGCCCAACGATTCATGTTTAATTTATTGAATTTAATGCAGTATCTGAGTGACCTATGCATGTTTAGTACTTTAAATGCATGCACACCGGCACACACAGTCCTCTGCAGTATTTTGCTTAAGTAATCAGCTTATCAATATGTTAGAGTTTGAGATATCGTGTGACTCTTTATGCCACTGTTTAATTTAATGCTGCTTGCAGCAATGAGTCTGTCTGGGTTGACTGGCTACCTCTCAGGAGCTCCATGGCTTTTATGCCAGCAGTAATGGTTCAAAATGTGTCCACTTCCATGATTTGTTACCTGGGCATCTGGCATGAGCCACTGACTTGTGTTTGCATCTCCCTGTATTTTTGTATTGGGAAACTAATTAATGAGTGCTCTTTGTTTACAGCTGGAGGTATGAATCTTCCTTCAATACCTGACAAGTCAAATGGCACTTAGAAGTAATAATATCTTCTGTAGAAATTATCTTTCTGTATGATAAGGCTCTGTAGGGTATTCCTGTATGATTCCCTGAGTCTTTTGTAGTGAAGTTTTTCATTAATGTGAGGAGAGTGGAGACTGCCTCAGGGAAATTTGAGCTCTCTTAAAATCCAGAAGTTCAGGTCATTACTTTTGGCAGACCTATATTTTTATGCTGCCTATTAGCCTATTCTCTGTTCTGTTCCTGATAAAAGACTGTGCTTTCAGTTCTCATCATGATACTGAACCCTTGCAAGACAGGGGCAATGAAATTATTGAGGAATAATGCTGTTGGCCTGATGAAATCCACATTACCAGCAATGTTTTTTACCTTAACCACATTCCTTTTGTATCTCTCAACCACAATACCCAAGCTGCTGCTTGATATCTGTGATATCAAGTAAGGGGACATTCATATGACATACTTATCACCCAGTTCCAGAATTTTTTCTAACATCTGTCTACATGACCAAATTCTGCTTTTTGCATTCACCAAATCCTGTGATTTTTTTTTGTTATATCCATTTTCCTTAGCATTAAGTCCCCGTAGTAGGATAACTGAGAAAGAGGACCTCACTGTAATCAGCTTTTTTTCTGACTTCTGTTGAAGTACCTCAGAAAAAAAGAGTTCAGAAACTAGTTATCTGCAAGATTTTGTATGTTCCGTCTGCTAAATATTTGTATTCTAAACAGTGAAATATATTTCGATGTACTTTTTCTTGCCAAATACTTCCCAAGTAAACATCAATGTGCACTGTAGTGACTACTGAGGTGCACTAGTTTTAATTTCCTGTTAACAAATAGACCCCAAATCCCCAAGGAGCAATGGTATTTCCATACTCAGATCTACACAACTTAGTTACACTAAATTATAGCCTGTACTGGGTCAGAAAATGTTAAGGGCAAAGTAGTATGGTTGACTGTCAGCACATCAAAACCATTCAAATGTAGGCTAGAAAGATGCCTAGCAGAGGCATCTAGCAGAAAGATCCTAGATCAGAGTTTCTTTAAAAAAAATAAATTTAGTGCAAGTAATGTTTTTTGGCCCCATAAACATTTAGAGCTTATAAAGCTAAGCTATCAACTTTATAGTAGAAGAATTTGCTGGCATAGCAAACTTGCACTGAGTGCTAGTTTATTTCCAGTATCCTCAGAACAGTTGTCTAGCAGAGGTAAAATGGCATAGTTCCATCACTGGAGTTATCATTTTTTTCAACTGATATAGCAACATTTGACTTGTATTTATTTCTATTGGTATCTGTTTGTTTTAGAAACATTTCAAATGCTTTACACATTCATCTATCTAAATTTGAACTGAAGCAACATAAACCCATAACCAACCACCTACACATAATCCAAGCCTGAAATGACTCCCTAGCCTTCAGCTGTAATGACTTTGAGCGAAAAAATGGGTTACCTTGTAGAAAACCCCTAAGACATAAAACCAAAAAAAAAAAGTCCCGTTGCCTTAAACATATAGCGTAGTTAAATGATGAGAAAGGAACAGCCAAATTTAGTGTCATTAATGTTCTTGTAGGACTGATAATTCCTTCTTGGACATCGTAATTGATGGTAAAATCAGAAACATGCCCCTGGGAAAGTGGATTTTGATGCCATGTTGCAATCTTGTTCATTTCTCTCAAGGAAAAACGGATTTATGGTCACGTCTCCAGGGCATGCCTCTCGCCCACCTTACGCAGATTTGTCAACTGTTCCCTACAATGTCTTGCTGACTCTTTTGTCATTCCCAAATCTGGGTTCTGCAGATTTTGGGGTTCCATGTAAATATAAGGAAGGATTTAGGCAAATCCTTAATAAATACTGTAACAGTGAGCTAGATACTGTAGCAATTGACTGGGCAAACGCAATAATTTCTTTACTATTTTTCCATGCTTTAAGGTCTATGAAGTTGAGCTAATCAGTACTAACCCTAATGAATTTTCATCTACTCTATATAGATTGTCATCCAAAGACTAACATTAAAATGTTTTTGGATATGAAGCTTCCTACCTAAAATCTGAAATAAGTGGCTGCATTTCAGTTGTGATGATCATACCTCTTTCTGACCCTACTAAAAGTCTGGATAGTCCTGGATGGTAGGTCTTCTTCCTCCGAGACAGAAAAAGAATAGTTCTATAATGAATGTAATAATGCCATGTACCTCATATCCAGATGATTCACTGACAAGCAAGCAGGGGCTAGAGTCCAGCACCTATCCACTAAGTAGAGCACTACATTGCTACCTGACTGTCTGGATAACCCCACTTGCTATTCCGTAGATTTCCTGTAGTGTCTAGGACAAGTTCCTTAATTAACTGATATTCTGTTTTACATTTATAAAGTGAAGACAATAGTTGTAATGGTATTGGGGAATAAATGCATTACAGATTTTGTATGTCTCAGCTACTATGGTAATAGAAGTGATATAATTTCCATAGAGGATCGATTTTTGCTTTGTTTTGCAATATGATTTATGACAAATCCATGACTGAACCTGATCTTTAGAAATATCTTTGAAGCATACTGTACCATTTTTTTCTGCCAGCTCTTGTGAGAATCTTGGGTTAGTTACATTCTGCCAGTATTGCAGCTAATGGAGAGTTTATTGTCTTAAATGCATCTTCACTGGCAACAAGGCTTCCAGTCTGAGTTTCCTGGCCTGCTGATATCAGAAATGATATATTTCTATTGGTGGAAGAGATGCTCCTCTAATTGACTTTTTTTGATGATGTCAATATATATGTTACATGTAGCTGTTAAATTGCTCAGCAACTTTTAGTAATATATATCCTGTGAGATGTCACTTTCATTTCATGCTACACAGCTTTTCTTTCTTCCTTGAACTCTGTACAATAGCTTAGTTCCCTGATCGCCTCTATGTGCTGAGGTTGTGTGATCAGAACAACAGTAGATGCAATCAAACTCACAATTAGACTGCGATTCACATTATGTAAAAGATTCATCATGCCAATTGATGTGAAATGACATGTGGTCTCTAGGCAGTGATTGCACAAGGCTTTAATCTCTCTACACGCTGAACGCTGTCCCTATAGTGGTTCAGCAAAGCCTAGTTGTAATCATTTTTGGACTAATGCCTTGCCATGATTTCATTATGAAGAATATAACAATGAAGCCTTTTTCTGCCACTTCTTTTAAATGCTAGGGTGCTGATTACACAGTTAGCACCCTGCATGTATTTGACCTTTTTGGGGAGAAATGGTATGAGACTAGTGTTTTTTACCATTCAGGGGTTAGGTGTCTTGCTGAAGACAGATGACAATTTCTTATTCTTTATCCTAACATTCCTCTTTCTCTTCTTGGCCCACTGGGTCAATCACCTGAAAACTTTTCAAAGACAAGTGCATAGGGGTTTCTTTCAGGAGCTCAATCCAAAAAGCAGGCATTTTTGTAATTTCTAAGATGAACAAGTATCTTAGATGAGATGGCTCTTCTAAATGTCAATTTTCAGGAAAAGTGACTCCTAACCATAGCCTACATCTTTGCGTAATTTATTGTACATATTGAAAATTAGACTCTTTGTATGGGCATCTCTGAAAGACTGCAAGTATCACTCCAGATCTCTGACCCAAGCAGTGAGTGACCAATGTATGTGTGTATATCAAGACGAGATGTGGAGGAAAAGCATAATTCCCCATAATGTTTACTGATTGGAAACTGCAGTGACTTAGCCGGGCAGGGGTTTTCCAGCCTTGAATTCTACGTAGAAGTGGATTTGTCTTTAATGCCTGTGAATGACAAGGAATGCATAGATACTAATGTGCATGACTAAACTCTCTTTCAAAGAACTGAGTATGACTGAGTGGCACTCATTTTTCATTTGTGAATAACTTATCTAGATGAAAAATCCTTTGAGTCATGTATATCAAAATAAAAAAACAAAATTATGTAAATTATTATGTCTTTGGTCAATAATTGAAAACATTCATTTCCAGAACTGTAAAAAATTAGTCTTTGGCTATTTTGGAATTCATGCTGTGTCCTATTTCATTAAGCAGGAAATGCAGATAATTAAGGATCAGCCGTAAGCTGTAGTCATTGACTTCTGATAGAATATTTTCAACCTATTTGTGCTCAGAGATCTTTTAATTAACTACTTTTTCTGCAAGATCAGAGAGAACTGGAGCCAAAACCCACTGAAAGCAGGAGATCAGATAAAGCTTAGACAAAAAATGATATTCTGTAGCTGGAAATCCAATTTTTCTATTCACGCATGTGCTGTAGCACAGAAGTTATGTTCCCCAAACAGAGTTACGGCCCCATGAAAGATGTTCTGGAGACTTCCTGAAGTCCAGTAGGGACCTTGCTGTTGTTACATTCTCATTATTTGATTCCAGTTTGTGCACCACCAGTAAAGCCTGTCAAATCATGGCATACCAAAGATATCTTTATATCTGGCCACTCTGAAATTCTTCATTCATAAGAGCAGTGCATGTGCTATAAATTAAGTAGACTGATACAGAAAGATCAAATAATCTCATCCATCTTAAGGAAAATTGGTGACTTACTTGTTAAAGCTCTTACCTGAGGTAGGTGATCTCTATACTTTTACATTTTGTCTTATAGTCCTCACTATTGATAGGAGGAATTAAAATTCACCAATCTTCATGGATCTTCAATGCCATTAATAACATTGTGCCATATTATGTAAGTGTAATCACCTATTACTATGTGAGTAATACAGAAAGTCTCTGGTGTAGCTGAGCCTTGCATAAAGGCATTTTAAGTTCCTAACCAAATTTATAGCAAAGAGAGTCCTCTTTAATTTCTAAAATTTCATAGTCATGACTCATTCTTTCAAGTTCTAGTTTTTTGAGCAACAGGAGTAAAAAGTTGTATTTGCTAGGCAAAAATGTATGTATTACTTGTTGAATCCAGGAAATTTAGTGTATCTCATGGGAAGAAATAACAAAAATCAGTCATTGCTCAGTCAAAAATTCAAATATTGTGTTTATACAAATTTTCTGTTTATTTGTCTACCAATATAGCTATTTGATTAATTACCTAAGACTGGGAGAACAAGGCCAAGGAAAACAGCAGTGGTGCTCTGAGCAAATATGGTGCACAAATTCAGTAATTCACAAAAAAAAGATGGTTTGTTTTCTCAGCAGTTGTAAATATGTAGAAATACCTCATATATACCTTCATTTATTATTTTGTTATTTTCAGATAGCATAGCTATACAAGAAATTTGACTTATTACTTTTGTTCATTGCTTTTGGAAATTCTAACTGGATAATGTTTGATTTTAATTAATACAGACACTAGAAGTCAGTGAGGAGCTGAAAATTCCTGAAGCACTTTTGCAGAGCAATATCTAGATGGTTTAACTTTAAATGTCATATTGCCGTTCTTTATTCTGCCATAACTAGACTCACAACAAAACTTTGTGTGCAAAAATAGAAATAGAAAGAGATATCTTAGGGGGCAGGCAGGTGATTCTTAGAAATCTGTGACTTCGCAGGTTGCTTCTGATTTACATTCCATGGAGAAATGGTGGATCAAACTCAAAGTCTTTTAGATACCGCTCACCTGTCCTGGAGACAGTCTTATGATTCCATTCAGAAAAACACTTAGGCACATGCTCAACTGAAGCATTAGGTATGACTATTGATGTCTATGAAACTAATCTGGTAACAAGCACTTCAGTGTTTTATTTATTTGGATAAGAAGAACAGAGAACATGAGCAGAAAGATAAAAATAATAATTTTGGAGAGCTTCACTAGTATCTAGAGAACGATCCTCAAAAACCCCCAGCATTTGCCTGCAGCAGAACCTGTGGTTCAGACTCCTCAACTATGTTCAATGCCACATAAAAAATCTGTATTATGACTCCTGTTGTGAGCTGAAAGTAGCATAGCTTCATAAGCTCAGTGCTGTTCCCAAGCTTATATATTTCATTTTCCAATTCTGGTCTTCAATAAGGGAGGAAATAGGATAACTGCTGACATAGACAGACTTGGGAGACACCACTCAATGTATTTAACATATGTAGATAATTCACTGGTAACATTTAAACAGCCAAAATCTATCCCAAAGGCCATTTATAAGAAAACATTCAGCTGGCCATTCCATTTTGATGGATGTAAATTTTTTTCTAAATGAGCTTGACGTTCATTATAATAGAAACATATGTCGGTGGTAACAGTGTTGAGGGCCATGTGCCAACAACCTTCCTCTGTTGCTCCTGATTGAACACTGGAACCCTGGCTATGCTCAGATTGTTTCCAGCTACGACTGCAGATGTTGATTTTGCTCTTTTACTCACCAAGCAATAGGCATGTCCAGTTATACCTATCACTAACTAGAGTCTTTATGTACCTGTAATTTATTTCTTAATCAAAACAAATCTACAGGTGGAAACTGAGATTAGAGAATAATTTTTCAGATGTGAACATATAACATGAATTATTACTTCCCCATCTCTACCTGTGATTTGCACTTTCTTCTCTCTCTCTGTTGATTCACAGTACTGCACCATCACTTTGCAAGGGTCTATATATAGATACATAGCATTACCAAGAGATAAATTTTTCTGAACTTTCCTTCAGGAAGAATTTAGAGATATACATTTAGAAATTTAAATTTAAATTTAGAAATGCTGTAATTCATTAAGGGTCTGTGTAGCAGAGTAATGTCTTCAGAGTTTTGGCATAACTGAATACAACGTTTTCACCAGCCTTTGCCTCTAACCCTAGCAGGTTTAATGCTGGTTGTCCTGGTTTTGGCTGGGATAGAGTTAATTTTCTTCCAGTAGCTAGTATGGGGCTATGTTTTGTATTTGAGCTGAAAAGAGTGTTGATAATGTGGAGATGTTTTAATTGTTGTGAAGTAGTGCTTACACTAGTCAAGGACTTTTTCAGCTTCCCATATTCTGCCGGGTGCACAAGGAGCTGGGAGGGGACACAGCCAGGACAGCTGATCCAAACTGGCCAAAGGGATATTCCATACCATATGACGTCATGCTCAGTATATAAAGCTGGGGGAAGAAGAAGGAAGGGGGGGATGTTTGGAGTGATGACGTTTGTCTTTCCAAGTAACCGTTATGTGTGATGAAGCCCTGCTTTCCTGGAGATGGCTGAACACCTGCCTGCCCATAGGAAGCAGTGAATGGATTTCTTGTTTTGCTTTGCTTGTGCACATGGCTTTTGCTTTACCTATTAAACTGTCTTTATCTCAACCCACGAGTTTTCTTTTACCCTTCTGATTCTCTCCCCCATCCCACCAGGGTGAGTGAGCGAGTGGCTGTGTGGGGCTTGGTTGCTGACTGGGGTTAAACCACGACAGTGGTGAAGTCAGTAGAGCACTTCAAACACCAAAACTTACCACAATGGCACGGAAGAAATACCGTGTAGCAGCTGTGGCTTGCAATTCCCTTTTTGTTCTGTTTTAGAACTGGGCAAAATAGTAGTTGCATGTATTTAATTAGATTAATTTTGGTTAGAAGATGCTGATTCTTCAAAATATGCTTGTGATTAACAGTTGGTTTTGCTGATTCTCTTCACTATAAGCTTTTAAAACAGAGTATATTTGCTATTGATTTCACATAAGATAATTAATGGAAACAGAGCTGAAGAAAGGACTATAGGATGACAGCAGGTGAAGCACAAAGGAAAAAAAAAACAGAAGAAGGAAAAATGAAAGAAATTAAGGAAATTGAATGAAAAATTAAGGACATTCTAATTAGTGCTTGCTTGAGGCAACTTTAATAATACTCCAAACTCATGGCAGAGCCTTGTTAGTATAAAAGCTCCATAGAAATGCACTTCTTAACAGCTGCACCCAGCTGAGATGCAGTAATCCCGATAAAAGGGCTGAGATTCATGTGAATTTTCTGCATTCTGTATTTTAAGGTTGAAATATTTAATTTTTCAGATTTTTTTTGTTGCTAGTGTTAAAATATTTCTCCCAGATTACTGTAGTCCTTCCAGAAGTGTGTTGAAATTCTGAAAATAGAAAATAGCGGGGTTTTTTCTTAAGCATATGTTGATGCTATTTGTAAAAAAAACAAACAAACAAACAAAAAAACCGAACAGAAAACCAAACAACTCGAGACAAAAAGGCAAAAACCTAAACCTATATGGGAAAAGAATATTTTTTTATATTTGCCCGCAGCTGGGATAAGAGAAATTGTTCTACCAGTTTATTAAGGTTTTAATAATGTGAAGAGAGAGAGAATATTAGCTTTTTTTTGTGAAAGAGTTAACATTATATGTTACCCATACATTCTTCTCTAAAATAAAGTAGGTAAATAATGCATTTCCCTTGTGTTAGTGTAATCTGAGTGTAATGAGTGAATGAAAGATGAAAGGAGGTGTTTGGAAAGGAGGGTTCACTTGGATTTCTGGGTACCACATCACAAATATATCTGTCTGTTCTTTGCACTTTGAACAGACTGTCTGAACACTGAAATACACTATATGAGCGTTTGAAAACAGCATGTAACAATCTACTTGTCCAAGTTGCAAATTGGGTGTTCTGCAGACTGCTGGAGGTTAGAAAACTCAAGCAAACAAAGAAAATCCAAACATTTTTGCTAATGAACAACCCAAAATCTCAAACATTGGTTGTGCATTGCTCCCTCTTTCCTACTCTTCTTATTCTCCTTTACTGGTCTATATTTCATTTGCTTTTCCTTCAAATTTAGGCATCTTACAGCCATTATATTTATTTATTTTATATTTAATTTTATGGATTTCTAATGTTGGTCTTAAATTGGGTCATACCCTTTACTTGACCAAATTTTGAAACTAAATCCAGACCAATGCTGGATTGATGTCAGTATTCAGCCACTAACTTTCTAGGCTTATGTTTAGATATAATCCCATGTGTTTAACCAATGGCAATTTCAACTATTTCTGCCATACGTACACAAAACTGCCAATCTGAGCTGTGCATAAATAGCTGATCAACTATGCAGAAAGCCCAGAGTACAGTGTAGACACATTGTCTGGATCCAATCTATGAAAGAAATAAGAGGGATTTTTTTTCTTAAAAATAAATAGTATTTTCTCTCAAAATACTGTTATAAGTCTTCTTATGTATATATCTAGACTTAACTTTTAAGGGAGAGAGTTATTTTGAAACTTCCTGTAAGGGCTATGGTAAAAGACCTTTAAAGAGTTTTGTTTCTGTCTTACAACTCAGCTGCCTATACTTACACATCTGCTACACGTTATGTCTCTGTAAGAGAGCTGGCAGGAAGGATGTATGTGTGCCTCAAGACCTGGCATTGTAGCAAAGACTGTTGATAAAGGTGGGATTGAAGGCATCTGACTTTGTGCTAGAGCTCCTGCAGCCCAGACACATATTTTCTTCTGATGACTCTGCAATTAGGGTAGTGTCCTCCAGGATAGCTTTGGAACAGACATGGGCAGTAATTTCTTGAACTGTTCCAATAGCAGTCACTAGAGCTCATCTTCCACGTTATTAAATATTAATTATATACATATATACACAGAGATATGCATACGGAGTTAATTAATCCCTTGTGTAATGCTGTATGTTTAAAAGACAAAGAAGCAGTGTTGATTTTCTGTTTCTAGTAAATCAACATCTTTGTCCTTAGAGGCAGCTATTTTGTGTATTATATTAGAATCAAACATTGTTTATAGTTGCACTTCTTTATTTCACTCAGGTAAATATCCATTTGCATGAAAGAATATAGATTTTGATGTCATACCAATCATACATGCATGTACAAATTGTGAATAAATCAGGCAGCTAGCTCAAAAAATGTGTCCATCTATAGCTAAGCAAGTATTGTTTGTAACAATACTTACTGTTCTGTGTGTACCTACCATGGGCACAGGTGCTTTCAAGGGAAAAAAAATCTGAATTTTGATGATATAAGTAGCAAGATAGAATAATACTATGACCCTTTAATGCTTTTAGCTTTTTTATTTTTTCTTCAAAACAATTCTTTTCAGAATAATTGAGTTCACTTAATTATGTTTGTAAAATATTTTCATGTTGCTATCCATACTGGATAATTTTGAAAGGGAATATTATGAGTTAAATGATGTGAAAAAGTACTAAATGTTTTATAAACAAAAGAGAGGGGAAAGAAATTTCCTTCTTTTCCTGGTTTAATAAGAATTGTACCAAATAATTAAAAGAAGAAATTGGTAGTAGCAGATTTGCTATTATTGCTGTCTTCTACATAGCAGAGACATTACTGTACTGCTTTCTCACTGCTTTTGTCTGTTTGAAGAGCTGAGATAGAACAATTTTTTTTTTTTTTTTAAAAAACAGCTTTGGTAGTTCCATCATATGATACTGCACAACTTCAAAACCACTTTTTGATTGAACACTTGCTTTTCATTAATGAGTCTTTTTTTTCCTTTATTTTGTTTTTTTTTTTTTGGATGTTTTAAATTTTCTTTAAACATTCACGTAAATGAGGGGCTGATAAAGCCGCTGACAGATAAGCAGAAGGAAGGCAAGACCCGTTACGGGGTCTTGACAGCGTTGTTTCAGTTCCTTCCCACCTTGCAAGCCCTCTGGCTCTGCTACTCATGGGCCTCCCTTAAACTGACCATTTCTGATCCATGCATAGAAGAATCTCCTGCAATAAATCAATATACAGATAAACTATTTCTATGCACTTAACTGTTATAGTGCCAATTTTTCCTTCAGTTTTTATACTGTATTTTGTTGTGTCAACAAATACAGGGTTTATAGGATTTCTGAACTCTGAGGTTTCCCTGTACAGTTGTGTGTTGTTATATTTATTTTCCCTAAATAAGCTTTCCTAGGAAGCAGCTAGATGATACATGAAGGTTTCTTGACAACAGAGTGTCAAAGACGAACCTCCTTCTCCAGTGTGTCCTCCCTGACATTGCCTTTTCATGAACTAGTTGTTGCACCCGAGTAAGTAAAATCTGCTAACAGACCATTGTGTGAATGCCACTTGTAGGTTTTCCTGACTTAGGCTGGTTGAGCCTACCTGATGTTGTGTTGTGCCATATGGTCACAACAGTCCACATCTCTCCACTGCTTCATTCCATGACATAGATATTTCCTTGGTAAATATCATTCAGGTGCCCAAAACTCCTTTGGACAGCTGGGCTTTCATAATATTGATTCACAAAGAACCTAGTATGAGGAGTGCACAGATAGGGTTCTACCACTGAAACATGATTAAGTAAATCTTCCATGCCCTTTTTGTAAGGTAGGTAATCAAAGAGTAAGTCTGGAGGCAAAATTTGGTTGGCTTGATAAATAAGGATGGAAGAAGGAAGGACAACAGAGGACAAGGAGTTACAATTTGATCCAGTCTCCCTAACGGGAATGCCATGGTCCTCTGTCAGTCACAGGCCCAATAGAAGTAGAGTTTTTTTGACCCTGATAGTTGATTTTTCGGAAGTGAAAGGATCTAATGAATCAGTTACCATGACCCCTGGTGCTTTTAGGTGTTTTTTTTTCCTACAAAACATTTTATTTTTTTTCAGAACAGTTCATTTTATGAACTACTTGATATTCAAATATCAGATTGTAGAAAACTTTGCTTTACTTGCAAGACTGGTTGATTCACAGGGTTCTGATTCTGATATAATTTTCCACTTGTTCATGATAGTAAGACATTGCCAGGACAGCTAAGATAAAAATTCTGAACTATGTACTTATTCAAACTGAATAAGTACTTTGGCAAAATGTTCACTTTAGGTATTTTTCCTAGCATGACTTCTCTCTTTTAGTTCTCTTCATTTTTCTTGTTGACAGAGCTTTGTCACTTAGGAGCATGGAATAAATTAAATTGTTGGCCAACATTCAAGCCAACAAATTGAAGCTTATACTAGGTATGAAGAGTACTGAAGTCTACCTATCAAACGTACCTTATTGTTAATAAGGACAGCACAACCTAAACCTAAATTAAGAAGAGACTTTAAGACTAGCAACATCACTTGAACGAAATAACTTATATTGTGTTTTCTGTTTGGTTGCTCAAGTCAGCAAGGTTGCACAAGGTAGTTTAACACAAAGTAGGTACCCCTGGTGAAATCCTGCAGACACCTTTGATCATAATCCCACAGCTTTCAAGTGGCAATTTAGCCCAGAAGTCTATGAAATAAAATGTGTTGTAGCTTTCCCCTGTAGCAGAAAGTGACAGTATTCTTAAAAGTTGCAACAGTTTACTGGCCTTATTATACTTCATGGATGGTGTACCAGCTTACCCCAAGTATAGTGGGTGTTTTTTTGCACCCGATAGCTGATTAATCATGAAGCACAACATATGAATAGAGATTTTCTTAGACTTTCATTGCCACAGGGGAAAGCACATAGTGGGGCTGCAGCACTGTTACAAACCTCCCAAGAAGCAATTTTTATCTAGTTCTTGGTTTTTACAAACTACTGTGATCAGATCAGTTCCCCAGAGTAGGGATTTTTTTCTTCTCTTTTTTCCCCTCTTCACTAGACAGTTGCATCAACAAACAGTAGGAGGGCTGGCTCATCTCCACTGATAATAGCATGCAGGATAATTTTGCCATGTGACTCACCTTCTTCTTTGACTCTAAAAGACATTTGAAAAAAGAGTGGCATTAATTTAAATAGATTTCCCATAAACAGGATTTACTAAAAAAGATAAAATCCTGGCTTTAATCTCATCTTTAAAAAGTACAGGAAAGAAAAAGCCTACTATGATGTTCCAGCATTTTAAAATGTTATTGAAGAATGAAAATATTCTCTTAGTAAATAGAACATATTTGGCAAAATGTATTTGCAGTGAAGAATTTTTACCTCCATGCACATCACTGCTTTTTAGTCTGTAAAGGAAACATAATGCTTTTTGCTATCTCCTGCTCTTTTATAGCTAGACCCTCATCTAACCTTGACCAGGGTCATGGCATGGAATGGATTGATAAGACATACTTCATTTAGGATTAAATAACAATGAGACTGACAGAGCCTGGAGGGGTTTGCAATCCTAATGGAGAGTTTATCAGCACTCTTATGGAGGAAAAACAATATAACTTGGATTAGTTGCTCCCTATGTGCCGGTCACACAAGACAAACGTACCCAGCAGGCTAATCTAATGTGCTCTCCCAACATTTTAAAGAGCATCAAATGTGTTAAGTATGTGAAACAGAGAAGTATTCTTAGCTGATTCTTAGTGGAATACGTGTTACTCCACTTTCTGAGCTCCCTTTCTTTGTTGTTCTTTTGTTAATCTGTGCAGGTTCTCCTACAATCCAATGGATTCTGTTCCATTTGCTGTGGTATGGGAATCTTCATTCAGTTTCCCTTCTAGCAGCCTAGCTCCAAACTGAATATCTTATTGTATGTGACTTGAAGAGTTTGTTGGAGATACATTTCACATATATTTCAGGAGGTCAGTAAGACACTTGATTTAGTGTTGGAAAGAAAAGAGAAAGTGTAAGATCTGACTGGCACTCCACATGTCAGAAGATTTTGCTGTAAATGGAAAGCAAAATCTTGAACACAGATAGTGCAAGTAGCTACACGGAACTCTGTGCTTTTGGTGCCTATCTATTTTCTTCTCAAAACGCTTAGGCCACTCTAAATTTGCAGTCTAGAAACAAGCTCAGGAATAGACCCAATTTAGTTTTCTCCACCAGCAGCATAGGGTTCTGAATACTGTTAATATCACTCTTTATACATATCATATCAGATTAAAAGCAAAAACAAAAGCCAACCTAAAAACTGTGGCCGAAAATATTTCATGAGTCAGAATAATCTGTCTGTAGATAAATCTTCATGAATCATCATGCTATAGGGTTACCTGTCTGTGATCTCTCTCTCCTGACTTGTGTCCATGCATTGCCTTGCAGAGCACCAGTTAGTGCAGCAAAACCAAGCCAGGAAGCATGCTAGCAGTTTAAAACTACTGATGATGACCTGTCCATGCAATAGTTTGTGTTCTGGTCTTGTTCAGTTTACTGGTATAGATGGAGCCTACAAATTTTGCTTTCCTTGCCTTATGGTGTTGTCTTCCTAAAGGAGAGCTGTAGTTCAGACTTGGCACTCAGGGCCTTTTATAGAGCAGGGAGAGAGAGGAATATATCCTTTAGACCAAAGGGTAGGGATGTACTGGAGATAGTTCTGTTCTGCACATAGTCAGTAAAACCAGATGTAAAATGACACCTTTGGCTATATCACGTTTAAAACTTGCCTTCAGAAAATTTAACCTGCTAACTACTTTCTAGTGAAGATCTTGAACCTGTATAAGAAATTGAAGTCTACCAACAATAAGTTTTCTTCCATTACTTTTTCACAGGCCATGAAGAAATATTTCATAAATCTTATCCAAAAAAGGGTATATACCAGCAGCTATATTTAATCATGGGTGGTGTCAGCAACCATGGAATCCTATATCCGGGTACCTGCAGAACTTTGTAATCCAAATATGATACTAATTCCATTTAGATGTCTGTAAGGGTGAATGTTGCTGCAGAGAATATTAATTTCATTAATATTCTTCTGTGATTTGGGGACCTGACTTCTGCCATCTTCTTCTCAAACACTCACTGGATTTCTTAAAAATCCAAACAGTGCTACAAGCAATCACCCCACTATTATTCTTCTTAGAAAAATAGATCAATGGCTGAAGAATGTAAAATTAACAAAGTATATTTTCTTTCACACTTTGATGATTTGATTCTGTTCCAAACCTTCAATCTTTCCTTTGTTTTATGTTATTTCCTTCACTTGCTCATAAACTGCTTTTCAAGTGAGAGGCTGGGACACTCCCTTTGTATTTCAGTAAGAGTTTGACATCTGGTATTTTTATTTGCTGTATAGTCTTGTCTTCTCTGTAAGAACACACACATACTCAGTCTCCTAGATTTCCTTGGTTCCAGTTCTCAGTGTATTATTTATACAACTTTGTGTAGGTTATAAACTTGTGAAATCCTGATTCTCATTTTTTTACCATGTGTTTTTAACAGCACCAACATCCTGAGAACTTTTTATGATGCAGTTTTGTACCTATTATTTCAATGAATTTTTTTCTACTAGCCATAAGTAATAATTTCCTCCCTCTTCCCTCTTCACCGGCTGCAACAGTGCCTTATTTTATGTTCCAAGACTTCTTTTGGTTTGCATGTATGTTTTTGGTAACACACATGTAACTGTATGTTACAGTTTAGCCTAAATTTTCAAATGTGGATAACAACAAGAAGGGACCTGTATTGGTGATTAGCATCACTTCCAAATTATAGACAACTGTGTTTTGAAAATAGGTCCTTTTAAAGAATTTTGCCTTGCATGTCCTTGCTGTAACAAATGGCTCTCTCTGTGTTTCATTATGTGACATAGGTGACTTGCGATCATCCAGTCTAATAGCCTTGACCTAGAAATTTCTCAGATCTTAGAAGGTAAAAAATGTCACTGGTTAGTTGGATAGCTAAAACTGATCCTTTTCTTCAGATAAATAAGTAATCATCTTTTGACTTCTGAGTTGTAAAAGTTGAAGTGTGACGTGACTATTTCTCCAAGATAGTTTTAACTGGCATTTACGGTGGGAACTGGAGGATGCCAGGTATAGCAGCATACCAACACCAAGAGCCAGGGGAATACACCATAATGGTATATATTCATTTTGATTTTATGCACTGTACATTACTTATTTTAGAAGCAACACACCTGTTAATCAATTTCATAAAACTCAAATCTCCACTGTAAATGCCTATGAACAGTTTTCTTTTAAAAACCGTCTTAGAACTACTTGTGCCCTTATCTGTTATTGAGATTGCAATTTCAATACATGGCAATGAAACTGTTCTCTAGCAATCTGTGAAATTAAAAGAGTATGTTTTTACTGGTGGACTTTTCAGCAGACTGATCTAAATCCCATCGAGCTTATTAGGAATACTTCCTTTTTTCTTAGCCAGGGTAGAACTGCAACATGAAAGGAATTTATTATTGAAAATGGAATTACCCGTATAACATGTTTGTAATGAACTGTAACATAAGAATTATTTTAATGATTCTCATTAATTTATGATAAAATTCTAGCTTTGCCACAGATATCTTTTGCAACCTTGAACAAATCATTCATACTGCCTACTTTATTCCCTATCTGTAAAATGGGGAAAACAATTCCTTCAATCCATTTTTATAACATCTTGTTTATTAATGCTTCACATTCTTCAGGTCCATGATGTGTTTGTACAGGACCTAGAGTAATGGACCGTCACTGATAATTGTGGCTTCCACACACATTCATAACGGAAATATATAAGAGAAGCAACAGGTTTATTGTCTAGCCTAGATGGCATTTCAATATAGTAACCCCTTTTCTTACATGCCTATCATATAACTGAAAATGATGAGCCTTTCTAAATACTTCTACTCATAGATTTCAGTGGGTTAGATCAGTGGCTAAGATCTTTACAAGCCCTTCCACAGACAATGTATCTCTTTCATTTAATTTTCCAGACGTGTACATTCTATGGTGATAAACTCATAACCAAGATTAAATTACTTGAGCTTGACTGAGTAAAGTCACAGTTCTACCTTTTCTAGGAACTCCAGAGCTCCCAGGATTTCTGCATACTCAGTTTTCATTAATTCTAATATAGTTGTTCCTGTTAATGCAGTTTTGCTGACCACTTCCTCAAGAACTTGATCACTCACCTACTTTTTTATTTTCTGTCACGGTATTTCTCATGGAACTGTGCTTAATAACATAAAGTAAATCTTCAGTGCCTTTCCCTTTTTCTGCTGACCTGCAAATGGATTAGGTGAGCATGTAGGATGTATATTTTGATTGATCTTTCCTCTCATGGGTCTTGCAGTGTAATCTTTGCAATAAAAACATGGAGGTGAATATATGCTGATGGGCAATTCTCTTTTAGGGTGAATTTAACAATGTGTTTTGGCTGATCTAACAGCTCACTCCTGTGCTAGTGCCTGGCTACTGCCCTCTCCCCTACTCTTAGGCACAGACTTCCACTTCTTCCCTTGCACCATTCCTGGTGCTTGCGAGCTTCCTGGAGGAGCTGAGTCTGCTCAAAAAGCCAGCTGAAAACCAATATACGGAAGTTTAAAAATAGTCATTTTGGTGTATCTGCTTACTGAGAGATCAACCGAATTATTGTACTAAGCAGTGGTGAGCTATTAGATCATCTCAGTAATGCAATGAATACCATTAGAAAATCCTGATGCAGATTTTCTTCATTATTTTTCAGGCAAGAGTAGGAGGGACATTTTGGCCAACAATATGTAGTTGTGGCCACAACACTGAAACTGTTATCTTTGGTTTATTTGAAGTCTCACCCTAAAGGCTGACAACTGTTGGTACAAAAGTCATTCTTTCAGTTCAAATGATTGCCCACTCTGAAGCTGAAATATGTGAATGTGAGTAAAAGACATGTTTTTTCTTTCTCTCAGTGTCTTGTGGGTAAATAAATAGATGTACATTTCCTGATGTAATAAATATAACAGTGCTTTTTGGAAGAGGTCTGAGCTCAAATCAAAAGCAAATTATTTCCTTCACTCTAACTAGTCAGATATTAATTGTTTTTCATAAATATAACAAGTTCCTAATTCAACAGCAATTAACAATATGTTTAAAGTTTCTGTTCCTCATAACTGTCAGTGGTTTAGTGATATCTAGTCATCTGTTTATGATATTTTCCTAGAGAAAAAAGATATAGACAACAGCTCGACTGCTTTGTAGAATAAGGCCTATCCACCGCAATCAAGTAAAAGTAGCACACTGACTGTGCCTCTTAAAGAAAGCTTTGCTAAACACTGAAATGGTGTTTAGTCAGAGTTCAAAAATATTCACCCTTCTAATGTCAGTATGTAAAATACTTTCTCAATGGCCTGCCAATTAGTGATGAAAGATAATTTCGAAGTGTTTTATGAGTCAGTGAGAAGGAAAAATGAAATTATGACAAATTTGCTCTGATATTTTAAATATTAGAAATAGTACTGATTGTTAAAGCTAATTCTCTGCTAATTTTCATCTACATTTTCATAAAAATCCCTTGACATTCTGCAATTTTGGCCTGTGTTTCTGAGGGATATTAGTGATTCATCTGAACAAACAAATGGGATGAATACTGATAGGTAATCTAATAAACAGAACTTTAAAAATACCATGTTTTTTCTAATTCTTATGAAACAGAAATAAAGATAGGTATGGTTAAAAATGAAAAGAACAGAACTGTGTATCTTTGTATGCCTGATTAGCTGGAAAGAAGTAATATTGTGTTTTGTTTGTTTACTTGAGGAAGCCAGACCTAAATAAGAGGTTATTCTGTTTGTTAAGATTTTTGTGTGTGTGTGTACAAAGCTTCTAAGCTCTTTTTTAAAATAATTTTTTATTTCAGCTGTGTATGAAATAACAAAAGGTACCAAAATGTATCTTTGCTATCTTTACAGTTAAGGAAATATATGTTGTGGAGGAGTTGTAATGCTTCATACTTCCATCAGAGGGTACTATAAACATGCCTAAAACATTTTTTTGGCTTCACCTGCAAAGAAATGGATGTTTCTTTTAGTTTGGAATTGCCTGATTATTTTCAGTGTTTATAAATTCTGCGTACCATCAGATATGTTTGCCATGCTGAAAACATGAGGGGTTTATGTAGCCTCATTAAAAATATTTGAAACAAGTTTAGCAAACACTCTCTTGCCCCTGTAAATATTCACTGGATATTCCCTTTTAAAAAGGTGTCTTGTTCTAAAACTTCTGTGTGTAAAATGCCAAGGTGGATGGAGGTAAAAAATGTCCCTTATGTGCAAAACATCTTACACATCTTGGCAGTAAAAATGTAATTTCTTTCTCTGTAGATACAGAAAGTAATTCTGTGAGCAGAGGCAGAACTTGAAAACCTGAAGTGGTATACTCAATATATCTTGTACAAACATGTTTTATAGAAAAGCAGCAGTCACCTGCCAGTGACTGGCTGCCCTTAGGACAGATGCTCTTTAGTATGTGAGCCGCCGGCCCATGGGTGCTGCTCCTGCACCGGCACCGCACTCCCCCGGGGAGCGGGTGCTCTGGTACACTTCTAAGAGTTGTTTGGGTTCAGCAACCTGGGTTGCTTTTCTTTGTACTTATTTTCACATTGTTTTCCCAGTGGCTTTTTATTCATGTGACTACCTGAGGTCAGGTAATTTTCCGTGTGGACAGTGGTCGTTTGTACGCCAAAGGCATTATTGGTGTGCAAGAAGGACACATGTAATATTTGTTTTCTCTCTTGTTTTTAATGACAAACTTTGTTCTGTTTACAGTTTGTCATCCAGGCACAAAGGAGCAGTGATGCCACGCACCTTTGATGACCACAAATAAAAAGTCGCAAGAAGTGAGCCGTTCCTGAACAACGCCTGGGGAGAGATGTGTTCACAGGGCCTGGCAGGCAGGGCCTGTCCCAGCCCCAGCCGGGAGCCGGGCAGCCGGCACGGGGTCAGCCCCAGCCCCGGGCACCGGGCATCTCCTGTGGGACAGGGCTGGGCCAGCCCGGGCTGGGACATTGGCTCAGCTCGGCAGGGCCCATGGCCAGGCAGGGCAGGGCTGGGGGGAGCTTGAGACCCGCAGCAGGGACTGACAGCCCTGGGGGGCTGAAATGGGGTCCTGGGCCATTGGTGGGGTGGGGGAAGCCCCAGGGGGCTGGGCAGGGACAGGGATGCCCAGGGGTGCCCTCAGCCCTGACAATCAGCAGCAAATAAATTCATAGATTCTGATAAGAAAGGGCTAAGCCAAAGTAGCAAGGTAGCTTGAGGAAGCGTATTTGAGATGGTCCCTGAAGGTACAGCTCAAACCTTCTCTCATCTCCAACCTTCATCCTATTCTCCTTGGGCAGCAGTGTCCACTCTGGCTGAGCTGTGTTGGCAGCTTGCAAACAGGCTGGTGCTCAGTAGTAAAATAAATAGCTTTAGGATCCAAGATTAACACACAGAACTGCATGAGCGTGGTAAGAGTTACCTTTGTTTATTCAGAGTTGTTAATAAGAAAATGTTTACTTTTTATCAGAAGAATGTGGGTGAGATTAAGTGTAATAGTCTGTCCACACTATTATGATTCTGTGGCAAATCAGGTGGTATTTGTTTCTCCTCAATGAACATCAAATGAGCATAAACTCTCGTTATATGTGGTCTGGCTAATTTAACAGTCTTCTGCCCACTCTTGACTGAGGTAAAATCTGCACCCACTTGTGATTCCACATCAAAAAACCCCGGGATTAAAAGTCGTCGACTGTATGTTGTCAAGCATTGGAACAGGCTGCCCAGGGAAGTGGTTGAGTCACCATCCCTGGAGGTATTTAAAAAACATGTATATGTGGTGCTTAGGGACATGGTTTAGTGGTGGACTTGGCAGTGCTAGGTTAACAGTTGGACCTCGTGATCTTAAAGGTCTTTTCCAACAATTCTATGATTCTATGTCAAGCCTTCAAATTGTAACATAGATATTCTTATAACATTGTGCTCTGCTAATAATCCATTGTAGTGGGACCATTTATAGGGTAAGGTGTTATTTGGCTCATGGATATTGGAATCGGCACACAGCAATCAAACTATATTTACATGGTTCATGAAAAATGCAAAACTTCCGGGACAGGTTACGGAAAACAAATTCAATCAGGCAAGAAATCTATTAGCAGGAAGTAGTGATTCAGTCTGATCTTGTTCATATTTTAAAATCATACATTCAGTTCTTATTTGCATTAGTTTCATATACGCTGCATGTGGTTTATGCACAACCATCCCAACAAGCTTCTAATGTCTCCTTTAAGCAAAACTAAAGCTTATACACCTCTGCTGGTAATATAAGGGGAAGTTTAGTTTAGAACCTATTTTTCTGCATATACAGCCACCATGAATTTGGAACAGCAGCTGGGAAGTAAGCTTCGCCATATACTCCCTGGATACTTCCCACTTCCTGTATACCTGATTGCTGAAGTAAAGGAGAGCCTGCTTCCACAAACTAATTTTGCACCTCGTTCTCAACAAAGCATCCCTCTCCATTTTTCTGAAACTCTGTACACATATTTCTTCTAAGCCCACCAATTGTCTTCATGCATAAAACTCACATCCTCAGAAACCTGTGTAATTTGATTACTAATTTCACAAGGGCATAGGTTATGAGTTATGGACTGTATGCATGAAAAAGCAATATAGTGTTTGTTGTTAATATCATCCTGATGTTGAGATGACGAAATAAAGTCATTCCAATCACCTTCCTACTTCCAACCCCACAAACATGTCCTGTACACATTAATACACTACAACAATATAGAATATACAGAAAACAGAGACCCAAACTTTGTTTGTGACCCATTTTTATTTGTTTTCGCTTGATTTTTTTTGTTCCTTGGCTATTCAAAACTTTGTTTTGCCTAGATTTTTAGAAGCTGTAGTTTGGTTCACTTCTTATTGACTATGGAGTTTCTTTCTAACTTGTAGCTAAAGCCCACTGAAAATGGCTGGAGCTCATTTGATTTCCTGTCAGATTTTAGGATTAGTAAGAGAAATAGGTACCTCTGGAGTGCATTTTTATTCACCTAACCAGCCTTTGCTATCATCTTTGGATATAATGAATTGTCTCTTTCTCTCCAGAAAGTGAACTTTGGTGACTAGCCTTGACTTTGATATCTTGCCACTCAAGTGACAGTAGATGTATCCCATCCAAAAACCAGCAAAGGTGTTTGTTTTCATTCAGTGCTATGAATCACACGAGAGTGATTTTGAAACAACATCACAACATCACAGAATGGCTGAGGTTGGCAGGGACCTCAGGAAATTGTCTAGTCCAATGCCCCAGCTCCAGGCATGGCCACATAGAGTAGGTTGCTCAGGACCTTGTCCAGATGGGCTTTGATTATCTCCAAGGTTGGAGACTCCAGAACCTGTCTGAGCATCCAGATGCAGAACTGGATTACTCTTCCAGTAAAAAAGTTTTTTCTTGTGTTTAAATGTAAGTTCCTATATTTCAGGAAGTGCATCTACAGTTAGAAATCTTAAGGAGTAGCTAAACAAAACTAGACTCATTTACTAACTGAAAAACTAACACTATCCCTTTCTATTGCCATATTATTCATAATGCTTCTATCATAATTTTGTGAAGAAACATTAAAACAAGTGTGTGTTTTGCAGTGTCAATTTACATTAAAACAAAAAAATGAGTCATACAGTGGTAACTGAAAGTTGATAAAATGCTTATAAAGAATAATTTAAAATTGTCTATTGTTTAGTAATATTTCATTTGTTGATTTCTTAGGCTGAATCTTTAAGACAACATGCAGAGAGTACTGAAAAATGCTTTGAGTTCAAGTTGTCCTGTATTGTACTTTAGCCCTTTCTAGTATGTTTTCCATCCCTGGATTTGATCAAAATCATTCAAACAATGTAGAAAAGGAATTGCTGCTGACCCATTGACTGCTTACATATTTTGAATTATTAAATTGTTAAAATATTCATTTAGATCTGAAAACTAACATCTTTTTATAGCTAGAACATGTTTATTTCTAAATACTGCCTGTAACTCTATCACAGGTTAAAAAACTTAAAAGGTAGGCAACATGTGTAAAAGAATTTCACTTTCAATATATAGTTTATATATATGTATATAACTATATATATAAAAAGAAAGCTATATTTGTGTATATATATGCATATATATGTGCACATATATATGTTAGGCAATTTTTTTTTAATTTAGGTAGAACTATTTACTTCAGTGAAGTCATGCTTGGGAATGACTTACTAAATGTAAGGAAAATCAGAACCTGGTTCATTTGAAAAAAAACCAAGGCCTGACTATTTTTGCTTAGTTTAGATTTGTAAACTGTAGAGATAAAGGAAAAAGTGGTATAAAACCCTACCAGATCTCAGTATGTGAGCATTAGAAGCATCGGCACTGACTGTCTTTTTGCCCTTCATACCTGAGTGCACTGAACTTGGTATAGTATGGAATTCTCTGTGCTATATTCTGATTCCACTGACATAAATAACAAAACTCCCATTGTACTCAGTGGTACAGGATTAGTCCCTCTATTTTTACTGGGGCAGAGGCTTTTTCCTTACTATTATTGTATCTTCATATAAATATAGCAGCATTACTGAAAGCCTGAAGCTTCATGCCATTGCTTTGCTCATCTTCTTAAATTCAGTACCACATGGTAGATTTCTGTGGAGCCTTATCTCTCAAGCCAAAAAGAAAAGCATGATCACAATAGTCAGCTTGGCTTTTCTTCTCATCTCTATATGCACTTCAGTGCAGGAGAAGTTCAGACACCACAGAGCCTCAAATGGTTTCTTTCAAAGGCATTAAGAAAAGAAAGGAAAACAAATATTGAGCTATTACGAAGAAGTTTTCAGCCAATGCATGTTTATTAAGCTTACTTTATTCTATCCAGCATATTCAAAGACATCTGGTTAAACTGTCCCAAGTAAAAAGGACAAAGCTTTCTTCAATCTGTGCAGAACAGATAAATAATTTTGTGGGAGATTTTTATCATCTCTCAGGCTCTGTACTGGAGGCTTTTTGAGACGTTTCAAACAGGCTATGCGCATTGCCAAATGCAGTCCGGTTCAGAACATGCAAAAATATTGTATCTGGCTAACTGGAGATAGAAAAGATTGTTTCTAATCACTATATGACATACTTTGCAATTCTTATAGATACTAAGTTTTATTTCTTGCCTTCATGTGTATTTTCAGTGAAATTACTGGAACAAGTCACAAAAATAAGGGTGGACCAATATAGCAGCAGAAATTGCTATATGGCACAGCACACAACGGCCTTGTTGTGACCCTCATTTGGGTATACTACTTTAATCTTCATATTCTCTAATGTTTCAGTGGTGTGATAACTTGCTTTTATTTACAGGTAGCTGATAGTTGTGGAAGGGACTATTCAAAGGCAAAAAGAAATATTGAATAACATCATATTCATTAAAATGGAAACAGAACAGGACTTTTTCACCCAGATCCTTAGCTGTAAGTCCTCCTGGTCAGCATCTAACACTATCTGAGGATCTGTTATTTTATCTTCATGACTTATTTCATTTTTTCAATAAATAAATCTCTTCCATACAAGAAAAGTTGATTCTTATTGAGTTAGGGAATGTAACTGTTCCTTTTTTCCACCATGCTTCAATATGAAAATCAATAGGCCCAATCACTTTTTGTTTCTTCGTCTGCTTACACTTTCTTCTAAAATAGTGATCAGTGAACAAATCAAGTGACATTCGAACTATGTGACTAAACCAAACAGAACTGTTACTTCCAATCTCTACTTCTCTTTTATTCATAAAGTTAATCTTTATTTGCGTTCATCTAAGAGACCAGATAAATAATTTAGCTTCAGTTTTATGCAAACCGGTATTGCCACCATAGTTACACATCATGCTCTTCTGCTTGGGGGTCAAGACTTAGCGGAACTTACAAGCAGAGACTGGAACATTACATCTACAATAATAAAGAAAACTTACTGTAATCTCCTTTGAAAAATGAAGTTAATGATTCTTTTGATAATACTTTTCCTATTTTGAAATGACACATATGATGGAACCTCCACCACTGACTTTAGGAAACATCCATCTGCATTAATGAAAGGGGTACTTTCTGTATACATATGTATCAATCAGCGCCCACATGAATCTGCAACTAAGAGTTTTGACGACCAAAAAAACCTTACTTACAAGTATTTAAAAACTGACAATTATTTAATGTCTTTCCATGAGTCCTTTTTTCTGTATTTTCCTTTTCTAAGCATTGTCCTTTCCTCCTGCTGTTTACACCAGTGATTACTGATAAAAGTAATGGCTACTTTCTTGCTTCCTCCACTTTAATTACACTGATTGGCCATCTCTCCTTTGAGTGTCTCTGCATGAGTATCAATAGCATCATGCCTCTTGCAACGAATTTGTGACCGGCAGCACAGCCTGTGGAAATTAGCTTTCTCATTTGTGATATTTCCTTTTCATTCTGTTTGTTAATAGACCAAAACAGTTCCCGAAAATGTTATCGCCCACTGCTGTCTTCACTGGAGAAGAGACAAAGAGAATCCCACTGAAGGGAAGATTATTCTGATGATGATGTCTTCACTGAAGAATAATTACTTTAAAATGTGGTAAGTGGATCCCAAATCCACAGTCTACTTTTGCTCCTTCCCAGTCAGCACTACCTGTGGCCGTCACTCTTCTCCGCTGCCACTAGTTAATACGGCTTGCAGCAATATGAGCAAGCACGACACAGTTTATGGCTGATTCAAGCTCACTGAGGCAGCAGTTATCAGGTTGTGTTGTTCCCTGTATACATGCAAATGCCTCTTTAACTCAAGGTGCCCACATTTTTCTAACCCTTTCATCCTGTCTCTAGGAGACAGAAAATAAAATTAATTAAAGTAGGTTTTATTGCACATTTGGGAAAGTGATGGACCTTTGTAGCTCTAGGTCAGCAGTCTCTGATTTCATATTTGCATGAGGCTAATAAAGAAAACAAGACAATTGATATAATACCCTCTGCGGACAAGATTTCTGTAACTGATGGCATAACCTTCATGACGACAATGCTGCAATACATTAACTTACCACTGGAAGTGATACCTCTTTTGTGACAGTTTTGGGAGATTTAATGTTAAACTGCTTTGTACGCACCTATATAGTAATGGTCAACAAAACAAGGGGGGATTCCACTTGAAATTGTTTTTTAATCAGAATTCCTCTCTGGGTTTTTTATTTTGTGAAAAGGTGTAACGAGCTTCCTTTTGTCTTTTTGTATTGTTTAATAACTGATTTTTTTTCCCCAAAAGCAGAAGCCCTGGCAGCTCCAGAGTGCAAACTGTGATTGGAACATTCCCTGTGGTGGAAAGGGGGGAATGTTCCACTGATTTTCCCTTGCAGAAGCAATCTGACTAATTTCAAGTTCTGTTTCAGAAATGTACCTTACATCACCCCAAACATCATTCATCTTAGAAGAATAGAACTTCACAAATGCAATTATTAATTATCATGCTGAGTTAATGTAACAATTGTACAGCATTTGAGGATCTTGACAACACTCAGTAAAGCCATATTGTTTACAATAACTGTATTGTTTTGCAAAGTGGATAAGGTATTTGTGGGGGGAAGGGTTTTTTGAATGAATAGTTAAAACTGTCTGGAAAGGAATCGTGTTATTTCAATATTCGTAGAGAAATTACAGTTGTTTCATTAGCAAGAGGGTGAATCTGTGTAAGACTACAGTTGTTGTTATTATTAAATAATGATAATATGTGTGGCCTTATGGGAAGCCAGAATACAGTGACTTTGCCACAGCATTCTAGGTGTGAAATTCAAAGATGCTGAGTGCCATAAATAACTGAAATATTTTGTAAAAATTATCTGCTTATATGGGAATTTTTTTCAATATTTTTGCTTATTTTCATGTAAAAATTTTAGCCTTCCATTACAAGAAGTCCAAAATTAAACTGATTTCCTTATTCCTTTTAGCCATCTGGCAATTGAAGAGGTTGCTATTGTTTTCTGTTTGTTGAGTTTCTTGACATTGCAGCTCTATTGCAGCAGGCCTGTACAGCCATAGTGGGGCTCTCGAGAATGAAGGTGCCTTCCCTCTGACTCCATCCTCCTCACTCACATCTCTTCCCACAGATTGCTTATGTTGAAGGTGCAAGACTTGCAGATGGGGGGACAAAGGGTCCAGCTCTAGGCACTCCTATCCACTTGCTGGACTCCCTGGCTTTCTACCTTCACTAGCACTCACGTTCATACAGATATAAATGTATCCATGCAAGAAGGGAACTGTTTCTATCATTCAGTAGGCCCATTTGCTGGTGGAATAAGTGAATTCCTAGGCAAACTATACAAATGTGAGAAATGTAACTTGTACGCTTCCTAAATGTCATCCTTTCACCTTACTATTCCTGTAGATACGTAGTCACTTTGTAAGTCCAAGTATAGATTGTATCATGAACAGCTTATAATTCTCCTCTGCCAAATAAAGCTCCAGCTTGTACAATACAATTTGTAATCTGGGTTGTAAAAACTGCTCAATTCTTTTCAATTTAATGTTCGAGCAGCAGATCGTGACAAGCTTTTACATGAATGCCCAGATGAGAAATGCAAACCCTGTGTGTGGGATACTCATTTACTCTCATGTTAGACATTGTTGTCTTTCCCGCATCCAAGAGCCTTTTCCTCACTGTGGTCCAAAGCACTTGCAGTGCTGCAGGCAGAGAAACTGAGTGCCGACTTCCTCCTGGATGCACTGGCCAGCAAGAATGGGCCAGCTGAACGGGAGACAAGCAGACCATCAGAATGCATGGTCGTCCCAGTGGCAAGCTTGTACAAAGATGGATTATACCGCATGCTGCAAAATCCCCTTATTAAAGCAGTAGCCAAATCAGTTTGGCATTTGGGGTTATTTCTTGCTCCCAGCAAAGTCAATTGGAGCTCTGCAGCAGACTTCAATGAGAAAAGGATAAGGCGTTAAATAACATGCTGCACAGCTTTTGTGTTACTTGAAAGGAATCCAGGCAGACCTTTGCCAGAGTGATTGTAAATGTGGTACTTTTCCAGAAGAGTTTGGAGGGCCTCAGGCTTGGCCAAAGGAGTACAAATCAGTTCAAACCTAAAATTGTGCTAAGTTTTCCAAAACGTAAATGACAGACAACAAAAAAGCGTGAGAAACATGGAAGCTATAATTCAAGTTAACATCTGAGCAGAGTACAAAAGAGAGATGCAGCTGGTTAAATGAACTTTTTTTCTAAAGAAACTTCAGTTGTAATTTTTTTCATATTGAATTTTAAAAATAGTCTCCACTTTACCCTTTAAGTGAACTGGAAAAGAACAAATGACAATAGCATAGTAATTTGGGGGCCAATTTTCCTTAAATACATGTTCTATTCGATATTGAACCCTTTTGATATTTGGAAGCTTCAGGATTCAGTTCTCTGAAAGAAGCTGAATAAATTGAGGAATTCTGACAATACGGTTTGGCCTAATAGCTACTTGATCATGATTCCTCAGTGGATCCCACTGTTCCGGCTGATTGGAAGGCTCTCAGTTGCATACAATAATGCTGAAATGCCAGTCAAACTACTATGGGTAGGGTTATGCATGCATTGTCGTTGTTAAGCCCTATTGTCAGGGTCTTTGTAATCTGGCTGTAAAACCATTCTTAGCTGAGGGTGCGTCTACAAGCCTGGAAGCACATCCACTTGACTATTTTTGCATATTTTTCAAATCACTTATTCTCTTTTGCCACCTTTTCTTTTTTTTTTTTTTTGTCTTTTTTTTCTTTTAACAAGAAGAAAAATGAAAATCTTTCTCCCAAAATCTAATATTCAGTTAGGGTGAGGTGCTATTTTTTCAGGCAGGTTCATTTTTCTTCTGGTGCTGCTGCTAGACTAACCCTCACCAAAGGGTGCTTTTAGTCTTTCCTCCTAAAGAAATGACTTGAGAACACTTAGGGGCTTCTGTCATGTTTGAGGCCACGCTCAGCCAGACCTTTCAGAATAAGTTTGCAGTTGATATGCCTGTGGCATTTCCCTGATGTTGGCTGCAAACTAGTTAGGACCTACTTCTGCACTGACTGCACTCGGATAGTGCCGTATTGCAGTAGTTATTCCATTGAAATCATTTGGCTCTGTTGGTATAGTCATATATGAGAAAGGGACGGTAACTGATTCTTTTAGAAATAACTGAAATTTAGCAAAGACAAATTTGAAGTTGTGCTATAGTTTTTCTTGCATATATAAAGCTTTTCTTTTGTAAGAACTGAGGTTTTTATATACTGCTTGTCTGTCACATTATCTAATTGCATTCAATATTGGGCCTTTGCTCTGCCTAGGGGAAGGAGAAGGGAGTTTCTTATAAAGTGTGTGCTGTACATGAGCAAAGACAGGCAGATCTCAAAAAAAAACCAAACAAACCCTCAAAAAAAAGCACGCCACTCCTTCTCTTTTCTCCCTGTATAGGTTTCATGTTACTTTTGCTCTCTTTCTTTATCTAGCTGATCTGTCTTGGTACTTGTACTGTGTTCCACTAGCTAATTTGGGAATATTATTCAAACAGTATTACAGAACAATTTCTATCCTTTCACATGGATCTTGTGATTGTATTATATGTTAAGGTTCCATTTAAAAATGATTTAAAGATGTTTTGCTAAAAAGATCGTTGAAAACCAAAAATTCAGCAGTTTGATTAAAGCAATATTTACACTGATTCTAAAAATAGCCTTGTGATTGTTGATTACCTGTCATATAAAGATGAATCAGTTATTAACACGTTACCTTACAACGTATTGATCAGTTATTTTTTTTAACTGTGGCAAAATTATACTAGAAAATAATAAATAAAACTTGTTTTGTTTGCAAACGACAGCAATCATAATTTTTCTGAACTCTGCCAACAACAGAGTTACATAGACACGGGGTCAGAAAGCCCTCGCCCATTATACTCAAAGTCTATTTGTCTTGACAACTCCAGGGCAGGTCCTTGTCTCAAGAGATCGAGATACACCTCTGTCGTGGGTCAGGCGCATGGAAGTACTTAAATGTTAGGTAGGTTTCGGTGCCGGGACCCACACCCACAGTGGGTGCTGAGCATGTGGGCTGCTGTTCCCAGACACAACCTTTTCTTCTAGGAAGGTGGTGGAGTGCCTTGTTTCTGTTACAGTGTGTGTGAAACAGTGTAGGAAAAGCAAATGTAGTACTCTTCAGTGTCAGCTTGAAGTCACTTCACTTTCACTTGCATTTCTTACCCACCACTCAGCTTTTCCCCTCCTCCTCTTTGTGCAGCATTACAGAGTAGCAGAAAACTGCTTCTGACTACCCGTGTTCTCAGTCTGCCTTTAAACCACACGGGGTCCGTGCTGTTTCTGTAAGTCAGGTGAACGTGTCTTGCAGTCAGCCTGAGGATGTCTGCGTGCCCGTGATACAGCATGATTAGCAGCCTCTGGAGATCACCACCTGAAAACCAGGCATGTTACAAATCGGAGACCTTCTTGGGAGAAGTCAGAGAAACTTATGCAGTACCTGCTGGCAATGTGCCTGACTTCAGCCAAAGATATTGTTAGATGCATTAATTTTAGGAAGCAGACTTTCTCTGTTTTTTTTCAAAGAGCCAATACACAGCTGTGAAATCATTTAGCTAACTGAACTAAGATTATTTGACAAGGAGAAGAGTTCTATTAATATAAACAAGTATGTCTGTGTTTAATTGCCTTCCTCTTTCAAACAACACTGTTATGATCAAATGGAATGTTCCTAAAACATTGTTATTACTACCTTAGCACTCCCATAGAGGAAAGGTGTGAAGTAAAGTAGTAAAAATATCTTAAATTGGCTCAGTATTAGCAAGCAAACCTCTTCTTCTCAGGCTGTTGTATTTCTTGGTGTTTTTTTTTCCTTCCAAGTCCTTTCTACAGGCTTTGTTGCTCGTTTTTGTTTCTTAAAGTTGTCTGTCTCTCCTCCTTCACACTTTCCTCAGTTAGACATTTTTCTTCTCAAACTAGCACTTCCTTTCAATATTGACTTTGCAATAAATTTCTATCTTCCAGGAGAGAGGACCATCTTTTTGGTGATCTCTGCAGGCCCCGGACAGTTCTGAGTGGAATGGCTTAAACAGTACCTCAAAATGACAATGAAAATAAAAAATAATTATACTGTTAGAACAAATCAGATAGCAAAACAGAAGCTGGAGTTCAAATCCCCTTCAAGGCAGACTGAATTTCGATGGGTGCATATATATTGGCATGCTAAGGTGGCAGTAGTGCCTCTTATAGCACTGTTTGGTGCAGCCGATGCTCTCCAGAACAAATGACAAATAAGAAGCTTCAGAGAGGCACAACACTACTTTTTCCTCCCAACACTGTGGCTCCATCCAGCTTGTAATCCATGTGTCCAAAGCCACCTCTCGTTCAGTATTTTGATTTCGCGTCTGGATGAAAATCTAGAAATGGCTACAGTTCTACTCTGACTGCTGTAGAAATCCCTGCACATTTGCGTAGTCAGCTCTATCAAATCTTTAACCTTTAACTTCACTGTTTTACAGCTCTCCTGAATCTGAATATCTGCTTCTTCCACCTAGTTCTGAATGTCATAAAATGAGCAGGATGATTTTCCGACGGATTTCTTTTATGAATTCATCTACAACAACTCATAGTATCTGGGTGCAAAGAATACTTTGAATGTACAAGAGATATACTTCAGTGTGTTGTTCATACCCTTGAGGTTTCCACTATTGAAATTTGTCCCTTTCTTATCCTTCCCCTTTCCCTTTTCCAATTGTTTTCCAACCTGTTTAGCTTATTTTTAAAAATAAATAATAATAAAAAATCTTCTACTGTCATGGAAAAACCTAATAAAAGGGAGTCAAAGGTATGGGTTATATTATCAGACTCATAAAATGGTACTTGATAAAGTGTCACATAGAAGACTTACCAGAAAGTAAAGATTTATGAATTACATGGAAAAAGAAGTGATATAAAAATGCAGTAGAGAAGAGAGACAGGGGAGATATGATTTGTCATTGTGACTGACAGTCAAAAAATAATATTCCTGATTCTTATAGTGA
The DNA here is from genome assembly GCA_031468815.1 of Morus bassanus. Classification (NCBI taxonomy): domain Eukaryota; kingdom Metazoa; phylum Chordata; class Aves; order Suliformes; family Sulidae; genus Morus; species Morus bassanus. The sequence goes on along the minus strand of CM062567.1, from coordinate 13,605,843 downwards.
GTAGTGATATCCTCTGAGACTCACTTTTGAGACTAGTTGTCTGCTATATTCAGTACAGCTTATTGATGGAAATGTGGGGAGGAGCAGCCTTATAACAGACCTTTGGAATATTCCAAAGAAAGAGAGGAGTCTACTGAATGATAAAATCTTGTTCCATGTGACACTGTTAAAACAGTCAAACCACCAGGTGTTGACTTCAAGTTCATCATCTTCAGTAGCTCATTTGAGGGTTCTTACACAACTACCTTGTGGCAGCAATATGTAGAGTTCAAGGAGTTCAAGATAGTTTATTACTATAGTGTAGCTAATGAAGCATAGTGAAAAAATGCCAAAGGGCCAGTCGCAAACCTCGGTAAAAGCAATGACCAAGGATGAGAGCCAAAAACCCTCACAGATTAAGAAGAACTGAAGACAGCCATAAAACATCTTGTGTTTGGAAAAAAAAAATCAAGAAGTCTGAATTTTTCCTAAAACATTTCTCACTTACATTCTTATAGGTTTTTTTTTTCTGCAAAATTAAATTATTTCATCATCTTCTTGGGAATGAAATAGAGAATGTTCTGCTTTTTGCTCTTCTTCAGGTTTCTATGGACTTAGTATTGCAATCTGTCCATGTTATATACTAATTAATTAATTAGATTGAAACTGGAGCCTTGTTTTCAATATTGCCACACATTATGTTTTAAAATGTCCTAAACTGTGAATGCAAACATTTGAAGAATTAATGGCATTAAATTAGGAAAGGAAAGATTGCTTTAGCTAGGATCAAGGAAGGTCTTCAGTCTATTCTGGACTAAAGTTCTAAAAACTTGTGATCAAGCAAGAGTAGAAATTGTGTTTTGCAGTGTGAAAGGAAGTGGCCTTGGATGCATGTGTAACACCACCTCAACAGAAAATATACAAAAATTATGTTTTCATTTAAAAATCTTTGTGCTTTCCTGTAAAATTCCTGTAAGATTTCATATAAAAATCCCAAGGGAGTAAACAAATGCTTTTTGCAAACATGGACTATGCATGTGTTAAGGCCAATATCAATCTGATGTCCATGGCCTTGGATATGAATATGATTGGCAGACAAATTCTCTGCAGTTTAGGTAGTGCTTCTCAAGAAATGACTAGGTAGCTCAAGTTCCAGTCCACAACCGTTGGAGAATTGAACATGCATTCTTCTGCAGAAGTCTCCAAATTCTCAAGAAGTCAATAATTATTTACAAATCCTTCTTAATGAAAAAGAATTAATGACTTTGAAAAATGCAAAAAGGATATGTCGAAAATAAATAATAACACACTCCTTGTCCAGATAGTTTCACAATTGTCCATTTAGTTCCCTTCCCATTTTACGAGAAAAAACATCCCATAATGTGTCCTTTCTGCTCTTTGAGGTAAAAGTAGCAACAGTTTCACATGAATAGTGAGATTGTACAATTTGGATATCTGTCCTTGAAATATCTGACAAATTTTCCTAGGAGGACCAATGTATTACTAAACTGGAGTTAAGGAGTTGATAGAAATGTCCACAAGTTTCCATTCAGCTCTATTCGTGTCCTTTACTTCTGCTTTCAGGAAAGAGTCCCTTACACCAAAAGAAGGGATTGTTGAGTAATGTACATCTCTTGGAAAGTTTCCTTTTTTTGCACATTATTGTTTCATCTCCTCCTCAGGTTTCCCTGAGAAAATCTCTCCCATCCAAAAGTCCAACTTTATGCAAGCTTGTAAGGTTCTCTTAAGAGTCACTAGATACAGTGCAGATAGGCTACAGTTGAATGAAAGGCTAGAGTACCCACTTTTTGCTCCTCACTGATAAAGGAAGAAGATGAATTTTTGTTTGTTAGTTTCTTTGCTTATTTTTCCAAGTGTAAATTTTCTATGGCTATTAATAGTGGCCCAAGGTTAATCCTGATGAAATTTTGCTGCTGGTTTTTCAAGGGCCTAAAATTCTACTAGAAAGAAAGAGAGATTAAAAAAAAAAACATAGCTTTTTGTTCTTGACCCCTAGGTACTATATACACATGCGTTTGGTGACTGTTGCTTTTGTAGCAATACAAAAAAATGCAAACAAACAAAAAAATTCAACCCTCCAGAAAACTCCCTGTACTTTATGTACTTTAGGTACTGAATATTTATGGTCAGAAAATCCAGGCTGGCCATTTTAAATATATGAGAACATCTGGAAGTTCCCTAGTTCAGGAATATCATCAGGCAGAAAAAAAATCACAAGCAAAAAAGAGCAATGATGTTGACAAAGAAATATTGTGAACGTTTAATGGCAGTTCCAGTAGCTGTACAGTGTATTGTAGTTAAATAGTTTTGTCAGCTGCTTTTCTTGTAACCATTGGCCATGCCATAGTTCTGTATAAACCTTTGTGGGAGATAGAATCAGCTTTAATGAAATTTGAGTAGCTGACATATTAGGCAATGTATTATACTGGAAGAAATGCTCCTTGATGTTTTTCCAAAGGACTGTCTCTCAACTGTAATCACTTTTTCCTTACATGCATGATGTCACCACAGACTTTTAAGAAACTGATTATTTTGACATTCACTGTAAAATACATAGTTTAAGAGCATCTTGGGCTCTTTAGAAATTATTTCCTTTATCCTATATTTATATCCTATAAACTCTCTAGCAACAGCAGGTAGCAGAAGCTGATTTCATCAGGTCTGCTAGCTGCTGGGCCAGTGAACCAGAACCCATGCAATAGGAAAATCTTGCTCATTTTGCTGCTCTAACAACTTTGAACTCCATCACGGAAAAAGTATTTTAGAAGACAACAAGTTACAAAGAAAATTTATTCATACATATTTTTAAAATAATCTATTTAAAAAAAGTGTTGTTTGTCAGTTAATGAATATCAGTTCAAATGGTTTAAATACCTAAATGCCAGATTGCAGAAGTTATTTCAGCCCAAAGGAAAATAATCATAATCTGTGCTTTAGTACCCTGAATTTAGAAATTTCAACACCCAAAAATTCAGCCCCAGCAAGATGACTCAGAACATCTGAAATACTTACCCATCCCTTCAGAGTGGAATCATCCCTTCAGTGGAATCAAAAACAAGCTGGAAAGTGTAGATGGTAAGCAGAGGTTTCCTAAAGCTATCAATGGGAAATGTGCAGCATGCCAAGCTTCAGCTTGTCTTTAAAGCACAGATGCTTGATTCAAGACTGCATATTTGGTGCTTCTTCCCATTCCTAGTCCAAGTTAGGCAGCCTGCCAAGTGTTGACTCCTTCTGTTTAAAAAAAAAAAAACAAACACAGAAAAACCCCCAAAAAACAAACATTTGCTGGAGAAGTTTTTGCTGCCTATCTTTGGCTTAATAAATTTTGTACTTGCCCAGGCTATTTTAGACCTCAGCTCAATTTCCTCTTCAGTCTGAGATGGATCAGACTTCTGTTTACCACTTTATAAAAGAATACCCTCACTACTAGGTTATAAAGCAGGTGCGGAGAAGGAAGGAAAAGGAGCAAAGGGAGCAATACAGTCAAACTCTCTTATTGAGATCGATCACCAAGGGCCAAAGGCAAACAAAAAAGCAAGAAGGGCATGTCTCTGCAGTTCACCAGTTACAGCACCCTGCTCATGCTGAGTAGCAGGAGCTCTCATTGAAACAAGAGAAAGGAGACCACAGCTTTAATTGTTTGAAGAACTTGTTCCTTTATTTGTAATTTATTGTTACTCTCCTTTAATACAAATAAAAATTTTGGCTCGCTGGCTATCTATATCTAACTTCTTTATTTTTTTATCCTATTTTCCTTCCAAACTACTTAATAACTCTTCTACTTCATCTGAAACAAGAATTGCTCTTAATTCTTCTGTATCTTTGACTAGAGAATATGATGACAATATTTTCTGTTCTGTATGAGGAAGGTTTCTGTTCTTTCTCCAAACTTCCTGTTCCTAGATTTGATTATGACCATCATAAAGTCTGCGTTACAACTGGAAGAAGTTCTGTATTGTCTTTGAGTTAACACTTCTTCTGTCCTAAATTGGATGGCTTCAGCGGAGTTGCACCACATTTCAGCATCTGAAAATCTGGTTCAGCATTTCAGTTTGCAATTGGGAATGTGAAGTGGCAGCAGTTTAAAGAGAGCTTGTCTAGCCTTGTCAGGCCTTGCATCTTGTTTCAGATGATTTGCTTACACTATAATGACTTTATTTTGGCTGTGTTTATATCTTATTCATTGTCACTTTCCAGCTGTCGTGTCCCAACCTCAGAGGGAGGAGAGCGACCAAGGTTCTAATGATCCCCTTGGACTAAATTAAGGTGAAACAACACCAAACGATCAATCAAACATTTTGTTTTTATTCTAACACAGAAAGTAACTTAAACTTGGAAAGGCAATTCGAACTTGAAAACATGGAAAAGCGTTAGCGGTGTGGATTCTTATTAAGAATATTCATAAAAGAAGAAGAAGAGAAAAGAAAGGAAAGAGAGAGAGAGAGAGAGATCACCGGTCCAGGTTCCAGCATTGGTCCGGCCAACGGAGGGTGGGTGTCTGGTCGGTAGGAGCACTCATCCAAAAAAAAAAAAAAAAAGGAAAAAAAAGAAAAAAAGCCCCAAATGGCACTTGCCTTCCCCTTTTATATTCATCTTGTGAGTGTTTAAGACATTTCTCCAAAAAGTTCAAGGGATCTCCACCCCTTGTCCCCTTATCAAGTATTGTCTCCTGCCCATTGGTTAGCTCTCCTCGCTAGCTATGTAAATTAGCACGCATTCTCCTTCCAGGAGTAGGGGGGCAAGTCTTTTCAGCCCTGAATTGGATCGGTGGACGCGATCTCCCCCTGCCACCTTTACCTTTCACCTAGTTACCGCGGTTTTAGTACTTCATCAACCAGCTGAGGGGGGTGTTCACTCTTAGCAGTCTCTCAGTTCTTCTTCGAGGATATAGTCATCCTTATCTCTCAGCTTTTGTCTTCTGACTGATAAATTGGCCTTGGTGCTAGACTGCTTGTTCTTCCAGTTGGACTCCTACACCAGGTTTACAACATTACTGTGCTGGTATGAGGAAAGTGACTTTCACAGCTTCATGTAGGATCATGAATACAAACCACATTTACATTTGCAAATATAGATATTGATAGTGCTTATATATGTCAGTAGGGGAATACCAACAGCACCAGGCAATGTGATCAGTCATCATCAAGCAGCAACCCTGAATAGAGAATTTTCTAATAGCCCTTTGCAGTCATCTTTGCAGTACTTCAGTGCAACAGTGCCAATCAACATACATCTATGGAAAGCATCTCACCAAATGGACTCCAAATAAGATACTGGAAAGATTCAACTTTGGTTGATAGGATACTGTCAGGCTTCTGCAAGGCTTTGGATATTGTGCTGCACAAAGAAATCAGAACAATGTTAAATCAACATCAGCTATTTGTAAACCATATGGATTAATTGCTAACCAACAGCACAATAGGGAATTATCATACTGATGTGTTTTTGCAATTTGCAGACTAATTGATTTTTGACCCTACTCCTTTTTGTTATTAAGCATATATTTTTTAATCTGTGACGTAAAAAAAACATAAAGTCCTCATCACCAGCAACAGTAGCTGACACAAAAATAGGTTAAGTGGCAAATAACAGAGAAGATGTCATCAATCCTTGCTTGTTAGACAGCATAAACAAATTATATGCATTTCAGTATATGCAAACATAATCTTGTATTAAAACAGTAAATGGAGTTCATATCCCCTGAATGTAGGACTCCTTTCTGGAAAGTTGTTAGTCTAAAAAAGGACCTGGGGGCTGTGGGAGCTAGCCAGTTTAACATAAATTCCTAGTTTGAAACAGCGGTAGAGAGATGTATGTGGTCCTTAGAAGCGGAACCCAGAGAAGGACTAGAGTGCTGTCTCTGTTTTCTTCTGATGTGAATGCTGCTGCACAGAAGAGCTTTGAGAATGGTCAGAGGAACTGAAAACATGCCTTATAGTAAGGTCCTGAAAAAGTTCACTTTGTTCAGTAAATGATAGAGAATTTCAAGGATAACAAAAGCACAATTTGTAAGTACTTTGAACTAGAACAAAAATAAACTGCAAAGTTCTGCCAAAAGGTTAATTAGCTATTGGTGGCAGCGACTCATTGTGGATGGTAGGAGAGCCTCACTGAGGACTTCAAAATCAAATGTGAACATTTTTCTAAAGTGTTTACTCTGATTCAAACAGAAATACTAAGCTGAAAGGAGAAATTAAATCATAAAAGTCCAATGGCCTGTATCATGCAGAAGCTTAGGCTACAATCACAGTAGTCCATTTTGGCTTTAATATTTCTGTGAAGCCAGCTTGCATATTAATATCACAATCAATATTCATTTATCCACATAATGTGCTTGCCAAATATATCTTTTATTTCTCTTTTATAGATGATGAGCTGAGAGAAATACATTTGTCAGGGGCATACAATCCAGTTCAGACCTCCCTAATGCCATATATTTTCCAGCGTATTCAGCAGCATAAGTTTTTGCCTAAAGGAGTGACTCCTGTAAAAGTGTGTCCCCTCCCACCCCAATACAAAACAGAACAGCTACCTGTAGCTGTGAAAGTCTTACTATGTTACATGGCTATATAATTCCTACATGGACACCAAGATTTCTAAAAAATTTTCAGCTAAATGGTTGACCAAGAATAAAAGGGTTCAGAATTAACAGCAAATGTCTAGATCCTCTATGCAAACATGCACGTGGAGATGGGTTTTCACTGTATGTTTGTCATTATCAGAGAAAAAAAAAAATGCATTAAAAATCCAAAAGCACATTCTTTTCATAGCCAAAAATGCACAGTTTCAGCCTAAATAAGCCAATGTAAAATGCATGAATTTATTAATTTTTTCAGTATATCACTTTACTCCTGTCACTCACTCCCCTCTACTTATCTTAAAGTTTTCCTGATCTTAGAAATCTCCAGTGCTTGTAATTTGCCACAGTACTTGCTACAAAAAAAGGCAAGGTGGAAAACTGATGAGTTGCCTTAAGCTGACTTCTTCGAAATTCAGTTTTTCACAGTATCCTGTGCCAGTGTGTATGGTGCAAAATGACTCCCATTTAATTTCCTTCCACAAAGATACTACCCTATGAGTCTGATGCAAGCCAAGACAGGGATAGGATACCAGTGTAAAATTTCATGACCACCAACAAGATTGAGTTCTCTAGAGTGCAACAACCCAAATTATATTTTTGTGATAGGGTTTCCTTTTAATCATGGTAGTTGTCACTGTTAGTGCATCTTTATTAAAGCTAATTTCGGAGTAAAATGCTACATATATATGTATGTGTATATGCATATTTGTGTGTATGTTATGTGATATATCAAATGGTGTGCACCTTCACTTCCTGCATGTCTCTGAATTTTGATGACATATAGGCCAGTTTGCTATAATATAATTTCAAAAAATAGTAATGAAGAGAAATAAAAATAAGCAACTTACTTAAAATATTTTCCTTGCAATTAAGGCTCCTGGAAATGCATCTGCTTTCAGCAAAGTACAAGCAGGCACCCCTTCTTTAGATCTTTACACAAAATTTCTTTAGTCTATGCATTGGCTGCAATGTAGTTCATATCCTTTGAATTCTCTCTGTTTGGAATGAAAACTGACACACCTTTTGTGCACATCCTGTTTGCCTTGACTATAAACAGGGAAGTCTGATCTTTGGTTTCTTAGGCTGCTAACACTTGTTCTTCTTACCTTTTCTGGTCACACAGAAAAATCTTGCTAATACTTATGTGTTTCATCTTGGGGTTTTGGGGAGATGTTTTGAGCTTCTGCAGACATTCACCATTTTTTCAGATAAGGCCACTTATAGGAATTTTATCAGTTTACTGATACTCATCTGGATAACCATTTTCTAACTTTTGTTTCCTAAACTAAGAAAGAATCATTTAAAGCAGTTAGCTTATGGCAATATGTATTTTTTCATTGGCTTTTCTCTGACTAGGATAGCATAAGCTTTCCTTCTAGCATTCCCTCTAGGTTCATAAGATGCATCAAGAAGGACCATGCATTAGGCTAGATTCTTTCCGTGGTTAAATATTTCTTTCTTCAGGGGATGAGTTGAAGAGGGCAAAAGGTGATGATACGACAGCTTTTTATACACACGTTCCAGTTTTGGGGAAGCCTGAGGCTGTTTCAGCTCCTTTCACAACTAAGAAGAGCCTTATATCTGACAAGAGGTCCTTCAGACTGCAGTCAGATGCACTCAGAGACCTTAAAAGGGTTTCACTCACTTGGCTAGACTATTTAAATCTAGGACAGGATCAAAAAACATGCAGTTTGCAAAAAGGCAGAAAATTCTGCCCAGGGAACAATGATATTATGTAACTAAGCTTATGCAAGTACTTTACATTTCTTGACAAAGATACAGCACTTTAAAGTGCCATGGTCAGTAACCCATTGCTTTAGGCTACAAATCATCTGGTCTTATATCAGCATTTTTTTCTCTCTTTGGAGTCCAGTTATTCTATAACTGCTGCATTTCGGTAATTGAACCAAAGTATTCTTCCAGTTTTCGTTCCACAACTTCAGTAGCTTGCAGTTGTGATTTCACTGCCAACTGCCCATTTCAGGCCTGTAGCCATTAGAGGGCAGACCATAACAAATTGTTGCTAAGTCGTCATGTATTTAGTCTCACCAGTGCTATATGTGCCAACTAGAAGTCTTGAGAGACATTTTCAACTCTACTTTGAAGTGAATAAGTTACAACAGCAATGCAAAGACTGGCAAGGCAATTTTTTTATCATTATTTTGCTACTCTCATCTAATTCTGGTGTTAGAGATTGCATCTCCAGGATTTGCTTCTGCAGCTCTTCTGTGAGCTCTAGTGGAGCTCCATCTGTTAAAAAGTAAAAAAAATTTCACTTTCGTTGTGCTACTGTTATAACAACTGAACTCTGTTGGACCGGTGATCTCTTTGGGAGAGTGTACTGGTTTTGGCTGGGACAGAGTTAAAATTCTTCATAGTAGCTTGTATGGTGCTCTGGTTTGGATTTGTTGATAACACAGGGGTGTTTTAGCTATTGCTGAGCATCGCTTACACAGCATCAAGACCTTTTCTTCTTCTCACCCCACCCCACGAGCGAGGAGGCTGGGGGGGCAAAAGGAGCTGGGAGGGGACACGGCTGGGACAGCTGACCCCAACTGACCAAAGGGATATTCCATATCATATGACGTTATGCTCAGTATATAAAGCTGGGGAAGATGAAGGAAGGGGGGCACGTTTGGAGTGATGGTGTTTGTCTTCCCAAGTAACCGTTATGCATGATGGAGCCCTGCTGTCCTGGGGATGGCTGAACACCTGCCTGCCCATGGGAAGGAGTGAATGAATTCTTTGTTTTGCTTTGCTTGTGTGAGTAGCTTTTGCTTTCCCTATTAAACTGTCTTTATTTCAACCCACAAGTTTCCTCACTTTTACCCATCCAATACTCTCACCAGGCCTGCTGTGGGAGGAATGAGTGAGCGGCTGGATATACTGGCTGGGGTTAAACCCTGACAAAGGGTTAATATGCATTCAGATCATCTGTCATTTATCTCTCTTTTTACTTAGGGAAAATGGCTGGGTGAGACACTGGAGTTATGAACATGATTCGTTAGTGAATGTAAGGAACAGAAATTAAAGAGGCAGGAGAAGGATGGATAATAATGACTTACAAGTGAACAACAGCACAATTCTGTTGCCTACATGTGTAGCTAACACACAATACAGATGTGCGCACTCATCCGCTTACATACAAAAAACTCCCAAATCCAACAACCTTCTCCCCCACCCCCAAAATGCCTTGGTTTAAAAGGTGTGGAATTCTAGAACATTTTTAAGAGTAACATGAAACTCCATAATAGATACAGATGTGGTTTATGACTACATACCCCCAGTAACTGAATTATTTTAAATAATAAATTTTACCTGAATGAACAGAAAAGCATATTAGGGCTATTATTCTTATTTGTATATTAAGACCATCTAAGAAGAGGAAAGAAAAATAGGAAAATTTGATTTTCTAAAATGTATTAATCTCTTAGAAATGTAGGTCTTCAGAGTTAAGGCTCGCAGAGAAGTACTTTAAATTTTCTTAACTGAGATAATCCTGCAGTAATTGTCCATAAGGCTGGTTTGAAGATTGATGTGAATAAACTTTTGAAAAAGCTAGAGAGTAGGAACTGAATACGTTATAGAAATTACAGCACACAGACCTATCCAGAGCCTCAAGTAAACTATCCAAATTAAAACTATTTCTGAATTATTTTTATATTTGGTCTGCCAAAGGCCAGTAGAATTATGAGGGCAGAAGAAGTGACTGAAATAGATTAATCTGTCACCCTTTTGCAGCCCACTGGAAACAGAAGCTGCAGATGTTAGAAATAGGAGTAAATCATCTTTTACTGGAGTTCTGAGAGTCACTATGATGACAACTATGTCTTCACAACTGCAGAAAGCCAATTCTATCTCTATCAGATTCCCTCACTGCTTTTTTAGGACTAGTAGGGGGTAAAGTAATGGGTGACAGCTGAGACAACAGGTCTTCTTGGATTGCTAAGTAAACATCTGGGCATCACCAACACCCCTGGAATCTTTTGGTTAACTTGAAGTTATGAATCATGTTAGCCAGACTGAAATGGCCTAGAAGAAGCCTGTACCACAATCAAGGGTCTAAGGCAGCATTTACTCTTTCCATTACACACTGAGCCAAATTTGAAAATTTTCTTCCCCATGAATCTCCTGGCCCTCTAAAGGATATTGACAAATTTATTTCTAATTATTTTTCACATTATAGAGACAGGCTTTCTACTGCCTAATATTATTTTCATTGTTCTTTCTAGATTTTCTTAAAAAATTATTCAGTGACAAGAAGTCTTGCAATATTTAGCCTCACACTATTTCCACAAAACTTTTCTTCCTCTCATGTAAATCACCTTCCTGAAAAGCACACAAAAATCAGTTGGGTGATGTCATGGTTTTAGCTGGGATAGTCAATTTTCTTCACTGTAGCTAGCATAGTGCTGTGTTTTAGACTTAGTATGAAAATAATGTTGATAACACACTAATGTTTTAGTTGTTGCTGGGTAGTGCTTACACTAGTCAAGGACTTTCTAGCTTCCCATGCTCTGCCAGGTGCACAAGAAGCTGGGAGGGGAGGGGATACAACCAGGAGAGCTGATCCGAATTGGCCAAAGGGATATTCCATATCATGTGACATCACGCCCAGTATATTAACTGGGGGGAATTGGCCAGGGGAAGCAGCAATCGCGGCTCGGGGACTGGTGGCGTCGGTCGGTGGATGGTGAGCGGTTGCAGCACTTGTTGTTCAGGGTTTTTTGTTTTTTTTTTTCCTTCTTCCAAGGTTTCTTCTCTCTCTCGCTCATTATTTTTTTTCTTTTCATTGTATTATTATTATTATTATTATTATTATTATTATTATTATTATTATTATTGCTGTTTTATTTTAATTATTAAACTGTTCTTATCTTAACCCACGAGTTTTCTTACTTTGGCCCTTCCGATTCTCTCCCCCATCGCACAAGGATGGGGGAGTGAGCGAGCAGCTGTGTGGTGCTTGGTTGCTGACTGGGGCTAAACCACAACAGGTGATAATAAGCTTCTGGAGCTATATTTCTCCCAGAGTCGGGATAATTTCTGTCCCCCTTTGCTCTGTAGCTCCTTATTCTGTTGGCTGGATTAAATCCAAAACCCAAAGTCCTATTCATACACAGAAGCTTGCAAACTGTGTGTCTCTGCTCAGTTCCTGTCCGGAGAGCCTAAAATTTGCACCATTTCAACAGTATTTTGATTCAAAATTTCCTCAAGGATTGTGATTCACAATCTTTTTCTTTCTTTCTTTCTTTCTTTCTTTCTTTCTTTCTTTCTTTCTTTCTTTCTTTCCTTCTTTCTTTCTTTCTTTCTTTCTTTCCTCCTTTCTTTCTTTCCTCCTTTCTTTCATCCTATAGTTCAATTAGGGGATTATCCTACTTTCCTTTTACTCTTTAGCATCTTTAGAAACTTCCCTTCTTGTTAGTAAGCGAAGTGCTAAGAGATCACAGAGGGTTCCCTCATACTGAATCTTATTTATTCCCTTTGAAATCTATTTCTTAATTCTTTTCTGCTGTAGGCAAGGCCTTTATTTCCACCATAATTCTTTGCATGAGAACAGATCAGCAGTTTCCTCTAAAGTGAAAAACTTTCTACAGCAATGGGTGAAAGATGTGTGCTTTGCTTTCCCAAGCACAAGTTCTGTTACTGCAACAACTTGTTTTGTTTCCAGTTAACCCCGGAGAGGCATACACACCGACAGCAGTTTTGCTGCAGAATTCAGAAATAGCTGTTTGCTTTTAAAAGCTGTTAATGCTTAACTTTAAAACTGCACTTTTATCATGTAGTATTTAGTCTTCTGGCAAGACATTGTTTTTTTTCTGGATACTTTGGCTTTGCTTTTCAGTAACTCTAAGAATTTTTTATTCCATTCTGAAATCTAAGAACAGGCTTTGTTCGCCCTCAGAGAATACCCCATGTGTAACATAAAGCTAACCTAAGTGTTAAAATACTTCTGCTCCCTACCACTAGCCCAGGGCTATCACCAAAGAGCACTGCACAGTAGCACTCTCTTTACAGAAGCTTGCAGGCCTTTAGGGGAAGCATAAGATAAAACTTGAAATAAATCAAGGGCTGACCTGCATGGAAAGGGTAAGCATAACTTATCACCAAGTTTGCCTCTGTTATCCTTATACAGAGAATGACATTAGTGACTGACCTAAATCTCTAAGCCAGTATGCCAAACTAGCCAATTAGTCAAGTCTTGTCTAGAACTTGCACTTGGTGTTCGTGTGATGTGTACACCACAGCAGAAGGTTTCCATTAGAACATCCAATTTTTGCTGGATGGCTGCTGCAATGCCTCTGACAGGGAAACCTTTCCCTCTGAAAGAGCTAACAAGCTTTATGCAGCCAAAAATCATTCTTGCATATACCTTTTCACTTTCTGAGCTTGCCTTCAAGAGTCAATGCTGCCCTTCTCTCCCGTTACTGTGTTTGCCAGCTTATATTACAGCCAGCTGATGGGAGTCTCCTATCTTGCTTTTCAAGGAATTCTTCATTAAACACATTTGTGTTCAGCATTACATTTTTGATTCCTGCCACAATCTTTTCTGCACCTTTTAGTTCTTGTTATTGCTGTTTATGTAGAATATATTCTCCACTTTGCAGGAATATAAGTGGCAAGGGTTGTATCCTGTTTCCTATTTTAATTTCCATTTTTATCTAGATTTCCTTTAACCAGAAGTTATACTTTTAGTGATTTTCTGACTCACTTTTGTTTTTCTTTTTAGGGGAATGTATTAAACTTCCCTTTAGCTTCACTTTGGCTCAGGATCAATATTTCAACTACATTCATATCTTTGATATATAGCATTTGGCTGGCAGAGAGTATAAAAAGCAATATATTATTTTCCTCTAAAGAAGAATGGGAATCTGATGTGCAGATTACCCACTAAGTGGTTGTGAGGATTTATTTCAATTCTCCTAAGAACCTGTTAGTATATAATTTGTTGTGTAGGATTTATTACCCTCCCAAGAGATTTCATTCAGTGTGTACGAACATTTCCCTGATGTACCAAGATGTGCGATTGTGGATGGATTTTCTTGTTAATATGATACAGAGTTGCCCCACTACTTCTTGGGACATCTTCAGTCTTGGCATTACTTGTCTCCATTAGCTCTTCCAAAGTAAGATCAATATGCTGTATCCCTTCGCTTTGATTACACTGCCATATACGGATTTATCTTTATTAAAAATGCAGCCAAAGTTATCAGTAGTACCACTTGTGGTCACAAATCTTTAAATTTGCCTTCTTTAAAGGATAAAGTCCCAATATTGTATTCTTAGATCACATTGTATTTTCAAAAATCTTCTTATTCTCATATTCTTATCTACCATATAGTTTACTCTTAGCATTCCATATGGACGTTAAAATCTTCCTATCTGTACAATATAAGAATTACTGTAGTTCTAAAGAGTAATTATTTAAAAAGCACTTTGAAACAAACATATATCTGATACCAAACTTCAGGATGACTGGAGCTGTACCTATGTTCAAGACGTTCTTACTGCATCCATTACCTATCGAAATCAGCATAAAAAACTCCCTATGAATTCAGTGAATATCAGATCAAGGAGATAGTTTTTAAAATGTTGCTGAGCGAGTTTATTCTACATGATGCTATGTCACTGGACCTAAACACTTCATTAGGCAACTTATTCCCTCTTCTGCAAAGAGAGCACAGAAAACACCAAGCTCTTCCTTTCAAAGGAGAATTTAAGACTAAAGGGGATTTAAAGGAGATAAGGCTAGGGGGAAAAAAAGTCATGAGTATTATAGGTATATAGCAACCTTAGTGGATGGGCAATTGATATTTGGATGGATGCACAAGGTTTCTTCCAACTCTCCTTTTTAATAACTGTTATTATTATTGAAATTATTTAAAAGCCTATACTTGTTCAGTGCCACAGTTGTTAAAACAGAAGAGCTACATCAGATGCTAAGTGATGTTTTTGAATAAGACTTGAATTTGTCCTACCAAATATGTATACATATTACAAAGAAAGGACTTCAGGCATGGAATCATAGAAATGTAGGTTCCAAGGAACTTCCAGATATCATCTAATGCAGCCTGTGATTTGAAGTAGGACTATTGCCAACACTAGACTTATCTAGTCATAGGTTTGTCTTGGCAAGTTGTGAGAAATTCCAAGGACAGACATTTCACACTTCTCTAGAAATCCTGTTCCAGTGTTAGTGTACCCTGATAATGATTCCTTTCTCCTAATTTTCAAACTAAACATCTCAAAACATATTTTGTAGCCATTTTTAGAAGTGTTATAGGATTGAAATTCAGACCTAAATAAATCATGCTTTGGAAATGATAAAAAACTCCTTAAAAGCCAAAGTCAGGACCATGTGTACAGAAAGCATAACCAAAGATGTCCAAGGATGCCTGATCACCTTTGACAATACACCCTTCTCCACTCACCTTTCTGTAGTTTATACGCATGCTCTAATCTCTGGAGGATGTTGTGACTTGAAGTTATTCCTAATCTGATTTTTTTTCCAGAGTAAAATTTCATTTTTCCTGCTTCAGTGTGCTTCCCACAAGTATTTTTATGATGAGCAATTGTTTCATATGAGTGACAGAGTTGATTGAAATGGCAATATTTCTAAGGGATATAAGAAATCTCAGGTGTCAAAATAATTAACCTACCTGCAGTCTCAATTTGTCCATTCTTCAGAGATGATTAAGAACTAGCCAAGTTTGTCTTTGAATAGTAATGCCAGAATAAACCAATCCCATGACAGAGAATAGTCTTGGAAAGGGAAATTGTTCATAACAAAAAAGGCAAGTGGAGATGTGAACAAGAAATAAAAAAATAACATGACGTGGTTGGAGCTGATCTTGTTTTCTTGAGCAGATTAGAAAACTGATATAGAAGGAAAGCACTCCTAAGACAGTTGCAAGGACTCTTTATAGAAGGATACTCATATTGCTCAAATGCATCAGGGCAAAAGGAAAAGCTGCTTAATTTTTCCACAAAAATATTTTTCTCAGTGTAATTGCAATGGCAACTGTTAATAAAATAAAGCTATTCATCCCTGTCATCATAGCCCAGATTAAATGGCCCTAAAATCACTGAAACAGCATTTCTGTGATTAGGTTGATGGGTATTTACAATCCTTAATGAAACATTATATAGTCATTTGCGCAAGGCATGAGCATATTGTGTACTGAAATTGTCACATAGCCAAGTTAAAATTATCCTCAATACAGATAGCATCTCAGCAGCATGCCATGCTGTGCAAAAAAACCCCAAAACAATCAAAAAACAAATCCCTGCAAAAAAAGTCAAAATTTATAATTTTGGTCATTATCTATTTTCATCTATAAACTTGTATTAAATAATTTTAAAGCGTATTTAATAGCAACCTTACAGATTTTGATTATTATGTTACCTTTTATGTAAAGTGTTTCACTGACAAGAAAAATTCTACATCTGTTTTAAATCAACACAGCTCTATTTCCTTCAGTACCTCTTTATGCCAGGTGAGGATCAGACCATTGGAACTAGTTGCTGTTGAATGGGAAGCCTTGAACCACAGCTCTGCTGTGGGACACTCTTGGGCCAGTCTTAAATGAGACTCTGATGGCCACACCTGTGGAGCTCTCAGTACATGATCACAACCAATGTCTTCATGCCAAATTTAATATAGGTTGAAGTCAGTTGCCTTTTAAACAGTCTTCATGTGAAGCCTCCATGCCTTCTATTGCAAAAGCTACAGACTCCTATAGGGAAACAGTGTAGGTCACTAGGCTGTGCATGTGTATAGTTATATAGTCAGTAAATAGGGGTTATGCGAGTCATGTGATTTTCTTCAATATAGAGAACAAAAGCAGTGTTGGAGATCTAAAATGATTATAAGAATTCTCCAACAGCTCATCTTCACTATGGTAAACTACTGGAACACCCTGAATTTCTAGCTTTATAATTTCTTTGGGACATGACTAAGACCGCTTTTTCTCTACCATCTAGAATGCTCCTACAATTTTTTACTGAATGCATAATTACAACTTTTTCTACACAGTGACTGAACTGAGGCCTGTGGATACCAAAACGCTCAGCTTTGCGGGGATGGAGAGTTGGCTGTTGCATTTCTCATTTGATTTTTATTAAACAGCAGAATGTTGAGATTGTTCATTTTCTTTCCCCATAGCCTTGGTTTTCTAGTTTTTCAGCTGCAGTGCAGAAACTCTGTTTTCTTTAGTTTTGTCCTGATCCTGCCATTGGTTGTTTGAGTTCAAAATTAGAATTCAGATTCAGGAAAAGATACCCAAATATAAGTGTCAAACTTTGAACTAGATGTCTAAGCTATTATAGTCAAAGGATTCTTGATAATCCTTTGACTCTCTCTTGAGAGCTACCAAGATAATCAGGGGACTGGAGCACTTGCCTTATGAGGAAAGGCTGAGAGACCTGGGTTTGTTCAGCCTGGAGAAGAGAAGACTGAGGGGGGATCTTATCAATGCTTATAAATATCTGAAGGGTGGGTGTCAAGAGGATGGGACCGGACCCTTTTCAGTGGTGCCCAATGACAGGAGAAGGGGCAATGGGCACAACTTGGAACACAGGAAGTTCCACCTAAACATGAGAAAAAACTTCTTTACTGTGAGGGTGCCAGAGCAGTGGAACTGGCTGCCCAGAGAGGTTGTGGAAACTCCTTCCCTGGAGGCATTCAAAACCTGCCTGGACATGGCCCTGTGCACCCTGCTGTGGGTGTACCTGCTCAAGCAGGGGGGTTGGACAAGATGATCTCCAGAGGTCCCTTCCAACCCCTACCGTGCTGTGATTCTGTGATTCTCTGCTGTCAGTGAAGCCTAGGTAATGTGCCAGCTCACCCTACAGTAAATACGTATCTGTATCTGGGAGGTCAATCCTTCCCCCGCTGGCTGCATTACCCGCTGGCCAAAGCATGGTATACATTTTCATGTGTCCAACTAAGGAGCTTGGACATTGCCACTTGACTCTTGACCTTAACTCTTGAGCTCAAGCTATGAGGACTTACATATTCAGTGCAAGAAGGTCCTAATTCTGTGTTTGATAGTAGCCAAGATGTAATCATTCTACCTATAATTGCACAGAAGATGGCCACCTGACAGCAGATCTGTCTCCTTTTGATTTTTGTACAAATTGCCCAGCATAGTGAGGCAATTACTATTTAGGCTTTCAAATCCTAACTCACTTTGAGGTTCTTTATATGTATGAATGCTGGCTGTAAAACTGGTACATAAA
The DNA here is from genome assembly GCA_031468815.1 of Morus bassanus. Taxonomy (NCBI): domain Eukaryota; kingdom Metazoa; phylum Chordata; class Aves; order Suliformes; family Sulidae; genus Morus; species Morus bassanus. The sequence goes on along the minus strand of CM062567.1, from coordinate 13,588,022 downwards.
AGGTGTATAATTTTTTTGTGGCTATTTTGCCACTGCCTTACCTCCCTGGAATAAAATGCTTTTCCTGAAAGCTTTGATGTATGACAGCTGATAAACATTTGTCTAAAAAGATTCTGGTCATGTCTTCAGATGGTTAGTCTTCCCAGATATTCTAAGAATTAAAGGCATCATAGTGTGTTAACTGAGAATAGAAATACCCAGGAAAAACCTTTTGAAATCTTTTGGACAGTTCCAACCAAAACCAGCATGTATGTAGCTATAGAAATGAAATGCCATAATTTATTGATTCATAGAAGACTATCAGCAAAATTTTAAATCCATATGAACTAATTGAAAATATATAACTGTAAAATCCTGAAATAAGTCCTTAGCTACTGTAAATCAATTTTGTTATATTGAGTTCAGCGATCCACTCTTTACAGCTGCTGAGATCTAGCCAGGAGGTAAGACCAAAACAGTGATCTGAGGTTATATCTTGTTTATAGTCAGAGCAGTTTACAGCTCAAACAGCTTGCATATGAGTTGCGGAGTTTGCAATAAGCTAATTCCCAGATTGACTACAGGTTAACAAAGCCAACATTGCTTCAAGAAAATCACAATAGTCAGCACTGTGCTCCCTGAAGTTATTTTACAAGTATCTAAAAAAAACCCCACACCAACAACCCATGTGTGGTGAGCTGCCTATCTGAGATTTCATAAAGAATCCTAAATAAAAGCTTTGCCAGACCCTTGGTTTTGTTAGCATATCAGTGCAAATTAAACCTGCTGCTTCCCTAGACTAAGTGCTTCAGTGCAGCACTTTAAGACTTGAAATGCTTGTTTAATGGTCTGTGAGATCTTTCCCATTTTCTCTTCACAGAGAAGAAAAAAGGCATTGTGTTAAAATTAGAAAAACCCACAAACTTATTCTAGTTAAATTTCTGGCTGCATTGAAAATTAGGAAATCGTCAGTACAATAATCTGTCCTTAAGGAATATGCAAAGGTGAAACGACTTGATATTTCAATAGAAGATGTGCTACAGGAATAAAGTGTCTTCTTCTCATTAGGAAGTAAAATCTTGGCATCATTGCTTGTCTTGTGGGTTTAATAGCAGGCAAACAGAATTTCTGGGAACTGAAGTGTAACTTAGATACAAGCCAGGACAACATACCTCCTGTTGATTTTGAGGAAAGGCTGTGGGAGAAGGGAAAGTGAAAATCAAGGGGAAGGTTCACAAGGAGCCATCAAGACTACCCAGCAAAGCCACAGTGGGGTTTTAAAACCCAGTGTGGTAGGATGTACACAATAAAGTGAGATAACTGAAAGAAATACATGGTTAGGCTGGTCCAAGTAGTTCTTTTACCACTGACCAATGTGCGAGTGAAGATTCAGAAAGTGTGTCAGTTAGTAAGCCTTTAACATATACCCTGAATATGGATAAATTTATGTACAAGTATAAGGAAATATGGAGCATATATCCAGATTAAATTAATGAGTGGTTTATTATAATTTTCAGTTTCATACTCTCCCAAAACATTTCTTAATTGCTGAAGTTTTTTCTCTTCTCCTCTGAAATAGCCTCAGCTTCCTTTATGAACTCAGCCTGGTCTCACAATAGTATATGTATCTCTTCATCCTTCCTCACTTTTCTTAGCATGTCTTTTATACAGCTCAGCTGACACCATGGCAATCTTCCCATGCTCCCAATCTGCCTTTTCCTCGCATGCTGTCTTGACTGTGGGCATTTTTGCTCGGTTGCAGCTATTGCCTTGCTCAGATTAGTTGCTTGGGTAGGTGGTCTGCATGTATAGAATCATAGAATCATAGAATCATTTAGGTTGGAAAAGACCTTTAAGATCATTGAGTCCAACCATTAACTTAGCATTGCCAAGTCCACCACTTAACCATTTCCCTAAGCACCACAACTATGTGCTCACTACATGAGTGGCTGTGTGGTGCTTAGTTGCTGGCTGGGGCTAAACCATGACATGTGTCTTTTAAACACTTCCAGGGATGGCAACTCAACCATTTCCATGGGCACCCTGTTCCAATGCTTGAAAAACCTTTCAGTGAAGAAGTATTTCCTAGTATCCAATCTAAACCTCCCCTGGTGCAACTTGAGGCCATTTCTTCTCATCCTATCACTTGCTACTTGGGAGAAGAGACCAACACCCACCCCACTACGGCCTCCTTTCAGGTAGTTGTAGAGAGCGATAAGGTCTCCCCTCAGCCTCCTCTTCTCCAGGCTAAACAACCCCAGTTCCCTCAGCTGGTCCTCATAAGACTTATGCTCTAGACCATTCACCAGCTTCACTGCCCTTCTTTGGACAACCTCCAGCACCTCAATGTCTGTCTTGTAGTGAGGGGCCCAAAACTGAACAAAATATTCAAGGTGCTGCCACACCAGTGCCACCTACAGGGGCACGATCACTTCCCTACTCCTGCTGGCCACGGTATTTCTGATATAAACCAGGTTGCTATTTGCCTTCTTGGCCACCTGGGCACACTGCCAGCTCATATTCAGCTGGCTGTTGAACAACACTCCCAAGTCCTTTTTTTGCCAGGCAGTTTTCCAGCTCTTCCCCAAGCCTGTAGCATTGCATGGGGTTGTTGTGACCCAAGTGCAGGACCCAACACTTAGCTTTGTTGAACCTCATACAATCGGCGTTGGCCCATCGATCCAGCCTGTCCAGATCCCTCTGTAAGAGTCTTCCTACCCTCAAGCAGATCAACACTCATGCCCAATTTGGTGTCATCTGCAAATGTACTGAGGGTGCACTCTATCCCCTCGTCCAGATCATTGATAAAGAAATTAAAGAGAACTGGCCCCAACACTGAGCCCTGGGGATCACCACTTATGACTGGCCACCCACTGGAATTTAACTCCATTCACCACAACTCTGGCCCCAGTCATCCAGCCAGTTTTTTTACCCAGCAAAGACTATGGCTGTCCTAGCCGTGAGCAGCCAGTTTCTCCAAGAGAATGCTGTAGGAAATGGTGTCAAAGGCTTTATTAAAGTCTAGGTAGACAACATCCACAGCCTTTCCCTCAACCACTAAGCAAATCACCTTGTCATGGAAGAAGATCAGGTTAGTCAAGCAGGACCTGCCTTTCATATAGTGAAAGATAAAGTTGCTAGGTGAGCCAAACAGTTGCTTGTCAGGTTCTGGTGGGACATTGATTTTGGTTCTACCTGTAAAAAAGCTGCTGTAGGGAACTGGCTTTTTCATCTCTGTAGATATCATACAGGCAGAGCAGGTCCTAAAAAGTTAATCCTGCATAGCTCTTTGTAGTATATTCCAGTAAACTGAATATCTGTGGTTGGACTAGATGACCTCTAAACATCCTTTCCAACCCAAACCATTCTATGATTCTATGAAACTGATAGTATGTGTGACTAAATGTTTTGTTAGCACTGCACATGTCATTTGCACTTTGTTCTCTAAGTAAATCTTTGTCATCCTCTATTCTCTTGTCCCCATTTCCTTGAAAAGGACTAAGAAAAAAAGTTCTTTGAAATTTAATATTCACATCTTTTTGGCATAAAAATAGGTCATTTCTATTATTGAGTAAAGCCTGAAGTTGTTCCACTTCCGTTATAGTGGGGGTCTGCTACAGGCCACCTGACCAGGAAGACCAACTGGATGAGGCCCTCTATAGACAGGTAGGAGCAGCCTCATATTCACAAGCCCTGGTCTTCATGGGGGACTTCAACGACCCCAGTATCTGTTGAAGGGAAAACACAAAGGGGCATAAGCAATCCAGGAGGTTCCTGGAATGCATTGATGATAACTTCCTTCTCCAAGGAGAGGTGCTATGCTGGACCTTGTTCTCACCAACAAGGGGCTGGTGGGGAATGTGATTCTCAAGGGCAGTCTTGGCTGCAGTGACAATGAAATGGTGGAGTTCAAGATCCTTAGGGCACCAAGGACGGCCCACAAGCTCACTACCGTGGACTTCAGGAGAACAGACTTTGGCCTCTTCAGGGATCTGCTTAGTAGAGTACCATGGGATAAAGCCCAGGAGGAAAGAGAAGCCCAGGAAAGCTGGTTAATATTCAAGGATCACCTCCTTCAAGCTCAGAAGCTATATATCCCAACAAAGAGGAAGTCAGGCAAAAATGCCAGGAGCCCTGCATGGATGAATAAGGAGCTCCTGGACAAACTCAAGCATGAAAATGAAGCCTACAGAGGGTGGAAGCAAGGACAGGTAGCCTGGGAGGAATACAGAGAATTTGTCTGAGCAGCCAGAGATCAGGTTAGGAAAGCTAAAGCCCTGACAGAATTAAATCTGGCCAGGGATGTCAAGGGCAGCAAGAAAAGCTCCTATAGGTATGTTGGTGAAGAAAGGAAGATGAGGGAAAATGTGAGCCCTCTCCAGAAGGAAACAGGAGTCCTGGTTACCTGGGATATGGAGAAAGCTGAGGTACTCAATGACTTTTTTGCCCCGGTTTTCACCAGCAAGTGCTCAAGCCACACCACCCAAGTCACAGAAGGCAAAGGCAGGGACTGGGAGAATGAAGAACCGCCCACTGTAGGAGAAGATCAGATTCGAGACCATCTGAGGAACCTGAAGGTGCACAAGTCTATGGGACCTGATAAGATGCATCCGCAGGTCCTGAGGGAAGTAGCGGATGAAGTTGCTAAACCACTATCCATCATATTTGAGAAGCCATGGCAGCCTGGTGAAGTTCCCACTGACTGGAAAAGGGGAAACATAACCCGCATTTTTAAAAAGGGAAAAAAGGAGCTACAGGCCAGTCAGTCTCACCTCTGTGCCCGGCGTGATTATGGAGCAGATTCTCCTGGAAACTATGCTAAGTCACATGGAAAATAAGGAGGTGATTGGTGATAGCCAACATGGCTTCACTAAGGGCAAATCATGCCTGACAAATTTGGTGGCCTTCTACAACAGTGTTACAGAGCTGGTGGATAAGGGAAGAACAACTCCTGTAATTTACATGGACTTGTGAAAAGCATTTGACACTGTTCTGCACAGCATCCTTTCCTCTAAATTGGAGACACATGGATTTGACGGATGGACCACTTAGTGGATAACGAATTGGCTGGATGGTTGCACTCAGACAGTTGCAGTCAACAGCTCAATGTCCAAGTGGAGAGCAGTGACAAGTGGTATTCCTCAGCGGTCAGTATTGGGATTGGCGCTGTTTAATACCTTTGTTGGCAACATGGACAGTGGGGTTGAGTGCACCCTCAGCAAGTCTGCTGATGACACCAAGCTGTGTGGTGTGGTCAACACACTGGAGGGAAGGGATGCCATCCAGAGGGACCTTGACAGGCTTGAGAGGTGGGCCTGTGTGAACCTCATGAGAAGTTCAACAAGGCCAAGTGCAAGGTCCTGCACATAGGTCAGGGCAACCCCAAACACAAATACAGTCTGGGCAGAGAATGAATTGAGAGCAGCCCTGAGGAGAAGGACTTGGGGGTGTTGGTTGATGAGAAGCTCAACAGGACCTGGCAATATGCACTTGCAGCCCAGAAAGCCAATCTTATCCTAAGTTGCATCAAAAGAAGTGTGACCAGCAGGTTGAAGGAGGTGATTCTCCCCCTCTACTCAGCTCTCATGAGACCCCACCTGGAGCACCGCATTCAGATCTGGGATCCCCAACATAAGAAGGATGTGGACCTGTTCGAGCAAGTCCAGAGGAGAGCCATGAAGATGATCAGAGGGCTGGAGCACCTCTCCTATGAAGACAGGCTGAGAGAGTTGGGGCTGTTCAGTCTGGAGAAGAGAAGGCTCTGGGGAGACCTTTTAGCAGCTTTCCAGTACCTGAAGGGAGCCTACAAGAAAGCTGGAGAGGGACTTTTTACAAGGGCATGTAGTGTTAAGACAAGAGGTAATGGTTTTAAGCTAAAAGAGGGTAGATTTAGATTAAATATAAGGAAGAAATTCTTCACTCTGAGGGTGCTGAGGCACTGGAAGAGGTTGCCCAGGGAAGTTGTGGATGCCCCATCCCTGGAAGTGTCCAAGGCCAGGCTGGATGGGGCTTTGAGCAACCTGGTCTAGTGGAAAGTGTTCCTGCCCATGGCAGGGGGGTTGGCTCTAGATGATCTTTAAGGTCCCTTATAACCCAAAACATTCTATGATTCTATGATTTTCTGGATCCTAAGAGGATATAAAGAAAAATAGGGATGCTACAGTAAAAGCTGAGTTGGTGATCCTGATGAGGTAGCAAGAATATACTGGGCATTTTTTTCAATAGCTCTTATTAAATCTTACTTTAAGATGGAGATTTTTGGAGGGTGGATATTACAATGAGGGAGATTAGAATATCAGGTAGGCCTGAACGTCTGTCACACTGGGAATCAAATTCCAGCTGTGATTTACTGAGACTGAAGATCTTCACTTTTCCTTGGGACCCCAAGGGTTTGGTGGGCTAGAGGGTTGCTATCTAAGACCAGGATCCTACATAGCTTGGAGCTTGTTCTACAGTACTTTGGAGTCATCGGCTCCCACTGTCAAGCTGCATTGAAGGCATTTGTTACATGATAATGGATGATTGGGTGTCTGCAGGGCCTGGCTTGGTGACAGCATGTGGAAAAGTAATGATTCACTCTGCTGAAAGTCACCATGGGGATATTGTAATAGGGCCACTGTTGCAATTAAAATATAGGCTCATTTAAAAACCTATGCTTCAAGACATCCATATTCACATTTACAGTTATGATATCTGTCCCAGGGCTTCACGAAAATGTCTTTTCCTATGTTGCCTAGTAACTGTTTGCAGTCCAGTGCAAAAGTGACATACCAGTGACATACTCTGCACTCTAGTTTCAGGCAGGGATATCTTCTGGCCAGTGGTAAGGTCACAGCAGCTGCCAGCAGTCAGCATGGACACCTTTCTGCAGACACAGAGAAGCTGGAGAAGGTTAGCATCAATACACAGGGGTGGGAACCGTTCTCTTCCTGGAAAGAAACTTTAGACCAAATAAAACATTTATTGTGGCACTTATGGAGCTTTCTGAGACATAAAAAATTTGGAGAAAGTAAATGCACTTTAAATAAAGGTTTACCCTAGTGCCATGATACATATATTTCTGAAATGAGCCGAATCCTCTATAAATCTGACATATTTGCATATTGTATATAAATAGGCTTTGAACCAGCAGTGAGAGGGACAAAATAGATTAACAAGCTTTCCATTATTTTAAAACTTTAGACTGTGGCTGTGTATTTACCTGGTAAATCCAGAAATGTGAAACAGTGACAAATACCCCATGTCATTTAGAACCTATTTATTGGGCAAGTGTTGGATGCGCTCTCTCTCTTTTTTAGCTTGTCATTCAGTAAAATCTCAAGTTTTGAAGCAGACAAGGACCTCAAATATTCTACGAATGTTAGCTACATAAACCTTAGTAAAAAAGCCCCAGCCTTTAGAGGTAGTTACATAACATTGCAGATGGCAAAATGGATGCATAAAGAAGTAATTTGCTAGAAGGCATTTATCAATTTAGTAATACAGTCCATGAGTGTTCATTCTTCATTTAAACTAAAAGAACACTGCCAATTTTTTATGTAACTGTGTACTGCCATGTCCTATACAATGACATGATTTTGTTTTGTATTATGGACTTCCCTATCACTTGCCTTTCCCATTACCCATGTGTTGTCTACCAATGGCAGAGGCAGAGCCAATGCTAAGACTGAAGACCATATTCATCTCCCAGTTCAGAGGATTTTTTTGTTTTGGTTTGGTTTGGTGGTTCTTTGGGTTTTTTGTTGTTGTTGTTTGTTTTTTTGTTTTTTTTTTTTTTAAACTTACTGTGTTATTTACCACAGAGTTACACAGCTAGAGTTGCAGACTGAGAAAGGATGATGTAAGAAGACAAAGTGTTAAATTCCTTTTTCTACCCTGGGAGAGTACAGCAATTTAAAGTGCTCTCATAGCATCATAATGTTAATTTCCCCCCCAGTGTTTTCTGGCATCTGGCTCTATTCCCCCATGTGAAGGAGCTTTACAGAGTAATTTGTCTCATTAGAATTTTTGTTCCTGAAATATGAAAGGAAAATAAATGGTATACATAGTATCTGACCAAATGTATTGCTGTATATAAATACAGCAATAAAGAGATATAAGATTATTTCATAGTGAAGTATATTAAAAAAGCATTGATTCCAAAATTTAACACAGAATGTAAGAAATTTGATCTGTAGTTATCTGTAGGACCTCAGTTCAGCCTCCTTCTGTATAACTGTTATGACTCAGTCTTGTAGGAAGCTGAAGAAATAAGAACAGAATCCCTTGAAAAATGTGATGCTTTTTGGATTGAAGGACAAAGGACATCATATAGACTGGATATTAGTGTCTTTTTCACTTCCTGAAATAAAGCTCACCAGTGAAAGGAAGTTCTTAAATCTGAAGTGAAGCTGTTGAAGCTGCTTTAGGTAGAAATTGCATCCAAAGAAAAAGCAACAAAAATGACAAGTTTTTCTGTATTTTTTCTTTTGTACAGCAATAGCAGACAACTGCTGAAAGTACTAAACACATTACTATACTAGGGAAATATGTAATCCTACATGCTCCTCAATTGTACTGGATCCACATGATCTGCCATAATCTGCCAGTATATAAAATACTACAGATACTGCTCAATGTGTCTTCACGATCTGTGACAGATGCCAAACAATGACAGCCACCAGTTTTCTCTGTGTCCTTTGTCATGACACCTTAATGGGCTGCTGAGAAGGACTGTCTTGTGTATGTGAAGGTATTTTATACATAGTCTATCACATTTTAGAAGTTATCCCTTGATATTAAACCCTCTGCATATAAATTATAGTTGTTCTATGAGTAAGAGCATTTTGAAACATTTAAAGAAAGTGTGTATATGCATGGGTTTTGAAAGGCAACAACAAGCAGTAACCTCCTTACACTCTTCAGGTACCACCTAAAAAAAAAAAAAAAAAAAAGGATGAAAAATAAGGAGGAAAGAAGGCAAAATAAATCTTCCCAATATACACTTAGGAGTTTTCAAACAGTGAAGATTTTTAATATTTCTGACAAATTTGGTTAAAGAAAAAATAGTTCTAAATTATGTTGCCTATTATTTGTTGTGATTCTTGAAATTGCCTTACATCTGAAAGAGCATTAAAGATCCCTAGATGTGTTTGATATAATCAGAGCAGAGTTATTTAAAGGTCTCAGTGGACTGCTAGCCTATCTAGATAGAATTATATTTTGCAATCCCTGAAGAACAAAAGTCCATCAAGTACTTAAAAAACTAGAGATGAAGGACTATACTTCAGTTAGGGCAAGTGTAAGCTAAAAATGGCTAAACGTAGGCATTTGGGAAATGTGTCAGTCCTGACAGCTCAAAAATAGAAATAATTATGTAAATCTTGGCTCCAAACCAGAAAGTGCGTGAGTTAGAAAGGTTGTTAAGTATGGTCACATACTTCAGTAAATTAATTCAATCTCCTGTCAGAGATTAGAGATCCCTTATGAAGGTGCTAAAAAGATAGATTGCTGAGTGGCAATTTGGGTCAGACCAACTTAGCTTATTCAGTACTGGGAAAGTGCTGGGTAGAACTCTTTGTTCCAAATATCTAAGCACCCGGGCTGGCAATTACAGCCTCTGAAGAGCACCAAGAGCAGTGAGGTGCGGATACTTCCCAGACCTACTCACAATGAACAAAATGGTCACCTTTAAAACAGCTCAGGTTGCACATGAAAAGAGACTGAGTAAATTGGAAAAGGGAAATGGAAGGACTATGGTATGGATGTCCATTTTTTTCTGTAATGGTGTAAATTTATTTCATGGTTTATGGACAAAGTTTTACTTGTGGGACTTCCAGTGGTTCCCACCACAGAAAATTACCAAGTTAAATCTGAGACCAGTAGGAAAGAAAAAAATACAATCTTCTCTGCTTTGTATGATTTGATCAATATTGCTGCTTCTGAGCAAATACTGATCCCACCATTGGGATCCAACATCTGTAGACATGACCAATTCATCTTTTAAAGGAAAGGGTGAATGAAGGCAACATCTGTGGCATTTTATAGACATGGCATTTATAAGCTGGATTCCACCTATCAGGTGTCTGAAATAAAGCCTTAGTTATGTTCTTCAGAAGGGACCTTTCAATGGAATCACTCTGGTTTCTGAATAGCTAACAGAGCACTGTGTCCAGTTTTGGGCTTCCCAGTACAAGGAAGATATTGACATGCTGGAGGGAGTCCAGTGGAAGCCAAGATAGTCAGGAGGGCAGAGAATATAATGTACAAGGGCAGGCTGAGAGAAATGGGTCTCTTCAGCCTGGAGAAGAGAAAGCTCAGAGGCAGATTAATGCCACCTACAACTACATGATTGGAGGATGCAGAAAAGATGGAGACAGACTGTTGTCAGAGTTGCACAGAGCCTTAGGACAAGAGGCAAGGACACAAATTGGAACATGGGAAATTCTAATTACATTTAAGGACATTTTTATCTACCATGAGGGTGGCCAAACACTGGAGGAGTTTGTCCAGAGAGGTTGTAGAATCTCCTTCCATGGAAATGTTCAAGACTTGACTGGATATGAGTCATGAGTTGGATTAGACCTGCTTTGAGGGGGATTAGATTAGATGACATCTAGAGGTCCTTTCTGATTGAAATTATTTATGGCTCTGTGGTTCCATGGCATGCTAGAAATGTATTAGTATTAGAGCTAAAATTGTGATGTGTGGCCTGCGGATCACCATACTGAAACACTGAAAGAGGTGCTTTGTAATCTGATGTCAGGTTCGGTTGGTGATGCTGGTCACCACTAGGAGCTACAGAAATGTTCCAGGAAGTGATTGGCTCTACATCTGGCAATTCTGACACCCAAAAAAGTGGGCATCACAGTTATAATGAGTTATGCAAAATAGATGAAGATAACCCCCCCTCAAAAAAAATCTATATACAATAAATTAGAAGTTAGGACTTTGACTTTGAAAGTGTAGGGCAACAGCAATTAATAGCTTACCTGCCTGGGCTATGGCTAGTGGTAAATTAGAAGGGCATAGGCCTGAGCACTGGCATGCAATTGCCTATACAGCTAATTCACTAGTGGCTGTTAGTGTCTGATCTGATTTGAGTTTGATCCAGCCGATAGTCTCCTGTACACTTGGCAGGATAGTCTGAGAATTAACATGGGCCACTGGTCATTCTCAATAGGCAGTTTGGCAATGGCCAGACTGTTTTGGGAATTATGAGGGTTTATCTGTGTGGAGGTGTTGTACTGTACCTTTTGGTCTCACTGTCAAAGGAGAATCCCTGTTTTGCCAGCAGGCATATAATTGGTATTTGAAATACTTGTCCAGTTAGTACGATGTTAGGCACTCTGGGAAAAGGTACTGTCTTGCTGTGACGAAAAACTTGTAAGGTTCTTTATCTATTTGGAAGGCCAGTTTTTAAAACTTCTAAAGTTACGTTGGATGGGAGACCAGTTTGAGTACCTATGGGACACTGAAATTCCATCCTCTGAAGCCACTGTTTGGGTCCTGTCTCCTGCTAATAACTCATGGGCAGGTAATTTCCAAGAAATGAAATAAAGCTAAGATTGTTTCTCCCTCTTATGCCTCTTCTGATGACAGTGAAGATCAGGTTTTATTTCTAAATGTTACATAGCAGCCTCCAGCTCTTAAGAAAGAGATGAGATTGAAAAATTCATCACAGGAAAAAAAAGTCCCTTTTTTTTAACTCTGTGCTGTGGGTTGACCTTGACTGGCCACCAGGTACCCACCAAGCTGCTCTCTCACTCCCCCACCTTAGCAAGACAGGAGAGAAAAAAAGAAAAAAGCTTATGGGTCGAGATAAGGATGGAGATCACTTACCAGTTACCATCATGGGCAAAACAGACTTGACTTGGGAAGATTAACTGAACTTGTTGAGAATTAAAAAATATAGTAGGACAGTGAGAAACAAAAACAAAACTGAAAACACTTTCTCCCCACCCCTCCCTTTTTCCCAGCCCCAAACCCACTCCTTCCTCTTCTACCTCTTCTACCGAACAGCGCAGGGGAACAGGGGTTGCAGTCAGTTCATAATGCATTGTCTCTGCTGCTCCTTCCTCCTCACACTCTTCCCCTGCTCCAGTGTGGGGTCCCTCCCATGGGATGCAGTCCTTCTCCAAAGTGGGTCCTTCCTATGGGCTGCATTTCTTCAAGAACTGCTCCAGAATGTGTCCTTTCTATGGGTTACAGTCCTTCAGGAAAAGACTGCTCCAGCATGGGTCCCCCATGGGCCACTGTTCCTGACAGAAAACCTGCTCCAGCGTGGGCTCCTCTTCATGGGCCACAGCCTCTTTCAGGGCACATCCACCTGCTGCAGCAAGGGCTGCTCCATGGGCTGCAGTGTGGATAGCTGCTCCACTGTGGGGTCCTCCCTGGGCTGCCAGGGGGCAACCTGTGTCACCATGATCCTCTCCATGGGCTGAGGGGAGTCCTTGCTCCGGTGCCTGGAGCACCTCCTCCCCCTCCTTCTTCACTGACCTTGATGTCTGTTTCTCTCCCATTTTTCTCACTCCTCTCCCTCACATCTGCCACGCAGCATTTTTCACCCTTTCGTAAATATGTTGTCACAGAGGTGCCACCAGCACTGCTAATGGGCTCAGCTTTGGGCTGTGGTGAGTCCCTTTTGGAGTGGGCTGAAACTGGCTGTGTCTGATATGGGGGCAGCTTCTGACATTTTCTTACAGAGGCCACCCCTGCAGCACCTCGCTGCTACTAAAACCTTGCCATGTAAACCCAATATATTCTGTATCACCAAACCAACCAGTGATCAGACATGTCAAAAACCAGATTTAACAATGTTTACCATGCTATATTCTTCTTCCAGTAAAAAAAAAAAAAAAAAAAAAATCTGCCAAGAGGTAGTTCTCAGATGCAACAGGATGCATCTTGAAAGTGGAGCATTTAATCATGGGCTTGTCTCTCTATTACTTCAAGACAAATAGCACTAGTTTTCACAGGTCTAATAAGTCGTCATTATGAAGCTAGTAAAGGCATATCACTCAGAGCTGCCTCAGTAAGAAGAGATGAAGTAGCAAATTCTGCCTCTATGCTATTAGGTGGAGCTGCTAGCAAATGCTTACTGCTCTAATGTGCAGGAATAACGTAAAATAGATCAAGAGATCCTGAAAAGTATTATAAAAATATTTCATGGAACCATCAGCTAAACTGGTAAACAGAATAAGTTTAACAGAAATAGATATAAGGTGGATGGAATTTTTTATTTTCAAATGTTTAATTAAACTATAACATTTAAAGATGGCTATGAAAAATCCCATAATAAAATGTAAGAAGTCAACATTTCTTAATTCTATGATGCAAGTATTACAATAAATAAAGCTGTAACAAATTCATTTTTTGTATAGAGTTTTTTTCCGTAGTGCAAAAGTGATGTTTTCACACTGACAAGTATGGAACAGGTTTAAAATAATAAATTAAAAAATGAAAGACTTCTTAAAAAATTTCTTTTTTTTCTTACAAGCAGAAGCAATTCATGGTCATTGTTCTATTAATGTAAAAACATATAAAGCCTTCTGGAGTCTGGAGACAAAACACAGCATCATCATATCACTCAAATGTATCCTTTCGCCAAACGTGGAAATTCTCACACGTAGTCTTTCCTTTTTTTCTTTTTTCCCTTTTTTTTTTTTTAATACACTCTTTGCTCTTGTTTTGCTTGACTCTCACAGGTTACATCTATCAGGCTTTTTAAGTACCAGCCCTAGACAAACTAAATTGGCCCTCCTGTTGATATAGATTAAAGGTAGAGCAGTATGAATTGCTTTGCTGTAATCCTACTATATGCAGAACCAGAAGCTCAGAGCAAAGCATTTTATGTTTTCAAACTTGATCAGGAAACATAACCTGAAAATTGTTCTGCATTACTAAACATCCTAGGACTCCTTATTGGGAAACATAAGGTAAAAGTGGTGTTAATTAAAATGCTATTTTTTTTTTTAGTCATTAGTACTATCTAAGTAGTCACAAAGTTATTAATTTATTACCAATATGCTAGTGCTACATTGGAAAGCAAGGCAACTGAAGTGTATCTGAAGAGCTTTAAGCTCTGGTTATTTCTTGCTGACAAAGGAGTGCCCAGGAACAGTGAAGGAGGCTATCTTGGGATCAATCAGGATGGAAAACTGTCAAAACGGCTGCATGATATTGATAATTTTTAAATTTTTTTCATCTTTTTTGTTCATCTTCCTTTTTCAGTTTACTGGCTTCTCATCTGCTGGCACTGCTTTGCAGGTGGATGTCTAGAGGTAGTGCTTCATGAGAAGGTATTGAAAGAAAGCATGGACCACAGATTAGGTCAAGGAATTTGGAGAGCTGGAGGTGTATGGAAAGACAGCATAGACAATGAAGTAAAAGGTGTGAAGGAGACTGAAGGCAGGATAAGTGGGAGGAAGAAATCCAAGTAGCAGAAAAGAATCAGAGATGAAACTGGTAAGGGCCTGAAAAGAAAAAACAAAACCAAGAACAAACCCAGGAATATGAATCTACAATAGCAAAAGGGAAACAGCTAGTAGTGTTTTTGAAGAAAATTTGCTCATGAGAAGCAACTAGGCAGCTGGGTGCTAAATTAGAGCACGTGGAGTGTTATCTATCTATTCATGAAAATTAATAGGAAGAGATGAGAGAACTCCTCTTCAGTTACTCTTTTTGCCCAGAGCAGTTTTGCCATTTCCTGCTCACTGCATGTTTTTCTTAATGGTATGGCTCCAGTGAGGTGAGATTAACAGAGATTTCTACCACCATCATTTCAAAGGAGTCTGTTCTGCATAATGCACAGTGGAAACTTCCTTTGGGGAAATCCAGCCAGTCTGTGTCTGTGATGGGGAGAGGAGATGCATCCCTTATCCTAGCATGTTATTCCTTGATTATTTAGTCATCAGTCCTTTCCATGATATTTGTCCCAGGTTTAAGCTAGCTGTTCAGAGGGTAAAAAAGCCAGAGCTGTGAAAAAGAGATTCCTGTCTAACTGTTTGGTACAAGACTGCTATTGTGATATGTTCTATGCGACAGGTCTCCTCTGAGGGAAAGCCTTAGTGACCCGATCTGCCTTCTTTCATTTTTCTGTCATTAATTTTAATTAATAAGAATTCATCTGTTTGTAAATATACTTATTTAGGCTGATTTTAATACTGTTACCTTTAGCATAATGAGACAACCTAAAAAAAATGGATGCTGTGAATTGTATGCCATGGGGGAGCCCCTTAAGTTCCAGCAAAGAATGGGTGAATGTCAACATCAAGTCTCATGTAGTCCCAGTACAGTGTACTTACATGTAGCTTGAGGCCTGGCACCTGGTCTGATGACTCAACAAGCTTCCTCCCTGGCAAAATAATTTGTATTTTTCTGATTTATTTTCTGTTCTTCTTCCCCTTTCACCTGAATTTAAGAAGCCCCAAGAACAGTTTGTTTTATCCAAGATAATGTCTACTAGAATTCCAGAAGGAGCTGCACTGGAGTGTTCAGCAGTTTCAAAATCTAAATAACAGTTGTAATGTAGACTTTGCCTTAAATCCTTTTCCAACTCTACTAAATTTATGAATTCCATAATACTTAGAAATGCATTTCACAAGTTAATTATGTAAATAATAGCATGTTAAGAACTGTTCATTTGTCTTTTATTGTCATGTCTTTGTTGTCTCTTTCTAAACGAAAGTTTAAGCAGTTTCTGTCCATCCTTACACAGAAATATCTCTGTGTCACTTATTTTCCTTTTTCAAGTCTGGGTAGTTTTAATGCTCATGGGTGATTTTCATGATGAGATGACTGCAGCTGAACGGAGAATTCCAAGTGAGAGTTCATCACCCTTTTCTGTACTAGGAAAACAATAGATTTCATATTATTTTGTATCCTGTTCCCATTCTCTTGATTTCACCCCTCTAAGTTTTTACAGTTCATCTGTTATTCAGCAAGAGTGCTTTCAAATTATTTTATCCAATGAACATTGCTGTGCATTTCTCAACAGTGAATTTATCTGTCATTATGTTACCCATTCACCTGCACACTTAGGGTTCCTCTAAACATCTCAGTCTTTTCTAGATTTTAGTGAGATGAAATATTTTATGTTAGATATGTATTTTCTGATCTTCCTTAGCCCTTAAATTAGTAGCTAGCCAATAAATAATAATGAATAACACAGTTGCTAATGTGTTAGTTCCTAAATTCCAGGCAGACTGAAATTTGTGCCACTCTTTTTAATCTTTATGTGAATTTTTAGAATTAATGGAATAAAATATGTAAAGGAAACATTTTTTGTGTGTGTGCATATGCTTACATATGCAAGGAGTCTCCCTCCTTGAAGTGACTCAAAACCCAACCGGACATGAGCAACCTGCTCTACCTGGCCCTGAGTGGAGCAAGAGGTTGGGCTAGATGAACTCCAGACGTCCTTGGTGACATGAACTATTTCATATAATAGAATCATAGAATAGAATCATTTAGGTTGGAAAAGACCCTAAAGATCATTAAGTCCAACCGTAAACCATTCTGTGAATTTCATTGCTTGTCCAAAGTGACTTTCCAAGAGAAATTTAATATTAGTTTTTGCTAGAAGAAGAAAGTTTGGCAAAAAGTGGAGGTTGAACTCAAAACATTTTAATTAACCACAAAGTCATTATTAGATTTTCAATTAATATTATATCTTTTTATGGCAGTTTTAAACTTTTTTATCAACACTTCGACTTGTCTAGAACTTTTTTAAAAATCTCAAAGGCTACATGAAATCTACATTATTTTCTACACTGTTCTCCTTTTTCATTCCAAATTACAACGGAAGCAGCTTTTAATAGTTTGTGACTTTCACTGAAATTCTTTTCCCTCTTTGCCTGCAGCTTGTTTTCCAGGTCCTTTAAATCTGACAGGGACAACCAGTCTTAGTCCTACAGGGGGAATTTTGCAAATGGCTGCTGCTGGCTGAATTCTTTAAAGAAATGTAAACTGGGTTGAAAAGTTAAAAATAATTTTATGTGCAGCTCACTTTTCAAAATTTTATTCTAATAGTGTGGTGGGTTGACCTTGGCAACAGGCAAAACAGACTTGACTTGGGGAAATTTAATTTATTATTAATGAAATCAGAGTAGGATAATGAGAAATAAAACCAAATCTTAAAAACACCTTCCCCCCCACCCCCTTCTTCCTGGGCTCAGCTTTACTCCCAATTTTCTCTACCTGCTTCCCACAGCAGTGCAGGGGGATGGGGAATGGGGGTTGTGCTCAGTTCACCTCACAGTGTCTCTGCCGCTCCTTTCTCCTCATGGGGAGGATTCCTCACGCTCCTCCCCTGCTCCAGTGTGGGGTCCCTCCCACGGGAGACAGTCCTCCATGAACTTCTCCAACGTGAGTCCTTCCCACGGGCTACAGTTCTTCACGAACTGCTCCAGCGTGGGTCCCTGCCCTGGGGTGCAGTCCTTCAGGAACAGAGTGCTACAGTGTGGGTCCCCCGTGGGGCCACAGTTCCTGCCAGCAAACCTGCTCCAGCACGGGCTTCCCATGGGGTCAGAGCCTCCTTTGGGCATCCGCCTGCTCTGGTGTGGGGTCCTCCATGGGCTGCAGGTGGATCTCTGCTCCACCATGGACATCCATGGGCTGCAGGGGGACAGCCTGCCTCACCGTGGTCTTCACCAGGGGCTGCAGGGGATTCTTTGCTCTGGTGCCTGGAGACCCTCCTCCCCCTCCTTCTTCACTGACCTTGGTGTCTGCAGGGTTGTTTCTCTCACATAGTCTCACTCCTCCCTCCAGCTGCAATTGCTGTTGCACAGATTTTTTTTCCCCTTCTTAAATATGTTATCCCAGAGGCGCTACCACCATCACTGATGGGCTCGGCCTTGGCCAGTGGCGGGTATCTCTTGGAGCCAGCTGGCATTGGCTCTATCAGACATGGGGGAAGCTTCCAGCAGCTTCTCAGATAATCCACCCCTGTACCCTCCCTGCTACCAAAACCTTGCCACGCAAACCCAATACAAATAGTTTGCTCTCATTTATATGTCCATTCATCAGAATGACTTAAACTGTTATTTTAAACATACTACAGGGTGATCCTTTTAAGATTTTCTCAGAAAAAACAGTTTTGTGGGTCAACCTTGCTGGCAGCCCCACACAGCTGCTCACTCACCACCCCACAGTGGGATGGCAGAGAGAATCAGAAGGGCAAAAATGAGAAAACTCATGGGTTGAGATAAAGACAGTTTGGTAAAAGAGGAAAAGACAGAACAAATATAACAAAACAAGGAGAAACAAGAGAGGCAGAAAGCAATTGCTCACCACCAGCTTACTGGTGCCCAGTCAGTCCCCAGGCAACAGCAGTCCTGGTCAAACTTCCCCCCACCCAGTTTCATTGCTGAGCACAGAGTCATATGGTATGGGGTACCCCCTTGGCCAGTTGGGGTCAGCTGTCCCAGCCGTGTCCCCTCCCAGCTTCTTGTGCACCCCCAGCCTCCTCGCTGGTGGGGTGGGGTGAGGGGCAGAAAAGGTCTTGATGCTGTGTAAGCCCTGCTCAGCAATAGCTTAAACACCCCTGAATTTTCAATTTGAGGTCACAAATCCAAAACAGAGTGCCACATGAGTTACTATGAAGAAAACTAAGTCTACCCCAGCCCAACCCAGTACAGCTGAACAGTTTATAACAACAAACACAAACAAACAAGGGCAAGTATTTAGAAATTTTGTGAGAAATAATTCTTCTGAATCAGGAAACAATCTTAGAAAAAGACAGCAGTCCTAATACAGCTAGGAAGTTACCTTACATACCATTCAGCCCCAGTTCTAGACCAGAGTATATTTTTATTCTGGGACAGAGGTGTGTGTGTCCTTCCAAAACAAATAACCTGTCCAAATAAACCTGTCCTTCCATCACCCTGTTTTGAACAAACACTGACACAGCGGTGTGCAAAGGAGTGTCAGCATAATTAGAAACAAGATATTCATGATTTAAAGGGAAGTTATGGGAGGGAAACACTTAGCAATGAAGCTGGAACTATTTGTTCTTATGACCAAGAAGGTGAGAGCTGTAGGAAAGAAAAAATTGAAAAGCAAATCTTCTTTAAGAAAAGTGCAAGGCTGCAGAGTTTTTATTTACATTTTGGAAGTGGTCTGTGCCTCTAAGTTTAAGGTTCCAGTGCCTCTGCTTTCACAGTACTTTCCTATGCTAAACAGATTAGTATGTTATGGAAATAGGGGTACCATGGACAATTCTTACCTTTGTGGAGAAGTCCAGAGGGAAAACTGGTCCCTGAGCTAATGTGGACAGATGCATTTGACTCCATGGTGTGTAGAGCTAGGACCAGTCTGGTAAGAAAGTCTGGGGCTGTCTGGAATCATGTTGGAAGATTGTCCTCGCATGAGGGTGGTGGTGTATGACCATGCCACCAGCCAAAAGCAGAGCAAGCTGATGTGCACACTGTGGGGTCTCAAACGGCCAGGACCTGGAGTGAAGCAGGGAGTGACAGACAGCACCCGCTAGACAGACAGAAGTGACAGGGAACATTCATGTAATCTTAATAAAGACAACTCAGTGCATAATTTCTGTCCTTTTTTGCTGCACTGAAGGATTCTGTTGCTGAGATGCTTCTGGATGCTTCTGGATGCTGCTGATACTTGAACATAAAATGTGGCATGAATGTGACATACCAGTATGGATTAATGAAGCCTGTCCCAGGTACTCTCTTGCCAGTAGGTTGCATTTTGCCCTTTTATTTAAGTTCAGCATTATTATGCTTGACTGTAATCATTTCACTTGAAGTGTACAATCAAATTTTGTACGAGTAAAGGTGTCACAATAATACCTTACCACAATAGCCCTGGATCTAGTGAAACAAATAGGAGGCTTCCTTCCACTGTCATCAAAGCAGAAAAGAAAAGTAATTTTAAATCATCTTATGTAGAAAGAAGAAGAATAAATAAAACAATGAAACCCAGGCTCAGAAATGCCCTATTGAAATCAATGGCCTGGATTTTAAAAGTCACTTACCTGGACTTAGTGGCTTCAAATTTCTTTTAAATCTCTGATTTCTTACAGCAGATGTAGCCTGGGAATGACTAACAGAGAAGATCACCTATTTCTCAGTGATATAATGCTACAGAGGCGGTCATTGGTCTGTCTGAGCTGAAGGGCAATCAGTTACAGAGGACAGAGTGTTTTGTGCTGGGGACAGTTTCTCCCCATGTCTTCAGCAGTCCTGAGGAAAAACAAATGACTTCCCTCAGCCCATGATCAGGTCAGGAGAGCAGGCAGAACTAGGCACTGGCGATGGGAGCTGGTTGTGAATCAGCTTTGGTTATTAACATTACAGTTGTACTACTTGTTTTGGTACAAGGTAAATGATGGGCCTTTTGTGATATTATCCAAACACTGGAAAAAAGACACAAATATGTTTTGCACATACAGCAACAAAAGACTAAAAGAAGTAAACGTCTTTTCTTTCACTAACATGAATTAACAGTGATTCACATGCATATGAACAGGATCATGACAGATCAAACCAGGCCCCATGATACTTTCCATGAAATAACCTTTTTTTCCCACCTCTCCAGTGACTGAAGTAAACTGCTATGTGTCAAACTGAGTGCCATTGCCTGGACATAGAACATCATAAGCAATTATTCAGTAATGAAACCCTCCCTACCTAATTTTATGATGGCACCTGAATAACTGTGAGCATTGAGAGCAGTGAAAAAAACTGAACAATTTAATGCACTATAGTTATGGCTGCTTGTAAATTCCTGCTGTGGGTATCCTCTCTGGAGCTGTGCAATGTCCCTCCACTCCCTGTGTTTTAGGGAGTTAACCTTGCAATCCTTAGGAAAGAAAATACAAGAGAAGGTGAAAATCCCACTCCTAATTAAATAGTGAGAGAATTTTAAAAATAGGCATAGTTGCAATTATGTTCACTGAGACGTCACACTGACAGTAATAGACTCACCTTAAACTGCACATGCAGTTACCACTAATGTACACGTTTCAAATGCTCCATAGCACGAGACAGGGATTAGCCTAATTGGTGATAAGAGAAATCATAGAATTCTCCATATTTTGCATGCAAGTCTCAGAAGTATTAATGAACCAGTTGGTTAAAATTAGGTTGAATGTGGATCTTCATACAGGCTAAAGTGTACTTTTGGGAATTCAATGGATTATAATTGAAGGCAAAAGTCCCCATTTTATACATTATTAGCATAACAACTCTCCTAGGTATAAGAAACCAAATGGCTTTCTTTGACAGTATTCTATAGGGCACAAAAAGTGTATTCACTGTGTATAATTGGTTAATATCAAGAATCTGTGTTTCTTTGGGATGATGATAGTGACAGTACATGAAAATCCAGGCAATAAATGTATTGCATCCTACTTCCAATCCTGTTAAAAAATGTTTTGAAAATCACAAACTGGGACTTTGTGACCTGTTGACTTATACACAGAGATGGGCTGTGTCTGGATCTGCTTTGTCTTACTCTGCCTTTACAGCTTGGTGCACCTTTGTACATCTGACACTGCTGCTGAGGGACCTCAGACTGGAGAAAGATGTGGAGGAATGAATGGTGGATTGAGTTGGTGTGGTTCAGCCCCAAATTAAGCAAAGACCAAATAAGTGATAATAAACTGTACAGTGTAGAAATAAACAAATTTAATAGGACAAGGGGTAAAGGTTTTAAACTAAAAGAAGGTAGATTTAGACTTGGTATAAGGAAGAAAGTTTTTACAAAAATGGTGGTGAAACACTGGAGCAGGTTGCCCAGAGAGGTGGTAGATGCCCCATCCCTGGAAACATTCAAGGTCAGACTGGACAGGGCTCTGAGCAACCTGATCTAGTTGAGGATGTTCCTGCTTTTTGCCAGGGATGTTGGACTAGATGACATTTAAATGTCCCTTCTAACCCAAATCATTCTATGATTCTATGATACTATGAAATTCTCCTTTAGAATGTATGTGAGATCACAGGGGTCCCCAGTAGCTCAGTTAATTTTACTTCACAAAGGTGACTGAATACTAAAAGCTGTCGCTACTTCAAGTAACTATACTCATTATATGAGAACAAAAACCATCCTCAAAACCTAACTTAGTATATTAATGAAATTCCCAAACCCCTATTTTTTTTTTCATTAATACTGCCTAGGTTTCTCCTGGCAGAAAAGTACAAAATCACAGGTCTTGATGTTGCTCAGATTTCTGTATCTGAAGATGCATAATCAAATTAAATATCCCTCTCTGTATTTTACCAGTAGAGCCTGACCTGGTAGAAATGCTGATAGCACATTTCACAGATTAGACAACTGGAAAACATAAAATAAATTTGTGGCTATCTGTAGTCTCCACTGTGGTGGGGTGTGATATGAAAGTCCAGGACTTGAATTCTCTTTTAATCTGTTGGGAAAAAAGAGTTCAAAACATGGTCTCTCAGGGTACCCCTATATTGCAAAATAAAAAGGCTCAGGAAGCAATCATTGCTTCCAAGAGACAAGCCCAAAAGGCACAGAGTGATGATAATGCTAAAGGATAATTCTCTCTAGAGCAGACTGGCTTTATCCACACTGTATGTCACTTTGCTTTGCTCTCCCCCAGCCTCATGTGTTGGTCCTAAAATGT
The DNA here is from genome assembly GCA_031468815.1 of Morus bassanus. Taxonomy (NCBI): domain Eukaryota; kingdom Metazoa; phylum Chordata; class Aves; order Suliformes; family Sulidae; genus Morus; species Morus bassanus. The sequence goes on along the minus strand of CM062567.1, from coordinate 13,565,455 downwards.
AATTACTGCTTTTGTACATTTTCAGTTCAAAGTGTCTGAAATAATGGGAAGCTGTGTTGCAACCTCACAGAATGGTGTTTTCATAACACAATGCTGAAAGAAGCTGTACACCCTGGGATATGGCAGGATGATGCTGTAGGTGTTGGAGGTTGTCACGCTGTTAGGATAGCACTGGAAAATTGTGTAAAACAGAGAAAGCCGAACTAGTAATGTCATTTACACAGACTTTTGCCTGAAGACAGACTCTGGGCAAGGGTGAAGGTGTGCATTTCAGCTCTGGGAGTTCTAACTTGGATGAACGATTAATTATTTAGGAGGCAATCCCCTGTACGAGAACGGTTGCAGAAATTCTTCGAAGAGGAATTTTGTGTCTGCTTCATTCTTTGTCCTTGGTTGTTCTTTTCAAAAATTACAGCCTCTGTCCAGACACTAATAAGGAAGTAAACTGCTTAAGTTCAAGAGAATGATAGTGAATAACAAAACAGCAATAAGTGAATTTCCTCTCTGGATGGGGGAATAAAGGAACTAAAGATCTTTTTACATATATATTTTTTTATTTTGAATATTCTCAATTTTTAAAGGAATTTTACAAAACATTTTCAGTTATTCAACACCTGTTTGTCAAGGTATTTGGTCACCTCTGTCAGGGAGGTGGGTTGACAGTGCTCAGCCCCTGTAGGAAAGAGCTCAGGATCTGCATCCCCAGCTACCTTAGGTTCCCTGAATGCTCATCACAGAGAATCAAATAAATTCTGCAATCCTTAACTTCTTACTGGGTCTCACAGCTGTTGAATATGGCTGGCTATTCATAAATAAAATTGCAGGCCCTGGACACACTCCTAATGTAATCCCTTTCATTTAAACAAAATAGAAAAATATCACTAATGAGGTGCCAAATTAAGGCACCAAGTGCTCATATACATTCCAGGCAGGTGATTATCTCTCATCAAGGTGGCTAAGTAATACAGTCCTCATAATGAACTAATGGATTTGCAGGTCCAGTTAACACAAAAGTTCAACCTCAGACAAGTTAAAGTTAATCAAGTACAAAAAGGATTAAATTAGTACATTTAAATTCAACTGACAGAGGCATTAGAGCTTTGCTGTATTCCCTTATTTTCTGCTTTGGTGTTAAGTGTGGGGAAGAGAATGGCACTTGAAGTATCCCACTCTTTGGGGACTTCATGCTTCAGTTCCTTAACACCCATGCATATGGAGTCGCTAATGACAGAGTGGCTACCCATCAGGGAATGCAATTCCACGTAGACATTTCCACCAAAATGGATTATTTCAGCCTCGTTGGTCACAGATTCTGTAGTTTTCCAGTGATTCATCTTACTATTAATAATGTCAGAGAATTTTAGGCCCTTGAATTAAATAATGATAAATAGGAGCCACTGAGCGAGCTCGGCAGAGGCAGTGCTGTTTATTTCAGTGTGAAGCTCTGTCAGGCCTGATAAATCGGATCCCTGAAATAGTTTATAAAGTACTGAATTGATGTGGCGGTTGGTGAGGGAGAGAATTAATGTTACAAAATAGGCCTGCAACCTAGATTTGATGAAAGCTGAGGAAAGCCTTTTATATAAATTCTGTGTCTGTGTAGGAAATGGTTGCAGTGAGAGGTGAAAGAGCTGCACAGGGAAATAATGTGCTTCTGTAATCTCTGTGGGCTACAGGTCAGGGAAAGAGGTGCTCGGTGGACACCAGTGGTGCTGGAGCTCTGCGGTGCTACATGAGAGCTCTGCCAAGCTGGAGGAGTGGTCACAGGCTGCTCATTTATAATACCAAACACTGAGGGCACACTACACAAAACAAAAAAGAAAGCCTGCTTAAGGATGTAGAAGAGGCTTTCAGGTTCCACATGGCTGTCTTTGCCAGGCTGTAGGGGAGGAAGAGATCCTTGATGTTGCCCTGAGTAATGCAGTCACTATTGCTAATCTCTCTGGCTGAATTAATAGTTTCCTTTTCAGATCACTTCATAAAAATCCCCTGGAAAATACATGTTAAAATCATCTTCCATCCAGTCCATAATTCTAGGTGGGGGCTTTCAAATTACAGCAGGCAGGATTGCTAAAAATGGTGGCCAGTAACATAAAGCAGGCAGATGTGTGTGTGCTAGGAGGTAGCTCAGCTTTCAGGCAAAGCATGCCATGCACATAAATGGGATTTTTTCAAAGCTGCTTAATAATGGAATTGGACACATAATTGCTGTTAAGGTTAGTGAGACCTGGGATAACCCAGATCTTGCAAGTGATCAATAATACAGGTGCAATATTTCTGGACCACTAGACCAAGTTGAGGGGGGAGATGACAGCAGTGTTTCTCTGGCTGCTCCAGATGTATCAACACACCACTGGACAAACACCTTTCTTACATGTTTTAATTATTGTTAAATATTATACCCTAAGTCTTTAAATAGGAAACTCCTTTCTAAGGTCCTGATGCATGATGGCTCTCAGATAAAAAAAGAGAAGAGAAATTCTGTGAGTGGAGTTCTTGATGCTCATTCCCCATGCAAATCCAGTCTGCTATGCTGCTTTTCAGTTTCATATTTGCTTGTAAGGACACCCTAGAAGGAAGAAAAGGAGGAAAGGCTTTTTTTGATGTCACTTCTTCTGATGTTGTACCACATTACTAAAGGTCAAAGCAATTGCTATTCATGTAGTTCACAGACTTCAAACCAGCTGTTAACCACAGGATGAGGCTGTCAGATTGGAGTTGATAGTTTTAACAATTCTGTATCTGTTTCTTCCTACAAGGTAGTAAAGGGAGAGGAAGGTGGTAGAGGATTATCACTCCTAAAGACAAGTCCCACATTCCATCTCTAGTGGTTTTTTTCCCATTAAATGGGTCATTTCATACAAGTGTTCACCACGCATATTTAAGAAAACTACAGCATGGTCAAGACCTGAAAACAAAAGCCAGAGTTACTTTTATACAGTTTATTCAGCAGGAAATCTGATCAAGCTGGCAGGGGAATCAGTGGGCTAAGATCTAAAGGGTAATACTTACATGCAATTGAAATGTATAAAATTAGAACCTTATAAATGGTTAGATAATATTTAGCATTTGGACTGAGTTTTGGGAAGGTCCTTGGCATTCCTTTTTTCCTCATCAGGTTTATCACATCTCTACTAAGAACCATAAAATTACTCTGTAAATTGCATAAGTGCATGCAGTATTAAAACAATGAGAAAAATCACAAGAAAAAAATATACTTTTCCTCTAAATGTATTATTTACAAGTGATGTGTATGGAAATGCTGTGGCACCTGTTTTCTGTCACTGTAGTCTTGTGTCCTTCCTTGATCTCTGAAAAGCACAGGATCTGATTACAAGTGCCTTCTGCAAGGAGGAAGAATGGAACAGGCTAGATTAAACAGTCTTCTGATTACATTTATATGGGCAATTTCACCTCTTCATCTTCAGTATCACAGGGATAGGGAGAGATTGTAAAATTTAAAGTAAAAGTAAGGGAAGACATTTGGAAAGTTCTGCTTGGTACCGATACAAAAATATATATTTAGAAATGAGGCAATAATACCATTTTTCTACAACCTACTTAATCTTTTTTGCCCTTCTAATTCTGTTGAAACAAGAAAGAATTTTTGAAATCAAATAGCTTGCAGGAGCCAAAAAAAATTGCACTGAAAACAGTGGAAAGACTCCCAGACACTCAGCTCACCTAACTATCCACATTTACAATACGCACAACCAGCACCTGAGCCAGTTGCTCTGGTCTGCCTTTATAATCCGTGGAGAAAAACAAACACTTTTACTAGCTTATGTTAGCATAAGATGGATTTAACCTTTTAAGTACATCTCTATTATCTGAGTATAAATGTGTTTGTAGGGTGACTCTGATATAGTGAGCATTGTAAACACCTATGCTGGTCATATATATCCTATCTCTGGCAGCTTTAATGTGTTTCAACTAAGACATTGCTTCTTGCTGTAAGTAATGGGTAAATATATGAGTTGCATCCAAACTTACATTTATGAAATACAAAGAGGCTCCATTCAGTTCCTGTTTCTCTAGTCATTCATACCAGCACACAAAGGACAGTCCCAGAGGTTGTGCGCACTTCTCTGTTTAGAAAGCAGCATGCTGAAATGAAGAAAATTTGTGTAAAAAGGACTAATCTCTTCCTTGATCACACCCCAATATATAGCAGGACACTCCAGCACCGGGGAAGTGGTGTTTGCTCCTGGATGGGAATGCCAAATGTAGTCCAGACATAGTCCCAAGTTCCCTGTCCTATATTAAAAAAGAAGTGTTTTACTCCATTACTCCCAAAATGTGTTTCAGTAAATTATTGCTAGAAAAATTCATCTCTATTTGAGTATTTCATATGTGGGGTTTTGTTTATTTGTTTATTTGCTTTTAATGTGCTTTGGTCTTTGAGTTGCATAAGTGTCCGTATCACTATCCCCTTTTTTCCCCTGCCTCCACCTGATTTAAGTTGTAGTAACTCTTAAGAGTGCTTTTCACAGCGTAGCCTAGGTCCAGTTAGGGTCTAGTCTTAAAAAAGCTGTGTTATGAGATGCAGCTCCTTTACTGACAGGTGTCTGGTCAGGGGTAAAGCAGATTGTAGAACCAACTGGGAAGGGATTCAGGATAATAATAACAATGGCTGAGCTCTCCTCAAGGAAAAGAGGTACAGGTAGCAGAGGATTCCTTTTGAGAGGTTGGATAGCTAGATGAGAAGAAATGAGGGTGGAAACCTGTATTTTCTATAAAGACATTTCAGAAACAAAGCTCTTGTGTGAAATCTGCTAACAAAGTATCTGGAAAGGGGAAGAGGACTTGATGCTGAGTTTCTTAATTTTTGGACTAGCAAGACTATCACAGAGTGAATGATGTCCTAACAAAAGGCCCTAAGTCAGGCTCCACATGAGACATTTAAGTCTTTCTGTAAGGGGAAAGCTTAGTGACACTCTCCAGTTTTAGGATGTTTAATAGTTTTAGTAATAATTACAACGAACGTTAGCAATGAACATGAGTAGCTCTGTGACTGCTGATGAAGGACTGGCTTCAAAGTCGCTTTTGATATGTTAGGACTGGTAAATAATTTCAGTGAAACTACACAAAAATTAAAAAAATATGAAAGGTCTTTTGTTTATGGAAATTTTGTGTAAACTGAGAAAATCAGACTATCTGCATTTCATCCAATATGAATCTTTAAAAAAAGTTTCTGTGATATATTTTTATTTTTCTGCTGGATAGCTAAACAAGGCAGTTGAGGTTCTGGACACAGAAAATAAATTACAGGCCTCCCTTTTAGAATGGGAAGCTACAGTTCTATTTTAATCAAAGCAACATTAGTATAGGTAAAGCTGGTATTTTTGAGCTCCAGCCTTCAATTTGCATAGATATGTATTACATTACCATTGTGCTGTAGCTGTATGATATACACCGGTATGAAGCAGAATGTATATTCTTCAAAGTAGTTTTCTCATCCCCATTTTTCCTTCCCAGCATTACTCATCTGCAGCTGAGAGGGCTAACACCCAGGCATTTTCAAGCTACACAATAAACTCTATAGAAGAGACAATGAGAGTTTCTGTGTCTACTTAAAATCAATATTCTGTGTTCCCTAAAACTGGCTTTCACAGCCTTTCTTCATTGGGACCTGCAGACACCTTGAGATCACACACGACGTCCCTTCAGACAGCGAAAAAAATTATCATTTGCTAGAACTGAACTAGATGTACTTGATTATATCATGTACATCCAATATCTTATACATAATCGCTTAACCTGCCGCATGCAATAAAAGCATCAGGATATAAGTTCATTGAAAGGTGCTCTTTCTTAATGCAAATGAAATGAAAGGCTGGAGAACCTTCTTTAACCTCTCATCAAATATGTGTTCATATTAGGTAATTTTCCTAACCTGCTTTCTCAGTGTCCTCAATGTATCCTGACAGTGTAAGAGAATAACAAGTAGGTGTCCCTAAGTGTAAGTATATTCCATTCTGTCTGCTCGAATCCCGAAAGGATTTAGGTTTTTTTGGTGCTTGTAACATACATTTGTGATATCCTGCCAAGGAGTAGAACCAACATCATCTGAAATAAGTGCCAAGTCCTAATAGTTGAAGCATTGATGTGGAGGCTTGTGAAATGAAGGTAATCAGTGGGAAATAAAGAGGAGAAAGATTTTATGCTCTAGCAGTGTCTGTGGCACTGTTTCCCTGTAGTATAGATTACCTCTCATTATGATTCACAGTCCTAAACAGTTAGGCTAGGCCTGCAGCTAAGTGGACAAGCCAGCCTTCTCCCACAGATCTGTTCAGGCAGAAGTGGACAATAAGTATTAGGAGACGTTTCTGCCCATTTTTATATGCATTTTTATATTCAGGTTCTGGAGCTCATGATTGGAAAGAAAACATTCATTTCATTATTGAGCTCAAATATCTCAGACTCTGTGTCAAACTGTAGGGGTTTTTTTTGAGGCTTTCTCAGTTTCTCCTTTGAAAACTATTCTGTTTGTTCAGACCAATCGAGTATTAACTAGTCCTCTGACCCATGGAAAGCGAGTGTGATGCTACAGTGTAGCACTTACCTGGAAGAGGTACAGCTGATCTATAGACATCAGCTGGAGACACCCTAAACATTGAATGGAAAAGCACCTGTTGGAGAAGCATTTCTGTCCCTCTTTCCTCAAACTCAACAGCAATGGTCCCTCCCCACCCAAGGTGGGTGCTGCGGTATTAACTTCACATGTGAAAAATAAAACAATATCCTTGAAAAGTCTGATATTGCTTCTAGAATACTATAATCCTCTTAATCTTCTTGTTTTAATGTAGAGAATTGAGCCACAATTTCCCGGTAACAGGGTGCACCTTTGTCTTTGTGTTGTTGTAGTTCTGAAAGCATGGTGAAAGGTGGAAGAACACCACATTTAAAAACTGTATTTCCTGTCCTCCAGGGCTTTGGTTTGATATTGCTGAAAAGCTTGCTAGCTGGAATAGGAATCAGTACGCAGGTGTCTTTGTCTACATAATCTGAAATAAATTTAGTTCCTACAGGGTTAGGCAGATTCAGGATAGTTATTACAAAGATAGACTTGGATGAAATCTTTTGAGGATTAAGACATAAATATTTACTTTTAAATCAGTACATAAAAATGCTACTAGTTCCTCCTTTTCTTATCGTTGATCTGTCCCCTGGTATCACTTCAATTTTAATGCTTTTATTCAACCAAGTTTAATAAATTCACATAAATGAGTTCAAGGTAACCGTTTGTACAGAAAGGTTATATCAAATTCAGCTTTTCAGATTTGGCTGTAGCTTCCCATATACTGTGATTAAGAATGTCCTAATTTAGTCTATTGTCATGGAAACCCAAGAAACACAAAGAAATTTCTGGGTCTCCAAAATATGCATGTCACTTTTATAAAAGAGCAATAGCAGAACAGGCATGAAGAAAACTCAGCAGTGTTTTTTAAAATTGCTTTTTAGCTAATTTTATGGAGAGAACAGTTTAAAAATCCCAATAAACTTTGCAATTTAATAATAATAATAATCAAGTTACCTGAGGGAATAAATTGAAATTAGAATGTACAGTTTGTTATCAATATCCACAGCAGTAAATGTTACCATATTAACCATTTCAATTTAGCACTGGAATGATAAATCCAATTAAGAGTTTTTAGAAGAATAAATAGTTCTCTTTGGAAGCACATTTTTTAAATAAGGAAACTCCTAATTGTTCTCTTCTTATCTGTCCAGAGTCTGTTCTCAGAATCTTCAAAACTTCACCCTTTTCCTAACACCATAGAGACACCAACAGCTAAAGCCAGTGCAGTTTATTAACAAGTTATCCAAATCCCTTCATTAGTAAGCAAAACAATTCCAAACTGTTGTCTATGTCCATCAGTGGATGGAATTCAGATGAGTTTTCATCCTTCCTTCTTTCCCAGTGGTATTTTAAGTCTTCCTGGAGAATTTTGCTACTTTTGCATGCTGTGGCAAGGATGCAGGTTATACTGGATGGGTTGAGACAATTCACCCATATGAATATCCTGATCTTCATGAGTTTCATGATCAGAGACTTGGAGACACACTAACTTCTCTCTTGCTGTAGCATCTTACTCTTGTGATACAGCTTCACTCCAGATCTGAGTTACAGCTGGAAGACAAGGTCCTGGGTGCAAAAGGCAGTTTGGGGCAGTCAGAGGAGAGCCAGCAAATGTGGGTATTTCTTACACTGGACCTTCCTGGAAGTAATGTTTCTCAGTAAGTTTCCCGGCATCTAATACTGTGACCCCGACACACTGCTTGACATGTGGATGCCTTCCTTGTGCTTTAGATATTTTAAGAGATTTACATCCTGTAGCTTTTCTTTTGAAAGAAATTGGAATTAATTTATTTGCTTACTAATGAAGAGACTTGGATAACTTGTTAATGAACTGCACTGGACTGTGGGCTTTAAACTACCTTCTTACCCTGCCCCCCCAACCCCCCGAAAAAAACTCTAGAAAAAAATTATTGAGCTGAATTATATAGACATCTTAGTAATTATGAATAAATCATACTTTTATCTCTATATTACTCTCTTTTTTTCTGTAAAGATTGCCCTTGAGAGCTAGCATTTGTGTGGAATTTCTTGTTTTTCAGAGATAGTTTCTACAAATATTTCCAATTAAGCAGGTTATTGGCATACTTAGCATTCAAAATTAAAGACATTTAAATCACAACAGATGTCACACAGGAGGCTTTTGTTCCCTGGTTGTGCAAGATGTATAATTTTAGAATCTGAGCTGTATTGCTAGATAGTTCTCCATCCCAGACATGCTTCTCTAAATGCTCCTTAATATTCACATAATTTTTCTCCTTCAACATTCTTGTCAACAAAATTGTTAGACAGAATATTTAAAGGAAGCAAAAAGGGATTTCAAAGTATAGAAATGTAACCTCAGATATATGCAAATACATGGCTGCAGAGTCTGAGAAATGTATTGCTATCTTGCACACATGTATGAAAAAGCACAATTTTCAATATAAATGGTGAGGTACAATCATTATCTTTAGGCAGACACTGCTGAAAGGAACAAATGTCTTTCCTCAATATATTTAGCAAGGCATAATGTTACAAGGTAAGGATGTGAGAATAATCTAAAAGTCTTTCATTTCCATCTGAAACTTGACTTTAATGTATGGGCATTCAGCTACCTGACCTCAGCCTTCATTTATAGTAACTGTAGAAGCTGAGAACTAGATCACTGTCGCCTTTGTATGGTCATCTCCTTACATTCTGGTGTTATATAAATATTAGAAAAGAAAAGAAAAGAAAAGAAAAGAAAAGAAAAGAAAAGAAAAGAAAAGAAAAGAAAAGAAAAGAAAAGAAAAGAAAAGAAAAGAAAAGAAAAGAAAAGAAAAGAAAAGAAAGATTAAATAAAAAATTAGTGACAAGGTCAAGTTAAGCTCTGAAATGTCAGGAAATCCTAAAGCAGCTGTCCAATCCTAGTTCAGCCCATTGAGTATACCATGAGATAAGCTGTATTTAGATGCTCACTTGATGTTTTTTTCAAAGATGCTTGCTTGGCACATCCCACTGGATGTACTGTTCATGCTATTCGTGTTACCGACCAGTTTATTTTTTCTTCTTTGGTTGATGGGGTGACTCCATCATAATGCCAGCCTTTCTTTGTCATACACTGTTTAAACTACACACAGTTAGTATTCATATTTTTCCTGTAGGAATTTTTAAAATGTCTGAGAGATTGACAAGTACTTATTAATTTATTTTCACCACAACACTTTAAAAATAGGGAGAATTATTCAAATTCTTCAGAGCTGAAGAGATGAAATACCCAGATGAGAAGGTCAAAAGTAAATGCTCCGTTTTGACAAAATCTATATGCTTTAAACATTTTGAAGTCCGGCACCTACTAATTTCCTACTAATTAAACTGTAAATGATAAACCATTATTCAAATCAGTTGCCAAAAATTTCAGGCCAGGCATCAAGAAAGTGACCACTCATGAAAACATTTTGGTCATGCTTTATTTCATGAATTTAATTATCCCATGAAAGATAAGAGCCATCCTTCTTTTTCTATAATCCTCAAATCAGCCCTTGCTTGCCTTCCAACTTCTGTTACATTAGCAATACATGAGAGGTCTTCATTAGAAAACCTTGCAAAAGTCCATGTAAGTTGGCTACTTGAGAAAGTTCCTCCTCTGTACTGAATGAAGCCAGGGGAGTTGTGGAAGACATATCCTTTCATCAAACATCTATGACTGCCAAATCTGTTCAACATGCCTGCTATTCTTGATAAGTAATGTCCTTTAAAAAAATCAGTTCAAGGCAGATATCGACAATTTCCAGAACGGAAAATGTTTGAGCAAATTAATAAAATTTGGTAACTGTCCAGTTACCTATTCTTTCTAGTAGCTGGAAAGGAATTATAGAATATATATATATACTTCCTGCTATAATATAGCAGGAAAGAAATATAAGTGGACACCAGTGCACAGTGCACCCTAATGCCATCAATCTATATAGGGGCAGAACCCATCCGTATTGCTGGAGCAACAGAGGGATCCCAAGAACTAACTGCATTGGAGGCTGAAGTGAGCCCAACTGGGAATGAGTGGCAAAAGCACCCCATTGTGAATGGCCCAGAGGCTCCGTGCATCCTTGGCATAGACTATCTCAGGATAGGGTATTTCAAGGACCCAAAAGGGTACAGGTGGGCTTTTGGTATAGCTGCCTTGGAGACGGAGGAAATTAAACAGCTGTCTACCTTGCCTGGTCTCTCGAAGGACCCTTCTGTTGTGGGGTTGCTGAAGGTCAAAGATCAACAGGTGCCAATTGCCACAACAGTCCACCAGCAGCAATATCGCACCAACCGAGACTCCTGAATCCCACCCATGAGCTCATTCGGCGACTGGAGAGCCAAGGAATGATCAGTAAGACCCGTTCACCCTTTAACAGTCCCATATGGCCAGTGCGGAAGTCTAATGGAGAGTGGAGACTAACAGTAGACTATCGTGGCCTGAATGAAGTCACTCCGCCACTGAGTGCTGCTGTGCCGGACATGCTAGAACTTCAATACGAACTGGAGTCAAAGGCAGCCAAGTGGTATGCCACAATTGATATTGCTGATGCATTCTTCTCAATCCCTCTGGCAGCAGAGTGCAGGCCACAGTTTGCTTTCACGTGGAGGGGCATCTGGTACACCTGGAATCAACTGCCCCAGGGGTGGAAACACAGCCCTACTGTTTGCCATGACTGATCCATACTGCACTGGAACAGGGCGGAGCTCCGGAACACCTACAATACATTGACGACATCACCGTGTGAGGCAACACAGCAGAAGACATTTTTGAGAAAGGGAAGAAAATAGTCCAAATCCTTCTGAAGGCTGGTTTTGCCATAAAACAAAGTAAGGTCAAGGGATCCACACAGGAGATCCAGTTTTTGGGAATAAAATGGCAAGACAGACATCATCAGATTCCAATGGATGTGATCAACAAAATAACAGCCATGTCTCCACCAACTAGCAAAAAGGAAACACAAGCTTTTCTAGGCATTGTGGGTTTTTGCAGAATGCATATGCCAAATTACAGTCTGATCAGGAGCCCTCTTCATCAAGTGACCCAGAAGAAGAATGATTTCAAATGATGCCCTGAGCAACGACAGGCCCTTGAACAGCTAAAGCAGAAGATAGTTCATGCAGTAGCCCTTGGGCCAGTCTGGGCAGGACAAGGTGTAAAAAATGTGCTTTACACTGCAGCTGGGGAGAATGGCCCTACCTGGAGCCTCTGGCAGAAAGCACCAGGGGAGACCCAAGGTCGGCCCCTAGGGTTTTGGAGTCGGGGATACAGGGGGTCCGAAGCGCGCTATACTCCAACTGAAAAAGAGATATTGGCAGCATATGAAGGGGTTCGAGCTGCTGCAGAAGTGATTGGTACTGAAGCACAGCTCCTCCAGGCACCTCGACTGCCGGTGCTGGGCTGGATGTTCAAAGGGAGGGTCCCCTCTACACATCACGCAACTGATGCTACATGGAGTAAGTGGGTCGCACTGATCACCCAACGGGCTCGAATAGGAAACCCCAGTCGCCCAGGAATCTTGGAATTGATCATGGACTGGCCAGAAGGCAAAGATTTTGGAATATTGTTGGAGGAGGAGGTGATGTTTCCTGAAGAGGCCCCACTGTATAACAAACTGCCAGAAAATGAGAGGCAATATGCCCTGTTCACTGATGGGTCTTGTCGTCTGGTGGGAAAGAATCGGAGATGGAAGGCTGCTGTATGGAGTCCTATAGAAGTTGCAGAAACTGCTGAAGGAGAAGGTGAATCGAGCCAATTTGCAGAAGTTAAGGCCATCCATCAAGCTTTGAATATTACTGACCGAGAATAATGGCCAGTGCTCTATCTTTATACTGACTCATGGATGGTGGCAAATGCCCTGTGGGGGTGGTTACAGCAATGGAAGCAGAACAACTGGCAGCGCAGAGGCAAACCCATCTCGGCTGCTGCGTTATGGCAAGATATTGCTGCCCAGGTAGAGAACCTGGTTGTGAAAGTACGTCATGTGGATGCTCACGTACCTGAGTTGGGCCACTGAAGAAAATAAGAACAACCAACAGGTGGATCAGGCTGCTAAGATTGAAGTGGCTCAGGTGGATCTGGACTGGCAACATACAGGTGAATTATTTATAGCTTCGTGGGCCTGTGACACCTCAGGCCATCAAGGAAGAGACACAACATACAGATGGGCTCATGATCGAGGGGTGGACTTGACCGTGGACACTATTGCACAGGTTATCTGTGAATGTGAAACCTGCACTGCAATCAAGCAAGCCAAGAGGTTAAAAACTCTGTGGTATAGAGGATGATGGCTCAAATATAAATATGGGGAGGCCTGGCAGATTATATCACACTGCCACAAACCCTCCAAGGCAAGCGCCATGTGCTTACAATGGTGGAAGCAACAACCGGATGGCTGGAGACATATCCCGTGCCCCATGCCACCACCCGGAACACTATCCTGGGCCTTGAAAAACAAGTCTTATCGTGACATGGCACCCCAGAAAGAATTGAGTCAGACAATGAGACTCATTTCCAAAACAACCTCATAGACACCTGGGCCAAAGAGCATGGCATTGAGTGGGTGTATCACATCCCTTATCATGCACCAGCCTCTGGGAAAATCAAAGTACACAATGGACTGTTAAAGACTACACTGAGAGCAATGAGGGGTGGGACATTCAAACACTGGGATACACATTTAGCAAAAGCCACCTGTTAGTCAACACTAGGGGATCTGCCAATCGAGCTGGGCCTGCCCAGTCAGAACTCTTACGTACTGTGGAAGGGGATAAAGTCCCTGTAGTGCATGTAAAAATACGCTGGGGAAGACAGTCTGGGTTACTCCTGCCTCTGGCAAAGGCAAACCCAAACATGGGATTGCTTTTGCTCAAGGATCTGGGTGCACTTAGTGGGTAATGCAGAAGGATGGGGAAGTCCAATGTGTACCTCAAGGGGATTTGATTTTGGGTGAGAATAGCCAATGATTTGAATTGTATGGTGCTACTTGCTATGAAATACTGTATGTCATCACTACTGTGGTCGCTATATGCCATATCAATGGTATTACACTAAGAATCAGCCAGATTAATAAAGATGAAATTTTGATGAACCAAGCAAAGTGCAGCAGTGATGGAACCAGAGTTGGCTTCAGCATGCAACAGTCCAACACCTCTCCTGCCTTGAAAGACTGTTATGACAGATGCAGCCCAAAGTCATGGACTAAATGAACTTAATGGACTTATTAGAGGGATGGCCCATAGACTAATGGAATGATATCTGTGTGTATATATCAAAATACAGGAAAGGTGGTGGTGATTAATTGGGATGTACTGGAAAGTGTGAGACCTGGGCATGATGTAAATGGTATAGAATAAGGGGTGGATATTGCCCTGGTTTTGGCTACAACAGAGTTAATTTTCTTTCTAGTAGCTGGTATAGTGCTGTGTTCTGGATTTAGGATGAGAGTAATGTTGATAACACAGGGATGTTTTAGTTACTGCTGAGCAGGGCTTACACAGAGTCAAGGCCTTTTCCTACTTCTCATCCCACGCCACCAGCGAGGAGGCTGGGGGTGCACAAGAATTTGGGAGTGGGCACAGCTGGGACAGCTGACCCCAACTGACCAAAGGGATATTCCATACCATATGACATCATGCTCAGTATGAGGGAAAAGTAGAGGAAAAGCTGGCCCGGGGTCCGCTGCCCGGGAACTGGCTGGGCATTGGTCAGTGGGTGGTGAGCAACTGCATTGTGCATCACTTATTTTGTATATTCTTTTATCATTATTATTATTTTCCCTTCCTTTCCTGTCTTATTACATTAACTTTATCTCAACCCACAAGTTCTACCTTTTCTTCCGATTGTCTCCCGCATCCCAGTGGGGGGGAGTGAGCTGTTGGCTGTGTGGTGCTTAGTTGCCTCCCGGGTTAAACTACAACAGTAACATTCTCTACATAACTGAAAATGGTTGTAGCAATGGGGTAAAGTGAATCGTACATGTTCGTGCCCAGACACCATCCCTCGTTCGCTAAACACTTGTTCACTTAAATAGGAAGCACTGGGCAATGTGAGTAGTAAGGGGTGTTACCAATCCCACCTCTAATTAACAGAACTAAAGGGCATTATTTCAGTGGTAATGGAAATGATTGTGATTCCTCAAAGTGGAACTGAAGCAAATCAATCTGAGGCCATTGGACCCAATCCAATTAAAAACAAACTAATCTGTTTTCAGAGAGAAAAACATGGCCTACAAGGAAGACATGATGATAACTAAAAGAAAGTGAAGAATTATGATTAATTCAGTTTTCATTTTGCATAGTCGCTCTGATTTTTTTCTGTGTATTTAATAGTTTATTTTTACATACAATCAAAATAGATGAAGCTTGTTTATCAGTAGCACCACTTGTATTTACAGTGTTAATCTAAAGAAAAACTCCAGAGAATAAACATTTTTCATCTCACAGTCTTGTAGTTCAGACTGCTTTCACATTCCAACTATCTGTTAGCAGTTCTAGAGGCTATCCGAAATATTATAATTGGAATATATAAGTTATTTAATTCAGAAAAAAAGTAGATATTTACCATTTCTTCATTTCTTATCATTTGATGTGATGTTGTTCAAAACCAGGTTTGTTTTGAAAGCTGGAGACACTGTGATGGTTTAGAGGGAAGTACATAGATAGCTGCAGAGTGACTATGAGTTACTACCAGCCGTAACTAGGAACATATCCCATTATTACTGAATCCATTCTGTGATGTCATGCAATAAGAGATTATAACCAATGCTGTGGCTATGAGCCCAAAGTGCCTGCAGCAGGGGAAGAGGATCACTAAATCTTTTGACACCAAATCTTCCAATTCAGATCTGTTGCAAGAGACTTTTAATAGTTCTGCTACAGAGTTTTGGATTTAAGAAATGTCAAAAAGATTATTCAAAGTAAAACACTGAATTCCTTAAGTATGCAGATTTCCAGAGAGCAGGGTTTTTGCTCTTGGCACTGACAGTTCTAGTACAGACTGGAGAGTGAATGTCATAAACTAATGTTTCTCAGCAGAAAACTTAATAATGGACCAAGATTCACTGTTTGGAGCCTACCTGGTATGAATAAGCCAACAGTAGGGGTTCACCTACCACTTCCATTTGATCTGGTCCTCTGGACTTCCATTTCAGTCAGTAGAGAGCAAGAAACCCCCTAAAGCACAGGCCAGCTGATCCTAAAAAGAGCAAACAAAAGGCATCAGTGCCTCTTTCTCATTACTGTTTATAAAGGAAGAGGAGGGTCACTTACTGTAGACACCTGAAATGAGGTAAGATGAGTCCCCCACCCCGCACTTAAGGCAGGATACTTACTTTTCAAGTTTTGTTGCACACATCTTGAATGCATCTGCATACCTCTACCAGCATTTCTCTCTTGCCTTTTGTATAGGATAGGGGATAACGCTTCTTCACCTCAGGAGTGAATGGTAAGGACTAATTGTGTGTTGTACAAATATCACGATTTACTGGACATATCCTAGATGAATGGGTGGAGAGAGAAAGATAGACAGATTCATAGATGAGATTAATTTTTGTTAAATGCTTTGAGCTCTTTTGATGTATAAGGCTATATATCTTCAATATATTACTGTTTTAGTATTTTACTTGAACTGGTTTATTCATCCATAGTTTAGAGGATTTTAAGGATAGCCCAGGTTCCTGTCAGATAAATCTCTTCCATTTTGCAGCTAAAAAAGGAACTGAACTAGATTTATGACGGTTAATACCTTTTTTCTTTTAAGGGGAAAATTGATAGACACCTTCCCATGAGACTTCCTATAGATGTGGTTACTGCCCTAATGATTATTCCATATCAAGCCCACTCCACTAAAGAGGTACTAAATTAAAAGGCTGCTGTTTGAAGCAAAAGCTACAAACTGAATTTCAAACACCTAATAAGATACTGAAAATTACCTTAAGCTTTCAAATGTCACATACTGTAAAAATACAAATTAGACTGTAAAATTCAGCCTAGCCATAATTAACACTATGATGTGTTCAAATAATCAAACATTATCCTCAGAGCAGTCTATTGAAGGAGATTATCACGAGCGGTAGTTCACTAATCATTATATGACAACTATTTTTATGTCATTGATCTAGACTGCCTTGTCTATTTTGTCAGTGTCACTTGGCATCTTTTAAAAAAGGTGATATTTTCCCCCACACAGAGACAGCTCATCCTACAGCTCCAATTGATGTCAACCTTTGCTCACAGTTATCTTCTGCACACAGCCAGGCTTCATTTTAAATCAGAGAAGCACGGATAAATAAAACTGGATAGCTTTCAGTTCCAATCACATCCTCTTTTACCTCACATCAGCCAAAAAGTTATCATGAAATGATGGGGTTTTATCTGTGAAAGTGAAAAAGTAAGTTTAAGATTTTCAAATTTTGTAAAAAATATTCTCCTAGACCTCTTATATGTTTTGAAGATAGGTTTCTTCTTTGTTTGGAGAATGAAAAAGTCTGAAGGATTTTATTATTTTTAATAATAGAAAGTGTTTATTTCAGGAAGAGAAAAAATCAGATGTCTTTTTCAGAAAGGAAAATGAGACAGTCACTATATTTTGTATTATTAGATACTCAACACAGATTTCCAAATTTTGCAAAGCGTAGTAATTGAATTTCACAGCTCCATTCCTCCTCTTCACCCTTGCAAAATTTTCTCCAATCTATAAAGCAAGACACAGATGTAAATTCAAAGGAGCTGTAAGGGTTCAACCTCCTTGTATATTCTTCTTTAGTATCAAGTATCTATGGAAAAAGTGAAGCTTTTGAAATTTGACCTTTTTTTTTTTTAACATGTTTCTCCACTGCATATCTCCAAGCACAGCAGTATGAAAAAGAATAAAAATTCTTACCTACCCTCTATGTGTGATTTAGTCAAATCCTTGAAAATAAAAATAAAAAGCCATGAATAAGAACTGGGGCTAGCCAAGTGTGTAATATGCTGCACTAACAACACTCACTAGAGGGTAAATCACCTATGACTTAGTTTCCAGAACACACAGACTATTAAGGAAAAAAATTTACACTGTGTGATATCCTTATGCAATATAATGCAATGACAGTCAACTCTAACCTTAGTCTGGAACTGAA
This sequence comes from Morus bassanus, assembly GCA_031468815.1. NCBI lineage: Eukaryota > Metazoa > Chordata > Aves > Suliformes > Sulidae > Morus > Morus bassanus. The sequence goes on along the minus strand of CM062567.1, from coordinate 13,547,770 downwards.
ACAGAACCCCTCCAGAATTATTTATAAGGCAGAGTTGCACTTGACTTGTTAAAAATATTTCTATTTACTAGTGTCAAAGGAGAGTGTGCAAAACCATCATTGGAGAGGATATTCTTTAAAACTGTAAGTTCAGCTGCACTTCTCTGAGAACTTTAAACAGATTGTAGCTGGTTAGGAAAAATGCAGTCTAAAGTTCATCTCTACTCAAAAGCCATAGTATGTGTCTATAGCAAGGTATGTTAGGAGGTCTGGATTTGGTTCCCATCTCTACCTTAAACCTCCATGCGATGTTGGCAACATCGCTCAGTCTCTCTGCACTTCAGTTCCTCATCTATAAAGCAGATGTAATGCATTTTTCTTTCTACTGTTTTTCAGTTTCTTTTCTTTACTTCAGCCCTTCAGGAGATGGGTTGTCTTTTCTATACTATGTTGAAAGTGTAGCCACAAAAAAAGAAAACAGTGGAAATATCATCAGTAAATAAAATCCAGGATCCGATACTGTGATGGTCTGGCTAATCATCAAGCATTTGAGATAGAACAGTTGTAACTTCAAAATGGCCATAAAAGAAATAAAGAATGGCTGTAAATAACCTATTCTGTAAATATTTAAGTACATTTAATGTAACTTCATTATGACAAGTTGGGGTGCAATACTTCAGTGCTTTCATGATTGGGGGCTAACAATATTGGAGACTAAAGCTGTGAAGCTCCCCTGCGATATTTCGAAATAGTGTGCCACATGACATAAGTTTAATTCTCTAGAAAGACGACACTATTTTTGCTCCTGTTTTTGCACCTGTCCTTCCTTTGAGTAGTCTGATTCTTTCTTAAGCAGGAAATTAATTTAAAAGGCAGCAGAGCAACTGCACTGGCAAGCCCCTGAAGGAAAAAAAGATTCCTCCCTCAACAATTAAAATCTTACTGGGCTGTAGAAAGGGTGATATGCTTTTGGTGTCAGGAACAACCACCTCACTGGTGAGAAGGATTTTGGCAATGAAAGGCTCAAGCAGACGGAAAGCTGGCTCTGACAGCCGTTTTTCATTGCCTTCAGTTCACGTTGATGTGGTGTGAGCGTCTGGCTGGTGTTCTGGGTGCAGGGACGGTGTTGCCACGGCTGCGCTGCAGCGGGACGCTGCAGGAAGGAGCAGCAGGTTGCCAAGTACCGACTGGGAAGGGTGAGCTGCACCTTCTGGGCAGAAAAAAGGAAGAATCTGTTAAGTAGCAGAGAGAAGCTATTGGAAGTGGCACTTTCTGAAGTGCAGTTTAAAAAAAATAAAAGAGGTTTGCTTCTTTTTGAATAACATTTTTATTGGGGTTTTTTTGAGGCCTGGTGGAAACTGGTGTGAAGAATCCCATTGTGAGGAATGGAGAAGAAGACAAAACACAGGATTCTGTAATTTTATTTTTTTTTTCAAATTGAAATTAAAATACCTGGTAATGAGAATTCCTGTTCACTGAATGTTTCACAGTAAGAGTGCAAGTACTGACACAGCGGCGCTGTTAAAACCCAGAAGTTGATGTTTCAAATTCGCCAGCAGGCCTTCATTCAGGAAAGAACAAGGCTCGGAGTTCCCTGTCACTTCTTAGCTATTTTCATATGTTTTCCTTGACATTCAATTGTAACTATTTTCCTTGTTTTGAGTACTGCTCAATGATAGATTTTTTTTTTGGTTGGCCAGAAAAGTTATCCTTTTGTGCAAACTATGGCATGTGGCTGTGGAACATAACCTTTTTCATTTTAACTTCATTTCCATCTTTATTTCTGGTTAATTTTAGAAATAAATAAAATATTGATTCTTTTACATTTTAGCATTTGTTATAAAGTGATTCTACTCAGCACCTTGCATCCTTTATAAGGTCTTTGTTATTAAAAGAATTAATAAACTTTTCTATTATTTCAGATTTTTTTAACTTCCACGTACATATGGTAGATATCACACTTGAATTAAAGGTTTATAGATTGATGTCTTGTTTGTGGGTTTTTAAAGATGGGATATTACAGATGGTGAATGCAGAAGCTGCATAATCCATTTTGACTTCTTTTTCTCTCAGGATTCTTATTATACTTGTTTTTCCTCCTCTTATCAAGTAATTAGCTAAATTTGTTTTAGTTCTGCTGGGTCAATTTACAGTCATGGAGCTATTCAGTGCCTGCATTATATCTGTCTTCACTTATTTTCATGCCAAGCATTGCCTATCCAGTTTAGCCATTCATTCAAATCTACTTTTACTATCCCTGAGCAAACAGCAAATTGATAACAGTTGATAGTGACATTTTCCACTGATACACTATAGCATATCACAACATTCCACAGCAAACTTGTATGGTAAATCTTACTTTTATGTGTGATCATTACCAGTTATCTGTTTGTTTATCTTCAGAATGAAAATTGGCCAGTTAGTGATTCCCATTGCAAAAAGCTGTAACTACCCAATGACAGAAGTGGGTACATTACAAATTTTCCCTGATGGTTTTTTCAGTGGCTCAACCTTATTGCGATACTGTAAATCCAGAAAGATCTTTTAAAAATAAGAACACAACTGAGAGATTTGGAAATTTTAAGTAACAGTCTTACCACAAAGTTCTGAGCATCTACTGATCTTTGATATATTTGCTACAATACATCTGCATGATAAGGAAAAAAGAATTATGTTATCTTTGAAACAGGGAATATGCATAGAAAAGTTTACCCTAAATCAGACATGAGTTCTGAGGTCCCTTGGTTATTTTACCTAGATTTCCATTGAATATAACAGGACCATAAACACCTAGCACAAGGTGCCTGCATTTATATGCCTAAATGTTGGCTGGAGCCTATCTAGGATGTTTGAGTCATAGATAAAGTATGAGTATTTTTTATTTGCTATCTCGTGCTAGTGAGAAATGGTTATTTTAAAAAGAGGGACTTTAACGTCCTGTAGGAAGACAAAGTTTCATGGCTTTTATACTTTATCATGAGGTAACACAGAGCAGCACATAGGCGAAAAGCTGGGCCTGCCTATTGCAGTAAGTGCTGTGAATGCCCTGACTCCAGTGCTGACAGCAGGATCCTGTCTTCTCTCTGCAGAGCACCACTGCTTTTTCTATTCACTTCTTCCTAACCTCTTTATTCAATACACAGGAAAAAAGAACTTTCTCTGAACAGAAAGCATACTTGACAGCAAATGCTTTTATCATAAATGCTATTTAATCGGCTAGTAGGTTACTTGAAGAGTAGTTTTTGATTTGTTTCTGTCTTGTTTGGTTTTTCTGGTGATTATTGAGTTTAACCTGGTCCAAGTTTGTACGGAAGCATGGACATCTCTGACCATAAAACATGTAGCTGTCTCATTCAGGATGCTCTAGGGCAGCAAAGAGCCATAGTCCAACTGCCTACTCTTAGCCTGCATCCTGAAAAGTGAAATCAGCAACTGTTGGTATGCCTTGTAAGGGGACTGGATTGTGTGGGATGCCCTTCTCAAGTCAGATGTTAGCATTGCCACTGCTCCTGAGAAAAGGCAAGCCAATACCTGAGGTCCTCCCCAGCTCTTTGGCTCAGTTTCATCATTTGCTTTGGCCTTTTCCATTCCTGGGACAGCCCATCTTCTAGTTCTTGGGGAACTGAGGTCAATTTTTGCTGTTTCTGAGATGACTTGAATTAGCAGAACTCTAATAATTGCCTTTTCCTGCTGGGCCTGTATATCTTCCTATTTAAATTTATTTGAATCTGTGAAAAAGGCAATACAGGCTGAAGTATTGCATTTAGAGCAAGGTGACCTCTTTACTTGGCATCAGCTCTAAATCAACTGTTTTGTAACTGGCTGATTCTCAAGATCTGCTTCTCTTTTCCATCATGCTGGAGAGCAATCCCTCTTGTCCCATCCCCCTCCACTGGGAAAAATTGTGTTTGTTCTGAGTTTGAAGTGGATTAAAATAAAAACTTACTGAAGTTTTGAAGTCATTGTTCAGGTTGTTCCAAACATAAAATGAATCATAAAAGAGTTTCCAGATATATTTTTATGAACCATATCTTAAGCCAAAACTGATGGACCGGAAGAAGGGAAAAAAAAAAAAAAAGCTGAGAAAGAGCAGCAGAAAACTTGCCTGTGCTTGGAGACCAAGTTATTAATTTACTTGTAAGTAAAACTTGAGATGAGCTCTTTTGGATGCTTCCAATGCTTCATAAAATCATTGTATTGTATTGTCTGCTATAATTTTTATTACATGGTTGCAGCTTACTCCAATTTCTAATATGCACCCTGCTAAACCTCTTCATCATGTCTATCCTGGTCCAGGTTCCAAAGCAATATAGTAAGGTCTGAGAGCTCATAAGCTTCTGATAGATCCCTTAAATTTACAATATCCAAAAGCTAGTAATTCTGCTTGCTGTGCATATACTGAAAATCTTATTTTTCTTTGAGTTCAAACACAACTGCTGTGCTGCATGCAGGGGCTTTTTTGTAAAATGATGAAAATTGGCCAGATTTTCTACTGGTTTAAACACGGTGCAGCTCTTTTGAAACTGATGGGATGATACTGATTTATCCTAGTTGAGGGTATGACCTTATATAATACAGTATTCTGGAAGATAACTCTGATTAAAATAATGAAGAAGTAAATATCAGGGGACATTTATTTTAAAGCACAATTCAATGCATGCATCAATATTTAATAATAGGTATATGATTCTATGTAATTTATTTTTATATGCTTTAATAATCTGTAATCCCTAGCAATTACAAACTTTAGATAATTAATGTCTTTAAAACATTTTTTAGATGCTTGCATCACTCGTGCTGCATAGGTACATCTAATTTTTTTCTGTCGGGTTTTTCTGAATACTTTTTTCATATCAGCGGTTTGGAAAATTCCCTTTAATTGTCTGCCATAGCAGCCATGCACCTAATGACAAGGCTACCTGAGCAATTGTAATGCAGAAGTAGGAGACTGGGATTGGTATGCACACAAGGAAGCAGTCAGCCTCTAAATATGCAATGAAACTGGTCACAATTTTTTGACAAATTTTGAAATAAACTTTCATAGATTTTCTTATTCTTGGCCATTTCTTATCCTATTCCTACAATTAAGTTTTGAAGGAAATTGCAGCTTTGTGGACAAACATTTGAAAACATAGTTTTGTTTTGCCTTGTGTCATGGTTTAGTCCCAGTCAGCAACTAAGCACCACACAGCAGCTCACTCACTCCCCCCACCCCAGTTGGATGGGGGAGAGAATCGGAAGGGCCAAAGTAAGAAAACTCGTGGGTTGAGATAAGAACAGTTTAATAATTAAAATAAAACAGTAATAGTAGTAGTAGTAGTAGTAGTAGTAGTAGTAGTAGTAGTAGTAGTAGTAGTAGTAGTAGTAGTAATAATAATAATAATAATATAATGAAAAGGAAAATAACAAGAGAGAAAGAGAGAGGTAAAACCTCAGGAGAAAGAAAAAAAAAAAACAAGTGCTGCAACCCCTCATCACCCGCCGACAGATGCTGCTGGTCCCCAAGCCGTGATCGCTGCTTCCCCTGGCCAATTCCCCCCAGCTAATATACTGGGCATGACATCACATGATATGGAATACCCTTTGGCCAGTTTGGATCAGCTCTCTTGGCTGTGCCCCCTCCCCTCCCGGCTTCTTGTGCACCTGGAAGCTAGAAAGTCCTTGACTAGTGTAAGCACTACCTAGCAACAACTAAACCATTAGTGTGTTATCAACATTATTCTCATACTAAATCTATTCTCTTACTAAATCCAAAACACAGCACTATACCAGCTACAGTGAAGAAAATTAACTCTATCCCAGCTAAAAACATGACACCTTGTCAACTATATGCCTTTCTCCAGAGTAACTAAACTTACAGTGAAGACACTTTGAAATTTGAAAAAAAAAGGTAATGTTTGTATTTTGATGTTCTAACTTTTTTCCCAATGTCACACTTATCTTGCTGTGTTGTATTTGAGGGTGAATTTTGTGAGACAAGGTATATGTAGATGAAGTATATAAAAACTAGATTGATCTGTAAGAATTTTTCAAAGTGCCAGCAAGTTAAGCCAAAATGAAACCCGAGTGGAGTATAGAAAGGATATGCAAGCAGTGAATATTTTAACTACATCACAGTTTTTGTGTGAAAGGGATTTTTTTTCAGTGAGCTTGTAGGCATTGCAAGTGTGAATGGAAATTCATGAACTCGGTATGCTTAGGGTTTTAGCCTAGTTTAGTGAGTTTATACAAAAAATCTCTATCTTTTTTTTTTTTTTTTTTTAATAAAGAGATTTAATCTTTGGAATAAGAGACTTTGCAGACTGATTTAGACAAACGTGTCAAAAAGAGCTTGGGGAGAGCTGATTCAGGGTTGGAGCATGGGTGTGGATTAGCCTGCCTCTTGAGGTCCTTTCCAGCCATGTTTTCTATTGGTGTATTTCTTGGAATGATGCAGATTGTGGTAACAAACTCAAATTTCTGCCCTGAGTTAAGTGATGGCAGGACTGAGAGTAAATGATTGCCTCAAGTTCTGGATTTCTAGTTCCTACATTCCTGTAATTTAAAGACTACATATGGGTTACCATAAGTATTAGAAATTTGGATTTTACTGTTTGGTAGAATTATAATAAAACTGAAATTATGCTTATCAAAAGTTTCCAAGTTCTGAATAAATTCAGTTGGAGCATTAAAAACCTGAAAAAAAGCAAGTATGGAAATGATCAATACAGAATTAGGATACAATAGACATCCATATCCATAAAAATGTGGTCTTTTCTGTGACACACCTATTTTGTTGAAGATCTGTACCATTCTAACTCGGAAGAGATTTAGTTTTATTTCTCCAGTAAGCAGCATATTTGTTTTCCAGACACTTGTTACTCTAATTCTAAACAACAGAGGAATTTAAAAGCCAGCAATTAAGTTGTTTTGAAAATCAGCAAATCCCACTTTGTTGATTTTTCTAATGATAACTTTGTATAAGATTCACCTCTAATAATTTTTGGAAATAACAGTCTAAAAATCTCTCCCACTAGAAAGTCTTTTGTTTGGTTGTGTTTTTTTAAAAAAATTGTAGCATAGTCTTGGTAGTGGTGTATTTTGCTTGGTTTATGCCAATATGTTGGTTGACAGAATTTGGTCTGTTTCTCATTATAGACAGAAAATTGTACCTGTAAAAGTAAAAATTCACTGATGTCTGTGACTTCTGCTGGGGTTATAAACCATGTATTTCCAATTGGTAAATGCTAAGCAATTTCTCTGAGCCATTGTATTAATTTTTCAGAATTTGTGTTCTACAGGTAAAGAGGAAAGATTATCCTTTTGCCTGTCATGTCAACATTCACATTTGAGCAACTTACAACCACAGATTCAATGCCTCGCTGTTTTTTATTTTTTTTCTCCCACACAACTACCTCTTTGAAAGCGTAAGGGTCATTTAATATCTGTGCCTTACTAATAATGGGTTTTGTGAAAAACAAAAATTGTCAAGGTAAAGAGTATGACCTCCTCTATTCTCACTTTAGTCCTGTGTTGCAGCACTGTGCTTCATTTACCTTACTGCACTTCACTGCAAAAGCTAATTACAGTTAAAATTAAACTCTATAGAGTGTGTCCCGCTGCCTTTTAGCTGCTAGACATGAAGAAGAGGTTGATTCCTGTGTATTCACCTCTTGTTTAGAAGATTCATGTTTATCTAATGTGAAGTCAATATTATTGTCCTGAAAAGAGTTAGAGTATTGCTAACAATCCATCAGGGAGTGCTTCTTTATAGCACTGATGCTATGCTCTAGTGGCTCAGAAACCATTTAACAGTACTAAGATTCTGATCTACCTTGGTGCATTAACATTCAAACCATCATTTATCTCTTCTTAAATGCTTAACAATAAAATAGTTCATCGTGTTTAACAGTCAGATATTTTGTAAGTGGAGGGAAGGGAAAGAATGAAGTACCAATGGAAGCGACGGAAAAATACAGAGGAACGTGAACCAAACTCCTTAGGTCTTCCTCTATGCAACAAGCACACATATATATAAAATTTATTCATATATATTCATATACACGATAGGAATCAGGAGGTCTGGATGGGTCTGTATCACCTAAATTTAAATGTATAAATTTATCTATGGCTGAACTGGAAGCCCTGTGCTGCCTTTTTAGTGGATGGAGAGAATTAGACCTCCAGAAAGTGACTTATTTTAGGATGAGATGAAAGCTGCTTTAAATTTCTCTTTTTTTCTCCATTGGCCATAAGAGGAACTTAGGATGAGTAGCTGTGATTCTAGAATTTAACTTCCAGGTATCTAAGTCAGGGCAGGTGAATCAAAGTCTAGATGTCTATTGCTTGCTCTGGCTTTGTGAGCATGGGCAAGTCACTTAATTGTCTTTGTGCACTGTATAGTCTGGTGTATAACCATTATGTTTATATCATTCTGTCAACGATATTGATATTCTCCCCTTGTCATGGTTTAGCCCCAGTCAGCAACGAAGCACCACACAGCTGCTTGCTCACTCCCCCCACCCCTGTGGGATGGGGTAGAGAATCGGAATGGCCAAACTAAGAAAACTCGTGGGTTGAGATAAGAACAGTTTAATAATTAAAATAAAACAGTAATAATAATAATAATATTAATAATAATAATATAATGAAAAGGAAAATAATGAGAGAGAGAGAGATAAAACCTCGGGAGAAAGAAAAAAAGAACAAACAACAAGTGCTGCAACCCCTCACCACCTGCCGATTGGTGCTGCCGGTCCCCAAGTCGTGATCGCTGCTTCCCCTGGCCAACTTCCCCAGTTAATATACTGGGCATGACGTCATATGATATGGAATATCCCTCTGGCCAGTTTGGATCAGCTCTCTTGGCTGTGCCCCCTCCCCACCTGGCTTCTTGTGCACCCGGCAGAGCATGGGAAGCTGGAAAAGTCCTTGACTAGTACAAGCACTACCTAGCAACAACTAAACCATCAGTGTGTTATCAATATTATTCTCATACTAAATCCAAAACACAGCACTATACCAGCTACAGTGAGGGAAATTAACTATCCCAGCTAAAACCATGACACCCCTCTAAACCATTTATGAAATGTTATATGTATATATGTACATACATTTATATAATTGCAAAAAAAAAAAAAATGGGAGGGAGACAGTAGGATATTGTGTATTGGAAGAATATATTAATACTGATATGTCTATATGCAGAAGAAGAACTATAGAAATGTTTTCTGTGCCTTGTTGCACATGATAGAGTAAAGTGGGTCTGAAAATATAAAGGCTATTTCAAGGGATTAGTCTATGGTACAGAGTTTGGCAGAGTGCAAGAGACCTGCATGGGAGGTCCAGGAGTAGGTACATCTCACAGCACAGCATGGTGCCCTTATGGCCTGATGGAGTGGCCATGCCTTGACCTGCCCTGCCCTTCTCACAACTTCTGTTGCCTGCTTTGCTCTTCGCAGAAACATTTGAAACACACAGATATTCCTCTAGTGGTGACAAGCACAATTCTGCCTCTTTATATAAGTTCAGTTTTTCCACATCTGTAAATGTTGTGCACTTGTGAAGGGAGCCTGTATTAAAATTTACTGCAAGTAAAATAAACTGATATTTTAAAATAAGCTCAACACTAAATTCTAATTAGTTTCCCCCTTCTAATACTGTTTCATTAATACATTTTTTTTTTTACAATTTACAATAAAACTATCTTTGTACTTTCTCCAAATTAGTGAGTAGTCTTTGGGTTTTTTTCTTTTTTTAAATACAGCTGGATTTTCTTTTTCCTTGCATACTGGAAGTAGTGTCCTAACCTCTCGGCTGTCTCACTTCCAGTATGAGAAACCCAAGAAGCAACAAGGAAATAAGGCTTTGACTGTGATCTCATTTCTCCCATTGTACCTCCTTCAAGATCATTATAATTACTCCTGCTTTACTGGAACTGCCTTTTTTTAGACTAAAATTTTTTCTGATATTTTAATTTTACAGTGTTTATTTTTGCTGTCTTACCAGTTGTTTGTTCATCTTCAATCTACTGTCTAAAAGATTTGACTAGAGTGGAAAGAGAAAAAATTACAATCAGCACACAAGCTGCTCATGTTCTGCTGAGGAACAAAAAACAGGACTATTTTTGGTAGTGAAAGAACTGTTACAAATAGAAAGATATTTTGTCTTTTTCCTGTTAGCAATGTATTAGTTTTTCTTTTAGTAGATAATACTGTCGCATTTATTCTTTGATATTAACAATGTCACATTCACAAGACAAGGTCATTTAACATGTGTTTAGTAGGCAAACACATAAAGCTGCAAGATAGCATGTAATGCAAACTATTTTCAAATTGGGTTTGGGAATTAGAATGATAGAATGAATGAACTCCAGATTTAAAGAGCAAACATTTAATGTGGCATGTTCAGCATTGGCCAATGTGATTAGATTAAATGCCATATTTTCATGCAAGGTGTAAATATTGAACTATAGCTCTACGCTGTTGATCAAAGCTGTTTGCTTGGCTGAGATGATTAAATAGGGGTTAATAAATATAACCTCTGTTAAATCTTCTATAACCAAATTTATCTCTCAGCTTCACCTACCGTAGAATTAATAACTAAAGCTGGCAATTGTGAGCCAGAACATTTAGGCACAATATCTCTTGAGCGGAGTGTTTGATATTTGCTTAGAGCAAGAGCTGTAATTGATTGACAGCCATAGCAAATGAACTAGTTCTCATTTGCTCATCAGGACAGAGAAAGGGGCAAGGACAGTCTGACCATCTCATTTGTGGTATGCCAAAATCTGATATACCAATTACTAGTTGTGGGCCACCTTCTGTTATGATGTGTGGTATAAAGAGGTACAGGATGTTTGCAGATACATTGGTCTTTTTGATCAAGTAGTACCCGAAGAAGCAGGCTCCTACTTTTTCCAGAGCAGAAGACCCACTGAGGATTAAGGTGTGAGAAGGAGGGGAAAGACAACATGACTATATATACCCACATGACAGTTTGCATCGGACAAGGCGCAATGCCACCCTGGACTAATAGACTGGGATTTTTTTCTGTGATCATGGAGGAAGTTTCAGCTGACAACTATAACTTGGTGTGTATCACACCAAATGATGGGTTTACTTCTTAGAGCTTCTGAGGCTATTTGACCTCAACTGGAAAAGCTGACTACATCTTACTAAGGAAGATCTGTTCGCAGGACTTTCTTATCCTTGAGCTGCATAATTAAGACAATTTAGCTTGTCTCATTCAGCAGGCAATGAGCATCAATAGGCAGGGAGAGACAAAGCTGATAGCTCATGTTCAGTCTCCCTGGCTACCTTTTTGCTCTGTGCCCAGCTAGGTAGGAGCCCGTATTGTGGTCATTTTGTTCCTCTTTGTCTTCAACATACAAGATCAGATTTCTGGAATTTCTGTTTACCTATCAGTGGGCTTCAAAGAGACCTTTCTGTCACTATTTTAGAGTTTGGAAATCTAATCATACTCTGCCAATCTTGACAGAATTTATCATAAAACAAATAATTACATTAGAGTGATGGATGAACTGTATCAAAGAAGATGATAAGTAAGTGCATACTAGTGCTGCCTGAGATAGGCAAAGATGCAGCATACTGCATGACAGCTCAGCCCCAGATTATAGGATAGAGGAAAGAAGATGAATTATACAGGATAAACCAACATATCCAGACTTTTACAAAGTTTGTTTCAGAATTTGCATTTCAGTGCTTTGATTGGTGTTTGGTACTAACACTAAGTTTTCTAAAAATTCACGTGCAAGATATTTTCCATCCTTGAGGAGGGGACAAATGAAACAATCCAAGAGTGTACCCTTTATCCAAAAATCTTCCAAGACCTTTTAGAGGTATTAAAAATTGAATTGTTATAGTAGCACAATTTCAATAAAAAATCTTTCTTTCCTGTTCATGCAAAATGATTTTATGGAATAAATCTGGCTGTTTGGAAACCACAAAAACTAAACAAACAAAATATTCTAAACCTTAAAAGTTAGTGAGTAAAAAATCCTACCTGACTTTAAAGAAACTCTTACCTAAATATCAGAAGAATGCAGCATGTGACTAACATGCGATGTTAGACCCTGCTGTGGAAAGTATGGTAAAGTATGATGGTGAAGCTTGTAAACATCTAGTAAACAAATGAATTAGCTGTTTAGCATTACCTCATGATAGATAATGTATGAATAATAGACTTATACACAGGGGTTGCTCTAATGATTTTAGCTAGTGTGAACCCCTCCAACTGCACCTACCGTACAGCCTCAGTGCACCTCTTGTTCCAGCACGTACCTGTTGCTCCAACTTGCATGTGCTAGCCTGGTGTGTGTTGGTACCAGGGTTGGTGCCAGCATGTGTGCTGTCATGCTTAGTGCTGGAGGGAATAATGCTTAGGAAGATGTTACTAAGGTTGAGAAAAATTCCCTGAGTGTGAGAGCTGACCCTGGTTTCCTAATTTGTGTAGAAGCACAGTTTTGTTTTTGTAAATGGGGATTGTTTTCTATATAATAAAACAAAGGTAATTGAAACATATAGTCATGTCATGAGACTGAGGTACTGTAAGAACTTCTATTAACACAAGTCTCTATGAAACGATCAAAAATTGCTCCCCCGCCCTAGCAGATATCTGAAACCCAATCCTGGATAAAGGCATGGGGAGAAAAATCAGTGGAAAAAATGCCCTCACACCCTCCATAAACTTCTTCTTAAGTCTTAAAAAAATGATCTGAGTTAGAAAAGTGACAGAATATTAGACTTTTGCTTAAAAAATCTTCTAAGGCAGAAAAAAATGTGGAATATCAGACTCTTCCTGGAATTGTTAGATATTCTGGCTTTACCTGGGAATGGTATTAGAACAATTATTATGACCAAACTTTGGTCTCAGATATAAATATAAAGTATTATATGGGAAAAGCCGTGAAACTATGACATAAGTGAGTTCTGTTTTCATAGCAAGTTGCTTCCTATATCCTGCTGCTGCTGACTTTGATGATGTTGAAGGTGCCATCAAACTTTGCAGATCTTTTCTGCTGATTTTTCTCACCCTCTCTTAATCTAAAAACAATAGACTTTATTTCTACTGAGACACCTTGTGCCATCTGGAAACATTTCATGGATGACATGCCTTCCTTGATCTAGTGCAGGATGGAACACCTTTTCTTGGTAGAGTCACGTCTTTCTCTGATTGCCTCTTTCCAGATCTCAAGGTTTTTTATAGAATCACCAAAGAGGTGAGGCTGGAAGGGACCTCTTAAGATCATCTAGTCCACCCCCCATGTCCTGGTTTCAGCTGGGATAGAGTAAATTTTTTTTTTTTTCATAGTAACTAGTGTGGGGTTATGTTTTGGATTTATGCTGAAAACAGTGTTGATAATGTGGAGATGTTTTAGTTGTTGCTAAGTAGTGCTTACAATAGTCAAGGACTTTTTCAGCTCACCATGCTCTGCCAGGTGCACAAGTAGCTGGGAGGGGACACAACTGCAACAGCTGACCCAAGTTGACTAAAGGGATATCCCATACCATATGACATCACACTCAGTATATAAAGCTGGGGGAAAAAGAAGGAAGGGGGGGACATTTGGAGTGATGGTGTTTGTCTTCCCAAGTAACCGTTACGCATGATGGAGCCCCGCTGTCCTGGAGATGGCTGAACACCTGCCTGCCAATGGGGACGAGTGAATGAATTCCTTCTTTTGCTTTGCTTACGTGCGCAGCTTTTGCTTTGCCTATTAAACTGTCTTTATCTCAATCCAGTGAGTTTTCTCACTTTTACTCTTCTGATTCTCTCCCCCATCCCACCAGGGGGAGTGAGCGAGAGGCTGCGTGGTGCTTGATTGCTGACTGGGGCTAAACCATGACATCCCATCTCAAGCAGGATCAGCTAGAGCTGTTTGCCGAGGACTGTGTCCAGTCATGTTTTGAATATCTCCACAGATGACAAATCTGATGCATCTTCTCTACCCTCCACAGTTGTAATGCACTGCTGTGCCCTTGGTGCTGGGACTTATTTTGCAAGAAAATCAGAGTGGTTTTGTTCTTTCTCACCTAGGAAAGCAATGATTTTTTTAGGGTGTGGGGAACAGGAATGATTAACAATCATCCTGTGGTGATTTCCTGCATTGGCTGAAATATCTCTTAAAACTGATCCTAGGCCTTAGGGAGATGAATGGTAGGGAAATGTAGAAATAGAGAAGGGAAGGAAAATCCACCAGTTCTAGCCTCGGCTTTCCTCAGATCCTCTGATCACTGTCTAAATAGGTAAACTCTACCATGACTGTTGGTATCATGCTGTCACAGTCAAATATACTGTGAAGCTATCACCACACATGGTGTTTGTGGATGGGCTCAGTGACCTGCACTAAGTCAATTGAAAAGGCTATTCTGGTAGGGAGTGTCAGGGATATGTTGCTTTGCTTTCTCAGGTTGAGTTTAGATTATAAACCTTACACATCACCAATAGAAAATACTTATTGGGTTTTAGATAGGAGAATATACTTCATGTCTTGCTTCTCTTTTCTGCATAAAATTCTGTTTGGAATATTGTCTGTGCATGTGCTGTGTGATTCAGCTGTGACAAGCCTGGAAAGGAGAGAGGGCATAAAGGTTTAATGGCTCTGTGGGAATTTGGCAGCTTGTTGAGGCAGCGATGTGTAGTATGGGCAAGTAAAGCCAGCCAGGCACAGCACAAAGCATCCATCATAAAGCCAGAATTTTGACTGGGAAGATCTGGCATCTAGGACATGGCATTATTCCCAGAAAGACAAACAGTTATGACATGAAAGGCCTGCAACCAAAGCTTTATTTCCTGCAGCTAGGACAGCCTGCTTAGATTTTGACAAATAAACGAACGTACGTTGGCTTGAATCTGCATATGGAAGAGGAAAGTGATATTTCAGGGATAGCTGGGGCTGTGATCCTGGAACTGCAGGATCAAAAGGGGACAAGACCGGCCAAGAGGAAAGGCCAGGGAACTAAGTTAAGGAAGTGCATTCAGAGAGCAGCACACACAACAGCCAAGCTGTGCAAATTCTGCTGTGGTGACAGAAAAATTGTGAGAGACAGACTACCACCCATGTACTGGCAAATTGGCCACGATGAGTTTAGTACTGATAGTACTTTTGATCCACCCTAAACTAAATCAATGAATGTGACAAAATATCAGGATTGGGGAATCAAAATTTGTCTTAATTAAAAAAAGGGAGGGAATGGCCAAAAAAACCCCACCATAAGTAAAGTTCTTCAGGTTTTAGAAAGTTTTCATAAGATATTTTTTATCCTAAAAGAACAAGTTACAGAATGGCACAGTATTTCCATATGCATAAGAAGGGAATATCAAAGAAACAGGAAGAAGAAATATCTTTTCTTATAATTCTTTTAAAAAAGGAGGATAGTGATTATATTTACAAAAGAGCTGTTTTCAGTGCACACAAATTCAAAAGGACAGGAGGAAATTCTTAACAGTGACCTGTGTTATTTTAATGAAATGCAAATGACTACTTTTAACATATGCACCTAATAATTCAGAGGGTGTTGTCTTTGATGAGACCTTCAGGGCAATTTCAGAGGAAAGGTGGAATATTTCTGTCACATAAGAAGAAGACTTCATCTGCACTTCCTTCACTGAAAAATATAGAGATGAAAAACTATCCTGCAATCAAAGAAAGGAAGAGAAAAGATTTAGGTAATGGAGCTAAAGCCTGTGGGTTGCCAGAGAGACTGGATTCTTTATGAAAAGGATTGCAGTTAATTCCTCCAGGCACAGTTCATATTCCTGGCAAGGCAGCCAAAAAATGGGTGCTTAAGTGTAAATGAAAGTGCAACTGGACATGATATAGACATACACATGGCCACACACATATGAGCACTTCTGATAAATAGACTACACAAATACGTACCATAATAATGTGATATTTTTAGCATGTTTTTGCTGAATTCTGAGCGCAGTTTAAATTTATCATAGAGAATTAACATTATTAGTCTAAGTCTTTTTGTGCAGCAGGATATGTTCTGTATTTAGTGCCTAAATTAAAAATTAATATTATGACTTTGTGTTCATGCAGAAGTTTTACCCAGGATAATAGGATCTGTGAAAATACAGGTTCCCTGAAGCCATGGGAGGTCATCCTGTGACCTTCCCTTTGCAAGAGGGTTGTTGGACCATGCAGATAAAGTTTGCCAGGATTGAATCCTAATATTTGGCACTGCTGACACTGTTAGTGGAGCCAGATTGACTCTGTATAGCCTGACACAGGAGGACTCAACTCCAGAGACTCCTGATCTGGTCTCCAGTTTTAGGTACCCTGAAGGCTGCCACTGCCCTGTTTTCTTCAGACTTTTACCTGTGACAAATGAGTCTCCCTGTCCTTTAAGTATGTTTGAATCACTTTAAAAGTAGGAAATAAAATCAGTTTTATTCTAGCAAAACAAAGGGTTGAAGTTTTCTTCATGCCTGGATACAAATTTTAAGGCTATACCTGACAGGGAGGCCTTGTTTGACAGTCATTAATGCAGGGTGCCTCTGAGGTATATCCTTCAGCCCTGGAAAGCATGGAGCCAATTCAGCTGCTGGTCCATCCATGGTGAAGATGAGATATTTATGAATAGGTCTTTTGCTCACAGCTGTGGCTACCATAATTTTACTGCGTCTTTCCCTCCACACTATCACCTTCCCTCTTTACACTTTTTATTTACAGAGATGTGCATTACTGTGGCTTTGATTAGAACTGCACATTTGTGAGAGTACAGATGAAAGATTTGGTGGGATTGTGTATGGCTTTTTCAATAAATTAAAAGTCTTTGATGTGTGGATTCTTCTTTCTAAGTTTCCCTTTCTGACCATGCAGTAAACGGAATTACAGTGTAACCTCAGTCCTCTGCCTTCCAAGAGAGTGTGATGTGGACTGCTGGCTTTCTTCATAGCCTTATTCTAGCTTGGAATTATAATAAGTAGCAATTCTACAACATTTCTAATAGACTCAGCCACTTGTTACTTACTTTCAAGGCAGAGATGGTTTACAGAAAAGCAGGTGACAAATTTGACATTTAGATCACTTGTTTGCCCTTTGTCAGATTGGGATAAAAATTCTGGTTGACACAGGCCAGCTGAAGAGATAAGCAAATCTCTCACTTCTAACAGGGAAAAAAAAAAAAGAAAAAAAAAGGCACTGATAACAGGTATAACAGATAGTATCATATTTTATTATTAAATAAGAAGCAGCACAATTTAAATCAATTCCATATTGTTGATTTCTTTATGCTGTATATGACATTTAGCTTCACAAGAAAGAAAATAAAATGATAAAAAAATCAATGTTGTATATTTAATGGACTAAAATTTGCTAAATGATTATTTTTGAGGTATATTGTAAAAAATTCATATAATCATATAATTGTAAATGGGGAATTGTTAATAAGCAGTGTATTCTCAGGGATTTGTTTTTCACCTTATTCAAACTTTATCAATGATTTAGGAGAAAACATGAAAGCAGTTTGCATAAACTGTTATATATATATATATAACAAATATATAACAAAATGTAAGCAAATAACAACAAAACTCATATTGATGCCTATGGTATAGGGAGATTTGGTATTTGGGATAGTAACTTTGAAAGGAATTGAAAATTATTCATCCTGCTTAATTGTAGGGGATTGGAGACGGTGCTCTCCTGAGGTTGCTTTCAGCTTTGGATGTCTTTGATTCTACAGAAATGCTGATTATACAGAAAGAGCTCCCAGTTCAACATTCTAGCCACAAGACCTAATATGTTCTTCAAGTAATTTAATAGAGAAATATTTACTACAATATAAAGTAATATTACAATATTATAATAGTGTTCTAATATAAACAATGCAAAAAAGATATTGATAACTTTGAGAAGTTTTGAAGAAGCAGCATGAAAATTATCACAGCATTGTAAAACATGATTTTAGTAAAAGACGCATTGGCCACTACGGATATTTTAAAGCTGACAATCTCTTGAGTATTTTGAACAAGCACACACTTTGGAATACATCCTTAAAAAGTCTTTATATTTCTTGTAGTATATTGTTTATCTACTTTTTTATGGTAAGCTAATTATTCAGTATTTCTTTTGTGGTAGATCCCAAAGACTTATAACATATATATGTAGACATACATTTACATACATATATATACACTTCACTATAATAAGAGCTGTGCAATCAAATAGCCTGAATTCTTTCTCACTCTGAAGGGTGAATCTGGCTCTATTGAAATCAATGGTAATTTGGCTTCAGCTTCAGTGGAATTGGGATTGCCTTCCCAAGAAAACCTGCACGTAATATTTGCACAAGTTAGAGTAATCATGCTTTTTATAAGTGCCTTGTGCAACTGCATTGACTATGAATTTGACAACCTTATAGCAGACCTGCTAGCACATATACTTGCTATAATGTTAGGTTTGGGGCTTGGTTCAGTGTCTTTTTTTAATGAGTCCTTTAACAAATAAAGACCAATCAAAATGTACATGTCTAAGGCTTACACATTCATGAGTTTGGTGATAATGCCGATTTACACTATTGCTTTTTCCTGCTGCTTATACCCAGTCCCATCAAGATCCTGAAAAAAAGGTTTATGCAGCCATGCAATGAACCAGAACAGGGCACTGGTCTAACAAATGCATATTCCTTTTTCCAGGGAAAGCAGAATCTAGAACAAGCAGATGAGGAGTGAGGGGACTGGTTGAGCTAACCTCACATAACCAGTACTGTTTCCAAATCCACAGCCTCACCTCTAAGACACTCAAAATGTTGTTTGATTTCCTGTTAGAGGGAGACTTACACTTTTAAGACAAGGAAACAATGTGGGTCCGAGTTTAATGGCAGGGAAAAAGGGCAGCCTGGATCCAGTTCAAGAGATAGGACATATATTGAATGAATACTGAATGAATACATACCAGCATCTGTGGAATTCCTTATATTTGAAGAAACACATTTGGAAAACCAAAAAAGGGGAGGGGGTCATGTTGCTATTATCGGGAGCATGATTTTGTGTATGGTCCAGCATGTTGGCTGTTATACTGACTATTTACCTCATCACAGACTATAACTTCCTCAAGGGGGCAGGGGAGGGGGAGGTGCTGAGCTCCTCCCTCTGGTGACCAGCGATAGGACACGAGGAAATGGAATGAAGCTGCACCAGGGGAAGTTCAGATCAGGCATTAAGAAAATGTTCTTCACTGAGAATGTGGTCGGTCACTGGAACAGGCTCCCCAGGGAAGTGGTCATGGCACCGGGCCTGTCAGAATACAAGGAGTGTCTGGATGATGCTTTTAGTCATATGGTTTAGTTTTAGGTAGTCCTGCGAGGAACAGGGAGTTGGACTTGATGATCCTTATGTGTCCCTTCCAACTTGAGATATTCTATGATTCTATAATTCTGTTTTCAAAGGCCTAAATATTTGAATGAAAATGGGAGGTAGAAGGCTTGGGAGGTGCACAGAACATCAGAACAACTTTTTAAGGGATGAAAGGTTGAAAGCAGATGCAAATACCTCCTTATGACTATTTTTCAAAGAAAATTTGCTGCAGAATTTTTATCCGACTTTGTACCTAAGCACTTTTCACCCAAGTATTGCATAGAAGAAAATAGCAACTGTGGTTCCTCTAGTTAATAACCTAAGAGGCAGATCCTTAAGGCACCTGGGTCTGCAGATGCTGTGTGAGGACTGTGTAGAGGACTCCCCAAGGAAGGGCAGGCATTTTATTCTATTATTCTGGTTTTATGACGTTATTCAAAAGAAAAGCAATCCTAGTTTGTTACTGGGTTTTCAAAGGAGCTGTTGAGCTTTGCTGTCTTCTCAGCCAGAACTAACTCCTGTTCAGTTCAGTTGCATCCCTCCCATTTCTTACATTCAGGATTGGGATGAATCACTTAAAGCTTACAAATCCATACACTTTAGGACAGAAGAGGAAAAATGGTAGAGGAAATGAAAGAACCCTCTCATTGTTAAATCTATGGTATTTTGTATATTAATTCCCTCTCTACCTCTCTCCCCGCTTCTTTAAAACACATGGTGAGGGTCATTACCAAGTATAAAATACCAGTTAAATGGTATATTTGGTCCACCATTATAACACAATGTTGGGCAGTAACACATATTTTCTAAATTGCAGCATTATGAAATGCAGTCTGCAGCTTATCACAAACTGATTTCATTTGTTATTTTTTGAAGATTCCCTTCCAGAAGAAATAAAATCTTAGAAGCATTACCTGTAATTGCTATTTAAGAATTTTAAATTGACACCATACTTCTAGCTGAGACAATTAGTTGTGTGGAGTAAAACGTCAGTAGACATAGATGTAATTCCATTGGCTTCACTGGAGCTGAAAGAGTGATAACTAGCTGAAGATCTGTCTCATAAATCTGTAAAATTTCAAATAATTATTTTTATGAACTCTGTAGTGAAGCTTATCCACATGGTTTGTTTTTTTTTTTTTTTGTTTTTTTTTTCCCAGAGAAGTTCTGCTTCTGCTGCTAATTTGTCATGTATCTTTTACATAATACGTTCCTGCAAATCTCCTTGGATAAGGTGATTAAATGTTTGCCAAAAGGTAGGCCAGTGAAGACAGTTTTTAAGGCTGAATAAGTACTGTTCTGTATAACAAACACATTAATAAAAATATTTTAGTCATTGTAACTGTGTGGAGATTCAGAAAAGCAAAGGTGTATGTTATGTCAGTGATAGTGCATTTTTTTCTTGAGTTCTGGGACAAATCCTTTTCTTATTCACCCTAGTCCAGCACAGCTGTCTGTGCCATCATGGCACACAGGATTGGGAAATCATTAAGAGGATGATCTGGAGAAAAATGACAACAGAATGAGTCTGCTGTTTTTCAGAGGCCTGTGAGGATCAGTATAGATTGTAGCCTTGTAGCCCAGTAAATACAGTGGTGCCATTGCTTATAGCAGGAATGGGCATAACACCAGAGAAAGGAGGAGATATTAGAAATTTTGTGTATACCTCACTTTAATAATATGAATTCTGAACTGTAAATGTTCATATCATTGTTAGTCGACTAAAAGATATTCTCTAGTTAGACTAAGACTAGTAAGATTAGACTGGCAATAAATTCTTGGCTTTGCATACAAGGTTTGTTCCTTTTGTCCATAGCAAGATTTTGAGTGCAATAACTTCTTGGGGATTCAGGCAACCTACGCTCTAATTTAGACACAAGAAATTGATAACATGATACACCAAGTAGGGTTTGGGTTTTTTTTTTTATTTTATTTCCTGAAAACAGTTACGATTAACCTTCATTTGGTTTGGACTGAGAAAAATTATAGAATTAGTGCAATGGTTCCATATTTGTAAAGGAGAGAGACCAAGAGACCAATCAACAAGTCATAAAAATTTAATGCATACTATATAATTACTTTTTTGCACACATTTTAAAGAGAGGAAAATTATAGTTTTACATTATTTCTTCACTTGCCTCAAGCTGACATTTGTTTAAATCTTTCATGATTCTAGCAACTACAAACATCTCACCAAACATGGTAGTTACCCTACACCAAGTCAATGCCTATAAAGTTAGAGATGGCAAATCCCGACAGATGCTGTTAAAACATATGTTTAGCTTTTTGTGCTCTGAACTGTTCTGCAGCTTTCTTCTACCTGAGAGGCTGATCCCCAGTGTCACTGAACTGCTGTCCTCCAGTACTCTTTTTAATCAGCATTTTTTTTACTTTTTCATCTCCATTTTTCCTTTTGAAACCTTTAGCTGCTAATTGTTTCTCTCTCAGTAAAGATATTTTTGTCTGTGTCTTTACTTTCCTTCTTTGGTGGGGCTCTAGCTCACATGCTTTCTCACACTTTGACAACAGTTTTCTCAGTTTTATCCAGTCTGCTGTACTTCTCTGGATGTGGAGTGCAGGTGGCTCAGCCCCTGGGCTCAGGGTTAGTGGGCACTGTCCTTCAGCCCATTTGTGCTGAATGCCAGGACGTAGGATCAAATATTTATTTTGTTTTGTGGGACTCAAAATTATGTCTTCTGTCTCTCTGTGAGACACACATATTGATGAAGCAGCATATATAGAAATAATTCCTCCCTCTTTAGTTTTTGAAGTCTAATTCTGGGAGAAGATCCATAGTTGTGAAACCTGGCCGAAGGCAGCACCCTCTTTCAAAGCTGAGCACATTATTACCTACAGGGTGTGACCTTCTTTTTGACATTTCCTACTGTTGAGCTCAGGCCACCTATTGCTTGGCTTTCTGACCTCTGAGAGTAACACCTGGAGGCTGGGCAGGCAGAAGCACATTGTAGGCAGAGCCCAGATGCCCAGCCTGCCTTGGGATTCCAGTAGACAGCAACACTCCTGAAAATTACACCCCGCAGCACTGAGCACAGCAACCCACAATCCTTGATCCTTCCCTTGAGAGTCTAACCCTGAACTAAGTATGCAATTAACTAAGTGGGCATATTAGTAATCATTTGGGTATGGAATGGCCTGGCTTTTAGCATGCAAATATAGAAAACGCATATATGAGTGTTTTGACACACACATTTTATGGCATGTGTGCATGTATATCTGCATCCCTTAATGATTTGGTCCGGTGATAGCTGTGCTACATCACAGTCATAATACAGAAATTCCTCAGGAAGTAGCAGGAGGCTTCCAATTCAAACTAAATTACAATTATAAGCCTGCCATGATGTTCATGGAGCTTGGGCTGCTTTATTAAGTACCCACTTAAACTTACACCAGGCAAATAATATATTTGCTCAGCTTGAGATTCTCCACAATAAGGAAAAAATGTATAACAAAAATCTTTCTTTTAATTTACTCTAACAATTTTCAGAAACTGTTGGAATCTCACAGGTATGATCCAGAATAAATTCTGGGGCTGTCACTGTTAATGATACACTGGAAACACTCTTAAATATAGGTTCAATTTAAGGTCTCAGTTGGCCACTAAGCAATTTAAACCCTTTGGGTTAAAAAGGAGGACTAAATTCCATACTGTTACTGAGAAAATATGTGTGAGCAGCCTCTTCTGTGTTCATTAGGTCTCATGCATGGGAAGTAATAAAATACTATGACTGGGCTGACAGAGATGGGAAGGGCTGCCATAGCCTGATGTGTTAAAGCTTGATGTGTTGGGCAATGGAAACAAGATCTTCCTCTAGGGCTGCTAGACTGTATTTTTTGGAAGAAACTGGTTTTGTCTTTGTTGACAAGCAAAATTGTATTTGGGTAAGACTTTTCAGTGAAAATTTGAAAATAATTATGTAAAAGCTCTGAAATTTTCAAGGAGAATGATATAATTACTAGGGTTGGGGAAAATACTTCAGTCTTTCAGTTGCAATTTTCTTACATCTGGGAATGTAAGATAAATGTAGGAAAACTTTCTTACAAATAATATGAAGGTTAAAATAAAAATTTGAAATTATTTAAATGATTTTTTGGTTTATTTTATTTGATTTGGATTTCTTTCGGATTTTTTTCACAATGTTTTTTAATTTTTCAAACTTTCATCCTGGTTTGGGACCGCAGATGGTTTTAAAATCCTCCAACTTTTCTGTGTCTCTTCTTTTAGCTGTTGCTCCTGTGGCATGTGAACATATCTCCTCTTTTATTAGTGTCTGTTATCTAATTCATAAGAGTTTAAAGGATGGTCAGCTGATTTCTGTTCCATGAAAAGTCTTTCTCCATTAGGAGTTCATTTTAGAGAAGGACTTATTACACTCAGACATATAAACTGAACGAAGTCAAAAGCTCCTTGATAAGACACCTGGAGGAGAAAAAATAGGTGGGAAGCAGGGCAGGGAGAAAATTAAATTCAATAAGACATAGTACAAAGTCATGCACCTAGGGACTAGTAGGAATTACTGCTGTAAGCTGATAGCTTATCTTTTGGAAGCAATATAGAAAGAGAAAGTGAGTTGATCAGTGGATCATTGTGTAGAGATACAGGTGTATTAAAGCCATTGTTCAAGGCACTAGTGAGACCTCACCTGGCTGTTGGGTGCAACCTTCACTGCTGGTACTCAAGAAGGATGAGTTGTAACCTGAACAGGTTGAAGAAGAACTATGAGGATGATCAGAATAGAGACGACACTGAAACAGCTTTTTTAATTTAGCAAAATGAAAAATATGCTAGGGTTGGAGCTGGGTATTAGTTGGTTTATCAAAGAAGTGGGCACTACATAGAAAAAAGTGCTCTTTGAATTAAAAGACATAAGAACAAACATGCCTGAACTGTCTGTGAATAAATTTAAGCTGGACTTCTGAAACTTTTCTCACCATCACGGAACTAAAGGCCTGGAGTAGTGTCTCACTCTGTGACATTTTGAAATGGAGCTCAGTGTAAGGAGTAGGACTGTGTAATTTTGCTGCTTGCTCAGCAGGAAAATGAACTTTGATCCGGGATTTGCTATACCAAAACTATTGTAATTGTTCTTCTGCAAAAGAACAATTACAACCATAAACTGTAAACTTCTGAGTATCACAAATAGTTATGATCACATCATGACATTTCCTTGATTCCAGAGAGATGTGTCAGATCCTTTCAAGATTTCCTCAAGAAGCTAATAGCACTTTGTCCTTAATGAAAACTAAGTTTCCACTATAATGTCCTGTCTAACCCTTTCATAGTAATGATTTTTTCCTCTTTCCAGACTCAAGCCCATTGTCCTACATCAAAACAGGGCTTTTCTCCAGTCAGTGATAGGTTTCTAGGGGACTGTTTTGCCAGCCACCTACTTAATCCTGTCTCCTGGTCCTTAATACAGGCTTTGCTTTGGTCTATTATTTTATTGCAGTGACAGTACATATATATTCCCTACTTGCAGTGGCAACATATATATATATGTGTATATGCATATATTCTCTTCTTGCAGTCACATTGCGTCTTCATAAATGCCTTCATCTTCTCAGTGCTGGACAGCTACCTGTGAAAAGAATCATCATTTTCAATTTTTTTGGCTAGCCAGAGGTCAGGAATGAAGAAAGACCCTGGTCATCTCTGTCTGCAGTGCCTAACAAAGTCTAGGCAGAGGGGAGTCCTCTCTCACAGCTGACTGTTCAGCACTGTGCAGCAACAGAGGATTTCCATGCTTTTTTCCCCAGATACTGAAAGGAGCCACCAGTCAGCCCCCTTCAGCCTTCTTACTGTGACTTGCTTGTCTATTAATACTTTTGGGGGAAAGAGAAAATGAGGGTGGAGAGTGGGATGGCTCATTTTTGCTAATAAGAATACTAGTTATAAAATAAAATATTATAAAATGGTGAAATGCACACTGGTGTTTCCAGCTTGTACATGTTTCTTTGGTAGATTTCAGAACATTTAATGGTGGGTTGTTTTTTTTTTTTTTTTTTCATAAAAGACCTACCTTGGTGCATTTGATGAGGTGAATTTTAAAGAAATTTTGTTTCTGAATATCATCATTCAGGGGGAAAAAAAAGACAATAAAGGAGGATGTTATAGTACTCCAGAGATGAAGGTACTAGATGGCACAACTGTATGTTCTAGTTAATCTTTTTAAAAGTCACAATTTTTAAAGCCAAATTCATTATTTTTAACTCAAATACTTCATGTGATTTGCTTTCTTCTGTGCTAAGCAAGCATCTGTTCCACTGGCTCCACTGGTCCATGAAGTAACACAAAGGAAACAAATGAGGATAGAAATGTATAAGCATGTTTTAAAATGCAGCCTGTGTAAGGGAAGAGTATCTTTTCTGTTTACCATTAGTGACACAAACAATGCAAGATTGAAGAATGTCTGGAGGCTGTCTTGAGTAATCAGCTATTCGGTAACAGCTGATAAGATAACTCTCACTGAGAAATAAATGAATACCATCTCATGCACATATATCTGGCAATTAATATCACAGAATTAAATTGCAAGCAGTAACTACTGTTTTCACTCCCTTCCTTTATTTCATGACAGCAGTGTCCAGAAGTGAGAAACGTACACCTCCATAGCACTGTGGGAAGATAATAACAAGCTGATTACTTGTTTGGGTTGGCCACATGAAGTATCATTAAATGTTGCTGAAAAGGTAACATTTCCTACTGACACTCTAGTGTTTGGAATTCTTAATGTAATGAAATTCTGGAAGCTCAGACTGTGCTGAATTTATGTTTTACTTTTTCCAGCTGTAACTGACTTTGAGAAGAATAATTACTACCTCCTTACTGACAAATATGTTAAAAAGGTTTATACACTGGGTGAAATTGAGTGTAAGTCCTACTTTGATGCTTTATAATAGGAAATGCCATGAAACACATATAGACTAAAGCAGCCTTGTTAACTTGTTAGTTATATAATGAACGTTGCATGGTGGGATTGTCATGCAAATCTTCTACCTATTCTATTATCCCACTCAACACCAGAAAGACCCAAATATTCCAGGTTGTGAGTCTCACAATAGATAATTTTGAATTAATTTTCTTCTTGGAAAACTTTATAATGAACTTTGTTTGCGATATATGTGTTCATCTGTAGGCTGCTAGTTCCCTGATATTGTGATTTCTTCCTTATTTTATCCATCTCTAGTTCCATCTCTTTGGCCACCTAAGTCGATTCAATTGTTCAAATAAAAGTTAACTCAAAGTCCACTTACTGCTGGTGATGAAGAAAAGCAAGTCCAACTTCTGAAAACTGTGCTGTATCCAAGAGAACAGAGAAAACAAAAATCATGAAATGCTCTTAGTGTGCAAGTAAATAGCTACTAGATTTATTAAGATAATTTATTTTATATCATAAGGTTACTGCCAACAAAATAAACATTGCAGGGGAGGGAACCCAGGTCTATATTCTTGTAATTTGTGAACTGGCTGCTGGGCTAAAAGTCAGGATTTCCCTAAGGCCTTTTATAACATCTTTTAGCACAACTGACAATTACATGGAAGCACTGAGTGCTGCCCCCCATGCCCATTTTTATCTATTTCTGTTAGTTTCATGAAGTCATCACATCACAGAATAATTAGGACTGGAAGGGATCTCAGGTGGTCTCCAGTCCAGCACATGACTCAAAGCAGGTTGCTCAGGGCTTTATCCAGTCTGGTCTTGAAAACCATCAAGAATAGAGATAGCACAGCCTCGCTGGGCAGCCTGTCCCACAGCCTAAGCATCTTCACATGGGAATGTTTTTTTCCTTTCATATAGCTTCTTTTCCACATAGTTTCTTTTGTAAAAACAAATGTTAAATTTTCTCAGGGCCAAGAACATTGTAAGAGAATGGGGAAATAAAAGCATCCAAACTAGCATTCCTTAGATGAATGGCAGTGCATAAAACCGCATACATTTAAGGTTGAAATATTTTTGTGTGGTTCAAAAAATTCTAATACATTGACCTGAATCAAACAACCAAATACTTAGTATTTCTATTTTTTATGGGAATGTGATTTGTGGCTGAATTTGAATGCAATGTTTTCTTCAATTTTTGACAGCTTTGACAAAAATGTGTACATTTCTGTAGCAGAATAAACTGCTTTTGACCCAACTCCTTTGGACTGGGCATTTAGGAAAAATAACAGAAAGACTCTTAGTGAGAAAACACTTCCTCTCTTAAGACCCAGTCACTGGGTTTGAAAACTTGAATAGTTGGAAAATAAGGAGTCTCATTTTATGAAAAAATTAGACAAAGACCGCTGTCTTCAATCTGATTTTTTTTTTGTATGTTACAACCTTCATCTGAAATATTTCTAAGTCTTTAACCCCTTTTCTGTTATATTAGTTTGCTTTTTAAGCTGAAGTAGTACAGAAACAAAACACCATCTTCAAACAAAAACAAGAAAATAATCCTTCACCTTGAAATGAGCTTAATTTTAAGAAATATAATAATTTATTGATTGTTCCATTTCTGAGGAGATATAATCAATGGATGTCATTTTGCAAAAGGGTACAAGACTTTTTTTGTATACAATGTATTTAGTTGCAATCCATTGAAATCTGTCTCAGGAAGCCAGTATTTCAAGTATTGTGCAGCATATAATCATTATTTTAAAAAGGATTCATCATACTGCTTGAATGAAAAATTCACACCAAACAGACAGTATTTAATGAGTAAATCAATAATGTTCATTTCAGGAAAAAATTAGGTATGGAATACAACTAGGGAAGATAATAAAACAAGATCAAATACTAAATCTCAGAACTGATGACCCATTAGGGATAATGCAATTCACTGCAGTATCAAGCTGAAGTGTATTAGGAAACTTACATCATAAAATTTGCTGTGTAAATGCAAATTCAGTCTAATTTGTTATATGATTAAAATTCAGAGAGAAAGGAATTCTACTATAGTGTAAAATAACAGTACTTCAGCAGAGCTATGCTGGACAAGAATAAGCATAAAATGTTGGTGCTCATTATTAATAAACTGCTATATAAGTATATCCTATTGTTAAGGGAGAAATATACAGGTCTCCTCTCAAACACAGTTCTGCTGTTTAAAGATATGCTTGGTATGATTTAGCTCAGAAAAAACACTTTGTTTTGCAAATACCAGCTTTTCAGGCAGGTGCTTGTTTTTTTCTCGTCTGTGTTGCAGTGAATGGCCCTTAGAGAACCGTACTTTGGTAAAGTGGGAGAAGGAGGTTTCATTTCACACAGGATTCCTCCCAGACATCGTAACCTGCAAAAAACCTGACATCAATCTGAACAAAAAAAAAAAAAAAAAAAAAAAGTAGAGTAAGAGCAGTGAAGCTTGCTGGGTCTTTTAATTAAATCCCATTAAAACCATTGGGTAATGGGAACAATTTCATATGGGCAGAAATCTGTTTTTTAATTCCAGCCATAAAAAAAGACTTGTCCTCATAGAAGAACCATCCAAAGCACAGCTTGACTGTGCAGGGCATGATAGAGAGAACTGACTGTTAGAGTTTCACATTCACACTTCATGTGCCTTACAAGTGATTTCTTAAATAGCTTCAAGTGGGATCTTATTTTAGTTTATATGGGTGTACACATATCTGCTGCTGCATGTGCTTCCTTTGTACTATCACTTGAGGGTCAGCTGAGAGACACAATTATGAAAACCTCTGGGTATAGAAAAAAAATGATCTATACACAAGTAGTAAAGTGTTTGAATTGCTTCAGAGTGCTTGGAAATTCATGCAATAGTAACCTCCAAAAAATACAGGAGTATATTGACATGTCTCATGGAGAACATGATAAATGCTGCCAGCATAATTCTTAAAAACAAAATGTTATATAAATCACTCGCTGTGTGTTGTAGCACTACCCTGCTGCTGCTGAAGCACAAGGATTCAATTGGTATATACCTGTAACTGTGTTATCTGAGTATTTTAGATATTCATGAGAACCTCATTTTTGGAGCATCTGCATTTTGCCTACCACTGCACTAATATGTAGGTGTTGCAGCTAAGATCAATGACATATTTATGACTTTTCCATTGCCATTACTGTTCCTAAGATGTTGTCCATAATGATAAGATGCATGCTGGGATCTCATTCTTCTGCATTCTTGAGTATTCAAGTGTTTAGCTCTTAATGTGTTCAGCTTGGGTAACCCCAACTCCTTGAGTGTGTCACAGGGCATGAGACATGATCTTGGACAAGCCAGACAACAGCTATTGTCAAAGGCTGCCTTAGACTCTGGTTGCATTTTCAGAGATGTGGGGTGAGATGCACTAAAAAGGCAAGGGGGAGAGCAATACAACCACATTATGAAATTAGGCGTAAGAAACGGTTGTCTTCTGTTTCATACAAAATCAATGGGTTGGAGCTAGGGAAGGAAAGAAAGACAATATAGTCCTAACTTCCCGTCTTGTGGCTGGAAGTCAAATGCTGGCTGGGGATGTAAGTTTTCAAGGACTCAAGTCCTTGTTGGTAGCATGACTTTCTTAAAAGAAACTCATGGCAAAACCGTGAGTTATTCAGAGAAGCGTAAATATGTATGGTGGGGCTGGTAAACCAGTCCAACCCACAGTTTGGGAGGATGAGGAAAGGATGGGTGCCTCAAGCTATTAGCTCATTTTCAATTAAAACAGTAACAAATGAACAAATGTTTCAATTAAAACAAAACAATTGATTTGTTGTCTGTTGTCTCTTATGAAATACAAAACCTGTGACAGGATCAAAAGAGAGATTGCAAAATCCCCAGTGTAATTAAATGAGTTGGTGGGAAGCAAAATGTAAAGGATAAAACCATTTACTCTTCTGTATGTATTACAGCTGTATGCAACATTTATAAACAAATATAATCACAAATATTTTTCTTTTCTCAGAGATGCAATTTATGTATGTTCTCCCATCATCAGTTGTTGCTCCAAGCCAATCTGGTTATTGCAGTTTCGTGTAAAGTATTACATTTTCCCTTATGGCAAACCTCACATGATCTTTCTTATATAACTTACACTTAAATATTTGTTTATTTGAAGAAGCTTGGAATAAATGGTGCTCTTTTATAGCAGGATGTGATACTAAACCAATAATTTTGATATGGAAAAGAACTAATAAAAATGTGAGTTTTGAGTGAAAATGCAAAGTTCACACAATAAAGAGCAACTGTTCTTTATATATAACACTACAGGGTTGTCCTGGTAATTTTTCTAGGTATTAATTATTGTAATAATTTCTCACCTGCAGAAGTCATTAGGTGATAGACAACCTGTAGTTAGTTATGTTGTACCATCATGACAGGGGAGCCTGAAGGGATTAATTACAGCATGTTATACAAGCAATAGCATCTTTGTCTATTGTAGAAAACTATAATCATGTTTATAGTTGGTTCTTTTCCTTTTTACTTGTAATTTTATGAGTTGCGTAAATGTGTTCTCTGCAAAATACAAAGAAAAAAACCCCTTTTTAGTAAAATAGACTTTTAAGCTTTTTAACATGTAAGCTCTCTTTACTCTGACTACTGTTAGGAAAGTACCTTTTTATATCCACTATTCAATTTTCCCTCTTTGTTTTTGATTTATTGGAGTGACCAGTAGGAATTTAATTCATATTTTTCAAGCTTAGTCTTGCACTCATTCTTAGTAAATTACTGGCTAATTCTTTCCCCCTCCTCAGAATCATCACCTTTCTGTTTAGCATGGTTTCCTTTTGGAAGTAAGCTCTAAATGATCACTTTGTCTGTCTTCCCACCTTAAAACATTGACTCTGTTCCACTACAATAGAAGGCAAATTACAAACAAGCTTAAGAGAAGGATTAGGAAGTTCAAGAATTTTTTTTTTTTTTGACAAATTTCAAGGATCTTATTTAGTCTGTTTTTCATCTTTAAAACATGACCAAGTTCATCTTCAGTCACTAGATGGTTTATTCTCACTTTTTCTCACATGTCTAGGTATTGATTTGAAGACATAGGTTTTTTGTAGGCTTATTACTATTAAACTGGCTTCCTACAGACACAAGGTTTGCATAATCATTCTGTGTTTCTGTGCGTCCCCTACTAATACTTTCAAAACTGCACCTCATGTGTCAACAATTCAGATGTTAGCTGTCCTCAATGCATGGGCTCAGCTCTGCCTTTTGTCATAATTGCAGCATATCCTTTCGTACGGTTGTGAGGACTGAAGAGGTCCTGGGAAAGCACTATCTGAAGGCAGCCAAGCCATGAATGTAGGTGAAAAGGAATACAGAACATGCATGATAGGAATACGGAGTATGTATGATTGTCCTTCTTATGGTGTTCAAACACAGGAGGCCCCAGTTAGAAACAAAAGGCTTTTTTTCTTATAAATTGCAGTAATCTGTTCTGAAAACTTTCAGTTCACAATGTTCAAGCTTTTATGATATTTTAAAAGATCTGACTGTTGATATTGTACTGATAATATGCAACTAAGGGCTGAACTCTCAAATTTAACTTCTTATGGCTGTTGTAAATATCAGTTACAATCTTTGTGACACAGAAAACTGAAGGACAGGAGATTTTTACTATCTCTTAGCAAATCCTTTGAAGTCTGGAAACATTTTTCTCAAAGACAGGCTCAGTTGTCTCTCAGAAGCTTCTGCTGATGAAGATGAGTCCTTATTCATCACGCATGGTAAGAGGAGTCATTCATTACACATGGTAAGAGCTAGCAGGTCAAACTGCATAAAAACATTTTCATTATCTTCTTTCTGTTCTTCTTGGTGTAACTTTCCTTCAGTGATTAAAAATAGTATGAGTCCAATGAGGGGTTTGTTGGGGGTTTTTTAATGTCATCACTGGTATTCAGTTTTAACTTCCATTTTTTTTAAGAATCAGATTTCCTTAAAAGCAAGTGGCACATGAGAACAGTATCTGTCATTCATGGCTACCAGCTCTTTAAATTTCTCTATGTGGATTAACATAAATATATACTTAAAATTCAGTTTTTCTTTGATTTTAAAAAAAGTGAAATATTCCATTCAAATGAAGAACTTAGTAAGTTCTTTTCAATGTTATTTCTGCTTTCTTAAAGTGCTTCAACAGATCATTACATCTTATCTTTTGTTTTTAAATTAACAACTTTCAGAGGCCTACTATGCTACTATGCATTTTTTGTCAGCACTCATGGGTCTATACATAAAAGTAGGAGGGCAAGGACCACTAGGAATGTTTGGAAGTGGTAAGTACCTTCAGCTTTAGCTTGAGACAATCCAAAGAAATCTGATTTCTAGAAAAAGTTGATTCTGACATGTCTTTCTCCTTGGGCTAGCTCAGACTGATTTATCTGATGTAGGTTTGTTCATAATCACTAGTCATTCCTGAAATCTTATCCATTACATCTGGTAATAGAGATGAAAATTGTTATATAAGCTGAAAAACTGACTTTTCAACAAGACTGTCTTTTCCTTGGTTCAGAGTACAATGGACATACAAGCAAAAGGAAAATAATATTGTGAGAAGATCAAACAGTTTTTATTTTAATGTTTGAAATAGAAATTCAGTTACATTACAACTTGTTAATTGTTTCAAACAAAGAAAATCTGTAAACACTTTTAGAATACAAAAATAGTAAAATGCTTTCTGAGCTTGGAAAAACTGTTAAAATTGAACTGCCAGTGGGAAAGGTTTTCATCTCTGTCAACTAATATTTTACCAAAATTCATTTAATCATTAAAATTTCTGAAAGTTTCTATTTTCAGTGCAAAATACATATTTTTTATTCATAAAGATGAAAGAAATGGGAAAATGGCCATTTTAAAATATCTTCTCTGCATTTCCCTTATGCTGGCCTTAAACTGGAAATTAGCGTATTAATTTAGGAAGGTCAATATTTTCATTAATTTTCTGCCTTGCATTTATCTCAATGCTAGGCATAAAATCATGCACCATTTTAGCTTTGCAGTGGTAGGAAAATATGCTAAGGCTCATACTCTGCATTTTTATTTGCACAGATAAAGTCTTTATGATATAATCAGCATTGAACTGTCTGTTAGGAGTAGGAGATTTCATACACCTCTTCTCATCCTTTTAGTGAGACCCCAACCGATAAACTACTGAGATCAGTGATAAGGAGGAGTAAGAAATTGTTGAATATAAGCATGTTCCTCAAAGTCACATACACACAGAGACCACAATCTTTAATAAATAAATGACTGAATTAGGGTTTAGCAGCTACACATACAGCCCTCTGCTTTTTATGTCTTCACCTGGTTTGATATGTAGTTGTTACATAATGGCTGCTTAACGCTTCAGATAAAGAGATATCGACCTTTTGTATAGCATATATGGCGAAATCATAAAAAACGCCCACATAAGTGCAGTTGGAACTAATTATTACTGATAGAGCATAAGTTGTGTTGTAGTCCACCACATTTCTATGAGTTGATTCCTCCATGACAAGAAAGAAAGAAATAGTTGGAATGGAACAATGTGCTGTTTCTTCTATCATTTTTCTCTTTTGGATAAAGTGAACCTTGTATTTTCCATTGTTCTTAAACCAGAATTTCTAATAAATATGAAGACAGTTTCCATCCTTCTATCCCACTCAGATTTTTGATCTTCAATCACATGACAAGTTGAGTCTCCCAAATCTTCAATAGAGATTAATTTTTTTGATAAAACTGTATATTTTTAGCAACATTCTGAAAATAAAGTTAGTCTTTGTGTAATAACTTTGAAAAATAATGAACTCATTTATTATTGTTCATATTCTATCAGAGTCCTATTGTAATTGGGCATTAAATAATATGCTATTAAAATAATATTTTTTACAGATTCATGTGCCCACTGTGGAAAAGTGTGCCTTAATGGATAACATCTTCTTATCAGTGCTAAAAGAAGTTAAATAATGTAATTTTTCTATTTTCTGATTGCTTCCAGAAATTAATTTTAAACTGTGTCATAAGTAAATGGAATATTTATAGCTTCTTGCTGGGAGTATGCCTCCCCAGGGTGAATATGTGTGAGGATGTGGGAGGAGAAGATGAGAAGATTAGTATAAAGACTTTCCAATAATCTAAAAATGAATGAGTTCATGCACTCTTTTCATTTTCTTCCATTCTGTACCTGTGGCAAGATTATTCAAAGCTATGAATGCAGGCATGTTGTTTAAAGCATGTTGAGTAATGTGAAATGGCAGATAGGGGAGCTTTGCTACAGAGGTAGGTCAGGGCGCTGGGATGGTGTGAAGAGGAGCTGCGGGTGAAGGTGAAGGAGAGGCTTGGGTCACTGCTTAGGTTCTTTTTCAAGTAAGGGAGGATCTGAAAAAAAATCATGGAAAAAAAAATAGTCATAAAATCTACTCTCATTTCTAAGTTCTGTCACTTCCCTGGTTATTATTTCAGGTAATTATTTAAAAAAACCCAACAACTCTCTCTGCCTCAGTTTCTCAAACTGTAAAATGGCGCAAATGTCTGCCTCCATTCTTAATTCACCCATGCCAGTAGAGTAAATTGCTGCTGACAGCTGATTGTGATGATCTCAAATACAAAGTGATATGAGGTATAATTCTGCATGTCGTTATTTAATGATAATACAATATACAGTTTTAAGAATGGCCCCTTTTCCTTTGTGTCTTGCACCCTGTAAATTTAATGTCTCACTGCTTTCTTGGTGGCATAGGAGTAAGAGATCCTTCATAAATCATACATTGCCAGTGTTTATCCTGCTCCTTGATGGGAACAAATTATTTTTCTACTCATTTTCTCTTCCCATAACTTCACACAGCACAGCCTAGTTATTAGATCAGATACAAAAGTTTGGTTAATTATTATAACACAACTTGGTTGGGGGAAGAAATTAGTATCATGTATTTCTAAGTACTGTTAGAGTAGAAGGAGAAAATATTAATCAGTATGTGCTAGTATTGTGAAGAACGAATTAGTACTGCGGAGGGAGACATCAGCACATGGTGCCACTGCCATGAGTTGGATATACAGAAGTATTTATTTTATTTTACCACCAGGATTTTTGCTTTAATGAGGAACATGATTCTTCTAGGAATTAGTACTGGATCTCACAGATAGGACTGTCTGATTCTTGTTTCTGATTACCTATGTGCCAGTACTTGTACTGATACACAAATAAATATCAATTTAGAATTTAACCACACCTTACTTTACTGATTTCTCTTTAGCAACTTTTTGGTAATGCGATAATGTTACTGTTTAAAAAACAAAAACACTATTAATAAACATGTAAGTCTCTAGGACCTATTTTTCTAGACATTTTCTTGATATACGGAAGACAATCTAGTAAGACCTTGAGAGACTGCAATTTACAGGAACATTATAATTATGGCTTATGGGTGTGTAGCGGTCTGCTAGTTGCAAGTTTTGGGGAGATGGTAGGTAGAAGGGAAGATACAGAAGATAAGAAGGGATGGTGCCAGAGCTAGAGAGAACAGTAAAGCAGTAAAAACCACAGGCCTGGGTATTACAGTGAAAGTATACGCACGTACGTAAGGGGGTCTCATTTCAAAACTGTCATGCTGCCTTTTTCACAGCCACACAACAGGGATGACTCTGTTCCATCCCCAAGAAATGGTTTAAGCTATATTTTTAACCCTTCTGGGTGCCAGATTGGAGAAAGCCCTGGGCTGCTTTTGGCTGTCCATGGCCTGTTGGGAGTGTCATGGTTTGTGTGTCCTCCACATCTCCTCTGCACTGTTCACCATGTCTATGAGGACTTGGCAAGCACTGAGTCCCTCCAGGTGCCCCACAGTACTGGCAGGTCAGGGTGAGGCCACTCACTGCTTTCTTTGGCTTTGCTGTATATATAAAAGTAGAACATCCTTAACTTCCCATTTAATCCTGATTAACACTTAATGATAAAGAAATAAAATATTTATTAAGTAAGTGAGCCTTAAGGCCAAGCTTTGAACTACAACAGGAGAAACAAAGTGTTTTAAGCACAAAACCCCATAATTTGAATGTACACTTGACAGTTTCTGTTTAGCTTCCCTTGCAGAGGGGTTCTTAAAAAGCCTCCTGGGTGTCGTAACTAAGGGTGTGAGTTTGCAACAGCACTTCTCTGACTGAGATGCACTCCACTCTGGATTGCCTTGATTTCTCCTTAGTTTCTTCTCCATAACATAGCAATTTACAGATGGGAAGACTTAAATGTAATAGTGATCTGCCTCTCATGGCTCCCAGGTTCCCTTTCTAGGGGTGGATTAGGGAAGATAATCTGCAGGTGTATCCAGGCATCACAGCTGATTTTAAGCCTAGTTTTGCCCGCACCCTGTCTCATGAACCAGCTACTGCAGGAAAAGGCATCCTTCGTCTCTGCCTTGCAGGCTGCCTGTCATCCTGTGGTAGATGGCTTTCTTCTAGCAGCTTTGAGCTGCAGAATTTTGGTGCCTAAGAGCTGTTTCAATGACATAAATAAGCCTAATTGAACAGAAAATATTTTTTTATTTTCTTGGTAAAGATATATGTAATCATTTTATTTATGTAACAGCTACAATGTCCATTCAAACAACAGCTCAACATTTGACTGTAATATATTTTAGTAGTTAAACAACTGCATTTGCTTTAACCCAAATAGTTGGCCCTGTATTTTTCAGAGATGAGCTAAGATTATTGGAGCTCTGAGACTTTCAAGGTTCACTAGGGTGACAACATCAATAAAATGACATTTACAGACTTGATAAGCATAATTCTTTTATAAGTAGTCACTAAGAAAGCAATGTTTAAATACCAGTTTGTTAAAGAGGACAGCAACAAGCCTGAGACTTAGGGAATATTAAAAAAAAAAAAAAAAAAAATCTGACCCAATTCAATTAGCAAATAAAGTTTGCTTTTTCAGATTTCTGTAAAAAAATAACCTTCAGTGTAATTGCCATTGACATCCACCTTTAGAAAAAAACAAAGACCATATCCCATTCCTGGTGAATTCACAATCACAGATCCCTGCATATCACAGATCGACAAAAGATTTTTTTTTCCTTAGCAGTGACATAAAGTTCATCCTCAACTCATCTGAGAATCTGCATCAATGCTGGTCTTCTGTAGTGACTTCATGATGAAAAAAAGCTTGGCTACTTCTCAGTGAGTACAAATTCACTATATTTGGTGCAACCTGTCTATAAGAAATATCATAAAGCACTATGATAGGACCTTATTTTTAATCACGGATGTTATCATTGATGTTGCATACTGTACTGCAATAGTGTAGAAGTATCATGCAAACATTTACAAGCAAATAGCCTTTCTCTAGTGAACTTTCTTTCCTTGTCCTTATTTTCTTTTCTGTTCTCCTTCAACTCACATATTATTTTGTGTCCTCGGTTCTTGTCCACTCTAACCAAGTGTTTACCTATACAGGTCATTCTGCTTAGTGTTGTCCTTTCCTGCTTCCTCCTCTCCCCTCCACACATTTCCTACATCCCTTAGTCTTCATTGTTTTTTCTCTCCAGTCCTAGCCCCCAAACTTTCTGGCATTTTAACTTGTCTTTTTAACACGGGACATAAATGAGGAAAAGTCAAGTGGGAACTATTATCATGGTTGTCTCTTGTCTATGTATTACTGAGCTGATTATCAGAAGGTTGTATCTAGTTCTCATATACACATACAGAAAATAGAAATGAGAATTTGGAAAACCATACCATTAAAAGGTTCCCTATCCCTACCCTATCATAGAGAGAACTTACCTTACCAAGAAGACAGTTAAGAGATTATTTCTCTGGTTTGCTGGTAGCATAATGGAAGATATCAGGCATAAATGGCTCTCTATTATAGCAGAGGTTCAATGGACGGAAGTAGAAAACGGGAGCCAGAGCACCCGTTTTAGTGGTGGGGGCATTTAGCTGGTCAGTAAACTAACTCTGATAATCTCTCACTAATACATCAAGTTCATCTAAATTATATTTCTCTTACTCTGGTGATCACTCATTGATGAAACAGTGAAGGGCAAACTGTGTCAGAGGGATTTTGTAAGGAGACTTTTTAATATGACGGAGTGTCCTTTAATAACCATGACTATACTTGAATTCCCTTTCCACATAATTTACAGTGACTTGCAACAGAAATAATGAAACCCTCTGTTATTGTAATAAAAAAATTAAATATGTAGTTTAAAATAAAAAATCCTTCATCTACAATCGAAACACTAGAGGCCAAATTTTTATACCAGTTTCACAATAATATTGGAACAGCTGTAATTGGGAAAAGGACTTCACCTTTGAAGTAATAGTGAAATCTTGACTAACTGATTAAATCTTTTCTGACTTTAAAATAAAAAATAAAGCTTATTAGTTAAGTTTGTTCTTAGACACTTTTGAGGCAATTTTCAAAAAAATTATTATCCAGCTATAGCTCTTATTGATTTTATTGGGACTTAGGCATATAATTAAAGCTAAGAATGTGCTTAATTAACTTGCAAATGTTCATATCTTTTTATCCTTGTCTTTGCTAAAGTCAGCATGTGTTGCTTGTAATTTTGTTTGCTTGTTTTAATTTAAAATATTGATAGTTGCTTCTAATCTAACAAAACTATTCATAATGATATATGAAAATCTTAAAGATTTAGAAGCCTAAAATTACTGGAAAGTAGAAAATTTCTGGAAAGTTTCTTAAGTCTTTTTATTTAAAAGAGACCACAGAAATAAGAAAAATAATTTATTTTTATTCAAGTGTATTTTGTTTTGCTAGAAATATTCATAAGATTCATTCACTTTTCAAAACAGACAAATATAAATTTACATGTTACAAAAAAATGGAAAACTTGGCAACATCATTATAAGTTTGATATCTGATGATGACTGTGAATTTTCTCACGCAACCTTTCAGTGGCAAAGAATTCCATCAATCTGATATACCAGTAATTTATCCTCTTGTTATAATTGGCTCTAGAGAGCATCCAGTTCAGGTGACACAACAGCAGTGGTGACTGAATGCCACTTTTCACCTACCCATGCAATGGAGGGCATTGTCTACTCTTTGGTGACAAAGGCAACCTGCATAACCTGCCACTCTTTGCCCTGTGAACTGATGCTTAATCAAACTGTCTAGTTGCATAACATTGCAGTTTAATCATTGCCTTCCAGCCACAAACAGAATCTACATTCATAGATTTAATTAAAAATAAAATTATTCACTACTACTTGTCTTGGCTTAAACTTTTCAGTATTTTGTTAAAAATATTGGCACATCAAGGGCATTTTACCACTTTTATTCTTGCTGAACAAGATCTTAATCTCAGTTTAGTCCTCAAATCTATAGGTTTATATACACAAGTTAAAATGTTGGTAAAATGTATCTTTAATTCAATTGACAACAGTAGGGTTATTTCAAAGGAAAGTGCCCTCCAGCTCCTGTAGTATGGTAGATTTTGTCCTTCAAGGAGTATCTCTCCAAAGAGGTCAGATGAATTCCTAGATTCTGACCAAAATATTTATGAAATAACCTTAAAAAACTCAGTTAGAGGTTGAGAAATCTTGTACTAATGCTTCCTGCCTGCTGTGAAGGGGACAACAGTTATACAGTGTGTTAATTTGTTATGTAGAACAGAAATGACACAGTGAAAATTGGAAGTCCTTTTACATCAAGTGAAATATGGGTTTTGTTCAAAGATACATTATAGCTACCCACTGAGTATAGGGAGATATCTCACTGCATAAAATTTTGGTGCAATATGTTGATTTCTGAGTATCTTGCCACAAACTACTAATTAATATAAAATGAAAGGTTCTCTCAATCTGTAATAGACTAAAAAAAAGCCCACTAAAATTACTAGTGAATGGCATTTCAAAGATGATAATTTATTTTTGCCCTGAACAAGACACTTAAAACATTTTCAAGGACATCACGTCTTCAGGCTTTAAAATATCAACTAATTATCAAATCAATGATCATTTGGGGGAAAGTAATGAAGTATGGAAAATAACCACTTCAAATTATATAAGTCATTACTGTAAAGTATTTAAAACTGGTAAGTCATTAGTAGAGAGATTTAATATGTGGGTATTAAATGCCTTAAAATTTTGATAAAAAAAGCAAATTGCATTTTAATTGTCATAATTTCCTTTAAAATAAGTAAGTTGCCCTTTAGCTCTTTACATTTATCTATCGCTTGTTTATTTTTCTAAGGAAATATTCATTAATTTATTCAAATTATTTTCAGCTTTTTTAAAAAGTTCACACCACTTCATGCTAACGTTAAATATTGGGAGGTATTTGAAAGAGCAGCCAGTAGAATGACTCAGAGTTCAAGACTGGAAATTCTTAAGGATATGCTTAACTTTAAGCTCATGACTAGTCAGTCCTTTGGAGTTCAATATACGCATAAATATTTCCAGGCTTTGGAACCTGTTTATTGTATTTTAATAGTTTTATTTGTTTAATAAACCATTGATTTACTGTATCAATAGCTTCAAACCTTGCTACACACTTCAAAGCAACTTTCTTCTTGTTTCTTTTTGCAAACAATTTATCACACGTTTGCTCATGAATGCACAAATATGGAGGTAGGGAGTGAGGGGGAGAAGGAAGAGGCAAAACAATTTCTAGGGCTTTCCTTCACTATGGTCTTTTTCTTTTGCCTCTAAGGAATTTGTCACCAGTGCAGTCTCTAGGTATTATAATCAGTTCTATCACCTCAGGGATTTGCCTGAAGTCTAGTCTACCCTCTGTGCTTTTAGGTGTGTAGAAATTGAGCTAAGCACTTGCTAAAAACAAGTAGAGGCTCCTTCACCTTATATGCCACTTAATTAGTAGGAAAAAAAAGATTCTGTGTATTCTCCAGTCTCCCAGTTTATCCACTTCCTATCCTGTATGTCCACTACTGTGGAGAAACCCTTCCCTTTTCTATGTATTATAGGAAATAAGAATTACTGTCACAGGACACATGCAACTCCTGGGCACAGGCAACATTCAAGGTCTTATGTATAGTAATGAAGGAGCTACTACATCCAAGATCTCATCACGATTTGGGTAGACAAGTCATGAAGACCGCTTTTTCTCAAACCCCAACTGACTTCTGTATAACCAGCTGTATGCCACTGAATATAACCTACATATTACGTATGTAATAGGTATGTGATAAACTATATACCCTCTTATAAAACAGTTTTAGTCACATATTATGCATATTCCAAAATTTCACCAATTTTGATAGAAAATTTGGGAGTGCAGGTGATAAGGAAAAATCTGATTTAACTTTTTAGACAAGAGAAGCAATTAGGATGGTGGCAAAATTCACTGTCATATGTCAAAATGTCTCTTTTCTATCTCCGAATGATATGGGGAAGCAAAGTTTTTCCCTAACCTCTCTGCCTCTTTGTCCAACACTGCTAGTTCTCTACCTCTCAGGTTGGTGGTTTTAGCCCTGACTTGACTCAGACTTTCTATTTTCCTCAGTTATCCTCTAAACTATAAAGATCTGTTGCAAAGTCAGTCTACATGTTGACCTCTGGTTCAGATCCATGGGAAAGACAGTTGCTTGACATAGCTAAATTAAAATTTATATTCTGTATATCATACATGTTGGGAGAAGACTTCAGGCTTATAATAAGTGCAAATATTATTTTTTTCCCTCTGACAGGAGAAATCATCTATTTGTGTTATCTGTTTAGATTCCTCCATAACCTTATTATAACACCATATTTGAAACTTCCCAAAATATCAGTGATAAATTTCTCTGTGCATGTGGGAAGAATTGACGAAAACAAGCTGAGATACAGAAGAAAGCATAAAAGTTAGATTGTGTCAAGATGACACAGCTGATTATAAAGTGTGTGCACTGCCATATTGTTCCAGCAGTAAATGATTGTGCCTCCTACCCAGTAGCAATTTACACCCAGGTATGCCTGCAGTGCATCTCTATCTGTCCTCTTACAGAATGCTGTCTTACTCCTCCTACCCAAAACCTCTTTTACCCCTATTGCTCTAATGAGATAATAAGCAGGAATAACCCCCTTTATTCCATCAGACATCGGGTCAGGATCCAGGTGGGTAGTGAATGGGGTTATAATCCTTTGTCTAGATCTAAGGGGCTTACTTCAGAAATGTGTGTCACAATCATAATATGAACACAAATCTCCCACTGCCATACCTGTGTTTTAGCCCTACTAATAAAAAGTGTAAGGAAAACGTGCATGATAATGTGCTGGTTACATTTACAGCATCCTCAGTAATAGTTCTAGGACTTCCTGGTAGCTATCCTGAAAAGGAATTACACCATGGTTTCCCTGACAGATTGAGAACAACTCAAGCAGCACAAAATTTTCCCTTCCACAGTGTCAAAAAGTTTCATTACAAGAGAAAAACTTGAGCTTCACTCAGTGAATTACATTGTTGCATGTTCAGTGATTCTGTAATTAAAAAAAAAAATCAATTTCCATTTTATTAGGTAGTAAGAAATGCATTAAAAACTGTAGCTCTAAACTTAAATATCACAACAAAAACATCTACTATAAAAACAGTTCTTGGCTTTGCCTTTTCTGTAGCTTGCTTGTTTATATTTCACTTTGAGTACTTTTACTACTGGTAAGAAAATATTTTGGATAAACTGCACATCCAAACCTACTGAAACTCCTTTAATCTGATCTTTTCTGGTTCCCAAACACAATGTTACCTCCTCAGTCAACCCCAAATTACTTCCAACTTTCATTTCCCTGGGTATAGTCCTTCAGTAGTAGCCAAGTAGCTGCACTGTGGGTGGATGGAAAACTTCCATCAAAGTAATTCTATTCTATTCTATTCTATTCTATTCTATTCTATTCTATTCTATTCTATTCTATTCTATAGGTGAAGGAAATATAGCAGCTGGTGATTTCATCCAGTGTGCTCTTTGGCTTTGTGGCTGAAGTGAACAGTTTCCTGAAAAGCAAATTTTTAGGGACCATGAAAGTCATCTTACCTTCTCAGCCTTCTGGCTGTACTTCTAAAACTTATAAGATTATGAAATGGCCTAACAGATCTTTATCCCTCTCAGCTGCTTGTGCAAGTGTCCTCATTTTGTCAAAACTGTCAGGTGCAGATTTTTGCTTCAAAGAAATTTTTACCCTCTACACTGTGATGGGGATGTACAACTAAAATGTAGGTAAATCTTAATTTGGTTTCATTGTCTAATCATGAGGAGAGATTTGAAAGTGGCCCTCCCACACCGATGTTGAATGCCTTCAACAGTTCCCAGCATGCTACTGCTGATGCTACAGTCCAGGATGGACGGGACGCACCACGGGAGTTTGACATTCTTTCATCTCCAGCCTGATCTTTTGAAAATACCTTGTCAATGAGATACCTCGTAGACAACTCCTGTGGAGCAGTGTTTTCCTCCCATAATTTTTCTCCTACCCTAACATGAATTAATGATGTGTCTCTCTGAATTTCTTGCACACTGCTCCACAGGTGAGACATACCGCAAACAGGTAAACTGAGGTGTCCTCGCAGACACCAGAGCCAAGTCAGTTATGTCAGAGTTAAATGAAAAATATATCTGAAAAGGCAAAACTGTGCTATGCTGTAAACTACTGCAGCTACATTTACCTTCTGCTTGCTTATATCACATTAGAACTAGATCCTAAATTGTGTGTTAAACCTGAAAAAAAAATTTCTTTTCATGCCTTGCCTTACAAGCCTGCTTTTATGTGGCTGTTTAAGACAGTGGTGGTTGTGCAGCTGGTTTCAAGATCATCCTCTGAAAACAAGTAGGGGTCCTCTGGAGATCCCCACAGATTCCAGAGTAGGTGCTGCAGGGATCAATGCCACTTTCATTACCTTTTTCATGGCTAATCAATGAAGCACCTACTGTGACTTAACTGTAGTTCAGAACACACATGACACAACCCTTGAGGAAACAGCAGTATAGTGCTCCAGGATGTTCCTATTCTCTGCACTGAAAGACTGATCTACTGAGTCAGAGAAAACCATCTGGTTTTACCTAGAATATTTCCTCCTAAAAAAACATGTGC
The DNA here is from genome assembly GCA_031468815.1 of Morus bassanus. Lineage (NCBI taxonomy): Eukaryota > Metazoa > Chordata > Aves > Suliformes > Sulidae > Morus > Morus bassanus. Next base: position 13,503,535 of record CM062567.1, on the reverse strand, counting down.
TTCAACAGATTGCTTTACTTCCCTACTCTGGGAAGATTAAAACAAGCACAACTGTTTAGATGACAAACACTCCGATACTCTTGCAGAGTGTTTCTGAGTTATAAAAATGATATGCTCTAATAAAAGGTTTTGCTGGATAGTTTTTCATCTGTGTGGGACTGTTTTTTGTTGTGGTTTTATTTCTTCCGCATTTTTAAGAATAATAAAAAACCACCTCAGAAAAAAAAAAAAAGTAGAACCATTACCTTAAGGGAAAGAGCCTCAGTCAGACTGCAGTAATTCAGAAATAAGTCCGCAGAAGTCACTTTCGTTGCACAGATTTAAGATGAGTCCAAGATCAGAATCACACAGGGTTATTACTATTGTTATGCCATTAGGAAAAAAGTAATGAATTAAAGTTAGCTTTTTTAAATGGCTATAGCTAGAGCTATAGGTGATTGAAAAGTCAGCTCACATGCTACTGATGTTCTCTTTCATCATTTAGCAAAATGACAGCTGTGATTAGAAAATCAGGGATTAGACTTTGTTTTCTAATGTGTAGCAATATTGTGCACCTTGTTATACCATTCTATAAAATGGATCACTAAGAGTGAAGGCTGAGACCAGGTTAATCTGTATTGTAAATATAATTGGACAACCATAAATTAAATGCACTGTGTAAATGTCAAGTACTACTAATACTGCAAAGCATATTTCATTAACTTGGTAATTAAGGCAGAATTTTTCTTCTGGTAGCACCTCTTGACATCTGATTTCTGGAAAGAAAAGTTCTGATTTCTTCTTCAAGATGTTTTCCTGACAAAATTGCATGCTTCTGTTTGATCTCAGACTCATTATTCCTGGTGATGGTTTGTGAGGATGTGTCAAGGACCAAAGAGCACCTGCTGATTTCTAGATTCTGGATTCTGGCCCTGAGAAAAATCTCATTTTGATTCATAAACTGAATAAATCTGACATGAAAGCTACTGCTAGAGAATTATTATGTACCTCCACCATATCTAATTTATCTTATTCCTGGTGTGTTTTGCTTGGTTTTAATATAGAATTATCTAGTATAAATTAAAGTCAAACCATCTCCCATATCTTGAGCTGAAACACTGTGTACCTCAGGGAACAGATAGGTCACAATAATAAATCTGAGTTGGAAAGCTGTGATAGACAATAAAGTTTGGATTTTATCTGAAGGTATGGTAGCCTTGCCAGCCTTAGCTGAGTGATGAAATAACCTCATAAACTCACATATGCTCAGTATCCAATATCTTTTCTTCTTTTTGCTCCGAGTCTCCCAAACTTAACAGATAATAGATACTAAATGAGCAGATCGGTGTAACAGCAGCAGCTCTACTTCTTATGGACACAGAAGTCTTAGGCTATATATTGCTAGCCATAAGATCACATATCAAAAGCATAATCCCTAAAAAAAGGGGATACAGTCTTTTAAGGTACAGCAATTCTAATCACGGGTGATGAAAAACAACTAATAAATAAGCTTTTCTTGTGACCATGAAAAACATCATGATGCTTTTTCATGTATTGTGCATTAAAGAAAGATCCTTTCCTCAACAACGTTAATTTCTGTTTTTATTGAAAAGGTATAACCAAAAGAAAAATGAAACCATTTTTAATACTCAAATTCTATGTGCTTTACGTACTTATCAGAGGAATGAACAAAGCTGACATAAACTGCAGAGTACACAGAAAAGTCCATCCACAAAAAACAATAATAAAAATATTCCTCATGTCTTGCAATAAAGACGACTATGGATCTCTTATGTGAGATCGGAAAAAAAAATAAATCCAAAAACAGCCTGGGGAAATGTTTTTCTCTTAATTGAGAGTTTGGATACCCTTTCTGAATGTTCACTGTAGTTTTTAACAAGCTGAATAAGAAGTAATCCCAACTGAGCACCACTTTTAGCCACAAGCAAAACAAACCAAAACAAATCTGTATAAAAAACGAAAGTGCTAAGAGCTTTCTAAGAAGAACCTTGTTCACGCAGGAAAAAAATTTTCCTCTGCAGCCTCAGATCTGAGTTTCTCTCCTTCAAGCTGGGCACACTGACAAGCAACTAAAGGAATTTCAGTTATCAATAGCCTACTGCAATTATAACACATTAATGAGGAGCCAGTGTCATTCCCCTGGTACTGCTGTGAACTCAATGTGTCAAGCACAGTGCATGATGGCATTTCTTTTGCAATCGGCATCATATTATCCAGTGAAACATCAGCATCAAAGGTTAAGAAGCTTCTCAGTGGAATTTCTGATTCATTCTACAAAAGTTATTCATAAAAATCTGATAACTGTTTTGCCCTTTTCTTTGTCTTATTAATGATACTAAAGTGCAGAAGTATGAATTTTGATAGTGTTAATGAACATTTAGTATACCAACCTGAAGTGAAGTGGAATGGTGTACTTACAGTTATTTTTGTATATCTATCTCATATATTTCTTTAAACGGCCATCAATGTTCCTGCAGCAATGTTACCTCTGGAAATGTTTCCATGGTGAGGGCATGTAAAGTATCTTATCAGAAATACTTATTTTTATTATATGATATAGAAACCAAGGTAAATGACAAAAAACTAGTCTATGGGCACTGCATTCTGGGAATTATAGTAATGACTTAAAAGGTTTTGATGTGCAATTAAACTAAAAAAAGGTTATTTCAGCATACCTATATCTAAATTCCAGAATTTATTTATTTTAACCAATATCTTAAGAGTCTGATCACTATTAGTCTGGATCTAGTTGCTACAGGAAAAGAAAGAATAATAATACAGTTAATATTGTAATACACACACTTTTTAGCTTCTACTCCTTTTTCTGATGTTATGATGATCTTTCCCCAGCTCTTTTGATCCTGAAGGCCAGTGTGCTCATCCTGGTGGTGGTGGTGGGGTGGATGCTACAGTGAGTCATCAGCATCTGGAGGCCTTCACGAAGAGAAGCATTTCTAGCCTTCCTCCATTCTCTTGCTTTCTCTCTTTACTTCTCAGATATTGAATGACAACTGCTAAATATTTGCCCTTTTTTTTCCTCACAGATTTCTCTAGCATTCATCAATCATATACTCTACTAACAATGGTATATCTCTAGGTATGCAGCTAGCTAGTTGGATGAGCATAAATACATTCTGGTAAATATCTGCAGAGACCATTCAAAGCACAGAGCCTGGAGAAGTTGTGAAACCATCATAGCAGATCAGCCTGTTTAGTTAGGCATTCACAGAGTCACACTGCTGTGAACACATCTAGCCCCCACAACAGCTAACTGAGAGGCACAGAATAAGAGCTTGAACCAGGTCAGAAAGAGCTAGCAGCCATACCACTTATACTTAATACATTTTTAGACCCCTTAGGAAGGCAATAATGATACCACTGAAGTTTATCAAAGCCTACAAAAGCTAGCTCAGGTAGGTGAGAATAGTCAACGGAGGTTTTCTTAACAGCAACACCAACCCCCAGGATGAGCCTTGGGAGCCCTGTTGGGTTGCCTGAGGGTCTCTACCACTGTGGGACAGCTGGCTCCCCTCCAAATGCACTCACAGGGAGATCTCCAGCTGATCCTTGGGTCTCTCTATCCATATAAATGTAGAAAGCTCAGTGTGACTGGCCCCTACATGTTGCAGGCAACTTCTGTGTCTCAGCCCTGGTCCGTCACCATATTCATACTGAGAAGAATGCAACCAGCTTGGGGTTTTTAGTTTAAGAGCCTCCCACTTTTTTCAGAAACCACAGTGGCATAGTTACCTTAAAAACACATCAAATCAGGAATATGGGCCAGGCTTTCTAAGCTCGTGAAAGCAGTTATGGAATTTGTAGACATGCTTAAAGAACTTGTGATAGAATGACTAAATTATCCCATGTACTTTGAAATGTTGTATTGATACTTCGTTTAAAAGAAAATCCTCATAAGTATCATATCTTTACCTTTGAAATAGTGACTTCAGTGCTCAGTGAATTAATTGCTTCATATATAAACTGAGAAATTCCTTAGATCGGTCCTGAGTTACACATGAATTGTTAATTCTGTCTTTATGTTAAAGCTAAAAGACAAAAAAATGTTAACATTAATCATTTGAGCTCCAGCTACTGAAATAGAAAATTCATAGTTGGAAAAAAATAATCATTTGTCCTTTTTTTGCTAGATTGTACATATTTTGCTTAGGGCTGTGTTGTGTGGCTTCAAGCATGCTGAAATCAGCAAAAGGAAAAAATTCTAATAATGTTACAGACATGATTATAGAAATTTGCTCCCTTCTAACCTGCAGACTTTGAAAATTAATGAACTGTATTAAAAATGTGTTGCAGCCTTTGAATAATTTAAAATAACACAATAGTACAACATGAATTGAGTTCATCAAATAAACTTTTTTTCCCTGAGACATCAGAGATTAAATAACATGATACTTTTACAACATGAATTGAGTTCATCAAATAAACTTTTTTTCCCTGAGACATCAGAGATTAAATAACATGATACTTTCCCTGTATGTAAATAAGTATTATAGTTATTTTGTATAGGATTTTAATCTGATAATTTATTGAAGTATAGCTTAATGAAAACTGTAGTTCACTACTTAGCTCATAATTAATGTAAAGAGTTAAATGTAGCATAATTCCACTGATGTTAGCAGATTTGAATATGGGAAGAATGTAATCCATGAATTGTAACTATCATTCTTTTTGCAAAAAGTTACTTAGGAAAAACAAGTGAATTTTCTCCTTATAAACATGTCAGTTGGCCTAAACACTTTAAGTAGTTTTGTTAAACTGTCAGAATGTCTTTTTTCATGTCTTGCCTGTTTAACTTGCTTGAGTAGGAATGTGATATTGTTGTGGTTTAGCCCCAGTCAGCAACCAAACCCCACACAGCCACTCGCTCACTCCCCCTGGTGGGATAGGGGAGAGAATCAGAAGGGTAAAAGTGAGAAAACTCCTGGGTTGAGATAAAGACAGTTTAATAGGGAAAGCAAAAGCTGCGCACCCAAGCAAAGCAAAAGAAGGAATTAATTCACTGCTTCCCATGGGCAGGCAGGAGTTCAGCCATCCCCAGGAAAGCAGGGCTCCATCATGCGTAACGGTTACTTGGGAAGACAAACACCATCACTCCAAATATCCCCCCCTTCCTTCTTTTTCCCCCAGCTTTATATGCTGAGCATGAAGTTATGTGGTATGGTATATCGCTTTGGTCAGTTGGGGTCAGCTGTCCCAGCCGTGTCCCCTCCCAGCTTCTTGTGCACCCCCAGCCTCCTCGCTGGTGGGGTGGGGCGAGAAGCAGAAAAGGCCTCAACTCTGTGTAAGCCCTGCTTAGCAGTCATGTAACTAAATCATCCCTGTATTATCAACATTGATTTCAGCACAAATCCAAAACATAGCTCCATACTAGCTACTGTGAAGAAAATTAACTCTATCACAGCCAAAAACAGCAGAGATAGCAAACCTGTTGTCTATTTGTGGATCTTCTTTCTGTTCTTATCCATATATTGCGACAATGGGTCATCCACATGTTGCGAGAATGGGACATCCATTTCTGATGTGAGTCCTACTTTTCTGTAATCATCTATTATCTGTCCTTTTGTTAGCAATGAATGTGACATCCCAGTCTGGAAAGAGTTCTTTTTCCTGTATAACTCTGATATTGAAGTGTAACTACCATAACCAACTTAGTTCAACAAGGGACTGAATGGAATGTCTGTCTTACCCTAGCTATGACTGGATATGCTTTACATGCTTTACAGATATATTCACATTTGATTCTCTATATTATCCTTGAAATTGTCCTGTAGTAGAATTAAAAAACACAACAACAAAAAAAGAATGAGCAAAACAACTTATTATAAATGTCCCATGTGTATAATTTAACTAATAGAGCAATAGTAATAGCACTTAGCAGTAGAAAAGTGAAGTAATATTGTGTTTAAATTCATGTCTTAGAAAGCATAAGCAATTAAAAACACAATGGCCTTAATAATATTGACATTAAACTACAGCTGATTTATGACTTCTGCATGCTAGATCATTATTCATTATGACGGTATGAAGGCTGGTCTACATTTCCCTTGTTAGATGTAGTGAGTGTGTGCATGTGTATGTGTGTGTATCCACCCACCCCAACCATTAAACAATTTCCACAGGAAAACACAAATAATAGATTTCCTTTCAGAACAGATTGAACTAAATGGTGGTCACCTTAAACATAACTGCTGTTCTCTAAACCCACTAGTTTCATGCAGAGCTACAGCTATACTGCTTCATTTTTCAATAGATTGTCTTTCATCTAGGTGATATTTTCTATGATACCACCACCATGGCCTGCAAAGATCAGTCATGTGTGCACAGTATGGGAAGTACCTTGCTGCAGTGCCCAGCAGGGGGAATACTTTGGTTCTTGCCCTTAACCTAATCTAAGGATCTAATCAGAGGTTTCCTGCAGAAGAAACAATCTTGCAGGACATGAAAGATTGTAAAATACATTTTAGATGTATCTTTCAGATACTTAGACTATTCTAATGCACAAAAGCAGAGAAGAGTGAAAATCACAGTATATTAGTTAAAATATTATCCAAACCATTAGGAATATTGGGCAAGAAATACGGGACAGAATTGTAAGGGAGGTGGTCTTTCACAATTTTATATACAGTGAAAATTTTCTCAATTATAAAAGTGTTACATACAGTGTATCTTTTTCAACAGATACTTCAGGCTAAACATAACAGTGTACAAATTTAAGAAGAGAATTTTGTATTATAAAATCACAGATCTGCCTCACAGGAGGCTAAAATTATTTCAGATTGCTTTTTTTGTGTGTTCTGCTTAGAGGCATACTGTACATAATATGAAACATGACCAATGGTTTGATATACTTGTTAAGAATGTCACATAGTCATTTTGGGAAACTACTGTTACCCTGGAGACCAAAAGTAGACTTCATCTGGAAAATTTCAACCTCTTGTGGAGTATATGAACCAGAACTTGAACAGCCCCACTCAGAAATACAGTGAGATGGGTATGAAAAGTTGAAAAAACAATAATTGGTTTAAAAATCTCAACTTAAAGTTCAGACTAATCAGTCAGGGAAGAATTTGTCTCATCTGAGCTAACCATCACCTAGACTCACTTTATAGTCAAAATAGAAAATCAGGCACTTAAGAACGTTGTTTTGCTAGACCTCTTTTGACATTTTCTTTAGGATGACATAAATAGCATCCTAGATTTCATATGTGGGATTCTTTTCACTTAATGCACATGCATTTAGGGCTCTCTATAAGTGAACAAAAGGTCCAAGCTCCCATTATAGTTGCTGGACACCTTGTCAATGCAATCAACAGAGTCTATGGTGTCTAATGAGCCTTTCTGACTCTAGGGCAGACAATTATATCTGGTCTACTGAACAGCATTGTAGGTGCTATTTACTGAATCGCATATCCAGCACATGAGAACGCACATGCAGACACCTACGTGACAGCATCTAAAGTGAGGGGTCCTAATCTGCAAGTTGAATGTGACTAAATTAATAGTAGCAATTATGAAAGCAGCCTACTGTGGGTAGTTCATATGTACAAGCCACAGTGCAGATACCTCTGTTGAATCAAACCAGTTGCATCACTGGGGGGCAAATAAATTTTTGCAACTGTCTACTGTTTGTTTTGCCAAAAATATCAACCTTTATGTGCTGAATGTCCATCTCTCCTTTTGTCTAGAGCCATATCATCTTCATATACCCTCTGTATTTTTGGTTGATAGCTCTCCTAATTTTCATTCTAAAAAATTTCCTTCATTATCTTTTCTTCTCTAGTGTCTGTTCAAAATAAATCAGTAAACAAAAATTAACTTAAGATATAACTTAATGTAATTTTGAGAAAAAAGATGTAACTATCCAAAACACATATGTTCTTGCAATGCTAAGAAGATTTTTCTTCTCTCTGAAATATGAATTCATGGGTTATGGTTTGATTACAGGCCATTGACTTTTCCTGGCATTCTTTCTCCATCTCATTTCTTTACAATGTATCTTAATGGAAGCTGAAGATGCTGTAAGAAGGTATGAAAAGAAAATCTGCTTTACGTAAGCAAATTTGTCCAGGTTTTAACATAGCTTATGTCAAAACTGACTGCAAATAGTCCAAGTCTCTACTTTGTTGCAGAAATCAGTTATCAGAAAAATAAATTTCAAATTAAAGCAGAATCACCCTATTGTCATTTTAGAGTTATTTCAGCAAAAATATATAAATGGAAACTTGGAAAAAGGCATTATATTATGCAAAATTTATTAATTTAATATTTTTTTTTCTTTAACAAAACCACAGCAGCAGACCAGACTTCAAGAAAGGAACTAATATTTCAGTCTCTTTTTAAACAAAAAGGTTAAGGACCTATATTAGGTCTGGCTGGGATAGAGTTAATATTCTTCATAACAGCTTGTATGGTTTTATGCTTTGGATTTCTGACCAAAACAGTGTTGATAACACACCGACTTTTAGCTATTGCTGAACACTGCTCACACAGTGTAAGGGCCTTCTTTGTTTCTCACCCCACCTGTCCTGGTTTCGGCTGTGATAGAGTTAATTTTCTTCACAGTAGCTAGTATGGAGCTATGTTTTGGATTTGTGCTGAAATCAATGTTGATAATACAGGGATGATTTAGTTACATGACTGCTAAGCAGGGCTTACACAGAGTTGAGGCCTTTTCTGCTTCTCGCCCCACCCCACCAGCGAGGAGGCTGGGGGTGCACAAGAAGCTGGGAGGGGACACGGCTGGGACAGCTGACCCCGACTGACCAAAGCGATATACCATACCACATAACTTCATGCTCAGCAATAAAATCTTGGGGAAGAAGGAGCAAGGGGGATGTTTGGAGTTATAGTATTTGTTTTCTGAAGTAAGCATGTGGGGCTGAGCTGCCAGACAGGGTTAACCCACCATAGTCCTTTTTGTTGCTCAACGTGGGGTGAAAATTTTATTATTTTGAAGTCCCTTCAACTTCTGCCATCCACAAAAAAAACTATAGGGAACAGTAACAATATCACCTCTCTGATATATGTGTTGACTGTGTTTTGATTATTGAAAAATTTTATAACACAGATGGTTCTTCATTTCACCTATGTCACCAAGAGTTGCCGTTTGTCAAGATCTGTCTTTTCAACTAATTGCAAACTGATTAGCAGGATTTCACTTTGTGTATGGATAAGTGGTTAATTTTGGCTGTACAATACTTATAACGGTTAAGAAGTTTGATTTAAAGAGTAATATCCTGTATGTTTTATAGTTTGCAAGAGAGTTTATACTGCTGTAACATTTAACGTTCTAATACTGTAAACGTATTATACCAAGTGCCTTGCAGCCACACAGTAAAGGATAATTTCTCTAAAGATCTTGTAGGTCAACAGACAAAAGGACATTCATTTTATAGGTGGGTGAACTGAATATAGAGTTTCTAGGGGAAACTGGCCTACTTAAGTTGATCCTTAAGCACTTATAAAGGTCTCTAACTTAGGTGTTTTCTCAAGATCACAGGACTAAGTCTGTGAATGGAATTCCCCTCTGCTAAGGGAGTGGTCAAGATATTAATTGGCTCGCTACTGTTCCTTAGTGTGTCTGAAAGGGAGATGACAGTAATAATCTCTGCACATGTTCTTCTTGGTCAAGACTGGCACTTTTACCATGACAGAGCTCACGCCAATCGTTGCACCTGCAGTTCCAAAAGCAGGAAAAAGATAACAGGGTTGTCAGGATATAAGTTTATTTATTTCCTTCTGTAGGTCTTGTCTATCACAGTGTTGGCAACATCCATTACATTTGCATTGGTTAGTCCTTCTGTGTTGTTTCCATATAAAATGTAAATATCTTCTACATGTATCTGGTTTTAAGTAGAGGTCAATTATCTTTCTATGCTCGAAAGATTTTGAAGCATTTATTCTTCTGTGAATCACTATTCCCCTTTTTATTTACCTATGCATGTGTTCAGAACATACCAAATACAAAGCTAGATACCTAACCAAAGTGAAGGTATCAATAGGAATTGTTTATAAAAACAGACCAAACTAAATTAAAAAAGCAACTCAGCAGAAACTTCCATTTTGTGAACTAATAAGTATGTATTCCTTATAACAAAATAGACAAATTTTCAGAAGTGTTCAGCTTCTACTAAAAGGAAAAGGGGTTGCAACTGATAATTAGATTTTAAGCATTCTTGAAAGTCTGTCTGTTTCATGGTAATTGTAAAAATATGTCCTTGCTTAGTTAAGATTTGAGGATCCTTCACCATCCTGTCAATGATAAAGTTTTGTTGCTAAAAAGAATTTAAAAAAATTTGCATCATTTCCTTGCAATCAAGGGGAATTGGGATCTGCAATGTGAATGCCCCAGACAATTCTTTACAGATGATAATTGTTAATTATCATCACCTGTTTATAATTTCAGTTAACAGGATGCTTTGACTAAGGCTGCTGACACTTAGAGAGTGCTCATACTTTTTTCTGAAGTTAAAAATAAATTGCATAAACACTGTGGTATTAGGGCTAGACCCTTTTTACTTGAAAATAGGCAGTGAAGATGTTTTGTCTAGGTTTCCATATATGGAGAAATCAACACATCCCAAAAGCAATTAAAATCTTAGTCTCTTCCTACCTGTCACAGTGACAGTCATTATGTATCCCAGTCTTAGCTGAAGCTCTTGGGTCTTACTTGAGGTAAATATTATCCAGTTAGGGTCTTCACTGTAATGCTGTGACAGATTTTTTACTGACCAAAATCTCCTCTAAGATCTCAGTAATTTATAAAACACATATATAGTTAAGTTGTTGTTGAAGGTCTAAATCTAGCTTTACAAAATTTAACTCTAAAAGTGGGAATCCATATTAACAACCCATTTCAAAAAGTGGTGAACTGAGACGTGAAATGACTTCTTTTTTTTGGTTTGGTTGATAACAGAAAGAAAAACTTCCTGAAATGTAATTTGGTCCTTAAAACTGCCTTTTCTTTTCCTCTTTCACTGGCTCCATATATAAGAATAAAATTTGTTCTAGAGGTCTGAGCTCTGATCCTGCAACAATAATATTAAAAAGAGCTTTGCCATTGCCGTGCAATAGCACTGGATCAAGCACATAAAAGGCAACTTGGTCATGAGTGAAAAAGATGGGTTATGAGCCTTCAATCATAGACTAGTTTTCTATCAGTTTAAAAGGATAATATTTATGAATAAGATGTTCAACAGGAAGACTATATCTTTTTCTTCATATATTCAAGCACAAGTGTGATTTTCTTTAAGAAATACATTGATGTAACAAAAAATGAATAAAATAAATGATTGCAGCTATTTTTAACTATGATACAGTTAGAGATTCAACATAAATCTGAGGAAAGGCTTTATGGCTATCCTCAGATTCGTCTAACGCTGCAAAGATCTGAAAGGAGGAGTTCAGTTAATGTTCATATTAAGCCGAAAGTGAAATGCATTTAAGAAAAGAGTTGCAATGCAGGTTGAATGGTAGATCCCAGGAACTGTGGACTTCTGCTGTCGTTTGCACAAAGATAGTTTTTAAAACCAACAGCTTAGCTCATTTAGAGTTAAGGTAAAAAGAAAAATAGAGTCCTTAAAATAAGGCCATCAGTCTAGAGAGGATGTAAATACAGTCTGTCAATGTGGTGCGTATTTTTCTTTGATTCAGTGAAAATCCTTCACTGTGGACTCTATTTTTAACATATGAGTAGTTTTGTGAAGTCTGTTTCAACCAGAACTATACATCAGAGTGCTGGCATGTATATAAAAGTTTACCGGGTGGTAGATGGAAGCTGCCAGCAGGATGAACCCGTGGCTTGATATATATTTATTTTGAAAATGTAAAATATATCTTTAAAAAGCAAGAAAGAACTGGCTAGATGAAAGCAATTCACCTGGTATATAATTCACCTTGATGCAAAGTTTAAAGTGTTTGAGGCTCTTCAACAGTTTGTGAGAAAAGAAATACTACTTATGTTACTGAATGGTATGGATAACATACATCTATCCAAAGTCCGACCACAGGATACAAAACCACCCAGATTAAGAATTCAACAACTTGTGCAGTGAGCTTATCTTTATCTTGTTCATCATGTTGTAGCTCTGCAGAGATTCCTTCCTTCATTATCCTTTCTGCCTTTCCAGTTTATCTTGACATAAACAGCACTTAACACTATAAACCACCATGCTCACTTCCAGCTAGAATTTCTCCTGCGTTCATTTTTTCATTTGTTTTGGGAAAAGAGAGATGGGAAAGGAGAATAGGAGGGAGGCTTCCATTTCTAATTATTTAATTATTTGATTATGACTATTTAGTCAATGAAATTTTTTGAGTGACTAAGATGTTTTGGTGCATTTGTGGCTTACACAGTGATTTAATCTTACCCAGCACTCTGTGGCCAGATATTTTGCCTCTTATTTGAAAGACCATGCTTAGGAGTGCTAAGACAAGAACTTGAGGATGCTTTTTTTGACAATTTGTCCTTCAGTAGCATCAGATATGTTGAAACACGTAAAGTATTTTTGTTCTACCATTACAAAATTCCAGGAGAATAACAAGACCCTTTCTCAAAGGCCCTTTTAAATTTGCTCTTTTGAAATAGCATACAGTGTAATGTTACTAATGCAGGCTGTAAGGTTTTTAACATTGTCAGAGAAATGGATGTAAAAATCCCTTTGTGCCAGTGAAAATAAACTTATGTTGAATAAAAACATACAAAAATTTCATCTTCCTTTTCTGTGCAAAAAAAATAGGCCAAGTCTGGCATTGTTTGCTACATGTTAGTACTGTATGTATTATTTGCAAGTGGACATGAAAAGCTAAGGCAATAACATGATAGACTGTAAAAATGATATTTGAAACAGAATGAGAAAAGGTATATAGGAGTGCATGCAGACTTATTCACATTAAGAACAACCTTACGAATTATGAATTACAGAAATGGCCTAGCTGCTAATTTAAAGTTATAATTAATTTAATAATTTTTTAACATAGAAGCTGAGAGACTTCTACATAATATAATTGAAAAATTGATTAGGAAGCAAATATGTTTCCTCTCTATGTATTTTACAAAAACCCCTTAAACAGGTTAAACAAGTGAAAATCTAAAGTAATTTTAAGTTATACTAATATGAAACTGAGTCCAAACTGTAGTTTGGTATAGTTAATACATAACAGACTGTGAGATAGTTATTTCTTTCTATACCATTTTGTTAGCCCTGTTTTTCAGTACTGGATAATTAATTTTCTTTGAAATATAATAGACATGTGCAAATGAAATCAAATGAAATGAACACCTATGTGGGGACATTTTCTAATATAATCTTCATCATGACCTATTGCAGTCAGCCCACCCACACAACGATATTTTTATTGGATCTTATGTTGTTATCAGAGGTGTACGCAATTATATGGAAAATATTGGCTCATCACATCACAATAGGCTAATATAATTCTTTTATGATTCATAAGTCTTTTCAAAAGGCTTTTTATTTCATACGTTACAGAGACAACATTAAAAGCATAGATCCAATTCTGTTAAATCATATGTTAAAGAAATTTTGCTACTCATTATAACATTTAATGGGGAATCAATGTTTTCCCTCCTAACAACAAGGAAAAAATAGGTGATTTTACAGAAAGTTTTTTAAACGACATCCTTTAAATTAGCATATGCATTATTGCATGTTCTATACTACAGAATAAAAAAAATAAGAACTGATCCTACTCAGTTAAGTGACAATTTGCCTTGATATTAAAATACGTTTTTGTATGTAGAAAGAGTTCTGGATTTTTCAGTACTGGTATTTATTTGTTACACAAAGACTAAATCTTGTTTAAAGACATATGGGCTTTTAGTAGTCCTTATCCTTTATCTTATTTTGTATTATGATGTTATACTCTCTGAGCGGAAAAATTAGCCGTGTGAAAAAAAATTCTAGCTCATCTTCAGATCCATACTGATTCATACCAGATAGATACTTACGTGCACTCACCATTTTGATTGTCTTGATCTAAAAGCAGAACTTTTATTCAATATATTTATGTGACAATTTCACCCCAGAAAAAGTATTCCTAAGTACTAAAAATAAAATAATCTCATTTAGTGATAAATTTATAATACAAAGCAGCTTGAAGTTTCTGATTGCAAAAGTTCGTGAAAGTTTAATTAATCCTATTTAAATTGGCTTCAACCCCATTGATACTATTAGGATTTTTCCATTAGAGGGGTTTCATCATAAAAAGTATATTACAAACTGCATTCTGCATGATTTTTGGTTGTTTTTTCTGATGAGTATTTTATTTATTTTATTCTTTGAAAATAATAACAACAATACCAGTGCTATTTACCTCTGAAACAGGGATCATGGAATCATGCAGGTAAAGAAATCTGGATATGTGGTTGAAGTTAGCCATTATTACATACCCATGGAATGAAAATAGCTTTTCAGTAGGTGTAAATGGTGGATTGCTCACCACAGCAAATAGATTTAATTGACTTGAATGTCCATGACTCACTCACAGCAAATTTGGTTTTAAAAGGAGTCAGCAAATGAAGTTTGAAAAAGTTTTTTCTTAAGTTCCTCATTTTCAAATCTATTTTCCATAAAGTTAAACAGATTTTTTTTTTTCCAACAGCATACCTCCACAATTTTCATTTGATTGATCCTTCAGTGAAAGAACCTCTAGGGGCAAGCACTAAGCCTTAGTTTTCGGATGAACCTCCAGGTTTAGTTAGCTATGTGGAGGTGTTTCCCCTCCCATTCCACACATGCAGAGAGCTGTCCTCTACTGCAGTCTCACTTTTCCTCCTCACACTTGCCTGTGTACTTTTACCCTACAATCTATTTATCAATCTTGTGCGTGTTAAAACAAAAGATTATCCTAACTCCTGGGGGAGACAAAATATTGACCTCACTTAATCCAGATTTTTCAAATCTGAAGGGCCCTACACATATGGGCTTTGGCAAAGTTGGAGAAGGTTGTTAGGCAGGCATAAAAGGAAGTTGACTTTTGTAAAATTCTCTCATTAACTGAGGATTTGATAGGATAGAACTTATAGTCTTCATTCTAGGAAGCTTTAAATATCTTTTTCTATGAGAAAATGGATGGGTAGGCAATTTTGGAAGAAATAAAAAGATTCAGTCTCTGGGAAAATTATTTTTTTATATTTGACTAAGAAATAGAAAGTTATCCAAAATGGAGATAGGAAAGGCTTTTAACTAGCAATTAGTCTTAACAGCTTTTATTTAAAGACATGTTCATTCTAAATACAGGGCCCTTTACAGCAGCCAAAGTTCTTTTTCGTAGTGGTATCATTTCCTCTGTACATAGAAAGCTATGACCTTGGATCATATTTAATAGATTTTTCACTTGGAGCTTCCAGAGACACCATCAATTTTGCATCATTTCTCTCACCAGCTGCACTTTTGTTCACACAGTTTACCACATATGCATGGATAGTTATAGTCTTTATTCTAAACATGACAGTTTGTCCTTTTACACTTTGATGTTTATTTTGACAAGAGCAAAGTAACAAGCAATCCCTATTAAAAAAAACCTCTTACAAGAGCAAATTCAGAAGCACTGACAGCCCCTACGTTCACATTTACAAGAAAACCTGACTCACTGGTTTGGAGAGTGCTCTCTTAATACAACTTAAAAATATAAGTCCTATTCCTTTCCCAAAATGACAGTTAAACCACTACTGTAAGGAAAAAGATTATTTAGGTTCTACTGTTGAGGAGCACTTAAAATAATTCTACCTGCTATGGAGTTTTTAAAGATGTGTTTTCAAACATAAAATTAGAATGTTTTTATAGAGTAATAAAAAAAAGAGAAAGAGCATTCACTTTTTTTTTTTTTTGCTTGAGTGTGGTTTTGCTTGATGCATTTGAAAACACTTTGGTCCATACAGAATATTCAGGCAGTATCATAGGAATATAAGTAATTTCTCACAGTCACATATTGGAGATCTGTGGTACCAGGAATAAACCTTATGTTACTGAGATGTAAGACAACGACCCGTCTCCTGGATTTCACTTTCTCTCTTGAGAGAGGACCTTTTTCCCTATAGTGTAAGCCAGTGACAGGGCAAAAAAGTCATTTGTGATAGGATGCACCTGTTCTTGCCTAAGTTTAACTGTTTAAAAGTTCATCTTATCTGAAGGTAGGTGTCTTAGAGAGGTACTTCTCTGCTTCCATTGACCTCACAACAAGTCTTGATGAATGACTTAAATCAGATGTCATTTCACTGATAGGTAAATGTGAGACAAATCCTAACCTCTAACTCTAAAACACTGCAGTACCCGTCTTTGTCAGGACCCCATTGTGAAACAAAGTTCCCTGTCCCAGTTTTCAGACTTGTGTAAAACAATAAGTGACACAGAATAAGATTTGTAAGAACAAGAACAGCAATAGGGAATCCTATCTATCAAATAGAAAAACTCCCTCTTTGTCAAAGTGGAGCCTGTAACACAGAATGATTACCTGGAGATGCTGGTAGATTTACAAGGCTTCATCCCAATGAGTACTCAGATATCTAAAGTCAAAACAGACAAGTTTCAAGAGCAGAGTTTAAGAATTTTCCCAATGGTTCTGTTGTCTGGTATTTTAACTATGATTACTTTTACTTATCCTGGATGAATGCTCCACTACTAGGATGGATGGATGAAAAGTATCCACTAAGATACTAGTGGATGAAAAAAGTATATTCTCTCTTCCTCTTGCAGATTTTTTTGTGCAAAATCCAACATTGTAGGCTTGATTTTCCAATAAGTAGTGCAGGCTGGGTCACACCAACTTTATGAACTCACTAAACCCAGCAGTAGGTATGCAGTGTTGGACTGAGGCGATTCTTAACAAGGCCTTTGGGTACCTACAAAGGCACCTCATTTTTGCATATGTGTCAGTGTGTATAACAGATGCATACTTAAACATGAGAGCCATGTAGCTATTTAAATAAATTCATGCTGCTCTGATCTGTGCTATGCCCTCCTATTTTGTTCTTGAATAATGTAATGGTATGGAAATTAATTATGGATTACACATACACATGTTCAGAGTCTGAGCCCTTTAGTTGACTTCTAGAGAACAAACATTTATAACATTACATTGATCATCATGGTGTAAGGTTTGTTTTTGGGGTTTGGGTGGAGATATTTTTTATTCTCTTACTAAATCATGAAAATATGTAATTTAGAAGAAAATATTTTCTGTACACTGGAGAATAATGGGAGTTTACAATTAGTAGAAATAGAACACATCCTGTAATAGGTAATGTTATTTTGCATCAGCTTGGTAAGTAAGCTTAGGACATGATAGGTAAAAAACCCCATTTTTAATGATACTTCAGAATGTGGCCCACTACTATAGTAGAGTTGTAACCAAGAAGCCAACTGATGGAAGAGAAAAGTAGGTTCCATAACTTGGATTTATGAAGATGACATGAAACTGGAAGTGATGTCATAGAACTTAATATTATAGATTGCAAGGTGCTGTCTACCCTGAAGGAATCTACATGATAAAGCACCAAACTAGAAGTAAAGCATGGAAATGTAAGGCAGGTTCACAAGTATGGCCACTTAAATACAAAAAAGACATGTATTTTTAAGTTAAGTTGGCTGTTTACCTGAGTATTTCTAAGTAGCCTTCTCTAGGATTTTCTTTCTACATGCAAAATAAAAATAAAAGCTTTGACGAGGGCTGTTTTGGAAGTGATCAGGTAAACAGTCAGCTTAACCCCTAATAAAGCCTATATAGCTATATATATATGTGTGTGTGTAAATATACATTTTTTACCCTTTCTAGTAACTTGTCAATTATTGCCCACCTATTACACTCCCTTTTCTGAGTTAGCTCCGGTTAATCAGATGCTGATTGGGGATTCTAGAATACACTTGCTGATGATTATGTGTTATTTTAACAGGAGAATGACAATAATTTCCTGTAATGCCACTTGTTAAGGTAATTATGCTGTAATTGCCTTATCAAGGTGTCATAGAGGAGAGATGAGAAACTCTGAGATTTCACAGCTGTTGTCACGCTTTGGCAAAGTGTTATCTTGAAAATATATTATCAGTCATCAAGCTAAATTTCTACCAGTTGTTTTAAATCAGAAAAATCTGTCTCTGGTGGGGCATATGACCTCTGCATTTGATGTTTCTCATTCTGATAATTAGGAAGGATGGATTATCTTTGTTTTAAGGCATAAACCTAACAACTGACTTGCATAGATAAGAGTAAATAAATGCAGATTCATGAAACTGTGTTTGGGATTTTCAAAGATGAGAAGCTGCTTCCTACGAAAAAATAAACTTCAAACTGTAATCTTGGTTTAGAGTAGAGAGAGCTACAGTTATTTGGATATTGTTTCTGCTGTAGAGAGAAAAAAGGGAATTGAAACAGGGAATGTGACAGGTCAAAAATAGGAATATGATAGGTCTCATAGACATGTATTATTTATTATTTATTAAAGACTTATAAACAGCCTTAATAAGAGCATTTAATTCAGACTTACTGAGATCTACTTGCCAGGACCTGCTCAAAAGGAAAAAAAGCTTAAGCTCTGTTTCCCTTAAGTCAGAAATACAGGATACCCAGCGAGAATATAGGATACATCAAGTGTCTGGAGTCAGGGCAAAATCCAAGTAAAATGTACTTGATTTAATTCAGACCAGTTTGCCATTTATACTGCCTAGCTTTATAATAATATCTAAAGTGATTTTTTTTTCCGACTGTTTAATCATGGACAGTGAACTGGGAAATGTAAATAATGCCCATGGAATATACCCGGTATTTAACTGATCCTGCACTGCCAGCCATTCTTGCTGCCACTCATATTCGTGCCAATCTAAGTCAGAGAGAAGAAGCAACTACTTCAGCTTGTGATGACTGACTGTCCTTTACATGATTATTAGTAATGATAAGGTGAAAAGTAGTGGAGAATTGGGCTCATGCAACATAACTCCTTAAAGTATTTAGCCTCACATCTGATGTCAGCAAGAATTAAGTTCTGTACACCTTACTGGATCTAGTCCAAGTGCATACTTTAAGAATGGCAAATAAATTTGCATATATTTTGTACATTTGCATCTGTTTCATACCTTCAAGGCAGCTGATGCAATACACCACAGTAATGATTATATAAGCAATGCACAGATAGGTATGCTAGCTTGATTAATGTCAGATCTTGCACTGAAGCACTTCCTCAATCAGAAAACTGAGAAACTAAATTTGGAGGGTGAAACATTTTTCTCCTATTCTTCCTGACATGTCTTTCCATCTCTCTGAACTATTCAGAGAGGTGCTGTTAACAGTGTAATTTTCTGGGTGAAGGTTCCATGCAGAATATCTTCTTCAATTCCCTGGATTATATAGTGCAAAATCCAGTAAAAGCACCATCGCTGATGGCTTTGAATCAAACTTAGCAATCCATTTGTCAGCTGGAGAAAAAGAAATAGATGCATTTCTAGCAGTTCTGCTGGGACAATCTGGGACCCACTCCTGGAAACTAATACTCTGCCAAATTTACAAGGGCATGCTCTCAAACTGATGAGATTTCTCTATCTACTTGTAACAGGTTAACTTCTCAACATTAAAACTAGTCACTACCAAAACCGCAGAGAATGTCTGAGAATGGGAAAGTGACATGAAGTTACAGCATTTGTGACTCTAATAATAGGAAAGAATGAAAACAGGAAAAGGAAATAAGAGAATTAAGCACACTCAGGGATTACTAGAAAGGGTCTTTGGGGAAGAAAGGTGTTCCTTTGAGGAACAAAAGGTGAATTTCTGTCTTTAACATGTGGAACTAAAGGCACAAGAGCAATCTATATATTCTGAGATATTCTGAGACATAAAAGAGAAAGGAAAGTTAATGGTTTTCCCAAAACTTTCTAATTATCTGAAAGAAATATTTTACAAAAAGTAGAAGAAAAGGCTCACAATCAAAATAAATATAAGGAAAAAAAAAAAAAAAAACAAAACCAAACCCACCAGGTAGGACTAAAATGAAAATGGACAATATCGAAAATGAATTGTAGACAACAAAAATAGAAGCAATAGAAATAAAAAGTTCCATAGAAATATTAGAAGTAAATGTAAGACAGTTCCATCATGTGACTGGGAAGGAATCCAAAATAGGCATTTCATAGAGAAGGTGGAGATATTAATAACTTTCTACCCTTTAGATTTTATAAAAAAATAAATATTAGGGCCTGAACCAGCATATTTCTAAGAAAGGGAATATGAGAGGAAAGGACTGTTTAGAAAAATATTAGCTATATTAAATGTACTCAGTTTAGTTTGATTATACTCACTCTCAGTCCCAGAAGAAATTAAAAACCTAAGCTATTCAATAACCACTGACCTATTACCCTTGAAAATGTCCAAGTGGACTTCAGAGAGATAAATATAATAAAAAAGGGATGGGGCATCAGAACTTTCTGATAGATGATAAGCCAATTTACCTTTTTAAACCTTCAGGAATACTAGAGCAACATGGATTTGTAAGTGTATCTGAAGTCAGACTTGAACTCATCTCATGGTTAAGTGAAACAATAGATGATGTATATCTTAGCAAATTCTTTGATACTGTCCTATATTGTATGCTCAAAACCAAACTGCAAATATATTGAGTTTGAGTGCCACTGATTAAAAAACCTGACCAAGTGTTTGTAAGCAATGCAACATCAGACTAGAAGAATATTTCAAGATATGTCTCAGATGGATCTGGGATGAACCATGTTCTACTGATTGTTTTCACTAATGACTTAGATAATAGAATGAAGATTGTATTTTGATACAGTCAGATTGTTCTGAGAAATGCAAAATTAAAGGACACGCTGCAACAAAGGAAATTCTGATTTAACATGAGGGAACATTTTTCACAATAAACATGGTCAACAATGAACATGTTGCTCAGCAAGGTTGTGGAACCTCCATTCTTAGATTTATTCAGAACTTGACTTGACCCTGATAAACCTCATCTAACTTTGAATATGTTCTTTCTGGAGCAAGAGGTGGGAGCAGAAGTACTTTCCAATGTAAATTATGCTTTAATTCTACAATTAAATCAAAGTTTTAGATGAAAATTGAAAGAAAACATGGAAAGTTTGGAATAAAACACAACCTTGATAAATTGGCATAACCATTCATAATTAGTAAAAAAAAAAAAAAAAACAACTCCTAGAAGGTGAGTGTAGAAAATTACTTGCAGGAAGGAGAAAACACAACTTTAAAATGGGAAGGGATTTCTAAGCAGAAACATGGCAAAGGATTTGAAAGTCAGCTTCTAAAACCTGGCCTTTACAAAAAAAACCCTAACAAACCATCAACCAAGAGGCAAAGTTTTGGCTTATGATCGAGATACCTGTCCTTTGAAAAAAAGAAGTCAAGTTCTGTTCTAGACTATTCTGTTTGCAGGACAGAAAACTAGTTGTAGAAAAATTAACTAACAGTTCCATTCTAGCTGCCATTTCTGAGGCCTTGTGTTGAGCATTCTGTCTGGTTTTAGAAATGTTATTTTAAGAAGATTAAAGACAAATCAGCAATAGTTCACAAAATATAAGTGAGAATGCTGAGGCTGTTAAACACACCTTATAAAAAATGTTAAAGGTTTTTTTTTAAAGTCTTTAATGAGAAGGTGGGGATGATTTTGGTGTACTTCCAGTACACAAAAAGCTCCTTAAAAAGAGAATACTGGTGTGGTATGTCATTGGACAATACCGCAAGACTTAATGAGCATAACATGCACTTAAGAAACTTTTAGGTAAAATTCTGGCAAAGATAAATTGTAATTACAAAAGCACTAAAACACTGGAACAGATTACTGAACATGGATCAATAGCAGATTTCTAAAAAGAAGTTAGACAAGCTTCTGCCAGTGATAGGGTGAGAATACTTGATCCTGCCTTGATATGGAAGGATAAATTAGATAATCTCCTGACACGCATTCTATATTTGCAATGTTGCTGATGGATAGATGGTGGAATCACAAAAAAAAATTGCAGAAGGAACTGGCATTCACATAACACACTTTTCTGTTTAGCACCATGAAAACTTCATCTATCCGCAGTCATCTGTGGTTCAGTAACAAAACCAATGTCTCCCTCTCTAAATCTTACTCAGATGCAGCCAAGATGGAGAGACCCCAGATAAGGTTTCTCACAGCCTTTTCTCACACACTTGTTTCACAAAAGTTTCACCCAAGGTTGCACTGTAGCAGAGTTGGCCCAGACGACAAGCAGCTATGTCCCTAGGAGGGGCAGGAGAGATTGTAAAGCCTCTCACCTCACCCAGTGCCCTGACATTGCTTTATCTCACTTTGCTTCTCCTTTCAATAGTTGTATTGGTTGTCTAATGACTTTCCTCTAAGCCATAAAAATGGCACAAAAGAGGGAGGAAAAGAGACCTTCGGTATTAACACAAGAGTAAGAATTTATAAACTGATGAGCAACAACCACATGAAGGCTGGAAATCAGAACTCATGAAAAGATGGAAAATGGGAGACACTGATCATGTCATGGGGAGCATGGTGAGGCAGAGACACTGGGAGCAGCATGTGGTGGGAACACACCAGCTTTCTGCCAGGAGGGAAGGGTGCTACCATGTCCAGCCAGGCTGGCCTTGACAGCAGTGCTCCTCCCACCTCAAATTCCTTGCTGGTTAAACAGCTGGTAAAGGGCTGGAAGACATAGATCAGGGAGGAAGGACAACCTATGGAAATGCTGTGCTGTTTGGTTTTTGTTCCTCTATTCACACAATTTTAATTTGTTTTAGTTATTAGCGACCAGTTATTGATTTAGTTAAGACACCCTCCTGGGTATACTTGTATGTCTAATTGATCGAATGTACTTTAGTGAAAAATTTAAGCATGAAATGAGTTACACACTGACACACACATTGACATTTAGACCAACAGAAATGCATTTCTAAGAAAGCACATTCCTTTAATACAGTGTTTACCTACTGATGGCTTTATGGACAGAGATACTGCATTGCTCCTACATTTCTGTTAAATGACATAAGCCATAATTTTATTTCATGATGTTGATTTATATTGCTTTCTTGCTTTTTGAATATTTGATGTCCCTGGTATATGTCAAACCAGAAATTTTCTGAGGTGGCTTTTTTAATACTCACTTTGCATTTACTTTGGTGCTTTGAAGCTTCACAAATATATTTAAAGAGTCAAAGGTTTTCAGATGGGGAGAGTGGTCCTGCTAGTTTTAAAAAAGACAGTAGAATGTAGATATTTTGCAGCCAGAGGATAGAAGACCACTGCAATAGTCAGGTTCCAATAATCAGAATATCCTGACAAAAATACCCCTTGGAGATATGTACTGGTTTTTACTAGAATGATACTAAAAATACACAGTATTCTAATGAAGAGAACTAACAAATACTGACAAGGCTTGGCCTTGTCTGAAGGAAAAACATGTAGTGATTCATTTCTGCAGGAAAACCTTCTCTGTGCTATAACAGTATTTGAACACTAATAAGATTTAACATCCCCTGCTTGTGTGGAGAACTGCTCAGAAAAAATATAGTTTTGATTTTCCTTTCTTGCAAAAATGTGAGAATGGTTTAAAATCTGAAATATGTTTTAAAACAACAAGACTATTCCTGGACTTCACGTAGTTTTGAGAGGGGCAGAAGAGGAATGGAGAGAAGAAACTTTTGTAATTTTTCTTTTGCTAGTAAAAGAAATACTATTTTTTCACAGTCAAATTTTTATGTTACTTGCCTAAGGAGGGAGTGACCGACCATCATTCATCTTTTCTCCAGACTATTAAAGAATGCAATAAATACAAAATCACGATTGCAAGCTATGCACATCTGTTAAATTAACTAAACAAAACACAAACTGAGCAGGGTTGAAAGTGTCTATAACAACAGAGTGTGTTGCCTGGGGCTCAATGATTCTGTGTGAACAAAACTGCAGTGTTGACCTCCCAGAGTTTTAATGTCTTTTACTTCACCCTTGAACTGAATAAAGGCACTTAATCAGTTGTGAGAGGCTTCTCCAGTTCCCAATAAAATTTTATTTTGCTGTTATTCTTTATCTTTGTTCTCAAACCATATTTTAAATGTATTAAAAAAATAGAAAATCTCCGTTTAATTTTAAAAGATGGAAAGTTATTCAAGAGATTGAAGTGGATACCAGTTGAAAACAATCATTAAGAACAAGATTTGGAACAATAACTGCTAATTTTTGAGGTGGATGTTGGAGTTCTTCTCGAGACATTTTAGAGATTCAAGACATTCACAGGGCTGACCAGCATGATATTTTATGGCTTGAATTCATATAGTCCCAAAGATTTTCTTCAGCTTATTTATATGTCATTAATCCTTTGATCAATTGGGAAAACGAGAAAAAAAATGTTTGTTTGAAGTCACAGTTGCCCAGGCCAGTTGGTTGGAGTGGGAATGCAGAGATGTGACTGGAAGTCGGTATTTGCTAGCATTTTCCATCATGTAGTTGAGCTGAAGAGACTTAAAAATATTTGTAGTAGTAGAGGTAACCTGGAATGCAACTGTGTTAGAAGCAGTATGCTAGTATAGTGGAAACATATACCTGCAAGTTAAACATGTCTGTGAAGATTCCCAGGTACTGAGGTGGGCTGGAAGGGCTCATGTCTAGCTTGATGCCCTGCCTGAGCCCTGTGAAGATTCCCAGGTACTGAGGTGGGCTGGAAGGGCTCATGTCTAGCCTGATTCCCTGCCTGAGCCCTCCACAGCATTGGCGCTGCTGTGAAGGTTGTCTTCTGGAATGTTCTGGTCTCCTGAGACTTGCCAACTGATGGGTTGCAGGAGGACTGGCAGGACTCTGCTGGTTGGCACATGCCAAAATCATGCCAAGGAACATCACACTAGGTGAAGTTTAGACATTCATACACCTTGCACAGCTGATTTCCATACACAGTGGGATGGGGCTTATATTTAGGGAGATGCCATTGTAGAAATAAAAGTGGCAAGTTCTACTAAGAACAGCTTTGTCAGAGTCCTGCATTATAGATCTGAGAGTTACTGTTCACTTGCTTATTTAGCGCTGATGTAAGTTTTCCTTTGTTCTTTCACTTCTTTAATTAAAACAATTTAGTCTTGGTTTAAAAGTTTAAAGACATAGATACTGATGCAAAATATGTTCGCCCGTATTTCAAATATTTTTCCAGTATTTCAAGTTGTAAAACCAGATAATTGACTACTAAAATTAGAAGAAGAAAGCTTGAATGAGAAGAAAATTCAGTTTTCTGACAAATAGGATGACCAAATGAAGTCTTGACTCTTTTTTTGTTGTGTTTTGAAGATACCTGACATACAGGTTTCTCTTAGATTGCTCTTTGTGTCTTCTGCTTTCTCTCAAGATTCAGTTTGATCATCCCACACCTTAACCTATCTGTTCTTCTTGTGGACCAACATCCATACTGGTAAAAAGGATAATAAGGAAGAAAGATTTCATTGAAGAGTTTTTATTTGCACTAAGTGGAAAAATTATTGTATTCTGATAGCAAACACACCTAACCTCCTCCTTCTTGCTGTCTACTATTATTGTTCCATCTCTTGTGAGCTAGGAAACAATAAAATGATAACATGGTGTTCACTCAACTCTGTGAAGATTTTCTCATTTTCTATTCATGGCTTGGGGGGACTGACATAATGTGGCACAAACTTTCTTTCCCCCCGCTCAAAAATGGAACCCATATACTTTCTGTCCAAACTTTGGGGATGGAATGGTGCTGCATAGAAACTTAATCAGTCCTTTTTTTGGGGGTGATAAACTAACTGTTCATTTCCCAGTAACACAGTGTTGATGTTTAGCTGGCACAGATGGACTCACTGACAGAAACTGACTGGATTTAAGCTAGCAAACCTCTCTCACAGTGTCCTAGAAGGCCACTTCCAGGTCAGAGTTAGCTGAGTGGTATTTTAGGCTAGGACAAAGGGTGATTCTTGCTTTCTCCTGAAAAATCTATGTTCTTCTCATTCTCTTTTTACTGCTATTCTTATTGTTTATTTATTAAATAACCCCACAGCTTTGTGCTATAACTATGTTTAGCTTTGGGGGATTATATGCAATTTGTTGTTTGTTACCTCAGATACAACAGCAAAGAATTCTGTCAAAAATGTTATCTTGCTGTGTTTATGTTTCCTTAAATCAATGAGGAGGCACACTGCAACTCAAACTTGGAGAATTAATTCAGCCCAGACAGAGATCCTTTGGTTGTTACAGTTTTTGAAGTGAACAGATCTCCTAAAGGGACATAGATGCATTCTCACATAATTAATTTCAATTCTTTGTCTCTTGTAGTGAGAGGAAATGTGCATAGTGTTAGTGAGTGCTGGAAATGTACTTATTATTTAGAAGTTTTGTGGTTTATTATCTAGAAATTTTGCTGTTGACATCTTTCTTTCATTCTTTCATGGGTTTAACCTCTATAAATACTAAGGTAGAGATGGACAGTTGTTATTTAACATCATGATTATCATATTTTTTTTAAAAAGATGAGTTAAGTATTTTAATAATTTTCTTTAGTATTCTCTACTGTTACATATTTCAGTGAGCACATATCCTAATGAAGGCACAACAGACTCAGGGAAAAAATAATGGAAGGTGTATTTATTTATTTTTCCTCATCCTTCCGTTATCAAAAATTGATACCTAATGAAAAGCACCATCAGTATTTCAAAGTCTTGTATATTGCTCATTGAAAGTTTAACAAAATATTTTAACAAATATATTAAATTAAAACCACGAGTTGGGTTTGTCAGGCAAAAACCCCTCAAAGGCAGTACTGAGTACTTCTGTACAGAGCATCTTCCACAGTACTACAGACATCTTGTTCTGCTGTTACACTACAAAGAGTGATGCTTTGAGATCATGATTGTCAGTTTAAGAACATAAAGTGGAAGTTAATGGAGATTTGGAGCACCTCTTCTGATCTTAATCCAAAACCAGAGTTGAGGTTCCCTCATTTGAAAGCAGAGAATTATCTTTCAACAAGTTTTTCCATATTTCTTTCAGTCAAAATCAATCAAGTTTTCTTCCTTGAATATCTTTTACTTCTCATTGTCTGTGCAAACATATGCTTAGCTCTTAGTTGAGTACCCAACATTGATTTAGTTGCTTTATCAAATGAGGTGACCACATTCTGTTTACAAAGAGTTTTTCGGTAGCTTCCAGAAACATTGATATCTTATGCTACAATTACATTAAAATTTTTAAACTGCCTCATGCTGGTTGTGAGTTCCCAGGGTTTTGTTTCTTTTTCTGTCAGAGTTTTCTCATTGTCACTATATCAAGATTCTTAAATTTGCTTTGCATGAATTTATAGCATCACGAAAATGGAGCTGGACAAAGTACAAGGTGAAAGGAAGATGAACTGTAAGAACTGGGGTCATTTTAATGTGTCTTATATTTCCTTTACTGTTGGAAAAAAAATAACAACCTTGCAATATTTTGCTTTTCCATCTGCCTTTCATGTCTAACTCCCAAACAATGGAGATCTCTTAAACGTTTCAGAAATCCTGTCCTTGAATACTAACTCTTACATAAGGAAATAAGAAAATCTCCATCCTCTCTGCTTCAGCTTTTGTGATAGAACAAGGTTATGTTATGCTGAGCAACTCCAGAGATTAAATCCTGAAAAAAAAAGATTATTTATTTGAATTACTATTGCACCTACTAATACCAATCTAGGCCCCTGAGCGATAGATGCTAAAAAGACACTCCTTGCCTTCAGGAACTTAGAATACAGATTTTGACCAGACATAACTGGAAGAAGAAAATCAAGGAGGAAATTGAAGAGCAGGTAGCAGAAAAGCAAGTAAATCAACTTACAAGGGATATGTGTCTTTTTTTACAGTTTGCTTAACAACAACCAACATTTTTTAAGGGAGCTCTTTTCACAGACTTTTTTTACTAAGAAAAGGGTTACGTACATTATATGGTAAAAATTTCGTGTTTCTTTCTAGTTGTCCCTGGAGTCCTAATTATATTGTTGTTGTTCTTGTTGAGCCCTAATTATTATTATTATTATTATTATTGTTTGTTATTGTTATTGTTATTGTTATTGTTATTGTTATTGTTATTGTTATTGTTATTGTTATTGTTATTGTTATTATCATTATTGCTATTGTTATTATCGTTATTGTTATTGTTATTGTTATTGATATTGTTATTATATCTAGCTTATAGCTAGCTTCAAGTTTAGCCCTGTGTTGGCATCTCAACAGTAGTTATCAAGCATGAAAGCACCCTGGTGCTCAGAGTATACCTGGCTTTTTGCCGGCTCAAGACGAGAAGCTGATCCAGTTTAGTAATGGAATGCTAGATGTTTTAGCCAGGTGTGAGCTAAAACACTATGCTGCTGCAGAGCAAATTGGTCCTCCAAATGAATCTGTGGCTTTCTGAAGTTAAGCAAAATCTTAGAAAAGTTTTTTTCTATTGAATAAAAAATGTAGAGATATCCAAAGTTCTTCCTAAACCATGTAGTCAATCTCACTTTTGAGGAAGAATAAACAACATTAAAAACTGTCTTAGCGTGTTCACAGTTTATTCATAAAGAAAAAATAATAAATCTACTTCCACCCACAAAGTAAAAACAAACAAATATAATGCATTTTTAAAGACTTGCTACTGGAGACCTGTTTCTCAGAATGTTCCATCTTGTTAATATATATGGATATTTTAATTGTTCAGAAGAAATGAAGGGGAACTAGTTACCAAAGGAGGTGTCTCTTTCTTCACTTCTCTAATTTTTCAGCAGCTTTATATATAATTAGAGATTGCTGATGCAGTGATTATTGTGAAACAAAAGAAGCTTGATTGCTGCACTATTATACATTGAATGAGGGGGAAACCATTTGCCATGATTGAACTTACTAATAAATATTTAATGGAATATTCTGTCTTAACATAGTTAAACAATATACTATGCAGGGGGTGGTAAGTGTTAAGCAGAGCAATTTTAAACTGTACATAATTTTTTTTATTTAATTGGACATCAGTCTCATGTCATAAATTCTTTACTCTGAATAAACATGTCTCCTTGCACTCCAGCTTATACATTATGATTTGTGGATTTTCAATCTCAGCATTTATTTTTTTTAGCATCCTGTTAGCTATAACTTATCCTCTGCATTTATCAGAAAGCCAATCACAAATATTTAATTTTTTAAATGTAAAACTTAATTTTAAGTTTAACTGCTTACTTTTTTAACTTGCTAATAGTATCTCTCTGAACCAAAGATTTTTAGGTAAAAGAAGGGGGAAATAAATGTACAGTTACTAAAGATTTAGTTTAAAATAGTCCTTAGCCACGTGTTTATCTCTTTGACTTCATATCAAGTGTCAGATCAGTTAAAGACTTCATTATGTCATTTTCATTCTACATTATTAACCCTCAGAGCAGAATCCAGGCCCAAGTTTGATTCTTTAGAAATGCATAGGAAGATGTGACTTTTCATGTGGCAATCCATCACAGATCTAAATTAAAAAAGACCTGTTTAGAGTAGGAAACATGAAGTACATTGGCATATATGGACTCATGTTCCTGTTAGACATCTGTATGAAGGATAGCATGGAGTTGCTTTGAACTATTCATGCTCAAAGGTCTTCCACATATTCATATCAGAGGCCAAGACCAACTCTGCTTTTTCCAAGAAGAAACTGGTGAAATTATTCTCCCTTTTTGCAGTGATCTAATTCAATAAATAAAGAGGGAGAGATTAACATGTGTTTTCTGTGACAGTTCACATGGCTCCAAGTCCATGTCTCCCCTGGAACTGTTTTAACCAGCAGGCTGTACACATGGCTGAGAAAGTACCTGTACACCTGTAATTGCCTCCAGACCCTTAGGTATTAAAGAATGAAAGATTCCTGTGTTGTAAAAAGCAGAAAAAGAGTCTGAGTCTGCAATCCAGTAATGAGGGCTCTATCTCAGGAATGACAGTTTGAGCCCCCTTGGGCTGCAGGGGAATTGAAGCTACGGCTCAGTCCTCCTGGGCAAGCCTTTCAAACCAGTGGCTCTGGGATGCTCTTCTGGCAGTCAGCTTGAAGCCAGGCTGATGAGAAGTGCAGGATGGTCCACCCGAGATTTGGAGGATTGTCAGCAGGCCACTGGTCCAAAAGTGGGGGAAATGCTTCATTAAACACTGCCACAATTGCACCTCTTCCCTCTCTTTGGGGAGAGTTTGTGGTAGAAAACAATGACACCAGCAATTTGGAGATGGTTTAATCATGTCAGCATGTACAATATCTTCTTTTACTAGGACAAAAATTCACTTTTTAATATATGCCAGTTTTATCAGTATTTATTATTTTGAAAGTATTTTTGTCTCTCTCAACCTTTATGAGATATTTTCAGTGAGCATAAATAATTCTAACATGTATTTGATTTGAATCCAGTTGAAATTAATGTAGGTCTTTCCAAGAGCTGTTGTATTTGGTTAGTGTGTTCTGCATTTACAAGCAAAAGATACATGTGTGTGTGTATATATATATATATATATATATATATATATATATATATATATATATATATATATATGCAACTGTGTGCCGACCTGAAAGGCAAGACTTGCATGAGCTTCACATTGTATAGGAAAGTCACCATGCGAAAAAAATAGTTTATTTGATTTCACAGATAAGTATGTCTCTGTGAAAAGAATAAAAAGATGTAAAGCAAAGTCAGTCAAGAATAAAAAAAAGTACAAGCAAAATAATATATATTATCACCTTGATCTTTAAAAAACTGGACAAGGCTAAGTTTTAGCACACCCAAAGAAACTCCAGCCCTAGAATTCTCTTCATTCCTTCTTGTAATGCAAATCTAGGAGCCTGCATATCTGGTTTTTGGTTTTTTTTCAAAGCTCTATCCTAGAATTCTCCTTGGACAACACATCTATATAAATATCATTATCTATACACACATTAATGTAAACATACCTGCATGACTTCTAGATGACTATATTTAGTCTTTTCTCTAGAATCTCTTGCTTTAAAAAGCAGAATTAAACATTGTTTTCTCATATGCTACCTAAAAATGTGGCCAAG
Source organism: Morus bassanus (assembly GCA_031468815.1). Lineage (NCBI taxonomy): Eukaryota > Metazoa > Chordata > Aves > Suliformes > Sulidae > Morus > Morus bassanus. The sequence goes on along the minus strand of CM062567.1, from coordinate 13,472,475 downwards.
CACAACACAGATTTTTTTTCTTGGAACATTTGCACATAATTTTCTTTTTGTTTTCTGTTTATCATGATTTTATTCTTTCTGACTTTATTGCCTTCAGTATCCACAGGCAGCTTGTCCCTTGAATGTTAAGATTTGTAAGAAAGTAAAATTTTATTAGACCCATTGATAAAGATGGAAAAAATAAGCATTTGAGCAGAATGTCTTACCAGCCTTGGGTCACCCTTTTTTCTCAGCCATACCATTAAGATTAAATCATCTATTGGATTGTTGTTGATATGCTGTTTTCCAAACACAAATATGAAAACATGAGGTCATTTGTCACCATGCATTCTTCTTAAAAAACTTTCTTATGTGTTGTTCTATTAATGTATCCATTGATTTTCCTATATTTAAATTTTCTCATGTATTAAGAATCAGTTAAATTTTGTCTTAGTATTCTTAGTCAACTGACCTTCACTTCCTGTGGCTAAAATCAGAGATTGAACCTCTCTGTTTCTTGTTGTGCCAACCAAAATGATCAGGCAGATGGTTTTAAAAGTCATCTTTCTGTAATCAGTTTCTCATTCTTAAATAGAAAATAGTTGATTTTTAAGTAGTTGATTTTTAGTGACATAGTAATTTTTCAAAACTAAACTAGAGGAAGAAGTATTTTTTTAAGTGGAGCTGAAAATATTTCTTTGCAAATTTTCAAAAGCATTTGAAATAATTTCAAATGAGTTTTTTTTTTTAATTTCTGCAAATGCTATATTTTTTAATATTCCAATTTTTTCTAAAAAAATAATTGCAAAATAAAAACCCAAACTTGTTTTGAAAATATATTTAAAAATTCATTGTGTATTAGAAAATATTTCTGTCCACAAACTGTGGAAAAATTGACAGTTTTGAGGAGTGACTGGTCAGTCTAAATCCTTGAGACTTTTTTGACCAAATAATTCATTTAGCATTATTCACTTACATTTATAGCTCCTTTGGCCAAGTACCTGAATTTCACTGCTGTTTTCTTTGACTCTCTTGTATCTTTGTCCAGGATTTTGATATTTTTTAACTTTACATAAGTTCTTCTTTCTTAAAAACAATTCTAATTCTATTCAACATAACATTTACACATCTACTTTGCAGTTTTGGGGACTACACTATCAATGCCTTTCCCCAAATGCTCCTTCAAAAGTCTTTTTTTTCCTTCTCTACGTGGATTTGTTCTCTTTTGACATGGCTGACAGATGCTGCTATAAAACCAGATCCCTCCCTGTAATTATTATTAGATTGAAATGAGCACAATCTTGCTCCTGCTTTTTTTTTCTTTTTTTTTTTTTAAAAATCACTTCAAGACTGAGTTTTCCAAATGACCTGTGGCAGATTAAAGTTCTTTGTTATGAGCATGGTTCCTAAGCTAACAGCAGTAGTGTCCTCTGAGCATTTCAGAGAATGTTACATCACACTGATCCTCTGGATGGTAAATACTTCATATAAAAACATTTGGCTCTCTTCCCCAAAATATCTCATTATAAACAGGCTCTATATCAATTGTGCATGGCCTATCAGTCAGGAGAAATGGCTGTAAGTGGCAGTGTGAGTGAAGTGCCAGAACCTGTTGTACAAACTAATGTGTGAATGAAGAAAAAGTCCTGCATTGATTGTTGATCGTTCATTGTTGGAAACGCAAAACACTACATTACAAAATTTCAGTCAAGACTGAAACTTTGGAAAAGATCTCCCAGTTGTAGCTCATTGTAAAGAAGACCTGAAGAGCGAAAAGTCTTTTCAGGCATCTCATTACCACTGCCCCATCCCTATCCACGCATACAGAGGTACCACAGATTCTAGAAAGATATTGTCCTTTAGAAGTTCTGGTCCTTCTTTTTGTCCATCATAATTCCCTGTGCCTTCCTACTGCCACATCAGAAGCAGTGCTGGCCCACACCAAGCCATGATTCCCTTCTCAGTCAACTTTTTGGAGCATGCACCAAGTTTTTATTTCTTAGTTTTGTGACAGTCAGCACAACAGCCCCCTGATCAATCACTGCAATATCATGACATTAACACAGATAAAAAAACACTAGTGATAAGAGACACCTCACACTCACTCTAGTGCAGAACACAGGAGAAACACATGTCACTTAACTAGTAATTAGATAAAACAGCTCAAACCCAGTTGCAGAAAATTTCTCTACTCCCATCAAAATCAACAGAAATAAGCCCCTTTGGTAGGTGCTTGCTGAAGTGGAAGGGGATACTGGTTAATTCTGTGAAGATGCTGAAATAAGTGGAGGCTGCTGTTTGCAGTACTGTTATGAACCTTCTGGCAAGACCAAAAGGGCAGGACTATATATTTTGAAAATGCTTTTATGTTGTTTGGGACCATGGACAGCTTCTGTTTGCTATGCTGTGATTTTTTTTCTTTATTTTTTCCTCTCCTTCCCTCTCTCTTGCTTTCTATCTGTCTCTCTCTCACTTTCTATCTGTCTGTCCTGTAATACAGATTAACAGAAAGCACCTGCTTTTAAATTAAGATTTACAACATTGGTTCATATTTGCTTTGATGTTATTAATGAAGTACAATTCTATTCTGATTTCACAAGACTGGATTTTGAATAAATTGAGCTTAATTTTGGGATGATGATGAACGCTTGATTATTTCTACGTGCTGACATCATGGTCATAAAAAGTTCATTGGACACAAACTTTTGAGGGACTGTCCATCTCAGAAATAAGATTATTTTTTAAACATTTTGCTTGTGATTCTGAAATCATACCATTGTTGTATTTTGTTCTCTGCCTTAATTTCTTTTTCATGACTAGAACTCCTGGTTTAAAATCTTCCCTCAATATATCTCTGGTGACACTGTTTCAATTTCTAGCATATATTGACTAATTCAAACCCTTCCTTTTACTATGGGTTAGTCTGAGAGCTGGCAATCTGCCCCACATGAGCATTCATTTCTGCCTGCAGTGTTAGAGGGACACCCAGAAGCTGAAATCATCCTCACCAAGTTGAAAGCGTTCCTGCATTTCCTCTTTTCTCTGGTATGAGGGAAAGGAAGAAACAAGCTCCATTATCCTTATTCTCCCTATATTAAGCTGTAGTCATGTCTTCTGCTACAGAGCTCCTAATCCAAACTATCTCAGTTTACCTGCTGTGTCAGTTGAAAGAAGTTATTGATTCCCTTCATTGGAAATCTTAATTCCACCGGAACCAAAACCTCACATGTGGTAATATTTTAGTGCAAACTGAATAAACTCAAAGGTAAGAGGGAAAAGAAAACACTTCTGTTTCATTCCACTTGGCAGTTTATAATATATAAGAATGCTGTCTTTTACATTTTCAGCACTGGTAATATTTCCTAAAATTAGTATAATCTTTGTAAATAGAGTAAGCTTCTTAAAAGTACAAAAAAAAGTAGTTTACTTTTGGACAAGATGCATCATGCAGATCTAGTTTCCATTTTCACTCTGCTTAAGGTGATTTTCTGCAGAAGAATTATTTTTATAAGATCTTATGCTAAAATTGTAAGAACATGGAATATATTTTTCCGCATTTCCTGACCTTTATGCCTCACAGAGATTGCAAAGTCTGCTTGATATTTAAAATAATATCCTGACATCAACCACGCCATTATCTCCAGCAAGTTAAGTCAGTAGCATCAGCTCTAAGTGTTTATCTTATTGCTGTCTTTTCAGCAGCAGAGTTCAGCTGGTTACCTGTGACCTCTACTATTCTGTATTCCTGCCAGATAAACATCCACAACCAAAATCCTTCTCATTAGTTTGTCTTTACATTCCAGTGTTTAAAATTAGCACCTGAACACAATTCTGTGAGGGTATATTGGGAAGCTGCTTCAGGTAAATAAACATCTTGTGCTGTACATGTTTGGTACAGGCTGGATCAAGTAATTATCTTAGTAAGTGGTCTTCATTGTTTATTCAAAACAGAGTCCTTCCCACTATATTGTTAATCAACTCTGGGATTCTAACAAAGTCTGTTTAAAGTAGCAGTATCTTGCTTGTAAATATTTTATTACTTAAGTAACAAGAGACTTAGAGTTGAGAGAATATTTCCTGTTAAATAATTTAATCAACCCATAACCTCTGTTAGGTTTCTCACTGTTCTTTGGATATGTGCTCCTTAGCAAAAGCATGTACTAAAATGCAGCTATATAGTCAGATTTTATTAGACAATGGAGCCTTGAAAGCAGACAAAATAAAGATGGACAATTCACAATGACAACAACAACATAGATCAACATGTATGGTATTTGGCATTCATGGGAAAGATCCATGGGAAGGAATAATTTTCAAAAGGTCATAAGTCATTTCCATGAATTTAAAATGTTCTCACAAATCTGCTATAAAGGCAAACTTTTATTCTACTCCATTACAAATCATCTTGTGGTTTTTATGCCAGCGTGGCACTGTAGAAACTTAAAAGTAGTATATCATTACTAAAAAGCAATATATCATATACCAAACATTGCTAAGAATTTAAAAAGATAGTCTAATTACAGTAAATGTCAATTGATTTCAAAATCATGTTTTTTTAAGACATATGTGTAGCCCAGTTTTGACACAGATATTCAAAACTATCAAAGAGTTGACTAAAGAAATTTATGAAACCAATGCTTTTGAAGCATTTCTAGTTTATCTAAGATTTCACCTTTCATGTATGTTTCTACATCTCTTTAAAATGAGTCAAAGTACTATAAAATCTTTACCTAAACTAATTCTAAATGTCATTATAGAGGAGTCTTTTATCTCCAAAATTCCTAAGATTTCTGAGAAATTTTTATTTTTTTTTAATATTCAGGGTTCTACAAGGGTAACACCAACGTTTCCTGTTGTGTAATGCTGAAGTTACTAATGTGATTAGTTTTCCCAAGCTTAGTGTTGTGATTCAAGTTCATAAGTTACTCTAAATATGTTAGTTCAGTACATTGCACAATATGGAACATGTTTTAGCTATGCAGAGGTCTTTACATTGAGTAATTAACAGAGAAGCACTTAGCTTAATACTATCAAGCTATTACTGAAGTTAACAATCTTTGTACAGAAGTAATTTCACTGAATGGTAGAGCTGTTCTGAAGTTTCCCCCTAACAGTTTCTTGTTTGCAAGATCCATTACAGAATCTTTGGATATGATGAAGAGAAAAAAGGAAAGGGAAAGAAGAGAGAAATAAGTTATGTCCATTTTCAGTAAGTCACTTGATGCAATATAAGCATGATTTATTTAAGCAAGCTTCAAGGCATCTTGTCATACAATTTAAAATATTTTTGCATACTCCTATCTCAATGTTTGGTTATCTCCTATATTTCACTGCAAAGATTATAGAACACTCCATATGCTGAAGATGTCCCACAGTTACCAGTTTCACAGCTGATTGGGCTTTACATTTTATAGCAAGGTGCACTTCCCATTGTTTTGCTTTTTAAAACTATGACTGTCTTTTAAAATGTTTCACACAACAAAAATATACCAATTTATTGACGATCATTTTCTTTAAAATGGCGGTACGGTGACACATCTCCTTTGTTGGATATATTCAAAAGCTCTCTGGACATGCTCCTGGTCAACTGGCTCTACATGGCTCTGCTTGAGCATGAGGGTTGAACCAGATGACCTCCAGAGGTCCTTCCAACCTCAACCATTCTGTGAATCTGTGATTATTCATGAACAACAATTTTCTCAAGCTACACTAGCCTATTAAAGATATAATTAGCTTTATTTTTTAAATATGGCTTTAGATATGTTAGCAGATTTATTTTTCCCAGCAAAAATATGATATGATTCCTTAATATTAATTGACAAACTGAATCTATCTCTGTAACAGATTTAGAGGTGAAGAAATAAAAAATAGATGAGGGGAATGAAAGATTACCTTACAACTCAGCAAGAATTCTTTGCTAAGCTTAGAGAATTAGCTGTCCTTCTTTGCTCCTCCTAAAACATCTCTGTGTGATACACAGAAATAACATCTGCTGTTTGGATGATTTTAAAATGTTAAGAGAACATTACACTGAAGTTCTTATTTACTTGTAGGTTTAAATAACATTACTCTTTACCAGTGCAGCTCTGTGTTTATTGTAGTGTTGGTTGTACTGGTTAAGGGCATAAGCCAGTCACCCTAACCTAGGAATCCGGGACTGTTTTAGAAGCTTCCATATGTCCTGCCTGGCCTCTAGCTGCTGTCCCAAGAGGGCATGTTAGGACCTGTCATATCTGGCAATCCCAAATGAGCATTCTGTATTCTCTAGAGAATCACACTTTATTTTATAAATAACTGTAATGGGAGCAGACACATACATTACATGTGGGAATCCACATGTAGATGGCTACATATAAGTGTGCTGAAGCCCATCATTGATAATATTCTTCATATATGCAAAAGGAAAATGTTGAAACTAATTTATTTTCTATGTCTACACTAGAGAAGGCAAGAAGTATTGCTGGTACTTAAACTTTAGCAAACCAAATTCAGATTTAGACATGAAGAAAACTATCTTACAAAATGGATAGTTAATGACTGGAATAGATTGCCTGAGGAATTTAAGGAGTCTACCTCCTTGGAGACCTTTAAGAACAGGCGAGACAAACATTTGTCAGCAATGACAGATATAATGCTAATCTAACCTTACAGCGGATTTAGACTAGATGATTCCTTCAAAAGACATGGACAAGATGGAATAGATACTGATTCAAATGACAATGAATGTTTGACAATAATTTTGTCTCCTTTTTTACTCATTTACCAGTCCCTGGTGCCCCAAAATAAGTTTCCTCTACCTCCACATTTGACCTTAAGATATATGTCCTATATTATATCTTTGTCCCTCTATTTCATTAGTCAGGGGAACCTGCCATGCCACATGCCTCTCAAATGTAGCTATCTGAAAATTAATTGTCTACAGTATGCAGTCATCAAGAATCAATCAACTGTGATATTGTTTTAGCTGTTTCTAAAAATAATTGTTTAAACAAGTTTTGAAAAATGATTAAGTTTTAAAGCTAACTATGGAGTGTACAATACTCCAAATGCAGTTGTCTTTTATGGAAAATCTGTATATAAAAGTGCTTTAAAAATATGCTTTAGAATTGCTGCATCAAGCTAACCTGGGGTAGATTTTTATTCTCTAATTGAAAATAATATCTAAAATCATTTCAGCGTTCTCTATTCCAGTGTACTAAAACTAGTCCTTTCATTTAGAATCTCTCCATAAAATAGCGAATATGCTGACTGATACAAATTCTGTCTTAAGTTGTCATCTTCCCTCCCTGACCAACAGCAGAAAGCACTGACTGGCCTGTTGGAAGCAGAGCTGGTCACGGCAGTGCATGATAAGAAAATACATGCTGCACTGATACGAGCTCAGATCGCGAAGATCTAGATAATCTCTAACCTCTCAAATAATCTCTGCCTTATCACCAGACCAAATGTCAAAAAAAGTGGGGGATGTAGCCTGGCCTGTGGAACTCTGTCAGATGTCTCCAAGGCAATGTGACACTCAAGTGAACTCTAAGCAATGCTTGTTACATATGGCCTTCTGCAAAAATATTTACTGGAATTGAATTCCATTTTCTGATGTTTTCTGATGTCAAAGAATTTTAAAAACTTTTTCCAAGCCCAAGTAATTATTACACACTCTAAGTACCATGCTCTATGATTCAATATAATAATTGAATATCTATTATATCACATTCTTCTGTAGTTTTCATTGAACGGATTTTTCCATGCTGCTATTTTAAGATTAACACAGCGGAAACTATGGGATAATTTAAAATACATTTATACATAGTGAAGACTAGACAGTATCAACAATAACGTCACCTCCATTTTGCAAGAGAAAGGGCTCATGGTCTTCATCAACATCAGTCTAAACTATCTACAGCAAGTAGTGAAGGAGATGACCGATGTCACTGCAAGGCCATTTTCGATTGTCTTTGAAAGGTCATGGCAACCAGGGAAGGTTCCTGAAGACTGGAAGAAAACAAATGTCACACCTCCCTTCAAGAAGGGCAAGAAGTAAGATCAGGGAAAGTATAGGCTGGTCAGCCTACCTCGGTACAGGGGAAGGTGGTGGAGTGAATAATCTTGGATACAATTCCCAAGTGTATTAAGAACAGGGTGGTGGTTGGGAGTAGTCAGAATAGTTTCACAAAGGGGAAATCACACCTGACCAACGTTATAGGTTTCTTCAATAAAATGACTGGCTTGGTGGGTAAGGGGAGAGCAGGAGATGTTGTTTATCTTGACTTTAACAGGGCTTTCAACACTGTCTCCAATAATCTCTTTGTTGACAAACTAATGAAGTGCAGACTTGATAAGTGGACAGTGAAGTGGATTGAAAACTGGCCCAGCTGCTGGGCCTAGAGGGCTGATCAGTCACGTCAAGTCCAGCTGGATGCCAGGCACTAGTGGAATACTCCAAGGGTCAATACTGGGGGCCAACACTGGGGGCCAACACTATTGAACATCTTCATTAATGACTTGGATGATGGAACTGAGTGCACACTCAACAGATTTGCAGACAATACCAAAGTGGGAATAACCACTGATACACCAGATGGTTGTGCTGCCATTCAGAGGGACATGGACAAGCTGTAGAAATGGCTGACAGGAATCTCATGAAGTTCAGCAAAGGGAAACACAAAAGTCCTTCACCTGGGGAAGAATAACCACATGCACCAGGACAGGCTGTGGGGTTCCTGGCTGGAAAGCTACTTTACAGAAAAAGGCTTGGGGTTCCTGGTGGAAAACAGATTCATCTAAACATAAAAAAAAATTCTTACTGTAAATGTGGTCAAACCTTGGAACCCAGAGAGGTTGTGGAGTCTCCATCCTTGCAGACATTCAAAAACCAATTAGACATGGCCCTAAGCAACCTGTTCTAGGTGACCCTGCTCTGAACAGGGGATCAGACTAGAAGACATCCAGAGATTCCCTCCAACCCCAACTATTCTGTGATTCTGTGAAATGTCACAAAGCACTGACTGAGTGATACTTAAATAAGTGTTGTAGAGTAACACACAGTGAAAGGGAACATATAATCATCACTTTGACAGCTAATCATTTTGGATGATATGCCAACAGTCATATGATGCACAAGCTCTGTGTTGTCTACCTTATTCAAAGAATTTGACTCTGAAATAGCAGTTTTAGAGCACTTTTTTTACTTTAAAGTAGGTAACTGTAAAGCAGGGGAGAGAATGAACAGTGAAGATTCTTGTTAAGAGAGGTGGACAAAATATTTTAGCCTCTAGCATTCCTCAGTACAGAATACAATGTTGATTCTCTTGTTCAGAGAAAGCTTTTTAAATATGCTGCCTGGTGGTGAACTTCTAACCTCTAAACTTCACAATTCAGGATAAGGTGTCCAAGTTCACTTCAGCGATGTTATCCTTTTCAGAGATGGTTTAGAGAATTACCATGGTAACCCAGGCATAATTGTGTGAATACAACTTTAGATGAATGCCTCACAGAAGTTTCTAAGGGCATTGACGCACAGTGGATACTAGTGATCTCACCAAAAGCAGAATCCATCACTGCTTGCACACAGGAGCCGTGTGAGACTCCCACTATCATCTATCACAAAGGTAGACCCTTCCTTGATGATAGACTCATTCTAGATCTGCATTATGTGGCTTCATAGAATTAACCACATCTGGGAAGATCTCATTCAACTACTTTATGCCATACTGGGAGAATGAACATTAAATGTGATTACACACAATATACTGAATACTCCCACATATAAGAGAAGGGCATGGGAATGTTTTTGCTTTCTTTGATAAATAAGAAGAGAGTTATGTGGCCAGAAGATTATATTCAAGGACTAAAGAAGGGAACTGTAATGATCAATCAAACAGACAAGTCTGGCATGTGACTTCCCTACGTGGATGGGGCAAAAGGTTCATTTATTTGACACTTTCAGCCTGGGTAGGGCTAAGAAAAAATGCTCAGATGAAGGTCTGTTATAAACAACAGAATTAAACTGCAAAAAAAGAGGGCTTTGAAAGAAAATCCATGATATTTTGATGAACAAGCAGTTGGGAGACATAGTGCTGGAATTTGGAGTAGCCAGTAATAAAACATCATGAAGAATTTCTACTAAATATAGGTATTTTCCCAGAAAAAGTCACTGCTTGACTAATAGCTAATTCTACTGTTCATCTTTACAGAAAAGGTACAAGTAATCTGGAATTGCTTATTAACTAGGACTAGTGATTACATCAGGAGTATGTTCAATATTGACAAACAAAATGTGGGTATAGTAATATATATTAACATTTTAAAAAAGTTAATTTCCCCAACCCTAGGCAAATTGGGAGTTATGAATGAGACTGCCTTGGAAAAAACACTTAGTTAAAAAAAAAAAAAAAAAAAAAAAAGTGAAAATTGAGAGTTTTGGATGACCAAGAAAATACTATCTCATAATCCAGAAAGAACATAACTTTGATTAAAAGCTTATTTGTTTCAGTGGTAAAACCAAGAGCTAAATTAGAGGCAAAAGAGGATACATTAACAGTAAAAAAGCAGGAAATCATTAACAATCAATATGAATTAAAAATTATGAGATAATTAAAATTGATTTTAAAAATCTGAAAAAAACTCCCTGGATAGCAGAGATTTAAAAAAGTGTAAGGATAAATTTAAGAATATTAATCTCACTGGTTTTGAAAATGGACAGGCCATACCTGATGAATCTGTTTTTTTGAAAGAATAATGCAGGAAAAGATGCAAGGATTATGGTGAACAAACTGTAACTGTGAGCAAAAAGTGTGATGGTGCTAGTTGGTGTATAAAAAGGGAAGCATCAAATAGTTCAGTGTAGTCAGAAGAATTAAAATTAGAATAAGACATTGAGTGTAATTAGCCTTTGATATAAACTTCAAAGAAGGTGGCATGTTCTCCGTGTCTTGCATACAAAGACGAACAGAAGTTACTGGTCTCAATGAAAAAGTTAGCATGCAAAATAAAACATCTTATGTTATACAAGAATTCAGTCTGGCACATTTAATAGGCTTTCCTTGTTTTAGGTTCTGTGAATCTTTTCTGTATTTCCAGTTATTTTTCTACTGTCCACTGGTAAAATGGCTAACTTTTCCTTTCCCTTTGACAATGCCAGAAACTTTATATGTCTTATGTGTTGGAGAAGATAATCCTTTCTAGATCAGACCAAGACTGTTGAACTGTTGTCATTTATGTGTTTTCATGTACAGATCATTGTCAATGTCAAGGTCCATCAACCTGGATTGTTTTGAAAGAACACTTTATTTCATCATGTTTCATATTTTGCAATGCAATTGGTCTTTAATCTGTAGACTTAGCTTCACAGAAGTATTGTTGAAGGAATATCTTCAGAAAAGTTTAAGAAAGTTCCAAGTTAAGAAGTTAAGAAGCTACCTAATCTTTAAATTAGGGTCTCAGAACAGTCATGTCTGCTGCTGCAGTTATCTATTACATTCTTATTATATTATCATATTAAAGTAATATATTTTATTATATTATTATATGTGAACTTATGGTAATTCAGTACACATTTTTAAAACTGAGTGACTAAAGAGTGTGAATTTTTATTTGCAAGTGAGTACAAATACATACGTTTAACATAAATAATCCTACATAAACATATAAAGGTAAAATTCTCTCAAAAATCTTTTATTGTTTTAGAACAGCAATAGTATACACAGTTAGTATATCTACTTGTGGCATTATATTCTCTCCATGGTTCTTTGACGAGAGGACTGCTTTAGCAGGTATGCACTTCCTAGATTTCACCATCAACCATAGAGGAAAATTCTATTTCTGGAACATACAAAGTAGTTTCAGTGAATGCTTAGCTTCTGCAAACACACACAATGAATCTCTTTGCTTATAACAATTTTTTTCTTTTCTCAGTGAAGTCTTTTTCACCTCTCATCCTCCAGCCTCCAAAAGAACAGGAAAATAAAACAAGATCTATGCTATGACATGACCACTGTTGAAGAGTACTTCGTGTTTTTCCACAAGAGTTACTTTTTAGTGCTGAGTTTCTTCAGGAAGAATAGTTTGCAGTAGGCTACTTACACAGGCATACTGCTGCAGGATTGCAGCCTTAGTCTGCTAATCTTTTTCTGATCCTTTGTATGCTATTACTAGCATTTACAGGAAAAAAAAAAAAAAGCCTGTAGAGACATGTAAGAAGTAGTACTCCTTTCTTTTTTTTAAAGCCACTTACACTTTACACTTTAAAAATTGTAAATAGCTTTATTTCCTGTTAATGGAGTAATTTATATAGTACCTACTATCTACATTGACAACACTTTTTATCCACTAGCAAATGTGCGGCATTTACTGAATCAATTACTTGAGTTATGAAGAGGAGCACAAAGCCTCATTGCCACTCCATTCTTCTCAATAACAAAGGAGAAAACACATTAAAAACTAGCATTGATGGGTTGTTGTGAGATTCAGTCAATGAGCACTCCCAGAGTTGAAATTAAAAGGCAGTTAGGAGAAAATTGTTTTCTCTGGTCATCAGTCACAATGTGAAAGGCCTTTTTCACAATGATTAATTAAAAGCTGAGAAAAGACTGAGCTTTAATAAAGTGTCTGGATGGGTTTTTGGTAGCATCATGAGTTAATGGACAGTGGCTTGCCTTGACTAAGTGTTATTGCTCTAGTCCATAATTTCATCTTGAAAATGGGCAAGGGAGTGAATCTTCCTCTTAGTAATTGAGTATTGATTTGAAAATAAATGGCACTGAAACTCCCACTGAACTGTCAGGATATATTCTGGACAGCACTGACAAGAAATGGCTTTTGGTTGGTATGAAAGTTATGGATCAGCTTGATACTTAAATACATAAAGCTCCACTGCAATCTATCTTCTGATTTATCAAGTTTCACATGGTCAATATATGACATTGCAGAGGAAATAACATTTATGTGCCTGAAGCAAGAATAGAGAAACATTATGGCCTTCTTTCTGAAATGTTTCCTTCAATTTGTGAAGCTATTTAAAAAACAACAACAAAACTTTGGTTGTTGCATCAAATAACTATTCCCACATACAGACATTAAGCTCGGAATTATTTTAAATGTGCTTAGAATGAAAGTGATTAATTTAACATATGCACATTATCTTAAAATAATTTGCTGGCATGCAAGTGGTGGCAGTACGGGTTGTGTAACCTGAGAGATTACAAAATGGACAGTCACCACCTTTAAGGCTTTAAATGCTGTAGTCTGTTGGCTGTATTAAGAGGTATATAACCTACACTATAGAAAGTCTTAAAACTTTCACTAGTGGTATAAAATTGACATTGGATGTAAAACTAAAATACTATAATGAAAGGTTAGAGAGAGAAAACAAAATTCAGTCAGACTTTTTTAACCTTGTAAAAATAAAGCAGACTTTTAAAGGCATTTAAGTGCCAAACTGCCAATGAAATTAACAGGCATTTAGGATTTTAGACTCTAGAGTCAGAGGGGTCTTTACTCCCCTCTGACATAGGTCTAAGGTATGGATGGCAACATCTTTGTATTAGCTGTGAGATCACCAAAGTGAATTAAAGAGTTAAGTCCTAGGTTACTCAAAAGAAAGTGAAAGGAGATACAGATACAGATACTGCATGGGGAATCACCTAAACATAACCAACAAGAAACAAGTACAACTGTATCTTCACAGCTTTCACCTGAACGAAGACTCCCCTTTTTTACTTTTAAAAAAAATGATAGGACCTCATTAGTTTTGTTGCAAACCTTGATGGTACTTGCCTTTATATGAAGGATTTATATAAACAATTGTACAACTGATATGCATGTCAGCTACAGCTAGAATTGATAGCACAGCTAGCATACACCCAAGAAATGTAAGCTCTCATTTTCTAGGTCCTTCTCTTTCCGACAGTTCAAACTCCCAAGTCCTTCAAGGCCTCCTGAGCCCCATGAAGTCCTTCAAGGAAAAACTCATGGGGTGCGTGCATGCACGTGTGCATATATGTTCAGAAATGATGGCCAGGTTATAGGGTCAGGAAGCCATAAAGGAATATATGTCCACTGGACATCGTTTATGAATCTCACATAAAACAAAAATTTTTAGTCTCTGGACGAAAAATCAAAACAAGCTAACAATCTGGAAGAAATGAAATGTGCCTTCCTTTTTCCTATTCTTGACTGGGATTGTACCCTGTTTTTACTGATCTTAATTATATTGACAAATATCTGTGGGAGATCTTCTTTGGCTAGGACTGACACAAAAAAAACCCCAGTAAATACTTTGGCCTTGATATAATTTGTCAATAGATGTTCTTATCCACTGAGCAATGAACATACATTTTACCTGTCATCATTCTTTTACTGCTAAGTTAGAATCAGGCCCTCATACACTGCTTTAGAAATTCGCTGTTTTGGATTGATGGAAAAAATGAGGTTTATTATTTATGTACTCTATAGATTCTTCCCTGAGAATATATCTGAGAATTCACTTTTCCCCGCACACACTCATTACCAAGCTGCACAGCTGAGGAAGTTAAGGGGTATGGAGTACAATTCCTTCAGGGAACATGGTTTGGAGCTGCTTATGCAAGTCATGGCATGAATGGAAGCATTGTTAGACTGATTTCAGAAAAAATAAAGTAAATTAACAACATTAATTGTTTACAAGTGTGTTCTGTAAAAGACACAAATTGGATGATTATAAATTATCTTGCAAGAATAGAATTTACTTTATTGAAGTTATTAATGATAAAATTGATTATTTTGAATGCATTGAGAAAATATCCAGCATATTTAATTGAATCCAGTTAACATGCTAAAGCCAAAAAAGTAAAATGCAAATCTTAATTAGCTGATCATTATGATGGGTTTTGAACTGTATTTCACTTAACCATTATGTCTTATAAAGAACTATAAAGACAGAATGAAAACAGCAGAGATCATCTGTTGAATTATAAACAGTAATGGAAATATTTCCAGTAGGTCAAATTTGATAAGTCTACCTAAGCATACCTGTCAGATTTAAAAAAATCACTGATATTTCTTAGTCACTCACAGTATATGAATACTTCTCTCTTGCCTGAATTCGTCTTCAAAGTACCTTCACTAGATAAACATTTTCTTCTATTCCCATTTCATTTATTGCAAAGTTTGGAAGAGCAAAATTAAGGCCCAAAGTTTTGGAAATATTTCTTAGGAAAAGCAATGCATGTTAGTTGCTGCTTGGTGTCTAAATATATAAAAAAAAGATTGGTCATAAGCAATTTGACCAAGGACATATAGGATGCCTATCAAAATCTTATTTGCCAAGTACTCAGCTAGTACTTTTATTGTCAGTAAGCTGTAGTGAACATGAATTCAACCACAGTAATCATTAGAAGAAAATTTGGAGAAAGAATTTTGAAAATGTAGGTGGACAATATTAATGGGTGCTACAACTTAACTCAGGATTTGTTTGGATCGAGTTCTTCACTGGATTTAGAAGAGAGAAATCTGAAGACTCCAAACTGGCTTCTACAGGTTTCTCTTCTCCTTTCCTTCCCTTTCCTTCCTTTCCTTAGTTTTGCAGCAGTGAGAGAACCATTCTCTGACTCCAGTGTAGTGGGTCACTAAGGGTAATGGTGTAGAAAACTGTAATAGAAATATGAAGGTTTGCAGGGGTGGAGAATAAATTGGAACATGCAGTGGGAAAAGGACAAAAAGAAATTCATTAAGAAGAGCTGTAAGAATGACATGTGTAAACTGTGTTGAGATCAAGGTTACCAGGATCCCTGTACAATCACATGCAGCATCTCTGGACACCCAGATCAGGAGATGGAGAGTAATGAATAAATCCTAGTGACCCACAGAGGAGAGACAGGATGGAGAGAATGATTGCTCTCAACTTCTAAAGTGTATAGGAAAGACATACCCAAAACAGCAAGCACATAGTCCCCAACCAAAGATGAGTTGAGAAGGCACGATGGATCCAGTTAGTTGGAGTTCTGTGTCCTCTGTGTCTCATGAGGAATCTGACCAGAATACCAGGGTGCACATCCCACTGACTGAAATCTGAACGGACCTTGAGGACACATGCATCTCCATGCCAGTGAGGGCATAGGGGTATTAGAGTGTGTGAATGAGTGAAATCAGTTTTCACTTTCAAACAGGGTAGGGCACTGAGAGTTGCTACATTTTTGCTACAATGTTACAACAGTAGTTCTTGCAATGGGGGAAGGAAGTTACTCTGGGTTTTCTGGTTGATCCTCAGAGGTCACACACGGTGCAGTGAGTATGTGGGCACACCCAGTGGTTCTCTCAGTCTGCTCTGCTTATATTTGTGGTTGGTGACAGTACATTTAAAAGGATGCCTAGAAAGATATTGTTTTCACAAGGGCTTGACAGGTTTTCCTATTCAATTGTCAACCATCTTAAAGGAGTCATGAAGTTAACTGTTTCCACTCACCAGCGCAAGAAAAAGCAAACAAACCCATTTTTGTAAGAAATCCTCCTTTCAAGTTTTCACTTATGACACATACATTTGCAATTGACAGTTTCCAGCACTGTCTGTTACCACTGCAGCAGAGAATCCAACAGGACACAGAAATCAGAAGTTAGACATCACTGCAGGGCCAGCCCCAGTTCATGAACAAATAGCAAATAGAGCAGCAGGAATTTTATTTAGTATTGCCTTACAAACAGGTGGTAGTGATTTTTTCAGAGCTTCAAATTTTACTTTGTTGTGCACCAGAGTCTAGAACAGGAATCACTTTTTGACTCAGGGATGTTCTTTCAACATTTACAGCCTTGAGCTCTTTTACATTCTCATCTCACCTTTTACTGAAGGAATTTAAATCAATAGCTCTGACTTCTCAAAAATATATCGTACTCATAAACTATTGGTTTTTTAGTAAGAAGGAAGAAAGGACAATAGGAAAGGGTACATTAGAATCATCCCATTGTTGTTCTACCACTGTGAACAGAGAATTTAAAATTCACAGGCCTGGAAAGATAGCATGCAAAAAGGATCATGATCCTTGCACAGAAACAGAGTTTGAAAATGCAATTTTGCAAGCAATGTTGAAATTAAGTATGTGCATGTGTGAAGAAAAAGGAAATATATTTTCCAGTTAGCTCGCTTCAGAATGCAAAATACATCAGAAAGAGAAAAAAATATTTGTCTGAGACACTGTTGTTTATTTTTTTTTTTTAATAAAATATTCATGCTATGTGTTTTAGAGATTTTTCCTTGGGTATGCAGAAGTAGAAAAATTATACTTATTTTGGAAACATGATTCCCCGACTTCAGCTACAGATTATGTTGAGTCATAACTTTACAGTTGAATGGATCTGTACTGCCAGTGTAAGTACCACAAGCAACTGTTGATCCATGAATACAATAGATATCTTTGCTTGATGACAGTGACCATAATGCATATCATTGACTATGAATTGAGTGCAAACTGCAAATTCCCATTGCTAGAGGTGCTAAATTTTTGCAGAATAGCCGTCAATATTGTAGTTTGTCAGCTGGATGGCCAGATGCTTCCAACAGACCTAAGTTGGTACTCAT
This sequence comes from Morus bassanus, assembly GCA_031468815.1. Classification (NCBI taxonomy): domain Eukaryota; kingdom Metazoa; phylum Chordata; class Aves; order Suliformes; family Sulidae; genus Morus; species Morus bassanus. Next base: position 13,454,954 of record CM062567.1, on the reverse strand, counting down.
ATGAGTGGCTGGAATATCTGAAACCTTCTGTGACAGAGACCTCCATTTTACTCAGATACAGATCAGTTAAGCTTTCTTCACCAAAATATAACTTTTATAAGATGGACTAATAAAACACTTGAACACTTGAAGTGCTCAAGGCCAGGTTGGATGAGGCTTTGAGCAACCTGGTCTAGTGGAAGGTGTCCCTGCCCATGGCAGGGGGCTGGCAGTAGATGATCTTTAAGACCCCTTCCAACCCAAATCATTGTATGATTCTATGATTCTGTGGCTTAACCAAGGCCAATATTTTTTTTTTTAATTTTACATACATTAGTTTTGCTAGAAATAGAAGACATCATAGAAGGTTAGTATGCAATAGACTAGGGCTATCTGAAAAGCTGTGGGAGTTTTACTTCCCCAGGAGTTGCTGCGTAACATTGTACATTGTTTCACTCACCAATTCTGAGAAGCAAAAAAGTTTGTAATGTGCTATGCTGCCTATAACTATCCCTTTGAGAACATATCTTAAGATCACAAGGTAGTACCTTAAATGGAGATACATCTTAAAAATAAAAAGTTCTGAAAATTGATTTTGGCACTAATCAGCTTCTTAATGAACAGCTGCCATGCATAATTTTGCAGTGTCTCAAAGTGACAACTAACAGTTGTTAGTATGTAAAAAAACCCAAGAAACAAAATGTAGTTGTTCAGTTCATTAGTCACCAAGATTATCAGTTGGAAAAAAATCTCATTTTAAACGGAATGAAATGTCTTTACTTTATTTTTTCTTAATCCTTTGTCATACTTATAAAATTCATATTTAAGCAAATTGAATTCTCATGTTCTTAGACTGAGTCTGACAGATGTAATTAAAAAGAAGAAATCCTTTGGTGAGTGAACCAATGCTTTTGTAAATCTCCTCTCCCTTGCTTACAACTAGTTGTTTCAAGATATATATTTTCATGTAAAGACAAATTCTTTTTACTGTTGTTTTATGACTGCCTTTATGGAGCTAATTTTTCTGAAAGATTGAGTATTAACAGTAAAATATTCAGGATTTGTGACAGAAACATCCTGACTATATAAAATACACATTTTGTCAGTCATAAAAACCTCTCAATAAAACTTCAGTTAAATTTTTTAGCAGTGCAGTTCTTGGAGCCAGAGATGAATTAATGCATGCATTTGTGAAGCAGAAAAGAGCATTACTGCTTCATCAATACCAATCGCACTAGTTATCATTCTGAAATTTCCTTTAAGTAGAGTAATTTTTTGTGTTAGTGGAGAATTATAAACCCAAGGGTCAGGTTGCTTCCAAGAAGAGAAGTCTAGGCAAATTACGAGGACAGCCAAACTGTTCCTTCATGAGAGTGCTCCTTGCCAGAAAAGGACAAAACAGAGCAGCTTGCAGCCTGATACATGATGGTAGACACTGGAGACTCTGTGAGCCCACAAGCAGGGAAGGCCACCCATTCTGACTATGGTTATGTCCAAACATTAACAAGGCCTTGCATGTTCCCCAGCCAGTGCCTGACAAGCTCTTCCTCACTTCTGAATCCACACAGGCATATGTGAATGTGCCAGACAAGTATTGTTTATGCCGTTCAGTTTTCACAATTACATTTTCTCTCCTTGCTTTAACATATTTTTGCCAACTCATTCTGTAGGCAGCAGCTTTTTGCAGCATTGCAGTGAACTCCGTCAATCTGCAGCTCATCCCACTTCTATTGTCTAACCAGCACTTGCAGCTTGGAGTGTCTGTGTTGGGAAAAAAAAATATTCAGGTGGGTAGCAAAAGGCTTTTATAATATCTGCAAGTATCTCATACATACTATAAATACATATCCATCCCTGGTTTTTGATCAGTGATGATTTTTACCTAATTGCAGGAGCATCAAATATTGTAACTAAGCAAATTTTTTGAACACCATTTGTTAACAATCAGTAAACTATTAATTTCCATTATCTTGTGTATTGCCACAGGAAGGAACATTGCTCCTAATTTTAATTTACATGGAAACACACAGATTTTTTTAAAGCATGACAAGGCTTGTAAGTGTTACCTTTTATAGACTAAGTAATATAGTTGGAAAGAAAACAGACAATGTTTAGGACAGACAAGCCTTCTTCAAGTCTGAAATAGAAGCAGCAATCTTCAAGCAAAAATACTTCTCAGATTTGGCACTTAAGAAAGAATTTTGGCACCATTTGCAATAACAGGTAAAGTACTGATAAGGTTGAGAAGTGGGTGCTGATGTGTGAGCATATTCGGCTGAGAAGTGAAACAGCAGCAAAAACAACCTGTGATGACCTGAAAACGATGGTACCTGAAGTAAGTATATTAAAGCATGAAAACAACAGCAGTTTAAACCAAAGTAAGGCCAAATAAGTATGGGCTTACCTCTTTCCTCTACCGTTTTTCTCCCTCCTCCGTAGAATCATAGAATCATTTAGATTGGAAAAGACCTTTAAGATCATGAAGTCTAACTGTTAACTTAGCACTGCCAAGCCCACCACTAAACCATGTCCCTAAGCACCACGTCTACACATCTTTTAAGTACCTCCAGGGATGGTGGCTCAACCACTTCCCTGGGCAGTCTGGTCCAATGCTTGACAACCCTTTCAGTGAAGAAATTCTTTAATATCCAATTTAAACCTCCCCTGATGCAACTTGAGGCCAGTTCCTCCCATCCTATTGCTTGTTACTTGGGAGAAGAAACCAACACCCACCTCACTACAACCTCCTTTCAGGCAGTTGTAGGGAGGGACAAGGTCTCCCCTCAGCCTCCTCTTCTCCAGGCTAAACAATCCCAGTTCCCTCAGCTGGTCCTCATAAGACTTGTGTTCTAGACCCTTCACCAGCTTCGTTGCCCTTCTCTGGACACCCTCCAGCACCTCAATGTCCTTCTTGTACTGAGGGGCCCAAAACTGAACACAGTATTCGAGGAGCGGCCTCACCAGTGCCGAGTACAGGGGCACGATCACTTCCCTGCTCCTGCTGGCCACACTATTCCTGATACAAGCCAGGATGCTGTTGGCCTTCTTGGCCACCTGGGCACACTGCTGGCTCATGTTCAGCTGGCTGTCCACCAGCACCCAGGTCCTTTTCTGCCAGGCAGCTTTCCAGCCACTCTTCCCCAAGCCTGCAGCATTGCATGGGATTGTTGTGACCCAAGTGCAGGACCTGACACTTGGCCCTGTTGAACCTCATACAATTGGCCTCAGCCCATCAATCCAGCCTGTCCAGATCCCTCTGTAAAAGTCCTCCTACCCTCAAGCAGATCAATACTCCTGCCCAATTTGGTGTCATCTGCAAACATACTGAGGGTGCACTCAATCCCCTCATCCAGATCATTGATAAAGATATTAAACAGAACTGGCCCCAACACTGAGCCCTGGGGAACACCACTTGTGACCAGCCACCAACTGGATTTAACTCTGTTCACCACAATTCTTTGGGCCCAGCCATCCAGCCAGTTTTTTACCCGGCAAAGAGTACACCCATCGAAGCCATGAGCAGCCAGTTTCTCCAGGAGAATGCTGTGGGAAATGGTGTCAAAGGCTTTAGTAAAGTCCATGTAAACAATATCCACAGCCTTTCCCTCATCCACTGAGTGGGTCACCTTGTCAGATCAGGTTAGTCAAGCAGGACCTGCCTTTCATAAACCCATGCTGACTGGGCCTGATCACCTGGTTGTCCTGTACATGCCGTGTGATGGCACTCAAGATGATCTGCTCCATAACCTTCCCTGGCACCAAGGTCAGACTGACAGGCCTGTAGTTCCCTAGATCCTTCTTCTGGCCCTTCTTGTAGATGGGCGTCACATTTGCTAACTTCCAGCCAACTGGGATCTCCCTGGTTAGCCAGGACTGCTGATAAAGGATGGAAAGTGGCTTGGTGAGCCCTTCTGCCTCCTCCCTCAGTGCCCTTGGGTGGATCCCATTTGCCCCACAGACTTGTGTGTGTCTAAGTGGTGCAGCAGGTCGCTAAACATTTCCCCTTGGATTATGAGGGCTTCATTCTGGTTCCTCAGGGAGCTGGGTACCCAGAGAACAACTGGTCTTGCTATTAAAGACTGAGGCAAAGGAGACATTAAGTACCTCAGACTTTTCCTCATCCTTTGTCACTATGTTTCCCCCCACATCCAATAAAAGATGGAGATTCTCCTTAGCCCTCCTTTTGTTGTTTATGTATTTCTAGAAATATTTTTTTATTGCCTTTTATGGCTGTAGCCAGATTAAGGTCTAGTTGGTCTTTGGCTCTTCTAATTTTCTCCCTGCAAAACCTCATGACATACTTGTAGTCCTCCCGAGTTGCCTGTCCCTTTTTCCAAAGGTCATAAACTCCCCATGCTTCTGCCTCCTTCCTAGCACCAACATTACCTTTAATGTGAACTCATGGTCAGCAAGAGCTGATTCCTGACTAACTGTGGCTCACACTGTTACGCTGAACACTGGAGTTTCAGAAAACCATGCACTTACCTGTGACCCACATCATTGTCTTGGTTTCTGCAATATAGCCAAAACAGAAGGTCACCCAACCAACTCACAGGACCTAGATGTGGTTACTTGCAACAGAGAAAAACAGTAGACAACTTAGTGGCACTGAAGCTCCCCTTTTGGAGGAAGATCAAACAAGCAGTCTTAAAACAATTGTGTGCATATATCTCTATGTCTTATTTGTTTTCATTATAAGGATATTTTTCTCAGTGTACTTCCAACTTAGCGTGCTGTTGGCTACATTAGGCACAGTAATAAATGTCTGCCTTAAAGAAAAAAACAGAAACAACAAAACAGTAAATTGATGTGCTGCATAGACGTTACTGTATTAAGCTTTCCCACCATGGACAGCTTTCCTGTCTTTAGTGTGCTTTTGTCTATAACTAGAAAAAAGATTCTTGACCTGATGTTGCAAGAAAATTATCTTACCCCTTTAAAATGGAGAGGAGTTTCACAAACTACTTTATTACAATAACTAGGCTTAAACACACATGTAGTAGAGGGGCAACCCTTAGCCAAGGTCAGAAGTGACGATGCCCCATCCTTGGCTTCTGACAGAAGTGTGTTGTGTCGTCGTCCCGTCCCTGTCCTCCCCCCGCAGGCAGCCACGTGTACCATTTGCCCAGGAAGTCATGCCCCTCCTCCCATCACACGGTCTCACATGTTATCAGGCAGCCCTGAGGCAGAGCAGGACCGGCTGCCCCCTTGTTTATCCCAGAAGGCGGTCAGAACAGGAAGTGCCTCCCCTCCCATACACAAGGTCTGCTGTGTTGGTTCATCCACCATTTTAGGGCCAGTAACCACCATTTTCACTGAAGTCATGCCCCATGTGTTTTCATACTGCTGCATAATCGCCTCCCTATGTTGAGGGAAGGGACAGGAAGAGGGGAGTGACTTCTGGGGCAATTGGTACACTGCCCAAAGCACTTCATCAGGACAGTTTTGGGGTCTATAACTTGCCTTTGTCTGAGGAGCAAACCTGTCTGGCCCAATTTTCAGTCTGTTCTCTCGAATTAAAACACTCCGTCACTGCTGAGATTGTCTGGAGACATTTCCCTGCATCACTGTGCCTGTGATTCCTCTTTTTAGTTCATCTGACTCACTTGATCATATGTTTATCTCATCTATAATATAAATAAAGACACTGTCATTGCTACAGCAGGCTGTGATTGTCTCCTGGAATTAAAAATCTTTAAGTTATTTTTAAATGCAAGTAAAAAGCCTAATACTTAAAGAGCATTAGTACGGATACTGTCTAGTTGCTTTGAAACAGATCTAATCATACCGAATAACATTTGTCTAATCTTACACTAGCACTGATTGCTGTTTTGCTACCATGGTAACTTGCAGCAAATATTAGATTTAGTAGAATAATGAAACTTTATTTTCATTATAAAATCAGTTGGAAGGATTTCTTGCAGAATTTTCCATAGACAATTTCAGTTTTTAAACAAAAGATTTGGGAACAAAATAAAATTTTCCATATAATTTGGTTTTGAAACATCATTTTAATTAAATCCTTTTTTTAGGAAGTGAAATTAAATGACAATTTAAAGAGATATAAATCAATTCTGTGTGTGTTTATTTTGGCACTGATTTTTTTCCAATCTGTCTGCTTCCATGAAATATTAATTTCTTTGTTAATTTTTCTGAGAAGCAGGTGAAGAACCAGTGTAGTATAAAGCCTGCAGTAGAAGAATCAGCTCCCTCTTCCCACTGTTAAGGACTATAGCATTCCTGGGAGGGCAGCCACGAGGGGGCAACAGGATCCCTGCAACTGGAATAGGTCAAAATTTATGCAGAGGAGAACAGTATTTCACATACATACATTAGTACCTTTTGTTACAGCGGGGTTTTTCTGAAATTCCTTTTAGAAGCCGTTATGTATATAAAACCTGCTGGGGGTATAAATACTATGTTTGCAAAATATCACAGAACAAAGTTACATTTCAATGGTCATCTTGCCCAAGAATATTCTTCCATGGATTCTTTCACTGAGATGCGAAGAAAATAACAAAAATTAGGGAAGTTCTGCACTGAATTATGTCTATGTGTTTTTTCATGCACAGTCTTAAAATTTCAGACTTCATCTTACAAACACTTGAAAACGCAAACATGTACATGTAATAAAACCTAATATTGGTTAACCTGCCCTGTGAAACTATCTTTCCTCTGTCTGACAGAACTGCCTTAATTTCCATGTAGTTAAAACATAGCTAATTTAACTAATCTCATTTCTGATCCCTTTCCTTTTATTCCCTTTTGCTACCTTGAAGGATTCAAGGCAGCCTGCTTCCGCATCACTCTCCCTCCCATACTGTCGCCTTTGGAGAGGTAAGCAGAGCTGCCGTAGCCACCGTCTGTTCCCAAGGATACCTGAAGGAAATGTTTGAAGGAAAGTGTGGCACTCAGGTCATGCTGTTTTGACTTCTGGCTTCCTGATAAGACAAATGCATTGCATTTTCAGGCTTCCAGGAAACTTGAGGGGGGATTTTTTTTGTTTGTTTTGTGTTGTTTTTTTTTTTTTTCCCAGTGGAAAATGACTTTTTTCACACAAGCACACGGTATTTCTTTGTGTCAATAAAATAGATTCTTTTTTTTTTCTTTTTCCTCCCAGGTGAAGTAGGATGTTTAAAATCTGAAATCTTTCAATACGAGGATTGTGATACTGCCTCAGGGGATTTTTAGATCACTAGTTTCTTGTTCATCTCACCTCATGGTCAGGCCCAAGTGGACACTGTATCTCTTATTATGGACCATGAATAGGAAGCCTTGTAGTACAACCATCATTGTTTACTGCAAATTTGGCTCATAATCTCTCACAGTGATCCATGTCTACAAACTCTAGCATAAGACTAGTATAATCAATTGAATTTTGCACAAGAGGTGGATATGTTAAGGACAGCGCAGACATGAGACTATTGAATTAAAAAAGCTTGAGGTACTGCACCATTTCCAATTTAAAATATTGTATATTTTCTTTAAAAGAAAAAAAAATCTAGTTTCTATATAAAAAAGGTGACAAAACTGATGTCTGGAGTTTTCCCATGGAAATTATCTTGTTGATGTCAATTTTCCCTCTCTCCCCTGTTGAAGGGACTGGTTTATATACAAAGGACTTAACATGATTACTGCAGAGGACAGAGGAAGTGGCAGCATGTGAAGGCACCTCTTTCAGGTCTAATGTCTGAGTTGCAGGAAGAAATGATCTTTAGTACTACTTAAAATTTCTTAATTTTCCTCTGATTGGAGCTGTGTTCAAATAATTAAAATGAAAATGTCACAATTCTGTCAAATCCAATTTTTTTAGTAGGTTTTCATTCATAAGAAGTACTCAAAGGTTCAAAGGAATATATTGGAGGAAATTAATTTGGTTTGTGTTTTGGTTTTTTTGGGTTTTTTATGTAAATGAGAACTTAAAGATATGTGTTTGAAACCATCACTGTGTAGTAGTGTCCACCATGGTACGCCTCTCCTGTCATAGCAATGTTAACAACAACATAATATACCACAGAGAAATATGGCAGCAAAGGATAATTGACCTGCCATTTAATGCCCCCTTTTGCCTGCAGTGAAAGACCAGAAAAATGCCAAGCAGCAGACTGTTGTAAACGATCTGTGTGATTATAGCAAAAGACACCCTCTCAATAAAGGCAGATTGTCAGGGGCCTACAAACATCTTTTCAGTACTCAATAACTTTAAGTAATTTATCTCAATTCTTTACCATGTCAGATGCTTTTAAAAAGACGAGTTATTGCTTAGGCTTTACAAAATGGAAGATGTCAATAAAGGGCACACAAGAAAACACCTACCTTAAGTGATTTAGGCTTCCTTTCTTTTCCTGTTTCAGAGGTCTTGTACTGGGACTTAGGAAACAGACTAAATAAGATCAGAGCAAAAGAAAAGTTATTTCTTGTTTAGTCATGTTTAAAGAAGTAAAGTCTATTCCTTGGATAGCTTCTGTCGTTTCATATAATACTTCTTTGCTTCATATATCTTGTCCCAGAAAAGTAACTATTAAGTTCAGTTTGCTTATGTAAATAGTATAGCAATGAAAATAGCATATACCAAGGACAATGCAGTTAATAAAACTGAATGGTAAATTCAGATGACATGAATGAAGACAGTAAGGATTTTAGGGCAGGCTTCATTTTATTGCCTCTGGCATTGCACAAATATGAACATAATAGGAGCCTAGGTCATGGCAGGAGATAGAAGGTGCATTTGCTCTGTAAAAGTATTTACAATGGCAATAGTAATTATTGTGACAATAAAATTTTCATGATTTGATACTTTTGTAAACTTCTGTAATTTGTCACTTTCCTATGTAAAAATTTTTCAGATTTTATGGTCTTATAATGTATCTGTTCCTAAAAAGATTCAGAAATTTAAATAATTATTTATTTCTGTATTCAGTGCTTAGAAGATATTGCCAACAGTAAAGGTCCCTAAATCTTTTGTCAGGTGTAAAGGAAGCACTCAAATGGCATGTTGGGTAAGGATTTTTCTGTGCTTTCATACCTGTGCACATGTAACTTATCCTAAAAGAGGTGATCAGGCCTCTCTTTCTCTCATTAGCAGTTCCTATTCACAGAGAAAGATAAGAATTTATGCCAAGGAGCTACATTAATCCTTTAAATCAAGTAATACTTTGCTTGAGCATTTAATGTTCACCATCCCTTACAAGATGACCTGTATGAGAAGTTGCTTAGCTCATGTTCACCACCCAATTTTGCCTCTAATGCTAGAGAAGACAAAAAACTCCAGATTAATAATATTTTTCTTGTATTTTTATATGAAATTGGATAACTGACCATGAAGTGAATTCATGCATATGTGTTATCTACTATTGGAATCAAAGAGAGCTTGCTTGGTACAGCTGTTTTCCTAGAAGGTTAGTCCAGGCTCATGGCCATTTCTAAGTGCAGATTAGTTTCTGTATAAGGTGCTACCATATTTAGGAATACATAAGGATTTATGAGAATGCAAGATGCTGTGTCAATTAAGTATGTGTTTAGTGTTTCTCAGCAGCAAAAAGCTAAAGAAGACAATGAAGAAAATATTTCCTTTAGTAGATTTTAGCTATAATAATCTAAGTGAATATGGAACATACAAAAACTATTCTTCTGTATGTGATATTGAAATAACTGTTTTAGGTCTGTGTAAAAATAGAATGATAATCAGTCTTTAATGTTTGACATTGTCGAGACAATAATATAGATTTCCTATACAAATGACGAAGATAGTAACACTTTAAACAAACTTGGTTCAAATCATTACTGTTTTTCTGTTTGTGTGCATATGTAATACACATTGACTGAAATCAAGGTTACTAGTGGGAAACCAAAGTGCATTATTGACTGCTGAAGGTCACTTTGCCAATCAACTGGGCCTTAGTTTTTTGAACCCCCAAATTCCCTTCCCTTCCAGCTAAAAAGTTTGCTTACTATGCATTTTGTTTTTTCTTGTTTAATATTTTATTCACCTTTGTTTTGTTGGTAATATTGTATTTCAGTTTATTATAATTTAGATCACACAGTGTTCTCATTCAACTGAAGACGTTTGCAAGTAATAAAATTCACCATCTTGAGCAGAACATGCCAAACCTTTCTGCACTTTTTGCACTTTAATTTTCTTTTTTTCATATTAACTTTTTCTTTTATTTTCATTAGAAGAAGTCCAAATATATATGCCTATGCTTTAGAAAGGTCTTTAAAAATGTGTACCTCTGACATGTGTCTCAACACATTTGATGAAACTCAGAGAAACCAGGGACTCTGCCAGTGATGTTGCCAGGATCTGTGTAATATAACAAATCAGATCCAAACAATGGATAACAAAGCAACCAGAACAAGCCAAGCAGCAAACCAGAAAACCTGTATGCATACCACACAGCATGTTATGGCTCACAACATTACTTGAAAGAAATGACTCAATGCCATTATGACACTATCAGTCTCTATTAAATTGATTGATTCTACTTCTCCTGTTGTGTAACCTGAAGACAAGAACCTTAAAAGACATTTGTACACACTGAAGAATTCCTTCACCCTCTTACTGATATTTTCTAATCACCTCTTAGGTCTCTCTTCCTAGAGACAGATTTTTTCCTGCTTACTACCTTAGAGGGATATTAGAATGGCTATAAGGAATCAGAGCAAATGGATTCCTTGAGCTGCAGGTTGTGTCTTTATTTAACACTGTTTTTATTTCTACCTCTGGCATTCTCCTCAAGCCAAATCAACAGAACATTGACAAGAATTAGAAAGTAGAAATGGAAAAGAGATGAAAAAGATTCACCATTTCTTCCTCAAAATTAGGTATTTTTCTAACAGATGGGCATTAGCTCATCTCAAGCTGTAGAAAATAATGCTGAAAGGATTGAAATTTATTTGTCCATATATTGTCAGGGAGACCCATTCCCTTAACTGATGAGATGCAAGCAAATCAGCCAGCTTTGTAAACTCAAACACAGATCTGTCTTAAATGGCTTGTGCACCAAAACTGGTTGACAGACTTCTCTGCTTGGACCTCTGCTTGCAGTGATCTGGACTCCCTACATTGTGCTGTTGAAATTATCAGTTTAAAACCATGAGTAGGAGAAAAGCTGGCAAGTTCTTCAGGGTTTATATATCACTTTTGTATCCATACAAAGTCTTGAATTTAAATAAGGTCGATATGCAAGAAACAATATTTGTAGAAATATTATATCATTCATTAGTATTGTTTTATAGTGCCAAGCCAGATTTATAGGACTACTGTCAATCCATTATTTTTAAAGCTGATCTTTAAAGTCCAGTATTCATTTAATGCAAAGCAACAGAAAACACCACTGTGACCTTCAGAACATATTAGACTTGCTAGAATGCAGAGGCCTATCTTGTAAACTAAACATAGAGAGTGCTTTTTTTTCTCTGTATGTCTCCTCCTCTTCCTTTTTTTCCCCTTTGATACATATTCAGATAGTGCAATGAAGTACCAAATATACTAATAAAAGTTGTTTTGTAGCACTTGGTGTTTGGAAGTGTTTATAATGGTTTTTTAGAAGGATTTAAATGTTTTAAGATAATGGTAAAAAACAAGTCTGTATTATCAGAGGTAAACTGTTAGAAACTCTAAGGGTATTTTCACCTTGTAATGTTTCCAATAATAGATTAGTGTCTAAGAAGCAAGGAACTTAGAGAGGTATTACATGTTTAATTTGCTTCTGTGGGCATGTAACTAATGAATTAAAGTACACAGGGATGTCTCTATTTTGAGCATAATCTTGGTTTCAAGCAAAGTCTCTCCTCTGCAAAGTCATTTTGTTAGCTTAGGATAGTAGACATAGATGTATTTTCTCACATAAATAATTGTTTCTTAACCATGAAACTTTGTGAAACTGCATTTCCATATTCGCTAATTTTGCACTCTAAGCCTTTGTTAGGGAAAGACTTTAAGTTGCAGAAGTTTGCTTTGAGACATAAACTGGTCTCTTTTTCAGGTCAAATTAAGTTCTGTACTAAGAGCATGACCTGATTAATGCAAAAATTCTCTTAAGTAATGACTGTCTGCTACGAGTAGGCTGGAAAACATGGCTGCAACTATCACTTCATTAGTTGACTGAAGAAATTGTTTGGTTTTAGATAAATGACAATAATCCTTACTAGCAGGATCAGAAATATGTCCAGCACACTCAATCCATCCCACAAGTTTTAGTGGGATGGATACAAAGAAGAGAAATAGGGCCTGAGCCTCCTTCTGGCCTTGGCATCCCAGGAAAAAACTTGAATGTGCCATTTTTCTGTACCCTTTTCTATTTCAGTAGGTAAAGAGTTCCATGGCTTGTCTGTCTAAATATGAAACTTGAAATGCATAGCTGATAATTTATTTGCATTCATATAAGGACAAACCCAACAGTGTTTACTGTGTTGTTTATTTTGTGGTACTTTTTAAAATGCTCAGTTCTGTCCTTTCTTTCTGGTATATACCTCCTCATAACTTCATTAGGAACATATGTGGGCACAAGTATATGCTTTTCAAAATGACATGTACAAATAATAAAAAGCATGAAATATATTTGTTTACATTACAATTGCTGCAGCACATACATGTTTTGATGCTTTGTATATGTTTTACATTGGGTGACTAGGATTGCCTCTGTTCCTTATTGAAAGATTGGAATGGTTTTAACCAGAGAAAAAGCAAAAAGTAAAAGGCTAACCCTCTCAGAAGGTGTTGCAAAATAAGTGATCGGTTATGCTAAATTTCTGGAAACTTTCTGGACTAACACACATATTCTCAAATGCCATACATTAATATGAAGAACCGGGAACAGGCAATTACCCACATTCAGTGATTTTATTTTCAAAAGCATTAAAAGATACTTTTGGGTTTGGGTCAGGAAGGAGCTTTTCACTCCCTAACGTATTACATGTCAGTAGGGTTAGGTTTTTTAAATTTTTGTTTTATTTATTTATTTATTTATTTTTCTCCTTCTCCTTTGCTTCTGCATTGCTAATTCTGTGCTGTTTGTTCACACATTCTGTTTTGGTTTTGCTCACCTCTGAAATGTTTATCAGATTTGCTATCTATGTATGAACTGAATTTGTTTACATTAATTTTACAGCTTAGGTAGAGAGCTGAAAAGTTTACTAATTGGTGAGGGAAAAAAAGGAGGCAAAAAAATCACCAATCAATAACCTTGTTGCATAAAATTTCACATATGGAACAAATACAACATTGCATTTCATTACATTCTACATTTCGTGCAGAACTTAGGGAAAACTGTGAGAACAGAGTCTTACCTTCAGTTGCTGCCATTGATGAGACTGCCTGTTTCTAAGATGAGCAAACCCCAGTAAATCAGAAATTAAACAGGTAGAAATAACCATACAGAGGAAAACAAGCAATACATTTAGGAAGATAAGATTCTCTGATTTTCAGTATTGTCTATACTGCTATTCATGCTACCTCAGGACTGCCACAACTGTCATGTCTCATTTGATGTTAAGCTGAATCTTTGTTTTACTAAAACGAATATGTTTCATTTTGACATTTTTTTGTACTGCTACTTAAAACATATTGCCTTAAAAAAAAAAAAAACAAACCTGATGGTGGACTGGTTTGAGAGGGAAACATTCAAGAGCAGGGATGGAAGATAAAGATGGTGTCTGACTCTTTGTGGGTAGGTCTCCTTTATTCATTACTGTGTGCTTTGTGTGTTTTAAAAAGAAAATAGAGCAACACCAGGAAATCAGTATCTATATCTAAACCAGTATCTCTATCTATAGCTACACCAAAGTATGTGATGATAAATTTTCACAGTCTTGAAGCACTATAGCTTAGCCACTGAGGTGTCACAGAAAATTTGTCACCAGCTTCTACAGAGTGAGGTTATTATCCCATGTTCTTTGCCCCTCAGCACTATTACAAATAAGAAAAAACATCTTTTTTTTTTTTTTCTTAACTGACAAGCTTGTTTTAAAACAGGTTATTCAAGAGCAACTCAAAATTATTAAAATCAACTTTTTATATCCAGTTAAAGAACAATCATTTTTCAATAATTCATTTACAAGAATGTTCCCTAGAAGTGGATGCAGAAGGGGAAGTAATTTCCATTTCCATCATTTGCACAACCAGCTACAGTTTGTATTTTCAGCTTCTACAGAGTATTTCCAGCTTCAAAATTCAAGTAGAGCAATTAGAAATAATAAGTGCCACCTCTGAGACAAAGTGTTGAAAAAGACTAGGGATGCATCTTTTCAAATTCTCTCAAAATATTTGGGTTCTTGCTTATTGTAAATAGGCCTCTGAACTCAGTAAGTGTTGGTCATGCCAATTCAAGTACCTTGTCAAATTCTGACTTTAATTTCCACCTAGATTTGATGTCATTCTCCACATACAACCAAGCTCAAACCCAGTCTGTTATTCTTCCTCCAGCTCTGCAGAAAATGGGGTTAATAAGGAATTGTGCAAATTATTGCTAAAACTGCAGAGGTCACACTTACAGTGGGCTTTGATCAGTCCCTTTTTTTTTAAGTCCAGAAAGTGCTTGCTCCAACAAGCTTTCATAAACAAAAAAGAATTTTCAGTGTTGTTATGTCTTCTTAAATAAAAGGAGTTTAATTTTTTTTTTTTTTACTGTTGGAAGTTGTAGAAAAGAACCTAATCATAATCTCTGTTGGATGAAATTAAATAGAAATAATTTGTTTTCTGTTTGCTAAAATTTATTGCAACTTGTTCAGCCAGAAGCTCTAGCAATTCCAGATGAGGTAAGTGGTGATGGAAGAAGTGAATAGGAAAGTGACTTTTGCTTTCCATGTGAAAATGCAAACCAGTTTAGTAGCTGCAACTAGATTTATGAGAGAACACTGTCTGAGTTAACCATACCCCATCTGCACACAATTCCCATTGACTGTATTAATAGGCACTATTCCCATATTAGTCTTTCTCACAGCTGTGGTATCAGGCAGCTAAAATGAGAGCTGCAAAATTTTTTTCATTCTTACAATGCACGTTCCCACCCCTTCTCTGCAGGCAGCAGTTGTCTGACTTTAAAAGAAAAAGGATAACAACAAAATGTTTTGGGAGATGGGACACTGACAACAGCTGTGACAACATTTCAGGACACAATGTGACAAATATCAAGAACTACTTAAAGTTTTACCCAAAATAACGCAGAGCCCTAAATTAAATTAAAACCCATATTTGGGCAGTTGCTAGCATTTTATATTTTTGTTCAGAGATTCTGCCCTGCAGTTACTAATAAAATAATTTAATAATTACTTCTCAATTTGGGATCTTTATGTATGAACACAGGAAATAGCTTATTGTAGGCTTGATTCAGAAGTAAGTCTGCACTTTATGGATCATACCTAAAAGTGAGTCTGTGATTTTGCAAATAGCCTTGTAGAAATATCCAATTCATAAATTAATTTTCTGGTTCCATTGAAATCAGTCGATGCTCTTCCATTCATTTCAGTGGTAGCAGCAGTTTTTATCAACTCTATTTTTCAGTTTTTATCAACTGCATTTTTCATTTGAACTAAAGTAATATTATATCACTACTTACATTTTTCATTTACAATAGTCATTGTACTGACCTTTCAACTCATTCTTTGATTTACTACAGTAAAGTTTTATTCACTTTTAATAATTACTGTTTTCTCATTTATAGTGATCAAATTACACCTAACGTTTCCATTTTGCAAGGTAATTTGCAACCCCTGCACCTACAATGTACTCTCCATGAAATCTGATTAAAACACACAATTGACTTTTGATTAATGCTTGCAGTATTTCAAAGGACCACAGCAGGAGAGACAGACAGTACAATTTTGAGGCAATGTAAGTACTAGCTGATCTCCAAGATTTGAATCACAAACAGAGATTCTGAATTTCAAATCACATTATAGCTGTGCTGTGAAAAACCTGTCGATTTGCTTACCAGCTGATACGTATTGTGGCCATGCAGTACACAGTTGTCTTCTAAGACATCAGCATGTCCTGTGACTCTACTTTCTGTGTGCAAGAAGGCAGAAATTTTTCAAGTCATCAGAAATGCAGCACAGTGGCTATGGTTTTTACTTTCTGCAGCTACAAAAAGATTTATAAAGATCATCCCCGAACAATAATTGTGCTTTCTAACAATGCTAGTTTAGGTATACAGAATAGTATTCCTATATGATGGTATAATTCTTAAATGTTCTGTTATGTCATTGTGACAAGTAGCTCAGAGGCAACCACATAAAAAGTGTAGACTTGTAAAATATACAGATGTCTTTAATATGACCCCTAAATATGTTAAAATTCACTCTAAGGAGGTGGCAATAAGGTACTTTAAAAGTGAAATTGAAATGTTCGGTAGAATTGTGAGAAAATTGATGTGGTATTAAAGGAACACAGTCATGAGGTAATACTGATTCCCAGAACATATTGCTAATCCAGAATATTTTGGCATGAATCAGTTTTAGATTAGTGGAAGTTCTTATTGTTGTAGGGTGATGGGTACCAGTACAGATGTGTAATTTTCAGGTTCATTACGGAGTGGTTTAGATTTAAAAAAAGAATAAGACATGATTACCTTGGACTACGTGCTAAACACAAACAAAATTAAATACAAGTTTAGATTAAAATAAACAAGAGTAAACCAGCAGATGTGTCTCTTACCTTGTGGTTACTGGGCTCCAAAACCTTATATATTCTGGCAAATCTTTCTGGATCTCATTTCTTTCTGCACTAAGCAAAACAACATGCATACTACTGTCATGCTTGGCACCACAATGCACCGGAAGAGAAAACACACATATCAGGAATTCTAGAAGACAAACACACCAACACCTTTGGTTTTTCACTTCTTCATTAGCTAGACTTTTTAGTGGTAGTCATCTTCCAGTCTGCTGCCTAAAAGTAGGGTAGACTCTTAATCCTAGGCCACAATAATTTCTAGAGGAAAATAACATACACCTAGAAAAAAAGCTTAGAAAGAAAAGATCCTCCTTTCACTGAAGACTTTGGTAAACTCTGCCTCCTCACAAAACTGAATGTAACATTTTACCTCAGCTTCACCAGGCTGCTTAGAGAGTGGAAATTTACAGCTCCACATTAGCCTGGGAGATTCTCAGCCACTTCACCTCTCAGGTGGTGGGGAGTCTGCTTCATCATCTTAGTAAGCAAATAAGATAAATTCCAAGACATGCTTCTGAGGGCTTGAAAGACTCTGTTGGAAATATTACAGAGGGCAATATCTCCTGGCCCATTTTAGCACACCTGAAAAGGTTATAATCCCTGTTATTTTCAGATGGACTATCTGGAAGCTTTTGCTTGGTCATTTCTAGTTATGGAACTCATATTTACATCTACAGAAAATTGCCTCACATATTTAATTTATATTTGTTTGGATTTGCTTTTCTTTAATGAAGTAACAAAGTCAGTTCTTTCCTAGGACTATATAGTTCAATCTTTTAAATGATCATAGGGAAATATGCCAGCCTTGCTGCAGACCCTGAGGGCTAATAAGCTCCATCTTCACTGGACCAAAGGCCTAAGGACAACCTCCATCAGGAATTCTTTTACTTACCATTTCTGTTAGAGGGTTGTAGGCCTATGAATTCAAGTAGCCTCTCTTTAAAAGCTTTAATATAATAACAATGAAGGCTCAGTATCTATGAACCACTTCTGAAATATTTCGGCATCCTCGCCAACTAGAATAGTACTGAGAAAGTGTTTTTGTCTCTCACTTGTGGCATAAAAGGATCACTAACTATTAAGCTCATAAGTTAACCCTTTACTGTGGCTGATCAAGGCTTTCTTCTATAATTTTCTTCAAGTGATTTTTCTGTGATTTTGCCCTTTAGTTCAATGTTGTCTCTGCCTTATCACCTGATTTTTTTTTTTTTTTCTAGGAGCTCATATCAAGCCGATATCAAGATTGCATAAAAAAACCTGTTCACTAACAAAAATTTTCATCAGGTGAGCTAAAACAGAAGTTTGGATATGAAGGCTCTATGCTGAAGAAACCATATTTCAAAATGCCTCACAATGTTTCTTCATCTTTCCATTCCCCAAATATTCAAATATCTGAATGGTACTGCATTTTTACCCAGCCTTGCCTTGATCTGTAAGAGATAGCAACTCCACCTGGTGAAGCTGTTAATAAATGTTGTCTTTGAAAAATAATTCTAATTTCCTTTTCTTGGAACAAATCTACAAATCTTGAAAAAGTTTAACAACCTAGTCATTCTGTAGGTCCTAGGCAGTTTTTGTACTCTTATAAACCGTAGCTTTGGAGACTTTTGCTTGGCTTCCATTGCAAGATGGTGAATGATTAAAAACATGATGGACAGCAGACTATATTTTAACATTAATCCTCACACAAGTTTTATCAGACATCTTAACCTCAAACTATTACAAACATTGAGAGATTCTTTAAACAGCATTACAATGGTACCAATTCATGTTTAAAGGAATGCAGTTCAGAATTTTTTTCATTAAAAAAATCTGTATTGCTTATACATTTCTTTATCACTTCAACATTTTAAATAGAAAAATGTGCATGGAGTAAAACAAGAAACAAATCTCATTTACATTTCCAAATTTATCCAAGGAGCTTTCCAGCATAAATGCCTGTGTTTTAAATGCCCCATATTTACTTACAGATCCTTTTATATTTCGGGTAGCTTTATCAAATGATAATTACTGTGTATTCATCCCCCTGTCTTGCAAATAGGAGGAACAGAAAGATTCTTCGTAATTCTGAATTTAAGTGTTGACAAAGTTTAGTGAGTTATAAATGTTAAAATATATTAGAGATGGTTAGGTATTTACTCTGTATAAACAAACTGAGGAATGCAGAAAGCCTTCCACTTTCTTCCTGAAGGGATAGGTGAGCAATATTTGGTAGGATTAATGGAGCTCTAGAGATGACTATTCAGCTGTTGTCTGAAAAGGCCTCTCCATTCAAGTTCATCTGCTAATATCCATAAAATGTGGTGAAAAAGGTAGATGACAATTCCAAAAAGATTTGGCCCAACTGTTGAACAAGCTTCATCCCAACTTCATTTATTCCCTTCACTTGTCTTCAAGCTGAAAAACATTGTGGTGCGTTTCTACTCTGAAGACTCAAGCAGGCTAAAACTTCTAGTCCTTTTCCTCCTTTTAAACAGAGCAACCTACCTTAGATGCATGTGATGATTTTTTATGGTTTATTTTTTAAGAGATTCTCTGTATTCATGCTGACTGAACACATTTGAAAATGCTTATGAAGACTGTGTTTGATGTAGATACTTTGAAAATAATGTGCACTTAGGGGGAAATAGGCTTTGAAAATATCTTTGCAGTTGGTTTGAAGGGGAATAGAAAAGTTTGGAAATAACATGAGAAATATGTTTCATAGGCAGCATTTCACCTGCTTCTGTCAGAGGTATTCAGCATTGGTTAAATAATTATAATTTCTCCTAAATCAGCAAAGATCTAGAGATTCATACCACATGAACTGGCCAGTGATTTCAAAGCAAGACAGAATCAGTGGGGCACAAAAGAAAATTAGTGCTATTTTACTGTTTTCTGACCCTAAAAGGTAACGTCAGAGGGTCAGAGGTAATAGCACCTAAATGAGAAATTAAGAAATTAAATATTTTCTGTATGAGAAATGAAATTGTCTCTAATTAAATTATCACTACTAGTATGAGGAACTTGGTTCTGTATATAGAGAATATTCTGTGAAATATTCTGTGAAAGCTGAACAGATTTCTATGTCATCATTTGACATACTTTACCTGTAAATTATTGTCCTGATACCTGGATTTGCTTAAAGAATGCAAATGCTTCTTTTCCCAAAGAACAGTGTCTAATCAAATAGCACTAAATCTGGAGACATACTGCCTGCTCTAAATCATGATATCCCTTTTGCTTTATGAGAGTCCTCTTACTCCTAAACTCATTCCAAATCTATAACACATACAGAGGTCATGAAGACTGAAGACTTATGGAGACCTCAGGTCTGATATATGCGGCGTGGCCCAGTGCAGAGGACTCTGAAAACACAGCTGGTAGTGATAATGTCGGTTGCTTGGGTTCTCAAGCTGTCCTTTCTCACGCTTCACTGATGAATGATAAGAAAATTCACCTTATACGTGTGAGACGGGAGTCTATTCCTTCTGTCATCTAATGAGTCTCTGCTTGACTTCTTTCAACTTATAAGCAATTCCCTGTCTGTCAGGCTACTGGACCCAGGGAAGAAAGAGATTCTCTTTCATCTGTTGTGCTTGACAAGTAAAAATCAAAGCTTAATCAGGTTAGAAAGCATAACAGTGAGTATGGATTTCTCACTTACTAGTTGGGCACTCCTTTGAGGAAACCTGTGTTCTGGTCAGTGCTCCAGAAAATGACCAGTGAATAGATAGATAACAAAAAGTTATCTACATTTAAATTATCATTGAAATGAAGAGCAGGTCCTATGGTTCACCCTCCACACCCAATTCCCTAACAACTAGGCTGGGGAGTTATTTTTATTAGGTTTGGTTTGGTTTGGCTTTGGTGGCCAATTACTTGTAGGTTATTCTATGCAAGCTGAGACAGGTTGAACTGAGACATTAAACACCTGCTCCTCTCTTCCTTCTACCAAAATGATAAGTTGTCTTAGGAGTGACCTCCCAACATCCCAAGCAAAGAAAAGAACTAAATCTATTCACAGCTGGGAGTTTTGACCAATAATGTACCTGTGTAAGAGTGAATAAACACTATAGCAACACTAAAAAGAAAAAGACTTTCTTCTGCAGTTATGGAGAAATTTAAAAAACTTAAAAAATTGTTAAGGTGTTTATTGTCAAAAAGAACTTGAGTCCCATTTCAGTTTTTTGGCAGCATGATTTGTTACATTGCTTTCCATAACCTTTTCTATGAATGAACATGAGATAAAGCAAGAATCCAGCATGTACAAGAAGATGCTACAGGGACAGTAAATATCAATGGTCCTGGTACTGTTTAATTAGGAAGCTTTTTTGGTGGCTTTAAGAACTTTATTCAGAGCCTGATGTGAAGTGAGGAATACCAAGCATAATGAAAGGCATGAAGAAGTATCTAAACTCTTCATCCCCTATGGTACTGCAGCTCCTTGATCCCTTCCCTTTTGAGCCAGAAGCGTTTCCAGAGTTCACTGTACTCAGCGATACTCTACTAAATTTCACTTTTGAGCCACTACCTGTTTTGAGGAGGTTTCAGAAAAGAAGACAGAAAAGAGTTAAAAGCTGATGTCAGGCTACAGACTTTTGTGGAAACCCTGTTAGTTGTTCAAGGTGAAATGGAACAGCTGTCTTTATAAGAAGAAATATTCCATTCAGCATCCCCTGATACTGCTCTGCTCTCTATATCTGCCTTGAGGTTATGGGTATCGTCATAGAGAACTTAACACTCACTGTTCCATACACTAGCAGTAATCACTGTATCTCTGTGTGAATAAACAGAAGAGATATAGTGAAATGAATCTCTATAGACCATGAAAACCAGAATGTTTACTGTCATCTTTTGGTATACTTGTGCAAACTTATGCATGTATATATCTACATATATATACGTAGGTACACACATGTGTTTGTGTGTATGTGCGTATGCATACATATATACAGACACACAAACACAGTAAACCAAAACAGACTGTGGACTGCAGAAAAAATAGTCATGAAGTTTTTTACTCTGCATAAGGTGTAAAGTATCTCACATACAGTATGAAGTGTGAACAAAGACTTTCCACAAAGTAGCTAATGTACTAAAAATCCAAACCCTTACCTCACAGAAACCCATTTGTGTACCCATGTTGAAGAGCTATAAATTTTAAAGAACATCATTTGGGCTATGACTTTATACAGTCATTTGAGTGCTGTGAAATATCTGGTAATTATGACTGAAATATAATCCAGCTGTCTTCTTATGTGAGTGGTGACATACACTTGCATATTGTGTGTTCTGTGGGTATACAAATGAGACACTTGCAGAGTTGGCTTCATAAACTTTGGCAGGACTGCTTGGTAGCAGAGTAGGTGGAGGAATTTGAGAGTCAAGTTCAAAATCAAGTGGGGATTTCAGTCTGGTTGCTTGTATCTCACATGTGTTTTGAGCTCTCTATTTGAAAAAGATCCACTTATGTTTACATTATTGAATAATCATTGATGAAGAGATTTGAACCTTGACTTCCCAGAGTTCTGCTGTGTGCCCTAAGTGTCGTCAGTGCAACTTACCTCTCCAATTATTTTTCTGACTGTAGCTAGAAATTCCCATCCTTAGTTGAGAAACTCCTCTTGATTATATTTGCACTGAAATTTGAACTGTGGAAAGTGTAAATTTCAACAAATTGACATTTTCTGCTGAAAGAAAATAATCCTTCATAAAAGAATTCCTGACAATTTCCAGCTACAAAGCAGAGTTCAGGAACTGAAACACACTTGCAGCCTGCCATAAAGGTTATGCTGGAAGTTTCTTTATTTAAAGAATATAACATCTAATTTTTGATAATACATGTGATTTAAGTTTATAAGTCAAAATGAAATATCACAGTGATAAATAGCAATCTGGAAAGAAATGGCAATAGGAGTGAATGACAGGAAGAGGTTAAATGGTAAGCTGACACTAATTCTCTACCACATCCTCTATGTGATATAAAAAGAAAATTCATCATCAAGATAAAATCATAACACAAAGGATCAGTCAGGTAATACTAAAGGTGAACCAAAATGCAGTGACCAAGTCCAGATACCTTCCCACTTCAGCAAAGATTTGATGTAAAAACCAACAAAGATATCTTTAATTGGTAGTATTTAAAGAGAGATCTTGGTCATTGACAAAACCTTGATCATTCACTGAGGACAAAATTCTTCACAGACCACACTTGTTTTTTTTGTAACCCAAATTGTGTTTCAAGGCAGTCACTGCATAAATTCTCAGTCCCAAAGGCTGACAGAATGCTGGGGAAATGCACTTGGTCTAATTGTGTTTTCATTTAACCTTGCAAAAAAAGTACATTTTGCAGTACTGATCCAGCATTTAGCAATCATTCTCCTTGTGCTGAGAGTTCCTGCAGGCTGTCACACTGAAGAAAACAGCAGAAGAAACACAGACCACTTGAAGCTCAGATAAAATTATTCAGGCTGGTTATTAATTGCCAATAGTGTGACCTGTCTCACAGAAACTGTTCTCCCTGTGGTTTATGCAGATTTGTACAGGGCTAAGTGCTTTCCTCTGCTTTTGCCTTTACCTTTAGGTAAAGGAACGATTAGGAAAATTCTTCAAACTTCTTCCTTGCATAGAAGCATAAACAGTTTAATGACACAGGTAGTTTGGTGTTTTGTAAGGATTAATGTTATAAGTAGATGGTAAAAATAATAGGTGGTAAAAATAGCTGATGCTGTAAGGTGATGTCAAATTCACTGCAGAGCCAAAGAAATACATGTCTGGACAGGTGGATGATATACATTGCACAGAAAGAGTAGATGGAGTTACCTGGATGTCAAAGGATCTCACCTTCTTCCAATGAAACTTTTCAGTTGAGCTTTGCAGTCAGATCTGGGCCAATCTCTGAATTTCTCCCCTCTAAAGAAAGGGTTTTTATTCCAATTTGTCACAAAATCAAATGTTTTTCCCAATTTTTTTCTTTCAAGTGAATATTTTTCTACAGAAAAATCTAAATTTATATTAAGAATTCACAGCCCAAGACATTTATAATTCTACTCAATGTAGTTCTTAGGTTTTTGGGGATTTTGTTTTCCTATATGCTAAATTATGATACGTCATGACATAATGCCAAGTTAATTGAAACTAAATTATTTAGCATGAAACTACACAGGTTTGAATTCCAAGATAGCAAGAGATTGCTTGTTTTTGTTTCAGCTTTTTACCTCTGGCAATTATCTCTGGAACATATAACATTTAAACATTTGGATTAAGTTAGCATTCAAAATTCAAAAACAATTGTCAGTGGAAAAATTTCTGCCATCTCTGGCCAGCCAAAAGATTATTCACCTCATATCAACTACTACTCTTACAATTCATTCTCTTCATTCCTAAAACTATTTGTCTTTCTTATATACAACCATTCCTTAGGATAGGGCATTGTTTGAAAATGGTTATGCAGGCTATATGGCATCTTTGATATGTTCAAATGAATCTAAATGTTTCAGAGGGAGTCAGCCTCTGGCTAAAATTAACATGTGTGCAACTACTGAAAAGTGCTTGACTCAACACCCTGATGTTTGTAAAACACTGCACAAGTTTCCACATTACTAAGTGATGGCCAGTAATTTAACAGTCTTGTCTCTGTCAAGTTGGTCAAATTATGTTTCTTTTTTTTTTCTTCACCCACCTTGAAAACCAGGAGACAGCAATCAGGGCAATGATAAAGGTTGCCTTACCCTTATGCCAGATGGGTAAATCGTAGCGGTATTTCTTTTTTCTCATTCCATCTTTCCAGCAAGGGTGTCACCCCAAGTCAAAGTCACAGGACTGGTAGAAAGTTTAATCAGTCGGAACTTCTTTGGAAAACAAGACTTTCTCCGACTTACCAAAAACTGAAATTTGAAAGGGGAAAATATCTGCATCCCAAACGTAACTGAAAATTCAGTAACATCTCAGATGCTTTTGGTAAAATAGACAAAAAGCCTTTAAAAACAGTTGGCCAAATTCACTAACAATTTAACAGATTTTTTTATGTCATCTTTTTAGACTGGCAGTACAATTTCTAAACAAAAAGAAGCATTCTTAATTTAAAAATAATGATTTCCCAGTAATAAATTTTAAGATGGACATCTTTAAAACTTAATTAATGTATGCATTTCTTTAAAAAGGACATTTAAAACGACCACTTTCTCATAGCTTTCAGGTAGAGTATTATTTTCTGATTAAAAAAAAAAAAGCAAAAAGAGAATCTTTCCAAACAACACTAAACCATCTATCTTTCCTTACTTTACCCAGCAGCCCTGTTGTCAGATAAATTGCCACTGACTGGCCCTTCCTGTTTAATTTTAATTTGAACTTGGTGAGTATGGAAAGTGCACTTGAATGTAGATAAACTTAAGTAATGATCCTTCCTGACTGTATCTGTCTTTACTAAATAATTTAACGAAAGCTTATGAACTGTTTCTTTTTTATTCTATACTATATATTCTATGTGATTGTATAAACAAAGCTAATTACATATATAAAAAGCCTTTTTTTGGGGGGTAGTCCAATGATCACAGTGCTGAAAATCTGATACACTTGGGTTGAAGCACTTCAAGTATATATATTACTTGAACTTCAGGTTTCTCTCTGAAGGGCTGAAGCTTCATGACTGTGAGGGTGACATTCTTGGAAAAGTCTGTAATTTCCCTTGGCACCAGGCTTCATTTGCTCTAAATATTCCATCCAGTGATGCCTTCCTTTTTCCATCAGGACTCTGATGTCTTCTGACATTGACGATAGTGTCAGAACAAATTTTTGGGGGGGGGGGTTCTCCTTGATTTATTGCTTCAATATCATATTTTTCTTTTAATATTCATATTTGTCCCTTAGGAAAAAAATCCTTGTATCCAGCTCCGTGCATTCTTCTTTATTGGCAAGCAACTGCTTAAGATGAAATAAGAATGGGATACTAGCTTCTCCCTGTCCTATAATAATTTGGAGTTTCTGTTTATTTTTACATATGTTGTTTTGATATCTTACTTCTAACAAAGCTGAAAAGAAAAAGCTATACCTGAAATTCACCTTTTGTTAAAAGGCACATGCACCTTTTTCAAGGTAAAAGGGCTGAGGTGAGAGAATAATTTTGTGTGTGCCTTTGTAAACCAGTTCTTTACAGGTCATGGACATCTCTGAAGACACTATATACCACTAAAAAGGGCTGGGCAAGAACTGTGAGGTGAATGAAGAGGAAGTAAAGCAAATACTGGAGGATGGGAGACATCAAGGATGAAGTTAGGACATAGAAAGATTGACTTGGACAAATTGCAGTTCAGAGTAGGATAGCAAAAACATCTAACCATCACTTCTTGTCTTTCTCTTTTCCCAAGCAGCCCACAGGTCTAGGTCCTTCAGGCTTTCAAAACTGGCCCTGTTGATGAAAAACAGCAACGATCATCAATCATGCTGATTCAAAGTCAAATAGAGTGAAGTAGGAGCCTTCTCAAAATCTTATGGCCACTGCATCAAAAGCTACAATAAACATGTGTATGGACATATGCAATTCATCATTTACAAAAGCTGTGGTACCTCTGATATGGGTAGCTAAATAAAATAAGAATCCTCAAAATGTAAACTGAATATACCCAAGTAGATATGTTTATTTTAAAAGGAGAATTATGACTATTCCCGTTAGTATCTTTGAAACCATTCTGGTAATGCTTTATCTAGTTTGTGATTATAATTGTTACAGTTACAAATAATATCCTAGAGGTCATGGAGTATTTAGCAATTAAATCTTTGACCTTAATTCCATTCAGACTGAAAGTGAAAAATTTATGATAACACATTAACTCCAGTTGTATAACATAATTTCCCTGAATGCTTAGAGAATGAAAATAACAGTTTCAAGAGAAGTAGTATCTGTGAAAGCAGGGTATTAAAAGAATACTTAGAATTATCAGTTATATCACATTTTAATGCATTTCTCTGAGGTCTAAACATTTGTAATGGAAGAGTTTTGACAGTATAATCTAGTTATTTATTTTTCACTTTACCTGATAGATAAAAAGAATCATATGCATCTATGTTATGTCAGTTGCCTGTTGATTTTGGGAAAGAGTAGTCTAAATATAATAAAGGATTTCGAATAGTAATCTAGAACACTTAGCCACATGAAGATTAAACTCTACAGAATACATTAAGTGGATGCTCTTCCGCAATCACAAAGCAGTGAAATTGTTCCTCTGGTATTTGCTAGTGCTCTCTGACAGAAGGCTGAAACCAGTGCTTCAGAGCAACTAGAGAAAATGCAATATCTGGACATGGAGCAAAGCCAACAAAGATCTGAAATACAGCAGTGCTGTTTAATTAAATATTTTAGGTCATAACTTCTAGCAGACAGCTGTGTGCTGCTTTGTAACCAGCTGATTACTGTTTTATTTGAGTGAACCACACTGCACTGAAATAAGAGATTACATGAAGTATGAAAAAATACGCTCAGAAAGGGAAAGATGAAAAAGAGGGAAAAAGTAACATAACATCACCTGTGTAGCAGCCAGAAATAGAGGTAATTCTTCTACTCAATGTACATGGTCAAAAGAAGGTATGTGTGTTTCAGATTTTTTTGCCTTTTAAAGAAAATAATTCATGGAAACTAATGTTTCCAGAAATATTTAGTGTTTTCACTGGAAATATTCCTAGGAAGAAATATTCTGCTTTATTCAGTGGGAAAGATACCATTTTCCTGAGTTGATTTTCTAGATAGTATAAGAAGGGGGAAACTGAAAATATAGGGAAAAATATGCACCCCTACTAATAAAACAAGCAGGAAGGGAAGGTTTAAATGTCAATCAGTACAAAATAATCTTTATCATACTCTTGATGTGCACTCCATTTCATCCCAAACTCCTTCTAAAAAGGGAAAGAAATGGTTTTCCTGCTCCCTTTTACTTTAAACACTGTTGTTGTAAACCTATTTACATCAGATATTGAGCCTTTTTTATTGTTGTTACCTTTGTGTCCAGCCATTTTGTCAAAGCAGCTAGAGGAGACAAAGTGCATGCTTACAGTCCTATAAATAAAACTCTAAACCTCCTTTAAGGGTGAAATATGTGTATACTTGTAGCCTGGAGGGTATCAGAACTAGAAGTAGAAACAAGGACATGTTTACATGCATTTTTATTATCTCCCTGTTTACATGGTGCTCACTCTGCTGGCATATATGTTGCCCTGATGTCTTTTGGTGATTAAAATGACAAGCTTGAAAAATCTCTGAACTTCTGTCTTTATCTGACACATGCATTTCTCTAAGGTGAACAATCCACTTTTCTTGCAACCAGAACCATGAGGCAAAGATGTTCTAGACAATGAAAGCAAAACACGAACTTGGGCATGTAAAGTGGTTTGGAGTCTCATGGCATTAAAACAAGAGGCTGGCATGGTAGAATGAACATGTAGTGCAGAGAGGTGAGTGAGAGGTTTGGTGGTGGTGGTGGGGTTATTATTTTCTCCTTAAAGAAGCAGAACACAATCTGATTATAAGAAATGGAATTCTTTCAGCTATTTGTTTTCCATAAGACTTGCATATGGAAAGTACGCTAAAATCCTTACCCTACATTCCTATAGCTCTCTTTCCTTTTAAATTACCATTCCATGAGTGATTTTTTGGTCATACATGGATTTCTACTGTCAGGACAGTTACCCCATTATTTCTCTTTGGGTCCTTAGTTTCTTGACCATGTACAGTGCACATTAATTTTCATCCAGACTCTTCAGGAATGAGCTTAGTAGTTCTCTGGAAAAGTCAAACATGGACTGGAGAGCACAGGACACCTGACTGACAGCAAGCACCAAGTTGTTTCTTTGGAGATACCCCAGCTTGTACTCTCACGTGTCTTGTGCCCTCCCAAATGAACTAATACAGCTATGCTGTGGAGCAGCCTGTGTTCCTGAGCTGAGAGAAATATCACTGCTGCACACCATGGGATACTTCTGCTGGGACACAGAGCACTCATGACTTGTCAGCCCGAAGGAAATTACATTCTTTTAAAATTTGTTTTAAATTTTAAATAGTAAAAATGAAGTATTACAATTAAAATTTTAAAGTTTTAGAATTAAGAATTGCTGAAAAACATCCTTTCAAGAAAATTTCTGGTGGAAGGACTAGTGAAGAGACTTTTGCTTATCTCCAGCTTTGCCATATTTATAGCCCCACACCCGGGCTCCTTGGGCCTGTGAACCCTCCTATGGCTAGGCTTCCTACAGACTTATTATTTCACTGTTCTCCTCCTAAAAAGAATCTAACAAGAAAACCTATGATTCCTTTTTCTTAGAAAGACATAAAAAGTAAAGAAATGTTCAGGGAACCATACTGTACTGTATACTTCTACCTACTGAACAGAAAGCTACTATTTCCTTACAAATATCACTACAGAAACCCATATGAATTTCAGTACTCCAAGCTTTATAAACAAAGTCTAGGTACAATTAACCATCTGAATTACTATGAATCTAGTCCCATATATGAAAACGCTACTAGGACAGATAAGTCTAAATGTCATCTTATGTTTTTGTGCCACAGAACATTTTCACTCCATGGCTGAAAATATTTTTCAAGCAATACAGTCTGAGGGATTATGTGAGTAATTTTTTTATGTATATATAAATTTATATTTTTATACCATATTTCTTTATATATATAAAATACATAGGTGAAAACATTGACTGTGGAAAGTTTTAAAATGCTGGTGTGGCTGATACCACCATATCCATGAAGGAGCTATGTTATTATACTTCATATTTACCTAATACTACATCCTATGCTAACTTCATTAAGAAAAGGTAAACAACATAGAGAAGCACTTCATATCTTCATTAGATATGGCCTACTTGCTAGAGAAACATGAAATTTAGAATTCATATATTATAAAAAAAGAAGTAAAATATTATTGATATGGCTCCTACTCAGATTACATGGAAAAGCAGTTCAGTCCTCAAGTAGGATCTTAACCAACAATACTAGGTTAATCTCACCACCTCTTCCTCCTCAGTCTTGTTCTAAGGGTTGTTTCTACATTTTACTTCGAAAGTCATTGGATGAATCACAGAATATAAAATACTTAGAACAACAACAGTGGGAATGGTCTTCCCTTATTAAGAAGACATATTGTAAAAAAGATACTCAACAGAGAATATTGATATTAAGAATCAGATACAAATGGTAGCGCAGAAAGACCCATGTTATCTTTTTATTAGCTGTCTTGGGTACCACAGTAATCTACAGCTGTACCAAGCTCATTGTGAGCCACTTTACCCAGCTGAGGTATGAGTTCAAAGTCCTTAGTTTGGTTATCTGTGCATGACACTGTAGGATTTAACTGCTTGTCCTGAGTACAGCAAATACAGCAGGGTGGGGAGGTGAAGGAAATGAGGGCTTAGATGCAGACAAGTTGCCATTGTGAAAGACTTTCAAGGAAAGGATGAGAAACTGAATTGAAGACTGAAGGAAAATAGAGATAAGGAAAGGAATTTGCAAAAGGAAGTAATGAAAAAGGGAATTGAAATTGGAAATAAAAAGGTGCTGTGTTCAGAGTATCAGGAAGGGAAGATGAGTTTAGCAGCAGTGTTCCCGAGAGAGCGGAGGTGCAGCGAGACAGGAAGGCTGCTGCATTTGAGCTGGACAGTGTTACACTTCCAGCAGCAGAGTGAAAAAGAAATATTAAGAAAGATGCTAAGCTGTTACTAGTCATTGATTCAGGACAGCTGTAGTGACAGGGCCAGAGACAAAAAACTGTTACAAAGGTTCACAGTCAGAGAAAGGAATTCAACATAAGAGGTACAAGAGAGAACAAATACAGCATGGGAATGGCTCTTCAGTGGCATCTTATCTTTGGCTTCATAAACATGAAACAGCTGAGGCAAACATGAGCCCATCTCCCAACAGTCTTCCAGCATCATAACCCTGCCAGTAATGTTTATCATCAGTTCTGCCTCCAGGAAGGAATCTAATCAATAAAACATATTTTTTAACTGAGTGCTTAACACAGTATGAACAATGCCATTTAGCACTTACATATCAGCTTATGCTCATGCTGCTGCACACACATTGACTAATTAATCAATAAAAACAAAAGAAGGAAAACCTTGCTTTCTCCCTAACTGCTGTCACCTGCATTAACAGTAGGTTTTTTAACAATTCAATATAATAAACTAAAGATCTCTCCACTAATGTAGCTTGACTTGTACTCTTGCCTCTTACATGTTTTATATGTGTATGTGCCTGTAATAGTACTCTCTGTCTGCACAGTATTCTGAATATTCATTTAACAGTAATGTCACTTAGAAAGCTATCACCCTTGTTTCAGAGGACTCAGGGACGTGTACAGTTATGTCTCAGTGACTAAATGTCACAGACACAATGAAAACAGTGAGGCAAAGAAATCATTCATAAGAACAATCTGATTGAAGGAGAACAGGATTTTCTGTAGGTGAAGAAATTTTAGCAATTAAATAACTTTTTTAAAATTAATATAACTCTTCCTACATGCAGGAAAAGGTCTTCAATATTGTGAAAAAGAAGAGCAGGAAGAAGAGGTCCCTAAATGGAGGGAGTAAGTGCCATTGCTCAGGAGAAACAACAAGGCTGACTGTCAACCTAGGCAGTGACAGTCTCCCATGAATCTGCAGGGGACAGTGTCAGAGTGCAGCTAACTGTCACTAACACAGTCTTAAGCATGGTTAAGACCTGTGCTGTGAAACTCTTTGGAGACCAGCTAGATGATATAGAAATAATAATTTAAATAGAATATCCATGTTCTTTTAATTTAGGGTTTGATCCCTCGGGCCTCCTTCCCTAGAGTAAATCTTTGTGAGAATCTTACTGAATCTGTCACCAGCCCTTACCTTGGTGCCAAGAATTGATCTTATGAGTATTTCAAAAGACAATGTTTGTTCATGTAGTGTGGTGCCAACCCATGCAGATAAGGAAGGAGGATAGGCCTGTAAGTAATTAGATAACCCTTTTTTTCCTTCAATATTATTTTTCATGTTGAACAAATTTTACTGAATGACATATCTAATTTTTACCTCATATGAATAGCCTGGTGATTTTTGTGTTGAAGAGAAGAGAAGATAAAACTTCAGTCTCAATGAACTCATCACATCCTGGTTTCAATTGCTAATGGGAATTGTGAAATGCTTTAAATATGCACGCAAATACATATGCTTCTTCTCTTGCCATAGTGATAGCTATTTTGGTGCTTCGCAGTACAGTGATTGTGTGTGTTCAACCATTTTAAAGTGTTCCCTGAAGTGAGAGCACAGAAAATTTTAGGCCAATCTGACCAAGATAGTAGCTCATGATTCTGCGGGAAAAATTAATAGTCCTACATCTCTAATTCTTTAGTGTAGGCTGGGTGCTTTAGGGCAGACCAAGCACTCCAGGAAATCTCATCCTATGCATTTTGAAGGAGCACTGCTAAAGAAAACAAGACAGGCAGTTTAAGTGCAGAAACAAAAAAAGCAATACTGGTGAATACCAGTTCCAGGAAAGGAAAGCTCAGACTAAGGCAATAGAGGACAGTAAGATTAATTGGGTGGCTGGAAGGTGGACTTTAAATGGAGAAGACTAAAAATGAATAATTTTCAATATGAAATTTTCTTCCCTCAATATGTCAATAAATGGTTCCAATTCAAAGCTGAAATTGCAGGCTTCAGAAGATCACTTATTACTAGTATTACAATACAGTGTAGAAAATATGCAGAAAGTGTCTGTGAAAACTAAGATTGAGAAATTATGTGATACAGGGGTTTCATCACTCATTATTTTTGATGACGTTATTGAATGTATTGCCATTGTTCCTACAAGAGTCACCAGACAGCACACCACTGTGTTAACTGCCATAGAGTTTTACTATAGAAAACATCTGAAATGTTAGCTAGTAGTAATGATTGCAGAAAGTGCTTAATTTCTGTGTTGTTCCAGTACAACTCTTCCTCCGTGGACTGCATATGAACTTATTAAAATGATAAAATATTTTAAACATTCATGACATCAGGTAATGTAAAGAGTCATAGAATCATAGAATAATTTTGGTTGGAGAGAAGTATGTTTGCATTTTATTAAAGGTCTAAGTTTTTACCCAGCATTACCCATACATTACCAGTGAAAATATTTATTTGCTTCAAATACTCCTAAATATAATAATTTTCCTTTAATTCTGTGTAGTGCAGTAAGTTTCCCAAACTAGTGGTTTTAGCATAGTCTTAATAGCCTCACATGCAAAAGACCAATAGAAATTTGGGACAAAAATCTGAGTATAAAATAAACATAATCTTTACAGTCCCCCATGATTCCAAACAGTTTTAAAAATATCTCGTGGGTGTCAAGGCAGTTTAAAATCTTTACAAAGTAACAGTTCTGTAAAGGCATTTGTTTTGAATTAATCTCCTAACAATGGGAGGTTGGAAGGGAAGGGAGAAAGAAGGAATGGTGAGGGAGCTGGTAATTCTATCGGCCAGCAAATTAGTTATGAAAAGTCAGGTTACGGGAAGGACTGAAGATCCATTTAATGTATAATTAAATAGCCCTTTTAACAAATAAAGCAGACATAATACCAACAAAAGGAAGCAGGAATTGTTTAGTACAAAATATGCTGAATGAAATGGAAATTCCTTTGATGTGAAGGAATGAAACAGATTTCTGAAATTGCATTATCTCAGTCTGAAAAGAAAAGACCTCCTCCCCAGCACACTGAAATGCAAGAAATTTCAAGAGGGGATAACAGCAAAGACTTGAATGAAACCAAAGTATAGTCTGTCTAAGGATATAACTGTGAAGGATTATAATATAAAGAGACAGTCCAGAGCTGCAGACTGTAATACATCTGAGAAGAACTGAAGCTTCTGGTTTTTGCCTTCCTGGTGATTAAAGCTCATGAAAGTAATACAAATAAAAATTAAAGAATAAAAAAATACAAGTATAAGGCAGGCAGAGATGTTGTTGCAAAAGGGGTAAAGGATGATAGTAAACTGCAGGTTATCTAAATATTTTTTATTTGGATTGAAATTATACTTCTAGACAATATGAAATTGTATACTTATACATGTACACAAATATATATGTACTTATAAAAGTTAAATTCAGACTTCTGCAACAGCACACTGTGGGAAATATACTTTTTGCCAGGGTACAAAGCTGCTAGATAGTTCTTAAAAGGCTTCTAGGATGACTGTCTTCTTCTGACCCTATAGTGGTTATGAAATGAACTTTAGGATGTGCTGTGAGACGTATTTCCTTTGCCAGGCATTTGAAAAGAATAAGGGTTGTTATTCTGGTTCTTTTACTTCAGCTGGGTGTGGTGTAGTCTGTGATCTAAAACTGGCTTCATGAATTACCATTCCCAGAGGCCAACAGAAAGTCCTTATACAGAATCCTGTCTCTTACAGAAGATGTCTTCTGGAAAAATATTCTCCAAAGGACCCAAGACTTTGGCTTTTTTTTTTTTGCCCACCCCTTTTGTTTTTTAATATGAAATAGTCAAATTTTAGTGACTTCCTAAGCATGCTGCAAAAGATAAAATAATTTACAACTGTAAAAATTTGTATGGCAGGATGGCAGATATTTATTCCTCAAAAGAACTAAACCCAGAAAAAAATACTGAAGGAGAGCAATATTTTGCTGAACAGGTATTAAAATTAGGATGATCGGTCAAGTATTATTCAAAGTCCAGCTATATAATTATAACAGCCCCTTCCAGTCTTGAAATTCTATGTCAGCTTGATACTTTTTTTCAGACAGAGCAAAGTAACATTTCCAGGGCAAGGGAAGAATAACAAGAAACTTTCTGGATCTGAACAATTCTAAGAGGTCCTTCTTAAATGATTTTTAAAAGTTTTTTTAAGTTTTAACTTCAATGTTATTTAAATGCCTTAATAGGGATTCTTTGTCCAAATATCATTGCCTAAGATCTTCCCAGAAAATGTGGATTTAATCTTGTCACAAGTTCAAAAAATGTGCTTTGTGCATTGTTGTTCATCTTTACTGCTCAAAGCTTTCTTTCCATATATTCAGAGTGTAATAGAAACACAGGATCATTCAGCGTAAATTAAAGTAAAGACCTTTTAAAGTCTCTGAGCAATATGACTGCATCACCTGGCTGGGAAGATGTTGCATTGTTTCTTCACTCTTTCTACCAGGAACTTTTCACAAACATACATATGTAATCATCAAATTTGCTGTAAATGTTCACTTCATTAGATTAAATATAATGAATTTCTTTTTATTCACATCTTAAAGGTTGTTTTGCAGTTCCTAGATTTTTTTTTAATCATTCTGCTTTGAGTCATCCGGTAATTTCATGTAATTTCTGAAACATATTTAGACAAGCAGGGCACATCCCTCTCATAGAATTTAACCAAACTGCCTAAAAGAGGCAAGTTCCCATCCCAGCTCCTACTTGATTTTCCCCTTTCAGATATCAGAGAATCAGCTCAGCTTTGTTAGGGCACAGCATTGCCAGTAGGTATGAGCTCACTTTTTTATTTCAGGCTTTCCAGAAACCATGTTAGTATTTGGCACAGCACTAAATTTAAGTAAGCACAACACTGTCTTTAGAATATGGGTGGAAGGAGATCTTCCTTACCCATAATGCATTGTATAGATATACCCTTTAGACACAGGATTCCTTGACGCTTTGTAAAGGTGATTATTTCTGACATCTTCTAAGTTCTTCTCTCAACCATTCCTGAGCCTAAGCCATCCTTTATGTGTTCTTAGTTCCTGGAAAAATCATCATGTATCTTATGTAAAATGCACTTTTTTACATTTTTAGGATTGCAGGATTTGGAGTCTAATTACACGTATTTCGGTAATGAAGGGAGAATTTATCCATGAGGCATGAGAGCAGAGCGTGGAGTGAGCAGGAATCCAAGACATGCTGTAGGTGCCAAGGCATTTGCACACTATGATGCAGCCATTAAGATACTTATTTAAGAATAAATTTAAAAAAACCCACAACTCTTTCTGTTTTGGAGCTTCTAGAATACAGTTTAAATGAGCATATTACACTCCTTGTCTCTTGCTGTCTATATATACATTACAGAATTCGTTAAGCATACCAGGTAGAGATGAGGTTCCAAGGCATTTATAACTTTCTATTAGGAGACATTCAATTTTACACTGAAACCTTAATCAGAACCCTTTTTTAATTTTCTTTTTTTTTCTTTAGTTTTTTAAGTGAACAACTATCATTTTGCATTCATGCAGTTATACATGGCTGATGATATTTCAATACTTTATGGATGCTGGTAGCTAAACATATCAAAGATCCAATCACATCTTCAGCAATTGGCTCAGGTATGACCTGGAAGTAACTTGAGACTCTGTTCCCCACTGAGGCTATGAATCATTAAGCACAACTGAACAAGGACATAAAAAACTGCCAGATACTATAATTCTGATCAGTCCTAATTAAGTTTGGGAAAAAAACATCCAACTAGCAGCCCTGTGAAAGGACAATTAAAACAGTTTGGGCTGCCAGCAGTACACAGACATTACCAATTTAAATTATTATGGTCATTCTTACTGTCTCAATATTGAAAAAAAGAGTAGCTGAGAAACTGCTGTGTTGATTTGTGAGTTGAAAATTCCCCAATTGAAATCTTCTGGCAACTGCATCTTCCAGGTTTGAGGTTCCTTTGTGTTGTTCTAGTACAAAAAAGATCAAGCCCATCCACAATCACCTTGTTGATAATTTGTGACTAGGATAAACTCTACCAAGCAGCATCCATCTTTCATTCCACCAGGTGAAGCATCTAATAAAAAAACCCCCAAACCCACTATTTACTTTCACAAGTAATTAATACTGTCACTATTTTTTATAGCAGTTCTGAAGAATCCCGATATTAAGCATTACATTAGATAGGAATAAATGCAAAAAGATCCCAATTTTAAGTATAAACACATTTCAAAGGTCAGAGAAAGTGACACAAGGCTACTGGGAGTTGGCATTGCAGGCAATGATTACAGTATATCAGCTGTCTGGCTATTATGCAGTAGTAATGGTTTACTGGGAAGGACTGGATGACAGAATGTGTAAGACTCAGTGGCATCTGGAAATGGAACAGGACCTACTGGCAACTTCTTTTACTTCCTTCAAGACATTTTAAATACTTCTTATTAGTGACAGATTAAAACATGGCTTTCAGCAGGGAAGAACTTCTTCAGGGGCCATTAGCTGAGCCTGGCAGAATGGGAAGAAGCATGGAGAAAGCAAAATCCACTTAGACACCAAGCCTGTAACAGAACTGACATTACAGACTCTCAGCCGTACCACATTCCTACAAATATTAAGATACAGTGCATCTACCACATGGCATGTATTTTGCATGTATATACACATATGTGAGCACGCACACACACACAGTGGTCATTCTTTAAATGAATGTTAGAAGGCACAATTTCTATATTGCAGTTGAAGGTTTAGATGATCATAACATTTGAGCATGAATAAGATGGGAAACAGATGATTGGAAATTCAAGAGTCACACCTTTTTACATCTTAGTGAAATTTTTACTTCTGAGTTGCATATTCAAAGTTACATTAAAAAAAGAAAAAAAAAAGACACAGACAAATTCTTCTGATTACATATTCCTTAGTCAAGCATAGAAGTCATGAGGATGTGTTCTTGGATCTGGAAAGGAAAAAGGAAGAGCTACAGGATTTACTTCTATTTATTTCATTCTCATCTTAGCTGTTGTTACATGCTGCAGCATTACATTTTGGTAAAACTACTGATAACAATGTTAGTAACTGTAACCTGAACACGGCCTACTTTGTGAGGCATGAAGGCTAGAAGGAGCTCTCTAGATTCATTTATTCTTATGAGATAGTGACTGAGCAGAAAAGATTATTTTCCAATAAACCTCAAAAATGATTTTGTAAGTTCGCTAAAGACTTGAACACAACTGATCAACAATTAATTCACTCCCAACAAGCTTTGTTCACAGGGTGTTTTTTTCTTTATTCTGTTACCGAAAGAAGCTACATGTTAATTTTAGCACCTATGATTTCTATGAACTTACACTTTAAAATATCACCCAAGAAAAATGTTCTGCCAGTTTATTTCATGATCTGTTGACTCTACAGTGGTAAAGCAGTACTTGGTTCAAATTCAGGTACCTGTATTTTATTTCTTTTATCTGTAGCTGATATATCAGGAGTCAATCTATGTATAGATTTCAGGATCCTAAATCTAGGGGATCCACAATATAGAAAAATTAATAAGATAAACTACAATGAAAACCTTGACTAGCTAAAAGCAATCACAAAACAAGGTGTTACACATTCTACAGCCATAGATTAAAAATCCAGTAGAGACTACAGCAATTCCAGTTTGAAATTTTGCATGTGAGGTCATACATTTCCCCAAAATATTTCCTACTTAAAGTACATCCTTGAGAGAAATATCCTGTTTCAATTGCTGCTGACATGAAGCCCACCAAAATGCATGCTAAATTGTTCCTGTGGTTAAGTATGTTCACTAAAAACTGCATTACCGTTCCTGTCTTCATTTGTCAAACTTCATTCTGGGTCTTATTTCATCTTTGCCTTTGTGCAGTAGATTGAAGAGCCCTCTATTATCAAATTTCTTCTCCTGCATAGGAAGCATGCCCTTTAACCTTCCCTTTGGTAAGACAAACAGCCTAAGATCCTTCATTCTTTTAGAATAGAGGCACATTGTACAGTCCTTTAATCACAGCTCTTCTCTGAGCCCTCTCCAGTTTATTAACATCCATCTTGAATTACAAATAGAGCTGTGGGTAAAGGATCCTTTTGTTCCCACACCTCTCTTTTTCTGCTTAGACTATTGGCTGATTGGAGCTGAATTTAAAAATACCTCCATTGCCCTCTTCCCTTGCATTAGGCGAATTTCCTGTATATCACAATTATTCCAGTCAGCTTTGATTTTTAAATCTAAGAAGTGTACAAAATTCCCCTTATAAGAACATCGAATATAGCCTTCATATTTGTGCTCAGTATTCTTTCATTTATGTGCACTTAAGCCCATTTGACAATGAGGTCTCATGTTGAGCCCCAGGTTGTTCTGAGTTTCAGAGCTGTTTCTCCCAAAGGGCCAACATTTTGAGCCCTGCTTGACAACCTTTCATTTACAAAGGAGAAAGAAGATTTCTTCACCCTGAAGATTTGGACCCACTCACCTGTCAAGCAACAGGACTTACCAGGAATGAAAGTGCATGGAATATGGGATGTAAGTTTGCACATGCATGCAGATACATATGTTTATGCATACAAGTGCCAATTTAATGTAGAGAAAAAATTTTCAGAGTTTAGCTGTGGAATTCAATTTCCACATAGAGGAATTAAATATATGCTAAAAAGCAGGTTCAGTCTTGCTTGATTGTCAATGAAAATCATAGATTTAGTCAAGAGCTCATATCTTTCAAATATTTCCTGCGCCAAAGAATCACTGCATTGACAAGCACTCCTACTTCATAATTATGTGATGTAGTTTTTATCAATATACTGAATATAATTCTGATTTCCAGATATGAAGGATAGATAACAGCAGAAATGATCAAAAATTAATTACCTACTTGATTTTCCCAGGATGGAAAGTAAGAAAAAGAAACTGAGAATTTTCATTGGAGGAAAAGAGGTATTTTGCAATTGTTTGTTTTCCCTTCATCAAAATGCCTTCTTCTGTGTTCAGCTTTTCAACAGCTATAAGACAAAATTTTATGAAGTACTTCAGGCAAGCTTCTCTTTGGTGCATATTTTTCTGCCTTTTATGAATCCCAGTCTAATACCTGTTTACCTATTTAATGTACTAGTTACTTGGAAACATAGATCGGCTTTCTTTGTCCTACTCCAGGAGCTGAGCTGCTAAATCGGAAATGTTTCAGTGCTCAACATTGCAACGGCTACGCTACTTTGCTGAATAACTGTCTATATAAAGCCAACGTATCACATTGGACTGTCAAGACAGTAAAAGAAAAGAAAATTCTGTGCTCATGAAATTAAAAGTAATATATAGCAAGTCTTTCAAACACAGCATGCATGGTACTTGTATACCCTCCAGGGATTCCTTTGTCTCAGGCATTACTAACAGCTGCAGGTCTTAAAGGCTAGTTATCATCTAATCTACAAACACAGCCTGCACTGCTTAACACCCCTATTCTTTGCCTTCCACATGACAGCACTTGACTACCTTCAAATCCTTGCACACAGTGTATTCCTTTTCGTGATGTGTATTTTTAAAATGGCTTTAGCAAATGGAGCCATTTAATTTGCCTCATGGGTTCCCACCTACCCGTGCAAATATCTTGGCTCAATCATGCATTTCTTCAGCTAATCACCCAGATGTATACCTCTGGTAAAGCTGTAAGAGCCTGGAAAAATCTTTCTACTGAGAAACTTGTTTTAAAAAAGTAGCTACAAACCCCAATTAAATTCCATGTGTAACTTACAAGCAAGAAACAAACAAGGACAGCCAGGAATTAATTATTTAAAAAATAATCTTTAGTCAAGTCAGAAAGTGACCAAAGCTAGCAGATTTCATGCTTCTCATCATTAATACAAGTGTTTGAATGCATCAGGGTTAGGGAAGGTTTTGTGACAGTTGTAATGAGACAATTTGGAAGAAGTAGACCTTATCCACCTTAAAATACTGAAAGAACATCATTTTAGATGTATAATAAACTTTTGATTGGCCATTTGATATTACTGTCGGGGCTTGAAAATGTATCAAATCATTCCCATAAACAATCTGAATATAAGACAGGAGAAAGATAGTTATAGAAATGCCTTGACCCGTCTGGTGTGAATGGATTTCATAATTATAAAATGGTCATAGCCACATACTCAAGAACAAAAGAGAGCTTTTTTGTATCTCTTTTCACATGCAAAATGATGGAATATACTAATTTCCTCTAGCCCCAGTTAAAGAAGGAAATCTATAAGCTATACCGAGTTAAACGTTAGAGCTGGAGTGTTAGAATGTTCCATTAAATATTCGCTTTTCTTTGTTAATATATATGAAGTGTAAGACCCCTGTGCTGATGTAATTCCCACACACATTAATCAGTACCTTGTCATTTAAGCTCATTTCTCAGTATTCCAACCAACCATTTTTCTACATCTTTTTTTGTCCTCTACCCTTCTCCACTTCTTTTAAATAAGCTCTCTTTCATCATCTTTGCCAGATGCTGGTCAGGAAGACTTTTATGCAGAAATGTTAGTAAAAATGTGGATTATGTATTCCGTATGGATACTGTTATGCTACTGTTCAGTTCATCCAGTAATAGCTGGAAGTTCCAAAGAATGCAACAAAACAAAGGGAGGAAGCCATAAGTCTACAGCAAAAGCTGCTTTGTACATAGACTTTCATAATTTCTAACCTCTTCGACTCTATTTTTAGTATTCAGTATTTATTCCAGAAAATGCTGGATTTAATATTAATCTTTTCCAGAAAGCTAGTAACTCATGATTTACTTTTAAAGGTTAGAAAACATGTAGTCTTGGGTAAAATTTTGGATCTTTTACACATTTTTGTTTCTTGTCTACACTGCTAGTTACCACCTAGTTACCACTCTCTCAGGTGGCCAGTTAGGCACTCTGTTGGATGCCTTGTGACAAATAGTAGTGAAATTCACGAATCTGTTTTATAAATAAATATATGATAAAAAGATTAAGTTACTGTTTTCTTTGTTTGTGTTTTTTCCTCTTCATTTACTCCTCATGACAAATTTCCCGATTATTTTACCGTGATTGTTATAGTAACAGAGAAATCACATACAGATAATATGATGTAATATTTTATCAGTGTTATAAAATATCAAATAATAGCAGTGAATGATAAATAAAGCAGTTGGAAAAGCAGTGTTCAAAAAAGTGACAGCTTTTAGTGATCAATTTCTTTACATAAAATGTTAATACTACTAACCTGTGGTTGAAGAAAAAAATCTGTAAATGCCTTTAAGAAAAATGTAATAGTAAATGCTGCAGTTTCCTTTTGGAAGTACACATTTTTCTATTGTTGTTTTGTGAACTTTGTTCTTCTAAGTGTATGTTTTATATAGCTTTTGCCTTGGAACTCCCTTGTTTCAATCCCCTAAAACTGTCAAGTGTGACTCCACCTGCTTTATTGTTCCCATAAATTCATATGAAACTAGCAGCTAAATCCAATTTGCGTCATTCTGCCTCACTTTGTAGCCTATTCTAAATCTCCCAGCACGTTTCACAAAAGCAGAATCCTATTAATGCCAAATAACCACTGCTGTATTTTATTCTGTGGTTATTACAGTCCTGATACTGTCACAGCTCCTAGAGTTCTGTCCCTCCATGAATCTATGATGACCAAAACCTGCAAACTCATTACTAGTTTTCTGTTCTTTTCCTTTTCTCCTGATATGCCTTTTTCCTATACTTATTTTTTTAAATGAACTTAGATGTTATAAGTTTAGGCTCAATACTTTGCCAAGAAATTTGCCAACCTGTAAAGTGTTGCTAGTTAACATGAAAAACCTGTTAACTTCAGATAAGCTAACAGATAAGATTAGCCCACATAATTTATGTTCCTATTTTTAGCTTTACTGAAGTTCTTTGCTTTCAAAGTATTGCATAGGTTCAGTTTTAATTTAAGAATTAAGGATAATAACTTCTTTACTGCTTTCTGAGCAAGTGAAGGCATTAAAATATTAAAAATTGGACTGCATTGCAAATTTCAATGGAAGTCCTAAAATCTGGATTAAAACCCATGAAGTGCTGGTCTAATCTCCCCATCTAGCCTATATTATTTTCTGTACAAATGCTTATAATACTAATTTTTGTTATGTAGGTTGATTTGCAAATAGAAAGCTCCATCTCAGCAAGAATTCAAGTGAATCCCAAAGCTCTGCACAAAAAGAAAACATGAAGTCAAGTAATTTTTAATCTTTAGCTAAGATTTGTTGAAATATTTTTCACTGTTTGACGAGCTTCACTCAACAGGAGCCAATACCCTCATGTTGTCAGTAGCAGCCACAACTGTACTAATCAGATCTTTCCTTGCACTGCAATTCCTTTTTGCTTAGCCTAGCTGGGTTCTCCATCAGTACAGCTGATTGCTATGGTTACAGACTATCTGCTGTATGTTAGGCCTGAAGAGGCTGTAAAAGAAAATATTTTACTCCAGATAGGTAAATATTACCCTTTCCTTATTGGAACCTTACATACATTTATTTAAACCACAGTTAATGACTATTTCTTACACCAAAAAATCATTTTTGGAACAACTGCATGGACATTTAACAATTAAAACAAATAATGAC
The DNA here is from genome assembly GCA_031468815.1 of Morus bassanus. NCBI lineage: Eukaryota > Metazoa > Chordata > Aves > Suliformes > Sulidae > Morus > Morus bassanus. The sequence goes on along the minus strand of CM062567.1, from coordinate 13,412,016 downwards.
TTTTAACCAAACCACAAGACTCTGACAACATGGAATATCTTTGTTTCCCCTTATTCTCCGTGATGACCTGAGCAGAATTGTGTACAGCCAGGTAAACACAGAAGAATATGATATTTCTGCCATTTTCCTTCAGGTTTCTGTTATTGTTTCCTCATGTTTTGGAGGTAGGAATTCAGTCAACTGAAATGGTGGAGCTGACATTAATGTGTGCAGCATGGATATTGTGGCAGGAGCTGGCAGCAAGAATGAAAGAAAGCATCCAGACTTCCCACTCTTAGCAAAATCAAGACCATAGTGGTCCATTGAGTATCACTGCCAAATATATTTATTGCTGTAAAAAACCCCTGCTTGTTACATCTATCTCCTTACATTCCTGCATGTAAAATTTTCAGCAAGGGAACTTAGTTCATTTCCAGGGATAGCTGGTGTAGGGTGGTTAAAATGAAATACTTCAGTCTTGTCAACTTTCTCCAATCACTCATTACCAAGACAACACATCAAACCTAACCTCTTGTCTAGCCAAGCAACCTATTTTATAGGTACAGAATGTGAGCTATGAAGATAATTTTTAAAACATTTGAAACCTCTTTTATCAAGTCAAAACCCAGACACAGGAAAGAACAATAATGTATAAAAAATATTCGCATTCGTCCTCAAGTACACCATACTAGTTCATTTACAAACTGTCATGATTTATGTACAATTCAAGTTATTTTCAAATGATATTTCATTTTAGTCAGTATATTAATAGCCACAGAACCAATTCTGCTTGCAAACTTTATCACTGATTTTCTAGACTGGGAAACTGAAGCAACAATTTTGGTGACTTAACTCAAATCCTGGAATATGGAAGGATTCTTAGAAATACTTGAATTCTTAGAGTTTCACATAGTGTGTTTCACTTGACATAAAATAATTACTGGAAGTAAAAATGAGTTGAGAATTAGGGATTATTCATGCAATAGGATTAAAAAAAGATACCACATCTTGCTGGAGAAAAAGATACAAGCTCTCTTCTTCAAGGAAGTTAATTCTTGTTTTATCTCAGTTTATTTGTGCTATTGCAAAACCCTCTTTCCTCCCAGTAAAAAGACTACTTATCTCTCTACTGTAAGTAACTACATCTTATAGCAGCAAACTTCTAATGAGGGAAATGCTGTTTCTTCAAGCTTCCCTGTTGCAATCATTGTAGCTAGAACTTTATTTTCACAGTAAAATAACCTCAAGGAAACCAGTTATGGAGCCAGCACAATCAGCATGAAAGCCTTTGCAGCTGGAAATTTTTATTAGGTTTCACAAGTCAGTGGTTCCTGTGCTCTTAAAGATACTGGGAAGCTGCACGACAGCCCTGGAAGATGTACAGAAAAAGATCTACCATTAAGCATTTTACATGTTTGTCCAAATCAATAGGTGAAAAGTTTTACCTCATATTTCTGTTGCAATATGTATTTTTTTAAACTGTCAGGTAATGGAAGGCAAGAAGTCAGAGATATCAGGAGTTGTGAGGTGAAATATAACAATGCTTTATTAAGTATTGCAATCTGAAGCTAGTTCCCAACATGAAAACTGGCACGTGTAATTGGCAGGTATGTATGATTTACATTACCCAAAAGCAGGCATATATAATAAACCATTACTGTTCTTTATTTTGACTGAAGGAATCTGTCCAGCACAGGCAAGATCTGATGATCTTAATGACAGATCAGAAAAAATCACAGATCTCCAAAATACATACAAACCCCGAGAACCACATCTGATGGTGCAGAATAGCTCTTGCATTCTATAGGATGCAGTGTGGCAAAGTTTCTACCTACCACGTTATTGGTGTGTCCAGTTCTTGTCTCATCCCTGTGGTGTGCAGGGAGGAATGGCAGTGTCCCAGTCAGTATGATTGGCAAAGGTCCCCATTTCTGGCTGAAAAGTAATTTAAAAAAATTGCAGCTGAAAACTAAAATGTTTATTTTCACCTTCAAATTTTGAGCAAATGTGAGTAACAGTATCATTGAAATTTTAAATGCAGTTTCTTGAATCCAAGAGGTCCAATTTTATTTGTAAGTAATTATTTAGACATGATCAAATCAGACATCTGATTAGTACAAAACTTCTGTTTCAGTGAGAGAGGAAAAAATACATGTAAATTGATACTTTCCTCAAAATCTCAAAGGCGTTTTTGATGGAACAGTTTTTTCTAGCAGAAAAGATCTCAAGAAATGCATTTTTATTTATACTGTTTAGAAAGATATGTGAGTACAAGTCAGTATTTAAATCAGATTTTGTACCAATGCTTTTGACATTGGTGGGGTTGGTGGGATTACATTCTTTTGTAGTGCAACAGGGATAAATCATTCTGTCATATTTAAGGGAACCCGTTAATTCATTTGGAGACTTTCAGTTCAACTTTTAAGCTTGTTTTTGGGCGGATGTGAATTTATTTAATTGCAAAAATACAGTAACTTAAGGTGAAAATGAAGAGGAAGGCAAACAGATGTCACAATTTCAACACAGGTAAATCATCCTGGTACTCTTAAATTCATATAGTGTCTTTCTGCTGTTGGGCAGTGATTTACATCTCTAGCCCTATATGTTTCCCAAAGAAGATGTAATTAAACTCTCCCAGCTTCACTAAATGTCATATATTAGTATATTATGAGTATATATTCAACATAAGATTTAAATAAAGTCGTAAGAATGGAAGAACTGAATATTTTTCTATCAGCTTACCTAATTAATTTAGCTCTTAGTGTAAAGATAGAATATATTTTACAGCATAGCCAGTTGAGAGAAGACAGAATATATTAATATCATATTTTTATGTTTGCAATTATCTGTTTATTTTACAAATATTAAAATGTCAAATCATTTAGTTTTGCATAAATAAGCACTTGTTAGTAGCTCAGTAGAACTAGGCATAAGAAGTATGCAAACTACAAATTAAGGGTCTTATCTACAGCCGTAAATCCTTGTAATGTAGTAACAGATGAATATGCTGAATGTAAGAAAAGCTGAGAAAGACTTAGATGCTTAAGAACCCTTTTGTACAAAAATAGCTGTAAGTGCATGAGTACTTTATAGACAACTTGCATGTCCAACCATTCTATGACTCTTACTGAACGCTGAAAACACTTGTGGTTATTATATTTCACATTGATATACAATCATACTGTTATTATAATATTATGACAGAATTATTATATTAAGCATAATGAATTCATTGTAAGTTTATAGTATTATATATAATAGTGTTGTGAAAATCAACTGTACTTTAAAAGTCAAGCCATCAAAATTTTGATTGCCCATTCAGTTTCAAAATATGAAAATGAAAACTGAAATTACATTAAACTTTGAAATGGAAATACACTGACTCTTTTCCTTGATATCAGCATGCCTGAAAGCTTTGACAGCGTAACACAGACCTCTACACTCTGGGCTACTGAAATCCTGCAAAGCAATACGATCACTGTGGTCTATGGAGAGCAACCACTGACCAGCCTTCAGAAGGGATAAAATACTCAGTTTCACTTCATTTGCAGGCTACCACAAGAGTGCAGAACCTTAGTTATTCTGATTTCAGTTCTATTTTTGACAGGCTCTACTAATTACCAAACCTTCTCTCCATGTCTCTGAAGCTAGTCTGCATCTATCATGATGTCAATTTGGGGATTCACTGGGCAACAATGATTTTTTTGGGGTGGCTATCCTGATTTGTCAGCTTGATCTCTGACTAGGGTATTTAGGCATCAATAATAGCAGTCTGTAAGGGCACATGTGCATCTCAAGATGGTGATGGTCTTTTTTAACAGACATTAAAACAAGTCAATAGATAACATTTAAGACTGGTAATTTTAATACCAGGGGTGTGGCTAACTTTTCTTTTCTAAGCAAAGATAAGAAGACTTATATGGTTTTTTAAAAGCCTATACTATTATAGACAAAAGTGTTACCTAATTGAAATCAATTAAAAGTACAATTTTCACAAAGCATCAGACTTGTAGTTTTGTAGAGTAAATATGAGAGTGCCATGATACAGAAAGAATTAGTTCAAAATGAACTTCTGATGCGTATCTTGTAAACAAGCCCAGTGGTTTTGAAAGGTTCAAACTTGCACCTTGTCATCCAATTTAAATTTACTATGAGAAGAGGTTAGACTACTCACTTCTGGTAAAAGTAGGCCCTCAGTACTAATACAAATACGCATGAACACTTGACAGGAAAACCTTTTCTCCTTTCCATAGGAAAATATCTAAAAATGAAAAGAAGTTTCCATGACTTTAATTTTAAAATTGCATCTGAGATTTTACTGTTTACAGGCATTTGTCCTTTCATTTAACTTAGTTTGATCAAACAAATGAACTAGTCTTCTGAAATCTACTAGGTTGCAAAACAGTTTTTAGTTACATGGACCCTAGCTAAAGAGTAAGTGAAAACCAAATATTTATAGCTACGTGGGTTTTGCTCAGGTCAGTTAGGAATTCTTACCCTTCTTGTAAGAGAGTGAACAAAGACCAAACAATATATTTTTCTTTTTACAAGTGTATCTTTAGGGGTCAAGAAAAATAAAAGGAAGAGGAATGTAAGGACATTCCCAGAACTTCACTGCTATAAATCAGGGATATATAACTAGCTAGCCTACTGTTTGCAGTATAGTACTGCAGGCCACACTTATTTATGGTGTATAACTTTTCAAGTCCAATTAGTTTATGTTGTTTTACTAGATTTTGACAGCTTTTATTAGATCAGTAGGATTTGCATATTTCATTGAAACTGTATGCAGCTACAAATAAAACCACAGCTTTAAGAATGCTGAGAATTTCTTAGGAAGGATATTTTCATCTTTAAAGAAAAGCTGTGGTTTTATTTTAACTGCAAAATTCAGACTATTGTTCATATTTATGCTCTCAATATATCCCTTCAACAATACTTCATAGCATCACCATACAGCAATACTTTTATCAGCAGATGCAATGGTCTTTGTGAAGCATTTCTAAAACAACAACCGGCCTCTGTAGCAAAAGTTCTTTCAAAACTTTCTCAAAAGAATGCAGGCAAAAAACAAAAACAAAACATAGAAGTTGGAGCCAACAGCTAAATAATAGTTTTAAAATAGTATTGGGAGCAAGCCAGTATAACAACTGTTCTCGCATAGAATTCATAATCTGTTTTATCCTGTGCTGAATGTCATAAACTGCCTTTCTAACCATGCTCAAAAGTGCTGCAAGCTTATTCAAGAGCAAAGCATGCCTAAACAGCAGTATTATGTCACCTTGTAATTTAAATTTAATTTAATGTAGAGAAATTAAATTGTAATTTACATTTAGAGAAAAGCTGAATGGCATTCTCCAAAGTTCCTTCTCTCTAAAAGATGTACAAAAGTCTGGATGCACACACGTTTTGATAGGAAAGATGCACAATGCACAGACTTTTTTCTATCATGTCACAAAGGATGCCAGATATATCAAACAGTGATAATAAAGGATTATAAACCTTTCAATCCTGTGGCAAACTAGCCTGTGGTGTGTCCTGTATGTCATAGTGTTTAGCAGTGTGCTGTGGTTTAGCCCCAGCCGGCAACTAAGAACCACACAGCCACTCGCTCACTGTCCCACCGGCGGGATGGGGGAGAGAATCAGAAGGGTAAAAACTCATGGGCTGAGATAAGAACAGCTTAATAACAAAAATAAAACAATAATAACAACAAAAATAATATAATTAAAAGGAAAAATAATGAGAAAGAGAGAGAGAGAGAGAGACATGAAAACCCAGGATAGAGCGGGGTAAACAACCAAAGAAAAGCAAAGCAAAGCAAAGCAAAGCAAACGAAACAAAACCAAACCAAACCACAAGTGCTGCAACTGCTCACCACCCGCCCACTGATGCCACCAGTCCCTGAGCCACGATTGCTCCCCTCCCCCCTGCCAACTCCCCCAGTTAATATACTGGGCATGATGTCATATGATATGGAATAGCCCATTGGCCAGTTTGGGCCAGCTGACTGGGCTGTGGGCCCTCCCCTCCCGGCTGCTTGTGCACCCGGCAGAGCACGGGAAGCTGGAGAAGTCCCGGACTAGTGTAGGCACTGCTTAGCGGCACTGAGCCGCTACTTACCAACAACTAAGACATCGATGTGCCATCAGCACTCTGCCAGCTACAGTGAAGAAAATTAACTCTATCCCAGCCAAAACCAGCACACGGTGGGAAGCAGAGTGCTATATCTACTGTTGTAGATGTTGTAAACTTCTCCTATAGGTAGACTATAGCTATGCCATCTTTCAGAGGTGGATGAATGTCTATGGCATCTTAGGACAGGTTGAACAGAAAGTCTGGAGTCCCCAGTCCAAAGCAGGGCTAACTTCAAAGTTAGATCAAATTGCTCAGGGATGTGTCCAACTAAGTTATGTTTTCTAGGCTGGAGACACCAACCTGTTTCAGTGCTTAACCATCTTCATTATGTTACTTTTTTATTATATCTTGCTGGAATTTCCCTTCCTGTAATTTTTGTTCTTTATCTCCCTTCTTTTTCCTTTCTTTGTTCTCTTTTGTCCAAAAGGCTTGCTCCATCTTTACAGCCAACTGTTTTGGAACAAAGAGCAGCAATTAGTTTCTTCCCATGAGTCTTCTCTTTTACAAGCTTATCTTGGCTTCTTGATATGCATTGTATATGTTCAAAACGATGCTCAAGGAATACCTGAGTAAAAATCCTTTATCTATGATAGTGTGGACTCATCTCTATCTAGTGTGGACAGGAGGGGTATACAGTGTCAAGCTCTACCTCTTCTGTCTTGATGGCACTATCATACTATCGCACCATCTCTCATGAGAGGGCCCTCTTTTTAGCCACTTTAATGAAAATAGGTTTTGTACCCACGAAGAGCTCGGACTGCCTCTAAAACAGAGATGACAGATTTAGCCTTAAAGTGATCCTAGATGTAGCAGAATGGACTCATGAAATGAGGTTATGGAAAAAATTATACTTGGAATTGCTTTTAGCCTAGGCTCAGCCAACAGGCAAATACAAAAGGCAAGAGCTGGCACCATATTTCCAGGTTTCTTATGAAAAAAAGTGGTCACTAGAAGCTCTATTATGTTTATAAAAAATGTTAAAAAAAAATGTAGGTGGTGATCCAACTTTTTAGCTGTCTGCAGAGATGCAGGATGTGAACACATGCATACATACTGCTCAGGTGATGTTTTTCTCTAACAGTCTGTCTTTTGCACAAGATCCTGTTTGAAAATAGATGTTTTTACCTATACCTTTGTGTCTAAAGCTTTAAGAAATCTGTATCCAGGGACATTTCCAAAGAGAATGATTCCTTTGAGCAGAAATTTCATGTCGTGTAGGCAAGAACAACCATTTGCCATGTGAAGTCTTCAGAGGTTAAAACTGCCTAAGCAATGCTATTTTTGTAACAACTGCCGATTTTTTTTTAAATGCACTTGTCCAAGCACAAAAAAATTAGACTTTATATTTTGCAAATTATGCATGAAAAGACTGCATATAATATTGAGATAGTAGAAAGAATCTGCATTTGAAAGAAGTTTCAAAATGCTTTTAATAGGGAGGATGATAGAAGGAGAGGGATGAAACCCATACACAATTATTAGTTGAAAAATTATCCCATATTTTCTCCGATATTTATTCCAATGCCAACTGAGTCTGAATAAAAGTAGCATTACTGGCACTAACATATGGCAAGTTCTGAGAGTGTTTCCATGATTGCCACACCAATTATTACTAACCTTTTAGGTAAAGAACAAAAGGCATGAATTTTTTATCCAATTATATATTTTTCCTTTTCTCAATGGTTACATGAATAGTTCTTTCAAATGAATTCTTGTTTTTTTCTTTTTTTTTCCTAGCAATGAAACAATAAGGCTGTGTCTTCACCAAGATGTTACATTGATCCAGTTTGTTCTCTCTAATTGCATTGATTTAATGTTATTGAACTGAAAGCTCTTACTACCACTGTATTGCAGTCTTAAGGTGGATTCTTTTATAATTGACACATCCACTTGCCTCTTTTTTTTTTTTTTTTTTTTAATTTAACCATCATTATGTCCTTTCTTGTTATATACTGTGTGCAGTCTATCACGGAGAATAAACTATCAGCCCAGGGATGCTGCAACTGGGAGTAAAAAATCGCAGACTCTGGTAGACTTTTCCAAGTATCCATTAGTTTGGCAGCATAGTATGTACCATATAGTATACTCATAATATAAAGGAGATTGTACCCTACATGGAGGTTTATAAGGCTACAGCAAGAGTGTTGTAAGCCTTAGCAAATGGGCACATACATGCACACATGAAGAAACACATATTCTGCCAGTCTTATCCTCTCCCCATACCCTGGACACTAACCGTGACACAGCTTCCTCAAAAGTTTGTGCCACTCCCATATGAAGGTCCTGCAAAGTGAAAATATCTGACAACTAACAGACTCCTATTGTAGGACTATGGCATCATGCCAAGCTTTACCAAAAGGCAACTGCTCATATTTCCCTTGCTGCTTTTGTCTGCCACTTGGGAAACTTGGTATTTTATCCAGCTAAACAGGGCACACATTGGTAATGGGAGTGATGTTACTCTGCATGAGTTAAATATCTTGTGGTTTTTTCCATCTTACATATATTAAGTTTGATGAATCCAGTTAAGTTATAAAAGTATGTCAAATGGAGAAGGAAAGATTCATCTTCCTAAAATGTGATTTTCTTGCCCTGTGTGCCATACTTACTTGTTGGCACAAGCGAGGTCTGGCTGACCTTTAAAAGTGGCAGAAATTCAGAACAACCAAGGCCATTGTCTTTGTGGGCTTTGGTCCCACTTTTAATGATCAAATACTGACAAGAAGAATATTGCAAAACCACCTAAACATTTGGTATTAACATTTATTGTTTGTTTTGTTACCATGTTTTCTGTTAGATCAGTTGCTAGAAATCCTGACACTGTCATTTGTGATGCATTGAAGAAGGTGGTGCTGTCTTGTCTGTATCTTTAGAAATTGGGTTTTCATATGGGGGCTACTGGTTGGATGTGCATCTATTCCCTGACTTCACAAAAATCCGAAGACTTCATCAACACGGGAATGTGTTCTCCCACAGTACTTCAAGAAGTGATTGATCACTGTGATCATTGCAATGGTGGGTTATTTAAAAAGATATACAGAGACTCTATCTTCTAACACCTGAGGAATAAATTTTTAATAACACTAGGAGTATGTTCCATTTGCTTAAATAGAGACATGTGGTGTCATGTGAACCTTAAGTCTCCAGTGGGAAGATAGCCATATGGGGCTGAAAGTTATGATACAGAACCTTACCAGTAGTGTCAATAGGCACTTAGGTGGCTATTTCTGGGTAACTGAATCCTACCTTGAGGTCTACTTGTAGGCATCAATGTCCTGGCTAAGATATTTAGGCTATTCTCAAAAATCACAATGAGGCATGATCACCTTTAGGGTGCAAAATATATGACCTATTTAACAGGTTTACTTTGGGATAGGAAGAAGTGGAGTCCAGAACTCTTGGTTCTACAGACTAGATATTCACCAGCTATGGAGGAATTCTAGGGAAATTGGTTCAAATACTGATCTCTACATTGCAAATAGCTATATATGACCAGATTACTCTCACCCTTCTGCCTACTTGCTGGAATGAGAAAGGAAATACTTTTGCCTTGCAGACAAGAGCACAAGTAGAGTTGTGAGACTGTAATAATTTTTGATGGTCCAGTTTACCCCCTGCCTCCGTGCAGTTTGGAGCCTTTCACTGGGCTGATGGCCAAGAGAAAGGAGGCATTTAACTTTACCCTAAGGACCTTCAAGAGTGTCAGTGATGGGTACTTTGGAAGAATGATGCAAAAGTGGTGATGCTGTATGACAAGACACATCATTACATGCTCCGTGTAGTGTCTGCTTCATTTCACCCAACATGTGAAACATGAAGAGAGATCCTGGAGGATATGTCTACTAAGTGGATATGAAGTACTTGGAAGATTAGAGTTGGCTAGAAGGATGCACTGCAAAATGTCCTGCATGATCATTGCAGTGAAGTGCATTGTTTTTCTCTGGAAGTTATAGGGGAGAGTAGGTACGGGTAATAAGTAGGTTGCAACCAAGAAAATGCTAAGGGAGGGGAGCAGGTGCTTCATGACAAGAATACTTGATGACCTGTCTTTCTGTATGACAAAATGAATACCCTGAGGGAATATAAATTATAAGAAACATTGTTTATCCACAAAAACAATAAAAAAGTTCAAACTTGAGAGTAGAGTAACTATGTTGGGATAAGCTTTTAAGTACTCGCAGATGCCTATGAGAAGTGTGCTTCCCTTCTGTGGAATCAGATATTTTGGTGATATTTCAGATCTGGTTTAACTGATAATTGCCATTCCCAGTATTTTGTAGGATTTCAGGACACTTGCATATAGTAAGTGGGAAATGCTGTAAACTAAAGATACTACTCTCACTTGTTTCATCTAAGATTTTTCACCGTGGTGGAAGACATTAAGTATATAAATTTCAAAGCATACTGCATATAGCACAAAGCATATTAAAGAAAACTACATGCTTTTACTTTAAGATATCTGTAGATACATTCCTAAATGTATTCATTCTCCTGGTAACCATGAGTAAGCTTAAGTCTCTACAGAACTCTAGCAATACAAATATTATATTTTAAGGTTATAAACATTTTATAAACTTCAGGAAATTATTCTTTCCTGTGTTTATGGATGTTTCTGTAGGATATGCATTAACAAAGGTAAATTGCATTCAGAATTAATGCTATTCTACCACAGAAATGTTCTCATTTTACTAAGGTAGTCATCAATAGCATTGCCCAGAGCTATCTGCTGTTTGCTCATGTGCTACATATTGCTATAATGTGATTAGGCACCCTTCTGGACTGGGACTATCTCTGCTTGCTTGCTTTTAAAAGGTGAGCATATCTAAGTCTTCCTTGAATCCTCTAGGCACAACATATAAATATTGTTAGATTCCTAGAAAAGTTTATCTTTTCCATCTATTTTGGCTACTCCTCATCTGCAGAAGGAAGAGGACCTGAAAATTAATATGAACATACCCAATGCCATTCTGTAGGGATAGGCCCAGCTTACTGTGCTGCCTTAGTCCGCCTGTTTGGGAAGGTGCATACACAGTGGAGGCCCCAAGATATATGTTCATGTGGAGTAAATCAGGATTTATGGCATATGCTTCATATGATTACTCTGTGAATAGCCTTTGTGATTACTCTGTGAACACTAATTACGAAAGGCATATGCTATGCCACTGATTGTGAAGGAGGTTTTGAAGGCACATGAAAGTATCTGCTGCAGTATAGACATAGCAAGGCCCCAATCTCAGTACAAGATCAGATACTTTACTGTTCTAGCAAAGTGTTTCAAATAAGCTGTAGAATTTATTTCCTTTCCCTGTAGGTAATAATAAACAAGTGACATGAAGCTCAGTGCAGCATTAGTGTCTTTAAGTGGCAGATAAACAAATAAGCATTAGCTAGTTAAATAAACACACTAAACAGCCATGTTTTGCTTCAACAAAGTATATTGAACAACGTTGTCCTTTAGGGGTTATATAAAGTGGAACTAAGCTACTAAAAATGTAAATTTATTCCTCAACATATTGCTGTTCAAACTGGGAATATTCAGATGTCTCTAAGGCCTTTCTGGATAATTTTATTAGTTTATGACCACAATACTTCATGGCCAAATAATAATGTTATTTTCTTAAAATGAAATCAGAGTAAAGCAATTTTTTCCTATTTGACAGTCTGGAGGTCCCAAAGTCCTCTTCTGCTTGTCACCTTAATTCACCTGATTTCAGCCCATTTAAAGTAATATATGGTGTCAGAATACAGGGAAATACAAACCAAAGTTAAGTAATTGCTAATGTCATTTCTAATAGGTTTTTATTGTAGTTTTGTATTATATGAAGATTATAAAATGTAGGACCAGCTTGAGATACTTTTGCAGAGCAAAGTGAGAGAAATTTTGAACTTAATGAGAGTTTTACAATTAACAACAGTAGAAACAAGACCTGAATTTGATATTCCAGAGCCAGAATTTATTCTTTCATTTATTTATTCACTCATTAATCCATTCATTGAAAGTATTCTCACTAACTTCCTTGCAGTGCATGTTATAAGGAAGAACTATAATAAGGATGGAAGAACATGTAATATAGTAATATATGTATTACTATTTTGTTAAATATACATCTGATTTGTAGACCATTATGTCTTGATATCTGGTGTAATCTTCAAAATAAGACCACCAGGAAAACTGTTTCTACTCATGTTCTGAATGCCAAGGCGGCATTACTTATAGAGAAGAAAAATAAGGTTATGATTGCAAACCATGTTAAATATTTTCTTTTTTAATAAGCTTAAGGCAACCAGAGAAAAGAATTGTGTCACTGCCAGCCAAGACGAGACACAAGATGTGTCACTAGTGCGCACTTGCCACCCCCTCCTCCCCACACACATTTGAAGAGGAGGGGACACACTGGGTTAGATGCAACTAGATGATTTCAGCATGACAGTCAAATATTTTATTTTCTTCACATTTCTGAAGTCTGTTTTCTGCATTGGTGGTTAATGTAATGTTAATGATTATGAAAAGCAATAGTAAAGCCTCCTATGATCTTATAACGTTGTAGGACATTATTAGTTTTAGCACTCAAAAAAGTGCAGAAGAGACTTTCTACATTTAGAGCTTGTTTAGCCAGTGAGCTAATACAAAAATGCATACATAATTATCTGCAACAGCTGTGTTCCAAACATTGCCAGAGATAAGTGAAATTATTCCCATTGTGTCTAATTCTCAATTTTGTACAATCTTCCCCCCCCCCCCCCCCCCCCCCCCGGCAAACTGCAAAGACTGAATAAAATGGTTAAGTAAGTATGATGGAAAATGAGTAGAAGATTAGTTCCTCAGATCTATAGATGTAACCTGCTGGTAGTCTAAAAGCAGTTCTTAATTTGAGAAGATATATACATATTAAAAATACTGCCCACAGTTGCAAAAACACCACCAAAAAAAAAAAAAAAAAAGAAAACCAGAAAAAAATTTAGTAGCATTCAGGCTACTTAGAGGATTTATTACTTCATGTCAGATAAAAATGGCTGTGAGCTTTTATTAAAAGGGAAAAAAAAAGAAAAAAGTTTCCTCTTGGTAAACAAATATATGCTTAGTATCTGACCCTTTTTGCCTTTGACAAAGACATATACATGCAAACAAAAATATTTCTGGTTTTGTTTTTCTCCCAGATACAAGTTTCTCCAGAAAGTCTGTTGCCATCATTCATTGTTTTCACCCCATACTGAGAAACAAAGACCAGACTATTTACTGCCCTACTGTCCAAAGTCATCTTTCTTTGGTGAACTGTCAGGAAAATGTTAGAAGGCACTAAAATCTGGGAATTTCTAATGATTCTAATTGATTTTTTTTCAGTTTATATTTATATTCCACATTATAAAGGAACAGCATCAAACCCAAGTCTTTGTTAAGCTCCCTAACTGTTGCAACCTAGACACAACTTAACCTTTGATCAAGTTCTCAGGCTGAATTTCTCCATTCTTTTATTTTTTAAGAAAAAGTGTATTTCATATCCACAGCCATAGTATCTGAGTGCCTCCTCATAGCCCATCATGGTGTATTCATGAAGGTGTCAGTGTAACACAATACTCTGATCTGGGATCCACACTTCAGAAATTATGTTGACAAATTGGGACGCATTCAGGAAATGACCTACAAGAATTATCAAGGTCTGGAAAGCCTCCCATAAAATAAAGAAACTCTGCATCTGTTTAATTTGTCTAAGAGATTAAGAGCTGTCTTGATCATATTCTACACAGGGAAGGTATTTTAGATAGTAGATTAATTTTTAATCCAGCAGAAAAAAGCATGAAAGAATCCAGAAGTTGAAAGCTGATAGATGTCACATTCAGCCTAGAAATGAAGTGAAAATATATAACAATGAAATAAATTAACCACGTGAACAATTTACCTTGGGGTGTTGTATATAATCCATCAGTGGAAGTTTTCAGTTTTGACTTCTTTTCTTTTTAATGATGACCTACAGTTAAAGCAGAAGTAATGGGATCAGTGCAGAACTCATTGCATGTGGTTCTATGTGCCACATTATGCTGGAGGTCATGAGATGATCTTCATTGTCTTTCCATTTTCAAAATTTATTAATATTTCCCATGCAGGAAAGGTATTCCCTCCTTTTTCTTCCCCTCCTGAAGAAGTGGATTTTGTTTTTTAAACAACAATTTTTGATAGGTTGTACTGGTGTGTTCTGTGCCATGCATTTTCATTAGCAATAACCATAGCAAAGGAGTATACATAACAATAGCACTGAAAAATGGAGTGTACATAATGGTAGCAATGGAAGAAATTAAGGCTTGTAGTGTTGTTTGGACACTGAGAAAGTTCCTTGCTGACTGACTCAGCTACTCCTCAGTATCTTACACAAACATGTGTCACCCACCTTGTGAATTCCCGACTGTGACATTTCCTTGCAATGTTCAAATTTTATATTCAGCAAGTGAATTTTTTTTTTTTCACTTACAGGAAAAAAATACATTTTTAAAGTTTTCATTTTTCCCCCCTAAAGTTCATGTAGTAAATGTGCATATCGGCACAACCTGATTTGTTCACATGGTTCTAACAGCTTATCTTGTGACTCAAAATTTGGGGTTTAGCCTAGTCAAGAAAATTATGCTGTCTAAATACTTGTCTTTAATATTCTCTCCTAACTTGAAGCCTGGGGACTACATTTCTGGAAACAAACCACAACACACAGAAGGTTCTTCCCAAAGCAACCTGCAAGTTTGGCAGAATTCCTTTTACACCCCCATGGGCGGTCTATGTACTTCATTAATTTCCTGAACTCCCTTAACAATATAATGCAAATGTACTGAGTCTTGGACTTGCTTTCTGCATAGCTGCACCCTGTGCTGTAGTTATTTCTCCTTCACTTCTCTGTGCTAGCCTTTCAGAAACTGTAGGCCTCTTCTTTGGCAGTCCTCTAGAACCAACACTGCCCTGATCATCCCAGACTTTGTGATTTGGTTTATAGCTAATTTAGTACTAAGTGATTCCCCAGAACTTCTTAAGGTCTGTTACAGATTTGGCTTAAAGGGTACAAAGGCATTGTAATATTTAAACAAGTGTTTCACAGTCCTAATTTTATAGTGTGAAGTCAATCTGGATGACAGTTCCCTCACTAGAACAGTATTTTTCATGCTGTCCTAGTGATCGCCCTGGACTATTTAACAGTACAAGTAATAAGGTAAGCTAGTTAAGTGACTGGGAGCAATCATCTGAAAGTAGAAAACTGGATGTTCTGAATGTATGCTGAAATATCAGATTTTCTATGCTGAGATCTGGTATGGAGAAGGGTAATAAAGCTGACTACTGTTACAAGGAGCTCTAATAAACCAGCGACAAGCTATCATAACCCATAAATCTCTGAGTCTCTAAGGACTCTTTCTTGACAGCAAATATTGATCACAGCCGTGGACCCTTTTCTAGTGAGAAAGGCAATTGTTTACTGTATTCCTAGAGTCTGATCTTGTCATTTCAGGGGAGAAGGTATTGTGAGGAGCTGGGTATATTTAGCAGACCAGTATAATTTGCTTGAATACCATTTGGCCAGCCTTATGAATGGTGAGTGGAAGCTGGCTTGCATTAGTAATTTTATTATGTGCAATTTATCAAAGGATTTACGTGACAAAATATGCTATATGTAAGAGGAATCCTATCTGCCTTGTCCCCTTAAAAGTGGTATTTAAAATCCACTCAAGTTCCATAAAATGATTGAATCTGCTTATTTTTCAGGACTCCTAACCCAATGTAAACACCCATAATTCAGTAACACCAGTGCATAATTTAGGCATCTCTCCTTTAGGGAAGAGGCTACCAAGATGTTTAGGACTTAGGGCACATGGCCTATGAGGAGAGGCTGAGGAACTTATGTTTGCTAATGGTAATTGTGGAAGTGAGTGTCTAATTTCACCCTACAGGTACTTGAATGGAATTAGAAAGATGATGGATCTAGTGTCTCCTCAGTAACAACAGTGGCAAAACAAGGGACAGTGATCATATGTGCTTGGGAGGTTCCTGCTGACCATTAAGAAAATCTTTCGCCCTGGAAAGGTGGTTCCATATTACACCAGTTTATCCAGAGCTGTGGAGCAATCCCTATCCTTTGAGCTTTCAAGATTTGGTAAGTCAAAGTCACCAGCCTATTGACCTGTGCTGTCAATAGGGCTCCTCAGAGATGAGGCAGGACTAGATGAAACCCAGAGATCCTCTTCATTTGTCTTAGGACAAATCTTTAGCAGATTTCTCTGATTTTGTGAACCTCCACTTTAAATTATATGTATAGGCAGCTGGAAACCCGAAGAGTTGCATCAGTCCATCAAAGACAGTATTGAACTTTTGCCTTATAATATGGCTTTATAGCATTCACTCAAGAAGTGGGAACTCTGTTCCTTCTGAAAGAAGTTGAATTCTCTTTCTTGTACATGAAAAATTATCTTCACCAGTAGACAATGATGAATATGTTTGTCATCCCTTGTCTTGAAAGAGAGTAACTGGACAGGTCGGACTATGAATATAGCTTACTATCCATAAATATATGTATTCATATATAATGGAATATGCAAAAACTTTGGTTCTGGATTAGTGGTTATGGTACTAGAAATATCAGAAATGTGGTTCTAGATTCCATCTTCTGGCACATATATAATTTTTAACATTAGAACATCTCCAAATTTGTAGCTAAAATAAACCAAAAATTAGTATGAGTATAGGAGCCAGGTCTCTAGATCTCCCCATCTCTCTACCTGAATACATCAAGCTCTAGGGAAAAATCAGGCTTTTCCTGTCTGGTTACCTTCTAGCTACACAGTGAATCTGTTTTAAGAGGAGATACGGAGACTGTAGGCACATGAATTCATGGATAAGGATTTTTTTTTTTTCTGTGGACTGCATAAATATTATATTACTGCTTACTTTCTAAGGGAACGAAGCTACTTACCTGAAAGGCATGGTGGTCAGGGAAGTGGCACCTAATATTTCTTAAGAGTTCCTCTGTGGATGCATGTGATTTCCCTATGTAGTGACCAAATTGGGTGGGTTAGATTATTCCTTGCAGAATTCCAATACACCCTCCTTTCATCAGTGATTACACACAGAATTTGGGTCATTATGTTAGCCAGACCATATCACCTCTCCCTCTCTCTTCTGCCTGCCATCCTCACATATTCACGACCTCTAGGACAAAACATTAGTGAAAACACATCTCTGTAGACAATAGGTTATAAGGGAAAGGAGAAAGCTTCAGTTCTATTCTGTGTTCTAAAAACTGTTTCTTCATTTTAAGTGAAACTGTCATTGTGAAATATGACTAAATTGTTCTTGGAGCAAACTAATTCCTCACATTCTTGACCTCCTCAGGTGAGCACCCTAACAAGTAGCATGCAGACAAACAAACACCTCTGGTGCTTTTATGGCCCAAGATATCTTGAAATATATTCTGCGTGGTGGGACAAAGTCTGGTACAACAGGAACAACAGACTCATATGCATGCTAGACCTATATCCAGACTATGCTACAGGCTGGTAGCTATAGTACTTCTCATAGGTGATATATGTGGACCTGAACCTCAGAAAGCAGAGGGGGATATAGAATCAGTTGCTCCTCACTGGATGTTATAAAATATGGGAAGCAACAGCAGTTTCTTCAAGTCTGTTCCTTCTCCACAGTCTTTTAAAAGATACAGCCACTGCAATTGCTTTTGCTAAGGAACTTGAATCTTCAGATTTGTGATAGGTGCCTCTGAGCTCAACTCCTGAACTGAATCCTTAGAGGACTTTGTAAGAGAAATGTCTACTTTCTGGGTCCTTACTAAGCTTATGCAATAATCAGATTTTTCAGACCTTTCAAGAGACAATTTTAGGTACAGAGAATGACCCTGAACACTCACAAAATTTTCATGTCTAAAGTGGACACTAACAAGTTTAGATGACTGAACGATCATTAGGTTATAGTTGAGCACTGGGGTCAGGTAGATTTAGCAGCCTAAATCTCACTTTAAGAATATAAATACTTTTGCCTATCTGGACTTTATACTTTAGGATTTTAAAAGAGCTCAGCACCCTGCTGCTCCCAGCTAGAGCCTTGGATACTCTGCTGGATATTAGCTCTTCCTATGCTATGCTGCACATAGATAATCTACTTGACAAGAAGTCGCACTGACTGACCCTCCTTGAGGACACACTAGTCCTTCACTTTTATTCCTCCTACCTCCTTGTTTAAGACCACTAGTCCTTTTTCTGTCATATTCTCAAATTTCCTATGTACCACTGGGTTTAGCTATTGTTTTGTTTTCGTTTGTTTGTTGTTTTTTTTTTTTTTTCTTTTCCTGCTTTTCCTTCTTGTCCATGCTGTTCGGTATTAGCCATTATACTGGCACCGAGACATATTAACAGCACAATGATGATTTTCCTTCTTATTCCACTTACATCCCCATTATGTGACTTAGACACTACTGATCTGTGAACTACTTAAAACCTAGCTGTTTTTATACTGTTTACCTTTATTAAAGACTCCACCAAACTCCTGAACTGGGACCCCTGGCAAACCTCTTAAGACTTCATTTTCAATAAACTATTTTAATAATTAGTTTGCTAAATAGTTTTGTATCAGTTATTGTACTTTATAGTCACATATACCTTTAAGGGTTAAATTATTGTTTATACCACCACTGTTCAGCAGGATAGGCAGCAAATCGCTTGAATCATGTCTTATTAGATAAGAAAATAAACTGACTTTAAATAATAAAAGCTTCCCCCTCACACAGTACTTCATTTCTAGTAAAGCTAGTTTATATCACACAGATGTGCAAATAAATTCTATACAGAATGAAAAATGAACATATAAAACATATTTCAGAGATTGACTGAAAACTGTCAAATCTCTATAGTAACACTATCCTTATTATGTTTTTATGAGAGAAATTTTCTCCCATAAACTCTGATAATAATAAAAAACTACAATTTTTTGAAGGTTTTTTTTTAAATATTAGGAAAAGAAAGTTACAGCAGGGAAGATCATATATGAATGTATTCCTATAGCCATGTGCACACGCTATGGATAATGTAAGTTTGACCATTTTAACCAGTACAAAGATGAAAATCTTGCCTGTCTTTGTCCTTGTATGATTTTTCCCAACAAACTAGACATGCCAGATTTTCTTTCATTCAAAGTTCAATCATCGCATTGCTGTTTACCACTAAAGCCTGGACATTTAATTTGAAATTTGTTTGGTAGATTTAATAAAACAGAGTTTACACTCTGAGTTTAGTTGATTTTGTTGTTTTAACATAAAGGACTCTGTTGTACCATGCATCATGAAAAATGTGCTTTTTTATAATGTTTCTGCCTGTTTTTATGAAATCCTGAATCTATGTGCAGAGCTGCAATTTATTAAATGTCATGGATGGGTCATCTGACCAGTAGTTTGAGCAAGAAATTCATATCCCATGATTCTGAAGGCTGAAAGGTTAATACACAACAGATGCTGCTTTGGAGGAAACCATTACAGGCAATGCTTTTCAATCAATGAGATGCTATTATGAGCAATAGAGCCAATTTCTTTTAATCAATGAACCTTTATTATGACATTTACTAAGAGAAGCTCTATGCAGTTCTTATAAACCATTC
Source organism: Morus bassanus (assembly GCA_031468815.1). NCBI lineage: Eukaryota > Metazoa > Chordata > Aves > Suliformes > Sulidae > Morus > Morus bassanus. The sequence goes on along the minus strand of CM062567.1, from coordinate 13,392,272 downwards.
TGCAGACTTCTAAAAATAATTCCTTTTGGTTTTGAAGCCTTTTTATTGTTTCTCTAGTTTTGTTCATTTTAAGGTAGAACACTGGATTTATACTCTACTTTCCCAATTAAAAAAGAGCAAAAGAAACATGGTACAAAACATGCATTTAAACCTGAATTGCAATACAGGCCGTATGTGAGTCCTGTTAGGGAGTGAGTTGCAGGGAGTGCTACCACATGGCTATGAAAACCTATCACAAGCAGCTCAGCCCACACACTTTGAATAGATTTCATTCAGCAAGAGGGCTGTGAACATCATAAAAATATAAGAATATTGTTAATATTAATAATATATTTATAATGTGAATACTTTAATCATATTAAATTTGGAAAAATATATATTTTTCCTTTCCTGTTCACATCTTGACCTGAGCACAGATAAATTAATCTATTGGTCCAGTTTGTCTTACATTATTTTCTTGAATAAACATTTTTCACATACACAGAATAGCTAGGCCCCATATACTTTTTTATAAAGAAGAATCACTTTTTTTAGCATGAAAGAAGTATCCTTGCCTTGGGCTTAAAGTACAGGAGCTGGATGATTTTAAATTATAAATTAAAGAACAATCTCAACATCTGCATGTGATACAGAAGTGCTATTTCTTATGCGAAGGAAAAGCCATGCTGTCATGTTCACTGTTGTTTTCAATATTTCATTTTTAAGATGGTGGGACCTAGAGGTGAACACTGAATTCTCGAGTGATAGCTTGTAAAAATCCTAATTGCTTTTGCCCAAACATGACTTACTGGTTTCAAAGGATGCTACTGCTATAAAGGCATGTAGCTGATCAAACAGTGAAAGGGATAGATCCGACCCTTCTGTCACTTCTGCTGGTAACAGTGAAGTCAGCAAAGCTGCATTTTTTACTTTTTCATATGGAAAGACAATTAGATTGCATTTGTTCATGAATAAATAAAGTCATTACTGTACAAAATGAGTTTATTGCCATGGTTAAATGCTTCGTGAGGAATCACACTCCCAGTACTTTTAATTTGGCTTCCAGAGGTTTTCTCATTTACCCTTCATGAATCCCTTAGATTTGTGAAGGACCCTGGGCGTTTGGCAAGCGCACATGTGACAACTCATCTGTGCACATTCAGACTGCAGCAGCAGTTGCGTCTCTGTTCTCTTTGAATCAGTGTCACAGCAGAAGAGTCTTGCAGCTGGACATCTTTGTCCAAAGCCACTCACTGCTTTGGACTTGCTCATTTTCAACCAGCATCTGTAACCTCTCACAGGTTATGTGATGCTTTATGGACACCTACATGTTTGTCTCTCCCCCAGCCTGTAAGTCTTTAGGCTTCGGTTTCATTTGCTTCCATCTTACCGTTGCTAAAGATGCCAGCTTCCAGAAGTAGAAGCAGAAAATATTCTGAATTCCATGAGATAAAGAAAACTACAGAAAATGAAATTTTAGTTTTAAAGTATATCTTTTTACAGCTCTTCTAGCACTTACACCTCTGCTGAGGTTATCATCTATGCTTATTTGAGCATCCAGAAATTGAAACATGTAGAGACAAACCAAGATACTACTGTCCAGTCTATTTTACCTTTGTTAGAATAGTGGCATACATGATGAATGAATTCAGCAGGTTGAGGCCTCCTGTGGCTAGTCATTATCTACCAGAGTAAGAATAAAGAATGGTTAGAGATGTCAGTACCTTTTCTAGCTTTCTAGTTTACCACCCAGATCCATTACTTCTATCTGTCAGAAGTTTTATGGCCTAAGTACATGCTTACAATGCAGCATGGCAGGTTAAAGTGTAAAGATTTTAAGTTTCTAACTATCTAAATAATCCTCCTCTGGTGCCATTTTAAAAAGAAAAATGTCATCTAGCTTTGCTTTTACATTCAACATATGGGGCTGGAGGAGCAGTGCGTGCCCTGAGGCTAACTGGCTGCAAGTGCTGAACCACAGTAATTACGTGGCAGGGGACAGGCAGGAAGGTTTGAAGCCTGGTTAGATGGTTCTCTCTTCTCCTTCTTGGGAATATCTCAGGGTGGGTGTCCTCGACAATTCATGGCCTGTGATCAGCAATGTCTCACATTTTATTAATCAGACCATGTTTTCCCTTCACTTTTTCATTCAGCATCTGTTGACTGATAGTGGAAGGCAGGCTGTCGAATTGGATTATGAGAAATGCCCATGTCTGCATCTCTCTTGTATCTGAGCTGTGTGCCTCTCAGTCACCTAGCAAGGAGCTATGAGGCTTAAAACCTCAGGGTTGACAGGGAGTAGGTTAATATAAGTTTACATACAGCAAAGGGAAGGAGTAAATTTGGACACATCCATGGAACTAAACCTCTCCCAGAAATCTATTGTCATTAGTGCCTAAAGGCTTCATTAAACCTCTGTTTATCCTGGCACTTATGATCTTTTCTGTCAAATGTAGCCTTCGAAGAATGTCTGCAAGCCATTAACAGTGCTGTATTGCATGACTGCACAGTGCTCAATTTACTGCACACACTGTAAGAACAACAAAACGCTTCTTAATATATTTGCCTGTCTAGAAAGCATCAGTTTCATTTAGCCAGTAACTTCACTTTTTTCAGTTTGTTTCTATGTTAAATTCAAGGTGTTGTCTCTCATCTGTTAAGCTCTACATGGCTTGTTTCTTGGCCTCAACCAAGGCAGCTAAAGTCAAGATTGTCACATCATGTTAACAGCCTTTCCAAACTGCTGGACACCACTCTGACTTGAATTGAATCACCTACAAAGGGAAATTCAGTTACAACAGTGGCTAACAGCTGGAATTGCAAGTCTAGACATGTACATAGAAATGTTCCTGGAAGTCTGGATACTGGCATTAATGTTTGTGGTTTTTTTGTAGAATACAACAGATAATCTTGAAGTGAACCTATTCTCCAGAGCAGAATGTCTACTGAAAACATCCTCAGTGAAAGAACCTGGGAATGGCAAATGGGGAAAACTGAACCCTCCTTTTTTTTTTTTTTTTTTCAAACAGCACATAGAGAATATGATATTATTTAATCATTTTACTGTATTTAGAGATATCAACAAAATAAGTGGATTTTTAGTAACTACAAATATAAGAAAATAAAAATTGGATAGATTCTTGGTATTGCACTGTTGAGGAAGCAATGTGAAACAGAAAATAATGCCTCTAAAGTACAGTTTTCCTAAATTTTTCCTTGCTTAAGTTTCACCATCACTGACATTTACTTAGAGTGATCATCAGCTCCCAGTGGAGCATGCATAAGCACTGTTCACCAAACACTTTGTCGTACAGTGCACGCAGTTACAGCCACCTGACCACAAAGAGGTGCCCATTAACCATGAAGCAATGAGCTGCAGTGTCATCTGAGCATCTCAAGAGGAACAAGCAGAAGCTGGTGAAACATAGCTGCACCTTAGCTGTATTCATATACAGATTAGAAGAAATGAAAGACACTGTACCATGAGAAAAAAAAAAAATAAAAAAACCCCCCAAAACTGACACAAAAACATTAAGTGAAAAATTGTTTTATAGGTGGAGATAATGAAAGGCTTTGCATATGTGAAAGGGGGTCAGAAGTTTATTTTCTTTTCTCACCTAGAACAAACTTTTTTATTTTCTTGCCACTCCACAAATGGTCTTTGTAAAAATACCCAACAAACTATACGGCGAGTTTATTTATTGTCTGAACCTTTTTAAAATTATATTCTCTTGAGGACATGTTACAGGTAATAAAGCAGGAGAAAGTGGCCTTTTCTGCAGCAGTAACTTAGAGACAGAGTTTTATGAAAAAAAGGAGAGGGGAAACTCAAACAATATGGTCATTTTTGGTCAGAACCATAGTGAAATAGAAGAAAAGAGTAGCAGCCATATTTTTTGAAACACTTTTTTTCCAAGCCAGAAGCTTTATCCTGTTTTTTAATGTGCCTGTGAACACACCACTGATATTTAAGGCCTGGATATTCAAACAGTCCCATCTATTTCAGGGGTACTTGCTTTCACACTAAAATGCTACTGACACAAAGTAGGACTTCAGGAACAACCAGCTACTCAGATGTTGTTAGCAGGTGTCTAATCAGATTTTACTAATTACTTCCTATTAAATTGAATTGAAAGTTAAAAATATACTACAATTAGAGACCAGAAATAGAACTAGGGCCACTGAAATTATCCTTGTAGCAATATTGTCTAAATTTACGTCTAAACCGTGTATTAGAATTACAATGTGAAATACTGTACACTTCTGATCAGAGAATACAAGAAATATTTTGTTACAGTCCAGAAACTGTCTCTTTTGGAGTATAGTTCCCATGGAGACTTTTGGCCCAAGGTGTCCTATGGGCAAGCTGCATGTTGAGATGTTCTTTAGCTATGTGGCATAACAGGACTATGCAAAACCAGCAGTCATGCTTAAGAGAGGAATCACAGATCTGGAAGGAAAATGGACGTAAGGTGATCTGTGATACTTTTCAGCCTGGAAAGTAATTGGGTACTTAACATAAGTATATTTGTTGAGGTAAATTTACTGCACTTACCAGCTTTATAAATTTCCAGAAACTCATTGCAAAGTGAGCAACCCAAACATGTTAGCACTGGCTTTGACTCGGTACGGTCAGAGCCAACAGACTTTGGCTGTTGACATTAAAAGGCTCAGGAACAAATTCATAACATCTAGTAGTATCTTGATAAGAGCAAACAGAAAAAACTACTTAGCCCAGGAGACCATAACAGGTATTCTGGGAGTCGTATTGCTAATGGCAAGTCAGTGAGGACTGCGGCAAAGGCTTGATTTGCTCTTCCTGTACAGCAACTTAAAGAACACTGTCCTGCTACTGATGTCAGTGGACTTGGGCTTGTGTAATTGTAATGGATGGAGGGATCATGCACAAGCCAGAGCTTGGTATCACCTAAAGACTGCCTTAATTGGGCTGGTTTTTTTTTTTGTAGAAATTCTAAGATTCTTTTTTACTGTTATGAAGTTGGCCTTTTGTAACACTAGTTTTATGGCAATTTGAACATTATCCATAATTATTATTGCTATTGCTATTACGATTATGATTATTGTTTGGCAGACTTCCTAACGTAAATGAATATTTTCTGCTAGAAAAGCTGACAGCCTCTCTTGCTGACTTACCAGCAAGACTGCAGTGATAAACTCCAGCAAGGATGAACTGGATTTCTGGTTTTATTAGTTTAGTGTAGGTGACCTAGTCACAATAAGAATTTCTATGAAAGTGGTGAGTATGCACTGACTTAAAAATAGATATAATGTCTATCCCCATGTGACATGTTTAATGTTGATAAAGCAGTGGTATGAGGCAAATGTGAGTTCAAGTTCATGTCTATGTACAAAAGGACCCCCTACCACTTTCTACTGTTGTAAGTTGTTGTAGACAGAGTTGTATCTTTATTCAGTTTGTCTAGATCTTTGTGCACTAGATACTGATCCATAATTAGTGCAAATGTGGGACAGCTTTAACTGAAAAAAATGAAATAGTGTATAGGCTTGGCATGCATTTTATGTGCGATCTGTTGCTGCTAAGCTATAAAGAAACTTTCCTGAAAGAGTGCTCCCAAAGGGCAGCAGATTTCGGAGTAAAATTTCAGCTTTTTTTACTTTATACTGTTCAAAAAGTCATAATTGCATAAAAGAAAAATTTGAAATGTGTAATGGACATGGGGGCTTGTCTGCTTATTACAAATTTTAAATTTCTAGCAATTACCATGGGAAGATATAAACAACCAAAAAAAGTATGTGCAGCTGAAAACAAGGAGATATAATGCAAGCTGTTTTATAATATCTTCTGGCTGTTCCTGTCATAGTTATTTTTCAACAAAACCAAAGTATGATAATAATAGTAAGAGTAATGTGTATGTGTAAATGAAATGGTTACTGTGTATGTATTACACAGCTAGCTCTGTGAAGAGCAACTGAACAGACCTAAATCGTAACAGGATCAACACGGGAAACATGAAGATTTATTCAAGGGAGAAGGGGGAGCAGACATTACGATGTCAGGGAAAAGGCTAAGGGGGCTGTCATACACATATCTTGACTACCACAGGCCAAGCATGACAGGACTGACTACATCCCTGTAGCAATGTCCATTTTCCACCCACAGCACAGCTATGTCCATGTGTGCTATGATGTCTGCAAGAGAGATACTCCTGATATTCAATAGTTTAAGAATAGCACAAGACTCAAGGGGCTGTTCCTCCCTGACTCAGCCTTAATTAGGAAGCCTAATTTTAAAATTGTTTCCTAGGCAAAACTTTCCTCAATATAGGTAGCTAAAAAACCCTAGGTTTTTATACCTTAAGCTACTGATTTCTGGGGGAGAGAATTTATCAAAAAGACATTCTTTCCAAACCAGGGAACTAGTTGAACTCTCAGAATTCTCTATGAGCTAATAACATTTAATGCAGATCAAAGTGCCTTGGTCATATTTTTAAAGTGTTTTTTAATTATGACTTTTCTCTTTTTCCCTTTGATACTTAACGTCTTAGTTTAAGTTTATAAGGAAATTTACAAGCTGTCTTCACAGGAAAAAGCTGTTATTGAGAATTTGTATTCCTAAATATATTAACAATGAGAAAAAAAATCTCAAAATTACAAGCAGTTTTCATGATGTTTAATAAGTATTTCCTGAGGAAAAAAAAAGTCAGGAATTTTTTTTACTTTTTTTTGTCAGGGATTCTTAATTTTTAAATTTATGATCTAGAGCGATGGCAACAGGTAGTTAAGCTACTACCAAAATAAACCCAAAGATTTTTAAAAAGCATATCCAAACTACCTAATCAAAGAAATGAGTTAAATCTGCTGGAAAAGTAGTTTTAGATTTTCCCCAGTTCTTTCTTTTTTTTTTTTTAGTGAAAAGATTATTAATTGGAAGCCTTTTATTTAACAAAAGAGTGTAAGCAGATACATTTTGGAAAAATTTTATATTCTACAGATAAAATGATTTTCGAAGCTGGACATACAAGTAAACAAGTAAAAGGCTTGAATTCCCTTTTGATGAAATTTCAAATGCTAGATGGTATTCTGTCATACTTCAAATTTGAGCAAGTTTAATTATTTCTAAGCATTTGAAGGACTGTTAGTAAATCTTTGCTAGGTGTTTTAGAAACAAGAGTGTCACAGAAGTAGACTACAGCAATTAAGCATTTTGAAGTTATAAATTAAATTTTTCCTGTTGAAACATGAAGTGGTCTCAAATAGTTTTTATAGACATTTATTCTACATGTGTGCTCAATACAGTGTTAGTGGTGCATAAGGTTATAGGAGACCTGTTAGTTTTGGTATAAGTAAAAAATTAAAGCAAAGAAGTAAGAAAGCAGGAAAGAGATGACTGTAATCTAAATAAAATCTGAGTGTTGTGCAGTTTATCACTGGAAACTTTGGCTATAAAATTTTGGCTATAAAAGCATGAGTACTTTTGAAAAGGACATCTGACAGCCAGACATCCAAGTTGTTGGATGAAACTCTGTTAAAGGAACAACTGCTATATGAAATGCAAAAGGAGGGATTAAGGTCATTTGAGTACTGTACCTAGGTTGTTAGAGATTACATTTTTCTAATTTAAGATACAGTATATGTTTCATTCTGAGTCATGGAGGGAGAAAAGTAGGGATATCTAGTTAATATAAATTGCTAGGAATGAAAACCGGGGGGGAGGGGGGGGGAGATCCCCACTGCCTTTGTCTTAATTTCCATCTGCACTTAAGAAGAAAAAGAGTGAATATAATTGCTTTAAAGGAGTATAAGTGAAAGAAGATAAGTTAATACTAGTTATGAAGCAAGATTAAAGAATTTCAGCTTTTTTTTCTCATTTAAGAAGAGGAGACTTCACAGTCACAAAGCTGAAGTTTCTAAAATTATGAAGAGTGAAGATTAGCAGAAGCAAAGATCAAAACATTAAGAGAAAAATGAACTTACAGAATTGGCAAAAGGAAGAGAATATATACAGAACTATTTCAGATAAATAGTGCTGTTCCTACAGAACCTTTTACCAGAGAAGGAGACATGCAAACTCAGGAGAAGAGAGACAGTCTTCTAAGCCAAAAGTCGGTGCAATTTAATATAAAGAAAACCAGAACTGAAATTTAGGTTTGGGAACTGAGTCTGGACAAACTGATAACCAAGAGATGCTTTCAGCTAAAACTCAAACAAACTTTTTCCAGTGTCTGAAAAAATAGAGAAGGCTTGGTTGTTTGTTTGTTTTTTTTTTTTTTCCTCTTTACTCATTTTTCCCCTGACATACATAGCTTTTCTTGTGTTTAATAATATTTGATTCCCAAAGTAGGCTTGCTGCAGTCAGTCCTGAGCAAGAAGGTCAAAAGGATCCATTGGTATCTGCAGTAGTATATAGATAATAGCTGAAAGCAGATCATCACTATTTCTGGAAGGATGGGAACATAATGGGGAGTAGTAGGAGAGAAAATAAATTATTTAGAATACATTAGAATACATATATTTAGAATAAATTATTTAGAATACATTTTTGTGTTATTTGAATTAGGAAGTATTGTTACCTCATAAAATGCTGTTGGTTTTTCCATTCTGACGGCTTTTGTGCACATGGGTGGGCAACTGGATATTACAGGTCTAAATACTTTAAATTTTGATTTATTCTTTGACTTTAACAGTTACTGCATAGCAAGAGGTACTAATGTGTTCCTGCACAACCTTTCTACACTGGCACGAAGCAGTTTCCTAGTAGAAGTTTGCTGCTATTTTAAAGAGAATGTGTAATGCTGTGGTGATACCACATCTCAGGAATACCTGAGATTCTCACATCTCAATAAATGAAATAGTAGATTGAAAAAGATAAAGTGAATGGTGAAGAGGATGACAAAAGATAGAGAATTCCCTATTTTTACAGCAGGGACTATTACAATGAGTCTGGAAAGTCTCAGTCTCAGTCTGGGAAGAGATGGCTAGAAATATGAGATGACTAGAGGAAAGAAATTAGGGGCATGAAGAGTCTATTTAGGAAATTATTTAGTCACTGCTTTCCCAAGAGAGATCAAGGGGATGGAGATGAATTGTATAAAATTGTCAGGTAGCCATTAAAACAAATGTTTTTCTTTCAGCACCACTCAATTACACCATGGAACATTTTGTCACAGTATATTCTTGATACTATAGCTTAGACAGTTTCAAAAAGAAATTATGCAAACTCCTGAAAGAAAAATCCATGAAAGTCTTTTAAACAAAAATGTTAGGTATTCTTTCAGGCAGAAATCTGCTGAAAACAAGGGAAGTATACTGGGAGGAAAGCATTGCTCTGTATTTGACTGTTTTATATGCTAATCCCAAGTATCCACTCCTAACCATCATAAAATGCAAGATACTGTGCTAGATGGACCCTTGCTTGACACAGCACCACTGTTCCTCAGCACAGTTACAAGGTACAAATATATCCATATAGCACCACTTAAGACAAATATTTACCTTTTCGCTGAGTAGAGGAAAAAAAATCACATAGAGAAATAGCAAGGCTAATGGCTGTTTTTACATGCTGACATTTTAATAAATACAGTTTTCAATTATATTCCAAAACAAATGACATTTTAGATTTCCATTCATGGTTTGATAAATCAAAACTCTTTTGAAAATGTGATTCTTTTCAAATACTTTCTGACACAGCGTAAAACCAAATATACTGATGCTGTTTGCATGACAATTTACACCACAGATCCCTTTGAGATTCATTTCAGTATCTCTTTTCTTACCATTTTTATGGGGTTTTTTAGGTCTTCATTATTTTTCACCTCTCAATTGACTTTTATATTTTGCTGAAGATACTTTTTTTGATAGCTTCCTTTCATCACTTTTGGTACCAGAACTCAGAACCGTATTACTACCTACATATTTTGTATTATGGATAATCCTGCCACAAATCTTCTCTTGATCCTTGCAGTTATCTGCTGCTAGCTCTGTGGAAGTAATTTTCATTTCCAGAATTTCAAGGATATATAGAGCAACGCAGCATGTAAGACAGGTATGTTACCTTCTCTGCTTGAACAGTCCCACAGTATTCTCAGTTGGCAGGTTGATGTAATTGAATGTCTCTGTTGTTTTATTAATTACAATCCGTTGTTTTGGCAGAAGATCAAGAAGTCAATTACTCATTCTGTATTCACAGAATCAAATAAAGGTAATCCTTTTTTATTTTTTCCCCACAAGAAAGATCATCACATATACCAAACCTTTCCTGACAGATGTTTGTCTTATTAAAACCTTCTGCAATACAGATTCAGGGCCCTCCCAAGATCCTGTTTGTGGTGTTGAATGGCTCTGGTTGCTAGATGTTGTTCTTCGTAATTTCCAATGTAGATCTTCCTTGCTGCTTATGTCTTACTTTTGTCTAAAAAGTACAAAGATAAGTCTTTATTCCCCTTTGCCTGCCGTGGAGTTTTTCACACTTCTGAAGACTTGACATATTTCTCCTATGTGTCCTGTTTTCAAATAAAATAAACCTAGTTCTTATTATCTTTCATAAAAGTTAATGTTTTCTAGACCTCTGATCACTGTTTTTGGTCTCTTCTGGACTGTCTTCTATTAGTTTTCACCATTTTTGAAAAGAGGTCCCTAAAGAAGTTTTGATACAGAATACCTGAGAGAAGTTCCTGTGTTCCAGTTAGACTGAGACTCCACTTGAATTGAGACTTCTGTCTCAACATTTTTCTGGAATACTGTGGTGGCATGAGCAGGACAAGGGAGAAGAAAAGCTTCAAGATGATAGAATATTTCAAAGAGTTTTTTTAAAAAAATGTGTTATTTTAAAGTTTTAGGTAATATAAAGCTGCATGTGTCATTTAGTTGAAGACTTCATATAGATTTTTCCCTCTATTTCTTCCCTTATGGAAAAGCACATCTATATTAGAATGATAAGTGTATAATAGAAATAGTAAAAAATAATAGTGAAGGATGTTAAAACACTTTTGTGATTGAAACATAAATTTATTAAAAACAATGGGAAATCACCTGTGATTTAAAGAAATGGCTGTATTATTCTTTATTTCTTGCTGAAATAACAGGTTAAAGATTACATCTGCATAAAGTATAAACTACAAGAAAAACTGGGCAGAATATGTTTGCATGTACATAACTTGAGTAGTTGTTTATAAGTGATCTGAGATATTATCAAAAAGGAAAAAACTTTATTAATGCTGGAAAGATTTAGAAATGTAATTCTGAAAATAGGCTGTCATATGTCAGGATCAAAAATAAGATACATAGAATAAGCATGGATAATGTATGAGGGAGGAGGCATTGTGAAGGAGAAAGAAGTGCTGAAATCAAGGAAATATCGTACAGTGAAAGTGAATGAGTGGAGTGCAGGGACTTTGATTGGGAGATACAATTGACGAGGCAGAGCAAGAGGGACTCATCAATAGAGCAGAGCACAGAACAAGAAAGTTAAAAGAAAATCTTTGATACTGTCAAGAACTATCCTAAATCACTCAGCCTTCATTGCAAAGTCATCAAGGCAGCAGATGGCAGGGACCTAATGAGGCTGGAAAACATCAATAATTGCTTTGAAAGAAGACTTCTGAAATTATATGAAACAGTGAGGGAGATTCCAGGCTTGAGTAGGAGTGAAATACCCTCTGCATAGAACAATATCTATGCCTACCTACAGTCAAACTGGAGTACTACAGTCAAACTACATTAAACTGGAGTAAAACAGTTGCAAATTGTATATATAATAGTGTGTATATATATAATTGTATATATATGTATATACATATATATGTATATAGTATAATTGTATATATAATAGTTTTTTACACAGTCTAGTTATACAAAACCAACCTCTACTTGAATTATCAGGATAGCAAGGTTCAAGCTCCTTGGAGTAGGCACCAGTAAGTTTTCCTGTCCATAATGCACAGTAAATTTATGTGGGACTGTCTAAACATTTAAATTGCACGTTATAAGGATGTGGAGATTAAAACAGATTTGATGTGCTTCAGGATGCAAGTGTCTTCAGGATGTATATGTTGCATAGTCAAGAGCATAGGTAATTTAGGGACAGATTTTTACAGGCATTCAGGCTTTTACTAAAACTGATTTCATGATCAGAACCCTAGTTCCTTAAATTCTCCTTTTTCCCCCAAGTCTTTTGTCTCCTTTCCCTTTAAAGGGATATGTTTCCCAGCGTTGGGGAAACACATCTTCACTGCTTCATTCACTGTGAGTTTTCTCTTTAGAGCTTGTCTCATCAAGTCAAAGTCATATTAAAATTACAATGACAAGAAGCAGAGTACAAAGAAGTGGCATTAACAGCAACTTGATTTTAAGATTATTATAAGATTATTTTAAGATTCCTTTCCCTTTCCCTTCCCTCTCCTCCCTTTTCCTTTTATTTTTTCTATTATCTTTCCCACACTGTCCATCACCAGCATTCCTTCGCCTTTCCTGCCTTTTGATTTTGCAGTTTTTAAACCAATTTTACTGCCACTGAAACTAGCACAAATAAAAGGATTGGTCCATATATTCTGTAATCCCCTTATAATTATGTTATTTTTTCACATATGATGTATTAGATATTTTATTTCTACTCACTTCTTATCTTCAATAATAAGGGAGAAACAATCTTTTTTCCTTGATGATTATACAATAAAGGGATCTGAAAAAGTACAATTAGTTTTCGTGAAGAAATTTGCCAAAGTTGCAGAAGCTCCCTAAAGGAGAAAGCAGAAGACTGTGGACAGTGGTGCAAATACCTCATACCCTTCTAACAGAAAAGGGAGAGCTAAATGAGTGTGAAACGGTGCAATAATCAATCTCCTGTGGGAATAAGATTCTTCTGCATTTCACTAGAGATAGTTTCAAGGGCAAGATGGAAAAGACAAGACTCAGCAACTGTACGCAAGTCAAGAGCACACTCTGACTAAACTGCATGTCTTACAAAGGGCATAATCCTCCCTGCAGTACCTTGTACTCTTATTCAACTACCCAACAACAAATGCAAAAAAAAAAAAAATCAACATGCAGTACATGGAATTAGAAACAGCATGACAGGCAGCTGTGAAATTTGAAATTGCAGTACAAGACTCAACTCTTGCTTTGGGACAGCCGTGCTACTACAGTGCAGTGACACATACAAAAAGTAAAACTAAAGTCTGAGGGATGACCTCATCACAGTCTCCAGCTTCCTCAGGAGGGGCAGGGGAGGGGGAGGTGCTGACCTCCACTCTCTGGTGACCTGTGATAGGACATGAGGAAATGGAATGAAGCTGCACCAGGGGGCTATGTCTGCTTCTCACACACTTGAGTATATCTTTGTTAGAAACAAAGTAATCTCCTGAAACTGTGGAAGTGCAGCTTGAAATCGGTGAAGAACATGTATGGCCTAAGAAAATCACTGAGTGTCTTGGATCGGTGGAGGCATGACTCAGGGAACTGTCCCTGGCAAAAAAAGAAACCCAAGCAGACATCGAGCCATAAGAGTGTAGGAAGAGGTGAGATTCATTTCCAGGGTAAGAGATATGGGAATACTTTTGACATTTCTGTATGTTAGGGCAGATGGGTTCAGAGCAGCTCTGGGTGCAACCCTGTGTGCTCAGAGGGCTGCTATCAGGGTACAGAATCATAGAATTATAGAGTCATTTGGATTGGAAAAGACCGTTAAGATCATTGAGTCCAACCGTAAACCTGACACTGCCAAGTCCACCACTAAACCATGTCCTTAAGTGCCACATCTTCACAACTCTTAAATATTTCCAGGGATGGTGACTCAACCACTTGGGCACTGGTAGGGGCAGCAGAACCTCCAGGCTTGCCACTGTGCACCCCAGCAACCCCTGCACCCATATCCCTTGACCAGAGTGAATTCTCTTACATTTGTAACCACAAGAATGATGTATGGGAAATAGACCTTAAGACCCCGTAAGTCAGCTAGCCTTAAAATGCCATTACAAGAACAAAGACAGGATTTTTAAACTGCAGTGATAGCATGCAGGTAGCTACTGCTGATTGCAATGCCTGTGCTGCATACCAGGGCTTGTGTTTGTGATGCAACTGGCCGGGTGGTTTCTATTTTAGGTCGGTTACCTTCTGAAGAATTCTATACTGTACATCAGAAACCCTTTCCTCCCTTTTCAACAGTTATCTATATTTATATAACTGAAATATATATATATGCATATAAATATTTAGGCTTTTATTTTTGGGTTTCTTTTTACTTTCTAATAAAATATAAAAATCTACAAACAGAACAAAAATCCTTGATTAGCTTAAAACAGATATGCTTCCTGAATATTTAGAGGATGAAATAAAAGAATGAAGTTTCCTCCCCAAATTTATGCCAATATTTCTTTTATTTTCTTTTTGATTTTCTTTTATTTCCTTTCTTTTAATTTTTTTTCCTGACAGCTGTGTCCTACTTCAGGAGTGAAGATAATTCTCTTCTTAACTCAGTTTCTGTAAAGATCAATAGTGAGCTGATAAAGCAGACATCTGAAAGACGTGCAGAATAATTATGGGCACTGGCATATCATGCTTTGGACTTTAATTACCTGTTAGAAGTAGCCTAGATAATATAATAATAATAATAACAATAATAATGGTAATAATAATATAATCATATTGGATAAAGTATTTCTGTATTGGCTTTATCTATCATGCCCAGAATTTGCTTTTTTAAAGTTTTGGTTGCGTAGTAGATTAATAGGTTCTGTGGGTTTTAGCATATAATATGAGACCATTTGAGAGGAAGACACGAGGAAGTGCGATTGAGTTGGTTTTAGAAAATGTTTCTTACAACTGTTACTATTGAGTCAAAATAGGAATTCAGTTCTAGCTGTCTGTATCAGTTTTAAGCAGCTCACTGGCTGCTGCTAGAACAACTAATCAAATTAGGCAGATAATTTAACCAGCCCAATCCATATTGCTTTTTCAAATCAAAATCAGTAATCTTTCCCAGCATGATTATGTTTTTCTACAAATGCTAGAAATGTAAATGAAGAAGATGGAGGAATTTGAATATCTAGCCTTAAATGAAGATGTTAATGTACTAGACCCATCAGAAAGCTGTGTGAAGAAAGACAGTAAGCAGAACACTGTAATATCATGATACAAAATATACAGGAAAGACAGGTAATTTTACTGTCAGCAGAATTTTATTATGTGTTAAAAGGCCTTAAAATCAAAGTAAAGGAAAGAAACAGCTTAACTGCCTCAGTAAGTGACACAGAATCTGTATGAATTGAAATCTCAAGTCCCAAAAGAACAAATATAGCAGTGAGTCTGTATTACCAATTGCCTGACCAAGACGGGGTCATTGACTGTGATATTTTGTGAGAAATCAGAGACATACCAAGGGCAGAAAATCCAGCTGTGCTGGGTGACTGCAATTACCCTCATGTAGACTGGTCAAATGTCACACTGGAATGCAAATCAGAGATTAAATTTTTAGGTGTTACGATGGAGTGGCCAGATAGCAGGGCCAGAAGAAAACCTCAGTCCTGGACTTGATTCAGAGTGATGTGCAGGACTTTGCTCAAAGCCTCATGGTCAAAGGACCACCCCTGAACAACCAACACAACTGGCTCTTATTAAATATCCCTAGAAAACCAAAAGAAATAACCTCAAGTTAGTTAAACTTCACTAAGAGGAATAATGTGAAAATGCAGAAGATGAAAAAGCAGGTAAGGTAATTAAATCCCTACATTTAGTTTTAATGTTACTGAAGGATGCCGTAGTGGGAGCACAGTGGCAGTACAAAACAACTGTTGGGAAAGACTTGAAAAAGAATAGAAGGAAGCTGGCATAACTGAACAGCAAAGTGAAGCATAATATTAGAATCAGGAAGGTGTCATTCGAAAAATGTGAAGTTGCATCTAAATGAGGAAATAGATAGTAATAATCAAGAAAGTATATGATCCAAATGATCATAAACTTTGGAAATTTGCATGCAGAAATAAAATATGATGTAATAAAAAATAATATAATCAGTGGGCCAAAAAAGGCTTTCTGAAGCTACTAGCTAATGGTTACAAAACCAGTAGGTACTTAATCCTTTTTGCTTCATTAGGAACCTGCCTAGAGAGCCATTTAATTAGTCATTAATGAGTCAGTTGACTGAAGATGCATAAAGATGATTAAAGACAGTCATATGCATATAATAAATGTTAATAATAAATTATATTAATTTAAAATTAAAAATTATTTTAATTTAATGATAAATTTAATTAAAAATAAAATTTATTTTATTTTTAATATTATTTTAAATATTAAATTTAGTAAAATAAATTGTTTAGACTTGGATCAAAACATTTCAATAGAAAAAGAAGATAAATACTTGAGGATGAATCATGTGATTTGCTAAAACTGAAACTACTTTTGAGATCTGCATGCATCTGAAAAAAAGCAACCCTTCCAGAGAGTGAGCATTTTGAGCAATGACACGGAGCAAAATGAACTTCACTGCTGTTTTTATTAGCATTTTGTAATCACGCCCTTTAGTCTTGTCCCTTTCTCACTGTTAGCATATCAAGTTTGTAACTTTGTAAAGGTATCAGTAAAATAAATCCTATGAAATCTCCAAAGTCTTAGTGCATTTGCCTCTTGATTTTTGTGTCTGTGAATGTTACTTGAAAAATGAAAATTTTATTAACACTTATTTTCCTTCTTTGTAGAGCAGAATATACACAAAGTTCTTCACTAATAAAAAATGAAAGACCAATTTGTCTAAGAAAAGTATATTAATGACAAGTTCGGCCTTTTTTGCTTAAGGTGCAGAATATCCCCCACAGTTCAGAAACATATGGCTCTCCAAAGACCTCAATTTTTTATTCTTTTGACCTTTCAGATAACTCACAGCCTTCTTTTAATTTATAGTTCTTTAAGTTACCGTTATGTTTTACCAGCCATTGGCATTTTGATCCTTTAAAACTGCACCCTTAAGATTTGATGGCTGCGTAGGTGTGTGTAGGTGAAACATCTTCCAGCTCAACTACTGTTGTTTCTTCATTACCTCGTCTGTTACATTTCTGGCTTTGGGATTTGACTGACCTCCTTTTCAACTCAGCACTCTTTCTCCATAGCTAATATTGTGGAAGACATTTCGCTGTTGTACATAGCACATGCCAAAGCCTCAAGGAGCAGAGGTCAGTATACCTGGAGTCTGTATAACTGAATCTTTTAGCTAAACTACACTGTGTCTTTTCAAATATGAGTTAAGGTTGCTTTACCTCTATACAACCTTGTATTCTGTTGATGTTTGGCACTTTAGGGCAGCACACCCTTTTTTCCAGCAAATCAATGTAAATTGATAGGGTGAATGTCTTTGTCTATTAAAATTGAAATTGAGTTTGCCAGCTGCATGGGCAAAAGAATGTGTGTGCTGTTATTTCAAGGAGTGAGAACTCATCCAAAGACCAAGAGAAGATATATGTTTTTTAAATGTATTTACTCCAAAAGAAGGTCAGTTTGCCTTAACTAGAAGGTTTCTAACATCTGTTTTACGAGGCGAGCTATTGCAGAATTGATGCTTAGACAACTAAATTATTCCCTCTGGAATAATTTGCTCATTGACAGACATGTTCTTTTGCATATACCCTGCTCTTATTGTGTTTGTACACATTGTGCTGTTAAACAGAATTTTCCTCCATATGATATTATTCAAAATATTTTGCAGTGTAAGGTTGTAAAGTGACACTGTAAATGCTGTGCGTAATGCATCCTTCTCTACACAGAGGTCACAGAAAACCCACAGCAAGAAAAGTGGCCCTCTAGCAAACCTGGGACCACTTGTAACTTTACATGCAACTTCAGATAAATAAATATATTTTTCTGGACTGATACAAGTCATTCCCCCCAAAAAAAAACCCAAATCCCCAAAAAACAGATGAGGTAATGGCATTTTCTCTGCTTATGCCCATGACTCTGATGTTCATCTGGAACATAAGTAATATTTACTGGAATAAAAGTAGAAACTGAGACTGTCATCTGGGGCAGATAACCTTCTTCCATATATTTCCTTGTAAAAATCATTCAAGTCAACTTTTAAGAGACAGTGGAGTTGCACAAAGAGATATTACCATTTCCACAGTAATCTCCATATTTTATGGTTACCATATACTGAAATATGAAGTACAACATATTTGCAACCTGGATCATACTAGCTGGTGCAGTGCAGTAAGTGGTAGCAAGTATTAGCAATATAGCATCTGAACATAGCCAGCTATTGCTATATGATATAAGCAGTAAATGTGATATAAGCAGTAATTATTTTGCGTTCACTAGGAAATATGTAATAAAATAAATGAACACTCTGTAAGCCATTTGTTGGACAAATGCAGAAAATTTTTCTTGTCTAAGTGATTTTCACACATATCCTTTTAGAAATTTTTTCTGGGGAAAATCATTGCCTTTTTCTTTTGTGAACAGGAGCAATTTACCATCGTGATCATAAAATTCCATTTTTTTTTAAATTTTGCCTGTATGTCTTTAATAAGCACATTTGGGGTTATGACAATTTTATATGGTGGGTTTTGGTGTAAAAGTCAATTTTAACATACAAAATTCTCTGTTTCCTCTGCATAGAAAAAAAGCAAGTAAAGCAGTGGCGTACATGAATTAGAATTTGAAGATTATATCCTCCCCTTCCCCTTCCAGCTGGAAGAGGGAAATAGTATTTTCTTTCTTTTTTTCTTTTTTTTTTTTTCTCCTTAGGACAGAAATGCTTTTGCTGAGAACTATCTCCACACAAAAGCTTACACATTCTAATATGAAGTCTTGTCTTATCACTTCTGAACAGACTCTGGAGTTTGAAAAGACTTCTGAAATTTGCTTAACTTGCCGGTTCCTAATATAATGAGAAAATCAATGTGTCTTGCTTTTAGAAATGCTGGTGACTTCAGAATAATTTGAGAGTCTGCAATGATAAGCAGAAATGAAACTGCAAGTACTTGCTCATCATTGAATATCTGAGATGATTTACAGATAAAAATGTGTTAATTTACTGTCATCAGGGAGAATATGTCATTCAGATTTACTCATTAGTCTCAGCATTTTTTGAATAAGCTAATTTAGATGTTGGGGGCTTCTGAATGAAACCTACAGGCATACCCACCACCACTGCAACTGGGCAGGGCTGCAAAATGGGATTACAGCAGGGGAAACAGCTCTGTCAGAATGAAATATAGCAGTTGAAAGCATGCACTCTCTGGTAAGCCAAGCCTACACTTTCACCCCCCACAACGCAGCCTCCTCCTGGCAAGCCTTAACTCAGACCTGTTTACCAGTCACTGGAGGAAAAGAAAAATTGCTAGAGAATATATGTATCCATGTTTAAAGAGCATGGACAATTTTATGACCAATAGAGGACAAAGAGAATTCTTGAAAGAAATTAATAGTTTGGGGAAATGCAATTTAAATGTATTTATCTTTACCACATCATATGTAACTTAGCATTGTTGCGGAGGGTTTGTGGGGGACATTAGTTTGTGTATGGAGTCTAGAAGCTAAATTTCAGTTTGACCTTCAGGCAATTTTCCAGTCAGCTGCTACTGTACAGGATTATTTGAATGAGACCATACTAATTTTAATGAAGTCCAAAGCTTAAATTAGATACAACAGTACCTAGGCTTAATTCAAAAGTTATTTCAAATTACATTTTACATAACATGATTGTATTTTGATCTGGTTCCTCAACCAAAAT
Source organism: Morus bassanus (assembly GCA_031468815.1). Classification (NCBI taxonomy): domain Eukaryota; kingdom Metazoa; phylum Chordata; class Aves; order Suliformes; family Sulidae; genus Morus; species Morus bassanus. The sequence continues at coordinate 13,372,597 of CM062567.1, read as the reverse complement.
TTTGTGGGAAAGGTTATTTCAGATCAAGTGTTTTGATCAACTTGAAATATTTCGTTTAGGCTTTAAATATTTTCTTGGGATTTAGTTTCATTTTTCTCAATTTTAAACCAGGAACTTTAAATGTTAAGGGAAGAAAATGCAACACTGAGATTTTTTTCCAAGTTTTCATTCTTGTTTCAAGAAAAATACTTTCTAAATCGGTTTAGTCATTTAGTTAAATGACTAGATGTCTAATTACATGTACTTTAGAACATACAGATTCTGCCTGTTTATAAGAGCTGTATCTAACTTTTTCATTGTTTCTTTGCAACACTCCCCCATTTTGGTAACCTCCCTTATTATACGTTTAGTTAACATTTTTCTGTGATAAGTTTTGACTATTCTCTTAATATTTTTGGAGAAATTCTATTCTGCCTATCAACAGATACTGTTAGAAAAGTTCACATTTTTCCTTCTGAAATCTTTCTCCTGACCTTAATTACACCTCTACTGAACAATCTTAACAGACCTTCCTTCTTATCCTGATATGAGGGCTGTTTTCAAATCTAATCACACTGTACTTTCCCATGAAGACTCACAAGAATGCCAGTCTGTATCCTCACTGTCCTGTCATTGTCCATACCTGAATGTCTTAGATATGTCTGAGATGTCAACAGACACAAATTTTGCTGTTTTATGATGGAAAGTTTGTAGCCATGTTAGTACAAAAACAAAAAATATGGAATGATAATTTAGGAAATTATTTTAAAATACTTGTCAGTGTTAATGAAATATCATTGCTTACAGTGTGGAAAAAAGTCAAGATTCAATTCAATAGGAAAGGGTAGCCATTTGGGATATTTTACAATTCAAGCAAACATAAAGGAAAATAATATCCTTACCACTAGAGAGAGCTCTCACACTAAAATAATAGAACATTGCTTTGGGCTCCTTTTTACAGAGTCGGGGAAAAAAATGTAAGAGGAAAACAAATGTACCATCTGGAGTCATGATGGGAAGATATGACCTCACAAAAAGAAGAGTCCAGAGGCTGGTTCCAGCTGGACATGGGGAGAGGAGAACATGTTGCATTGATTCCTCACTGAGGCAAATTCTGCCTCGATCCCCAAAAGGGAACAAGAAATATTTGAAAGCAATTAGGTTTATTTTTCCACTTTTGGCAGAGCAAACGAGTTCATGGGGCATATGGTAGATGCTTCTATCTCTTCTTCTACATAGGCAAAGCCAAACAGAATAAGAACTGTAGTGCATTTCACCATTTTCAGGAGCAGTCAAAATTTGTCCCCAGAAGCTAAGGATCAAGAACTACCAAAGCTGTTCAAAGATGTTCATGCTTCTAAAAACATGGGAGAAAAAAATGCAATATCCTTTTTAGCTTAGCAGCAGTGAATGAAAATCAGTGATAAAGAGTGCCAGGTACAAAATTGGTATCTGCTCTATAGGAGGTTGTAACTGTAAACTTCAGAGCAAGTTGACGAAAGAGTTAAAGTTAGGTGAGACAAGTGAAAGAACAATTTTGAGCAGTATTTTAGCAATTTAGTAAACCTATATACAAGAATTATATAGACTTTTGAGGAAATTCTGGAGTGTATTTTTTTGTTATTTAGAGCAGTATTTAAATTTCTGTGAAAGTGTTCTGTATTTGATTAACCTGCAAGAAGCATATATTTATAGTAAACATTTTCAGACTAAGAAAGAGAACATGTTTGGAGAAAGTATGGAAGACTTAGAGTCCCATGTCCCCCCTACTCTTCCCCTCACTGCCCCCCCCCCCCCCCCCACTAGAAGACAAACTTGAAATCTGTAAGTGCTCGAAATTTCCATTTTTGTCATTTAGGGTCTATTCCATCTTCTTGAAAGTGGTAATGCAGTAAGTTCTGTTATGTTATTCAGGTCTTATGTTATTCTTGACTTGAAAAGTCATATTCATTTTGGCCCTTTTCAGTTAAACATGTTATTTTAATAAGCTTTTGAAAGATGAGATAGCTGATATTCCCAGGGGATCAAAGAGGGCTCATGATGGTCCTCTGTCAAATCCCGAAATTTCTTCACATAAGCGGCCATGTTCCAATAGGGAGGTGAAACTTTTTGCCATAAAAAGTATAGTCATTGGCATGAAAGACAAGTGAAAGAATGTTATTATAATCATTTATCTAAGAAGTTTCTGAATTTGGCATTTGTGTATTTTGAAGCCCTATCGAAATGAGTTGTGAATTCAGTCATCCGTGTGACTAGAGATGCCTTTGTAAGTAATTGAGTGCAAGGCTGGGTTCCTAATTACTCTGAGGTCTAAGGCAATTAAAATAATACTGTTTTGCTCTTCATCAGTTTTACCTGTGTGATAAAAACTTCCTTTGTTTTTACCCCAAACTCACAATACTCCCTAAGGTACAGCAGTAGCCTGAAACAAATTAAGACTGAGAATGCAGGAATTTTCATATTCTCCCAGTACCTGTTTTTCTCTCCGTTTACAGGAAGGTATTTGTCTGTTCACCATTTTCTTCCAGTCTCTTCTACCTGCCTTTTGCTTGGATTCTCTTTCCATACTCAGCATTAAGTTACTAGAATACGTGTAAGAGTTTTGTGCAAATTAATTGTTAATACTATAGGAAGAAAGCAGGGGAAAAGTAACTGGACAGGTAACATTAGGTGCCTATCAATATTCTGGGGTCTTCCTAGTTACCCCTACTTCTGAACAAATCATCACCTCATCAGTCCAGTTCAGGTATTAAGAGCTGAAGTATTTATCTTCTACATCTAAGAACAGAATCATTACTATTATACTGGAAAATAACCTCTTACCTCAGTCTTCAGTAAAGTCATTCAAGGACAGATGTTCCTTTTCACAATCAATTTAATTCAAGTCATTAACCAAGAAGCCCAAAGAAGTTTATAGACCTTAAAAACACAAATAACAGAGTGTGCTATATCTTTAATTAGTAACACTCCAGATTTGAAATGGTGACCTAGAGCTGTATAACTCCATAGCCCATTACCAATCCCCTGAGCCACTCCAATCTGTCAGAGAGCCTCTCCCCCTCTTACTCTTTTAAGTAAGGTTAAGAAAACCCCAGGACATGTGTTTCTTTTTCTTTCCTGCTTTCTTTTTCTTATCTTTTTCAAATGCCTTTCAAAAAGCTTAAAAAGGCCCATAGCTGGAAGTAAAATCCAAAATGTTGGAAAATTTGCTAATATTTAAGAAAACGTGGCTACCAATCCTGTGATAAAATTTTTCTTCAGGAAATATCTATGATAAATATTCCTACACTTGGGAATTTTTATATTATCTTGTTTGTGAAAGCAAATATAAAACAAATATCACCTTTTAGCATGAAACTAATCGTCCATTACTATAGTATTACCAAACATACTCAACGTAACCTCTGATCTCAAGAAGTCAGACTAATAGTTGTTTCCAAGTAAATAAAGGGGAAATAAGACTACAAAGATAATTTTAATTTCCTGTGGAGATTCTTAGCACTGGAAATATTCATTATTGTTCCTATGCACTTTCACTTTTTCACAATTGCAGCACATCAAAAAATGGAGTTTGTAGTCCATAGAAATTCTGGATGTTGACATCTACTTCTGTTTTGAACAGATCAATCCCAGCATTTTGTGAAAGAAATTATTCTAATATATCGCTTCCAACTTGTTCAACATATTTTGTTTCAGCTTTATTATTCTCAATATATCATGCAATATATTACATACTATGCTTTATGCATATTCTGTTTCCCTCCTTCTTTCTTGGGGATCATATTCAAAAATTTCTAAAGCATTGTGCACATTATGAGAACTCACAGACATTCAGTGCTGCCAGGCTATTGTAACTATTTGTTAATTGAAACTGGGTTTTTTTGTCTAGCAATAGTGGCTATAACATTCACTTTCTTGAAGCCAACTGGTAGATGAAGTGGACTGTGAACCTCTGCAAGAATTTTCAAACTCCAGCTTAGCAACTCAACCATTTAGGGCTCATCCTCAGCAAATAGCAAGGTGGAGGGTTCCTAACTCCAGAACGGATACAGAGGTCTTCAGAAAGTTAATTATTCATTTCCTCCTGCCCTTCAGAGAAGGACTTTCATTCACTGGGAGGATGCTTGGAGGTCAAATATTTATGCTGTTCCCACCTCAGTCTAAAGAGCACATAATATGAGATGAGAGCAACACCAGTAGTGGGATATAATTAGCTTATGAATTGATGCTGGTACTTTATGCCTAGAAATTGCCTCTATTTTTTTGTTAGCAGCTAGCTCAGAGCACTCTATTATTATTGCCATCACTTGTGCTGCTTACTTCTTGGGCTTAGTCCTTGAGATTATGATTTTTAAATATATTTACACAGTAGTTTAACGTGTTCTAAATAACGGAATGTAGAAGGACAAACAACAGATGTTTCAGATTTCTCTATGAATGCTTTCTCTAGACAATATGGAGTCAAACACCCTTGGCCAGCTAAAGCAGCTGCCTAAAGGCAGAAGACAGAAGGCAACTTAAACTCTTTAAATAGTGAAACATCAATAACAGAGGTTTCTCTTCTCTGTGTTCCACATCCTGTCCTTCCTGCTGTAATTGCTTTCAGGTTTTAGATCTAGACCTGACTATTTTGTCTTGTGTAGGATGGTTTGCCAGATAGAGTGTTTGCTACATGTTTTTACATTCTTTGTTCTATATTTTATTTATTCTGTGCAGAGTGGATTATTTCCATTTTCCATGAACATGCATTGGCTGTATGGCACTGATAAAGCCAGCCAAAGGATGCTCTTTATAAACTTTTAAGAGTAAAGTAAGATCCAGTGTACCTTAACATAATGTTCAAAAAGCTTATTTGAATTATGTATATCTGTTTAATTACAGTTTGTCTCCATGAAATCTTTATGTCAAAAAGGTAGCCTCAACAGCCTCAAAATTTCATAATTTGCAAACATTTTAGGATCTGCTGGGATAAAAGGGTTTGTCTGTTTCAGGATCTATCCTGATTAATCATTTCTGTCAAATGGATTTTGACATATTGTAATTGAACTGTTGTAAACCTGAAAGCAAAAGTGGCATTATATTCCCCTTGAATATGAAATGAAAGGGAGTGCACCTTACCATCACTAGATAGCTTTTTAATCAATGTCATTCTTACTTCACCTTTTGTTGCTAAGATAGGTACACAGCTGCTAAATTGGATACCAGACCAGGGTATCTGCCTAGGACTAGGAAGCAGGTGGGGAGAGGGAATTGAGACAATCTTCCTAAAGAAAGCAATTGTTTAATATTGTTATATACATATAAGAGAGACAGTGAAGTTTCTCTGGAGGCATCTAGAAGGGTAGTCCAGTTCTCTTAAATTAAGCAGCTAGATTAATTACATTGAATCTTATATATTGTAATAAGTGATCAGTGGAAGGGATTCTGTGCACAGAACCAATATACTGTTTTACTAGAAATAACCACCATATCATCATAAATAACAATAAAATTCTAGAAGACGTCATCCAGACAACGAGATCCTTACAACTTTTCTGAAGTTCTGACAGAACTGTGCTGTCAACTCATCCACCAGCTTCACCTCCACACCTTACATGTCTTCGCAAAAGGGACAGAAACTTTGCAGACTCCACTGCTCTAAAGCACCATGACAAAGAAAGTCTGTGGACTGGAGGTACTTCACTGGAGCAAAAGGAATTGTAAAGTACACAATCCAGTTCAAAATGAAATGCTTATTTTATTCATCTGTTCACCTATCTCACCAGCTAGTTTTCCCTGTGCATCAGGAGAATTCTGACATAACTGAATAGCAAAAATTAGCAGAAGCATTAGAACAGGATTCAGGCATAAGTGTAGTAGTACAATAATGTTGATATTACCTTTTTGTATGGCAGGATAACTGGTATATCCTTCCATGGTCCATAGCCCCATTTTACAGGATATTTCATAAAGACAAAATTAAAAAATAGTTCATGAAGTTCTTGACTTTTAGTCAAAACACAAATCAAGGAGAAAGCAGATTACTGGAAGACAACAAGGAAACACTGAGATAACATACATTAGCCTGAATAGTCCAGACAAGTAAATCATCCTTATTTGTGGGTAGCCTCTACAATAGGTTCAGTTTTAAACGAGAATTGCTTAACCATAATAGATTTTCAGATAATCCGTGGTCAGAAGGACATTGACACTTAAAGTAAAATAAATGTTTAACAAGTCACTGCTGGACTGATTTTTAAAAGCATTTTAAGGCAGTACTTGCTTGTACTGTGTTTGTTTAGCAATCCTGAAAAAAAGACTAACTAATTTTGTTTTAACTGCTGATTATCCCTCTTGTATAAATTAGCTTCCAGATCCTTTTCTTATACTGAATCAATGTGACTTTAAACAGAAGTCCATTTATTAAATCTTTTATTAGGTCTTTCATTATGTATGCTTGTAAAGATCTTAATAGAGATGTTAAGTAATGGAATTTTGCAAGTTCCTAAAATCTTCATAAATCTCCATAAATTGTCTCTTTATGAGAAACCTGCTTTCATTGTGTCTGATTTTTTATTCATATGCAACAAAAATGTTAATATACTTTAATTAAGCTAATATGATTTATCTTTTCACTCATTATATAAGTTAATTTTGTTCTAAAGAAGTCCTGTTTTCAAATTCTCTCCAGCAATGTAGAATTAAAGTAATTATATTTTGGCACAGGAAATTAGTCATAAAGGTCCATGATTTCTAAAATAAATGGAAGTTTTCACAGGCTGGATTAGCCATGTGCTTTACAAAAGGCGGGGGGGGAAGGAAATAATTTGCAGTGCACTTATTGCAAGAACTCACTTTCTGGGTACAAATTTGTCAGATGATAAGTAAAATAAAATATTAACAGATCAAGAAGTTTGAACTTTCTTACCTGTTTTATACTTGTCCTTGCTGAGATCATCAACATCTGTTTTTTTTTTTAAATTCAGAAATTGTAAAAATAATAAAAATGTAACTACCATAGTTTCCTTCCCAAACCTCTGATTGATGGCAGAATACAGACAACTACAGAAGTGTGGATATACCCACTGAGCCTCATCGAAGTTCCTGCACATAATTTTACTAGACCAATGATTATACGATTAATTTTATTATGCTGTTAATGCAATATTTGTAGCATACATGACTCATACCGTTATTCACTAAGATCTTTGAAGTTTCTGCATTGAAGTAACAAGTTCTTATCAGCATAACACTGGGCCTGGTGCTCTTAAAGTGGGTATTGATAAGAATGAAATAACCACAGCAAAGGATGAGTCTGTGGCAAATAACAAAAAGTACAGGGCTAACTCCATCACCTTGATAGTAAGTCCAGTGAAATGAACTCTCCTTTGCCTGGAAAAGGCTGGCAACAGGGCCATAGTTAGAAAAGCGAAAATACTGCTAGAGGTCAGAGAATTAATATGACACAGAAAACTCATTGCCAAGGGGAAGAGAACAAAAAGAGTCTACAGAGCAAAGTTCTCTTCTTAATGCATATAATATATTACATGGCAATGCACTCAAGAACTGCATAAATTACAGTCAATGTCATCTACATCTACAAAACCTTCAGAGATATGCACAATAGATTATAGTCACAGAAAACACTTCAGGAGAGCTGGCTGGGACAGCTTTAAAGCAAATCAGGGCTGTTTATGAGATCTACATTGGCCAGTGCATTAAATAAAATACTAAGAAAGAAGAAGGAAGTAGACTGGATCTTGCTCCTGACTTTAGGGCAGTTTTCAGCTCTAGCATGGTGCTCTCCTGGGGGATGAGATAGGAGAGCAGGAGAGGCAGATGTAAGAACCTTTGTTCTGATAGATCAGAGTAATGGCTGTCCTAAGTAAAATTTGCCTTGGTCTATCCTTGAACTCACACTCTTTAACATTATACAAGGTCAGCATCATCTAAATAGCTTTGTTTTTTTTTGAAAATTAACAGTCTCTAGAGACCAAATCATCCCACCTACATTAGACACCCTTTTCTGGAAAACTGAATTGCCCTAAGGAAGTGCTTGTCTCTCTTTACTGATGATAGTATCAGCCCAGTGATTTAGTCTGGACCAGAAACTTAAGTTTTGGGTGGATATAGGTAGATGAGATGAATGACCACACATATTCATCCAGAGGGACAAGAAAATGTGAGAGGTGTGTTTGAAATGAACATGATGACTGGAATTCTCTCCTAAATAGCAAGTAGCAGCCTCCTTTTCTACTGAGAATTTTAAAACAGATACCTGGGTCTGGAAGAAGTCAGAAGAAAGATAAAAATATGAGACAGATGATGTTTTATGTTGTTCAATGAAATTGCATGCTTTGTAATTTTTGATATAAGAAGCTTAGCATGAAATGTCTGATATGTAAATTCTATACATCTTCACACGTCTCTGTGCTTGAATAAAATATCTCAATGCAGAATACAGACATCATCTCCTATAAGATCACCAGTCCATGACATCAATTACGCAATGAGTGTTCCCCTTGAACTTTTTTCCCCTATTATATTTTCATTACTACATTCAGTGTAGGAGTTAGGCTGGACAATTTTCTTGCTGCCATGATGGATGATTATGACATGTTATGAATAAGAGGTGATTAAATATAAACTATGTGTTGTCCATCAATGTAGTTATCATGAAGGCTTTGGTATTAATATTTTTAATTTCTCAGTTCACGGATGAAAGGATCAGCCTACATTAATAGTGCTACATAAAGGGATAATTTAGTAAGATACCTGGTGCCCTAATCCTGATTCAGACAAATTTCCCATTAAAATATGTGGAAATGGCAGTGTGACTAAACCCTTTAGTTTGGTCTTGGGCTCAGGGACAATCATGTCCTATTCAATACAGGAAGAATTTTAATTCAGATAATTTATTCATATTAAATTTTAACCTTCCATTTAAGGAATATGTTGAAAATCTGGTATATAGATAGTATTTTCTTCTTGTTAAGAGAAGCATCATTTATTTGATCCTCCACATCTGTGTTCCATCCTTTGGAAATGAAGAGAAACAATGGGTGAAGAAAGTGCCCTAACAAACAGCAGACAGAAACTTGACTTGTCTCTGCATCAGCTGGTCAGCTGATGTGATGCAGTCTATTGAAAATCATAATTTATAAAAACTCTTCAGAGACTGACTTCATACATATGTACTTTTTTTGTGGAATGATAAGTGTTACTCCACCTTTTTTTCTCCTATAGTTCAGAGATATTAAGGAGTTAGCTACACATTCCTTCTCTTTTCTATCACCACTCTTTGCTTTTTTTCCCTTCTTGAGTAACTACAGTAAATTGTGTTGGACAAAATACAGGAGAATAAGTTTAGTAATATAAGTACACAACATAAAAATTTTATGAACTTGGTTTTAAAAATTTATATTTTTATCGCTTTTTGTCTATTGCTCTTTTTATATTGTGTTCTTAATACACTTTCACTACAGAATTTTCCGAAAGTGTTAAAAAGCTGAGAAGAGACACATTTTAAGGAAAATCTATAGTAAAAGAAATTTTATATGGTCAGAACATGGCCTTTCTTTTGCCAGTAGACAATTCATTGCAGAGCAACGTCCTTAAAAGAAAGTGATTTTCTAGTTAGAGGAGAAAAGGAAGAGAAAGACCATGGGAAGAGTATCTTCAACTTCAGTGAACTATGGGAGGGGAATGATAAGGACAAGGATGATATGAAATAAATCCTTTTAAGTAAATGAATGTATTTCAAGAGCTAATTTTATTCAGCTAAGTCAAAATTCTTAACTGTGGACAAAATTTGGTGACAATATTCAAGCATTGTTTCAGCTATCCTGTGGCACCTCAGTGAGCCCCCACAAGCCTGCATACAGGCTCAGCGTGAGAGCAGAGCCACACTGGTCACCTTTCTTCTTAGCAACTATAACTCTGATCAAAGTTTGAATTCATTCAGAACAGATGCAGCTCCCTTATTTTTCCATCTTGGATTTAAGGTGGAAGTAAAAACAGAAAAAATTAATATTAGATATAGCTGAAGTCGGAGAGAGGAATGGCTAAGCTTTATACATTGGCATGGATTTTTCACATACCATTGAAGTAAAATTTAGAGAGGGGAAGGACTCTGGCATTAGCCTCGAGTGAATGGGTGTTTGTCTGCCTAGGAATGAGCTATGTTTCTCCTCATCTTCAGTGTCAGTTACAAAATCATTCTTACCTTGTACATTGCCTTTCTCTATTTTTTAAATAATATTATTTGTTCCACTTAAAATGTAAAATAAAATACTGAAATAAGTACCTATAAAATAAAACTAATTTGATATAAATATTTTCTTTCTTTCAAAGAAAATGTTTTAAAGCCATCACTGTACTTGGAAGAAGACTAAAAGGAGACGGGAAGTAGGAGGAAGGGAACAGTCAGTGAGCATAGTTAAGAAGAGATCTAATTCTCATTGAAGCTGAGTACTGCCTTACCAATTATTTCAGTGGACTCAGAATCACATCCCTAAAATGAAGCAGCACTTGCAGAAAAAACAATATGCAAATATTTAAGCATATTACATATATTATCCATGTACAAGTTTGCTTTATCATCACAGTACACAAATCGAATGACTGCTCAATGCAGATCATTTCAGCCAAATTAAATATAAAACATTAATGAAGTCTCATGTGAGGGACAAAGCAAGGATGCTAAACAAATCTGGAAATCACAAATAGACTTTACTACATCTTGGTCAATTTCTGGTTAATGGTATATTAAGTAGGAGTAATTATTCAAGTTATGGGTTTCTTTGTACAAATTACAGGTAATAAGCTTAATGTAGATATGACATAATTTCTTAATTCTAGCCATTAAGGAAAGTAGATTTAACTTCATTAAGTAACCTCACTTAAATATGACAATAGATAACTGTGGTCATTAAATTAATGACATCTGTCATCAACACTGATATAACCACTATGCCATACATACTTCTACAGTAAAGACTATGTCAATGTTTCTGTTATAAAATGATCCAGGGCTTTATAACTTGGCTATTTTAAGTAATGATGGAGGAATTAAAATTAAGTCAACCCAGGGTAAAAGTTATTAAACAAGGTCTGCACCAGTACATGTTGGGAAAGCCTCCACAGCTTATTTGCATGTGGCAGGGCAGGATGACTTGATAATGTAGAACTGTCAAATGGCATTTAATGTATATACGCCTGCTTCAACCTGTGCTTCAGAAAAACTGTCCTCAGCACAGAGCTCCTCAAAAAGCCCTATATAGACAAAGCCTGCAATGTTTAAACTCTCTTCCTTTGTTCTATTTTGAGTTCCTTGTCATCTTCAGTAAGAGGATTCCAGTATATACCCAGAATGAAATAGTTGCTTCTTATACCTACAAAGCATAAATGAAGCATTTACACATTCTAAACAGCACCTAATAGCTTTTGGTAAAAATATGAGTGTTGTGTAATAAGTTTACAAAGTGCAAGAAGCTCAGATAGATATATCCTTAGGGAATCTCATGCTGTCTATGCATTTAAATTTACAGAATAACCTGTATTCTGTAGCTGAAGTTATCAGCTCAGCATTCAAGAAATGCTGAAGTTCCCAGTGTAAATTTCATTCCCTGCTATTTTTGTACGCTCACTTCCATATACCTCTACATTCTTTTTACTGCTTCCTCAGTGCTTATTTCTTACCTGGTAAGAAAAATAAATGTGAGTGAGTTTCCTTATCAGTCTGATAGAACTGGCTAGGGCACAGTGGAAATCAAGCTAAAGAACAGTGAAGATGGGTCAGATTTTAAAGCCAGGAGGAATAATATCTCTTGAAACTTATTCTTGTTCTGCTGTACAGGATGACATCTTCTGAATGAAGCTTGAGAGCAGAACACATCCTCGCTGGCCTCCTTGATGCCTTTTGGAGACCCCTTTTCCAGCCCTTCCGCCTAACTGCTGACCTTGCTCTGGCATTGTGGCAGCATTTCTCAGCATTTGGTGAGGAGATGGGACTTCGCAACTCTAAGCATGCAGGGCAAATGCGTTCTTGGTGAAAGCATCTTGCAGAGGTTTGCCTGTTCTTGTGCAAGAATTAGAAGAGACAGTTGTCCTTTTTATTTCTCTTACAGCTTGATACTTCAGCACTGGACTTAAGTTTTGTGATTCTTAGTTTTGTTTCTCTGAATTATTAAATAAAGGAAAAGCACACTCACTGTTAGAAATAGCACTGAGATATACTAGCTATGGCCTCCACTTTTTGCTTTTACTTTTGCTCTTGCTGTTGTAGCCCTGAAGTGACAAAACACAGGAACTCTACAAACGAATCTTCCTCTCTCCCCATGACAGTTTACTCTACACAATGCAACCCTGCTTCTACCGGCAGGGCCAGTGAGAAGAATAGCCAGGGTCAAAGCCATAACGTAAATAAAGTATCAGCATTTCTCACCAATGGAGGAAGAGGGGAAAATGATGCAGCCTTTGGGTTGCAGTAACTGATGAACTGAATTCTATGAAGAGACACTGTTAACCACAAAGCTTTGCTTAAGATCTCTGGGTAATTCCTGCTGCTGTCTGGTGAACAAGCAGGTAATAATTTATAATGCAATAAAAAAGTAGTGCATGTTCTTTAAACTCCACTGTGAAACTGCTGGAATAAAACAGTTACTGTAAAAAATAAACACATTAGAAAGTATTTAAAAATCAAATACAGGGGACAAAGATCTAAATCAGGGAACAACTTGTTTATTAGGACAATTAAAGTGTTTTAAGAAAGGGAAAAATCAAGTTATTCTAGTGCACTCAAAGGCCTGTATTTTTTATTACCAGCTGGGCAAAAGAGGTGAAGATCATGCCAAACAGAAACAGAAACTTAACAAAGTGTGTTCACTTTCAGTTTCTAATACATGAAGTTATGACGTAAGTGAAAGAAAGGAATGCTTCATTGATAAAAATTAATAAAGTTATGAAAATAAACATATGCGACCCACGTTGAAGTGGACACATGGAAATAATTACAGTTCTAGACTGCTGGAGAACTTACTGGTAATTGCTACAGGCAGGACCCTGTAGTACACAAGGTACTACAAACAGCTCTTCAGATCATGCTTTCTTCAAAGGTAAAATCAAATGTCAAAACTTCTGCTACTCTAACTCATTCAGTGAAATCGCATGTCACAAAATGGAGACCTAATTATAGTGTTTTCTACTGAAAGTTTGACAGCTAACATAAAATAGAGTTAAATATCAAAAGAAAGACTTAATTATTTTATGAGTACAGATGAAAATTTAATGGGAGTTTGCATCCTAATTCATTGATGACAGGTCTACAATGGATAATGGAATAGATGGCAGATGTCTTCAACACACCTCCATCTCAGTCAAATAGATCTACAAACCTCAGTGTGGTATGTGCAGTCTGTTAGCACTGCAACCATATGAACAGTGATTAATAGAAAAAGTGTAGTACCATGTACAATGGCATTGCTGATTAAAGGTCTGGCTAGCTCCTATTAGCAACACCTTGGTGCTCTCTGAAACATACTTTCTTAGGTATTTTGCTTATGTAATTAGTTATTTTATTTCAGATATTGGACTCCTCAACAGATCCAGGGGATATCTGGGTAAAAAAACCTTCACATAATTTCCTAGATGTCAAAATCATTACTGTAGAAGCCTTGAAAGCAGGTGATGAAAACTTGCTCTTCCACTTGGTCTCTTTCCTCTCAGTGACCTTCAAAACTATCAGAATACGTTTGGATAAGATGATATAAGATTCATCCAGGGCAGTGAGAAATCTCTCTGCCACCAACTCCTTGCAAGTAAGACAGTAGCCACACATAGCTTATCAGTACAAAAATCCATAAACCACTCAGGTTGATATCTGAAAAAGTCCAGTAAAGAAATGGCTCTCCTACACACTAGTAGGATATTAGGGTGACCTCAACCTGCTCATCTTTGAAGAAAAACATGTGTTTCCCTGGAACCCAAAAAAACCAAGGGACTTACAGTTACACAGTGTGGATAAATCTGAATTGTTTAATTACTCTGCTAAAGCCTTTTTATTAAGGTCATTCCATATGGCACTTTGTAACACAAATGTGAAGACATTGATGCTATATAAGTTTTCACAAATGTTATGAGAAAAAGAGAGGTGTGCACATGGCAAAAAAAGTGACTGGTTTATGAAACTCAGAAGGCTAAAAGCTAATAAATAACAGTGAGCTCCAAAATAAGTACCCATCTGAGCACATTCTCAGAGAACTGCTGCCATTCATAAATCACTGAAGTTGCACTATGTGCATTTTATGATATCAGCAGAGATTCTTGAGTGAATTATTGGCTTGTATTCACATGACTACCACTCTTCACACTATATCATACAAAACACAGAGAGCCAAAAGCAAAGGAAAATCTAGAAATTATAGCAACTAATACAAGGTGCTTATTCTGAGGAATACCCTTCTCAGGGAAGTATCTTCCTAAATTTTTTTTTCAGTTGTCTAATGACATAAGAATTACTGGGAGAAACTGCTCAGACCCAAGAAGGCATACCCAACAGATATTTCAGATCAGTTCTTGTCCTGAAAAATATTCACTCAGCCTCCAGACAGAGTAATGTACTGTGTGAGGGAAGAAAGAAAATAACCTTGGACTTCATTTCCTGGGTGAAATAATAACCAGGAGATGAAGAGTTAATAAAGACTGCGCAAGGTCATTAATTCCTCAAAGGAGAAATATGTCCAGGTCCCTCTGAGACAGACTGGATGTTTTCCAGATTACTGTCATTACAATTCAATGGAAAATGGAACAATGGGAGGAGCAAGACAAGGGAAATTAAGGTGCTCTTTTTGTAAGCATTGGTATTTATAGGTATTTATAGATATTTATAGCTGAATTTGCAGCAACATTTTAGATTCATTCAGGGAAGGCTACAGACAGTTTTATAAGCAGAGATGCAAGAACTGGTGAGAGGTTATTTAACAGGCAACAGATTACTGTATGAGACAATGAAGAGAATGAATTATCTTCTGGAGGGACACAGAAGATTTAACATCTTCAGATATTCCTATATATACCTGTTCAAAAGGCCCAAACCTTTAAGTGGCATTGTTGTATCTATATAAAATAAAGAACAAAATAGTTTCTTGGATGATGTGTCTCTTTCTTTATTCTCTTTCTTCCTCCAGAAATACTTTTTCTCTGCTCTTTTGTCTCTGAGATATCATGCTATTACATCCATGTTCAACATGCTTCTTCCAAATAGTAGAGTTACAATGAAAATGTAATATGTAACTCTTATTCAGCACTCAGCTTGGAGTTTCAAACTCTTCTGAGTTTCAGATCTTCTGGTTGATTGGTTGATAGCTCAAACGTGAATTTTGACTTGCTCTCCAAAAATAAAATTCTTATGGGCATTTAAGAATGAATGTGCAACTTTGAAGTATTTGGTTTGGAAGAATCCTAATGCCTACTGAGCAGCTGCTTCCAGCTCACATCTTCGGCAAAATCCAAGGAGGTTGTAAATGGTGATATACATTCCACACCAATGAACCACACCAATGTCAATGAGTATAGCCCAGTGAAACTGAAAGAATAATGAAGCCAGATTGGTTCTCTACAAGAAAAAGCAATGGCTCTTCCAATCTCTTAATTCAAGTCTTTTCCATCCTGTAAAACATTTTAAGTAAAACTTACTAATGTAAGTTTACCTGGTGGGATTCTTTTTTTTTTCTTTCAGCATATTCAGATCAGCTCTTTTCAACTTTCTGAAAACTTAGTGAATGAAAATCCAAGGTTTGTTCTAGACAACCTTAATTCTAATTTTGATGTTTGAGATTTGCCGATGGGATTATTTCTTGAGTTTTTTAGAGGTTTTGCTGAACTCAAGAAAATTAATAGGATCAGGACTCCTAAAAGGAGTCTTAACATTCTGCATTGATTAATTAATGCCGTTCTTTGTTACGGCTTACTCATTAATTATTTATTTCCTAACTCATTGTATTTGTTTGTTTGTTTGTTTATAGAGAAGGTATGAAAAAAACCAGAAGAATTAAGCATTGGAAGTTTATTCCTGTGGTTCAGTCATGGAACCTGGATCGTCTGCTAGCAGATATGATTTATTTGGAGGACAAAATAGTGTCTCCATCCTGTTTAATATTTGTTTCTTTTTTTTTTTTTTTTTTTTTTACCCTTTGTTCCTCTCATTGGAACCCCTAACAAAATTTTGCACAGTCTTTACACTGTGCTTTTCCTGATAATTTATCACTATACTCAACGACATCCTTTAAACAGAATTTTACAAGGTGAACTATGTCTTCACACAGTGAGTTTTTTAACTTCTGATGATAAATCTTATGGACAAGGTGAGGGAATGGTCAAGGTAACTAGTTTAGGATAATTTACAAATGGAAATTTTTTGTAAGGATGCTGAAAAATGGTGTTTACAGATTATAAACCTTAGACAAAGAGAAGTCAACATTATTATCTAAAGACATGTATTTGAAAATTTTTTTTCTATTGTTTTAGTGTTTTAGGTTAGATGCCCTTTACTGTCAACTTTCCTGCAGAACATGTCAGTGTAGGAATAAGAAGTGTTTCTGTTTGTATGATTTGAGACAGAAGAGGTGTTACGAGCACATATCAGAGATATGAGAAATCAGGAGGGGGCAATGATATGAACAACTGATGTAAAAGGGTACCCTTACCATAACCAGGAAATTTCAGAAAGATGCTGAAGATGCTACACTGTAAATATTATTTAAAATGTTCTTGGATTAAAATACTGTCTCATATACTTTAGAACTTTTGAGAAGAAAAGCAAATAAATGGTTTTTTAAAGGATATTGTATAGCTCTGGCTTGTGGAAAGGTGAACAAAACTACTGTACGAAAAAATAAATGCAGGAAGTATGAGGCAAGGTATTCAGAGAGGTGACAAATACATGTTTCAGAGTTGGTAAGAGTAAGCTGGGATGCTGGGTGAACAGGAAATATGGTCTTTTAGAAACTAATGGATTTAACAATTGACTGGATGTGAAAAACAGAGCTAGAATTTACACATAATATCATGGTTCTCATTTGAGATTAAAATGAAAATCTGTCAGATTAAAGATTTTTTAATCTCTTCATAACAGAGATTGTAACTTTTCTAATCATATCCTGCTATAAAACATAATTTATTCTAACAGATGTTTCAGAGGAGAGGAGATCCTTAGGCAAATGTCAGGTCAAATAAAATTACAGATTGTAATATGAATGTGGTAAAATGTTACTTTTTTTTGCCAGCTCCACATGCATTATCAGAATATTATTTTTTCACTGATGTCTCAACCTTGAAGCCATGCTGAGGAGCACTGAGCTGGCTCAAGGTTTCTGACCTGTGCGTCCAGTGCTGTGACAGCAGCAGAGTGTATTGCTGGGGAGGATGGGGTAGCAGAGCTGCTGGGGGACACAGTGGTTTTGGGGCACCAAAAAGGGGTGGGATGTGGGGTGGAGGGACAAAGAACAGTGAGTCTGGGAGCCTCTGGATATAAAAGGAATGAGGGGGCACATGGTCTGTGGGAAGAGGGGACTTGGGGACAGGCAATGATGTTCAGGCTTATGGAGTGTGTGGGTCTGTCCTCTCCCAGTCCCAAGAGATCCTGAACCATGCTTTTCTTTCCAATTTCTGCATGATTTTCACCTGCTCTCTCCGGATCTCTCACTTCCCAGCTGCCTCATCCCACCACAGTAAAGCCAGCCTTTTCCCAGTGAAAGTCACACAGCTGCCTGCTTTGCACATCCCGAAGGGTAGTTCTGCTCAGGCTAAACCCTGAGTGTGGCCAAATTGAGTTTTGAAAATACAGAAGTTCTTCAAAATTTATCCCTAGTGGGAATTTTTTGCATTGAAAGATTTGGGACTAGGGGTGAAAATTAATGAATTAATGATTCATTTAAAATATTTCAGATCATTCATCCACTTCGGCAGGTTTTACCAATTATCAGGAAAGATAATGGTCCCTTATGGTTAAAGGTGGATGCTATTTGTGATTTACTCACTAACCAGCTGGGTTGCTTTGGTAATGACTGCTTGCATGAGGGAAGAATACAAGAATCCTTGTTCCAAATGTAGTTATGATTATCTCCTGTCCTACTTTGCACTGAAATAACAAAATATGATCCAAGACTGTGAAACACCTCAAGTATAATATAAAGACAAAATATTTTTTTGTAACTTGAGTTGACATTTGCTAACTTTATTCCCACATCTAAAAGGCATTTCAGCTCACAAAGTGAAAACTATCCCGGGCTATTTTATTATTTATTTCCTTTCATAGTAAGAATTTGGAAATGTAAACTGTATGTGATGTGAAATGCAGTGATCTCATTTTGTCCTGTGCTTCTACAACACCTAGTGTGATGGGAGACTCAGGCTGGATTAGCATACAAATGCCACATCACAGATCATGTGTGGAAAAGGTAATGGGAGTGAGCAATGTTGAGAAGACCAAATTCCAACTTCCAACCCATATTAAAATGCATATAGTTTTGAGCGATTTTTTAATCTGAAATGTCTTACAGTCTTAAATCAATAATACATGACATAATTTCATAATAAGAATAATAACATAAGACTAAGAGCAAATCTATTATTGCAGTCTTTCTGGCTCATAAAAGCAGCCTCTTCCCCACTGTGTTCTTATAGTTTTGTTTCTGCTTCTATCTGGAACACAAACTTTAGGAAAAGCGTAAAAACACAATAAGCCTGTTTTATTGCTCCTGCTGCTTAAGCTGTGTAGGGTCTGTCCAGGTTGACAGAAAGAGACAAAAATCTGTTCTTCTCCACCCATGTTTATTCCCTCTTACTTAAGGTTCTGAAATCACTTCAGACCAAATCAACAAAGTATGAATTTTCTTAATTTTCTTCCTTTCTGTATAGAGATAGAGTTGGTCAGGAAGAGATCTGTGCTGACCTGTGAGCCACACCCTTGGTTAAAGTGGGAGAATCTAAGTAATTTCACTGATTACATTATGTTTGGAATTATAAATTGAAAAAAATCACCAAACATACACATTTAAATAACATATTCTTTGCTTCCAGTTCCATTGAAGTCCAAGATTGCCTCTGAACATTGAGCTCCCAATAAAGGAAAAGACCTAGGCCAGAAGAAAACTGGCATTTTTTTAAGTGAGAAACAGCACCCATTTCAGTTTTGAATTTACTATAGTGTACTGGACATACTGAAACGTCATCACTGATATTTGTGCCTGGATGTCCTTATGCCTACAGTTTTGCTGGGCCTAAAATTACACTTACCTTAACTTTATCCTAGATTTTTATTTATATTTAGATACCTGCTTTATATATGTGTTCAGTAAAAAAAAGCCTTTTCAAATGATCACTTGACATCTGATTATCTTTCATTTGTGCATTTGAGTGGACTACTAAATGCAACTTATCTGTAAGTTCAGCAAATGATTGCAAAAGCCAGCTGGTGGTTCTTACTACATCAGTACTCATGGGCTTCCCATTTATAAAAAAGGGGATTAAATTGCTTCCCAGAGGTAGTGGGAAAAAGTTCATTAATATACAGGTGAGAACCCCAAGCATTTGATAAGAAAAGCTGCCTTGGTGCTGAGAGAAATATCGAAACAGGTAGTGTGTATTTGTGTTGTTTTTTTGCCATGTGTATTTTACATATAAATATCTCCCCAAGATTTAAGAATAGGAAGTTGCTTTTTAAGGATAAAATTGCAAAAACTATGAGTAGAATTGCTTCTTAAAGAGCATTAACAGTGACTGAACAATCACTTTAAATTCAGACTCAGTGACTTAGGTGCAAGGAGGATTTTATGTGATTAATTTTTAGGACTGAGATTAAGAACAAATTTGTCAAATTCCAACCTCCTCCACAGATTTATCATGTGACATTGGACAAGTTACTTAACCTCTCTTCTTAATTTACAAAAAAGGATCCAATTCTTATTCACACTTTCATCTTCCAAAAAGAAATCCTTTGAACAAAGTGAGGACTAGAGATTAATTCCCCAGTCTTCTAGTTAAGGTAAATTTACATATGGATATCTTTAAGTCTCAAATGTTTAACTTGGTCCTGATGAACCACAGTTGTAGAGGGACCAACATTACTAAATATCAGCTCCATAAAGATCATAAAATTTTTTTGGACATTATTTTAGCAGCTGTACTCCCTTTGCTTCACCCAATTCACTGTTCTTTTCAAACTTGTACCATAAGGTAAGGGGAATGTGTGTATTTCAGTTTTTTAAAGATGAGGAAAAAATTTTGAAGGCCTTTGCCAAAAAAGATGAAGACAGCACAAGTAGATGAAAACACAGATCAGAATACAGCAAATCCTCCATCCCTCTTAATAATTGTGACTGCAAAATGGCTTAAATATGTAAAATTTTCTTTTTGGCCAAATTAACTGAGCTTTTTGAACATATTGCTGATACTTAGAAACCTTAAATAATACTTGAAAATTATAGCATATATTATGGAACATTTTCTTAAGAAAAATAATAGACTTACAGTCTCTCTGCAGACACAATCTCTATCCTCCCATATCTGCTCTGTCCCCTACCTCCTTGGGAAACCTGCCTGTGATGGGGGGAGCACAATGTGTGTCCACCTTACAAGGAGATGATGAGAGTGTTGTTGTCACCCTTAAGTGACTACCAGCTGCTGTTATCAAATCAAAAATGGCTGGAAAAATTGAAAGGGACATAAGAAAGTAATCCTTTCAAATTGCCACAATATTTACTGGAAAGAGAGGCTTTCAGGGGAAATCAAGCATGTAATCCTGTAAGTCCTCTGCCCAGTCATAGCATAAGCACACAGGGGGACCTATCGAAATATGGTAATGATCACAGTCTGCAGCCCAGGGAACAAATGAAAATAATGAACACATTTAAAAAATAGGGAGAGATTCACTATTCAAGACTTTTCCATGGGCTCAGAACAATTGTTGCTATTCATAATTAAAAGCATCCAGTTATATACTTTTGCCTTTTATGTAGGTTTGTTTCAGGTTGAGACGGTAAAAAAATCCCCACCCAACACAAACACATTTATAGAAATATTCACAGCATTATCATGCTGCATAATATCGAAAACATCCATTTTATGGCTGCACAATTTCCTCCTCATACTACTGTGCACCAGCAGTAACAAATACGAAAGCAGATCGATTTAAAGTTCAAGTTAAGTTGCATGAGTTCCCCATGGTGAAGCAATTATTCCCTCAGAGGCTCTCATTTTCTTTATCACACCATGAATTCCTCAGACAACGAATGTGCAGTTTCCTCCATGTGGTTACTTGCATTGCAACAAAAATCTCAGGAAGAGTATTTAAGGATGGACATTTTTCTCTCTGTGAATGCTTCCTAAATTTGAAGTTTGATCTCTCTACAATCAAAAGCATTTATTCTTGGCAGAATCATGTTCCCATTAACCGAATATAAGCCATCCTTCTCCCTTTAAACTCACAAGTTATTTACTTCTCAATAATATAGATTAAACTTTTTGGTAAAACCTGGGGTGCATATAATAACACTACATACATTAGGTTTCAATGAAGTAGTACAACCAACTTTTTATATGTCTAAGAGTTGGAGATAGACATCATTACTGAACCTTAGCATTATACTGCTCTGTATCTCACTACAATGCATGGACAACATTGGTTTCAAACCTGTCACCACGCTCAAAATTGAGTTTCCCCCTTGTAGCGCTCAGCGCCATTTGGACCAAGAGCTTCAATCTCCAGCTGTAGATTTCCTGCAGCCACCACTGGGAACATGGTCTCCATCTCTTTTTTCCTCTCTCTGATATTACTTTTAGGGGGTAGAGCTCTGCAGATCTTCTGTCCTAGAGTCCCATAACAGAGTGACTGCAGAAAAAGATTCCTTACTTAAGTCCATCATTTCTAATTGCCATTCTTGTGGGTGTTCCAGTTAGGGTTTGTCCAGAAGAAAAAAAAGAAAAAGAAGAGAGAAAAAAAAATCAACTTTACAGAGAATTTCCTAAGGTAATAAAAGCAGATCAGATAATTTCACATTGCAAATGTGAATGGACTTAACAAGTTTGATAAAACAAATGATCATTTTATTTCTGGCTTGGTAAAGACATCCTTGACCATCTTCAGTGGTCAAGAAGAGTCATGATAAATCCCCTGGTTTCAAGAAACTAATATATTACAATAATAAAACTCATTCCATTAAGTTCACCATTCCCTTGGTGTTTTTTTTTTTTTGTTTGTTTGGGTTTTTTTTTGTGAAATATTATTTATATCCTCATATGTCTCTCTTTTTTTAATTAGTTGCAGAGTGCCAGAGAACTCACCTGATAAATTAGCAAAAACTATATTAAGACCTAAATTCTGTTTTCATTCTCACATTTATTAGACATGATACGAATACATTGTTGGAGATTTGATTTGCATTAATCCCTTCTTTCTGACAGGAAAGTAGTTGAGTTTTTTTTATTGTGGCCATACGCAGATGTAAATACAATTTTTGCATAGTGCTTCCTATTGGCTTAAACAAGACTTCTGGAGATGACTAGCTGATATGAAACACTAGACTCAAGGGGTTATGTGGAATTTGGGCACCTGAACATGAGTGCAGAATGCTGCACAGTAATCTTTTGTGCTGGTTTTGGCTGGGATAGGGTTAATTTTCTTCTTAGTAGCTAGTATGGGGCTATGTTTTGTGTTTGTCCTGGAAACAATGTTGATAATACAGAGATGTTTTAGTTATTGCCCTGCTCCAAGTGTAACTGCTCAAGCAGGGGGGTTGGACAAGATGATCTCCAGAGGTCCCTTCCAACCCCTATCGTTTTGTGATTCTGTGATTCTGTGATTGCTGATCAATTCTTACACAGATTCAAGGCCTTTTCTGCCTCTCATCCCAACCCACCAGCGAGCAGGCTGGAGGGGACACAGCCAGGACAGCTGACCCCAACTGACCCAAGGGGTATTCCACACAATAAGACGTCATGCTTAGCAATAAAACTAGGGAAAGGTTGGCGGGGGGAGCCACTGCTTGGGGACTGGCTGGGCATCGGTTGGTTGGGGCTGAGCAATTGTTTTCATTTGTACCACTTGTCTTTCTTGGGTTTTATTTCTCTCTCTTATTTTCCTTTTCATTACAGTTGTATTATTATTTTTGTTATTATTATTATTATTATATCATTCCAATTATTAAACTGTTCTTATCTCAACCCATGAGTTTTCTCACTTTTATGCTTCCAGTTCTCTTCCCCCCATCCTGCTGGGGCTGGGGAGTGAGCAAGTGTCTGTGTGCTGCTTAGATGCCAGCTGAGGTTAAACCATGACAGTCATTTTTGGCACCCAACATGGGGCTCAAAGGTTTTGAGATAATAACAGATTGACCGGAGTGTATTAGAAGGGATTTATATCTGTTAACAGTTGAGGGTCACAATATTGATTCATCTGTTCTCAATATTAGTTTATCTGATTGGTGCCATGCTCCGATGTACATGTACATCATTAAAGATTGTACATGTTAAAGACTGGTGTTGGCTTTTGCAGTTTTCTGTGCTCTGCAGTGATTAGTGATGTTTTGCCTGGGAGATCTGTTATTAAAACACTGACTTTGAGCTTCATCTGGTATTTGGGTTTTGTACTGAAGCCATTACTGTACTTCAGGTACCATCCCATGGAGATAATTAACATTTATACTTCTTCCTCTGAGAGGTTTTTTGTGGAGGAAATACAGAATGGCACCTTCTCTACTGTATTCTGTGATGTTTTCTCCCTCATTACAATAACTTCTCAGGATCTTGAACATCCTTGGGTAGTTAAAATCGTTCTATTGGCATTTCTTAGGAATATTGCTTTGGTTTTGTCTAAGGTTAACAAGCAATTTAGGAATATGACCCAGGCTCCACGAGAGTATGGTCATGGGTGGCACGGCATGTGGGAGAATATTGACAGGTACCTAGAGAACTTCTTACCTCCAATGGTCTGGAACTTCACTCCTGAACAACTACAGGATCCTGATGAAGTCATAGAATGCTTGAAAAAAGAATGCTCTGGCTATTCCAAGGAGGCACAATTTACTGGACTGTGTTGGGCCCTGGCCAGCATCTACCAAACACTGCTCAATATTATGTAGTGCCCTCAGGGAGAGAAGAGGGAAAACATACCAACAGACACTATGGCTAAACCAGACACTGTCACCCCTATAACTAAAAAGAAACAATAGAAGCAGAAGTCAGCTGGTTTAGTAAGGGATGAAGAAGCTTCTCCCAAGAAGGAGCAGGAGAAAGAATCAGAAGAGGCAGCTTGTTCCGCAGCAGAGCAGTCACAAGAACAGGAAGAGGAAGAGACTGAAATCATAAATGAGACAGAAACCACCTGATCCCTATCCTAAGTGAGCTGCGAGATATGTGAAAAGATTTTAGGCATCATCCAGGTAAGCTAATTCTCAGCTGGTTACTCTGATGCTGGGATATGGGGGCTAGTAGTCAGGAATTAGAGGGTAAGGAAGCCCAGTAGCTAGGATCCCTTACTAAGAATAAGGACATTGACAAAAGGATTGGAAAAAAGGCAAGAGTTCTCAGTCTTTGGCAGCGACTCCTGTCAAGTGTGAAGGACAGGCATCCCTTCAAGGAAGAACTTGCAAATTCCTGAAGCAAATGGACGAACACTGAGAGAGGTATCCAGTATCCGAGTGAATTAGCTGTGTTGGAGGTGATCTATAACAACCTGGATGACAACCAGGTATCCAAAGACCCAGATGAAATCCGGTGTACATGGTCCATGTGGCAAAGTTTGCACGAAATGCACCAACCTCATACACCCATGTCCTGGTGATAATGAGCTGGACAAACACAGAGACACCAACTAGAAATGAACTGGCCAGACAACTCCAAGAATACAAAGATAATCTCGCTTCTTCCATGTGGGCCTGTGTCTCAACTGTGGACAAGTTGACCCAAAAAATGTCCAGGGAAGCTGAGAAGGGTGCTTTCCTCAAGCACTCCAACCAAGGCCTCAGCTATTAAGAGTCAGCCTTTTTCTGTTCAAGGGAAAAGGTACCGGTGGCACGCACCATGTGCAACCCTGTGGTTCTTCCTGCATGACTGGGAGGAAGAAAAACAGCCATAAAGCATCCATCCAAGAAAATTACCACTCCAGCATCTGTTGGGCAGAGTAGAAGAGCTGATCGTACTTTTACCCCTGATGAAGGGACTTCTGTTTTACAGTTACAAAAATCAAGAAATGAAGACTCCAACCAGGAACAGATGTGGAGGAAAGGGACAACAGGGTTTACTGGACTCTGTGGATTCGATGGCCTGGCACATCTGACCCACAGGAGTATAAAGCTGTAGTGGACACTAGTCCACAGTGCAGTCTAACACCATCAGATTACAAAGGGGCAGAATCCATCTGTATTTCTGGAATGACAGGAGGATCCCAAGAACTGTCTGTGTTGGAGGCTGAGGTAAGCTGGAATGAGTGGCAAAAGCATCCTATTGTGACTGGTCCAGAGGTTCCATGTATCCTTGGCATAGACTACCTCAGGAGAGGGTACTTCAAAGACACAAAAGGGTACCAGTGGGTTTTTGGTATAGCTGCCTTGAGTACAGAGAAGATTAAACAGCTGTCTGGCTTGCCTGGTCTCTCAGAGGATCCCTCTGTGGTGGGGTTGCTGTGGGTTAAAGAATATCAGATGCCAATTGCTACCATGACAGTGTGCCAGTGACAATATCGCACCAGCTGAGACTCTCTGATTCCCATCCATAAGTTGATCCGTCATCCGGAGAGCCAAGGAGTGATCAGTAAGACTCATTCACACTTTAATAGTCCTATATGGCCAGTGCAAAAATCTAATAGAGAGTGGAGGCTATCAGTGAACTACTGAGGCTTGAATGAGGTCACACCACTGTTGAGTGTTGCCGTACCAGACATGCTAGAACTCCAATACGAACTGGAGTCAAAGTCTGCCAAATGGTATGCCACAGCTGATATCACCAATGCATTTTTCTCAATCCCTTTGGCAGCAGAGTGCAGGCCACAGTTTGCTTTACATGGAGGGGTGTCCAGTACACCTGGAATCAACTGCCCCAGGGGTGGAAACACAGCCCTACCATTTGCCATGGATTGATACAGACTACACTGGAACAAGGTGAAGCTCCCAAGCACCTGCAATACATTGATGTCATCATTGTGTGGGGCAACACAGAAGAGGAATTGTTTGAGAAGGGGAGAAGAATAATCCAGATTCTTTTGAAAGCTGGTTTTGTTATAAAACAAAGTAAGGTCAAAGGACCTGCACAGGTCATCCAGTTTTTAGGAATAAAATGGAAAGATCAGTGTCGTCATATCCCAATGGATGTGATCAATAAAATAACAGCTATGTCTCCACCAACTGACAGAAAAGAAACACAAGCTTTCTTAGATGTCATGGGTTTTTGGAGAATGCATATTCCAGGTTGTAGTCTGATTGTAAGACCTCTCTATTGAGTGACCCCAAAGAACAGCTTTGAATGGGGCCTCGAGCAGCAGCAAATCTTTGAACAAATTAAAAGGGAGACAGTTTGTGCAGTAGCCCTTGGGCCAGTCTGGACAGGACAAGATGTGAAAAACGTGCTTTACACCTCAGCCAGGGATAACAGCCCCACCTGCAACCTCTGGCAGAAAGTGTCTGGAGACACTTGAGGTCAACCTCTAGGGTTTTGGAGCCACGGATATAGGAGATCTGAAGCCCATTACATTCCAACTGCAAAAGAAGTATTAGCAGCATATGAAAGAATTTGAGCTACTTCAGAAGTAGTTGGTACTGAAGCACAGCTCCTTTTGACACTTCAATAGCCTGTGCTTAGCTGGATGTCCAAAGGGAGGGTCCCTTCTATGCATCATGTAATGGATGCTACATGGAGTATGTGGGTCACACTGATAATGCGACAGGCTCAAATGGGAAACCCCCATCATCTGGGAATCCTGGAAATGATCATGGACTGGCCAGAGGAACAAAACTTCAGAGTGTTGTCAGAGGAGGTGACTCGTGCTGAAAAGGTCCCTCTGTATAATAAATTAGCAGGAAATGAAAAGCAATATACCCGTTTTAGAGATGGATCCTTTTGTATTCTGGGAAAACATCAAATGTGGAAAGCTGCTGTGTAGAGTCCTACATGACAAGTTGCAGAAACTGCTGAAGGTGAATCGAGTCAGTTTGCAGAGGTGAAAGCCGTCCATCTGCCTTTGGATACTGCTGAACAAGAAAAGTGGCCAGTGCTCTATCTCTACACTGACTCATGAATGATGGCGAATGCTCTGTGGGGATGCCTACAACCATAGAAGGAGAGCAACTGGCAGTGCAGAGGTAAATTCATCTGGACTGCTGCATTGTGACAAGATATTGCTGCCCAGGTAGAGAACCTGGTTGTAAAAGTGCGTCACGTAGATGCTGACATACCCAAGAGTCATGCCACTGAAGAACATCGAAACAATGAGCAGGTAGACCAGGCTTCTAGAATTGAAGTGACTTAGGTGGATCTGGACTGAGAACATAAGCTTGAGCTATTTATAGCATGATGGGTCCATGACACATCAGGACATTTAGGAAGGGATGCAACGTAAAAATGGACTCATGATTGAGGGGTGGACTTGACTATTGATGCCATTGCACAAGTTATCCATGAACAACAAACACGCGCCATAATCGAACAAGGTAAGCAGCCAAAGTCTTTCTGGTATGGAAGATGATGGCTAGAACATCCATACGGGGAAGCCTTACAGATTGATTGTATCACACTACCATGAACCCGCCAAGGCAAGCACGATGTGCTTACAATGGTGGAAGCAACTACCTGGTGGTTGGAAACATACCCTGTGACCCATGTTACTGCCTGGAATACTACCTTGGGCCTTGAAAAGCAAGTTCTGTGGTGACATGGCATCCATGAAAGAATTGAATTAGACAAAGGGACTCATTTCCCAAACAACCTCATAGACACATGGGCCAAAGAGCATAGCATTGAGTGGGTGTATTACAACCCCTACCATGCACCAGTGTCTGGGAAAACTGAACAATACAATGTACTGTTAAAAGCTACACTGAGAGTAATGGGTGCTGAAATATTCAAACACTGGTATAGACATTTAGCGGAAGCCATTTGGCTAGTTAACACTAGAGCATCTGCCAGCTGACCTGATCCTGCCCAGTCAAAACCCCTGAGCACTGTGGAAGGAGATAAGATCCCCATAGTATATATAGGGAGCTTATTGGGTAAAACAGTCTGGGTTATACCTTCCTCAGGAAAGGGTAAACCTATTCATGGGGTTGTTTTTGCTCAAGGACCTAGGTGCATGTTGTGGTTTATCCCCAGTCAGCAACTAAGCACCGCACAGCCACTCACTCACTGCCCCCGCCCCTATGGGATGGGGGAGAGAATTGGAAGGGCCAAAGTAAGAAAACTCAACGGTTGAGATAACAACAGTTTAATAATTAAAATAAAACAGTAATAGTAATAGTAATAGTAATAGTAATAGTAATAGTAATAGTAATAGTAATAGTAATAGTAATAGCAAGAGAGAAAGAAAGAGGTGAAACCTCAGGAGAAGGGAAAAAAAAACCCCAAAACAACAAGTGATGCAACTGCTCACCACCTGCTGACCGATGCTGCCGGTCCCCAAGCCACAATCGCTGATTCCCCTGGCCAACTACCTCCAGTTAATATACTGGGCATGATGTCATATGATATCGAATATCCTTTTGGCCAGTTTGGATCAGCTGTCCTGGCTGTGCCCCCTCCCCTCCTGGCTTCTTGTGCACCCTGCAGAGCATGGGAAGCTGGAAAAGTCCTTGACTAGTACAAGCACTACCTAGCAACAACTAAACCATCAGTGTGTTATCAATATTATTCTCACACTAAATCCAAAACACAGCACTATACCAGCTACAGTGAAGAAAATTAACTCTATCCCAACTAAAACCATGACAGTGCACTTGGTGGGTAATGCAAAAGGATGGGGGAGTCCAATGTGTGATTTAATCCTGGGTGAAAATAATCCATGATTTGAGTTGGTTGTTATGGGAATTACTATAGCAGGAATGCCTTTTGCTAGTTGGGCTAGGAGCAAGAGGAGGAGTTCATGGCGATGTTAAACACTATAATCTGGCCCAAAGGGACCAGGGGTGGAGATTGTAATGGATATACCTTTAAAGTGTTGTAACCCGTGATTTGAGTTGCATGTAATAGGAATTATGATAACAGGAACCACCTGAACCAATGGAGGACAAGCCTTACAAGAAGCAGTGCAAGTGCAGCAGTGACCCAACCTGAGCTGGCTTTGGTGCCCAATAACTCCTTGCAACCCATCACCTCTCCTGTCTTGGATGATCACCATAACAGATGGAGCCCAAAGTCATCAACTAAATGAACTCAGTGGACATTTGTGGACATTTCTGGACATTTCACAGACATTTCAGAGGGGTGGTCCATAGACTAAGGGAATGATATTTGTGTATTGTATCAAAGGATGTGAAGAGGGAGGTAGTATTGAGTATGTATGAGTAACTGAATATGTGGGACCTGAGCATGACATAAATGGTATGGAATAAGAGGTGGAGAATATGCTGGCCTTCACACATAGTAAGGGATGTTTTAGTTATTGCTGAGCAGTGCTTATACAGAGTCAAGGCCTTTTCTGCCTCTCACCCCACCCCACCAGTGAGGAGGCTGGGGGTGCACAAGAAGTTGGGAGGTGACACAGCCAGGACAGCTGACCCCAACTGACCCAAGGGGTATTCCACACAATAAGACGTCATGCTTAGCAATAAAACTAGGGAAAGGTTGGCGGGGGGAGCCACTGCTTGGGGACTGGCTGGGCATCGGTTGGTTGGGGCTGAGCAATTGTTTTCATTTGTACCACTTGTCTTTCTTGGGTTTTATTTCTCTCTCTTTGTTATTTTCCTTTTCATTACAGTTGTATTATTATTTTTGTTATTATTATTATTATTACATTCCAATTATTAAACTGTTCTTATCTCAACCCATGAGTTTTCTCACTTTTATGCTTCCGGTTCTCTTCCCCCCATCCTGCTGGGGCTGGGGAGTGAGCAAGTGTCTGTGTGCTGCTTAGATGCCAGCTGAGGTTAAACCATGACACCTTTCTTTCAGTAATCTATAGTAAAAGACAAGAATGGCTGAGGGGTGGAAGAAGGTGTCTAGAGTCAAATAAGGATAATATTTGTAATACATTTTTTTTCCTGCAAATTACATGCATATACACATATACAAACATATATATGTGCATACACTCATTGATTAATTGTCACATTTTTGTATGCTATGTTTTATTGCATGGTTGCCTATAGAGAGGAAAACTAAATAAAGGTGCAGAGGAAGAATGACCACACCAGGCAGAGTTTCAGTGAAAAAGGCAGGATCAGAGACAAGCCTGGGATTTTACTGTGAGATGTGGCACAATGTGTGTACAAGACTGGGAGGAAAGAGCGGGAGAAACTGTGGGGTGTCATGAGGGAGACAAGCACAGAGGGGCAGAGCTGCAGAAGGCTATGAAGAAGAGAACAAGAAGTTCAAACCTAGCATGGCAAAGGAGAGGGTCAGGCTGAGAGCCATAAAGAAAGATATTGTCACCTGAAAGTCAAATTTCATCTTCAGTATAATTTGAATTACTTCAACAGAAATATCACAGGTATTATGTCCTCTCCATCACCACTTAAATAATTTATAAAAACAGATGTTTTTATAGGTCCATCACTGAAATCAGTATTTGCTGGTGGATAATTTCTGCTTCACTCTTCAGTCCATCACCTACTTCTTGCCTTTGTAATTAGGACTAATCAATGTATGCAATTTTGTACAGTAGGAAAAATCAACATATTTACTGCTTTTCAGAATGAAAATCTGTCATTTCCACATTTCCCCTGAAAAGGAAATTTAAAAAAAAATAATTCAGGAAAACAAATATTTCAGTTTGGTTGCACAGAAGTGAAACTTAACATCTTGTTGTTCCCTGGGACAATTCCCTGTCACACAAGACCAGCAACCCAATGAGTTACAGATGAGTGACAAAACCGCAACATTTGCAGGGACCCAACTCCAGAGCAGGCAGTAGGTTTACCATATTGGAGCCGGCAGGGCAGAAGTGGCCTGAAACTATGCTTCCTTGAAATCTGAACTCCTGGGCAAGCTCTGCTTTGGTGAAGGTGCATCAAAATCAATCCCTTTCCATGCAATACTTCAGTTTTGACAAATAATTGTCAAAAAATTCAAAAAATTCGTGACAGGTTTTGTTCACAGAACTGAGCTCAATAAGAGCAGAAAACTGTTTACAGATGAATTTTATGAGGGAACTTACATTTTGACAGTTTTATGATACTAGAGAAAAAAAATCTTCAAGGAACATTATTTTTTCTTTAAAAGCATATTTCTCAGCCTTGTTACACTGAAGGTATAATGGTGGACAGCTAGGTCATAATATGCACTAAATCATAATGTTATTGCAAATGTAAATTATAAGAAGACACAAAAAAGGGAAAGAGCATGTGTGTCATCTGGAGTTACAGCCGAAACTACAGCTTATCAGCAATCTGATAACTGGTCAACCAGCAGTGCTCACTAGTTCATGACTATTATCTACATGTTTTCCCATTTATTACATGCCAGCTGAGGCCAATTTTCAGCTGGGAACTATAGCAGCTGTCTCTGTGGAAAATAAAAGTATGTCACTTTAAATTTCTTTGCGGCATGAAAGAAATGTCGGCTTCATGCTGGAAATGTACAGTGATACACATTTTTTCTGACCTGAACACATTGCATCAATTCATGCTCATGAAAATGTCATTTGTGACTTGTTTTTTTTCTGCTTTTTAAGCAATTTCCAACCTAACCCCCCCCCACCACCCCTTATCTAGCTGCTCAGTGATCACATTATAAATTTAACACTAACCTCTCACACAAAGCCCTAAAAGCTTTAAAGAATTTATATCTGTGGTGGTATAGTTTGCCACTGAATAAATTTTAATAGAGAAGACAAGAAAAAAAAAAGGGAGGGAGGAAGGAAGGAAGGAAGGAAGGAAGGAAGGAAGGAAGGAAGGAAGGAAGGAAGGAAAACCTCTTTTCTGTTCTTTTCCCAAATTACATCAACAATTTTCTACATTGGTAGGTTATTTTCTTCTCAAACTGTAGGATTACCCAAGTTCTATCTTTTTAGTTGATTTTTGGCCACTGATGTGTTTAATCAGGTCTAGAGTCATAGAATTATTAGAGATATCTGATCTTTTAATAACTATTTCTGGAACTATTCGCCTACTCTTCCACCGTCATCAGCCACTGTCCCTAGAGAGGATACACCTGATATAGGACTAATAAACTAGTCTTATACTAAGTCGCTATCCAGCTCTAAACATCAGTAAAGAAACAAAAAAGGTCACATTTCATCAGATTTTAATTTTACATTCTATTGGATGTATTGGATGATTGGATGGAAATAATAAATTCTAATTTACAAAGAGACTCATCTCTGTATTCTTCACAGAAGTATAAAGCCCTCCCTACCTCTGATAATCCTTTTATTCTTTCCCATTAATATGACAGAGTACAGAGTATTAATTATTAAATACTGCTTATACAGTGCTGTAAATATACACTACTTTATAGAACTTAAGATAAGCAAGGGCTCTATTCCTAATGAGCTTACTATAATTAAATTCATTGTTGAATCTACATACGAATGTAGCTAGGAGTCAAACCACACAGGAAAAATCTTTAAACTAGGTAGAGGCACAGATGTGAATCTAACTTGTTCCTGGGTTATGAAAATTAAGAACAGCAATTGTAGGCTATGATTAACTATTTACTCATATAATTAATTGAACTTTTTGGCTAAGAATTTATAAAATACACAGACAGATACTTGTGGATGTTGCACTTTGTAAAAATGCAGGTGAGCTGAGAAGCTGACCTGTGATGTCAAATGGTCCGTAATATCTAATATGTGTAATGTTATTTTGCTTTTGGATTAGTATGCTGGTTATTAAAAGCACATAATTGTATGCTTAGCATTGTAGGCAAGTTATTTTAAATCAATATGCATTCTGCCCTCAAACCTTGAATGACACAAATCCCTTTCCCTGCCCACATCATACCTCACAGCTGTGGCATAGTTGTGTGTAATAAGTTTCTTTGTTTGAAAAGTGGTACCCTTCTAGGAATCAGTTTATAAATTATCTATGTGGCCTTCTGGGACTGTTTATACTAACAGGAAAAAGGCATAGGAAATGAGGTAAAAAAGAACCAGAACAAAAATAAAGAAAATTCTGTAATGCTGAACTGTGGTCATAGACTGATGTTTAAGAATTTACTGGTACAGTTATGTGTAAATGTTAAAGTTTTTGCTTTTCAACATTAAAAGGAAAAAAAATATGTTTCCTATTCCCAAAACCAAATGAACTTTTTCTCAAATATAACCTCACATACTGTTTTTTAGGTTGGCAATCATTCCATCAGAATGATCTCGTGTGTGGGAACACTTTCATCAAGGACAGATGAGCAAATTCCTGAGGAGGAATCCAGCCTCTTCTCTACATCATGCACGTGAGGTTGCTTGAGGTGAAAAGTTGCACAGCTGAGTGTTATCTCTAATTTCACGAAATCAACAGAGTTGATCTACAACTGATTCCAGAGAAGCACTCTACTCGCTTCACTTGGGGTAACTGACCTTCCTCCTTAAATGTCTGCTTTTTAGGAGGTTCAGGGTTAAAATCAGAGATACATAACCCTTTGGAAAATGGAAGGAATGAAATAGGGTCTCCGGTCTGATCAACCTCCTCTCTTATCCCAAATGTATAGATCACCTTATGGGCTGCTTTAACATGGCAAACCAAACACAGTCGCACCCCATAGCTGCACTATTGACTGGCTCTATGGTCAGCTCCTGGGTTGGGCAGATAAGGGCAAGAAAAATAATAATTTATAATCGCAAATTATGTCTGTCCTGGTCTTGATATAAATCAGCAAGCTAGGGACGAAAGACTTCATACACATACGTTATCCACTTTGCTATGCATTGTGCATTAGCCAAAGTGCCAGGGGGAAAAATCCTAACTGTTGGTTTCATCAGTAAAGCTTGGCAACATACTGTTAAGCAGGGATATTTGAATAGTAACCTTGAAAATATAGGAATCTGCTGTCCTACTTGTAAGTATTACCTATATAATTTCTGCAGGAACCATACAGCACTTTTATTTCTAGTGGATTATCTTTATTGGGAGAACTTCTAGAATCCCAGTGTTAAATACAAATTCATGTTTTTCTTGTTTATTTGCAGCATATGTTCCTTGGCTATAGTACATGACACACACTCTGTGTTGCTTCCATAAAACAGATGCTGCAAGGAAACAAAAAGGCATGAATTTATCTTTAATATTAGAAATATTGAACTAGCAGAAGAATACTAGAGGCAGAATCAAAATATCTGTAATTTTCACTAGCAGTGGCAATTGAAAACCATTTATATCATAAACTGTGATGTAAAGATGGACCCAGCTTTAAGAATTCTTTATTTTCAATTAGCTTAAGCATGCTTTAAACCAATTAACTTGGCTCTTTAGGATTTTTATATATTGACTGTGCATCAATAATTAATCCTTTATTTTCTCAGGAATTTACAGTATAATAAACTCTAAATCCAATGCATTAACTTAAAACAACTAAGATCTATCTGACATATTTAGAATATTAGATTTTTGCAGTCATTTTGAGAAATTATTTTCGGAGAGCAGACGCTATTGTGTCAAATAATTTCCTATGTTACCATTAATGTTGTTGTTATTACTTACATTTCACTAGCATTGATGTGGGTCTCCTTGAACGCTTATTTTTAATCTCTTTCACATTCAGCACAGAACTCATTCTGCTGTTGTAAAAGACTTATAATTTATCTGGATTGTCATGTCTTCTCACGGTGTCAGGCAAACTGGAGGGGTCAGTGACATTTTGATTGCTGTTAGCCAGCAGTAGCATAATCTAAGCTGATGTCTTTCCTTATTTACAAATGGGCCAGTATGAACCAACGGTCACATCTTATCACTGCTAGCCTTTTGAAAGACAAGTAAGGATGAAAAATGCTTATATTTTCATTTTTTCATGAACTGATTGATCAGCTGGAGGAGTTGCAGGATTCCTAACAAACAGTTCATCCAACTTTTCTTGATTCATCAAATCATGACAGGCTTTTTCAAATGAAAGGAGAGATAGTTTATCTCTTTTCAGTAAGAAATCTTCATGTGAACTTGACAGGGAGTGTCATCGCATTTCCTTTCTGAAGGCTTAGATGAATTATATTATCTGACACTTCACCAAAGCTTTCTTTATATACTTAAAGAATTTTTTTTTCCTATGTTACCATTATTCAGCCTGATTTGAAGAAAATTTCTCTGTGAAAGGGAGGGTGAAAAAAGTTATTTTTTTTTTTTAAATGTGCTATTTATTGTGTTGTGAGCCATTCATTTTCAAGTACTGTTATAGCCAAAAGTCAGTTGTTTATCAGAAATAAGGTGTTTCTTCCTGTGCATACTTTAGCTGACAAATGCACTCCTTATGTGTATTGAGCAAGCATTACCCAGTTCTAATTAATCAAACTCACATTAGCGACTGTACTTATTGAAAGGGAACACCATACCTCAGTAAAGAGTGGAAGGCTCCAAGTGTGGGACTCATGGGAAGGATTTAATAATTTTCTGTATCCCTAAATGGGTGTTATCACTGTCTACCTTACGTGAGATAAAATACTAAGAGATATTTTGAAATTAAATTATGTTCTTAAATACAAATTATTTCTTTTTTTATTATTCACTATTTTTTTAAGGATCCCATCCTGATAGTTTATATGTAGTACCAGTGGCTTGCTAGGCAGCTCATGTCCCTTTGGTTCAGTACCTCACAGGATTAGGTATGAACAGCCAACCATATATTTATGCATATCCTTAGCACAGGAATGTCATGGGTTCCTAGGTGAGGAAGTAAAATTGAGAAGGGATTTTTTATACTCTATGCATTTATGACAGTAGATTTTCTCGGGAAAGAAATCCAGTGCAATCTAAGTCAGCAGTTGAAGAGTATAGAGGCTAATATAGAATAATAGATCTATTTTATTTTATTCCTCATTCTATTGAGTATTCTACTAAATATTTTCAGATTGCCAGGGCAGAAACAAAATGAAACAAGATGAAAATTTAATTGTTAAGTAATATAGCAGATTTCAAGCTCAAAACCTTCACTCTCAAATTCTGAAATTCTCATACTGGAAATCAAAGTGAACTCATGAGCAGTCCAAACCTCTGGAATTACCCTTCTAAATATTCAGTAAATGCGTTTGTGAAAAAAAAATGGTTGCTGTGGAAAAAGAATAAGCATGATCAAACTAGAGGATAAAATTAATTTGTCATCCTTGTTAATAAGTAGATTTTTATCATCTATTTATTATATACAATACATAAACTTTCAAGAAGAACATAAATGAAATGTGCACTTTGTATACATATATTGGTGTAAGTGAAAATGATACATTTTTTCATTTCATCAGCCAGAAGTTGAATCTTTAAACTTGTGAAAAAACAAAATGAAATACAGCCCTCTCCCAATGTTGCTTACCATATCATAATGCTGTGCAATCTATCCATACATAACAATAAAATTGAACTTTGATTCTTGCGATCACATTGTACTTGTTTATTTAAAGGTCAACCATTACTCTTAGAAATAAACCCATTAAAATGTTGTGACATAAGGATGTAAATTACAATGCATTTAAATCTGAAGTTATTATTTAAACATCAAATGACACTGAAGACGTGACTAAAAACTAAATAAGATTCATTAGTATTCAGCTGGAAAATCAAGAGCAGAGAGTAAGTATGTTTTTTTTGGAGCAGTCTGATACAGTTGGGCCTGATAATTTGGAAACTTCATGACATTGTGTTTTAAAAAAAAATCTGGTATCTCCTGATATTCTGTTTCCTTTTCAAGATATGGATGGTCCTCTGAATGTGGCTTGGCTGTAGCCAGCCATCTCGAAATTATTTAGGTAGGAAAATTAAATGAAACAAGGCCAAAATACCTCTGTGTGAAAAATAACAGTCGGAACAATATATCTGTACTGTATCAATTTGAGATGTTATCTTATTTTATCCTGATTGCTCAGTGGATATATTCCTCATCCTCTTCATTAAAACAACCTCACTGGAAAAAATGAAAGGGATTATATTCAAAGAGCATGGATAAAATTAATACCTAAAAGCAAATGCAAAAGGCAATCAATTGTCTTAGAAGAAAGGCATGAGGGCTTCTGTCTAAGCAATAGCAGTGGATCTGGAGATTGAATTTGCAAGGGACCAAAAGGAAAGATGAGCTCAGACTGGAACAGATGCTGAGACAAGGTGCTTAAACGAATGAGGAAATGCAATATCTGTCATCAAAGTGTGAGCTAGTAGCGTGTGACCTATTTAGTCTAGTGAAACAAAGGGTGAGAGAGGATAAGATTGCTGTCTATAAAGCCATCCGGAGAGGGGTTTAAGTTTTGGGGAGGAAGATCTGTTTAAGCAAAAGGATATATAAAATCATGACTATGAATACATTTAGTCTAAAAATGTAAGAAAACTCAGAAAAGTCAAAGCTCAAAAATGCATATATTTAGCAATGGACATAAAACATAAGAGGAAAGCCTTGTATTACTATAAAAATGCAAAACAAAGGAAACTGTTACTTTGCTGTGGCGAGGAAAAACTATCAAAAGATGATGGTGAGACCTTAGTTGTTTTTCTTTACATTTTTTTAATGCATTGTTTTGGCCATTGAAAAGGTCAATGGCGATCAGGTGGCTAACACACTCAACATCATTGACAAAGATGTAAGACTCTTGTCTGGAAAACAGAAAGAACAGTTTGAGAGCAGTTAGATTATTTAGTTATTTCTCAAATGGATGGACTTGGTAAAATTTACCAGGGCTACTGAAAGTGGGGAGGTTTTTGCTGAGAACTTAGAGAGGTGTATGAGCTTCCAAAACCAACCATTGTGATTGTCTTTAAAAGTAGGGGTGATAGCAAGAAAGAAAACCTGGAAAATCAAGACCATGGATTTGGTTGGCTTATTTTCAGTTCCTGGAAACAAGGAATGTTACAGACAATTATAGGCTACTAAAATCACCTAGACCAGTGGCAGCTCTAATATTTGTAGCTGGTGGCGAATTGCAACAGAAAATTTTGTAATAGTTGTGTATGTTTGTGTGAATGTGTGTTGAGCATGTGTGTGCACATAAGGCACCAAAGATGTGTAGAGAACACTAGCAAACAAAACAAGAACAGTGTAGCTTTCTGTCTAGATAATATCCCCAAGGCAAGACTATTAAATTATTATACATAAAAAAGAGGAGAAAAACGGCCATTACCTTTTAAATTACCTTGTCAATGCACCATTTTCATTAACAGATCAGGTTGCCATATATCATTCTCTGTTGAGTTGGGGGATAAGTCACCAAAATGCCCATGGAGGGCCACTGCGCAGGAGCAAGATGGCAAAGAACTCCGCAGTGCATTTGCTGGTTTTGTTTGTCAACTCAGAAAATCGGCTTCATTTAATCTCCTTGTAACAAGGGGGATCTAGGCACACAGTTATATGATAAATTCTCACCACTTACCTAAAAAATAATATTGCAGGACACCAGGATGTCCACTGGTTTAGGCGCTCAGTCCCATGTGTCATATGCCTGACTCTGCCACCTTGGGGCTAGCTAGGGAAATCCCCAGTGGGGTTACAGCACCAGCACAGTGCATTTCCTCCCCCACTCTGTTCTGCAGCTGGGCTTGCTTGGATGTGCACCATCTATGCTAAGTACCAGGGAGAAGTAAGACTCAGAAAGATTTTACCAAGGGTTATACAGTTCTGGTGAGGATGGACATCGCTACCTCCAAGGTAAGAGTCACCCTTGATGGGATCGTAACAGGAGATGATTAGCTGCCAACACAAATTTGTCATGAAAAAGTCACATAAAGCCAATCTACTTTTCTTCTACAATTAGTAAAGAGGACAGGTAAATAGACAAGTAGTAGACATACGCATGATGCCAGTAAGACACTTGATCTGTCTCATAGGATGTGCATTTAACTAAGTTAAGACGATGAAGTCTAGATGAAA
Source organism: Morus bassanus (assembly GCA_031468815.1). Taxonomy (NCBI): domain Eukaryota; kingdom Metazoa; phylum Chordata; class Aves; order Suliformes; family Sulidae; genus Morus; species Morus bassanus. The sequence goes on along the minus strand of CM062567.1, from coordinate 13,333,456 downwards.
CTATTATCGGATGGGTGCAAAACTGTGTTGTAAAGCTATTCTCAGAAGGCGTCTACAAAATCTTCTGTATGTGGGTTATATGACAAATGTTCATCTACAATTCAGTTAAAGGGGTAATAGTTCAATTAAATACTCTGATAACATCATTGGTTTTTCCATGTGTGTTGGATTAAGATGATCTCAAAAAATTGAAGTGCTCTGAGATAATATAGAATGCAGTTTAATATGGAAATGTGAAATTCTATCTATAGGCAAGAAAATTATTTTCATACATACAGGATGGAGAATGAATAAATAGCTTACAAATGCACCAAAAGAGTTTGTGTGTCATATTGTGGTCAGAAACTGAACTTAAAAGACAATTGTGTCTTACTGTTGCAAACATTTAAATACCATATTGCAATGTAAAAGCAGAACACCTGATATAAAAGAAGAGAAATAATCTTTTATTTTTTTCATGGCTTGATGAGGCTCAGCTAGAATAATATTCCCAGTTTTGATCACTACATTTTACAAATGATGACACCATCTGAGAAGAGATGAGATTAAAGCAATGAGGATGCTCAGATGTCTACAGAAAGTGGAAAGCTACAAGGAACATTTGAGAAAACTGGAGTTATTTAGGCTAGACAAAATAAGATATAGAAAATGGATGATAAAATATGAAAGATACCTACAAAATACAGGTGAAGAGAATAAAAATTTCCACAAAGGTGAAGAAGCACTCTATTTAAAACAGCAATAACTGAGGTTTAGGTTAGGGATTAAGAAAAATGTTCTAACAGTATGTACAGGTGAAGCTCTGAAATAGATCACTTTTAAAGTCTCCAGAACTGAAAGATTTAAATAATAGTTTAAACAGAGATCTGTTAAGAGTGACAGTAATACATTTTATTTCCCCTTGGGACACTGGTATTACTTAAGTGAAAATACTTTCCAGAACTCTTTACCTATGGAATAAAAAAAGAATATTAAACAGTAAGATTTGGCATACCTTTACAAGTAGAGTCATGGTGTCAAAAATCTCAACCATTTTAAGATGGAGTTTGACACATCTGTGAAAGAGATGGTCATGCTCTTGATTTAGAGGTACTGTACCCTGTTTTTCAAGCAGGTAATTGGGGCAGTTGTGCAAAACATGGTTTTGATACCTGTTTTCAGTCAGCTTCTCTGAAGCCTACTGAAGACAATAGAAAAATTCAGACTTCATTCAGGTTTTATCAAGCTTCCTCTAGTAATTTATGTCTCGAGCAGCTCAACTGAAGTGAGTGTATCAATCTGAAGACTATAGGACTACTCACTCAAAATGTGAGTGGTAACATTTGGCCTTGAATCATTACCTAAATATCACTTCAGTTTTATACTGAATGAATATGAAACGAGTGAAAGATGGACTTGAGGCTAGGAGTTTAAAGGAGTTTGAAAGTGTAAGGACCATGTCCCAGTGACTTTCAAAGGAACTGGAACTTTACTATCTTAATTACCTTTGAGCACCACATGTCACACAAGTAGTATAAGAGTTGTGATTTAAGACGCAGGTTGCCTGCAGTTCTCCCTCTCCTTTCTTTGGGATCTGCAGACACAGAAAAGTCCAGTTTAATTCCATTTCAAGCATGTACCAAGTTAGTTCAAAGTCATTGCTTTAATGCCAGTTCAGAAAGGACTCATGTAGGTACACACATTTCCTAGAAAAATTGTAAATTGCAGTAGTAAACTGCAAAGATCCCAAAGTATCAACAGAGGGTTTTGGAAAATTCCAGGGATCTTCTATAACAAAATACTTTGTCTTAAAAATTGTTCAGAATATTTTCTCATTTTTACAATTGATTTTCATGTGTACTTCCTAAACTGAATTTTATTTTCTAAATATAGCCAGTCAGTTCTCATATTTCAACATTTGTCTTAATTCCAAATATGAGTAGATTTCATTGTGAGTTACCTGAAATGCTCCATTTTGATTTCATAAAAATTTCCAGCATTTTTGTGTTTATTTTCCATTTAAACTGAGAAGTAGAGAATGCCATCCTCCCATATCATATGTCCAAACAATTTATTTGTAGTGTATTTAAACTCTCCATAAAGATTATGTACCACCTTTTTTTCAGGTTGCACCAAACCTTATTCTTGATTATGCATTATTCACTGTGATGTTATTTAACATTACTGTAACGTGGACCCTATGACTACACTACATGTGTTTTATTTCAAACTGTCTGAGATCTAATCTCTTTAACTCAATGCCTTTAGCAGCTGAAGCACATTCAAAGTGCTCCTGGGCAACATCTTCCAGTCCAGCTTCATGCATAAGGAATTCACTTTGTGCACTCTGAGATCACTCTGCGATGTGAACAGATGTGAGGAGAATTGGAAATTCTCTACGAAAGTGCACACCTCATCTGAAATAAACATTAATGTACAAACACCTTATGAAAGGAGATTCCCAAGTGTAATGTTTTGTTAAGCAAGAGAAAAATATCTTTGGAAAAATGTCCAAGGGAAATTAAAAATGAGATTTATGTTTTCATTTATTCATTTATGAAACACATAATTTAGAGTGAAGGGGGCTGACTGTGTTGCAGTATAGGACAAGAAGGCCATTTTCAGTTGAAAACAAGGATTAGTAATTGCTGTGGATATGTATAAGCTAATGTGTGAATTCTACAATATATTATAAAGAAGGGAGTTAATGTAGTGAAGACTGTGATCAGTGGCATAAAGAACAACTGAAGATGAATTAGTGGTGACTCCCAGGGGTCAAGAGACATGGGCATGTTGGAGTGAGTTCAGTGAAGAGCTATGAAGATGGTTGAGGGATTTGGAGAATTTGGCATATGAAGAGTTGTTAAGAGAACTGGTGTTGCTCAGCCTCAACAAGAGAAGGCTCAGGGGAGATTGGTGTATCTTATCAAGTTGTATAAATACCTGACTGGGAGCGGGGACAGAAAAATGACAGAGCCAGACTCTTATTCGTGCGCAGTGACAGTATTATGGGCACAAACTGAAATATGGAAAATTACATTTAAACATAAGAATTTTTTTTTTTTTTTTTTTGTTATGAGGGTGATTGAACATTGGAACAGGTTGTTTAGAGTTGTGCAGTCTCCATCCTTACAGATATTCAAAACCCGACTGGACATGACCCTGAGAAACCTGCTTTAGCTGACATTGTTTTGAACAGGGGGATCGACTAGACAGTCCCCAGAGGCCACTTCCAACATCATCCATTCTGTGCTTTTGTGACTCACTAAGTGCTTTGTTTCCTTTGTATTAAAAGGGGAAAAGATTTGCGTGTGTTTGCATTCTTGCAGAGCACAATGTCCAGGAATTGCAACTTCTACCTAAGGATAACTAAAATTCAAAACACCTGAGAATGAATTTTCCAGGAAAATTATTTACAGTGTAGGTACCTTAGCTAACATTGCAGTGAGATGGGTCTTTGTAAAAGCTGACTATGTGATGCATTGAAATTAAAAGCATTACTTTAAAACAGAGGCCTTTTCTTTTAGTACCTGTTGCTTTTGAATTTGCAGTGACTGTAATGTTTTTGAAAACTTTTACTTATTTGAAGTAATCTAAATTCTATTATTTACTTGCATATGTGATGTTTAGTAGTTAACAATGTAATCTTCCAATGGACAGAGAAATCCTGTCTGTAACAAGTATTACTTATAATTTTTTATATATTTTCATTAGCTTTCAGTATAGCAGCGTATAACTTGCAGAACTATGTGAGTACCTACTTTACACTAATACTTAACTAAAGTGGCTGAAAGGTGGCTTTCTTTAAATTTACTGTATCCACAAGCTATCATTCTAAGCATAACCTCTTGCTCCCTGCATTTCTTTTCTCAGTAGCATTTCTCTCTCTAATGTTGCCTGAAAAGCCTACCACAAAAGCCAGCAGCAAAGACAGCAACAAAATTTAGAGCTTTTTAACAAAGCACTAGGGTACACTGGAATGGACTGCAGAAAGTCTAAATGATAACTATTGATTATTACTTTTTTTTTTTTTTTACACTTCAAGTTTCTAATAAGTCAAGTACAGAAAAAGCAGTTGTACAAGTATTCACAGCAGGTGATAAAAAAGAGGCCTAACCCTGACTGGAGTAAATTAATTAGAAGATAACATCAATACACTTACTAATATCCTTACATGTTATCCACAAGTATCACAGAAAGTTCTGAAAATTACTTTTAATGTTGCACCTGTATGTGATTTACTACTGTCATGGTTTTAGCTGGGATAGTTGATTTTTCTTCACTGTAGCTAGCATAGTGCTGTGTTTTAGACTTGGTATGTAAATAATGTTGATAACACCCTGGTGTTTTAGTTGTTGCTGGGTAGTGTTTACACTAGTCAAGGACTTTCTAGCTTCCCATGCTCTGCCAGGTGCACAAGAAGCCGGGAGGGGAGGGGATACAACCAGGAAAGCTGATTCGAATTGGCCAAAGGGTATTCCATATCATGTGACGTCATGCCCAGTATATTAACTGGGGGAAATTGGCTGGGGGAGGCAGCGATCGCGGCTCGGGGACCGGCAGCGTCGGTCGGCGGGTGGTGAGCGGTTGCAGCACTTGTTGTTCAGTTTTGGTTTTGGTTTTTTTTTTCTCTTTCCCTCTCCTTCTAGTGTTTCCTCTCTCTCTCGCCCATTATTTTCCTTTTCATTATATTAGTATTATTGCTGTTTTATTCTAATTATTAAACTGTTCTTATCTCAACCCACGAGTTTTCTTACTTTGGCCCTTCCGATTCTCTCCCCCATCCCACAAGGGTGGGGGAGTGAGCGAGCGGCTGTGTGGTGCTTAGTTGCTGACCGGGGCTAAACCACAACAGTCCTTTTTGGCGCCCAACGTGGGGCACGAAGGGTTTGAGATAATAACAGTTGCTGGTCACAGCATTGATTCATCTGTTCTCGATATTAGTAGTTAGATCTACACCATGCTGATTTTGAAGTACATGTTAAAGATTGGCATTGGGTTTTGTAGTTTGCTGTGCTCTGCAGTGGTTAGAGATGTTTTGCCTAGGAGATTTGTTATTAAAACACTGGCCTTGAGTTTTATCGGTTATTTGGGTCTTGCATGGAAGCCGTTACTGTACTTCGGGTACCACCTCATGGAGACAATTAGCAATTATACCTCCTCTTCTGAAAGGTTCTTTATGGAGGAAATACAGAATGGCACCTTAGCTACCGTCTTCTGTAATGTCTCCTCCTTCATTACAACAACTTTTCAGTATCTTGAACATCCTTGGGTGGTTAAGATATATCTGTTGATATTCCTATGGCAGATTGTTTTGGTTTTGTCTAAGGTTAATAAGCAATTCAAGAATATCATCCAGAGATCTGCTCCAAGGCTCGATAATTATGGGTGGCAGGGTATGTGGGATAGTATGGGCAAATGCCTGAGACGGTGGGCACCCCCAGTGTTTTGGGACTTTACCCCTGAACAAGTGCAGAATCCTGAAAAATTAGTAGAATATTTGGAGGAAGTATGTTGTCACCCTAGCAATTCCAGAGAGATACAAATCATTGCAATGTGTTGGGGCCTGGCCCATGCCTACCGAGCCCTGTTTAACAGTATTCAGTACCACCAAGGGAAAACGACAGGCCCTGCGGATACTCCAAGCCCAACGACAAGCACTGTGGCCACTCAAACCCCCACAACAGGCGCTGCAGCAGCTCCAAGCCTGACGACAGGCACTGTGACCACTCAAACACCCATGACGGACACTGAAGCTGAATCAGAGAATCAACGCGTGCCAGTATCAGTTGCCCCTATACAAAAGAAGAAATCTTTAAAGAGAAAGTCAACTCGTATAGAAAAGGATGATGGAGAAGCAGCGCCATTACTAAGAGAGGAGAAGGAAGAGGAAGAACTTGTACAAGAGACGGAAACTACCCGATCCCTATCCTTAAGTGAGCTACGAGATATACGAAAAGATTTCAGCCGTCGTGTAGGTGAGCATGTTGTCACCTGGCTGCTCCGATGCTGGGATAACGGGGCCAGTAGCCTGGAATTAGAGGGTAAGGAAGCCAAACAACTGGGATCCCTTTCTAGGGATGGGGGCATTGACAAAGCAATTGGAAAAGGGACACAAGGCCTCAGCCTCTGGAGGCGACTCCTGTCTGCTCTGAAAGAAAGGTATCCCTTCAAGGAAGATGTTATATATCGCCCTGGAAAATGGACCACTATGGAGAAAGGTATCCAGTACCTGAGAGAATTAGCTGTGCTTGAGGTGATTTATGGTGACCTGGGTAGTGTACAGTCATCCAAAGATCCAGATGAAGCCCAGTGCACACGACCCATGTGGCGGAAGTTTGTACGGAGCGCACCATCATCCCATGTAAACTCCCTGGCAGTAATGTCCTGGAAAGATGAAGAGGCACCAACGGTAGAGGATGTGATTGATAAACTCCGGGATTATGAAGCACATGTCTCTTCCTCCCTCGTCTCAGCTGTGGAGAAATTGTCCCGGGAGGTTCAGCAAATCAAAGAAGATATGTCCTACTCCCTACCTGTACGGACCAGTATCTCGGCCATTAGGAGTAAGCGTCCTTCTGCTCAAGAGAGAAGATACACACCACGGGGCACCCTATGGTTTTACCTGCGTGACCATGGAGAGGACATGAAGAAGTGGGATGGAAAACCTACGTCGACCCTGGAGGCACGTGTACGTGAGTTGCAAGGAAAAACAACCACTCAAGGGGGGACCTCCAGGAGAGTTGCTGCTCCAGTTTCCAGTAGGCAGTTCCCCAGACAGAGGAGTAGAAGCGCTGATTCTATCTGTGATCTTAATAGAGAGACTTTTGATTCCCATTCACAAGATCTGGAGTGGGAAACCCACAATTGGAATTAGAGGGGCCCTGCCTCCAGCCAGGTGGAGGAAAGGGACAACCGGGTTTACTGGACTGTGTGGATCCGATGGCCTGGCACATCTGACCCACAGGAGTATAAGGCTCTAGTGGACACCGGTGCACAGTGCACCCTAATGCCATCAAACTATGTAGGGGCAGAACCCATTTGTATTGCTGGAGTGACAGGGGGATCCCAAGAGCTAACTGTATTGGAGGCTGAAGTGAGCCTAACTGGGAATGAGTGGCAAAAGCACCCCATTGTGACTGGCCCAGAGGCTCCGTGCATCCTTGGCATAGACTACCTCAGGAGAGGGTATTTCAAGGACCCAAAAGGGTACAGGTGGGCTTTTGGTATAGCTGCCTTGGAGACGGAGGAAATTAAACAGCTGTCTACTTTGCCCGGTCTTTCGAAGGACCCTTCTGTTGTGGGGTTGCTGAAGGTCAAAGAACAACAGGTGCCAATTGCCACCACAACAGTGCACCGGCGGCAATACCGCACCAACCGAGACTCCCTGATTCCCATCCATGAGCTCATTCGGCGACTGGAGAGCCAAGGAGTGATCAGTAAGACCCGTTCACCCTTTAACAGTCCCATATGGCCAGTGCGGAAGTCTAATGGAGAGTGGAGACTAACAGTAGACTATCGTGGCCTGAATGAAGTCACTCCGCCACTGAGTGCTGCTGTGCCAGACATGCTAGAACTTCAGTACGAACTGGAGTCAAAGGCAGCCAAGTGGTATGCCACAATTGATATCGCTAATGCATTCTTCTCAATCCCGTTGGCAGCAGAGTGCAGGCCACAGTTTGCTTTCACTTGGAGGGGTGTCCAGTACACCTGGAATCGACTGCCCCAGGGGTGGAAACACAGCCCTACCATTTGCCATGGACTGATCCATACTGCACTGGAACAGGGTGGAGCTCCGGAACACCTTCAGTACATTGATGACATCATCGTGTGGGGCAACACAGCAGAAGATGTTTTCGAGAAAGGGAAGAAAATAGTCCAAATCCTTCTGAAGGCTGGTTTTGCCATAAAACAAAGTAAAGTGAAGGGACCTGCACAGGAGATTCAGTTTTTGGGAATAAAATGGCAAGATGGACGTCGGCAGATCCCAATGGATGTGATCAACAAAATAACCGCCATGTCTCCACCAACTAGCAAAAAGGAAACACAAGCTTTTTTAGGCGTTGTGGGTTTTTGGAGAATGCATATTCCAAATTACAGTCTGATTGTAAGCCCTCTCTATCAAGTGACCCGGAAGAAGAATGATTTCAAATGGGGCCCTGAGCAACGACAGGCCTTTGAACAGATAAAGCAGGAGATAGTTCATGCAGTAGCCCTTGGGCCAGTCCGGGCAGGACAAGATGTAAAAAACGTGCTCTACACTGCAGCCGGGGAGAATGGCCCTACCTGGAGCCTCTGGCAGAAAGCACCAGGGGAGACCCGAGGTCGGCCCCTAGGGTTCTGGAGTCGGGGATACAGGGGGTCCGAAGCACGCTACACTCCAACTGAAAAAGAGATATTGGCAGCATATGAAGGGGTTCGAGCTGCTTCAGAAGTGATCGGTACTGAAGCACAGCTCCTTCTGGCACCTCGACTGCCGGTGCTGGGCTGGATGTTCAAAGGGAGGGTCCCCTCTACACATCATGCAACTGATGCTACATGGAGTAAGTGGGTCGCACTGATCACCCAACGGGCTCGAATAGGAAATCCCAGCCGCCCAGGAATCTTGGAAGTGATCATGGACTGGCCAGAAGGCAAAGATTTTGGAATGTCACCAGAGGAGGAGGTGACACGTGCTGAAGAGGCCCCACTGTATAATAAACTGCCAGAAAATGAGAAGCAATATGCCCTGTTCACTGATGGGTCTTGTCATCTGGTGGGAAAGCATCGGAGATGGAAGGCTGCTGTATGGAGTCCTATACGGCAAGTCGCAGAAACTGCTGAAGGAGAAGGTGAATCAAGTCAGTTTGCAGAAGTAAAGGCCATCCAGCTGGCTTTAGACATTGCTGAACGAGAAAAATGGCCAGTGCTCTATCTTTATACTGACTCATGGATGGTGGCAAATGCCCTGTGGGGGTGGTTACAGCAATGGAAGCAGAACAACTGCCAGCGCAGAGGCAAACCCATCTGGGCTGCTGCATTGTGGCAAGATATTGCTGCCCGGGTGGAGAACCTGGTTGTGAAGGTACGTCATGTGGATGCTCATGTCCCCAAGAGTCGGGCCACTGAAGAACATCAGAATAACCAACAGGTGGATCAGGCTGCTAAGATTGAAGTGGCTCAAGTAGATCTAGACTGGCAACATAAAGGTGAACTATTTATAGCTCGGTGGGCCCACGACACCTCAGGCCATCAAGGAAGAGATGCAACATACAGATGGGCTCGTGACCGAGGGGTGGACTTGACCATGGACACTATTGCACAGGTCATCCATGAATGTGAAACATGCGCTGCAATCAAGCAAGCCAAGCGGGTAAAACCTCTGTGGTATGGAGGACGATGGCTGAAGTATAAATATGGGGAGGCCTGGCAGATTGATTATATCACACTGCCACAAACCCGCCAAGGCAAACGCCATGTCCTTACAATGGTGGAAGCAACCACCGGATGGCTGGAAACATATCCCGTGCCCCATGCCACCGCCCGGAACACTATCCTGGGCCTTGAAAAACAAGTTTTATGGCGACATGGCACCCCAGAAAGAATTGAGTCAGACAATGGGACTCATTTCCGAAATAACCTCATAGACACCTGGGCCAAAGAGCATGGCATTGAGTGGGTGTATCACATCCCCTATCATGCACCAGCCTCTGGGAAAATTGAACGATACAATGGACTGTTAAAGACTACACTGAGAGCAATGGGGGGTGGGACATTCAAACACTGGGATACACATTTAGCAAAAGCCACCTGGTTAGTCAACACTAGGGGATCTGCCAATCGAGCTGGCCCTGCCCAGTCAGGACTCTTACGTACTGTGGAAGGGGGTAAAGTCCCTGTAGTGCATGTAAAAAATATGCTGGGGAAAACCGTCTGGGTTATTCCTGTCTCAGGCAAAGGCAAACCCATTCGTGGGATTGCTTTTCCTCGAGGACCTGGGTGCACTTGGTGGGTAATGCGGGAGGATGGAGGAGTTCGATGTGTGCCTCAAGGGGATTTGATTTTGGGTGAAAATAGCCAATGAACTGAACAGTATGCTGTTAATTGCTATATGATATTGTATGTCATCACTCCTATGGTTGCTATATGCTGTATCAATGGTATCATAGTAAGAATTTCCAAAATTAATGAAGAATGAACTTTGATTGAACCAAGCAACGTGTAGCGGTGGTGGAACAAAGACTGGCTTCAGCATGCAACAATCCAACACCACGCAGACCATCTCTCCAGCCTTGAAAGACTGTTACGATAGATGGAGCCCAAAGTTATGGACTGAATGAACTCAATGGACATGTGTGGACCCTCTACAGATGTTCTACAGGGATGGTCCATAGACTACGGGAATGATAAATGATATCTACGTATGTCATCAAAGGATGGGGAGGCGGGTGGTGGTTATTGAGGTCATATTGGATAGTATGAGACCTGAGCATGACGTAAATGGTATGGAATAAGGGGTGGATACTGTCATGGTTTTAGCTGGGATAGTTGATTTTTCTTCACTGTAGCTAGCATAGTGCTGTGTTTTAGACTTGGTATGTAAATAATGTTGATAACACCCTGGTGTTTTAGTTGTTGCTGGGTAGTGTTTACACTAGTCAAGGACTTTCTAGCTTCCCATGCTCTGCCAGGTGCACAAGAAGCCGGGAGGGGAGGGGATACAACCAGGAAAGCTGATTCGAATTGGCCAAAGGGTATTCCATATCATGTGACGTCATGCCCAGTATATTAACTGGGGGAAATTGGCTGGGGGAGGCAGCGATCGCGGCTCGGGGACCGGCAGCGTCGGTCGGCGGGTGGTGAGCGGTTGCAGCACTTGTTGTTCAGTTTTGGTTTTGGTTTTTTTTTTCTCTTTCCCTCTCCTTCTAGTGTTTCCTCTCTCTCTCGCCCATTATTTTCCTTTTCATTATATTAGTATTATTGCTGTTTTATTCTAATTATTAAACTGTTCTTATCTCAACCCACGAGTTTTCTTACTTTGGCCCTTCCGATTCTCTCCCCCATCCCACAAGGGTGGGGGAGTGAGCGAGCGGCTGTGTGGTGCTTAGTTGCTGACCGGGGCTAAACCACAACAACTACTCTTGGATGAAGCCTAGAGGATTTGAGAGCATGCGTTACTTTGTTTAGATATCTAAGCAGTCTTGCTCAACATGAGAAAAATTCTCACATGGCCAATATTGTGATTGTGAAAAAAATGCTTGCAAGCATAACATTTTAGAAGGGGCTTTTTTTTTTTGAAAAAGGTAATGTAGAATTTACTGAAGAGATAGCAATATGATGCAAAAAGTAGAAACATTTACAGGTAATCCTTTTTTAAAATTCAGATTAATTTCTTATGTTATGTAGAATGATCTAAATATAATAGTCATTATTACCTCTTTAGTTATGCTTCAGTATCGTCACTTGTTTATTGGCATGTTAAAAACAATGTGGTGCCAGGGGAGATTTGCTTTCATTATTCCCCAATGGAAAGCCTCTGTCTTCAATTACAACTATGTATCTATACAGCCATCTAAACAGATACAGAGAGAAGAATTTTTTGCTAGATTTTTTAAATAAGATCTCAGTTCAGGGGAAAAAAATGCCAATTTTTAAACAGATTCTTTAATAAAAGCCTATTCCTAATATGTGTTAATTTGGACAATGGATGATTCATGAAATAACACCTTAATTATTTGAACAAGAGACTTGACATCTTATTTTTCTTTTTCATGGTTGCTACTTTTGTATCCCATGTAAAAATTTAACCTTTCAGGAACTATTATTGTACAGAGCCTATAAAACTAGAAAAAAACAGTAGGCCTGCCCCAGAAAAGGAAATATCACCAAGATGTGTGCCTTGCTGGTTTGATCTATAAGAATTGATAAAATCACACTATGGTTGCCTGCCTGGTAACCGTACTCATTGACTTCTGCTAGTTTTCCTGGAAGTGGAGGATTGTGCCGGCCATTGGGAAGGTTGCTGCGGTTTCGGCTGCCAGCCTGGCAACAGGGGTCCTTGACGCATGCTGTGAAGCACACTGGGAAGAAGCCAGCAAGTCTTCTCAGGACCTCCAGTCCAATGGGGCTCTTAGGGGTCTGGAAAAGCCTATAGTCCCATCTTGAAAAATAAGAGTAATGAGACTGCAGATCAATTACAGAGCACATGCCAATTAAAAAACTTCAGTCTAAGTGTTGTACATAACCAGCAAACCAGTCATAATCAACCCCTATTCCCTTTCTTATTTTACAGGCTTTTCAAAATTAAGAGAAAATCACTGAAGCATTCAGTTGCACTTAGTTATTTTGAGATATCTTTTTTTTTTCTCTTGTAAAACTGAACTTGGAATTAGGGATTTTCCTGATGCAAAATCCTATACCTGGGACTGAGACCATGTTGTGGTTTAACACCAGTCGGCAACCAAGTACCACACAGCTGCTCGCTCACCCTCCCCCCCTCCCCTGGTGGGATGGGGGAGAGAATTAAAAAAAAAAAAGTAAAACCCATGGGTTGAGATAAAGACAGTTTAATAGGACAGCAAAGGAAGAGAAAATAATAATAATAATAATAATAATAATAATAATAATAATAATGATAAAAGAATATACAAAACAAGTGATGCACAATGAAATTGCTCACCATGGGCTGACTGACGCCCAGTCCTTCCCCAAGCAGCGATCACTGCTCTCCAGCCAACTTTCCCCAGTTTATATACTAAACATGACATCATATGGTATGGAATATCCTTTTGGCCAGTTTGGGTCAGCTATCCTGGCTGTGCCCCCTCCCAGCTTCTTGTGCACCTGGCAGAGCATGGGAAGCTGAAAAGTCCTTGACTTAGTATGAGCACTACTTAGCAACAACTAAAACATCACTGTGTTATCAATATTATTCTCATACTACATCCAAAACACAGCACTGTACCAGCTACTAGGAAGAAACCAGGACAGACCATGATGAGTTTCGAAATTAAACATGGATTCCAAGTGAGCAGCTGTGGCCTATAAGGTCTATTTGCAAAGTTCTATGAAATAAATTTTAAATTCAAATATATCCCCTTGAAGGAATTGAAGTAAAGACAGCTTCTTTGTTTGGGTGTTTTTTGTTTGTTTGGTTTGTTGTTTTTTTTTTCTTAGCAGATTAGTTACTCCATTTTTTAACCCTTCCCCAGAAATCCTTATATTCCTCTTTGGGCAAAGAAGAACTGTATGAAAATCCATTCCTATTCTAGGCATTTATCATTTAAATCCATGGCGTCAAACACAATCATTCAGAGTGCACTCTTCTTTCTCTGAGGGTGTCAACCTCTGGTCAGTTAGACACTAAAAGACTATAAAGGAAGGGCACCTTACATCATCTAAATCTGCCATCTTTTAGTTTAAAACCATTACGCCTTGTCCTACCACCACAGGCCCTGCGAAAAAGTCTGTTCCCATCTTTCTTATAAGCTCCCTTTAAGTATTGAAAGGCCACAATAAGGTGTCCCCAGAGCTTTACCTTCTCCAGGCTGAACAACAACAACTCTCTCAGCCTTTCATAGAATCATGGAAAGGTTTGGGCTGGAAGGGACCTTAAATATCATCTAGTTCCAACCCCACTGCCATGGGCAGGGACGCCTTCCACTAGACCAGGTTGCTCAAAGCCCCATCCAACCTGGCCTTGAAGACTTCCAGGGATGGGACATCCACAGCTTCTCTGAGCAACCTGTTCCAGTGCCTCAACGCCCTCATTCTTCATCGGAGAGGTGTTCCATCCCTCTGCCTTCTGATCATTTTTGTGGCCCTCCTCTGGACCTGCTCCAACAGGTCCATGTCTTTCCTGTGCTGAGGGCTCCAGAGCTGGACGCAGCACTCCAGGTGGGGGCTCGGCAGAGCAGAGTAGAAGGGCAGAATCACCTCCCTTGACCTGCTGGCCACACTGCTTTTGATGCAGCCCAGGTTACAGTTGGCTTTCTGGGCTGTGAGTACACATTGCTGGCTCATGCCCAGCTTTTCATCCACCAGTGTCCCCAAGTCCTTCCCAGCAGCGCTGCTCTCAATCCACTCATTCCCCAGCCTGTATTGATATTGGTGATTGCCCTGTCCCAAATGCCAGCACCTGATACTCTTCTGGCCTCTGATACTCTTCCATAGCCTCAAACTTTATGTAAATGTAGAAAACATACAGAAAACAACACAGTGCCATACTGATAACCTTATGTTCTGATAAAGAGAGTGTAATCACTCAGCTATATAACCACTTGGCTATATTTTACCCCAGAGAAATCTAAAAAACTATAGTTGGTACGTACAAGACATGCTATGATGTCCTGTGCCTGAATCTTCAATACCCATTTACTTGGCCATAAGTCTACTAGCAGTGTTTTGGTCATCTGGTGCTGTTATATCAATTCTACTAGATTGTAATACTTGGTAATTCTGGGGAAGTAGGATACTCACTGTAGTACTCAATGGTGTGCACTGGACATGAAAATAAGCAAAAAGTACCAGTGATATCCTCCTCACCTGACCTCTCTGACAAGGAGCAGGAGACATTTCTGATTTACTCCATGTTTTTCCAACTACATATAGATGAACATATAATTTACCTGTTTGAGTTAAAGAGGGTGTAAATTGTTGGGTATTGTAATTATCACTATATATGTAATTATATATAATTATGTAAATATCTATACTTTACTAGGCAGATAGCTATACATATAACCATGTGTACTCTACATGTTGTTTTCCCATTTTCTACCTATACTGTTCATGTTATGCTGTGTATAATGTGTATCTGTTACTAGATTGAAGAACACTGGTATAGTAAAAAATTATAGTTAAATTATAATACAGACATTCTGAGAATAAGAAGTGCCAGTTTTGACATTCCAATAAAATGTGTATAATTTAAAGAATTGTAGAACACCAATTCTAGCTCTATCTAGCAGCTGTATCACTGCATTGAATAGTCTTATGCTTATTCTTTCTGATCACACAAACTTAAGATGACAGGGCTGTCACATAAAGGAAAAAGTAAACCATGCTGGTTATGTGATGGATCAGCTGTTTTTCAGATGGAATGTAAAACAAGACCTTGTTTTATAACTTTCAAAGCTCTTATGGCACTTTAGGAGATGGAGGTTCATGTCAAAATACCAAAATTGGACAAATAAATATTGTCGATCTTATCTCTCTGAGACTATCAGTTCCCATCGCAGCTTCTAATTAAAAAGAAACCTTATATGTTTAGGTATCTTGAAAGGTGTATCATTTGAATGAAGCTGATAAAAATCTTGTATGTCTTCTGCCTCATACAAGTCAGTCGGTTTAGTTTAAATTTAGTAATTAATATTTATAATTCTCTTGGAGACTCTTTGATTAAATGTGCCGTGCAGTAGCAACCAGCTGCCATTGCTGAAATTGTTCTCTTTTAGTTTGGCAAATAGCATTCTTCTTTGTTTTTTTGTCCAGAAAAAGCCAGAGCAGATGAGGTGTACTTGACTTCTTGCCGTTAGAAATATCAGTCCTGTCATCTATGTCCTCATAAAGAGCTCACTAGAGAGATTACTAGATGCGTACTTTACTGATATTTATTGTTAAAACAGAAAAATCAGTCTATCAGAGATGAGGTACAGTGAAGACAATTATGTTTGTTCTCATCTCTCTCAGAGCAGATGAAGGCATTTGAACTTCAGTGGTGTTGTAGCAGGTGAAGAAAGGTTGTACAGTAGCAAGAATTAATTAATTCTGTGGCCACAGGAACCTTTCACATCTGATGAGCTGTTGCAGACATTATACTAGGTAAGTTGCTTTACCAGTAGATCTCCTTAGCCAGCTAGGGTTATTGTCCTGCATTGGACCTCAGACGTTAACATCTTGATTCATGCTATAGTGCGATAGGTTTAACCACAGTCCAGCTTCTAGAGAATATGTTCTATTAAAATGCAGCAGTTTGGCAATGAAACAGATTGGATTTGGACCTTAACTGGCTCCTTGGCCCCAAGCTGTCTAAGCACTAATATACAAACATATGAAATCAAAGCTAACAAATGGAGCAATCAGGTAGAATATGGTGACTTATAAATAAACAGCAGCAAAGCTCCTAAAGAAAACACTACCCATGAATAGCTAACAGATATAATGTTTTAAGAAAGAGCCAGAGAAGTATAAAGTTGCCAAACAGAATAATCCAAAAGTTACTATAATTTGCCCTCTTATGCATATGTATTAAATATTATATAAAATCTATGAATTTACACAATATTCCCCCACACTCTCATATCATTTAGTACATGGAATGGATGGTGTTTACTTAATGAGCAGCTATTCAATATTTTGTTTCTTCCATGTGGTCCCAGGCTTTATTTACTATGGGAAAGTTAGATCTGCTCTAAAGGCAGAATCATTAATTTTCTCTTGGTCTAAGCCACTCTACAAAGAAGTACCTGAATGCTTTACAGACATAGGGTTTGACACAAACCTGTCAGGTTTTTAATCCATTGTCTACTTTAAGATGGTCTTGAGAAGACCTCTCCTCTGGAACAAAAGTACTATTTTAGTTTCAGTTTTACATGACAAATTACCAAACCAAGGAAGAGAGAGTGTACAAAATTTGTTTTCATTATGAAATCTGTAAAAGCAGAAAAATCTGGAAAAGGAGAGGTACATGAGGTCATTCCCTTAGGGAAATGTTTCTCACGGAATGAAGCAAGTGTCAGGCAGATTTAAAAAAAGGAAATGCAATCAGTCTTCCCATTGACTTATATTTATCCTTATCTAATTGTGTATATAATTTAAATTTAAATCCATCTACCATCTACTGCTACAATTTCCATCCACTGGAAATTAAAATCCAGTTGTTTACCTCCTGTCAAATTATTCTATTTACAGATACTTCATTTATGATTAATCAGAAATTACAATTGAGTGAGCTAGGTATATTTATTAATAATGCACATCAATGGAGCCCACTAATCGCAGCTCACAGATTTTAATGACCTCAAACTCCCTCACTGTGTATGTGCAGACATTTTGCTTCTAAACATTTTTTGGTTTTTTACCTTACTTTCTACTCAACCCTGTAATTGGCTACTCAATTCCTAATTAGCTGCTATGGGCATTTTTTTCTCTCTGTGTGAACATAAGCACTGGCTGGTTCCAAGCAAGGAACTGAAGAATTATATCTATTTACTGGCAGTATATATTTCGTATCACTCCCAGGAAAGACTTTGATTTGCAGCACACATTTGCAAATCATTTTTGTTGAGTGGCCTTGTTATGATTTTTATTTGTGGTATGCTATTCTCAAACGATTTATGTTAAGATCTAGGCCTACCTAAATGACCCTGCAGTACGCAGGATCACTCCACACCCAGAGAGTAATGTTCTTTTTCTTTTTGATTAATGGTTCTGAACAATTAATCATAGACATCTACATTTTATAACTTTA
The DNA here is from genome assembly GCA_031468815.1 of Morus bassanus. Taxonomy (NCBI): domain Eukaryota; kingdom Metazoa; phylum Chordata; class Aves; order Suliformes; family Sulidae; genus Morus; species Morus bassanus. Next base: position 13,316,028 of record CM062567.1, on the reverse strand, counting down.
CTCTGCAGAGAAACTTCTGGTTTTATCAATAAAGTTTAGGCACTTCACTGGAACAAATTAGAAATTTCTTTGGTAACTGAATGCTTTTAAAGTAGTTTTGGTATGCTCACCAAGGATCAGTTTTATGTTGTAAATTCTTAATTAATATTGCTTTTATTTCATTAATAGTTGGTAAACAAATAGTTATTTGTTTCTGGCTAATAACAGAAAACCAGTTACAAGAATAATATAAGAATGACAAATATAGAAAAAACAGGCATGTAAACAGTAGAATGCCCTTTGAATTCTAATTGAGTTTCTACTACAGTCAGTTGGTTTGAGTGAAGTTACTGATGTCAAAAGGTCTTGACAGGTATCCTAAAAACCTTTCAGCAGTACAATCTAAAATTGCAAATATGAATATGAAAATAATACAGGAGTTGGAAGAAACTTTGTGCACATCAATGTACTTAAAGAAAACTGTTCTTCCCCTTATGACCTCAGCCAGCATAAAAATTCGTGTATATTTATAGCATTTTAGAAAGCATGTCCCCTTAGCAGCAGCAAGGCTCAATGGGAGAATTCATGGTGTAATAGCATAATGTGCTAATAGCAACATCTATACCTGGCTGAGTCTCCTAATTTTGTCCCTCTGGATATGGGGGCCTCATTTGAACACATTCAAATTGTCCTGGACTGCATATGCCTGGAGCTATTCCAAGCTCATTCCACTTCATATATGCTCTAAAAATAAACTCAGAGTATTGCACTTCATTCTTTTAAAAGCCCTTAAAAGCGGTATGCTCAGTTTGGGGATACAGTAATGTGAAATACTACAGGTACAGTGTAGTTTCTTTCCAGATAGCTTCGAGGTCCAATTCTGGGAGGAGGCAATTAAGTACCTATATAATTATGCTGAGTACATTCACAGTGCAGTGAAACTTTCCTTACAAACACACATAATCCAGATGACCTTAGTGTCTTAGTATGGTGGACCTTACTGTCCTGTGATGTTTATCTCACACGAAGAACATATGTAGGAATAGGTTACTGCTATTGCTATTTTAAGATCTAATTTCTCTGCATTCGTAGCAATGTCTTGAGGCTACTAGCTAAGTAGTTGTACTCCACTTGGCATATTAAGCTTACACATATAAAGAAATTCCTCCCCAAAGAGTTCGGAGACAAAAGAGAACAGGTGAATACAAAAAGCAGAGAGGAACAGCTCTGGGTACTGGAGGGACTGCTCTGTGTCATCAGCTGCAGTGACAGCACATCAGCAACACAGCCATTATTTTTAAGAAGTATAGCTTTCATATCAGTGATTTCTATAGCTTTTGAATTGTTTGAGATGTGTAAAAACAGCACACAGTAAAGTGTACTTCAGTAACTGAATATTTAAGGTGCTTAAATTATCTAATGTATTGTTTAATAAAAAAATTGCAGTAGTTCCCACACATTTTTGTTAACTTTTCCCCCAAAAAAAAGAATTCCTTAAAATCCACTTTGGACGGATTCTCCCTTTTTCTCACACTTGGGAAACCATTTATGAAGCAACAAGGGAACATCAGTCTTATCAAACCAGGTAGGCAGAGATCCTCACTTGATGCACTCTGATGCACAGAGATAACCCAGGCTCAAGAGGTATGATGTTGGAAATCTATGGCTCTGAACTGCGGAATTTCCAGCTTGCAAAGTAACAGCTTTAAGTTCTTCCAAGAAACTGGAGGAAAAGAGGTTGGAAAGGGAAAATATACAAAGAGAGGAAGAAAAAAAAAGAACATCTGTAATAGAAATTGCTTCTTCTGCTTTAATACCTAAAAAGTTGAGTTTCCTATCAGTTGCACAGGTACAAATCTCAGCTGTTTCTGAAATTGCAGGACTGTAATTGACAGCAAAATTTGGTCCAGCAAAAATAGTTATATTTCATATTGTAGCCACCTTACAACAAGCACTGTCCTTTAGAAACAACCCTTTGAAATTGAATGTTCTCTTGCTGCCTTTTATCAGACAACAGCAGCCCGCCAGAGCTCTCTGCAGTTTCCCAGGGGTGCCTGCAGACATTACAAGACATGAGCAGGTCAATGCACATTAAAACATGAGAAAATCCTGGACAGATCACACCCAGAATTTACCTTTAATTGTCCTCTTCAGGCAAATGTTCTTGCATAAATTCAACTTCATGCACACTTGCCAGCAAGTTTGTAGAGTAAAAAATAAATATTTTTCAGGGATGAATAGTAAATCCAAATAAGATAAGATAGCCTGGAAGCACAGCCACATCAAGAATTTCTTAGCATTGCTGCTGATGGGGAGGAACATACAAGCAGAAACTGAAATACGTCTTAGAAGGGGAAGAATTAGGACCGTGCAAGAGTTAAGACTATTTTTGCAAGTTTTAATATTTGGGTTTTTTAAGCCTTAATTTGCCTGGGCATATTTAAATGGGCCTGTTTCTGTGCAGGCCTTTACTAATAGTGTCGACTTGTAACATTTTCAGAAGTGCTTAGGCAGTAGAGGACCCTCATTTTTGAAACAGATTTAAGATCAGATTTAGAAAAAATGCATAGGTGCCTAAAGGATCATAAATGAATTTTTGACAAGACCATTCCATTGAGGTCATTAGTGTAAATGACTGTACGAAAGAGCTTTCACAAAAGCTAACTTCAGCCTAGCAAAGCTTATTTCTCCAGCCACCCTGCATAATCAATTGGAAAGAAAACTCCTCCAGAGAGTTATTAGAAACAAGTGATGTGTCTGTATTAAGGGATGTGGTGAGTGCTCCCAGCCTCTCTGTTCTGGGTGAGACCAGGCACCCCGCTCCATTCCTGAATTTTCCTAGGAAGAAAACACAATTCAAAGTGTTGAAAGGCTGCAAATATTCAAAGAGAGAAGGGAAGCAGGGTGGAGGGCTGGGGTAGGTGAAAAATACTTTAGATTATGAATGCTGATGGGTGACAGATAATTTTGTGTATGTGTGAATGTCTGAAACCAAATGTTTGAATTCCCAAGTACAAGCCCACTGCGTGCTACCTACAACTGGCACAGGCTGGTTGTGAATTTTGATAACACCTGGAACTAGAGAGAAGTGACACATACTGAATCATTCAGTTAATAAGAGACATGAGGCAGGACCACCAGGTAGGAGAGTGATCACATGTTGTGCTTCTGCAAACAGAGTGTTCAAATGGAGAAAAACAGGCTAGAAAGTGGGAAGAAGATTCTGGCAAAGGAAAAGAGCCTAGAAATGCACCAACAAACATGCTATGATGCCTAAGATCGGTAGCTGTGGGCAGCTTCATGGCACACAGCTGAGATGACTCTGCCCAACTTTCCCAGCAATGGGAAGTCAAGATGTGAGTGAAGGTGGCTTTGGAAAGTGTGTGTGTGTGTGAAATAATGAAGAAGGGTAAAAGCCCTAAGCTTGGAAGGTCTTAAATAAGTCCCAGTATTCAAATCCATTCAGGTTGTCATTCATTCTGTCTCACCCATAACAAGGATTCACCATGAATAACCATGCAGGATCAACAGGCCTTGCATCATCTTCTGAAAAATATTTTCAGTCTTGATGGGTGACAAGGGTGCCCAGAAAGTCAGTCTTTGCTCACGTCAGTAGTGCTCTGCATTCAGAGGACAGAGAGGGAGTGTCAAAGGCCATAATGCTAAGAAAGGTAGACTAGATTCATAACAATGTTTGGAACAGTCTGAAGTAGTGTTAGGTCTAGTTTTGACATTGGCATAACTGAATACGTTTCTATTATTATTGTTGTTAGTGATACTTTTTTGAGTTTACTTGCATTCTGCTACAGAAAAAAAAATCAGTTGATTCAGGTGGTTTGGACTGGAAATCAGGGATAAGCAACAGGAACAGTTTCAGTTTCATATTTTTGTGAGTTTTTTGGGTTTTTCTTTTGTTTTGAGGTCGTCCAGCTATGGTTTTTACTTGAAGCTTGCCATGTTAAATTGCCCCCAAACCAAACTGCTGTAAAAGAAAGGATCAGACCTTGAGATGCAACATTATGAACTTTTGAACAACTCTGCTGCTCTCTTTAGCTTATCCTTTGAGATTTCCACCTTCTGTATGTTTTCCATAATTGCAGTGTTCAATCATCTCATAGACATTATTTCACTGTCTTATTGACTGAAATTATGCCTCCTATTCACATCTGATAATGGTTCCGATTTTGATTCATACAATTCAGACACTTCACAGCAGCAGCAGCAAGAGAAGCACATTGTAATTATTTTTCAAACCCTTTGTTGCTGGTGTCATTTTATCTCTCATCCCTGCATGGTCTTTTTGTACATACACATCCCATAATATACACTTAGTATTAGAAACAGGGAAACAGCTATGGAATGGGAGTCTTGTTAAAGTCATGTGTTTTGACCTAAGTGTTTTGTTATCACCAAAACCACTTAATTGAATTTTTAAATTTTGTCAGTCATTCATTTGGCATTAGATCCTCTCAGCTGCAGTGGGTTTATGCTTGATGCAGTTCAGAAGGGGAAAATGAGGTGCAAACTCACTCGGAACCAACTGCTATTCCAGTTTTACCCTTCTGGCATGCTTTCTCTCTTCCTTTTAGCAATGAGTGTGTACTTTAAATTAACAATTTAGCTTTATGCCACATAAAAATGTATATGTTAAGTCACATGTCTTGTATGGCTAAGAAGCAGCTAGAAAACACCTGAAAAATTATGAAACCTGCTTAATATACCTATTACATCCAGGACAAATACTGGTTTTTAAACGATTCAGGGAAGGTAACTCCAGGTAGCTTGATCCAGAGTCTCTGAAACCTAACCAAAACATTTTTCTGATTCTTAGATTGAACTTTTATTGAACTTAGACTTGTTCCTTCTCCAGTATCTCTAAAGAATGACTGACTTTTTACATACTAGGTTGTTATCCCTTCTTCCAACGTTTTTTTTCCCTATATTTAGAAAAAAAATACAACATCTTTATATTTTTCTAGCAAGACTTGTGTTCTGTAACTTTTACGTGTTTCTTTCCTCTAGGATGTATGATTCATTTACATATTTTTAAAGTTTCCAGAACTAGACACATATAACAATAGTTGTCTAACCAATTCCTAAAGAATAGATATGGTACCTTTTTCACACCCTACCCCAGTATTAGGTTTTTATTCACCCAGAATGAGGTTTTTCCTTTTAGCAATAGCATTATAACATTGACTGTTATTTTGCTCTTTTCTGTTTTAGGGTCCAGATGCTTTTTTTCTATACTATATAGTCTTTTATGTTTTGCATTTGTATTTTTTTTCTCCTTCCTAGTGGAAATCCTTTTGTTGTTTCTTAGTTAATTTAATTCTCTTGATTTTGGATCCCATCTCTTGAGTGGCCAAGTTTATTTTTAACCTCTGACCCTTTCTTCTGATGTCCTTTATGTGAAATAATGTCAAAATATTCCAAAGGATGGAGAGAATTCTTCTTCACAAAAGCTGACTGACATAGTCAGTCACTTTGCTACCTGGATGTAGCTATAGTATTCCCAAAGGGAATTCCCAATAGTGGATGAACACAGACATAGCATACAGGCACACACATGATGCTTATAAACTCAGACCACTTTTTAAGCTCAATGGAAGTTAGCTCTAGTTCTAGTCATTGCTCTGCTTTATGGGTAATTTGAGTGGGTTGTGTGTTTATACTGTGCAGAAAATGCCTTTCTGTCACAACTGCCATACTTAATGGCTGCTGTGTCTGATATCCTTGTTACAAACATTATTACATGAATATTTTGGCTTGACTTTGGTGTAACCATGCTGATAAGCCCTCTCTGTTGGGTCATTTATTTGCTATTGTCTTGTTTATGCCAGTTTTAATTTCAGGTTATGGTGGCAACAGCTTGCACTGTCTCAGGCTTTACAACATCTAGTGCATGCTTATATAGTGGTAGTGGGAGAAGCTAATATTCAGAGGTAAAGCACTCTCATGCAGGGGTTAATTTTCTAGCTCTGCAATGCTGTGAGTGGGAGAGTCAATATAGGCATAGGCATAAGCATAGATCACCATCACCACCAAGAGCTGTCTGAAAATAAAAGGTGTAATTGCTAATAATGCTGCATGTATAACTACTCTTTGTAATAAGAAAAGGCAAAACCGACATATGGCAATATGTTGTCGTATGGACAATATAATTGGTCCAAGGTGATTAAATTTAAGCTCAAAGTCAAAAGTATGAAATATATATCTTGTAAAAATTAAATTAGCACATATCTGAAATATTTTATCCTGACCTGATTCAGATAGAATACATCCATTGATTTTACTGGAAAAATTCCAACTCATATCACTTGAGGTATCTGCTCTCTCATTGGCACTGAAGATCTGAGAGGCATTGACGCCTACTAAAATTAATGGGATTTGCTGATGTTCTTGGAAACAAACCCTGTAGAGTTGCATTATTTTAACTTGTTACTTTTTTTCTTTTTAATGTGTTAGCTATTCTTATTATAAAGTCCAGCAGAAGGACAAAATCCTGCAATGCAGAAAAATTTCATCTTTTTGTGACAACCACTTAGTGATAACCACTTTTCCTCTGAGAAAGTTATTCTACAATGTATTGAATAAGATATAACCACTTTTAGTGAACCGACAATGAGATTGCAAAGTATCATCAGAAAAATATTTTTCAACATTGCTATTTAGAATATTTGATGTATGTTCCGAAAACGTCTGGTTTTTCCAAAGTTGAAAAAACTTCCTAGAGTATTTTCCAGAAAATAATGTTATCACTAGTAATGAAATATTCTTTTGAAGTTTCTTTCTAATGCATTTGCATATATTTTAGTGTTAATCAATATCTAGCTTTTGGGAAGAGAAACACTGAACAGTGATGAAAATCTCTAAGCTTTATTTATGTAGCAATATGTAGGCACAGCTGTGAGCAAGCAGAGCACAACCTTTCCAGCAGATGGATTAGTCCGTAATGCAGTTTTCTGAGAGTCACTTCAGGAACAGATATCTAGACATCAGTTTCTTCAAGTCTCCTTGGCAGAAACATTGCTGAAGGTGACCAACTAGCTGTTCTAACTCTGGTACACAGTGGTGTCAGCTCAGCTTAGCTCTTACCACAGGCACAGGCTGATAGAGTTGTAAAAAATTGCCTTCTCCCATTTAAGGCAAATTGCATTCTCCTCTGATCAGCAGCAAGGGGAGTAGTTAATGTTCATCAGACCTTTGAGTTTTAGAGGTAAAGACCTTTCTCTGGCCTTATGCAGCTTATCTCGGATTCCATATATTAGTACTTAAAAGTCCATTAATCCTAACTGAACGTGCTTTACTAGAAACTTTGAAATAAAAAGGCAGGGTAACTGCTGAACAAAACAGAAGGTATCCACTTCTTACCTGATATTCCCCCTGACATTTCTGTATCCACCTCTCTCAAACAGTGTAGTTGTGGCAGTAGAGGTAGGGAGATACGGGGTGACTGATTTACCTCTGACATTTATTTTGAGTCTTGAAAACAATATTATGCATTTACAGTGCAGTCATTTTTCAAATTGAATTTATCCTTGTGGACTTTTCCAGCTTTCTTCTTATCAGGTGATAAAACTGTTCTGAGGTTTGCTCACATTTATTTTCCAGTCATGCTTCATAACCAATTGAATGTCTCCCATTCAGGAGGAAGAGTTTTGTTAGGGCACATGGGCCAGTCCATCTAGACGTGCCTGTGAATTTCAGGAAAAGCCAGCAAAAGATCCAAGCCACAAATGCTCTGGCTTAGCAGTCCATCATTGAAGAAAGCAAACATTATTAGTGCATTAAATTTAGCATAGTGCTGAAATAAATGTGTATACAGTATGTGAGGAAATTTCAGCCCACTAATAAAAAAAAATAATTTTGTTTGTTTTAAATTCCTTCAGATTATCAGTTGGTTTTCCCAGTGTGCAATTTTATTCTGTTAATCCAACAGCTGCTGTCAGCAGTAGGCAACTGATTCATCCAGCTAGTGTTTTCCTGTAACTGTTCTGAATTAATTCTGCACATCAATTTATAAACAAATTCCAAATATGCAAAAGAGAAGGTGCCCCAATGATAGGAAACTTTGCACAAAAACATACAAGCTACACAAAATCCATTCTGTATTATGCTTAATATATTACCTAATATAATACAATAATATATTACAACTGCAGAAGTAGCAAATATTCTGATTTCACATGTAAAGAAGCTATGAAAGTCTTATTAAACAAGGAGACCTGCTGTTGTTTGCTAGTGTCTTACCTCATTGATTTTTAACTTTCACTGAATGTCTCAAGTCTTTGAACAAGGGTGTGACATTGAATTGGTGACAGAGCACTTTCTCAAAATTTCCATCATTTTTTCTTCCCACACTATGTTCTGTGGCAGTTTTCTGATTGACGTAAATCCACAGCAAACCTTTTACCATTTCCTAGAGCAGCGGTGTGCTATGACAAGAGGTGAAAAACCAGTCATCCATGTAATATTATATTAGCCAATATAGCTTATGCAAATTATACAGTAAGTGAGGCAAATGAATGTACAGTTTGGGCTAATGTTTTATGAATATTTTTGGTGTCTTGATGTTAACATTCAAAACCAATGATTTAACAGGTGAATATATTTCAAGTCATGGCAATCTCTGGAATATGTCTTTCACTTAAAAACTTTTAATTGCTTCCTTGAACAAAAACCTTATTATTTATGGATTAAAAATGAAGTCTGTCTATATTTGTGTGAAGCGTGGTATAGATTTTTACTGCTTTAATACATCAACTGAATGTCTTATGTCATTCCTGAAGACAAAGTCCATCCAGCCTCCATAACTGAAGAGCAGAAAATGCCCCATGCCTCTTCTGCCCGTAATCCAGTCTCTCAGGAAAACTTCTATTGTTCTTCCTATAAACTGCCTGCCTAACCAGCTTTGGGAGGCCAGGAAGAGAAATCAATCAATTTATAAGCTTTTTCTTACTAAAACAGTTATTTATAGCTCCTGATTATAACATGTACCATAATATTAATATTTTACCTTTGTACAGCGCCTTCCATCCCAATGCATTTCACAAGTGTACTCCCAGAAATGTACCAAACCTGGAAGACAGAGCAACAACCTTTTACTGAGAGCTGCAGGCATTTTAACCCAGAAGACTTACTACTGAGGCCCATATACAGTTCATGCTTTGCTTCTACTTCGTATCCGAAATATGCTGCACTGAATACATCTGCTCAGTCCTACTGTATGAGGGAATAAACTGCAACAAAATCATACAGTCAGCATTTTTCTCTACTTTTTAGCAGGCCCTGTAGGCTGGACTGAAGAGTGTTAATAGACAGCTTCAGTGGATAGAGTAATGGGCTCTCCCATCTACTGTGTACAGAACAGTCAAGGGGGCATGGGTCCTCTAACATCCCCTGACATCTCTTTAATGAGCCTTTCACAGATTCTTTGCATGTGAAATCAGAACTCTTACTGCTTCTCCCGCACAGCTGTACTATAATTGTGGATGTTCTATGACTCATATATTTTTGTACTGGGATTTCTAAGACAGTTTTCTGATTTGAACATTCCTGAGTATAGAGATCTAAATCTTAATTCACATACACAAACAGTATGTGTGTTTCACATATTCACAAAATTTGGTGGGACACCAATATTTTCTCTACAGAGTCAACTGAACGAAGTTCTCCTGTGAGTAGCACGGCTAAAACTGGTTTTCTTTCCTGTGTTAACTCTGGGAGTCCTCCTTGTTTGCTGTGACATTCTCACCAGGAATCAGACAGCAGCTAGGAGCACAGTGCCCCGTTGGGCTGCCTTGGACTTGCCTGATAACTGTCCAGCAGACTGCTGACACACACAATGTACAATGGCTGTACACTGCCTGGTTTTCCTTCAGGGTGAGCAATTAGACTGGGCCAATATCATCAGTGCAGTTATGAATTTTGATGCACTTTGCAGAAAAGAAATTATCATTGAGACTGCCATCCATGGCTCACTTTAATGTTCCTTGGAAGTCCCCTATGAACACTGGATTTCACAGCAAATTCTGAAGTTTTTTCCACCTTATATATAATGACCAGAAGAGTACAGCATTAACCTAGTGGAGCAAGATGAGACAGAATAATATTAAGCCCATAATATAAGGCCTCTGCCTTACTCCTGGATTGCATTTGGATGCCATACCTAATATTCAACAAGTACTCTTATCTGCTTCCTTTTTTTTTTCCTGGCTTCTGAAAGAGGACTTTTTGCTACCTATATTCTTCCAAATGTCTTCTCAGTCAAACACTCAGAGACATTCATAGACACTCATAGTAAATGTTCTAATTCAAAGTTTTAATAATATACTTTTTTTTCATTATTTAACCCTACATGATTCACAGGCACCATTGGACTTTCAATCGCAAAAACCCCACACTGTACTGGAAATGAAATTATATTAGCTCCTTTTAGAGAGAAATATGGAAGTTTGAGTGCTATGGCTCTGATGGCTAACCTAGAATAGGTATTGAACCCTCCTGGCAATGCTACAGTCAGAAGGCTGCACCTTCTCTTTAAAGTGCTTTTGCCATCTTGTGCTTTTCCTAAATCTTTTTTATTAGACTGTAGTGCAAATGCCACAATTTTGATTTTTGTTATTGGACTATATGAACATAACCAGTTTCTTAATTTATGTTGTAAAACATTTTGTGAGGAAATTGCCTATTGTGTTTTGTTGTGGTTTTCATTAATATAATGTAGCTCAGCTTCCTCTAAGACTAAAATCAAAGATTAATAACTTCGTGCTCAGCTAGAGCACACAATTTGTTAATTCATCTGAGATCAATAATGATTAAATGAATAATTTAGTGAACCACTGTGCACCCTTTTTGGCTGCTTTATTTCCTTCCACAAGCTACATTTGTTATTTGCAATAATATACAGCATTTGGAGAGTTAGGGGAAAAGAAATACTTTTTTTCCTCCTTTATTTTCCTTTATTTTTTTCTTAGTAAGCAGAAAATCAGTTTGTGTTTTTTTCTTTTGAATACCTGACTGAAAATCCTTCAGGAATTTAAAGTCTCAATTTTCTTTTAAAGCCCTCTTTGGACTTTCTTTTTAGTTTTTGCTTGATGATTGCTTCTATGCTGTTCATTATTATTTTATTCATTATTTTGCTGTGCAAATAAGTGATTATGAACAACATAAGTAAGGTTGTAAGACATACACTATTTTATATATGAATAGTGAGCCAATAGTACCAGAAAGGTGTCAGACAGATTGATCTTCTGTAGCAAGTTCAAAACGCCTAAAAGTAATTATTTGGACATGAGTGTGAACAAACAATCTGTGAAAAACAGTTAGCCGAGTGACCTAAATTAAGAGGCACAGGTCTTTCCAGGTATTTGGGTGTGATGCCTCTGTTCAGAGTAATTTTAATCAGTAAAGACTGAAAGGATCAGTCACCTCTTACCTTTTATATCCAATCACAATTTAAAAGTTTCTTAGCAAAAATCTCATGAGTGATCCAGTAGGTATTCTCAGACCACATGGGAAACACAGCAACTAAAACAGCTCCCTTCACCCTAATAATAAAATTCTTTTATTTTTAGTTTTTATTGAAAATTCCATGAAAGGAGACAAGGACAAAAAATTTCATTTATACAGAAGTCACGTCATTGGGTCAAATCATGGAATCGAATAGGAAAGATCTGTCCAGTGAAATCCTCCTCCCCAGAGGAGATTAATGCACTGTTTATGTAGGGCTCTCTCCAGGGAAGTAATGACTGGAAGGTTTTTTACTCAGGAGTGGATTGAAATTATATTCCCATACTTATGTTCCTGTATTTTCTTCTAACAATTAGTCTGTGGGTCAAAAGGGAGGGGGAAGGGAAGGGAGAAAAGGCAAAAAAGTACTATAAATTTTTGGAAGAGTATCAAGTAACAGATGAATAAATTAATGGATGGAGACTTTCATTCACACAGCATTTTGGCTGTTCTGAAGCTTGTTGTAAGACAGATATCTCAGAGACCTTCCTGAATAAATAATTTAGGAAGGCTCCTTCTGCTGATGTCACTTCTTTACTGCTTTTCTTGCAGTTATTTTGATGACTTCTTAAGGATATACTTTCAGGATTCAAGAGATAACACAAGTCTCCCAACTTTCATCTTCACTTTAAAGGGAGAAGAAATATCTTCTAAAGCTTATGGCTGCAGATAATAACTAAAACTGTTTCTTTAATGCACAGAAGCTAAACATCTCTTTTTCAATTGTCACATTTTGCAGGGTAGTCCTTTGGGAAATGTGGAAAAGCAAAGTGCCATATCAGGATTGCCATTTGGGGTGCTATGGTTATTTAAGGCATCTGTTGGGACATTTGATAAAAGCATAAGGGAGATTTGTTTTTCTGGACCTATAGGTAGGTGAAGGCTGGGCAATATACCTTAGGACATCCTAGACAGTACTTGAACATTATCTTTAGGCAAATGAACTGAATCCATCACTCAGTGTAATTAGGCTGACAATTTTCTCTGATCTGTTGGATTAACTGCTTAAATTGAGGCATCAGATTTTCTCTCCTTTATAAAAAACTGAGAAACATGACTGAGGATTGTGTATTTCATTCTGGCAGTGGTATCTAACACCATAACACCTGTGCCCTTCTTGATCTAGGCCATAGATATGATACGTGAAGGAAAGAATTGTTAATGTGGAAAAGAAGTCCTATGTTGGTGCAAATAGCTTTTACAGTCATCGCAACTTATTCTGCACAAAAATCTGAAAATTTTGCCTTTTCACAGACAGTTACACAGTAGGAGGAACTGAGATCTAGTATCCAATGTTAATGTTATACTTTGTCAGTATTAAGTAGAAGGCTATTGATTTGAACAACAGTGTTGCATGACATGTCATTACCCTGTGTCAGTGAATTAAAGCAAACAAAATACCTGGGAAGAGAAAATTAGTTTGGTAATACTGCTGGTAGTCATAACGATGTATTGATTACATATTAACCCAATAAGATATATAGTTATATGCAGTATATTAATTTCTACATTGACATTCATAATTATTTTTAATACAGGGTCTAATTGTCCCATTATACTTCCTGTTTGATATCAGACTATAAGGACTTTTCACCACTGGAGAATTTGAATTTTTTTTCCATGTCTCTGCATTCGTTTTATTTTGGATTACAGAAAAGACAGAGCCAAGGTGGCCCAGTAGCTGATCCTACTGACTACACGCTGAGCAGAACTTGTACCTACCAGGGAGATTTTTCATTGAGCTATTTATGAACATAATGTGACTCAGCTGTGTTACTGGCAAATTGTGAGTAAGCAACTTCATTTTAAACTTTGCATTGCCCTTTTTGTGTCAGTGACATACTTTCTCCTATGTGTTTTATCCAATCACATCCATGAGAAATGAAATCTCCATATCCATATTAGGCATTCTCAGGTGTAAATCTGACAATACATTTCATTTCAAAATTGAGGTATGTTGTGAAGTGATGATGAAAAGAGCCCACAACATGTTTATAGTAGTGATTTTTTAAAAGTCATTCACTATGCAGCATTTCTTCTGTGTTCTACAGACATAATTTTACACGATTCACACTGGGCAGTATATTTTGGAGGCATTTTCATGTCCCTCAGCTGGTTCAGGTTTTTTGGTGTCAGATTGTTTTCTGCATGAGGAATTCCTTTCATAAGCCCAGTGTTTTTCTTTCCCCAGTGGCAGCACTGTCAACAACATTATTTGTCAGCCTGACTGAGGTATTTACAAATTGTTTTAGATTTGCACATTAACATGATGCAGAATAACCTTTTACATCCAGTATCAAGAGATATATTTCTAATACAAACAACATCTAATAAATGCATCAAGGCACTTCTTATGCAGCCCCTGGCAATACAGGTGATGCCAGATAGAACTGCTCCACTGGGGTAGCTATAATCTTTTCATCTCTGGTTTAAAAAAATCTATTTCTACTGCCTGCAAATGTCAGATATCTAAGCAATACTTACAGATAGATTGATATAGGCACTCATTTTAAGTGTCTTGTTTATTTAGAGAAAAATATCAGAGAAATTACTGGGGAAAGAACTCTTACAAATAATACTAAAACAATAGATTTGAATTGCTACAGTGGAAAGATTCCAACCAATATTTGTGTTAAACAAGCTAGCCTGGATACCAGAAAGAGTCTTTCTGTGCAACATCAAGCTAAGAATAAGGCTAATTTACTTTGCTTCTTGGCAAGATATAGGAAGTATACCAAATTTTCTGGTGTGATGGATTACTATTTAGTTCTCTCACATAAAGCTAAGTAGGTCATCCCTGCACCAAACTGAAACTACAGTGCAGACATAACTCAGGAAAGGGATATCTTCCCATAACTGCTGCTTTTTTTTTTTTCCCTCCAATTCTAGTAGTTGATATAGAAAGAGATAGTATTTTTCACGTTTGACCACCTCATATCCTAAGACAGAAATATAGAATGGTTAAGTGACTATAGCAAATTCTCTCATGAATTACCCTATATATGGTAAGATCAAATTTGTCTCCATATGATAAAAATATTATCTGAGGTTGTTCTTTTTATTTTTTAGTATGAAATAGAGTGAGGACATCAATAGCATTTCATATGCTTTAGCAGTTTTGTAACTGACTCCCTGAAAATTATTGACATAATTTATGCCATAATTCATGACACTGTCATGTATCCTCCATGACAGTTGAGCAACACCTGGAAATAGTTAAAAATAGTTTGTTTTCTATAGTTTGGTAAGATGTGTCCTGAATACAGTAGTGAGTTTGTAAAGGCCTGCAGATGTTTTATTCCAACTCAGGACTCTCAGCTTCACTGGTGACCCTCATTGAGCAGACCTGGGCAAATAACAGTACCACAGATGGAAATGTCTTAGTGTTATGACCAAACCAATAAAGAAACAAATCTAACACATGCAAAATGTGGTTTTGTCTTTCCCTCTTTCATGGATCTGTTCCACTTCCTCTCCTCTCCTTCTTCTGCCTTTTCTCTCACTTTTTCATTTGCTCTCTAACTGCAGACCAATATTTTCCCTCCAGCTCTGTCCAGGTCCAGATTGACCTATGCAGGAAAGGGATCTAATTAGAGAAGATATATTATCTCTAATTAGGAAGATGAGCTAGAATTCTGCTCAGATATAGACATAAAGTTTTGAGTGTGCTTACTGAGCAGCCCAAGGTCCCTGTAATTAAATTACAACAATTATTTGACTGCTTGTGGTAACAGATCCATTGATTGCTCAAAAATTATTTTATTTCAACAATTATTAAAAATGAAAAATTATCACAGGAACATCCTCAACAGTATGATGAACATTTTAGATGTTACTAACAAAAAATAATATTAGGAAATATTTGGGAATAAAATTACATACTTCTGCAGAAACTTTCACCTTACTCATCAAAAATTCTGCAATGATTGGAGAAGTAGACTTTGAATGAATATTTTGCAGAGGATTAAATGAGTGATTAAACTGAATAAATGAAGAAGAACCAAATATATTTAGGACCCTACATGCCTATTCTTACTGTTTTCTGGAGATGTAGACTATTAAGGATCATTCAGAGAATTATAGTTGATTCAGCTATTGAATTAATAGTATTTGGAGACGCTAAACTCTCCAAAATACAGGTCCTAAATTACTTAAGGGGTTGGAGGAACTGCACTGCTGAATCCAATAAAATATGACTGCCAAACATGCTTTGTATTTCTACCACTTTTTAAAATTAGAACATTTGGTGGCCTTTCTAACCAGGAATAAACTCAGCCAAAACTCAGTCAAAACTCCAGAACAGGCCACTAGAGGTAGAATTCAGACATCTATCAGTCTCACCAGGGAACTGACTTTTGCTTGCTAATTGCTTTGGTCTCCTTGATATGGTTCCTGCTGTGCTGCTTATAAGCCTCACTGCTATCCTAGAAATGCCTTCTAAATGACTTCCTTATCAGTGACAAATTCTTTTAGCTCCCTGGAGGAGCAAGAAAGAGAGTTGTTTTATCCTCTTTCACTAGGATATGAAGTTTACTACTGCTTTTCCAAAAATTTACACACCAACAGACCAAAATGCAGATATTATGGCAGACAATTATTTCAATGCTGTTTTCCATGACGAAAATTGTTTATTGTGGATTCAACACTGCACCTTACTCAGATCCCTTTGAGAAAAGTCAGGGGCACAAAATGAAGAAAAAAATGTTGCAAAAATGCCTGCATGTTATAGATGTTGTTAATTCCTTGTTTTGCTGTTATTTGTTTAAGGAAATGGGGTAGGAACAAAGTTCAAAAGAAAGGTAGTGATGGAAGCAGGTGCAGTGAAAAGTTGAAAGAGGAAGATAGCTTTGAGGAACTTCAGGTGAGGAAATAGAAGGAAGAGAAGGAAGTGCATTAAAGTAAACAGTCAACAAGGTCAAAGCAGAGAAAATTTAGACAGAAACCCTCAGAAGGAAACTGCAGCTGTTCCTCCTTAGCCACCCATTTCTCCCTTCATAGTGTATCCTGCCTTCTTCATTCTGCCTGTTCTTAAAACTGTTTTAAATATTATTCTAGTCTTTTGCTAATGAAATGTTATTTCCTTTACATTTCTTTGCTCCCTGAATCTTTTTTGCTCTCTGTGTCCTGGATTCAATCAAAGAAACCCTGTGCAATCTACTGGATGATCATGGTGTATATTATTTTTCCCTTCTTTTTTGTTGTAGGAACATCCAAGTTTGATTTCTTTATGAATTATAATGGAGATTCTACTTTGGAATAGTCTATATAGTGATACAGAGAAATACGGGTGTCCTGGTTTGATAACGACTGGGAATCTGAAAGCAAAACTTGAGGTTGCACTGCGGGATCAGAAGGTGAAGTTTTCAATTGTACTTAAAGTTGACACTGTGTTACTGTATGAATAGAAGTTCTTACAGATGTATGATGCCTTTTGTGTTCACCTGTGAGGAAAGATATTTGATATTTCCTAGTGATGTTTGGTGACTACAAGTCATTTACAGAGCAGGAGATCCTCTTCCCAGATGAGAGGTTTCCAGTGACTTAGCATTGCAGCTAAACTTAAATGGATCACTGTGATACTAGGTGGAAACAGTGAGAAGAACATAAGACTAGAAGGTCAAACTATGCCTCCTTCATACGTGTATGAAACACAGTCTTTTTCACAAACTCCAGCACTATCCAGTTAGACATTTTTGGCTGCACCAAAGGAAATTTCTTTCCTCTTGCACCATAAATGTATCCATGACAAATGTGTACCTTAGTGTTTTTATGTCAGTGTTGTCCCTTAGCCCAGGTATTTCTATCCCATCTGTGGTCTTTATTTCCTTGATTTGATGGCCAAACAGTCCTTCCAGCTTCAACCTCCAACCTCTGCAGCTTGACTTGAAGGGAGAATCCCTTTTAGCTCTTACTGATAAGGAACTGAGTTTTAAAAAGTGAGCAGCACTGATTATCTACAGCAGAGGTCAGTGGTGCAGCATATTATGAAATTGATTGTCCCAAAAGTGCACTGAGACCTAGTTTTTCAAAACTAATTACCTACACCAGGTGGCTTAATGTTCATAAGCCCTTGGTTTTTAGAGTTGTTAGAGATGGACAGCCACAAATTCAGCACACCAGGTTTGCTGATGCAATCACCACTCTTTAATTTTTGTTTTGGAAGGTTTGGTAACCAAAAAATAGTGGAAATTTCTTGCATGTTCTGTTCCTATATCATGTACCCAAGTTTCTGGACTCTCCCTGAACATGATACTTAAAATTTGTTTTCTCTGTGTTCATAAATTACAGTCTGCAAGATTCCACTATAGTTAACATTAATTTATTTGGTATTGTGTGGTTTTGATATTTTATCTCTTCTTGGTGAAAGCAAGCTAGGCTTTTGCATAGATTAGATTCAGTTTTGTTCCTGATGGTATGCTGGGAAATAACACCCACTGGATCACTTCTTTCTGCGTGAGAATCTGAGTGCTGGGCAGAAGAGTTGTCAGGTATCTCATCCAGGTGTTTTGGAAGGGTCTGTATCTGTCCAATGAGCAGAAAGTGATTTTAGGAAGACCATTCCCATCTAGTCTAAGTTACAAATCCAAAGTTGAGTGTTACAAAGTCTTCCTCCTCTGCTCTTGACTCTTTGAATCACATTATCTTTCTCAACTACAGTGAAGTCTTCAGTGGACAGCTTTAGATGAAATAGGCAACTACTTGCATAATACACCAAAAAAAGTAATTAGAACATCAGTTTATAGCCTGATTCTTAGATAAAGCACAGGGAATTTGAAACAATGCAATACATGTTTCTTTCTGCTATTTTTATCACAGAAATTAAGTTGGTTTAGGTTTCATTATAATTACTGCACTAAATACAGAAATAGTAGGTAAATCAGACACAGTTTGTATGTCAGTAGTCAGATCCAAGTATAGGAAATGTAGATGAGATCATGTCTTTGGTCTAAGCAAGGTATCAGAAAATTCAGGTCTTAACTTTTCCTTGCAACCTTGAGAAACTGTGGTGGGCTGGAGGCTCAGTTTCATGTGGAGAAGTACACAAGCTGCGCCAGGAGGGATTATGGTGGGGTACTTACTATTATGTTGCCTCAGGATCCTTTTGGGCAATGTAAATCTTTTATGCATGCTAAGCATAGCCAGAGCAGCCAAGCTTCAGGAGTCTAATCTGTTTATACTGCACATAAGAGAAAACCACAAGTGCCAAAATAACTAGTTCAGAACCCAGATTGCCTTCTGAATTTGGGCCATAAATTTGATTTCAACTGTCTATTATACATTTCCAGGATAATCACATTAACTGCAGTATGATAACAGTGCAATAGTTGGTAATTATTACACAAATTCAGACAAGAACTGTTTGTCCCATAGACCTCTAACACCAATGAAAATCCTTAATAGCTGTACAGGATAGTGAATTTGTTCCAGTGTACAAGTGTAATAAAACAACAATTTATAACCTCCGATAGAAAATATGCTGCTCTTATCTAGCATGCTCATCAACAGCATCTAAGCCCCTAACAGGGGATGTAGGTATTACTGTCTGTATTTTACAGGAGGAAAAACAATTATTTTGTCAAAGTCAAGAAGCAAGCCTGTGGTATAAATGGAACATGTTTGTAGATCTGACTCATCAATCCACAGTCCTGCCATATACAATGTCCTGTAGGCTATGCTAGCTCTGCAAACTAGCTGTAAGAGTAGACAACGACTGCAAGCACCACAGCCAGAGGTTTTTAAGAGAAAAATCTAAATAAAATGTATTATAGTAATAAAACCAATTAGCAGCTGTTTTCCTGAGGCAACAGTAATGAAGCCCTCACAAAACAGGCCTTTATTAGAAGTAGTAACAGTAATCATAAGTTCAAGTTTAACTAAGTGAGCCATTAAAAGTGGAATGCTGAAATGAACTGAACCAAATTACAAAGTAAAACATGCCTGGGGCAATGAACAGGTTTTTAATTTGTTTAAGTCCCATCTCTCTGGTGTCTGGCTCTAAAAAATGATGTGACAAAAGACTCCTCTCTACATTCTAGTCTGAATGCTAAATAAATTAGTAATAGCAGCAGCAACAGTAGTACATACAGCCTATTCATCTCCCACAGTGCTAACACCGCTAGTCCTCTCTAGCTTTGCTCTTTGGTTTTCCGTTATTCAGAGAAAAACATAGTGCCTCGAGGTGTAAGCAGTCATGGAGACCTTCATACAGTAAAGAGCTACCAGTACCCATATTCAATCACTGTTTCTCATAAGAGAAGATTCTAAGCTCAAATTTAGCAGAAAAATCACATTGAAAAATTCTTGTACCAGCCCTTTTCTGATTTTCTTGTTTTAGGTGAGAGAGCTGTTGGAGTGAACCACTGGGTGTGTGCTAGCCCTCTGCAGGCATGTCAGGCAGACCTGCATGTCCTGGACACATGTACCTCCTCACGTATAGGCATGTGTCATTCAGAGAAGCCTTAGGACTGCTCTAGGATGTTCTTAGAAAGTGTACCCCAAAATCAGAATGCAAAAGAACACCAAATTAAGTTAAAGCCACATTTTTGAAACTTCTCTAGACCACAACTCCATATAGAATTTGTATTTTAGCTTTCTCTAAGATAAAACAGTCATTACCTTGCAGTATAGTCACAACAGAACCATTGTTTTGTTCATATTTACTTCCCTGATTTTAACTCCTGACTGGGCTTAGCTCCTATAATCCTGTTTTGCTTTCATGAAAATACATTTTCTTGTGTACCAAGACATTAAGGAAAAACAGTACCAGAGAAATAAAGGTAACTATGGCTTTCATATAGCGTTTATAAAACTACTTTAAATTTTGTAAATATCTATTTCCATCACCAGGCATACTGAAGAAAGTTAACTAGAAAAAAAATGCCATAATGATTTTCAAGGATTTACTGAAGGCAAAAAATTGCATTTTATAAATCAAATTCCTTAAAAATGCTGACTTATTTCAAAATAATTTTCTATACTTATCTACTGAGTTTCTCCTTGCTGTGGTAGAAATTGTACAGTGAGCTTTATATGAACTGTGAAAAAGGATTTGTGATTTTTAAGCTAGCAAATCTAAACCAAAAGAGTAGTTCCTATTTTAAAAAAACAAAACCCCCACATCAACAACTTCTGATGTTAAAAACAACAATCAAAATTTGGCCAGTCAAAATCTGATTAACACAAACAACTTTACAAAATGAGATTTTTTTTATTTTTTACTTGATTTATGAGTCAGTGAGATAGCGTCCTCTTGTGAAGAACTACATGCTACTCTAAATGTAAATAACTTCTATGAAATCCATTTGTGCCTGGAAAACTAGGAGTTACAGAAGCAAAATCTGGGGGGAAAAAAAAAAAAAGTAGAACCGTTTAGTTTGTTAGGACAACTTCATAGTATGAGTTGTCGTACTCTATGTAGGAGCGTAAGAAATGCTGTACTGTGCGTGATCCAACTGTCCTTCTTCTGGTAGTGGTAAATACTGGACACACAGAGAAAAAAATACGAAAAAGAGGCAACTTAGCTATATAACTCCTAGTCTCTGGTAAGCTATAAGGTAGGGCCTTCCTAAATCTCATGTTGCAAACAAATTGTCTTGTTGAATAGCTAAAACTAGATTTATGATTGTCTACTCACTTTTTTCCAAACCACT
The DNA here is from genome assembly GCA_031468815.1 of Morus bassanus. Classification (NCBI taxonomy): domain Eukaryota; kingdom Metazoa; phylum Chordata; class Aves; order Suliformes; family Sulidae; genus Morus; species Morus bassanus. The sequence continues at coordinate 13,294,885 of CM062567.1, read as the reverse complement.
GATACCTCTGATCCTCATGACAAACTCTGGGAATCAGTTTCACAATTTAAATACATCAGAGTATAAAAAGAAGCATGGAAAAAAAGTGGAAGAAAAAAAAATCACCTTTCTCTTTGTTTTACACCTGCAGTGAAGTAATTTTGATGGTAGTGCACAATTTTACAACGGTAACCAATAGTGACTAACCATAGCTGTTGCCAGTAGTGGTTAATCATACCCCATTCACTTCCTCTGAACCATTTATAGTTTACAGACCGATTTTAATTTCCTATGTGAACAAATAAGACTCAAGTAAAACCTAAAGGTTCACACATGTTAAATCCATACTGCAAAATTAATCTGGCTCAGCTTGGTCAGGATAGCCTGTACTCATTCTTCATCTGCATATGCTCACCTTCCCTTGAGTAGACTGGCCATATCCACACTACACAATATTTGACTCTGGGTGCCATTTAGGCCCTATATGTTGCCTGTGTGATTCTAAGAAATAATTATTTTTCTGTGTATGGGGTTTTTTTTTCAGTTTCAAGTACCTGAAATAGCAAGTATAAAAATCCAGGGATAGTGTTGGAGTGCATTGGAGGAGGGTGGATACATCCAAATGAGTTGTAAACTCCTCACGCAAGCAGTTTCTAGAGTGAACTATACCGAGAACTTCAGCTGGATTTTTTTATTGGAGCACACTAACAAGCGCCTCACAAAAAGGAGGTTGGGAATGAAGTAACATTTGTGCTCAGTGGATGCTGTAGGGAATTAGACTTAACAATGCGCTGAGGAGCCATCGTTTGCCAATGCAGTTGTACCCACAAAAAATATTTCCTTGCTCTTTGCCATTCGCAGGAAAACCAGAGAGCCTTCTGACACTTCAAGTTATTCAGACTCAGTCAGTGTGCAAATATCTCACACAGCAAACCCTGAGCTAAAAATGTCCTACCACACCCCTCACAAGTGAAGTTTTGTGCCCTACAGGTGGGCAAAACCCCCAAGAAAACACCAGTATGTGAAGCATGACATGTTCTCTGTGTTCAAAAAAAATCACTGTTGTCATCAGTACTGAAAATTTCCTTGCAGGAATATTATTCCTGAGGTAATGAGTACTTTTAAGTTTTGCCTTTTCAGGAAAAGTTAATTGTCTTACCACTGGAAATGACCCTAAAGCTAGACGAGATCTCATTCCGTTCTGTTGTTTCTTAAGGGACCACTATGTGCATTGCCAAAAACTGCCGATCTCTGTCTGTGGGTTGGTTTGGCATTTTTTTTTTAACATAACACATGACAAGTGAAGCAAGATTTGTATCTGTAATGGTAATACATTTGAATAAACACTGTGTGTACACGGCAAACTGGTAGAGTTAGAAGCATTTTTCTTCTGCATACTCCATTCACCAAATATTTCAACTGTATAATATTTTCCAGAGCATATAATTTGTATACATCAGAAACTACAGGCAAATCATAGAATCATAGAATCATTAAGGTTGGAAAATACTTCTAGGATCAACAAGTCCAACCATCAACCCAACACTACTAAGTCCCCTAAACCATGTCCTGAAGTACCACGTCTATGCGTTTTTTGAACAGCTCCAGGGACGGTGGCTCAACCACTTCCCTTGACAGCCTGGTCTAAGGCTTGACAACCCTTTCAGTGAAGAAATTCTTCCTAATATCCAGTCTAAACCTCCCCTGGTGCAACTTGAGGCCAGTTCCTCATGTCCTATCATTTGTTACTTGGGAGAAGAGACTGACCCTCACCTCAGTACTAACCTCTTTTCAGGTAGTTGCAGAGAGCGATAAGGTCTCCCCTCAGCCTCCTCCTTTCTCCAGGCTAAACAACCCCAGTTCCCTCAGCCACTTCTCATAAGACTTCTGCTCTACACCCTTCACCAGCATTGCTGACCTTCTTTGGACACATTCCAGCACCTCAATGTCTTTCTTGTAGTGAGGGGTCCAAAACTGAACAAAATACTCAAGGTGTGGCCTCACCAGTGCTGAGTACAGGGGCACGATCACTTCCCTACTCCTGCTGGCCACACTATTCCTGATACAAACCAGGATGTTTTTGGCCTTCTTGGCCACCTGGGCACACCGCTGGCTCATCTTCAGCTGGCTGTCAAACAATACCCCCAGGTCCTTCTCCGCCGGGCAGCTTTCCAGCCACTCTTCCCCAAGCCTGCAGCATTCATGGGGTTGTTGTGACCAAAGTGCAAGACCCGGCACTTGGCCTTGTTAAACCTCATACAGTTGGCTTTGGCCCATTGATCCAGCCTGTCCAGATGCCTCTGTAAGAGCCTTCCTACCCTCAAGCAGATTGACACTCCCACCCAATTTAGTGTCATCTGCAAACTAACTGAGGGCGCGCTCGATCCCCTCATCCAGATCATTGATAAAGATATTAAACAGAACTGGCCCCAACACTGAGCCCTGGGGAACACCCCTTGAGACCGGCCGCCAACTGGATTTAACTCCGTTCACCACAAGTCTCTGGGCCCGGCCATCCAGCCAGTTTTTTACCCAGCAAAGAGTACACCCATCCAAGTCAGGAGCAGCCAGTTTCTCCAGGAGGATGCTGTGGGAAACGGTGTCAAAGGCCTTGCTAAAGTCCAGGTAAACAACATCCACAGCCTTTCCCTCATCCAATAAGCAGGTCACCTTGTCATAGCAGGAGATCAGGTTAGTCAGGCAGGACCTGCCTTTCATGAACCCATGCTGACTGGGCCTGATCACCTGGTTGTCCTGCACTTGCCCGGTAAGCTCACTCAAGATGAACCACTCCATAATCTTCCCCAGTACCGAGGTCAGGCTGACAGGCCTGTAGTTCACTGGATCCTCTTTCTGGCCCTTCTTGTAGATGGGCGTCACATCGGCAAGCCTCCAGTCATCTGGGACCTCCCCTGTTAACCAGAACTGCTGATAAATAATGGAGAGAGTGGCTTGGCAAGCTCCTCCGCCAGCTCCCTCAGTACTCTCAGGGGGATCCCATCTGGCCCCATAGATTTGTGAACATCCAGGCAGCTCAGCAGGTTGTAAACTGCTTCCTTCTGGATTATGGGGGGTTTATTCCACTCCCTGTCCTTGCCTTCCAGCTCAGGGAGCTGAATATCCCGGGGATAACTGCTCTGACGGTTAAAGACTGAGGCAAAGAAGGCATTTAGTACCTCAGCCTTCTCCTCATCCTTGGTAGCAATGCTCCCTTCCCTTTCCAATAGAGGATGGAGATTCTCTTTGGTTCTCTTTTTGTTCTTAATGTATTTGTAAAAGCATTTTTTGTTATCCCTTACAACAGTTGCCAGGTTGAGTTCTAGCTGGGCTTTTGCTTGTCTAATTTTCTCTCTGCAAGACCTAACGAGGTCTCTGTACTCTTCTTGAGATGCCTGCCCCTTCCTCCAAAATTCGTAAACTCTCCTTTTTTTCCTGAGTGCCAGCAAAAGCTCCCGGTTCAGCCAGGCCGGTTGTCTTCCCCGCCAGTTCATCTTGTGGCACATGGGGACAGCCTGCTCCTGTGCCTTTAAGACTTCCCTCTTGAAGAAAGCCCAGCCTTCCTGGACTCCTTTGCCCTTCAGGACTTCCTCCCAAGGGACTCTCCTAACCAGTGCCCTGAACAGGCCAAAGTCTGCCCTCCGGAAATCCATGGTAGTGGTTCTGCTGACCCCGCTTCTTACTTCATCAAGAATTGAGAACTCAATCATACCATGGTCACTAAGCCCAAGACAGCCTCTGACCACCACATCTCCCACCAGTCATTCTCTGGTTGCGAACAGCAGGTCAAGTGAGGCACCTCCCCTGGCAGGCTCACTTACCAGCTGCATCAGGAAGTTATCTTCCACACATTCCAGGAACCTCCTAGACTGTTTCTTTTCTGCTGTGTTGTATTTCCAGCAGACATCTGGTAGATTGAAGTCCCCCACCAGAACAAGGGAAACCGATTGTGATACTTCCGCCAGCTGCTTGTAAAACACTTAATCTACCTCTTCATCCTGGTTGGGTGGTCTATAACAGACTCCCAGCAGGTTGTCTGCCTTGTTGACCTTCCCTCTCACACTTACCCATAAGCACTTGACCTTATCATCACAGTCGCTAAGCTCTATGCAATCGAAACACTCCCTAACATATAGAGCCACCCCACCGCCTCTCCTTCCTTGCCTTCTGAAGAGCTTATAGCCATCCATTGCAGCACGCCAGCCGTAAGAGTCATCCCACTATGTCTCTGTGATAGCGACTAAGTCGTAGCTATCCCGCTGTACAATGGCTTCCAGCTCCTCCTGTTTGTTGCCCATGCTGCGTGCATTGGTGTAGACGCACTTGAGCTGGGCTATCAATTTCACCCCCAACCTCGGCACGCCCCCCTTAGGCTCCTCTATAGTGGCCCTGGCTATAACCCCTTCCCCCTTTGAACCTAATTTAAAGCCCTCTTGATGAGCTCTGCCAACTCATGTGCAAGAATCCTTTCCCCCTTTGAGATAGGTGAACTCCATCTGCTGCCAGCAGCCCTGGTGCCATGTAAACCTCCCCATGATCAAAAAAACCAAAATTCCTCGAATGGCAGGAGGAAAAAATATTTTACATAACAAGTTCTGCTTTTGACATGTGCCTACAACTTTTTAAAATTGGGTCTAAGTATTTAAAGAAGAAGTGAATATAAATGAGCTAGCCAGCAGGTGCAAGTCAAATGGTGAAAAGATTAATGAGATTTTGATCTTTCTTCTTTCAGTGAAATTAAATTTAATTTTCAACTGCTCTGAACATACACTTCTACTTACTCTTATTTGTTTTTAAGAAATTCTGTCAGATCCCGATTATACCAGTAGAAAGGAGGTGAACGTGTATGCCATATTCAAATTGCTATAGTAAAATGTATTTAACACACATGGTTTGAGAACAGAAATTGCCAAAAATTGATTTGATCAATAGTCCTTCTCCAATGTTTTTATTTTTCTAATGGCATCATCTACAAGTTTCTTCAAAGGAAGATATAAGTTGGACAATAATTTTTCTGTGGATGAAGTTTCTTCCTAACTCCCTCAGTTAATGGTTCACTTGTGCCCTGAAGAAGGCCTGTATATTTTTCTAAAAATATTATTTTATATCCTATCTAAAGGAACTGCAGTTGTTCTCATTATCCTTATAAAGGTTTAATCCTTTTTTAATTCCTGCTAAGCTCTTGCTCTGAATGCTATATTTTGACAATGGGTTCTAATAATGTATTATTGTGTCTTTGACTACTTAAAATCCCTCTTAGCCCATGTTTCCAATGTACATTTCACCTGCCATTCTTTTGCATTGCAGGATTTAATACAAGAGAAACATTAATTTCTTTGAAAGCTATGTTCTGCTAACCTCTTGAGTCTTGCCTATTCCTTTTTAGTTTTTTTAAATTTTATTATTATTTAAGATCATTAAAGGAGAGGTGGGTTCAGAGGTTAAAGTATTAGCTTGACCAGTATTTCCTTGTTGTGCATCTTCTGCCTTGTATGATCCTGAACAAATCATTGAAGAGTTTTGCCAAGTGACTCATCTGTACAAAGGGAATAGTAATATTTTCTACTTTAAAATGCATTCAGCAGTGCCCAGTGTGGTAGCTGGGGCTATGTAGGTGCATTCAAACGATAGCGTCACTAGTTTTTATAAGTTTTGCATTGGCTAGATTACCTTTTTTCTATTTTAATCCTCACTTTCTATTCACACTGTTTGTTTTTATATAGTTCCTTACTGAGGTGTTGAATTTAGTTGTGTGATAATCAGTACTACATAGAAACTCAACTATATTAATAAATAAAGCAAATTCTTCGTGTTACAGAAATATAGCTGCTTCAGGAAATATTTAGAGTATCAAGAAATCAATTTACATTTCATCTAGTTGAGCACTTGACCAGTATATATGTGGGTTCTTCAAGGACTTCACAATCACTGTATTATAAAGTGCCAAGTCTTTGCCTTTTGTTTCTTTGTTGAGTAATAAGAACTGAATTTTTCAATGAATTCTTTGCTGAACTTTGTTTGGACATTGGCTAGGTTAGCTATTTAATAAAAATTTTGACAGAAAATACAATTCTCAGATGACCACTTCAGAAAGAGTTAAAATGGTTATACAGACTAATCATTCATACCATTTAAATTAAAAAAATAAAGGAATTATCCAGAGGAGGCCAACCTGACACCTCTCCTCTTAACTACTTTTCTTCATGTGAACTACAAATCAGATATTCTAAGAAATATATGAGTAATTTTATGCATGAATTGCATATCTTTTTTTCTAATAAGATTCATATTGAAGAAAAAAAAGTCTTTGTTCCCCTTTGTTCCCCCTAGGTAAAGTCAAACAGGGCATACTTCTCATTTGGTCTTTTTCTAGTTACAGTGATTTAGTGAAATCATTATTTTAAGTAAAAATTCTTATTAAATACTGCATTTATATTGCAAGGATGACTCCTATCTACACCTTTAAGCAGCTTCATTACACTGTTAGTTCTGCTTTGTCAGTATTTCTGTGTTAAACTGTTCATATGACTAATTAAAATGTGATTCTAAATTCCATTTGTTATTACTTCTATTATCTTTCTTATAACACACCAACATAACATGTTTATGGGTTCTGTAAGCTAATCTAATTTAATATTTTGCTCGTAAGTGAAATGCCCTGAATAAAACCAGCTGCCCTTGGAATGCTGATTTAAATATATATATATACACACACACATATATATCTCTATATTAGTTAGACTGCTAGTTTTTAACTAAATCTAGCCATGTCTTCTTGCTGTCACTCCAGAGAGGCAAATCTTTCCATGGATGACATACTCAAATTGAGATGTTAATTTGTCTGCAATTAAAGGAAGAGAATTGGGTGTATGAAAATCATACCCATACTCTATCAAATTCAAGAAAAAAAGGAAAACAAGAATATAACGGAAATGTATTTTGCTATTTCATGTTGCTCAGATTGTGGAAAAGCAGATATAGTCTTCCTTCTTCCAGGAGAATATTAAGTACATTAAATATATCATATTTCTTGGTTGCATGGCCTTTAGCGTGTGGGCTTTGCATCTCCATCCCCTTAATCCTTTCTACCAGGCAGCACTGAGTTCCCTTGTCATATTTTTCTGTCCTGTTTATATTTTTTCTCTCTTTGCAGGCATCATTGGAGCCACAGATATGAAACTGATATTATGAAATTCAAAGTTAATTTAGACTATATAGTACCTTGGTTTTGTTCCTGTCATACATAGTGTCTTCAAATCATGATCCTTTTGATTATGCGTAACTTAGTCAGAAACATGGGTAGCTTGCCCAAAAGGCCTTGTAGTTTGGTATGCCAGAGAGTAACTCTTCTCTAAAAAGTTGATTGTCCTCAGTTTTAGACAGTAAAGTTTCCTCTTAATAACCCAAAGCAATTCGCTCTATGATTAAAGGTTGTATGGGAGTTGGCAGAAAAGCAGTGATTGTGCAAAGCCTTGTAGGAATATTTTGGGTACATAATAAACATTCAGTTTTGTCTTTGCTTGTCCTGAAATTTCTCAAAGTCAGTAGAAATCTTTGCACCAAAGTTCACAGAATATGAACGTGTTAGATAGAACAATTGTTAGATTTAAAAAAAAAAAACCAATACATCAATCACATTGAAAGGCACAGAAAACTGAGTTTTCACTGAGATTATGTAGCATATTGGTACATATTACAAAGATGAACCTAGTCAGCAGTTATGTTTCTTTTATCTGAAGAATTTTATTCTCCTCCATTGACGTAAACAAAATCAACAATTCAAATACCATTGAAAATCCATTCAGTATCTATAGCATATATTTTCCAAATTCTGCTTTGGTCTACTCCAAGTGTATTGTTGTCATTTCTGAGCATCTTGCAGTCATGTTTTGAGCTATGTGCATAATACCTGACCTTTGTGTAGGTAAATTACAATTCCAACTATCTCCAGCCAGAGGACTAACTGTGCCTTTTAAAACAACCGTAAAGATGTAGCCTTCTAAGGGACTTCCTAGTCAGCAATGTCAATTTTTCAAATCATCTTGTACTGAATGAACAATTTGTCTCATAGCAAATATCTAGACACGTTATCTATCATATTATATCCTTTTCTGTTTTCCATTGTTAATGCAAGTGATGAGCATCTTAAACTTGAAGAAGCAGTTAGAGAAAGGTGAATTTCAAACTCACTATAAATGATAAGACAAGACCACCTAGAGAGGGGTATTATCATGCATTATACTAGGCTACATTAGACTAGGCACTATGGAATGATATTTACCATAGGAAAAGCATACCCTGCCCCAAAGAATTTGCATGAAACAGGCATGATAGATACAATTAAGGAAAATTACCTTATTTCAAAGATAGGGAGTCTGGAAGGGAGAAAGCAAAAGCTATTCATCAGGGATTGCAAACCACTCAGATTACAATAAATCAATTACAATGACATCCTTTACTGGATGCAGGGAGAAACATAGTGACAAAGGATGAAGAAAAAATTGAGGTGCTTGATGCCTTCTTTGCCTCAAAATTAATAGCAAGACCAGTTGTTCTCTGGGTACCCAGTCCCCTGAGCTGCAAGACAGGGATAGGGAGCAGAATGAAGACCCATAATACAAGGGGAAACGTTAGCAACGTGCTACACCACTTAGACACACATAAGTCTACAGGGTGGATGGGATCTACCCAAGGGTACTGAGGAAGCAGGCAGAATTGCTCACCAAGCCACTTTCCATCATTTATCAGCAGTCCTGGCTAACCAGGGAGGTCCCAGTTGGCCGGAAGTTAGCAAATATGATGTCCATCTACAAGAAGGGCCAGAAGAAGGATCTAGGGAACTACAGGCCTGTCAGTCTGACCTCAGTGCTGGGGAAGGTTATGGAGGAGATCATCTTGAGTGCCATCACATGGCACGTACAGGGCAACCAGGTGATCAGGCCCAGTCAGCATGGGTTCATGAAAGGCAGGTCCTGCCTGACTAACCTGATCTCCTGCTATGACAAGGTGACCTGCTTATTGGATGAGGGAAAGGCTGTGGATGTTGTTTACCTGGACTTTAGCAAGGCCTTTGACACCGTTTCCCACAGCATCCTCCTGGAGAAACTGGCTGCTCCTGACTTGGATGGGTGTACTCTTTGCTGGGTAAAAAACTGGCTGGATGGCCGGGCCCAGAGACTTGTGGTGAACGGAGTTAAATCCAGTTGGCGGCCGGTCTCAAGGGGTGTTCCCCAGGGCTCAGTGTTGGGGCCAGTTCTGTTTAATATCTTTATCAATGATCTGGATGAGGGGATCGAGCGCGCCCTCAGTTAGTTTGCAGATGACACTAAATTGGGTGGGAGTGTCAATCTGCTTGAGGGTAGGAAGGCTCTACAGAGGCATCTGGACAGGCTGGATCAATGGGCCAAAGCCAACTGTATGAGGTTTAACAAGGCCAAGTGCCGGGTCTTGCACTTTGGTCACAACAACCCCATGAATGCTGCAGGCTTGGGGAAGAGTGGCTGGAAAGCTGCCCGGCGGAGAAGGACCTGGGGGTATTGTTTGACAGCCAGCTGAAGATGAGCCAGCGGTGTGCCCAGGTGGCCAAGAAGGCCAAAAACATCCTGGTTTGTATCAGGAATAGTGTGGCCAGCAGGAGTAGGGAAGTGATCGTGCCTCTGTACTCGGCACTGGTGAGGCCACACCTTGAGTATTTTGTTCAGTTTTGGACCCCTCACTACAAGAAAGACATTGAGGTGCTGGAATGTGTCCAAAGAAGGTCAGCAATGCTGGTGAAGGGTGTAGAGCAGAAGTCTTATGAGAAGTGGCTGAGGGAACTGGGGTTGTTTAGCCTGGAGAAAGGAGGAGGCTGAGGGGAGACCTTATCGCTCTCTGCAACTACCTGAAAAGAGGTTTGTACTGAGGTGAGGGTCAGTCTCTTCTCCCAAGTAACAAATGATAGGACATGAGGAACTGGCCTCAAGTTGCACCAGGGGAGGTTTAGACTGGATATTAGGAAGAATTTCTTCACTGAAAGGGTTGTCAAGCCTTAGACCGGGCTGTCAAGGGAAGTGGTTGAGCCACCATCCCTGGAGGTATTTAAAAGACATGTACATGTGGTGCTTAGGTACATGGTTTAGTGGTGGATTTGGCGGTGTTAAAGTAGTGGTTAAACTTGATGATCTTAAAGGTCTTTTCCAACCTAAATGATTCTATGATCCTGTGATTCTATGATATTACGCTTTTATGAATAGCTTCCCAGTTTAAAATAATACGTAAGTTAAAATAATACTTTCACCATGGAAGATGTATGTATTTGTATGTGTTTATTCAGTACCATGTTGCCCACTCTTGAAGTTTTATTATGGCTTGATTTTTCCTGTAACATCAGTTTTCCAGATTATATGAATATGTGTGGCTCAATTTGCACAGAGGGGTTATAACGTATAAATGTAATAGCTGGAAAGAGAATCTCAGTAATGTTTTCTAAACATAATCGAAAATGTAAAATAATTAGAACCATTTAAAAAACAAAACAAAACAAAACAAAACAAAACATCTAATTTATTTGATTACCTTCATGCCAAAAGAGGCATGATTATATCAGGAAATGCTTTCTCTCAAAAGAAAAATACATTTCATGGCATGTACTTTCTTGTTCTTCACTTTTCACAACATAACCCGGAATGGCAAATAGAAGATCTTCACAGAATTTGGGTGAAGAAATAAGAAGCTCACAAATAGTTAATTTTTGGCTGTGCTGGGTATGTGGTCAATTATTGTAGTGTAAAACATTTTTTAAAAAAAATGTTGAATGCAGATATTACCAATTAACCCACAAATCTAAAAAGGAAAAATCCACAATTAATAGAACACTACACAGTCCTTGTAGTTACAAGCTTGAGATGAGAGTCCGGTGTCACAAGAAAGTGAAATCCTCTAATTAGCCAGGATTTGAAAAGCAAAGACAAAATTGAAATGTGGAAGGTTAGACGGCAAGAAGCAGCACTGTAACATCATATTGTAAGAAAATGACAGGACTTAGACAACCTCCAATAGTCCATCTGTCTGGATATGTGATGGTCTCCATTGGGAATTTTGTCCTAAGTGTTCTGTCCCAAGTTTATCTGTAATAACAACAGCAATAATAACAACACCATCTTTCAAAGAGAGCTTGCTCTCTGTATTGCTCAGGTAAAGACTGAAAGGTTAGTGCTCAGTCTGGCAGGGACAGGTTCTTGATTAACATTTTTGGTATCTTACAAAAGGAAAAGGAGGTAAATCTGCACTGGTTTAGGCTTAGTGCAACAAGGATCTTTTTATTACACCTGTTTCTTGGAGATCACTTCACAGCAACTTGATTTGTTTTGGCACACTAATAAAAGGTCATATTTTAAAGGCAATGAAATTTTGTTTTCCTTCAAAAGACTACATAAATAAAAATAACAGTAGAGAAAAAGACACAATATGGACTACTTCATTATGAAATTTAGCTGTTACTTTCCAATAAGATGCATGGACAAACCCATTAATTTATAGAAAGTACCTTCAAAGTGTAGTTCACTAATGGATGTATACGGTACCTAAAAATGTAAGCCAGTGCAATTTCTGTGAAGCTATCTAAAAGCTTTTACCAAATACACTACACAAATAAATTACATGAAGAAAATAATGCAGTGTAGTTGATGGACAGATGATTACTGCATTTTTTCTTAATCAGGACCAATTTCTTTTATTTAAACCTCTATTTTAACCAGATAATCATAAGACATTATATTCTTCAAAATGAATTATACCACAAAAATGGTAAAACTTAATCTCCCTTGTAAAATAATGCATCAGGCATGTCCAAGACAAAGATATCTCTGATTTCAGAAGGTCAAGATTACTGTTTCTGTTCTCAGAAATACAGATAACTTTTGCAATGTACACTAGAAAGCAGAAGTCTATGGTCCTAACATCTGCCTTAGGAGGGGTAGCTTTTATCATAGCTCAGGATTAGATCCAGACTTTCAGCTGGAACATACAACTTCATTTATTAAAGAGGTACTATCAATTTTTTGTTTGTTTTCTTATGGGGACAAAAGATATGCAATGGAATATGGATATGGAATAAAGAAACTACTCAGATGAGAAAGGGCTTGCCACTTCAGACCATATTACTCTGTGGAGATCATTAACTTGTCCTGGATTTGTTCAGCTGTGGTATTTTCATCTGACAGGGTCTATACATCTAATAGCCTTTGTTACATATGCTTACACATATTTCTATTCATTCCAATAATTTTTTAAGAGAGATTTTTCCTGTGCTGAATAAGGCATTCTATTTTATTCAAATAAAATAGCTGTGTCTGAAAGAGAGAATGTCGTTAGCTGTAATAGCATATCTAAGTGGCTCTGAAAAAAGAACTCATTAATTTGTAGCTCAGGCTCAATTTGCACTGAAATATTCATGCAAATCTGAAGGTGTTGTCAGTAAAACATCTGGCCTGAAAACAGAAATCACCATTCACTATGCAGAAGTGCTTGTTCATTCTCATCTCCCATATGATTCTTTACATGCTCAGCTTGGCTTGATTATACCCTTCTTCTGCTTCGTTTCTGTGACATAGATGCATTGGCAATGATTATGAGGATTTTCAAAGCAGAGTAGCTCTTGTAGTGCTATAGGCCAACTTGTTTAGCCTGCAGCATGTTTGTAATGCTCAGGTTGATTATCGTTTCTAACAAAACAGTCCCTAGTGACCCCCATGTGCATTTGTATATATTTCAGACTGGTGTATGTACTGAAATAAGTAGTAAGTAACCTTAAGGAGAAATCATCTTAATTGGTCTACTACTGCAGTGCCTACTACAGTTCACCATCTTTAGCCAGAGTTATGTACCTCCTCATATTGAAAAAGAAAACACATCCAGCTCTCAGTTGCCTGTGTCTGGATTGCCTAAGTTATGTCACAGGACTTTTATAATCATTATATGCCTGTGTTATCCAGATTGTGCTTGGGTACAAGACACGCTCAGCTGGAGTTATATTCAGATCTGAAGCAACCAAAAGGGACTTAATACCTCAGATCAGCATTAGCTGTAGAGTCAGTAATGCTGCTGTCCTTTCTTTATATTCTCTGCTATGCCTTAGTGTGTAATCTTAAAGCCAAAATTAGGTCTGCCTCTCTGCTTTGACCAGGCTGTTCTAGTACATCTTTTCACATACACATGCATCTGTACTTTGTCCCAGTGGGAAGTATTGCAATGCCTTGAGGTGTTTCATGCAAACAGAAGATGTGCCTGAGGGAGTAGAGCTGTCAACATCTGATCCAGTTATCTAGACTCTGCTTTTATTCCATGGAGAAAAGAAGGTATAATTCATGTAATCTTAAAATAGATGACCAAGTCCTGAAAATGTATCTTCTTTGCATACAAAAACTCAACTAATGATTAGACTAGGGTGATTATTTATGTTATAACAATTGCAATTTAGGTGGATCCCTGAGCTCAGAGTCAGAAAGGTGCTATATACAAAACAGAAGTCACTGAAATTGCACAGTAAAATGGCAATTCATAGAAAATATAATTTGGCAAAACTTTCTACTCTAACAGAGACTAAATTTGTTGTTCGCATTTTGGGGTTTTTTTTGGGGGGTTGTGTGTGTGCAGATTTTTACCTGTGATTTTAAAATCTACACTGAATATTTTGATCCTAGTTGTTCTGACCAGAATCTCTTTTTTCCTGTTTTTTTTTTTCCTTTGTCTATGTCCTTAATCTTTTCTTGACTCATTTTTCTTTTAACTATGATATGATATTTTGTAATGATAGCTGGAAAATATTTGAGATGCTGTATAATGTCTTGTAAAAAATACCTTTTTGTTTATTTCCTTTCATTTATTTTTTTTTCTGTGAAATATTCCAAGATTCTGTAAAATTATTGAACACTGAAAAATTTTGATCTAATATTAATAGTGTTTTGCCCCAAACAATAATATACCAAAAAGATATCAGACCTCATGTTTTTTTAATTGTAATTCAGTGCTTCTCCTTTCCACCATTTTAACTAACTTAAGTCTTGAACCATGATGTGTGATACCCCATGCCAAGGTGGAATGCTTAAATCTGATCAGAACAGAGTTGCTACTACAAGCATTTTCCAGTATAGTCCATTGTTTGTATATCTATTTTAGTTCTCTTGTTTGGATGCTGATCTTCAGTAAAAGATGCAAACAATGCATTTTGATAGCATCAGTTATCATAGAAACATACAGATATTTTAAATCATCTTGTTGGAATTGGAAGTCTTTTCTTCTGTATCTGGACCTCTATCATGGAGTGATCATCTGTGTATGAAAGGAGATGACACTTTCAGTCCAAACAAATTTTCCACAGGAAGACATGTTTCTTCAGCTCTCTGTGAGATTCTCTGATCACATGTAACTTAAAGGGTGTTCCCTTGAAAGGATTGAAAGGATCTCGATTTGTCACTACAGTGGACACTTTTCCTCTACTTTGTGGAACAGTATCTATTTCATTTATTTTCATCATGTGTAAAGGAGAGACTGAACCAATCAAACTTTTGCATACTAAAATTTAGCCATCTAGCCATTGCTTAAAATTTAATTGAAGTCTTTTCAGAAAAAAACATCTTTTTTCTGTAGTTGCCAACACATCATACCATGCATATAGCAACAAATAGTCCACACAGTTGTCAGTTTCTACAGAGCTGAAATAGAAATAATTCATTTTTGTCTCCTTGACTATTTTTAGGCAAAGTAGGTATTGCATTAGGAATATTTGAAAAATAAAAAGTGATTGAAAAAAATTGCTCTGAAATTTGAAAATGTCTTATCATTTGTAAATGCTAAATCCAAGGTTGCTTGAAAGACACCATTTGGTCTGCATATAAAAAGCACAAATTTGTTTCCAGCTATTTGTCCACCTTATTTTCTCAAAATACTGCAAAGTAAGCTATAGATAGTTCTTCATCTGATTTTGTAGACTGAGTGACAAAAGCTTTCAATTACCTTTCCTCAAAGAGCTTCAGAATTACAGGACATGGTTCATTTTGCTAACTCTGAACACAGAGAAATATAGATGTGTTCCCAAAAGATGTTTATCTTGAAACCAAGCCATTGAAAGTATCTTAAAAAGCTTTCTAGATGTTAGAATTTACTTTTGTACAGCATGAAATGCCTTCGCAGTTGTAATTTTTCATTTTCTACTGAATTGATAAAGATGGCAATGTGAAATATTATTTTTCTTTATTTCACAGTGTGCTGAATTTGTTTTAAGCATTGTTAAGATTTTAAACATTACTTTTAGAATTAGAACAGCCTGCTCCTATATGTGTTGAAGTTTAGAATGCAATGAATTCATGGAAGTGTGAGTTAAAGTGCTTGATGACTTAGTCTTTGGTCGTAAATGTATATAACGCTTATCTAGAAGCATGTTGGGGCAAAGCAGAAGAAATGAAAAAGGGGTTTCATTCAGTCACGCATAGCAGATCTCAAGTACCCCACTTCACATTTTGATCCCAGGAGGTAAACTAGTTTTAGCTTTATTGGGCTACTTTCTCTAGGGAAAAAACCCAACAACAACAACAAAAAAACCCCAACGACAAACCCACTCCAAATTAAAATAAAATCTACCCTAAATATTTTAGGTGGCTTAAGATACAAGGTTTTGTTTATTCATTTGGTTAGTTGGTTTTTTATGAGGGATATCTTATAATGAGAGGCTCATGTATACTACATGAATTTGACATTGGAGAATGGTTTGATGTTCAATAGTCAAATCCTGCTTAACTCACTCAACTACCATATAGACCATATTATTTCAGTAACAAACACAGAGGTGAAAATGATATGTTCTTTGTGTATATTTTATTTTTGAACACACTTCAGAAATCTGATAAATATTGACTCTACAGACACACCATCATCTTTAGGTTAATTTCATTTGTTCATATAAAACATTCTACATATTGATGAAAAATCTGAATATATAATAATTTATTGTATAATCATGATATGTATTCTATACAAATACATGTATTTAAACTGATAGCATACACTATTTAAATAGATTGATGTTTATGATGACTCAATTATTTTTTGTTATTTGAAAAGAAAAAACGCTTAGATGACATACTGAAGGAAATAGTGTTCTAAAGTGCTTTTTCCTATTTTCAATGTAGTTCACTCATCAGATCTATTTACCTTAGCTGTCTTTGGCAGTCACAAACTATTGGGGCAAAATAATTGGCTAAGCTTCCTGTTTTTGCAGGGGTTGTTTTTTGTTTTTTTTTTTTTTTATGTGAAAGGTTGATTAGAACAACTTCCTGAATCTGTGACTCCCAGGGAATGCACTGAATTTATGAAATACTTGTCAATGTGCCAACAATCTGACTGAATACAGGTATTGCTACCATAAAAGATTACCAAATCAGAATGGGCACATTATATACTTAAGTTACAAAAATGAGCTTTAAATATGTAACAATATTTGGAGAGTATGAAAAAGACTGTCATAGAAAGGAGAAGGAAGGAGGAACTGAAAATAGCTATAATGTAAGTGATATGAACTCCACTTCTAGCAGCAAAGCAACAGGGCAATAATTTCTAAGGCATTTCAGCTTGCAAAACAGAAGTGAGCTAAACAGATCCATCAAAATGTGTCTGCTGAGGAAGCTGGAGAATGTAACGGTGAGTAGATCTCAACTATGGGAAAACCTGCTTAGCAAGGCATGTAGTGATAGGGCTGTTGAATCTGCAGTCAGCCTTTACCTCTTTGTCTGTGGGTAATGAACACCAAAGCCATGAGCATGGTCATCTGGAGCATTATTCTGAATCCAAATTTACACTCTTCTCCTTCTCCATTCCCAACAGTGCCTTCAGTTAAGTTGCACACTGGATCCAGAATTTAGCATGAATATACATACATATACAAAACTTCTCTCTTTTCATTCTTTCACCAAAAGGTGGTGCACCAATGGTACACACTACTTAGTAGCAGGCAGCCACTTTGCTCTCTAAACTCTTGTCAGAAGTACCCAGGCACTGACCTCCAGTGCCATGGTACCTCTATATCAATGAATCAAATTAGATTCTCTGACCTTTAGTTTCTCATCTGAAATTTCTTGCAACTGATTTCAACACATGTTGTTTTTGTCTTTTTTCTTCTTGATAAAAAAAGTTAAGAAATGCCATCTTAGAAATATATCTCCTATTTGGTCTTTCAGTTACAAATTATAGCCAAATTTTTGACATTTAGGTCAAGCATTCCTTTAAAGACTTGACAGGCAGAAGAGATAAATGTATGCTAGAAGAATATATGTTGTATTTCAGTTCCTTGTGACAAAAAAAGGAAGTGGGGGAATAATTTAACTACATTTTTTATAGAATCATAGAATCATAGAATGTCCTGTGTTGGAAGGGACCTGCAAGGGTCATCAAGTCCAACTCCTGTCCCTACATAGTACAGCACCAAAATTCACACTATGTGTCTGAGGGCGTTGTCCAAATGCTTCTTGATTATTGTCAGGCTTGGTGCTGTGACCACCTCCCTGGGGAGCCTGTTCCAGTGCTCCACCACCCTCTGGGTGAAGAACCTTTTCCTAATATCCAACCTAAACCTCCCCTGGCACATCATACTGCCATTCCCTTGGGTCCTATCATTGGTCACCAGAGAGAAGAGATCAGCACCTGCCCCTCCTCTTCCCCTTGTGAGGAAGCTGTAGACCTCGATGAGGTGTCCCCTCAGTCTCCTCTTCTCCAGGCTGAACAAACCAAGTGACTTTAGCTGCTCCTCATATGGCTTCCCCTCTAAACCCTTCACCAACTTCATGGCTCTTCTCTGGATACTGTCTAGTAGCTTTGTATCCCTGATATACTGTGGCACCCAAAACTGCACATAGTACTCAAGGTGAGGCCGCACCAGCACAGAGTAGAGTGGGACAATCCCCTCCCTCGACCAGCTGCAATGTAGTGCTTGATGCACCCCAGGGCACGGTTGACCCTCTTGGCTGCCAGGGCACACTCTTGGTTTATGTTCAATTTGCTGTCAACCAGAACCCCCAGGTCCCTCTCTGCAGAGCTGCTCTCCAGCCTCTTGTTCCCCAGTCTGCATGTACCTCCAGGGTTGCCATGCCCCAGGTGCAAAATCCAGCACTTGCTCTTGTTAAACTTCATACGGTTGGTGATTGCCCAGCTCTCCAGTCTGTCCAGATCTCTCTGCAGGGCCTCTCTGCCCTCGAGAGTGTCAACAGCTCCTCCCAATTTTGTGTCATCAGCAAACTTAATTAGTAATCCTTCCAGTCCTGCATCCAAGTCGTTTATGAAGACATTAAAGAGTACTGGCCCTAAGATGGATCCCTGTGGATCCCCGCTAGTGACTGGCCGCCAGCCCAATGTAACCCCATTTGCTATGACCCTTTGAGCCTGACCCATCAGCCAATTGCTCACCCATTGCATTATGTGTTTATCCAGCTGTATGCTGGACATTTTGTCCAGGAGGATACTGTGAGAGACAGTATCGAAAGCTTTACTGAAATTCAAAAAGATTCCATCAATTGGCTTCCCTTGATCAACTAAGTGGGTAACCTTGCCATAGAAAGAAATTAATTTTGTTAAGCAAGACTTTCCCCTCATGAACCCCATGTCTATTAATGCCCAGACTAAAAAAATAAAATGTTTTCTTTAAAGTATAAAGCTATTTTTTAATTAATGCATTTTTAATGTTTCCAATATCATTAAGAACAGATTTCTAAGTCTGCCCTAAGTCACTGAGCATTTCCCTTCTGTGTCAAGGAATCTCATAGAATAAAATAAATGAATTTATACTATTCAACAACTAATGATACCAGAATGAAATTGCTGGAGAATTTTCAGTCCTTAGGTACATATTTTCAGCTCTATTCTTGCATGTATCAGGCCTGCTAATAGTAACAGCAAGTATATGTTTATTTTTGGCTTTGGAAATGGAAAATCTTTCAAGTGAAGAACAAAGACATCAGTGTTAAAGCTTGATCTTGGCAGGGAGAAGGAAGAAATAGCCCACTGAGTCTCACAAAGACACCGGCAAATTTGGCAGTAAAAGAAAAAGAGATTTGGCAGAAGGCAAAACCATGAGACAATATATTTTCAGTGTAGCGTAAGAGGAATTCAGCACTCAAAAAAGAAGCAAAGTGCAAAGAGGACACCAGAATTCTTTGGGACTGCTCTGACTTTGGTTGAAAGAGCACTCAGAACTGCTGAAGGAATCTTCGTACATATGTGTGTGCCAGTTATTATCCATATATGTTCTTGCCAGCATGAATAGACTTTGATAACTGAATCTCTTACAAATCATATACATCTGCTTTCTTCAACTGTTAGGTACTCTGGGAGGCCTCTGCCAGTACTGGAGGCCCTTCTTGTACACAGCAAGCAGGCATGGCCAGTTGAGAGGTTGGACATCAGAGGAATTAGTTTCCCAGACTTTAAGCCATCAAAGGGCTTTCAGATTGTCATAGCTGGGTCACATCCCAGTTAGTTAACCAGAGGAATTGGTGATTCAAAGCCCTGCTCAGCAGGATGCTCAAGCACTTTCTGAGCTTCAAGAGTCTAATCAGTGTCACTGTTTAGGATGGGAAACCTCAGATGATTAAAACTGGCCCTAGCCCCAGCTTTGCTAACTGGATCCTCAAAGAACAAGGGCTCCTGGTACCACCATCAGCTGGTGGCTTTTACTAGAGAAATGATAACATCATTTTTTCTCATGCCTTATTTAAAATGCAGTTACACTGATTCTTTACATGCTTGTAATGAGTGTCTTCCTTAATCAGTGCATGGTGGGTGAGCTCCCAAAAGTGCCACACCTCCCTGTGCTCAGACGTAAGCAGAAGGGTAGTGCTCCTGCCACAAGTCTTCACAGCATCACATGTATTTTCCCAGTGTCACCCATGGCATCCCCTCTGCTGCCAGCCTGTTCTCAAAATGGGATAGAGCAGTTAGAGATAAACCTCCAGCTGCTTCCCAGCCCCTCTGAAATGACTACTGCTCAACAGGGTCCCAGGTAGGTAGGCTTATGCAAAAATATTACAAAAAACAAAGCTATGAGCCAAAGTCTAGAGATTGTCTCTGTCCTTTCTCACTTGCAATTTCTGGAGTCAACAAAATGCACCTGAGAAGCAGTATAACTGGACATAACTGAAGTGTAGGCCTCATCCCTCTCCTCCTATCTATGCACTGAATGTCTTGCACTGCTCCTGTCCTAGTTTTGTGGCCGGTGTGAAGGGAGAACCAGCAATTGTCTTACATACTTCTTTCTGAAACCAGGACTGTTAATAGAAACATGAAACTTGGGGACATCTGCTTAAAAAATGAAACCTTTTCTGCTGTGTCACCTAGGAGGGGAGAGAAACCATCCCTTCCAGTGCACCTAGTGACTTTGTTTTCCTCTTCTTCCTCAATTCCCAGAAAGTAAACAGTGCCACTGAGCTGCAGTGCTGTACTTTGGAAGGGAGGGAGAGGGCTGGTGGCAATCTGTGCTGCTGACACAGTGTCACAGTGTAATGAGGCATGTTGTACCATCTCAGCGATGTGTCAAGCCTGAGAAGTTTCAAATGGTTTGGTTAAACTGCCCTAAAGAATTTAACTGCATGGAAAAAGGTTTTATAGTCTTCTTTTGTTATTAGTGTTTAGAATTGTGTTGCACAAGCAAAAAAATCTGTGGGCTTGCCACATTTTCAGCAGGGGATCTGGTACATCACCATGGTGCACAACATCTCCCAGAAAAGTCAGTAGTTTGGGGTTTGGTCTATTATAATGCGTCACACCAACCTAAGTGTTTTGTTGTTTTACAGGAGAAGGGTGGATTTCTGGCACTTTCCCAGGTTTCACATTGCCAGCTGTGTCTTCAGCTTCAGAGATTTCCTGCATGTTCTGTATTTGCTTCTAAGTAGTACCTTATTCCCTGCAAATTGGTTACTAGAGTTATACTTTGCCATTTTGAATGAGGAAATGTATGTTATACAGCATATTTCATTTAAGCATTTCTTAAACTGGTATTAATCAAAGGTGTTGCAATATCCACCAGAAGTCTACATGCATTACATTATTTATTAGAAGGGGAACAATTACAGGAGCTGGAGAAACAGGCCCAATATCATGTTGGTGGCAAAATTACAGCCAGGAAGAGGGAAAATGTGGGGGGTTTTGCATTATAATACCCTGCAGCGTGAGGTGTCCCAACCTTCACAATCCTCTGAGACCTCACAGGGAGGGACTGATGGGGAGACAGGAATGGCATCCCTGGCCCCTCCACTATGTGTCACTCACGTACCTTACAGGTGGGCAGTAAGAGTCAATGGGAAGCCTGTTTGTTTTCAGGTATCAGCTAGATATCTAGCTGCTGTAGAGTTTGATACCTCAAAAGAGGTTCGTGAAGATCCCCCTTTATCTCCCTTCGCTGTCCAAGGCAGTCTGTTGTTTTTTCTAGAATTATTAGTGCTCTAAAAATCACTTGGCCTTGTAACGCTTGATACACAGAAACTATATGAGGCTATATCCATTAAATACATAAAATACTTCAAGAACATCAGATGTCAGACACAGTAGAAGTATAAAGGATTATTAATTGTTGCTTTACAAGGGTACCTGGAGGAGTAATTTCAGTTGTTACATTACAATAGTCTGAAAAATGAAAAGCATTATGTAGGGGATAGGAATTATTGTCCTTATACTTCAGGCCAGTCAGAAGGATGATTTCAAAATTAATTTGATCAGCAGCCTAACCAGGGAGGATGTCACACTGTAAAGCATTCTGCTCTTACATGTGGCTCCTTTGAGTTTTGTATGCCCAAGAGAAAGTGCCAACTGCTTATGCAGGTGCAATTACATTTGTCCAAATTGATTTACACATCCACAAGCAGCAAGAGCAGGTGTTTGATGTTGTTTTTGTCAAGAAGAAACAAGACTGGGCTGCTCTGCAAGGGAAGGCAAGCTGGGGTGGAGATGACAGCAGGGCAGTGCCCTTGCTGACCAGGGATGCTGTCACACAGTTCCTGAGAGAAAGGAGCAGAGCGTGTCCAGCAATCTTGACCGGATCCAGACATCAGTCCTGATCACTGGAGAAGTCCACAGTGATAAGAGGGAAGGCTGAGTCAGCAAAGCAAGGGTCAAATCAGCAAAGTACAAAGCAATCTCTTTACCTCGTTATTGTGTCAGTGGCCTCCAAAGTTACATCTGAATTTACAGTATAAGGTGTGTTTCACATATGGTGGATAATTGCTGTTATTGCTAGCGCTGGTTTTACCAAATTCCCAAGGCTACAGTCCTTTGGGGACCAGTATGTTTTTCTAGGGCTATAGGTAGTTTGCATTGTACAGAACAAGCACTTGCTTTTACTTTCTATTAGCTACAGATATACGTAAAACAATAAGTGTTATACCACAAAAAGTCGTACAAAGCTAAGCAAAAGATGAACCAAAATAGGTAATAGTCACCTGGCTGTCAGACAGTTGCAGCTAGACTAACTAAAACAAAGCTTAAGGCAGGCCAAGATGGATGCAAACAAAATCTGACAAGTTCTGGAACTTGTGTTTTCAGTTTACCACAAGGGCTATGACCAGTTGCTAGCAATGGCAACATGTATGTACTGGGTCACAAGGCTACACAGAATACTTGCAGAAATAATACCTGCAGCCAAGTTGTCCATGTCTGTTTGCAATAGAAGAAAATTTTTAACTTTTCCTGAAATGTAATATAATTATTTTTTCTTCTAAATATGCATTTTGTTTTCTAAAGAATGTCAATATTGTCACAGATACAGAGAGAGCCATTTTAAACAGAAGGAAACCAGTATTATATTTTTCAAATTGTCAAACCATGACAAGTTTATTCAAATACATATACACATACAAAGCCAACAGAATTGCTTACATGAATAAATTTTAAATTACTAAATTACTAGGTGTAGGGACATAAAAATTTGCATTCAATGCTCCTTTGAGTACTAGAATTTATTTTTCTTTATACTAGTCCAAAAGAATCAACATTTTGCTTTTGATATTAATATAGGAAGGAGGAGCTCCTTTTTTTAAGGTGTAGCAATAATTTCCAATAATAATAATAATAATAAAAAAAAATAATAGAATAAAATTCTGTTAATACAATTTTGCATAAGGCTTTACTGACTGCTGTCTATCTAACTTCATGACCATCCACCGTCCTGCAGGCACTACAGTGCATGTATGAGTAATGGTGCTACAGATCTCCTGTCTTTTACTGTAAATGCTGGAATTGTGAAGCATCTAACAATGTAGTGGTCTACAGAAGCCTGAGATCTGTGGGAGACCTTGGGTGCTTAAGTCCAAAGCCATGATGTTAAGAGTCTAGACTGAGCTGCAACTTAATCCCAAAGCTGCTAAATTTTGTAGGCAGCTCTTTCTGCCTTCAGGTTAAACAGCTGTTTAGAGATGTTTTTCATGCATGCCCATTAATAATTTGACATTTGCCTCACACCTTGTGGATAACACCCTAAATTCGTTATGTTTTTTCCAAGGACTCTCTATCATTATGCAAGGCCTTTCTTACATTACTAATGCACGTAAGATGCATTTATGGATTTTTTTGCATAGGTCAGAAGACAGCACTCCTATTCCTTACACTTTCTTTTTCTGTCCAGATGAAAATTATTATAGAGCTGAACAACCTCAACAGAATGGATGGTAACCTCCCATACCCTGTGCTCACTTGCAACCCTATCACAGAAATGAGAGACATGGTTTGGAAGGTCCTCAAGCACAAAGAGAAAGGACATCTCTGTGTCCTAGGAAGTGTTGTACCAGCTGGCACTGAAAGTGCTGCCCACTGAAAGTAAGTTTGAATTTGCCCTGCACATTTAGGTTCTGTTTGTTTCAGGTTTTCACAGGCACAAACTGTTGTTTCTCTCTTATACTGAATATGCTTATACTCAAACTTAAGTGGCAATTTCAAAAGGCAAGTCTTTCCATTGAAAACACAAAATCAAATCCTTCTGCTTTGATCACAAAGCTTTCTCCTCTCGTTTAAAGTCATTCTTTGGAAAGAAAGGACCACCATATTATTTGCACTTTTCTTGCTTTGTGTGTTCTGTATGTAACTGAGAAGGTTAACCTGTAATGACAAAGGAGCAAATAGATCTGTTTTACCACTTGACCATTGACAGTTCTGGCTGATGTTGAAATTCAATCTATAAATTAATTTTGCACTTTAACACTTTACAGGTTATTATTATGAAGATCACTAATGCTAGCCATACATATTTAAATTTTAAATACACTTTTAAATTTTGACTTGATATTAAAATCCCATCTGCTTTAGGAAGTAAACTGTAATAAAACACAATGTACAAAACACTTAGGCGTTTATTTCTGTGCTTCAGGTGAAGAGCAGGCAAGTCAGAGTGGGAGAAAGAGGTCAGTTTGTACCTAGGCTGCAAAACCTACAGGAACCAGCCCAATGATTGTAGTCCAAGCAAACAATAATATCGCTGTGTTTTTATTATAATTTTCAGAAATGTGATTAATTCTTGTGAAACTCCCGCTGAAAAACTTTGTGTGTTACTGCACATACACATCATATGGCATGTGGTGTACCAAAAAAGGATACATGAATAAGGGCAGAAAACTAAAAATGCATGAGTAGCTAACAGAGTAGTAATTTTCTCCATTTGCAGCTAATGAATCTGCATCAGTAGGTTTCTGTCCCCGTCCCCAAGTGCTCATTTCTCTCTGTACTGGAGATCCCACCCCTCCTAGTTATGACAAATGTTGAATTAATTGTATGTGCAGCTGCTTTCTAACAGAGGGGTAAAGGCACTTCTGGGGAGGAGGACTGGAAATAGTAATTTATCTTTTGTTCACTGGATTTTTCGCATTCATTGTTGGTTGCGTGAACAAGCGAAAATAAGAACCTTCTTGGCAGTGGTGCTCACATCAGTAATGGACATGTTAATCTTAATTTAGTTCCAGAACTAGAACTGCAAATGTTCTGTAGGAATCTGTAGCTGTGTGAAATGAAGATAATATTTCCATCTTCGAGATGGATAATTAGCTAATAAAAGTTGCTAGGGAAAAGAAAAATGATAAATAATTTCACTGAGTTGTCTGAGGAATACATATCTAAATCTGTATATTGACAAATTCCTTCTTTACAGAAGGCGAAAATATATCATCTGAAGTTTTGGGTTTGAATTCTTGGGGGGAGGGGGTTTGTGGTTTTTTTTTTTTTTGTTTGAGATTTTTTTTGTTTTTTTGGTTTGGTTTTTTTTTTTTCTTAAACATTACAATTAAAGAGAGGAAGTTCTATGTCGTGGTGTTCTTGTTTTTGTTTTTGTTTTTAAATCCAGGTGCAGAAACTACAGCAATTAATATTAATCTGAATTTGATTATTTGGCTCTTCAGCATTTCATTGGATTATGTTGACTTTGTAATTTGATTGCTACACAGATGTAAGCCATGTTGATTGCATTAATATATGCAAAGGAAATGAAAAATATTACCAAGCAATATTCAGAAAACTGTTCTTCCTTGCTAGCTGTGAAGACTTCCTTTTGGGAAGACAATTGCAAAGGATACTGGTGATTATACTGTAATGCTAACCATCCAGTTTGAAATAATCCCTCTATGTGCAAGCTAAGTAATTAGGCTGTAGTATTTTGTTTCTGGATTAATATGTATTATATATCTAATAAAAACTTAATAGATGTGAGATGTAGAATATGCTAAAGTATGATATTAAAAAGGTCTAATCCATAAGGGAAGCTTATGCATTATACTACTCTTCCGGAGGATTTCTGAGGATCATATACATTAAACTTTACACAAACACTCTGCTATGTCATGTTTAGGAGTGTAGCAACTAATAACTGCTGTGTGATGATTCAGTCAGAAACTGTACTGTCAGCATCTGGGCGACTCCCTGCAGTGAGTTGTGGGGCCATCATCTAGCACGTATTCCTCTTAGATTGAACAATGTTAAGCTCTGGGGAACTGGGTAACACGGAGGTTCTTCCTATTCCTGCTTTTGTGGCCATTAAAAGGTGAGCTCACCTCTCTACTGTTTGCAACAGTCACTGAGTGGGTTTCTGTTATACATAAATTCTGCATATGATGGAACACAAAGTGGCCCTTGTGTTCCTTCTGCAAATAGCTTCACCTAGAGCTATTTTGAGAGCTTTTTCTGTTCCTAAGTGAACATCATAGGGGAAAATTTAAATAAGTGTTTTCTAACTTCGGATATAGAATAAATTTTCACTTATACAAAATAATTTTTCAGTAATATTTAGTTTATCAATTGTAAGATTGCATTTTTTCTCCACTGCTTTTTCCACTGCCTGTTTAAGTGGCCAAAAAGACACGTAGGTGTAGGGAATAGAGTGGAAATTTAAAAATTTTCATTGTTATTTTGGGTTCATTTGAAAAATGGAGAGGAAAAAACCCTAACAATAATAATAAAAAGGTTCACCCACAATTTTTCAGACAGCTCCTCCTGGTGACTGAATTCAGAAAGGAAGATGTAGCCCTAGCTGGAAGACTGAGTCTGCCAGATTCGCATAAGAATACTCCTATTGATTTGAGAAGGTATGCTCAGGGAACGAGGTTGTATTCCCCATTTAAAATTCAGTTTTCAATGAACAAACAAGCACAAAATGCATTAAGATATCCAAAAGATGATCCTAGCTTGGAGATGGTTTATATTTCAACTCCACTGGGCAGCCTCAGGCACAGCCCTTCCTCTGCGGCCAGGGGAGCTGCCTTGCCAGTCTCACTGCATAGTCCTACACATAGATATGCTCATCCCTTCCCTGGGAGAATAAAAAGGAAACTGCAGCTTGGGACTCATCCTCACTGAATCTTATATGTAAACTGGAGCGACTGTGATAATGGTTTGTCCGCACTGAGGACATATAAAACTCTGCCGGTGAAACTAACAGCTTTAATGTTTCTTTTTTTTTTTAGCTCAAGCAATCTCTTAAGAGCATTTTTTAATAACTCAATAATCAGATACATGCATAGACTTTCTAATTGCTTCTACAAGTTCCTCTGGTGTCTAATATTGTACTAAACCATGGTAGTAGGATTTCAGTTACTTATGCAAAAATCACATCTGCAACTGATGGAAATATTTATCAGTGTATTCACTAAAATGAAAAAGCATTGAAGCAAGTAATAACATTTAAAACAAATAGGAAAGCACAAATGAAAATGAAGCATCTGAATAATTACACAATATGTAGCACAGAATAAATGATATCAAAATTCCACTTCTGTTTCAAATCAATAACACTGAAATGTGACAGGAATTTGATGATGGTGTGTAACTAAAAATTTGATCCAGTCAAAATATCTTTGCAACAGAGTCATAGACAATCGAATCTTTGCAATTGTTTCTTAATGAAAAGCAATTGGTTTCTGGAAATGATTAGCTTATTTTGTAGTCACAATCAAAGAACATATGGAACTAGACAAAAGTCTTGTCCCCAAGTTTGCCATTTTAATTTACAGAGTAAAAAGAAATAGCGTATTGTAATATTTTGCAATCACTTCTTAGTTAGGTTTCATTTTGTGTGTGCATGTGGTGATACAATCCTAAAGGATATTTGATAAAAGCACAGAAAAAATAAATTAAACAATGTAGGATAAAGCAAACCTGTAATGGCCAGTGCACAGCAACATAATGGTGAAAAAGGAAGAATAACTACTGAGAACAGTCCTAAAAGAAAGCTGTTCGGTTACTAAGATACAATACTAAAAATGAATGTTGGTGTCCCGTCACCTGAAAATACCTGAGGCAAACTAAAAGAGATGTTGAAATGCACTTCTATGTTGAATGTTTTATAGTACCTGTAAAACATAGAATATCATCACCTCACACATTATGTCCTAATGTATAAAGCCATATTTCCTGCTGACATCAACTATGACAATTCCCCTAAAGTCAGCAGAAATGCCAAGAGGGAAAACTTCCAATTAGTTTACTATAAATACTGAGTACTTTACTGTCTTTCTTTCTTTTTTTGCTTGTTTGTTTGTTTGTTTGTTTGTTTGTTAAGTTTTACCTTCTTCAGGAAGATATGGAAATAGTAAAAGGAGAGAGAAATTTTTCGGAAGCAAAGAATCTTTATCTCTGAGAAAGCAGTAGCAAAACATTAAAAGGAGAACAAATTTAGATACAGAGATGCAGCATTTAATTTATGTGAGTGCACTGGAAATGAGCTTCTCTAGATAATTTAAGAAAGGAAGATTCACATAAGCCCAAGGAAAAGTAGGTCTTGAAGATACCGTTTGTCCAGTGATAGCTGAGATACAGGCACTGCTATTTGCTGCTGCAGCACCATATGACCATGTGGAATAAACAACTTTTTTGAATGTTTAGCAGGGATTTTTTTTTAATCATTTTAAAAATCATGATTGGAAGCAAGACAATGAGTCAACAGCATGAATGTATATTTCAGAAGTAACTCTGCGGCAAATATTTCCCTAGGAGAAAATAATAATGGCATGCTATTGCTGTGAGTTTATGAATGCATAATAGAATGTATTCATAGGAAACACACAGGCAGGGTTCCCTTCAAGAAAAGGTAGGGTTTTTTGATTATTTATGGCTAGCTTGTCTTCTTGAATTCATCTTTAATTCTCTTTCAAAGCCCTACCCTGTAATTATTATTACTTATGCTGTCCCTGAAACCCACTCAGCTGGAAAAAAAAAGAAAAAAAAAAAAGAAAAGAAAAAAAGAAATCCTTCAAAGTACTGTATTTTATCTTCAAATCTCACTCCAGTTCTTATGGTCTAATTTTTTCTTCTTCATGAAAAACTGTCAAAGCACATGACTGGTAGAAACTGAGACAAAGTTACAAAATCCATATAGTCACGTAGTTGCTTAGAAGGCTGCACTAAAGGATTGTATTCAGGAAAATGATACATCAAAGACTGTTTTTCATATTGGTAATACAAGCAATATTGTCAGGCTACTACAACCTAACTGTTACTGCACATTCCCTAAAGTGTGTCAGTTATCCATAAGCGTATTTTTATTCTTTTATGAGTTAACACAAATAGCTACAATTTATTTGTCTGCAGGCAATGTTGAATGACTTCATTTTTACTGTGGGCTCAAAATGTTCATCTGGAAATTTACTTCGGCTCCATTAATGCAAGATAAGTTGTTACGCATCAAAACCTAATCATATCACTTATTCCTGAAGGCAACACTTTCAGAATTAACATTCAAGTGTCTTCCAGGTGACTCAGCTTGAGCCTCTGTACTACTAAACTGCTGTTTTTACTGTGGTATAAGAAAAGCACAAGAAATTCAGGGAGTTCCCTGAAACTATTTTACAACGATCTTTCAAAATGTGCACTGGCTGAGCATGCCACTTCTTCAAAAAAAACAAATATAGCAACACAGTGGCAATATGGTGATTAGTTATACCTTTCTATTTTACAGTAATGAATTATGAAGGCCATTTATATAACAAGCTGCTTTTGAAGCTTTTGTACATGATTGCAAATGACATGTGTGACGTCCAGCAGTCCTTTCTTTTGCATAAGGGTCACAGATTATACTTAGGAAGAGTAACAAGGAGGTAAAGTGACAGCTCCAGTCATCTAATGAGAAGTTTATTAAGAAACTAGGACTGATTATCAGTTGCAAATTAACCATAATGTGAGTAATCAGCAGAGATGTCACATTGGTGCAAGAAAAATTATAAACAGAAGAACGTTCATCCCTATGCTAATCAAAAAGTACCTACAGCTCATTACAGAATGTCATTTGCAAGAACCTAGGGTTGCAGGTTTGGGAAATGTGTTTTTGGAAAATGTATTTGGCAATATCACCACACATACCTTTAGACTGTATTTAATATGCTAAAGGAATATGGTTTTTATAGAGATTCAATGGATTATCTACATGATAAAAGCTATACTTTCAATATACAAAAGCTTGATCAGATTTTTGGACCTCTAGACTAGACAATGTTTTTGAAGCAGCAGGAAAACAAATTGTGTTGCTTTAAATGCATTATTTTGCCAGTTCCATGAAAACAATCGTAAAATGTATGCAAAATTCAAGCCACAGTAATCAGTCTCATATTATGTGTTCTAAAAAGGATTATGCTATTATTTTTAATTACAAAGTAGCATGACAGTAGCTTTTACAAATTGCAAGCTGGGGTTCAAACCTCAGACCTGCAAGAAAAAAACAGTCTGGGATATAAAGAGCTTACAGTTTTGTATCATTCAAAACATAGCAATTGATAACAACATAAATGAGAGGGAAATGTAACAGCAACAGTAATTTTGCCATAGTCATCTTATTTCTTTTCATTAGCCTTCAAGTACACTTTGTTCTCCTATAGATAATTTCAGTCTTTTAACTCCAGTCCTGCAGCTCATCTCCTTCTGTACGATATTCTGATCCTCCTTTTCCCTGGCAGTGCCCATGTCTTCTGAAAATATCAGTGATATCCCGTGTTCCATTTTTCTTCTTTTGCCAGGTTCAGTACTGAAGATATTAATTCAAACTTTCCTCTCCTAGAGAAACTTCCACTATTTAATACAGTCTTTTTTCAACACCTTTCCGAGATTTTACTCATGATAATGGAATTCTGCTGAACAAAACTGCTTAACTAACAATTTTTTCCTGTGGCAGGGGAGGGATGTTGGTTTTTTTGAAGTTTGCCTACTTAGATCACTTTTTTTTGGTCACTAATAAAATTAAGATATGAGAATAGAATGGCACAATGCATCTTTGTTAAACCTCTGTTCCATTTTATCCTATATCTTCTCTCTATATGGCTTTATCAGTCTTTCCCTCAATGTTTGTTCTAAAGACAAAATCACTGACTGAATCCTGGGTTTTGTTAGAGAAATTTCTCAGATTTTTCCCATATAGGTATTGTGTTATTTGGAAATATTTTTCACTTTCTATTTTTCAGAGTTTGATAGGGAGTAACTGATTATGTGTCCAGTACCCTTAGACCAGCCTCTTTGTACAAATAACAGATTTCCTGAGTGTTCTTGTAAGCTTGGTATCACCAAATCACCTCAATAGTTTTTCAGACCTGAGCTGTGTAGACATGTTTCTGCATTGCCTTATTTCAAATATCATAATTATTTAAAGACCTGCCCAGGATTTCCATTGCTATCTTTGATAACAAGAGAAGGCAAGTCTCAATGCTGTACAGTAAGGGGCTAGATTAACTTCTTTAAATTCAACAGAAGTTCGGATTTCTTTTATTTGACCAAAATGAAACTGAGATGAGGCTCCTAAACCTTCCTTCTTATAATTATTTCTTGGGGGGCAGGTCATATTTCTTTTTAAATGCTATTTTTACCCATTGATTAAAAAAAAAAATAAATTAAATTTTCTTCAGGTTGTAAAATTGTCAGGTTATAGCTATCAGAGGAACCGGAGTGCAGGTTGTTTCTGAGAATACAAAAAAGACGTAATGGTTCCTAGCATTCTGAATACATCTTCTGGGTGTAAGCAGAGGAAGAAATACTACTAGAAAAATGAACTTTCTCCTGAAATGACAGCTGTTTGTTTAACAAAAAAACGTCAAAATAATATTTTTTTTCCCTATTGAGGCCAGATGTTTCTATAGAACACTTACAAAATAAATTTTTAATCTATGAAACAATTTGTCCATGCATATTTCATCCCATTCTAGCCCCAAATCTGCTCATTTTAATCAGTTTTCATCTTTATGATGCTTAATAGCATTCAACAGACCCAATATGTGACTCGTATGTGGGACAGCTCATTCTTACAAAATAGATGTGAGAGTCTCCAGTGAGAGGAGATCTGCTAAGCAGAAAAACATGCAGTAGGCCCTAGGCACCAAAACCAGACAGATACTTCAGTTGTAATGCCATGAAATATTTACTGTTTCTAGTTCAAGGATGTCTTAATAAAGTAACTAGATTTTAATTGTTGCAAGGTTTTCATTTCATGATTCTCTTATGCATCAAGGATTTTTTTTTTTTTTTTTCTAAGCTACTTCGACACTTCTGTAAGTGTCAGCGACTCACAGACACCTTGGGTGAATCAACAATTGTCGTGTTGTGCTACCTTGATCCAGAGGTCTCAGGAAAGCAAGAAAGCAGAAGACAGAAGCTGGGGCACATAACCCACAGGGAGCTCATAACCTACGGACAAAGCTGTGAATTGTGGGGAAACTGAAAGGGGCAAAGGAGCAAGGAGAGAGCAGCACTGGGAATATTGCAGAAGTCACAACTCCCTTCCAAAGCACTAAGCAACTTTAGTACCTGTTTCAATGAGATAGAATTTAGTGGTTTACAAATTGTGATATCAAATTTATGGTTATAAAATGGCCTAAAACAGCATAGAGCTTTGTGTACCAAAAGCTAGGGAGGAATTGGGATGTGGTTTCCCTTTAAAGCCTTTTAAAGCATGTTATTTTCACTGTCCATAAACAAGACAGTGTTACAGGCTCGTGCATGCATGTGGGAGGGAAACCTTGAATTCTCATTCTCTCTGGTACCCATACTATCAGAGGCTGGTCCAAGCTATGCAAATGGGATCCTTTGTGCTCTTTCCCATCACTATGAACATTTGCAAAAGACAAAGTGAATGCGAGCATTTATGAACAAAGTAAAACCAACAGCACTAATGTTAGAAGCCAGTATTTCCTCCACGTCACACAAGGATAGACACAGTCCCAGTTTAAATGGTAGATCTGTGAAGGCAAAAAATATCATGTGACACAGATGTTGATGCCACACCAACAAGAACTACTAATGTTTGTGGCAAATTCATTCTAAGCCTCCTAGTTTTTCTGCAAGCTGGCATAATCTGGAAGGCATGCCATGAGAAAACAGAATTGTCCTATTTAGTGACCTTAATGAGATGTCAAAGGGTTAATAAGAAAATTAATTTATCTTTTTAAGCTCAAGAAGTAATTAAAGTCTAAGGGAAATCTGTATCATAATTGAAAATGAGTAATGAGCAAGTGGGATGTGAAGGAAAAATGAGTTTGGTAATTAAGACAGGAAGTTCAGTATAACAAGAAGGAATAATGTATTTGTCACCTATGGCACAATTATATCATGCTGATATTAAGTAGGAAAGCTTAAGCTGAAGCATAACAATAGAGCTGGTGAATGAGGAGGTGTTAGATAGTGACACCACATCCTCAGCTGGCGAAAGAAGCTACTTTGGGGACCAATAATAAGTAGGCTCCTGATAGCATCAGGGCTTTCAAATTAATGAAAACGAAATGCATTAAAAAGGATTAAATAGTAATTGTACTAGCATTTCTATTAAAGCTTCTGAAGTTATTAGTTTGAACTTTAAGAAAAGGTTCCTGAACTACACATCAGGAACATCTGGTCTACTATTTTAATAGGATGGACCAAAATTGCTTTTGGTATCTTTCCCCCAAAGTCAGTAGAGTTACCCCAGTGATGAATCTGGTTCATTACTTTCTATGATTCTTACATGAATTTTTATTGTGAAAGTTTGAAGCACAGGAAATTCTCATATCTAGAGACATCCAAGAGATTATAGCAAATCAGAAGGCACAAAAAAAGCTTATGTATCATTGTGTCCTTCATCTTCCATGGCAGTTGATACCAATGATGCCTGGATGCAATAAAGACATGAGAGAAATAAGTAGGGTTGAATCCCGAAGATGACTCTTGCATTCCCAACCCCTAATATAATTTATTGTGTTGCTTAGGAAGATACACTTAAGGCTTATACAGCAGACCTAGAATTAGCTCTGCAAGCACCCTTTTTGTTTCTTTAGTGGGCAGATGCATGGCATACTTTCCTTCTACCTTCTCTTCTAAATAGGTGTTCTTTTACAGGCAACGTATTGTTAAAAGAACAAAAATACAAAAGTGTACATAAAAGCAATGAGCGTGTTGTCAGCCATCAGCTTTCTTGCAAATATGAGACCTGTTGTCTTTTAAGAGATGGGAGGATGGTAAGTAGCACTGGAGATGAACATCATGATAAAGTCTTTGTGTATGTCCAAGTCCTGTATTTTGTTCCTTTCACCAATCTTTCCAGCCTTCTTTTCAGAAAATCAAGACAATGAACAATTTAATTTAAAATCTAACATTAGAAATAGATTCTAATAATCAAGTAACTTATTCCCACCATTTCACATCCTCTAACTACTATTTTCGAGAATAAAATTCATCTTCACTTCAAGAAAAAACAAAGGAAGGCAAAGACCTGAGTGAGTATGAACATTTATGTTGACTCAAGTGGTACTGGAAGAGAATAGTGACCTTTACTGAATGAAATGAAATCAGCTTTACTTTTTCAACCCCTCTTTGTTGAACTGAAAAAAATACTGATTTGATGACATCTTTTCTCCTCACAGCTTGAGCAATGGAGGATTGAGTTTTAGTGAACATAAATCTATGATGAATAAGGATTATCTGAACACATGTATTGTTTAGCACATCAGTGTCATCTCTCAAAGTATTATGAAAAGCAGGATTTTTTTAGGTAAACACATTCATGAAAGGAATCCAAAGAGTGAAACTCATATCCTACCGAACCCATAAAAATAGAGAATGTTTTATCAAAACCATGAGCAAAAATAAATACTCCAAAGCAACAGTACATATGAGAAACCATTCAAATTATTTTCCTACTCCTCTCTAGTCCATTATTTGAATTTAGAAAATATGAAGTTTATGATGAAGTGTTCCAAAAATAATATGACTGTTACATACATTCGCCTTAAAAAATGAGATAAAAGACACCCTGAAAAATAGAGTACAAGCTATGCTGCTTTTCTCCGTAGCATGTAGAAGAGCTAAAAACCCAACCACTCAATAACTGGAGAGAATACTCCTATCGTATCGTATCGTATCGTATCGTATCGTATCGTATCGTATCGTATCATATCGTATCGTATCGTATCCTACCCTATCCTATCCTATCCTATCTTTCCTCATCCTGCATTCTCACCTCTACAGCCTCAAGCATCATGAGAGCTATGTTCTCTAAACTTAATGTTTTCACTCAGCTTGTATTATTGGTATTCATAAAGTCTCATGTGATCATGATCTTCTATGCTCCAGGAGCATATATTATGATATATATATAACCTACATATGATATAAACTTGCTTTTCAGAGGTTTTGAAAAACAGCTGAAACAAAATATGAAGTTCTCCAGCAAGGGTCGTAACACAGATTCACTTATTTACAGAGACAGAGAATTTTATTTACCCAGCAAATTACGCTGCAATTGAACTTGACCACTTTAGAACATCTTCCTCCGCCCCCACCCCACCCATGTAAAAATGTACCACTGCTGCTTCTCAAAGCTCCACATGCTCTGGACACACATCTTGTGTCCTGTGCAGCTCTGGTCAAGGAACACCTGTAACTGAATTGCCTCCAGGTTTAGTTATGATGTGTGTTTTGGCTGGGAAGCTCAAACATCAACTTTCCCAAGAGCTGAAGGGTGATTTAGTCTTCCTGACTCTTCTCTACCCTTCTTCTGAGGGAAGAGAGACCCTCAAGAAGGAGCTGTCTGCTCCACATTTTGAACATAAACAAGAATGAGAAAATAAGAGCTGGACACCAGCTGCTGTGCTTGGAGCTAGTATGGGCATCTAAATTAAATACCTCCTGTTTCTACTGAAAACAATGGCAGCATTGGCATTCGCACTGACACACTGAGCATGATTGCAATTGTCTTTCATAAAGTAGGTATGTAGCAAGCCCAACTGCACTGCTAATGAAGAACAAAGTGCAGGTATATGAGGGAGAAAGACTTTCTGAGGATGTTATTCTGCAGTTGGATCTGGTGGTGGTTTTGCTGGGAATAAAAGTTTGTTTTCTTCACAGCCTGATTCTATGACAATTATTTGTTGAAGACATACAAAGAGATTCCTATTAATTTCTCAGTCAGCCAACTGACCCTTAAACCAAGCACTGGAATCCCTCAGTTTTGCCTCTTGAATTATCCACCCAGCACTGAGTTCTGTTGTACTCTGCTGACTCTAATGAAAATAATTTTGAACTGGTAAGGGCAAAAAGTTGCAGTGATACAACACTGAACATGTTAGCATATGTTATTGTCCCATGTATTGTCACAGAGCAACCCAAGCACTGGTGCTTAAGCTTCCTTATCCGCTTTCCTGGCCTTAGATCTAAAGTACCTTCTTGCCAAAGGCACTCCAGTTGCACAGATTCCTGTGGTGTTTACAACACCCTACATCATGCTGAATTGAATTATATTGATCAAAAATGTACAAAATAGGGACTGGGATGGTCCCTGAGGGGAAAAAAAAAGGAAAAACCAACAAAGAAAAAAAGAGAAAGTCAAAGCCAAACATGTGCTTGAGCACAGAAAGTAAAGCTGAGAGAACCCATCTTTTGGGGGATCTATTGTCCTAAAGAAACTCAGATAATGGTTTATTTGACTGCATGAAAGAGAAGGGAAAATATCTGGGATTAATTCCTATAGTATTGTCAGTGTGAAATTCATGGTTTGCTGACTACTTAAATTACCTGACACACTGCTAACCCTGATCTTAGTTTTGTCTAGGCAAGCACCTGTCATTAAAGGGACAATTAATCTACTGTTCTAATTTAAAATGAGGTAATGACAGAAAAGAAAATTATATGTGTCATCTAAGTGCTTTCACATTCAAAACCAAGCAAGTTTCATGATTCACAATAACATCAACAGAGAAACTCTTAGGCGGCAAACCTTCATATTAAACACACATTGCCAAATAAAGGTTCTGTCTTAAAAGATATTCACAGATTAGACTAGTACCACTAACCTGTAAAATACCACACAACCTACTTATTGCCTCAAGCATTAAAGCTGAGAAAATGGTGTTCAAACAGAAAATACTGACACTTTTGGGCAGAAATGCTTAGTTTTCTTTATGGTACAGGAAAAGAATAACTGGATGCAAAGCATGCAGTAGCTAACCCCAGTCTTACTGGGTAAATCCTTATTCTTAATTTACTACTGATTTAAATGGGCTACAGATACAATATCTACCAGAGAGGAAACTTCTTGACAGTTTTTTCCAACCTTATAGAATTTTTGTCACACTATCAGGAGCTAATAGTGTTCAAATATGGTTGTGGTTTAGTAAAGATGAGGAAATATAGACTTTCATATCTGCTTCTAAAGGCACTCAGCCAGAGCAAGGAAATAATTTACTCTACATCAGAAAAATTTTATTGGCTAAAGCAAAAATCAGATAGCAAAAAAAAAATTACTCCTTTCAAAAACTGTTGTTTTGTGCTATGAGTACCACAAATTTCTAATGGATGGGAATAGGTGATAATATTTGATACAATTCTTAATAAAAGAAAATAAAAGATGTTGCACTTTTACTAAAAGAAAGCAAATCCTAGACTTTCTGCAGTGATAAATTTACAAATTATCTTTACTGACAACAACAAATTACAACTATAAAGCAACTTAGGAAGATACAGCTGTGATATCTCAGGGTGCCACAATTACCCAACCCCTCCCTGGGACTGCGCTGGACAGCAATGGATGCTGAGAAGCCTCCTGAGATCAGCCTCAGCCCCCTCTTCTTCTCCTCGGGTCTGTGATCTTTTTCTTCTTCCTCCCCTGTTATGAAGCAGACCATCTTGAGTGCCATCACATAGCACGTACAGGACAACCAGGTGATCAGGCCCAGTCAGCATGGGTTTATGAAAGGCAGGTCCTGCTTGACTAACCTGATCTCCTGCTATGACAAGGTGACCTGCTTATTGGATGAGGGAAAGGCTGTGGATGTTGTTTACCTGGACTTTAGCAAGGC
This sequence comes from Morus bassanus, assembly GCA_031468815.1. Lineage (NCBI taxonomy): Eukaryota > Metazoa > Chordata > Aves > Suliformes > Sulidae > Morus > Morus bassanus. The sequence continues at coordinate 13,257,128 of CM062567.1, read as the reverse complement.
CTTTGACACCGTTTCCCACAGCATCCTCCTGGAGAAACTGGCTGCTCCTGACTTGGATGGGTGTACTCTTTGCTGGGTAAAAAACTGGCTGGATGGCCGGGCCCAGAGACTTGTGGTGAACGGAGTTAAATCCAGTTGGCGGCCGGTCACAAGGGGTGTTCCCCAGGGCTCAGTGTTGGGGCCAGTTCTGTTTAATATCTTTATCAATGATCTGGATGAGGGGATCGAGTGCACCCTCAGTAAGTTTGCAGATGACACCAAATTGGGTGGGAGTGTCAATCTGCTTGAGGGTAGGAGGGCTCTTACAGAGGCATCTGGACAGGCTGGATCGATGGGCCAAAGCCAACTGTATGAGGTTTAACAAGGCCAAGTGCCGGGTCTTGCACTTTGGTCACAACAACCCCATGAATGCTGCAGGCTTGGGGAAGAGTGGCTGGAAAGCTGCCCGGCGGAGAAGGACCTGGGGGTATTGTTTGACAGCCAGCTGAAGATGAGCCAGTGGTGTGCCCAGGTGGCCAAGAAGGCCAAAAACATCCTGGTTTGTATCAGGAATAGTGTGGCCAGCAGGAGTAGGGAAGTGATCGTGCCTCTGTACTCGGCACTGGTGAGGCCACACCTTGAGTATTTTGTTCAGTTTTGGACCCTTCACTACAAGAAAGACATTGAGGTGCTGGAATGTGTCCAAAGAAGGTCAGCAATGCTGGTGAAGGGTGTAGAGCAGAAGTCTTATGAGAAGTGGCTGAGGGAACTGGGGTTGTTTAGCCTGGAGAAAGGAGGAGGCTGAGGGGAGACCTTATCGCTCTCTGCAACTACCTGAAAAGAGGTTTGTACTGAGGTGAGGGTCAGTCTCTTCTCCCAAGTAACAAATGATAGGACATGAGGAACTGGCCTCAGGTTGCACCAGGGGAGGTTTAGACTGGATATTAGGAAGAATTTCTTCACTGAAAGGGTTGTCAAGCCTTAGACCAGGCTGTCAAGGGAAGTGGTTGAGCCACCATCCCTGGAGGTATTTAAAAGACATGTACATGTGGTGCTTAGGTACATGGTTTAGTGGTGGATTTGGTGGTGTTAAAGTAGTGGTTAAACCTGATGATCTTAAAGGTCTTTTCCAACCTAAACAATTCTATAATTCTAACATGGAAGTTACAATACCTGAATCCTTATAAAAGACAACTTACACTTCCAAGACCACTGTTTCAGTCATACACTGGAGTGAATTATGACTCTAGAGTTTGCTAATGACAATGCAGACAGGGTATTTGTGTGTGAGTGAAAGACAGGTAGGCAGTATGTGACATTGTCATGCATTAAGTGCAAGAACACAGAAAAAATTATTTACAAGCTGGAAAGAAATACGTATGGAAGAGAATTTAAAGGGAGGCTAGAAGAGTGCTGTAATTTAGCACTTAAACCCAATGAATTGTAATGAAAAATTCTATGGGACTTCTGCCCCTAGCCCTCTTCAATCTTTTAAATTTTTTGTCCTATGAAAAAAGGTTGTTGCTCAAGATACTGTTAGGAATAATAATTATAAACACAAATATAGATTTAATTTCATATTTTAAAAAAAGATATCTAGATAAAGCAAATCCTCATTTTCAAGTAGATTAACACATTGATTTCATACCCTGCCTTAAAGAAGAGATAGACTAATCTTTCTGTAGGCCATTATATTGGACAAATCCTCACTTAATCTTTATTTTGTTGCCTAAACTGAATGAGTTCTATGTGTGTAAATTACTCTAAGTTTTAGCTGTGTGTTATTCACAAATATGGAAGTCTCTGTAACTTGTTCTTATTTTCTAAATGATCAAGTAGTTGACTTCAACTAGAAAGACAGTAGGAACTGTGAGGAGTGATGTACAAATGCAGATGAAGAAACACTCCCAGACATAAAGGACTTACCATAATGACAATCTTGTTATTGCTACCTAAATCATAGCATCTGTAAAATTCTTTCTGTAAAAGTACTAATAAGTGTTTAGGCTATAGCATGTCATTACAAAATACTGACAAATATATTATGATTTTAATATTAAAATAGGAGTAAAGTAACAAAAAGTTGACAAAACAGTCTTAAAGGAGGTGGACCTACACCAGTAATATTTCACTGTAGTGTTGCAAGGCTACATGCCATTGAATTACTGACATCAGCAAGGGTCAATGTGGGTGCAATGATCCATCTGTATGAAGACAGTTGCTAGGTAAAAATCTGAAATTATGTCACTTTGTGTGTATATGTGTGTGTGTGTGTATACATGTATATATATGTGGATAAGTGTATATGTACATGTGTATATGTATGTGTGTAAACATATATGTATCTATGTGCTTATACACACATATACATGCACATATACATATTCATGTATAGATACATGCATATGTGCATGTATATACACCTATATAGATGTATAGACGCACACACATACCTGTATGTATACATGTATGTATACACACATTGTATGAATACATTTATACATGTACATATGTGAATATGCATGTGTGTATATATGCATAAATGCATACACATATGTGTGTATATATACATATGTGTATATATGCACATATATGAATATCCATTTATGTAGATATATATGCATATATACGTACATATAAGAAATATATGTATTATATGTATATATTTATTTTTTACTGGGAATACTTTTGTACCATTACAGAACAGAAACTCATATTGTTTCCCCTGGAACTTGTCTAGTAAGAAAGAAATATATTCCATCGTTATCACCTCCAATTTCTGTACCTGAGAGGAAAAAATAACGGATATGAGGAAACCACAAATAATAAATGTAAAACACCTATTTTCTTCTAGAAAATGGGCAAAAGTGACTGTAAATAAAAGAACAATGTATATACTTAGATATATAACAGTACTTATTCTCGAAATGTGATCTTCCTAAATTTATTATTTCTGCAAGAAAATATGACAGCAAGAAGCCAGCTAGAAGCAGATAATGGACTATCTTCAAAGAGGATCCTTTTATTCCTCACACAGCAGTAGGTGATAAATGGTTCTAAAGTCACTGCTTACTATTTTCTTCTGGTTTTATTTTTTCCATGCAGCATACCTCAAACCAGAGACTAATAGCCCACCAAGATAAGATACCTTGACACAGCTTCTTTTGATCTCCAATGGCTGAAGCTACCAAACACGTCACCAACACAAAATGGGGAAGGATGTAGATATTTTGCTCCTTGACAAATATTGTATTTTTTTTTCAGACTATTAAAGAGAATAGACATTAAAATGAGGTTTTTCTCACAGATATGTGTTTATTTTGGACTCTTGCTTACCAGAATCTTACCTGGCTAGCTCTGAAGCTGTTCTACTGAACCTCAGATGATGGGAATAGGCAAAGAGCCTGAATAGGTCTTGACCGAAGATGAACAGCCAAAGTATTGTAGTGACCTATTTTTGACCTCAGAGATGCCTAGTGAAGAACTGTCTTCCTGAATTTTCACTTAAAATTAGTAATTAACATGTCATTTTAGGGTCATCCCACTTCTAGGAGAATTTTTAAGCATCAGCAAAACCTCTTTGCAGCGGACAGAAGGAGGGCATCTACTTGAAAGACCTGATTATTGTTCATGCACAGTTCAAAGTCTGAGCTGTCTCTGATGATTCAGATAGATAGGAAGGATGTGCTGTCGAGAGTAAAACCTCGATTCAGTGCAGAACTCAACCTCTATGTATCTGCAGTAGCAAATGTATTTGCATTTTATCCTCTGTTCTCAGTCTGTTAGATGGGAGTAGGTTTTGCTTGCTTTGTAGAATTTTTGTGAAGACAAAAGTTATGACTTTGATGTTCATGATGTCATATTCTGATGCTGCATTGTTTAGGGGCACGAGTACACATAGCCATAGTAGGTAGGGGATTATGGGGGTTTTTTCGTAGGAATAAATTTTAATAAACAAATTCTATTCACAGATGAAACAGGTGAAAATTGCCATGTAAGTGAGCAGGGGACCAGTAAAGAAAGAGCAAATGGATATATTGCATTCCTCTGGGAACTGCTAAGCAGTTGATGGAAATTTTATACAAAAGGAAGAGAATCAGGAAACACTATGGTAAATATGAAGTCATACATTCTCCTTAGACTTCAGACAGATTTAGTAGAAATAAATGATTTGTTAGGAATCTATTTCCACAGCTCTACTTATGAAGATACTGCTTTAGGTTAGATGTAAGATAGTTTTTGACTGGCAGGTTACACCTTAGTAAAGAGCATGTAGAAAAATTAAGCACAGCCATTCCTAAACCTGGAGCATTTTTTCTATCTTTCCTAATTAACAGCACCTCTCCTAATCTCAGGAAATTTCACTTGAATGTTAGATCAATTTCAGTTGGAAAGGGTGGTTGTCCTGTAGTTGAGACTACAGTCACAAAAGCAACTGTGCTCAAATTCCTGAAAAATTAAGAGCTGGAGTGTAAGAAAAGGTTAACAAAGGCAATCACCTACTTATTACTGAATGGAAGTTCACTGAATAAAAAAATATTGAAAAAAACCCCTTAGATATGTCTGGGGCAAGTCATGTTTCCCATATTGCCTCAGAGCTTTTTTTTCCTTTCTGTGGATTGCTCACCAGCAGGGGTTTTCTTGGAAATCTGTAATTTTGCAATTTATCATATTGAACAGTGGTAGCTGCCAACTTCAAGGCCAGGAGAAGGCTGATGGTCCAAATCAGTCCATCTAGTTAAAAGTAATTTGGCAAGCTAAGGATTGTTATCAGGATTCTCTGATCATGTCACTTCCAACTTCCTCCTTCTATTTCTAGCTGTTACTTGTCTCCCCTCCTGGGGAAGAATGGCTAAATTTTTTGTTATAGATAAATTGCTAGCTTAATAATGCCTTATGTATCTTAAGCTATTGACATTGTTGGTGAATAACACTCAAAACTCAAAGTGCTTTCCGTATTGCAGGTCTGTATTTGTATATACAATGTAAGGAAGGAGGAAATAATGGTATGGTGTATCTAAGAGAACCAAAATGAGCTGAAGAAAAAAAATTGACAAATGGAGTTAAAATTTTTTAAAGTAATCTTTAAAATAAATCTTAATGATGATTTTTTTTATGATTTATGATTCACTAAGACAGCTCACTTGTTACTGAGAACATTTTAACAGCTACCGGGCTGAAGATGGAGGCATTTCAAAGATTTTACAGGCTTATCAGTTTAAAGTATAAATTAAATCTATTCTTCTTTGCATAACACAAGCTGGAAGATTTTACCAACTAGCCACAGTTATTTTAGCTCTGAGACAGTTTCCAGAGTGTGATCTAAAATAAATGCCCCTATCTCTGGCTTGACAAATCATTTACATTAAATACCTCAGTCAAAGGTTTGCTAGCCATTTGTTCTTCCTGAAGTTTACATGAAATGTCTTCTGGTCATAATTTGCTGGTTATACTCTGATTGGATCAGTGAGTGATACGATATGGCATCTATTATTCTGATCTCAGAATAAAAGATGAATTTTTTCGTAACAGGAACACTTGATATCTGAAGTTGTATAGAGAGATAATCAGTGTGAATTTCCAATTAAATTATATTCTCTTAAGCAGATGTGATGTTTTGAATGGAAATAAAGAAATTGCTCCCACAAACTTGATCTTCTACTGGAAATTGGCTTCCTTGATATCTGCTTTCAAGTGATTTTCTCTCCAGGAATATTATAATGGATTTCTTTCTTATTACAAAATTGATCTCTCCTATACTCTAAACAGATTTAAAAAAATTCTCCATGTTTCAGCTACAAGAAATCTGTCATGTAGCTGTTTATTTTGGTAACCACCTGAAATGAAACCTGAATGAAAACTGGCATATGTGAATAAAAACTTTTGAAACCTGTGAAGGAAACACACAGTTGTAAATAAAATTAAAACCAATTATATCTCTTATAAAAGTAGTCATCCCTCTTTGACTTCAACCATAAGATCACTGTGAAAGACAAACACCCTTTATCTTTTGAGACAGGGATCCTAGTAAGGAAGGCCTTTGCAATCTTGATGCTATGTGGCAGCTGAACAGATAGATTGGTGAACTGTAAGCTTCAAAGGGTCCACTATTGCAATCAGGTCTAAATTTCTGTAGACACAAGTCAAAGGATCATTCTATCAATGTTTTATGTGTCAGTAGCTACAAACACGTAAGTCAGGCCTGTTCTATGCTCTACTTCACCTCTTTAAGCATATACAGTATTTTAACCTATTTTTTTAAGGTAAAACTTTCTAGTAGGTTCTACATATTCCAAAAATTAAAAAAATTGTATGTTTCACATATTATAAAGATAACAGGGAGAATTTTTTTGTATTGTAATGAGTAAGAATTTCCTAAGATTATTTTCTTTGTTTCTTTTTTTATTTGGCATCTTTACAAAGCCATTTGAGAAGAGAATGTTTAATGAAATAGCAAGGAAATTTTGCTCCTGAGAAGCTTGAGCATTTTTTTAATCAGTGAAGAGCAACAAAGAAGTCTGTGAATATCTTTTCTACCGGGAGTATGAACTTCTGTGTTTACACTTGTGTCCAGGAACTGCAGCTTGGTGATGCGTGCTGCTCAGAAACAGACACATTGTGTTGTTTTATTGATAGTACTTGAGCAGTTTTTCACTTCCATATGGACAAAACACATCACAGATTGCCAAATCCTGCTGTGCATGCTAGGTTGTAGACCTAGCTCTGATATTGTTTTCCTCATGTCTGAAGTAACTCAAGCACATTCTCCACATGAATCACACTGTCTGTGTTGCTTCACTAGTTTGAAGTGTGACACAGTATATATATCAAATGCGATTTAGATGGTGTGTTTCAATATTTCATTGGCACAGGAGCTAAGAACAATAGAATTGCCATAACAGAACAGAACCAATGGTCCATCTAGTCCAGCATCCTGCCTAAGGCAATGGTTGCACGCTTCAGAGGAAAGTACGAAGGTCTTGGCATGCACACAAAATTTAACCATGGAAGGAAATTGCTTTTTGATTCTGTCTGTTGCTCAACTAATGCTACAAAGCATGAACATTACTTGTCCCTGTAATTGTTATCCTGGTCAGTGGAACTGTTCACGATAGTCTAATTTATAAATGTCTGATCCTTTTGTGAAATGTGCCACGCAGTGTTGTGAGAGTTACTGTGAAAATATATACAGTGTTGTTAAGAGAAATTTCTTTCTTTCCATTTATTATTTTTTAAATGGGTAAGAGATCTATCAGCAGAAGCTGTGTTAGTTCTGTGCAACCCAACGTATGGGCAATTTATTCTTTAAAGGATGGTTTATTGTCAGGTGTAATACAGTCCCTTTGGTTTAATGAAGACAACACCAGAAAACTTGACTGTCCTTCTTAAAGATGGCTAATTTATACATTTTTATTTCTTAGTTTCAGCTGGAACTCATGGTCAGTGCCCATAAGCTGTGAATGTTGCTAGCAAAAATGTGAAGTTATGGGTAAGTCATGTGGCAATGGTTTTCCTATCTCAAAGCAGATGAATAGAAATTTTGTGTTCAACAGACTAACCGAATTATCTCAATATTTTGCTACAACATAGCAATGAGCAATAGAACTCTAAACATAAAGATGTATTCAGCAACTTTCTACCCCACTCCTGCACTGAAGAAATTCAAAATCTTATAATAGCATGTATCATATATATGTAAAATATATACTGTTATGGTTTTCTAGGTCCATGGGTCTCAGACCTGAGGAATTAAAAGGCAGAAAAGGAAAAGGTGGCAATGGCAGGCAGAAAAGAAGACCTCAAACAGAGAGCATAGAAATTCACCAGAAGTTCTCAATAAGATAAAATAGTGATGAAGAAAGAAGATCACTACTGGACATTACTGAATATCTGGTAAACAAGTACTTTGACAGAAGACCTTTAGGTTGTAGCTATTCTTATCTTCTTGCTCTTTAACTCCAGAAGAAGTTGGCACCCTCATCCTGCTGTGTCCTCCTCCCTCTACAGTCAGCACAAGAAAATGAATACCTGTCTTCTCCATCCTCCCCCAGTTGAGTAAATGATCAAAAATCGCCAATGAATTGATTTGAAATGAGTGCCTGAATGACAAATGTCATTCCTTTCTGCTGATACCACCATGTAATAACTTTGGGGAGAGGTGTGGGGCAGGTTAAAGCCTTCTGCAATCTCTTGAAGTGCTGTTGCGGGATCCAGCAGAACCCATGTATCAGAGTTCGATGTCCTGGGACTTATTATTTTATTTCAGGATGAACACTTTCTTGAATAGTAATCTGGTGAAATGGGAGAAAAATCCAACTATAGGAACACATCTTGAATTATAAATCCAAAGTGTTTGCAATTGATCCTCTTTCTACACTTGAAGAGTTTTAGAGATGCTAAATTATTGCTCTGCATCAAGTAGAAAGATTGGAAAGGAAAAAAAATGTTGCTTACTAACCAAAACTAGTGCCAGCAGTTATATAGACACAGATTAACAAGATGAAAGGCATGTAAAAATTACTGTAAAAATAGCAGCAAATCTGCTTAATTCATTCAAGTCACAACTGTGAAAATAACGATTATCAAATTCCCTATACATTTGGAATTCACAGTTTTTCTAGATGATCTAGAGATAGATAGCATCTGGTAGTAACAAAGTTAAAATGAATAGAAGAATTAGAATAATTAAACTCTGTGAAAAAAATAAGCTTACAGAATAGATACAAAATATGTGAATTTCATAATCTGTAATAATGGATGCCAGACAGTGACTTTGTTCATTTTTTTTTTTTCTGTCACTGTCTGAATCAAAATGAATCTTGGCCAGGGGACATTCAATGAAGTCTAGGAAATCTTCACCAGTCACAGGTCCTCTCCAAATGCTGATTTCATGTCATATCTAACATAATTTAGCAAAATAGAACTAGTGCGGGGAGACAAATGATTTGTAGATTTGGTTTAGACAAGTCCCCAAAAGACGGATGCTAGACTAGACTTGTTAGATCTATTTGGACTGCACATCTCGCAAGAAAAAGATGTTTTTTAACATGACCACTGATTACTGGTCATTGTTGATAGCTCTTTGGTCGCATTGCAAGTTCTATTGCACAATACATATAGTAACACTTTTCCAAAAGCAAAACAAAGTTTGATTTGATTCCTAACAATGTGGGAGATAAAGAAATGTGAACATCCTTTCCTTTCAGTATACAAAAAGATTTGGGATGTGTATGTGCTACTTTAGGCATGCAATCCCCAAATTTAAGTTTGAAATCCTAAAACATGGGCAGATTCACATCTGCATTTCAGATCACATTTGTGTAAATCATGGGACATGTATTTCTTTATTCCTGTAACAATCACTTTATCTTAATAACAAAGTAAATCTTACTAAATTTTTTCTTAATTCTTTATCTCTGTAATAACTTTCATCTCCTTTCTCCTTTCCCTCCACTTCTCCCCACAAACTACACAAAGTAAGTAGTGTACTTCGTTTGATCCTTTAAACATATATATGCTTCCCACAAAAATCATTTTCAGTTTCTCTTACAGCCTCTTTTTAGACACAGTAAAAAACTTCTCAGGAATATGAAATTTGGGACAAAACTGACTGTTTCTAATATTTTTTTCTGGACACTTTTTCTTGCTCTAGTAGATAGTGAAGATTTTAAATAATCACTTTACATGTAGAATTTCCCCCCCATCTAAGGCTGAATTTTCTAGGGTCTCCACAGTGTACTGTGAGTAGATGTATTATGACTTTAGAATATTTGGAAAAGACCATTAGAGACAACTCCACATTTCATTTCATGTTATGATCATAGTTGGAGAGTAGTTAAGAACATGGTAGTCCAAATTTCTTTATTAAGAATCTTCATAAGATCTGCGATTTTTTAATATATGTCTGCAAGATTTTGCAGACACAGAAGTTTATGTGGATATGGATGATGCCTTCAAATATATAAGTATAGCAGTTTTCTGATTAATTTTGTTCTCATAAAGGGTTATCACTGATCTGAACTACAGTTTAAACTACATTCTTCTGATATTTACAGAGATGCAGATAATAGACTGTTATTCCCCAGGGTATTACTCTGAGTAAATTGTACATATATTACTTTTTTTATTAGCTTACTCATTGTAACATTATTTTTATGTCAAGATTCTTTCTAAATCTGAAGATAGGTAGTCCCCTGGCTTCAGGTGATTTTGATAGTCCCATGCTTATTATGTAAAAATAATGTAACCATCAGGTGTTTATTATAATTTTGTTACTGACCACATTCTCTTAAAACATATTGAATATCTGTTTCACAGACAAGATTTCAGAGCTAGCATTTTTTATTGCATCTTTGTGGTACAAAATTTAACATGCAACTTAGCATTGCAGGTTTAATGTGATATTTATGGAAGGACCGAACCTTCACATGACTGTTACAGTGACTGAGTTCCAGAGGGATCTGCTTTTAAAAGCTTTCAGACAGTGAAATCTGGCTTTTATAGCAATGTTCAAGCAGCTATGGTGCTTGAATGGTGGCAACTTCAGAGCTTTTGCAAAGATTAGATGAGCTTCACTGCAAGCTCCCTTGGCTGACATTGCACATTTCCTCAGAGCAGAAATACTAAAGCTGACCCTAACCACTGACTTGTTCAACAGTCAAGATATTTTATTGCCACAATTCTTTCATTTCAATATATGTTAGCAGTTATTGTCCTCCCACTTCATCTCCCTTCCTCCTCCTCCAACATTCAGAAGACATATTCTGTCCACTGTTAGGATTCAGATTACATCTCACCAGATCACCTTCTTCATCATCTTTTCTCCCTCGGTTTGAAAGCTTTTGAAGTTCACCACTAGTTTTCGAGAAAAAAGAAAGAAAGAATGTGATAATTATGTTCTGGGCAATAGTGGCATATGAGACTCAGCTTTCAATGATCAAACTCTCCCCGTGTTATTCAGTGGCAATAATCTATAACACCATAATCTATAGTGATTTCTTTATTTCTAGTGTGGCTAGATCCTTCCATATAATGTTTTAAAACATGGCAAGGAAAACTCTGTCTTCTATGGGTCAAGAAATAGAGAGCTTCATCTCTTACTCTTCTTTGAATTGGAGTAACTACATTGCCTGCCATGATATACCTCTGGAATATGTCATGTAAGCAACATACAGCAACCACCTTTAGGATTATTTTCATTCATCCTATCAGCTTCCACTACCATGTTTTTCTCCAGGATAACAGAATTATTACTGTCCTCCTCTCCCAGGATTGCTACATCTCTGAATATATACTTTCATAAAAGATCCTTTATTGATTTAAGGACATAGTTTCAGATTCCTGTTATATTCAAATAAATGATTTTGCCTATTTTTAGATGAAGGGTTCTGCCATAGTAGAAACAGAAGGACTTCAGTTGTCCTCTTTGGTATTGTCCTTTATTGGATTCACCCATACTTCCACATGCAGTCACATAGCTGTTCTCACTCTTAATTTTGCACATTAATGAAAATGGAAAGCTACTTTAAACTTCAAGTTTAAATAAAAATTATTTTTAGTATAAATTGTATGCACAGAATTCTTTGATCCTCCATGACATCTTTTCATAGAGCATTAGCATAACAAAGAAGAATAAAAGTAGTTGGAAGAGAATGGTTAAGAATTTCTTTGCTGGAGAATTTGAAATGAGGCAGTTGTAGATCCCAAGGATGTGAGTGTCATTTCCTTCTGCAGCTATTAAAAGGACTTTTAATAAGAAAGGAGACGAGAGGAACAGAGCATCCATAGTTCCAAAAGCAGACATCAGGCAAGATCCATATAATGTAATTCTGCACTGACATTTTATATTAGCTACCTATTTACTATTGACTACTGTAAAGTATGTAGTAATGAATTTTATATTTCTAAGAGGTCTACAGCAGAAAAAGATCTCATCTTTGTGTTCTAAGTGCAGAAGTCTTCTAGGTTTCTCGGGAGTTGTGTTCAGAATTAAGTAGCTTAAAAACGTTAATACAACCACCTCAATTGAGGAGCCCTAGTGGTAGAGCTGTCTTGAACAGGGAATCAGTAAACATGTTTGATTTGCTTTCTGACCTTTAGGACAATATTTTTGTTTCTGGTGTTTTTTTCATTTTTATTTATGGGCATATCTCAGGTAAGTTTTATGAAAACTGCATTCATAAAATGTGAGTTTCCTGTCTTTTGAAGTGTATTGAATACTTGTTATAACATGCCTCTGTACTGCACAAGGTCTTAGTTTTATAACCAAGTGACCTTCAGGGCACCAATATACAAACAACGGATTTGTTGGCAAGAGAAGTGTTTAAGATAACCAATGAATATTAACCTTGAGTAATGGTTATCTTAGCCAAAAGATAAACTGCATATTTTTATTGGTTTATTATGCATATACGGCTATGATTACACTTTGGTGTATAGCAAGAAGTCCTATAAATATGCTAAAATGAATATGCTATTTAAATTAATAAATACATTTTTTTTCAATAGCTAGCTAACTGGAGACAGTTTATAAATACACTAAGGAGAATGTGAGTTTGGATTTAAGGGGAAAGTCATACTGAAGAGCTCAAGAGAGCATTGTTTTTTCCTAATTTCAGACGCCCAGTCTCTGCTGCCCATAGAGGTCTTACTGAACCATTTTCTATAACAAGTCAACTTTATGGCTAACCGAAGGTCAAACCTTACATCTCTAATGATATAATTAACAAATAGAATGTGTAATACATTCTCCTTTCTTCTGTATTTCTACACTGAAGCTTGACACACCATGTTAAAGGAGCAGGCTTTTCAGGTCATCAATCAGATGTGAGGTAACTGAAGTTTCATTAAATGCTTCTAATGGATTTCGTATTTGTATACTCCAGAAATTTAAAAATATAGCCAACTTATTGGTATACATCCAGGAAAACTCCTTTCAACACTGTAGTTTTCTAAGCAGTACGTGGAATGAAAATAACACAATTTCTTTAGCTGGAATAGTAGAATATTCACAGGGGAAGGGGAAAGGGTTTTTTTTATGGCTCCAGCGTAAGCAAGAACCTGTTTGTATGCAGAATTTCCCATTCCTCTTTAAAATAGCTTGTGTGCACACAGTTAGTTTAAACACCTCAGTATCTTATTTGAGAACATCTGAAGAGGACAGATGATGATAAGAAAGCAAGGAGGAATTTGGCAGGGAGTTGGCAGGGAAATACTGTAGTTTTGATGAACTATGGCATTTCTGACAATATAGACTGCTTGTGCCTGATGTCAGCCCTTCACTTTCTGCCATTCATAAGCACTGCCGGGTGCGTAGTGCAGATAAGTTTACTTCTGTGCAGAGGGTAGAATATTAAATGAATGTAAAGAAAGCATGCTCCATGGGAGAAAGATTTCATGCTTTTTCCAATTAAGCTACTCAGTAAAACTGACATAGAAATGGCCAAATTTAACATTTTAAGAATTGAGTTCCGAGCTGTATAATAGGATCTCTACTAGATGAGACTTATAGGAGCTTAGTCATCCTAGGGCTCTGAGTCACACACAACACAGCCTGCTGCGTTAACACAAACTGAAATCAACAGCATTTTAATTTCATGTGTCAGATCACAATCTCTGATGGCTGAGGAATGGACAAACTGCCATTTATGGTGCTTCTGTGAGGGGATGGCAGCCTCTGGCCTAAGTGAGGAATGGACGGGTAGAGATAATTGCTGTCATTACCCATCACAGGGAAATCCAAAAAGGACCATCATCCTGGAGCTTTATAGTGAATGAAAAAATACTTTTGAGCTAGGCTATAGTGAACTTTCTTTGAATTTTGTTGGACATAGCATTGCATGAGAAAAGGAAAGAATACATCCCATGATGTCCTCTGTACTTTTTTTCTTTTTTCCTTCACAGATCATTAACTTAAGTTTTCAGCCATGTGAGCTTTCATATCAAGACTCTTTGTAAGGAAATGCAAAAGAGCATGACGTGTAATACATTACTTATAGGGGGAGAGTGTAGTTCAATTCACTGCTCCTATAAAGAAAAGTTTAAAGCTCAAAGCATCTTTTCTGGAGCTTTCAGGACTCTAGCAGAAAGAAAACCAGGATCAGGTGGGTTTAATTTGTCATCCACTGAGGCACCTGAGTGTTTGAAGAGAGAAAGACCCATCCAGAAGCATGATTTAAAGAAGCAGAGGAAAACGTGTTTCCCTCTCCAATGAAACTTATCTGCCTGATTCATAATATATTTCTATCTTTTTTCTGCATAATAGGAAACAGTGTTTCAGAGATTAACAAACTGAATCACTGCAGACAAGGAGTAAATATTTATTTGTACCTAGCATTTATACAACACTCCTCATCCACAATGCAAAAATATTTTATTATGACAGGTAAGCATTACTACTCTATTGCTGTGAAATAAAACAAAATACTGCTTTGTTCACTACAGTAAGGGAAGTAAATAATGGAGCTCAGGTCATCTGATTTCCCATCCCAATCACTATACGCTGAAGACTTCAGCTATTTATATATGCTATTAATATTCTTTATTGCATCCTGAAATCCACCAGAGGTTTTTGTCCCAGCTTTCTGGCTCCAGTAGAAACACATAAGAAGATACTCTCCAATGAGCACTAGTTGATCAAAAGGAAATACTTAGCTTCTGTAGTAGTAGTTCATAGTTTTGATTAAGCTTGCAGCAATAGACTAATCTAATTTTTGTGGGACATAGTACCATTTCTGAGATTCTAAAGGAAAAAATAAATTAAATTTAAGTGAAATCACATGTATAGTAACACATTAGAAAACATATTTTACCGAAGGTTCCTGTGTAAAAACTGACTTGATTGCATGAGCTTGAACCACATTCCACAATAGGCTGTTTTCCCTATTTTTGATCAAACTGTAATAATATTGTTTAAGCTTATAAAATATTTTAGAATACACTCTCATTTTTAAAAAGGCAAAGATACATAGATGATATCAGGAGTGCTTAAAATCAGAGGCAATATCTGTAAGCGTCTCAACTTGACTTAAAGTGATCAAACCCAAAATGTTTTAAAACTGAAATTGCTAAGTTCGTATTTGCAAATACTGTTGAAAGGTACAAATTAAGTCATTCTACACTGAACACTTTAAAAAGCATACTAATACAAACCTTACACATGGATTTAAACTTTATAAATGGACAAGGCTAAAGTGATCCATATCTTGATATGTTGATTTAAAATTTCAGAGGAGAAAGAAGATTTTCAAAGGTGAAAATAGCTCATTAAAGAGAACCAGATGACTATTTTGAAATTTATGGTTTTATTAATGGTGAAAAAGATTTAGTTTCGGTTCTTCTTAACTACTGGAAAACATGATATATTTTGCATTTTGTGTAAATTGTCCTTTGTTCTTCTGACAAAGAGCTATTACTTTTCATTTTCACCCTTTCTTGTATTAAGTCTTGATATCCAAACCACAAAAGGCACTAACTATTTGTGATAAAACAAAAATGGAGCAAAATAATGGCATATTCAGAAGTGGCAAATCACCAGGACCATCATTTAACCAGACTCCAGAATTAGATTCAGTTCTGATGTTACTGGATATGTTGTTCTCAGTGTTATGCTATGCTAAAGAATAGACAGTTCAAAACTTATGTAGAATTTTATAATGGGACACTAGTTAAATAAACAGCAAACTGAAGTTATTTCACTACACATTAAATAACTAACAGCTGGAATAAAGAATCCAAAAAAACACCACAAACAAACAAACAAAAAAAGGAAGCATGAGAATAAAAAATTCATTACACAAGGCAAATATAATGTATAAGTTGTATTTTAAATGGAATATAGATTTAAACTGCTAGGAGGGCATAGATCTTTTAGAAGGATGTAATGCTTTTTTGACAAATAAGTGAACAAAAGCAGTGAAATATGGCACCCCTGTACCCAAGCTGGAAGGTTTGTCAAATGCCAACCACCCCTTCCATCTGTCCTTCCAGCCTGTTTGCATTTTGGCTTTTTAAATTTGTCCCACCATTCTTTCTGCTTTTCCTTTTTTGTTTCCTTCCTCACTTGTTTCTTTATGGTATGTCACAATATTGAGCTATAACAGACTCTGAAAGTACAGTCACTTCTTAGATCACTCCTAAACCTCTCAGGTTCTTCCACCTTGGAGGGGTGGGGAGGAAGCAAAAAGCAAAGTTGGTTAAAAAGAAATAAGGTGGAAAAAAATTGTTGGTTAGGACTCTGTTTTGTTCATGGCCGTTTTTCCTGAAGCAATTCTTACACTCCCTACCTTAGAGGACTTTCTTCCTGCAGCAAAGGAAAAACAAAACATGAAAAAGATTAATGCTTACAACATCTCCAAAATAACCCTTTGTTTTGAGATGCTGTTCAGAATATGTCAGGTCTCATGTCCTGTGAATATTTCTCATAACTGAGGCTGGTCTTTGGTGGCAATATTTGTCCGAAGTGGCATAAATTTGAAGCCCTGTTATAGCAAGCCTTGGGCTGCTTAGGGCAAAGTGCTTCCATTCATGCAGCTCCATTGCAGTGTGTTCAGATCAATAATCAGTCTTAACAGGTAATCATAACAAAGACCTGTGTGCTAGGAAAAAGCCAGATATTCACTAATAATTTCAGAGAGGAGAGGAGAGGAGAGGAGAGGAGAGGAGAGGAGAGGAGAGGAGAGGAGAGGAGAGAAAAAGATGAATCAGGCTGCAGTAGAAAGGTAAGTCAGGATTCAGGAGCATAAATGTGAGTTACATTCATGGCATTGCAGTACTTTTACAGTCCTAAGACTGATTTTGCCTTCACATTGTATTTGTTCCCTATGTGGGGGATTTCACTAGGAAAATTTCTAAACTCCTAAACAGTGCTCTGTATTTTAGTTTTCCATCCCAGTTTTGCCACAAGATCACTGTGGTCCTATCTCAAAAACATGGTGCGGATCCTGGACTTTCCACCATATGAACAGGTATTTCTATCTGCACACAGCTAAGCCGCACAGAGATAAAAGTCCCAGGCCTCAAGGCATTCTGATTAGACCAGCATGATACCACTCCTGAGCAAATTATCTCTGCCTTTTGATAGGACCAGCTATTTTAGCATAATGTAACATCAATATACGTGTACTGTTTCTGATTCTTGGACTAACTTAGTATAAGTTTCAGGATATTTACCCAAAGTAGACATGTTCTGGGTGACTTTGAGCAGATTGTATAGCTACTACAGCAGGAATCAAAGGCATGGGAAAAACTTCTATGTAACGTCAGATCATCTTTTACTTTACTACAGATACTGTAACATTTGTATGAATGCTGCATTGGATGCAATGCAACCAAGCTGAATTCTTTTCATTCTTTTCTGTCCATCATCATATGTATCTCTTCCTTATACGCTGTGTATGACACTAATGAACACAAAAGGAGAAAAAAGTGAGTCCGTGCAACCAACACCCCTATTTCCTCTGTACTGGGGACTAGAAGAAGTCTGGAGGAATACGGTACAGAGGAATAAACACCATGCCAGCATGGACCGTTGGTGGGGTAGATATGGAAAAGATGGAGCCAGAGTGTCTGTCACTGAATGTCCTACCCCACAGTAGGGACACACTGGGACAGTGAATGTACATACTTACACACTGAAACCATGGCATTTATGTATGCAGGGAGAAAAATCTCTTTTCACACATGGCTTTCCTGAGGAGCTATCAAGCACCAAACTGTCTTCAGTCCCTGGCACTGAACAAATTAAAGTAACAAAATTACTCCAGCAGAACTGATTTATAAGGCTTCAGTGAGGGAAACCTAACATGATGCTAAACTTCGAGTAAAGGAGATTGCAGAAGGCATCTGTTATCATTTTTCTGGCTGCCTGACACCTCCTGTCATTGTGAAGCAATCTGAGGTCACTGTTTCTAGTGGAAATGCCAACAATTGGAAACAAGACCTTAGGAGAGCCTGCTGCAACTGGGCTGCAGAGTTTTTCTTATGCTTGAAAGGTTGTAAAACAAGTCACAACCTCTCCATCGAGGCCAGTATGGCATTTTCTGTATTTGTTCCTGATACCACAGTGCCACAGAGATGAAACTTATTCATTGTGTGCCCACTAAACCACTTGTAAAGCGTTAGGGCAGCAAATAAGTCTGAGACAGGTGTGTTCATAAAATACAATTTTTTACCAGACAATTGTTGATCCCAGACAAATACCAAAGGAGAGTCTAAAGGTCTTCTTGCCCTCTAACATTTATATACTGATGCCTAAAAAAGATTTTGAGTAAGTATTTAAGTAATCTTGTATACTAAGGATGTGATCGTCTGCAGTTTTATTGGAATTTGTCTATCCTGCACATTACCGTCATTAGTAAAGATTTTTTAAATGGGAACATGCATTGTTGAGAAGGCAATAAAAATTGGTTTGATTTGTGCATGTGCTCTTCTAAAGTGATATATTTATCTATAATTTTCTGCTGATATTATTTGTCATAGCAGCTAGGAACAAATAGTTTGCTGCTAAACTAGAGTTTGTTTGGGGTTTTTTCAGACATCCCATGATATAAATGGTGGAACACACAAGGCTTTGCACATAAGTGGTGTTTTTGATTCAGAAGTTTTGCGAACAAAATTACAAAAAAAATAGTTTTGATTAAAACTAAACTTATTTTTCCCCTCATATTTTCCTCATATGGGGAAAAAAAATCAAAACTTGTTCCTTTGGACAAAATGTTCTACTCCCTCAATTAGTTATTTATTTCTTTATTCATCTTTGCATTTGTTGATTTATGTTCAGAAAAAACACACAGCAATAAAAAAAACACATGGCAATGAATGGGTACATTAAAAACATAATAAATGATTCACTCTCATGCCTCTATCTCATTGTTAGAGTACTCTGCAAGGATGTAGGAAGATTCAGTCCACTGTCTTCCTTAGTCTGAAGCAATTTAAATCTGCATCTTCCATTTTAATTCCCTGCAGAGTGTCTGGGTGGTTTTCCTTTGGTCGCTTTCACTGGACATATTTCAGTTCAGAGATGTATTCATCCCATGATTCTTTAACTTGGAACTGGGGCATTTATTTTTTAGTACAGCTGTGACTTATACTAGTAGATTGTGAAAATACCAGGACACAGGCATTGTCCCATAATTGTTTCCCATTAAAGTGTTAACATGATCCTTAGCACAATGTGGGCTTGTGGTGACTGGTGTCCTCCAGACAATTTCTAGGCATAGCTGGGATTAGCTGTGGGATCCTTCCTAGTAAGCACTTTGGATCCAGCCACCATTTTTTGGAAGATAAGAGAATTTAACTATATGTATACAAGCTGTAAAGTTTCTGTTGGTTGAGACCTGTTTTGACTACCAGCATACTTCTAAACTTGAAGAACTTGCCAGATCTGTGTGCCCATTCCAGCCGAAGGAGGGAAATGACCTGCTGTAATGAGTCATTAGCCTTACATTTCCCAGATTTTAGAAACCTCAGTTTTGCCTGAATATTTTTCAAAGAGGGGACAGATGACACCTTAAATCAGTTTTGTGAAATACAGATATAACATAGAAGTTGAGATCACGCCCCAGACTTTTTAATTTTTATGTGGCCAGTTCTGTCCATGAAGGCTTTAACAACCTTCCCTTGTTAATTTTTTTTTTATCTGTTTGAGTGCAAGGGGATGGTGTGTACCATAGTACCATATTAGATATCCTACACACTCTGTATACTTGTAAATGCAGAGTTTGAAAGTAATGGCCACCAATCAGTTATCAGAGCGATTAGCCCTGTGAGACAAGACCATAAATATACTTGTTTGAAGATAGATATACCCTTTCAGTTCCCAAAGTATATCAATAAAAACTGCCTCTAACATTGTAAGCCAATGTTCACAGAAAAAACAGCTGAAAAACATCAAAAGGTAGTGGAATCAAAATGCCAGTGAGAATCTGTGAAGCATCCACAGATACTTTTGCTTGCTATTGCTTTGACTTAGGTAATGGTAGTAAATTGTTACTGACAAATGCTTTTCCTGACTTTTGCCATAGCCTTCCAGGTAAGGTAGAATAAATATGCCTGAAAATACCATCACAAACAAGAGGGCCCTTTAGGAAGGACAAGCCATTGATTCTGTTATGTTTTCATTACTTTGACATTGATCAGAACAACAAGTGTTTTATGAAGTTTGGTGATACTCTCACATTTAGACACAAAAACAGTGCATAATTCCTGCAAGGATATGTATTATTCTAGACAGCAGGGCAGAATATATAAAGACGGTACTTGTTATAAGAGCTTTTGAATTGAAGATTCTAGATTGCTTTATTTTTGACTACTTTAATAAAATTACCCCAATAATAATTATACAGATTATTTACTCATGCTGCAAAATTCTTGGAGACTATTTGAATAATAAATAGGAAAAAGTGTTTCGTGAAAGCTGAAAAGAGAATGATTAACTGTTTTCAGGATCTGCAGCTAAAATTAAAATGGATTTTATAGTAAGCATTTCAGTCTACTGAAAACATTTGTATTTTTTAGCAGCAGTATGTGATACTTGAAATATGCACCCAATGGCTTGTAGAAGGTTAAGGTTTGATTTGCAGAAGAGGTATGGAGCCAAAGTCCTCTTGATACCTGGACCTCTCTGTTCAGTGAATGCATGCATGACATACTTGTTCTCAGGTGTGCTTACCGGATCATGAGTCCTGGTGAAAGCAAAAAGGACTCAATTCTTCCTTTTCAGCAGGCAAAGTGGAAGGAAGAAGAGATTTGTTCCTGTCATCTTCATTTTCTAAATGCAAAGGCAAGTTGTTCATCATAAATGAGCTGATGTGTTAAAGGAAATAGTAAGTTCCTGCAGCAATTTTGGTTGGTAACAATTGTGACACCTAATACTAAATAATAATTCTAATAGGGGCACAGCAATGTTTTTTTTTAATTAATTACATTTCCTTTCACATTATCTTAATAAAAAACATCAATTTATCAACTAATTTCATTTTCCATTTCATAAAAACAACAATTTTTAACACTAACTCCCAAAGTCATTGATGTTAAGAGTACTGTGCAACAGCCATTATTAATTAAGTACTGCTTTGAAACCAGCTTGAAATTTCATAACATATTTTGGAGTGTCATGAATAATACTTAATTTTTAATTTCTTGGAATAATGATTTTTTTTCATCAAAATTGTATCTGCAGGGTTTTAAAATCTTAATAGAGGAAAAGTGATGTAGCTTACATTCACTTCTGTATTTATTGTAACATAAATTGGCATGCTTGTAAAGATGGACCTAAATTGCAAAATTTAAAATAGCATCTAACCAATCAGAGTGTGTTGATAGAGATAGTCCAAAATTTGTAAACATAACAGATATAACAGTGTTACATTCAGAACACTGAAGAAACCTTTACTGGTTTTAAAAGCTTCAAAGAGAAATATTCAAAGACAATGAGGTGGAAGAAATTTTGGATTGCAAGTTCAGAAAAAGATAATTTTTACTGCTACACAGCAGTTTTCTATTTATGTTTTACTTCTAACAGAAAAGAGTCTCTTAAATACTGAAATTTTATGCAATGAAATTTATATTTTTGAAGATTTTTTCTCTTAGGAAAGTCATGTTGAAGTATTTTGTTGAATTCTTCTGATGCTAATCTATGATTGGAAACAATACCTCATTGTGCAAATAGGAAAAACAGGGGCCCAGGAAGGCTTAGACTACTGTTGTACCATTTTTCCCCTCTACCTGTAGTATTTCAGTCAAATAGTTTCAGATGTCTGAACAGAAATTTCAGGTTGACTTCATAGTTTCATAAGATCTGCTTTTCACATCCCCCTTGTTTAAGCTTTTTCCTGCATTTGGAACAGGGCAAACTCTGTTCTTTTCTGTCTGACAGATACCTGAGCACCTAAATTAATAGTGACCATAACCTTCATTTATCATAACAATTGTTTTCATTTACTGTTACAAAGACCTTTCTAAAAATTAAGACAAACTTTTTTTTTTCAATTTCCATACATTTTTTTTGTCCCTTATCTTTCATTCACAAATTCCTATTGAACTTGCAGAAAGAAATCTTAATGTCCACAGTGGATAAACCAGCTGGAAAAGAAGATCTGGGATACAGATCCATTACTGAATATAATTCATTCAGTAGTTATGCTATGTGGATCCTTTCTGCATCTAATTTGCTGTCATCTCACTTGCATGGGCACTGAAATACCTATTTGTACCAACACTTTGTTTGAAGATGAAAAATAAGGACTACACTCCTTTTTTTTTCCCCTGTTTTAACAGAACTGGATTGTGATTTGGAAATCTTTACAGTGCATTACTGTTCTGTAATTATAACTACAGGGCAAATCACAGGGCATGGTTTTCACCATAGTCTCAAACCACCCCACTATAATCAACTAGACTGATTCTGTCAGATCCAGGAACACTTGCTGTGCAGAAACAATAAAAAGATTTGCATGCCAACACCCAGAACGTATGTTAAGTGCTACCTGCTTCATTGCAGAAGTGCTGATTCAGTGAAAGCAGAGGTAAAAATAAGATCTTTGCCATGTTAAACATGGGCAAGAACCAATTTTTTATTTTTTCCCTGTGCTGACATTGTAAAGGCTTTTCTCCACTTTAGTGTTCCTTTCTAGACCAAGGCTATGAGAACTGCAGCGATAGAGAATGCTAAACCTGTTGAGTAGACACAAATGTCTTTTCTGTTTATAGAGGAACAAAACTGATTTCATATCCTTCACCTCAAAATGTTTTGTTCGCTTTGTAGACTTTGCGCAAGGAAAGAGTTATGGGAGGAGATACTGAAGGATTTGGTGGTTGGGCATATTCAGTTTACTTTCTGAAACACAGAGATTTCACTGCATTCTCTCATCTCTGATCCTTCCAACAACAGAAATTGCTGATCCTGTCCCTTGCAGTCACTGGTATTAATGAATTACCTTCTTTACATCAGAAACATCTCCCTTCTTATTCAGCACACAACTTTGTAACCAAACCACTAACATTTAAAACATGTTAATGTGGGGTGGAGGGAAGCATGGTTTAATTCTAAACCACTAATGTCCCATTTTAATCTGATTTAGAGTATTGGATGTGATTAAAACTGATTATAATGAGAAGCTTCTACTTCGTTTAATCTACTTATTTTTTAACCTCCACTATACAGAATTTACACTTTTCAACAATTCCTCATTTTAAGTTTTAACAAAGGGCTTCCATAAATCACCTTTCACATGTTTGGTTGTACAAACAAGAAAAGAAATGGCAAGTTGCCATTTGACAAAAGAACCTTATGTTCAGAGATTTCATTTGCTCATTTTACGTATAGCCCATATATAAATTTGTGTGACAGTCTTCCTCTTTTATTTGCCCTTTGTCATAGGAGAAAATAAAAGCCAAGGTAAAAGGGATCAAACTGCCAGGTATTTTTAGTGGTTCATAAATGGTTTGGAATCTGGCTGACCTTTTTGTGCTCAGGGCCATAGAAAAGAGGGCAACATATCTGGTTTTGGCTCCCTTGTTCCAAGGGCTGCCCTGTGCAGAATGTGAGCTGACTACACCTTAGTGGAAGATCAGAAATGCAGAACAAAAGTCTAGCATGACTTTCTCTGTCATTCATTTTCTTTCATCAGGACTATTAAAAGCCTGATGGCAAAGCACTGAATCCCTCAGTTGCAGATCATCAAAGACGACTTCTTAACTTCAATAAAAGAATTCTCAAGTCACTCAGACTCTTCATTTGCTCTTTAGTAAATAGCAGATACAACCAATTCTGGCCCCCATGAAATACATAATCTGCTAAAAGAAAGCAGCTCAAACTTCAGGATCTCAGCCTCTATTGTTTGAGAAAGCATGACATTTCTTTTGGGTTTTCTGCCATGTCCACTTTCAATAGTTAATCCTCTGACTTTATCCTCCATGTCATGGCAGTTGCAGACTCCCACATCTCTGCTATCTACTCTCAGCACTCCCAAAGCAAAAATCAGGCTGTGATTTAGAATGAATTTTACTATAGATAATACAGTTGGTACACTTTAATTCAATGCTTTAATTTTTTTTCTCAGAATCTTGTCTCTTGACCAGGATCCAGATTCTTCTGAAGACTCAGATGCATCTGTTCCAGCTTTGAAGTTGGTAAATTGATTCACTAGCATCATCATACAACTTTTGAAGTCCAAAGGGCAAAGGATCAGCAAAATAAAAGGAATTATCTGTTTTTCTAGATATGAAAATTAATGTCTGTATATATTCAATAGTACCATTTTAATATATGTAAAAATGTAGCAAAAATATTTCCATGTTTGGAAACACGACAGGTAAATCAGGCATGTGAGTGGGCAGGTGCCTGGTATGCCCAGAGGGCACAGTTTGTAAAAATATCTCTGATAATTGCCTTAGACCCCAAAAAAGGGCAGGTTCTTTGTATGTGTAGTCCCTCAGAGAGATTCGCATGCTCATACCTGCTGGAAGCTAAAGTAATCATCCATGGCTGACTCCTTCCCAGGTATACTAAATATTCGTTCAATTTTCAGTGCTTGAAAAGCAGGTGCTTCTCAAGCAGATATCTGGTACATCTGTTTAGAGGCAGATGAATCAATAAGACAGTGCCTCTCGGGCAGGTAACTATTCTGACCTGCTTGAAAAGGAGGTCACCGTCAAGGGTGCCTCCAAGGCATACTCTGTTCAGCCAGCATGCACACCAGCTTCAGAAGCTGGTGGCATGGCAGATTTGTTTTAAAATGAACTACTAGGCATGTAACTGGTCTCAGGACTGCAGGGTGGAAACTTGTTCAGGCAACCAGTCAAGTCAGTCTGTCTTAAAGGTCACATAAGCTCTATAACAAAGACCTCATCACCTGACTATATAATTCCTTTCTGTTTTGCTCTCTTATTTTGTCTGCTTTACCCTTTCTTGTCCCTGCTTCACAATCTTTTCCCCACAGTCAATCACAGCCTAAGTTTATGTAACCTAAAATAGATCCCCTGTGAGGAAGTTAGAGTTTTCTACAGCCCAAATCTACTCTTTCTTCAGTGCACTGTGCAGAACAGGTCCAAGCTCCGGTGCTGCTGGGAAAACCTCTAAGCTGATTGCTCTGTGCTGGGGATGTCTGCCTCCTGGGTCTCCAGCAGAGGAAAAGAGCACAGCAAAACTCAGGGCATTTCTTTCTCTCCTCCACACCATTAAGTGGTATGTCTGGGGACAGCAGGTTGACAGAGGAGTATATAAATTATCCCTGTGATTCTGTAGGACTCTCTTAAGTTTGACTTTAAGCCTGCATTTTCTTACTGAAGTATCACAAATAGACCATAGGAGTTGGGGTGTTACAATTTACTCTTGGCAAAGACAGGGCAAAGCATAAGATATGACATGGTTCTCCTTGGCAGATGTCAAGCTGACATTTTTACATTGGAGAATCAGTAATTACACTGCATTAAACTAAATCTTCCTGTGAAAGAGTTACCATGTCTGCACCCAGTGAAATGCAAAGCAGAGACCTGTACACCCACATTCAAAAGTCTAGAATCATTTAGAACTCCATATTTTAGTTACTTTATGATGTCTTTTATTTGCTCCTGCCTAACAATCAAGAGTGACTGCCCCTCTGTAATTCTATTCTTATTGTTTATAGACCAGACCAACAGAAAACTTAATACATCCTAATTGTATCCTAAGTCCATTGAGTAATATAGTATATTATCACTATTCTATATATAAATAATATTCTTAAAAAAACCTAATATTTAATACCTAAAATTTCAAGTAATTTAATACCTCATATTTGATGTGGCGAAAGTGTTTGACAACCAAATATTGGGAAACGTTCCTTATGAGAAAACAGTTCTTAAAATGGAAATTGTCAAAGAAAAGGGTCATTTTCACATAATAACAAAGAAAAGCAAAGTTACTGATTTTCTCTTTGAATTCTAAACTATTATTATCTAAAATAGAATGTATTTACATTTAAATAGCTAGATGAAAGAAAGTATTTCAAAATTTTTTTTATTAAATGTTTAAAATGCCTCAATCTGAAATTTTGTGTTGAATGGCTCCTTCACGGAAACTGAAGGGAGGGAAAAGTGTAATGTCGAAGTTGGATGCTGATCAAGGACAGAAAATCCATCTCTTTTGCAGCTCTCATTTGCTTTTTCCAGATTTCTTCCATGGGTTGCCATAGTTACCACTCAACAGAGGAAGTTACATAAGAGGCAGTTGAGCAGCGTGTTGCTCTATCTACCCTTCATGTATTGCTACGTCTGCTCTGTTGGTATCAGGCCACCTTCAAGTTCTGGGCTCTTCTCCCAATACAATGCCAGCTTACCTAATCAGTAGGCCAAAACTGGTTGTGTCTTAGGTAGTTTCTACATGACAGCTTTATTTTGACAAACTGATGTTTCACAAATAAAACGCTGTTACAAGATGGTGGAATATAGAGTAGATTTACATTTGCAGAAAGGTAGATACCAAAGCATGTACATCTGCTGTGTCATTGTTGTTGGTTGTTCACTATTTTCTCTGATGCTTTCAGTCACTCTCCTTCCAATTATTGGCCTGAATATAAACACATTTTTCAATTCCAATGGGTTATAGAGTTTCACAAAGACCAGCAACTCAAAATTCTTGTAGTGTACTCACTTGAAAATGTTAAGATATCATTGTCCAACTGGAAATTATTTGGATTTATTCCTTGCCATGTATGGTTTTATCATGTTTGTTTATTTTATAGCCAAGCATTTGATTTAAAAAATTCAGTCTTTCCATATAGAAGAAGCTACCTATGTATTTATTTTCATCCTTCTCTACCCCTGGAAGCTAGTAAAGAGAAGATATGTATTACACAGTCAATAGGAAGGGTATCCAACCAGCTGCTCAGCAGAAAATTTCCTAACACAAAAATTTATTTAAATAAAATTCTGATGCAATTTTAATTTAGCAATTGTGATTTTGTTCAGACACATTGTGGTATATCACATGTCATTTGTTAGAAGCAGTTTGGAACTTTAAGAGCAAAACACTACACATGCTACTTTTGGCCTCAGCTGCAAAAGCTTTGTATATAATTCTCCTACATGCTTGTATTCTGCATGACTGGATTAATGAATACAGGAATAATAGGCCTCCAAGGTGATTTACATGCATTGATTAAATGTCAGCATTGAAATGCAGTAGGTTCTATTGCTACAGACGCTGAGAACAAAGACAGGGAGATTGTAACCATTGGTTAAGCAAGTTACTTATCAATTCTTTTTAGCACATAATTACATTTTACTTTTTTACCAAAAGGCTACTCAAATAATAAAACATTTGGAAAGCTGTACATAAAGTTATTTAATTTTGCACTTGCAAGACACATTATTAGTTCTTTTACTGTATGCTAATGTGTACAGTGCAGTAAAGTTGAGGAAAACACTAACTTTTGCAACGTAAGAGATAATTCAAAATGTTCATGGGATAGTAAATGAGTGATATTAGGGGAAATAAAATTAAAACCGTGCCTTGGTATAACTTAATAGAGAGACCGTAAGAGTGGATTAGATATTTACCTGTCCAAAATATTTGAAAAATGTAAATATGGCATGAAGAGATATTGTTCAACTAAATATCAATGAAAAAGTTAATTTTCTGTCATTACCAGTATGCATAAAATATCCCTCCTAACTACCACGACAAAGCATCTAATAGCAAAATCTCCCAGGAAACTAAATAACCCATGAGGGACAAAACTCCCTTCACAACAAATAAAAAAATTATCAGTGACCCAAAATGTCAAAACTACTGCATGCTTCAGTACGGTGCTGCCTCCAAGTTTCATCCCCAACCTATGCACAATGCATCATATGTCGTATTATCCACATGTTATGTGTTAAATACAGGTTAAGTAGGTCTGCACTATTACAGTCAGAGAAACCCTGCTTGACTAGTGATAGCAACTAATATTATGGGATGCTATTGTGTTCATCTGAATCATTTTTGCAAATTCAAAGTGATGATTGATTCAAGTATATCTGAAAGGATAAAGCTTTAGAATTTATATATATATATACACACACTATTTATATTTTTCCCTAATCAGTACAATTTAGCATGTTATGAGTCAGCAAGATATTTTGCCCATCTTTCCACCCTGACTAAATCAGAGATTTAGAAACATTAATAGATTCTTCCTGTTACTACAACTACTTATTTTGATCAAAGACCAAAAGAAGATATGTCACATCACAAGTAATAATAATAAAAAATACTGAATAGCTAAGACATTTAGGGAATTGAGCTAGATAAGTAACAGGTATAGAAGGGGTCTCACATCAGATTTCTCTGAACCAGCAGAGAAACGGGTGGTAAAAATCTAAGTGTGCTTGTAGGCAGGAAAAATAACATATTTACACTGAAAAGATTAATTCAAATGGGATTTAAGATTGAGACAGGAGATGCACACATTTTAAAAAGCGAATGTACACAAAACACCATTAAAAAGACAAACAAAAAATAAACTTAAGGCCGTACTGTTAAGAATTTGGGTACTGTAAAAGATTTGCTCTCCAGCTTGATAGCTGATGAATAAGGCTCTTCAACATTTTATTGTGTGGATGTATATATATATACAACTACACGTTGTATGTGGGGGTTGAAGAACATTCTCATGTATCAGTATTAGACAAGTTATTCCTGACTGACTTCAGAAATCATTCTGTCCCATGTTCTTTTCCAGCCTCTGATATTTCTGAATGATTTTTTTGTTGTATACTATGGCGATGAATGCAAATAAAACAATAGGATAGTTGCATCTCCTGTAATGTCTGGTCTTTACCTCCTTCAGTGTCAGGATGGGGTCATGATCTCCAGTTATGAGAGACTACTTGATGGAGAAGTAAACATTACCAAATCAGACATTTACTTTTAGTGTTGTCCTGGTTTCAGCTGGAATAGAGTTAATTTTTTTCACTGTAGCTAGTATGGGACTATGTTTTGGATTTATGCTGAAAACAGTGTTGATAATGCAGAGATGTTTTATTTGTTGCTAAGTAGTGCTTACACTAGTCAAGGACTTTTTCAGCTCCCCATGCTCTACCAGGTGCACAAGGAGCTGGGAGGGGACACGGCTAGGACAGCTGACCCCAACTGACCAAAGCGATATCCGATACCATATGACGTCATGCTCAGCATATAAAGCTGGGGGAAGAAGAAGGAAGGGGGGAATGTTTGGAGTGACGGCATTTGTCTTCCCAAGTAAACATTACACATGATGGAGCCCTGCTTTCCTGGGGATGGCTGAACACCTGCCTGCCGATGGGCAGTAGTGAATGGATTCCTTGTTTGGCTTTGATTGCATGCACGGCTTTTGCTTTACCTATTAAACTTTTATCTCAACCCATGAGTTTCCTCACTTTTACTCTCTGATTCTCTTCCCCATCCCACCAGGGGGAAGTGAGCGAGCAGCTGCATGGTGCTTGGTTGCTGACTGGGGTTAAACCATGACAGTCATAAAAATTATTTGGGGGGATGAAGGAAAAAGACAGATGGCTTATAAAGACATCAAATAGTTAATTTTTCATTGTTTGGAAAAGAAAGAAGCTCCCTGAGGCTTATGCTGCATCTTGGTATTTATTGAACTTTAAGCTACAACCAACAGGCTGGTTAATAACAATTCATGCAGCTGTCAATCTTTTTGACCAATGTCATCAATATTTCACGCTGCCAAATAACAACAATTAAGTACCAGGACTGGAAGAAGCACTCAGGGCAAAAGTGTTTCTAACAGTATAATGAAATCGACAGTGTAGGACAGACATTTCCAATGGGCATTCAGAGAAAGGCTTTCCTGTAATTTTCTTCTCAAAACAGTGTGAATCAGTGTTCATTACACATTCAAAGCATTGACACACTGGCCAAATTTCATAATCTTAACCCATAAAATTCAGATAAGTGTATATTTTGGAATGCACATCAGTAAAGGTAAACTAGAATTTTAACCTGAAAGCAATGCATAGATTTTATAAAGAGCAAAATTTTTCAAATGTTAATTGAGCATTTACATATTGGTAAATGTTTACACTCAGCAATAGCT
This sequence comes from Morus bassanus, assembly GCA_031468815.1. Taxonomy (NCBI): domain Eukaryota; kingdom Metazoa; phylum Chordata; class Aves; order Suliformes; family Sulidae; genus Morus; species Morus bassanus. The sequence continues at coordinate 13,227,087 of CM062567.1, read as the reverse complement.
GAGACACCTGCCCTCTAGCCCAAATTTGTAAAACCAACAAATTCTATAAACTTTTTCAAAAACTTCATTTAAATGTTCATATTTCACTTTAAACAGACCATACCAACAGTTCTGCTTCCAATCATAAATATAATCATAGGCATAAAAACTTTTTAATGCTAACCAGCAATGTCTGAAAAAAAAGTATAAAAGGGAAAAAAGGAGCTATGCTCCTCCCATATTAAATGACAGCATTTTTTATATAAAGATTTTATTTTAATCCAGTTACATAAAAATATTTAGTTAAGTGTTTTTAAAAGAATACTTTTAAAGGATGTTCACGTGTATGTATATTCTAACTCTAGGTAGATAAGACTATACAAGTCTACTATGAAGGTTTTCAGACTGTGTCAATTTACTTCTTTCTCCAAGCTCACTCTTCACATGCCTTAAGTGTCTCTTATGTCCAGCACACATTTCTGTATTCCTCCTGAGCTGTAACTTGAAGTTACAAAAATGACCAGTTAAGATTGAAATAGTAGCTCTAATATCTATTTTGGTATTTGTTGCTCTTGCAGAGAGCTCCAGCACAGCTTTTTAGCTCAGATGCTTTTTATGTGATGCCATTGAAGAAAAATGAATAAAGACCCCAAGTAAATGTCAAAGTCCATACCAGTAGACAACTTAAACAAATTCACAGTAGTGCAAACAACTTTGCAACTTCACTGTGCTTTTAAAAGTGTAATATAAATCCCTGTGTCATACAAGCTTAGAGTATATTCGGCAATAGTTTTCTTACATCACCCAAGAACTCCTAATCTTTTGGCCTGTCTGAAAAAACAGAAGCTTTAACAAAAAATGGGTTAATTAAAACATAGGAGAATATACATATATTACTAAACCAAAAAGAACAACAAACAAAAAAACAAACGGAAGAATGATTAAGAACTGCACAAGTACCTGGGAATACCATGTAATGAAAATAAGTGAAAATTAAGAGGGACATTTCAAAGATGCAGGCTTGCATGACCACTAGTCTTTAAATTGAAAAGATGTAAGCATCACAGTATTTTAGATGAATTTTAAAATAGGTTAAAGATTTATGTTACTTACAAATGAAAGTCACTACAAACCTGAAGAGACTTTGTGAATCCCAGTTAGAAAAACTGTAACTGAGACAGGGGGAATAAGTATCTGTCCTATAGGGATCACTTTGGTAATATTTGTACTGTAGCAGTAGTAATAATATTTGTAATTACAATGGTTATATTCATTGCGCTTAACTATTGAGGGTGTTTACAAACATGTAAAATAAGTCAGAGTTGTAAATGGAAAGCTAACAGTAGGAGATATGAAAGTGAATTTACAAGCTTTCCAGTAAGGATTGGGGGTCCAATGTTTTACATATTACTGATGTTAAGTTTAACTCTTAAGTTTGTTACTCTGTTTTATTATTTTTTAGTTTCTACTAGTGTGGAAGAAAACACAAAATTACTAAGAAATAAAGATTACCTACATAAGAAAGACCTTCCAAAGAATTTTTACTGCAGTAATAGTCATATAAGTGATGTTCTTTTCCTAAATGTATACAAAGATCTCATCTGAGACCTGGGATGTACTCCTTAGTCTAACAGTACAAACACAGGCAAGATATCTGTAAGTGTCAGGAGAGAGAGAAACCAACCACAACAGTCTGGCTTGAACTGCTTGGTTTAAAGTAATGGGTCATCTTTGCAATGGCAAGAATTCCTTATTCCCCAAGAGCAATACTTTATTCCTATTTCTCTTGCTGCCAGTCTGTACTTGATCCATTAAACCTGTTGATGTTTACTCTCCATGGTTACTAATCTTCTTTGCTCCTCCTACATATGTGTCTTGCTGACTTAAATACCTGGCTGCTCAGCCCTTAACCTCCTATTAAAACTCTGTGGAAGTTTTCAGCAATAGGACTGAAATTCATTATTTGGTTGGTTTTTTCCACATTTTTTATTTCATTCAACATGCAGAATGGGAAATTCTGAAATATTCAGTTTTTTGAAAGGGTCAGTACAAAGTCACACAAGAAAAAAGTTTTTTTTCTCCTAGTTTTATTTTTTGTGGCCGAATAATGCCCTGTGAACCTGATCTTTCTTGAGAACAGAGCTTACATACTCTCTCATACTTCCATATATACAGAGGTATAATATGCAGAGGTCTGTAATTCCCACCAACCATTCTTGTAGTTTCAGAAAGACCTGAAACAAAGTGGGATTTTTGTTAATGGGGAAGGGAGGTGAAAGCTTTTTCTTCTTGTGGCAAATTCCTCTAACTTGTGCTTTCGTGCTGAAATTTTCAATGCATAGTAAATCTGCAGGAATGACGGTTTCAAGTCTTTGGGCAAAGAGGAAAAACAGCAAATAATTATATGAAGTAAGAATTATCCCACTTCTGCATCTCTCCTACCTACAATTAAATCCCATTATTAAAATTTAACCCTGGCCCACAGCTCAGCCCCAGACAGCCGCTCGCTCGCTCTTTGGAGAGAGAGTCAGAAAAGTAAAAGTGAGAAAACTCAAGGGCTGAGATAAAGACAGTTTAACTGGTAAATCAAAAGCTGCACACAAGCAGAACAAAACAAGGAATTAATTCACTATTTCCATTGGCTGCCAGGTGTTTATCCATTTCCAGGAAATCAGGGCTCCGTCATGCATAACGGTGACTAGAGAAGACAAACACCCTAACTCCAAACATCCCCCCTTGCTCCTTCTTCTCCCATCTTTTATTGCCGAGCACAGCGTTATATGGTATGGAATCTCCCTTTGGTCAGTTGGGGTCAGCTGTCCCAGCTGTGCCCCCTCCCAACCTCCCAAACTTCTTGTGCACCCCCAGCCTCCTCGCTGTTGGGGCAGCATGAGAAACAGAGAAGGCCTTGACACTGTGTAAGCACTGCTCAGCAATAGCTAAAACACCCCTGTGTTATCAACACTGTTTTGGTCAGAAGTCAAAAACAGTACCATACAAGCTGCTATGAAGAAAATTAACTCTATCCCAGCCAAAACCAGTACAGCATAGAAATATTTACTGGTTATGACAGTGTTAGACCTGGCTGTTGAAAAAGTTTCTCTCCTCTGCCATCTTTCAAATTTGAACTACAGAAAGAGGAGGTGACATTATTTCCCAGCTGTCTTTGTGTTACTGTATGTGAATGATGCAACACTTCAAACATTGTGTTAAGGATCCAGTTAATAAATACCTGCTAGCTGACTTTGTCTCCTAGGAAAGTAAAAAATAAAAAAAGGTATTACGTGCCCCAGGGTGACCCTTGAGAGTGAATCTCTGTGTTCATGTTGAAATGTGTTAGGAAAATCCAATGTAGCCAATGACAGATATGTTACAAATTTATAACACTGGATGTTGTAGCTTTTATTGGACAAGCAAATAGAGAAAGAACATGAATACATGTGGTAGTTTAGCATGCAATCTAGGCTACAAGGCAAAGCTTTTTCGTAAATAACCCTATGAATATTTTATCAAGTGTGCTATTTGTATTTCCTCTTTGTCTACATGAAATACCAGCATTTCAGGATCTCTTTTGGACTACCTTGCATCAAGAAAAGGCACATTGCATGGCACATTAAACTGAACTGTTTGTGCATTGGGTCAGCAAAATATATGATTTCCTCTCTCAAGCTGTAGTTTAAAATCTAAAACTTACGAACCAGCACTCCATAGAACACGTTGCTTACTAAATATTCTGTTATTGGTTGCAGGGCAGAATAAGTCTTCTCTATATGTGCAGAACCTGTTAGAAGATTAAAGGCAATTTGTCTGCCTACACAGACCTTCAATTCAATAGAAATTACATCTTATCTTACTGTGGAGGAGCCGGAGCTAGAGGAAGGGAAACCCAACAAATCAGTTTTCTGATACAGTAGAATAGAATGAGCTCAGCACCTGCAGATAATATATTTCAAATATATATTCTTACTATATTTTAGGTTTGAAAAGGTTTGAAAAGCATTAGGTTTGAAAAGCCTTCATTAAGAAATGAGCAGGTTCTAAACAACACATATCTTTGCAAACAGAAAATCTGAAAAAAAACCAAAACCACTGGTTTATAATTATAAAAAGGAATTGAGAGTTTTCATCTTTGTTGCATTTTCACCTAATGATCTCCTGGTGTTTTATGAAAGCAATCTGGAAAAGATTATTTCCTTGCTGCATGTAAAGGCTGGTTGCTTGGATTCATTCAAATTTATAAATTACACCAATAACAAAGCAATCTATAAAAGCTAAGAAGACAATTTCTGGAAGAATAAGGGAAAAGAAAAAAATTTAGGATTTCCCCAATACGGGCAATCCAGTGTAGGATATTTTAGGGAAACATAGGTTTTTAGCCCCTTTGCATTTTATCTGATTCTCCCAAACTCTTTTCTGATCAGTAGGCAATCCTGTTCTCCTTAAGAAGTTTAGAAGACAGACACTAGTCATTAAGATTTTCAAGGGCTCAGCTATTCTGTAATTAAGATGTGAAGTTGCCATCACTGAAATGATACCACCTTCACTAGGAGCTTGATTATGTAAGGAATGATCTAATTTTGTTCAAGTGTCAATTTTTTATTTTGTATTTTTTCCATTTGTTTGTGGAAACATTAGGAATTCTTTAACTGACTGATCTTAGTTCTCTTCATTTCACAGCCATGTCAGGCCCCATCTCAGCAGTGCAGAAAAAGTGAGCAAAGACGTTCTTATAATTAAAAATAAAGATAGAGACTCTTTCTGGAGTGTGTAATCTGCAGATTAATAGCCCCAGTTTACAGGAACAGTGAGACTGGCAGACTGTACAGCATACTGCACAGTACAATACAATATCTCTAATTAAGAAAACAACTGAAGGGTACAAGGTCGAGTGCAGAACAACCTTTTGTCTCTTCCCGGTCATGAGGCTTAAGATGAGTCAGCTCTGAGCCATAAGATCCACTCTGTCCTCTGCTAGGTTCATGTGGTTAAGGAGGATCCTATGGTTAAGGAGGGTCCTGATTTCTCTGAAATCAGTGATTAATGTCCCATCAGTATCAGCATGCCTGAGATTTCATTTGTGCATTATGAGCTGGTCTCTGGGTCTGTATGATACAGTCAGGAAGGAGAAATTCTCTGCCTTCTCAGAGTGTTTAACTCACCTGGAGCGAGGCGATAATATGCATTAGATTATTTTACCTTCTTGGAAGGCACTGGCAATGTGCAACTACTGAAGGATATGCTAATGCTTTTTGCAGGTGTGGGACAGCCAAGTTCTGATTTCCCTGAGAGACCCTGAGCAGTCTGGCATGCCAATATATTAAGAACGAGTGGTGAGCTGATTTTCTTCACCAGGAAGTTATGGAGTGCTCTCACAGGTTTTGGAAGAAAATACCTTTGCATTTTTAGGTTCCACTTTCAAGTAGAAAATTGGAGGTGGATGTGTAAAGCTTAAAAGAAAGTTCTGAAAAGGTCTGGAAATATGGTTGGAAACTTGGGTCATTTATAATGTTGGGAAAGACACATGAGATGTTGATGGAGCAGTTTCTTCGAATATATTTGACTTCCAGGACTGGATTTCATGGAGTAGAATCTGAGTCACTAATCTGTTGTGGTTCAGTATTCCTAGAGAAAAGCTCTGTTAGTCATTCATCTGTTGAATGAAGGATTTTTACAGCATAGTGAGGATGCATCCTCTTCTGATCAAGAAGCTTCCTGCATGGATAAATATATATTTACCAATTCTGTTTAGACATAATGAAGATCTCAAATTGTTCTGAATAGTTGTTATTTTGACAAAATTGTTGAATGGCATAGATGTATTTCCTGTGCTCAGTTTTTTAGGCCTATTGGGCACACCTAACTTTCAGGTAACAGATTCACAAAAAAGGAGTCTTCAACATTTAGGTTAACACAGTTTCCTTGCATCTTCTCTCTTCACATGTTTTTGTACTATTTTCTCCCACACCTTCCTGTTCCTTTGTCTGAGCTACAGCCTGGATCTGGACAGCCTGTTAGAAATGAAGAATGGTCTGAGACCTTGATAATATGTAGAAATATTTTTTACAGGAGTTATTTCTTATTCATTTAATGTAAGCAATATCTTTCTCTGCCCACGTACCTAACAAATGTAAAGCAAAATGGTTCTTTTCCTAGAAAGGACATTATCATAATAAACCAGTTCTTGCTAATTTATGTTTTTACAAAGGCATCTCTTCTGGATGACCCTTTGGCTGCTGAATATTACAGTTAAGTTGGTACATGCTGTTAAAAATATTGCTCTATTTTGCCTTTAGCAATCATGCTGCAAAATATTGCTCAGCATGAAAATGAAATGATAAGGATAAGGCAGTTAATAATTGCAAGATATGCTACTGTATATCCTGTTATTAAAATGAGTAACACGAGAGGATTTGGAATACATATCCTTAATTATTTTTGTCTCTCTATTGAGGAAATAGAGAACCTGTGTCAAAAAAAACCCCACCAAAACCACAAAATCAGTTTTTATTTTACTGGATTAAAACATTTTTTTTTTTTCTGCTTTGGGGCTTTTTTCCTGCACTAAGGTTCTGTAATTCCAATTGATTTTTCAAAGTATTTTTATCAATTATTTAGACACAATTAACATATGCCACTGCAAATATTGAGAGGGTTAATGCTATCACTACTGGATTTTTCATATATGCCCCCTGAAAAATGGCTTTTCCTAGACATTAAATCTTCATTAATTGTATTCAAAACCTGACATCAACACTGTTGTCTTCCCATGTCACAGCTTCTGCCCCTGTGATATCTAGAGATAATGGTGAATAAAATAAACAAACCAGACAAAAAAAAAAATAAAATCCTTTAGAAAATAAGTACTTGATCTTAAGAATAAGGTCATTGCATCCACTCATTTACCACAGGTAACCCTGTCCAGTGGCTCAGATAGAATTAGTCGATTTACGAAGTGTGTAAGAACAAAATTAAAAGGTCCTTCTGCATTCCCCCAACTAATTATCAAATGTGATCACATAAAAAAAAAATCTATGCAAAATTTACCATGTTGTTGCCTAAGAAATAGTAGCTTTGCCTACTGAATGCATATTGGAAGGCTATTCCAGAAACTTATTCTTATAACTCCTCTTTTAATTATTTTAAAAGTAAAAATGGATATAAACTATCTGTAAATGTATTTAGGCACAGACTGAAAGAACTTTCACAGGTATTGTTTGAAGGGAAAAAAATAAAGCTTTGTATAGCTCTCTGTCTTCTAAATTGATGTGCTGTATTTCATCAAAACAGCGTACATATTTGATTATAAACCTTCTTGGGACCCCAAATGGTATGTGTAAGAAAAAGCCCAGATTCAAGAAAATAAGATGGCTGAAGTGATTCTGTTATAACCTTCTTCAGCCAAAATAACCATTTTGTCAAAGTCAAACCTTCTAGAAAGTAGAACTTTTATTCTTCCAGAAGGCTGTCTGTCTCCTTCTTTGGACCAGAAACTTTTTGTCAAACTTTGCTTTTAAAGCATGGTTATTGCTGCTAAATCACTGAGATTGTATAAAATGGTTGAGGTCCTACCAGTTTGCCTGACTTTTCAGGTACAGATGAAATGCATAAAGACTTCCTCTGGTAGCTCCAGTGACTCTGTGATCTCTGCCCTATGGGCTGTCATGAGCAACTTGGAAAGAATTGTGTATTGTCCTGCTCTGATTTCATGTTCTGATGGCATCCAAACTTTAAATATCATAAAGTTTCAAGTAACAGAAACATCAGAGACATTTTTCAACATGAAAAAACTTGAATTAATTAGTGTTCTGGTTTCGGCTGGGAAAGAGTTAATTTTCTTCCCAGTAGCTGGTACAGTGCTGTGTTTTGGATTTAGCATGAGAATAATGTGATAATACATTGATGTTTTAGTTGTTGCTAAGCAGTGTTTATACTAAGTCAAGGATTTTCAGCTTCCCTTTCTTTGCCAGCGAGGAGGTGCAAAGAAGCTGGGAGGGAGTATAGCCAGGACAGCTGACCCAAAATGGCCAAAGGGATATTCCATATCATATGACACTGTGTTCAGTATATAAACTGGGGGGAGTTGGCTGGGGGGCAGTGACTGCTGCTCGGGAACTGGCTGGGCATTTGTCAGCAGGTGGTGAGCGGTTGCATCACTTGTTTTTCATGAGTTTTGTTCCTCTCTCTCTTTTCCTTTTCATTACTATTATTATTATTATTATAGTATTATAGTATTAAACTGTTCCTATCTCAACCCACAAGTTTTCTCACTTTTACTCTTCCAATTCTCTCCCCCCTCCAATGGTGGGGAGTGAACAAGTGGCTGTGTGGTGCTTAGTTACCAGCTGGGGTTAACCCATGACAATTAGGGAAAAAAATATAAATCCTTGCCCTTACAGAAAAATAGATCCCTTTCTCTGAAGGCTCTACCAAACAGTAATAGGACATTGCAACTTTATGTGCTGTAAATACAGTTTCAGCTTATATAACTCTCTTTGCCATCTATTATCTCCTAGCAGACATCAACAGCAGGGCCTATTACTTAATTATGTTATCAAATTTTAGTAGCTAATTTCTTTAGCTTACAACATAGGTTGTATAGCAATATATTTCTTTTATTACTAGTGAAAGAAAAACCTGCAGTAGTGGCCAAACCTTTTCAGCAAACACCTTTTAATTTACTTTAAACTGATTTAGCATCTAGGATAAAAGTGTAATTCAAGGTGTAAGATTTTTTTTCTCCACAGGAAACAGTAAATAATTACCCAGTAAATCCAGAATATTAAAAAAATATTGCTGGAAGGGACTTCAAAAGGCCATTTTTCTACATCTTCGCCCTCGGGCAGGATGTCTGTTATAGCCAACAGATGTTTACATAATCCAGTCTTAAAAACTCCAGTTCTGGAGATTCCAAAATCCCTAAATAGGAGATGATAAATTAGAGAAAATTTTCTCCAATATGTAACATCAGACACCTTTCTTGCAATGTATGACCTCTGCAACATGTAAGTGTTCATAATTTCTCTCAGGCCCATTTCTCATATTTTTCAATGGTTTCTAACTTTGCTAGGAGAAAGAATCAACCATCATCAGGTCCACGTTGATAAAGAAGTGGGTAAATTTTTACAAGTATTTGAGGTTGTTTCAAAGTCCAGTATAAGGCTAGGAACAAAAGAAAGTGTTAAAGAAATAAAAAGCAATCAGAAGTTCTTTCCTCCAGATGCTTCTACATTGGATAGTGGGCGGATGATAATAAATCACAAAATGAGTAAGTACTTACCTCCCTTTTTCCAAATTTGTCTTTACAGTTTACAATCCAGCCACAACTCAAAGTTATTGCTTTAGTTTCCAGAACTGCAGGGGGGTGGGGGTGGGGGGTGGTTCAGTAAGAGGAATTATTTAAATATCTTAAGTATTTTGGAATAAAATTATTTCTGGTGGCAAACTTCTATATTGTAAGTAACCTAGCAAAATATCACTATTTTTTTAAGAAATCTTAGCAAATTGATCTGGAATGGATCTGGGAAAGTTAATTCATTCTCCCTGTTGAAGGGGGATCAGCTGTTCCTGTGTAATTTCTGACAGACATACCCACTTCATTTTAGAAAGGTCCCACGTTAGAGCCCACAGCCTCCCTGAGTAGGCTGCTCCCATGCAGAGGTTTGGGAGTTTGTTCTGATGTCTAACCCAAATCCCCTTTTCTGCAGTTTAAGCCAACTTCAATGTGGTGAGATGATATTCTTGCCATTAGAATGAAATAAGTGTGTCTTTTGTGTTGGGAAATCCCTCAGGCTTGTGCTATAAGAGGGTTAAAGAGAGTACAGACTCTTTTTAGTTGCTCATATAAAAAATCAAGGGCTTTGCTGTTCATTAACAAAGAATTACACTTATTTTAATGAAGTCTGATAATCTATAGTATACTTTTACTCTCCTTCACTTAAAGCCATGCAAAAATATGCAAGGTTTTCTTTGTGGATGAGTAAATTAATTAGTTTTCTGATCAACATTCTATAGTTGCCAGCTATGGTTCTTGCAAAAAACAGAAATGGATTCATTATAATAAACAGAAGTGCATTTTTTAAACTAATTCTTAGTAATAACAGTGGGTGTATTTTGCCGATATAACTCAGTCTTTACCAATATCTTTATGTGCGCATGCAAAAACTTCCACTTTCTGCAGCAGGCAGTTGCTCTTTGGGTCTTTCTGGAATGAATGCACCTTTATATTCAGGGAGGGAGAGTGTTATAACAAATTACAGAAAAGTTGTTGGAACCCTGCCTACTCATGCAAGCATTGCATCAAGTAGTCCAACCCCAACCAGTCTGTTGGTAACAGCCACCAAGTTTGCATCTGTGTCTTGGACAGAGCACAGTCCCATGCTATATGGTTGCTCCTTTTTTTTAAGCAAGAGGAGGGAGCAAGGAGGGTGGTTGCTGGATTCTTGGGTCCAAATCACCCACTAAGTATGTCCTTGGGGATCATACCCCCACCTTTGGCACACAAGTAAAGTCACTGGAGTTTGAGGGTGAATCTAAACAATTTCTACAGTTTTTCTGAAAGGAGGAAACATACCTCTTACCATGAGGGGGTAACACCTTCCTCCCAGAAGAAGGAATTTGAAAAGGAATTGGTCTCAACAGGAGGTTTTGGGGAACAATGTTTCAAGACCACTCAAGGAACAAAACATCTCATTTAGTGAAGGGTGTTAGACAAAAATGCAATTGAATCTTAAGAAAAATAAAATGGCAGATCTTCTTTTACACTTCTTTATAACAGAAACAGTCGATGAAATTCTCAAATCAGAAGAGGATCACAGTGTCCTGCTGAGTGACAGAAGTAACATCCTCCCCAGGGAGTTCAGGCCCAGAGTTTTCAGCCTGGCCCATGATCTGACCACAGCGTCATTGTTGTGCAGATAGCAGGTGTGTGTGAGGAATCCACTTAGTAAAACTGAGGAGATTCTTTAACTAACTGCAATAAAAGCCCATATTTTAAGTTACTCCTTTATGTACTCCTTTACCAAGCTTGGGTACTTCCACACTGGAACAGGTGCACCTCGAAGTGACTGTGGCTGTGGATAAGTCTACACCACAGCAGGTATAGCCCTGGAGAGAATGTGGTGCATAGATAAGGCTCCACTTGGAGCAGATATGCCCCTAAGGGACTGCAGTCTGTGGATAAATCCAAGCTGGAGCAGGGGCAAGGGGAGGAGTTCACTGCAATGTTAAACACTGTGGGGGACCTGAGCATGATGTAAATGGTATAGAATAAGGAGTGGATACTGTCCTGATTTTGGCTGGGATAGAGTTAATTTTCTTCACTGTAGCTGGTATAGTGTGTTTTGGATTTGGTATGAGAATAATGTTGATGGCACACTGATGTTTTAGTTGTTGCTAAAGTAGGTGCTAAGCGTTGCTAAGTAGTGCTTATACTAGTCAAGGACTTTTCCAGTTTCCCGTGCTCTGCTGGGGGCACAAGAGGCTGGGAGGGGACGGGGCACAGCCAAGAGAGCTGATCCAAACTGACCAAAGGAATATTCCGTACCATATGACGTCATGCTCAGCATATAAAGCTGGGGGAAGAAGAAGGAAGGGGGGACGTTTGGAGTGATGGCGTTTGTCTTCCCAAGTAACCGTTACGCGTGATGGAGCCCTGCTGTCCTGGAGATGGCTGAACACCTGCCTGCCCATGGGAAGGAGTGAGTGAATTCCTTGCTTGGCTTTGCTTGCATGCATGGCTTTTGCTTTACTTATTAAACTGTCTTTATCTCAACCCATAAGTTTTCTCACTTTTCTTCTTCCGATTCCCACCCCCATCCCACCGGGGGGGGGGGGGGGGGTGGGGAAGGAGTGAGCAGCTGTGTGGTGCTTAGTTGCCTGCTGAGGTTAAACCAAAACTACTTTGTGTCAAGCCACCAAGGAGTCACCAAAAATGAACAAAATCTAGGACACAACCCCCATCTAGTACTATCTAAGTAGGAAGCAGGGATTTGCGTTCTCCCCTTACACCATGCTGTCCTTAAAATTTTTTGTCTGTCTTTTTATTGTGGAAGCATTTGCTCTCCGTTAAGGAAGAACCCGGCTATACACTCTTTGGTGACTACAGCAACTCCAGCTCCAGTCCTTTAGAAATGAGATTTCCTGGCTATTGATGACTCATAAAATAGGACCTCTTTGGGGTTAATGACAAATAATTCAACATATTCAGAAACACATGAGATAGAAACAATTAGTGTCATTTTCTCAAACCTTCTTCTACCTATCTCAGTGCTCCACTTTACACAAAATATGCTGTCAAGTATCAGTCTGTTCAGTAGCAGTGTCCAGGTTATTTGCCAGTGAAAAAATTAACAATATCATGCAGCAGGGACCATAATAAACATAATAATTTATTCCAGTGATTCTTCAGAGCCCTTTTAAGGGACAAACAAAAAGGTTAGGGGGTGTAAATCAAAATTTGGTTGTCACTTCCTTATCCTACATTTTCCTGCTTTATGAGTTAGATAAACTGTAGGCTCATCTAGCAGTGGCTGCAGCAGGATGGGTGATGAGCGCTGCAGTGTATTGACAGAGCCCAGGAAGAAAACACACATGCTACTCTGAGCAAAACCAAGGGGAGAGCAATAGGGGTTCCTCTTAAGCCCTACAGTTTGTCAACAAAAAATGTCTGTATGGCAAAGGGATTTCTGCTGACAATTTATGATGGAGTGCCTTTATAGTCCCATTATTATGCCCTTATGGTTATCCATTATTATGGGTATCACCAGATCAGGATATGTGAGTGCTTCCCAACCCACTTCATGGCAATGAAGTTATCCCAAATCTCTTCTCTGGGCAGTTCAAGCCAGAATGATTGAGTCTGCAGTCTGAGAGCATGACGTGCTCTGAAGATCAGCAATAGCAGCTAGTTAACTTCTTAAATTATTCCACCTAGATCCACAAGAGATGATCTAGCTCTACTTTCACTGTTAATCTTGCAGTGCAGGACTAGAAATTGGTGTCCAGAGTAAACCAGGCAGTTTGCTTTCCATCTTTCTCAGCAGGCTTTTTTACAGTAGGATTGACATGTTTCTTTTATTGTTCTAGGGCCTCAATCTACTCAATAAGATTTCAGAGTTTTAAAGTTCCAGAACATTTCCGTGAAAGGTTAACTATCCTCTTCTCCTTCCCAAATATTATATATGATTTATTAATTTAATTAAAGTAAGTAACAGTTGCTTTGAAAAATAATTTCAGACAAAGAACAAAAAAAAATATGCATTTTTCAAACATCATGCACTACATTATAATTCTGGATATGTTTTAACATATTTGTTTGTATTATGTCTGGATGGCTTGTTTTTATTTTCAAATGTTTTACATAGACTTTCAGTATCTGCTATGTATTGCTGATGACTTTTATTTTGGATAAGAAAAGTTTGATAATAATGTTCTGTCTAATTGTGCTGCTGTGGCATGATACCACACCATGTACTTTGTTTTTTCAAATCAGTATTTACTTTCTGTTATATTTGTATATATACCTTTTGTGGTAAATGTTAATTGGAAATGTCAGAGTTGTCTTTCTATTTAATTAGCATAATTGCACACAGAAAAGAGTGGAAATCTCTTTTAATTTAAATAATTATTAAGACTGCCCAGAATATCATTGTTTTTGGAGTTTCCTGGGTAACCTTAAACATTTTGACTGTCAACTTACAGAAAAGCTTGACATCTGAAAATTTCTGCAAAGTTACAACACTGGAGAAGGGGTGCCATTCGGCCTCTTCATTTACTGCATTTTTACCTCTTCTGCACAAAACAGATTAGAGAACCTGATTTTCAGAATTTTCTTCTTTAATTGTTTCATTTTTGTGTCTTTTTGCTGTGTGCCTTTTGGGGACTGAGAGTCTTGTTTGGGAAATGTGTTCCCTGATCCACTATGGTCACAAAGAGAAACAGTCCCCTGTGTGCTGACAGCAGAGAAGATGCTAGGTGGATGTAGCTGCTGCGCAGATTTCCAGTTCTATCAGGTAGATCTGTCAGTAGAGTTTGCTCCCATCAAAAATGCAGGATCTAAAGAAAGCAGTTGGCACTGGTATTTTCTGGCATGTGTTTTAGTCAAGCGAAGAATGGGTAAACGTGGTTTTCAGCGATGACATGTGAGGTAGACTGTGAAACTTAGCTATAGGCAGATGTATGAGACAACCCTTTCACTCTGTGACATGCATTCTGCAGATTGCCTAAATGTCCCACTTTATTTTAGGTAAGCCATTCCTATTCTGCCAAATTTCCTCACACATGACATTCAGAAATAAATTCACAGGAACGTACAAGAGGAAAGGATTATTTCAGGTACATGGAGAGGCCACAAAACCTCATTTCCCAGATAGTACTTACCTACTAGAAATTCAGATCCATGATAAAATATCCAAAACCACAGCTGAACTATCAGAAGGTTTCTGAAATTTGCACAGGCAGTTAATATGACCATGAGAACCAGAAAATAACCACACTAAAACTTCCAAAATTCTCTAAAAGGACCTTTTTCAGAGATTTTTAAATTCCTCTTTCACAAAAACACACATAATTCCCATTGACTCCAAAGAGAATAAAATCCTTACATATGTGAGGTCATTTATGAATGGGTGACTACACAGTCATAGAGAAGGTTGATGGAATGGGTTAAACCACAATAAGAACTCTGCTCTTTTTAGTGTAAAAATGTCTTCAGTTCAGGCAGTTTATTACTACATGGAGAGATATTAATAAATAGATCCATATAAAGTTTACAGGTGTTTAATTTTGAAATTTTTAAAATTAATTTCCATACTTCAAGATTTTACAGAAATTACTGGAGCACATTAAAATTGCTATCAAAGTGAATTTTTTTTTTACTCTGAGAACAAATGAATCAAATATTGTAATAGCCTTCCTTTGTAAAACATGAAAAATAAGTTTTCACTTATTTTTAATGGACAGCTCTTTTTTAGCAAATATTTGATTTTAAAAAGCACACATTTTTTCAGCAAAGTCTTGCCCTCCTTTTAGGAAAAAAAAAAAAGGGGGGGGATATAACATCAGAGAGCTTTAATGGTGCATCTCTAAGCATTTGACAAAATTAGGTCTGTTGGTTTCTGGGCCATTGAGTACTACTAAAGGCCACAGTCACAGCTCCTAGAGCAATAGGTTATAATGCTGTTCAGAGGTGTCCTTTAGCCTGATATATGAGGCAAGTCACAGTTCATCTTTCCTCTCTTTTTCCATTTGCAACTTACTAATCTTTAAAAGTGCTTTTAGATAAGCTTATGGAAGCTGATATAATTTCATTCATGCTACCATATGAACTGTAATAAAAATTATATCTCTTCAGAAAGACCTGGAAATGGTACACTCCAGTATCTTATGAACATGAGTATTACTAGACAAAATATTATAAGTGGTGCTATGAAATTTTTTGAAAACTAACCCCATGTTCAGCACTAAATAGTGTGCTCTGTAGAACAAACCTGTTAGGTGGGTTGAGTAACTGTCTTTGGTTTTTCCTAAAGCCAATGAATTACTATCTTGATCGGAAGTGAATTCTAAAATAATTGAATTTGTTTCCAGTCAAATAACATTTTGGAACTTTACTGGAAAGACACCCTATTCCTCAGTGTCAGTACTGAGATGGTTGCTGAGCTTTGTGCAAGAAGAAATACTTCCAGGAGTAATGTATGGGTGATGCAATCACTGTGGTATGGCTTTCTTTTCCTCATCATTTGTAACTCAGTGGTGCAGGTGGAGCACATTTTAAGTGAAATAGAAATGAAACACTCTTCAAAGAATGCTTGAATTTTAATGTCTCTTTTCATGGGCACCTTAAGTAATTTGTAAAAAATACTTTTATTAAAAAGTTCACACTGCACAGTCTTTTTTCCAAGATGCTATAATAATACAGGGAAATTCCCTTCAACAGAAATGAATCCGAAGAGAAGTTGATTTACAGCTCTTTCATTTGTTGCTGTAGTTGAGAAGGGCAGAGCGAATGGTTCCTACTGGTGTGATAGAGCTGGAAAAAGGAACTTAACCTTAGGCTAAAGCTGGGTTAACAAGCTCTAGGGCCTTATTTCATTTCAGCAAAATCACTTGGAATTTCTGCACTGTGGCTATATGGCTGAAGGATATGCCTTTGACCTGCAAATGGGGCTTGGGCACACGGTATGATTCAGTCCTCCCTGTGCATCTGTAATGGTTTTGTGGGCTACACAAGTCATTTCCAGAGACTTCTGGTGTGGTAGCTGTCAAGATCAGATTGCCCTTTTATGTAGCCAAATGAAACAGACTGTAGCCTTGGAAAAAAGCTCAAGCAAATGTGAAAGGTGATACAGAAACTCTCTGAACATTCAATGTGCTGCAGAATAGATTAAATCTTGAGAACTCCTGGACTAGCAGGATGAGTTTGCAGTGGTTTTTTCCCCTTTTCCACCTCAGTTACACATTTCAGACATGTTCTGTCAGTCTGCAATGTCTGGTTAAGCAGTTCACTAGCTGTTCCCCCACTCTGCTTGCTCTCAGTGATGCTGACTCCCTGTTCATCAGGTTCAGACATTATTACTGTTTCTGTATTCACAACTTCACTTTCCACTGAGCAGAAAAAAATGTTAGCGATAAAATAAAATACTATTGAAAAGGGTGTATCTGGATTGAGGGAGTTGGTCTGAAAAAAGCAGGACTCTGTCCCACGTGAGGAAGAGTGAGGCTCAGTTGAACTGGGAACAGAATTCATTTGACAGGCTAGTGGTGATGCCCTTGGCAATGGGAGTGGGCCCAATGAGAAAAAATAAACATTTGCCCTGTTTGGGAAGTAGGCAGCTGATCTTTCAACATCCAGTATAATTCTTAATTCAACATATTCAGGAAAAAATTAGTCACAAACACATAGTTAAAACTGAATAACCCAGCTTGGAAGGGACCTCGAAGTCTCTAGTCCAACCTCCTGCTCAAAGTAGGGTCATCTTTGACATTGAAAAAGAAAAGAAACAAAATGCAGCCATTAGGTAAAAAAAAAAAAAAAAAAAAAAGTTAAATTAGCACTATACCCACTTCTTTCATAAAAATCATACTCTTTTTGTAATTTGCTGCAAAGTGCCAAAATTTATTTCCTCTCAATTATCTCTCCCTGTGTAATTTTCTCTAGCTTCTTTCTTTTGGAATAATCTGAAATAACCTGCAGTGACTCCTTTCACTGAGGAAAAGGGCCTACTGTATCCACCTCTAGTTATAGCTTTCTCAAAGGATTTTCATGCATGGAACATCTCATATTCCAAGTTCAGTGTAGCAGTGGGCATCACATTTCCAATTTGCCTACTGTGCTATCCCTACAGTGGCTGTGTTGTTCTGCAAGAAGTGGTACAAGGAAGAAGTCTTCTGCACCGCCCAATGTATTTTCACTGCCCGAACCTATGATAGCCAGCATCTCAGAAGTGTGACTAGGAATTGAATAAAATGACATGGATGAAAGCATAAATAGAGGTGTGGAGCTTCAGTAAGTCCCCTGACAGTTCTGACAACTGAGATCTAAGAGGAGTGCTGGCTTTCTTAAAGGAGTCATGGGGAGCTGGACCTCACCAGAAAACAGAGAAATACAAATCACAGACTTAGTTCATCCCAGCTAAGAAGAAAATGCAGTGTAATGACTGCTTTCATCCAGAGCTTCCGTGACCATTGCCTCATTTCTGAGTAGCACTGCTCCCTCACCCACTTCCTCTCATGGTGTTGCTTTTCAGCCACACAGGATGTTTAATTTGTTTAGAGTGTTTATCCTCTCAGTGTTTCTGTAAGCACTTCCAGCAACCTTCTCAATTCTGGCAGCTGTGGTCAGCTGAGACGGAGCTCAGCTCTGGCTCTTACATGGAAGGAAGCTGTTTGCATATACTTTTCAATTACAGCCATTGAAGCCCAGAATTATGCAAGACCCTGAACATACCAGCAGTCTGAAAAGCATTAGTGGCCTCCCCCTTCTCCTAAACCATTCAGAAATTCAGTAAGCAGTGGGAAGATAGTGCAGAGACATTATGTTAGCTATGCAACACCTTGTTTTTAACTCTAATGACTAGAGAATGCTTACCAGGGTATGGTTGGAACAGAGGATGGTTGGTGTGTTAGGTGATGATAGGGCTTTCTGGATTATGACACTCATGTTGTTCAAAACACCTGTAATTTTGTTCTTGGCAGCTGTCATTTACACATGGAGCAATACAGAAGGGTAAGAGATTTCATGTTTTGCTTGGGAAGTTATGAATGCAGAGGAGGGAAGAATCAAACTCTGGTGCCAGTCATTTGATGCATGAGTGCTGATGGACCAGCCTTCATAAAGCCGATGAAAAAACACCCAAAGATCTTTATCTAGATGACCTGTAAGTACTACCAAATTACTTCAGTCAGTGACTTGATACTGCATCAATTTCTATTTCTTGGAAATAAGCATTTAACTCTTGATTATTTAATTTTCATGTCTTTGCATCAGACTGCTATTTGAGGGTGAAAAAAAGGGGTTTAATGGCACATCATATAAAAATTCATTTTATCCTTATTCTCCATTTTCTTTAGTCCATTGCTGGGCAAGCCTTTCCATCTAACCTGATGGTCTTGGTTCATAAATTCTTTCTACTAAGACTTCTGCCATTGTAGCTTACAGATGGTAGCTCCAATTACATTTTGTTTTTAAACTGGTATGTTGGACCCCTTTAAAGTTCCTTTCTTACTGTAGTTACCATTGAAGGAAAACTACTGTTAATTACAATGAGCTTATGCAACCTTTCCAGATCGGGTATTTCTCATGAACAAACACCAGCTTTTATAATCCCTTCTGCACTGGTTTGTGATGTGGAAGGTGGCTGGAGTCAGGTTGTACCTTGGCACCTTTGTAGGAGTCCAGTAAGAGATTATTTCAGGTAGCTGACTGATTACGCTGACTCTGTTTTGTGGGTTACATTTTTTTGTTTTTGTTGCTTACCTTAAATCTAACCATCAGCTTCTTCTTATTCTACAGATAAAAGAACTGCCATTTTGTCACTATAAGCTTTGAAACTTCAGTGGCTTTGACTTTACTTTAAGTCCTACTTTACAATGAAGATTTCCCAGGAGAAAAAGAAAAGGATCAGTCTCTCAGCATTAACCAAAATAGGAAGTGATATCTGTAACTAGGGTATAAGCAATTCTCTGACAATTCAGGCTAATGAAGTTTTCCCTCCGAATTGCCACAGAGGCTTTTATGACAGAAAAGAGACCAGTAGTTCCACTGCTGAAGTCCCTAAGTATAAAAATGTGCTTTCTTTAACAGTCTAAATTCAGACCTTATTTAAGTGATAAAACTGAGTAAATGATCACAAGATCTGAATGTGTCTTCATAACTTATTAACAACTAAGTGAAAATCACTTCCCAAAAGCTTTAAGATTTGGTGAATAAAACATAAGTCATGTTGCTCTCTTCTCTCTGCACACACTTTTGTATTGAGACATGAACACTGACTGCTAAGTGGAGTTCGAACAAGGGTTTGCATCTATACTGCCAAAATTGGAATACCTTCAAAGCCCAAAAGCTATGACAAGTTAGGCTAGGAGAAACACAGTTCTTTCAGTAAAATGAATTAAGATATTTGCTTTTGGGCTTATGGTCTTAGCTTCTAGATTTCATTATGAGGCACAAAAATTCTCATATAAGTGAGAATCAGGGACTTTTCGTTTTCACCAGTCTGCCCTTTAACTTGAATAAAAATATCACTGCAGGGGGAGGACAGAGAATCTGCTCTTCTTTGTTTCTAATTCCTAACTCAGCTACATCAGTATAAGTTGGCAGTTCTCTAGAAGTCTGTGGAGATAGGCCAGTTTTATAGTAGTCTGGGAGAAGAACTAGGTACTAATCTGCCTAAAGAAGCATATCAGCTGCAATAAGACTGCAGGACTTGTTACAACCGTGGAAAACTGAATATCATTAGCTTCCCCTCATTTATTTTACTGTTAGGCTTGCAGCATTTGTGTTGAAGTGGCACACATGAAAATAAAAACAGTCTGCTTCTCTTATGTCCTGTATATCTCCGTGACATTATTAGCTAAAAAATTAAGACATAGATTGCCTTGGTAAAAGGTAAGCTGCCATCCACTTATTTCTACAGAAGCAAAAAATTTCTTTTTTCCCATTTATTTCTATGAATATATTTATTGTAAAGTGAGAGGTACAGCTGGCTTATGAAAAGAGAAAATAGAAATGGCATTATGAGACACTTTTACATAGGCTTTTAAATAGCAATTATCCTAATAATTCTAATGGATATACAGAGCTCACCATCCTTTCTCTTTCTTAGGACCATGGGCTAGGTGTCATCTTTGATCTTCATTTCCTTTCATGTAAGTTTTCTAAGATTGCCACAGTTATTACCAGTACTCAGCTGATATATAGAGAACTTTTAGAAAATAGTGTTTTATATTTGTCCAGTATCTGCCAGTTTGTCTTGTCTCCATTATTTTCGTATGTAGCTCACAGGTTTTTTGACATTACCAATGAACTGCTGTTGAGTGACTGGAATTGAGACTGAAACTTTGTTTATAGCACCAAGTTTGAATGTTCTCCAGAAGGAGCACTCCGTACCATGCAGACATATATTCAATCACTAGAGAGCAAATCCTCCTTTCTTAGCAATAAGAAAAGCAAACACTAGTTGTAAAGATTGCTGTAATGAACACATCAAGAGGAATTTTGAATGCCTGGTCTAACAAAAGTGCAGTTGGTTTCTCTTCTGTTTACAACATGCCCTGTTGTATATATTGTGCAATAAGAGACTGCACTTTTCTTTCACTGAATAGTGTGATAGAACAATGTTTCACACCACAGTATTTTCCATCATGGTAATGACAAGGTCTGACAAAAGTGTGACAAATCCCACCTATGTGGCATCACCTCAAAAGCCTGGTGAAGCAGATGTTTTGCCCAGTGTTCTTTGTGGGGAATTCAGGGAGAAAGTGGCAATTATCACAAATGGGAATTTCAAATGTTAGTGAAGTGAATATGATCTGTGGAACATATTTCTAGCTTTTTCAGACTTCTGTATAATACCTACCCTATATTTATTATATATTTATACAACAGTATATAACCCATGTCTCAGTAACAGAATTTAAGATCATAGATTTTTGATCTTTATCTTCAGCTATTCCTTATTCTTAAAATTGCATTTAAACAATGAGTCTGCAGATTTTATGGAATACAATTTCTATTAAGAAGATAAGGATATTCATTTTAATTGCACAGAAATAGGGTACTGACATTCTGATTCTCTCCATACAAACATGAGTTTATAATTTGCCCTATAGAGCTCAAAAAACCACCTCCCCATCAATACTTATTGCTAATTCTCAAGATGTCCTCAGACTAATATTGCTTTTGTAGAAGACCATTTCCTGCAATCAATCACAGCACCTTTCATGAACCTGTTTTGCCATTTATTAAGCACTAAACAAATGGTCCAAGGCAAATAAATGGC
Source organism: Morus bassanus (assembly GCA_031468815.1). Classification (NCBI taxonomy): domain Eukaryota; kingdom Metazoa; phylum Chordata; class Aves; order Suliformes; family Sulidae; genus Morus; species Morus bassanus. The sequence goes on along the minus strand of CM062567.1, from coordinate 13,205,611 downwards.
TGTTTCTGAGGCCAGTACAGATAATTCAAAGCAAGATAATAGATTAGCTCTGCATCCTCTGATTGCATACATTATAATAAAGAGAATAACTCTGCGCTAAGTGATAAGGTTAGTATAAAAAATGCAGGGTTATTATGAAAAAATGCAGAAGCCAAAGGGGATAAACTTGCCTAACAGTGCTCCAAACGTGTTAGTAGTGACTATCAAGTTATGTCCTTTCACTTCCTTTAAGTAGGTTTCTCTAAAGGGCTTCAGTCACCTTCTGTCTTATTTTGTCTTTTATACATATTGCCACTGATAGAGCTTTTCCAAAGACTAAAAGAAAAGGCTGACTGACATTTCTGAAAAGCATGTAATTAGTTGTACATTAGCGAGCTTTCAGATATCAGCTGGAGCAGCACTGCTTTTTACAAGCATTCAACAGAAGCTAGTCATTGTCATGAGTTTCAGCTTCCTTTGCAGTAGTTCATCAAATGGCTATGGGTACCACACAATTATATCTGTTTTAACTGGAAGTCTGCCATATATTTGTGGTGACAGGTGGCAAGGTTCAATTTGGCAGGCTTTAAATACACACCTGTGGAGAGAAAGTTCGGGTCAGAAGCACTCACCATGCAAAGGTCATTACCTTGTTGTGTGTTTAAATTAGCTAGAGAGGAGCACTCCAGCTGTGATAAGCTCTTACTGGGTTTCCTCTCCCACAATGAGACATCCAAATGTCAGGTAATCTCTGAGAGTAAAGACACTTTTAATACCCTGGGAGAGTGATACAACGAGGATAATGACATAAGAAAAAAGAAGATATTTTCAATGGTTATTGTATACTGGTTGTATACATTACCATTGTATACTACCAATGGTAGTTGTATTTATAATCAGTTGTTTTACTCTATTTTTTTAATGTGTGACACAGCTGAACAATATGATTTTGGTCTCACTTAAATGGATATAAAGTCAGTACAACTTTTCAGAGGAGCTACTTGAATGATTTATATTGTTCTCCCCAAGAACAGAGTCAAATCAGACCAAGGAATTTCTGGTGATGCTTTCAGGTAGTATAAGTAGATTGTCTCGAGAGATGTGCAAAATGGCTCTGTGTAATTTCTGCTTTACATTTTCATGACAAACTCAAATCTCAGACCAGTTTTTCAAGAAATTTGATATGGATGATGAACCTTTGAAGTGAATTGGTCAATTTATGGGTTGGAATCAAAATAATTTGTTAAGAAGGCTGGTGACATTTGGCAGTTCAACTAAGTTCTGCTTTGGGATGTTGGAACGTGAAGCGAAATTCATGGGCTGTAAATCTGAAAGCTCAGGATGAGAAAGAAAGATTTTACGACCGAGAAAATGATCTCCTTTTTGATACATGACCTGTGGGTTTTTTTAATAAGTGAGAATCTTCCAAATTGTCCATAAAATGAGCAGTGGACAGCACATTTAATGACATAGCCAAGGGATCCATTGAATAGGAGCATATTTGCTTGGTAAAATGAGTGGCATATGCCATCATGAGGCTTAAATCCTAGTACTACCACTATAAATGTTTTCTAATTTTGCCCATAAAGCAGAATTACACAATGGTTCACAATGACCAGCAATATTTTCAAAACTGACTTAGGAAAACACTTGTTTAACACGTCCATAAATAGAACACAAAGAAAAAAAATATTTTCCTTTTTCAGATTTTTACACGTCACATCATAAAATTATTCACGGAATAAACCTGGAAGTATCATCTAAGAGATCCACTTTCCCCTAACAGGATCCTCAGCTTTCCCTGAACAATTCCTGGCAGACATTTCTCTAACATGTTCTCAGATACCCCAAGTGAGAGACCTTGCACAGCATACACACGCAATGAATCCCAGCACACATCTGTCCTTCCAGCTAGGAATTATTTCCCAATGTCTAACCTAAATCCAATCTCTCATCTACTTTACTCATACACTTGAGATCTCTCATTTGCTGTTTCTCAGAATACTGCAGCCCCAAACCATTTTAGGTGGCCTGCAATATATGCAATAAATCTTGTCACTAGGACACTGAGTGAAGGATTACTGTTCTTTATGTACCAAAATGAAAATGCAAAGCTTGACATTTATGTCTGTTTCTGCTGTTTATCTGCTGTTTCTGCATGGCTTCTAGCACTATTTCCCAGTCATGATTATCAGTTTAAAATGTGATTATGACTACAATAAGGGTCATTATGACTCCGTGCAGTCACATACCTCAGAAGATCAGGACTTCTGTTATTTCTGGCATAGAGAATACTGTTTAGAGAAAGGCATAGCAGGTATATCCTACAGAAACCTGCAGTCTTACTTACACTAATGTGATTCTATTTCAAGGTTTGTTTGTATAATTTCTGCCTGTAGCTCTTCTGTTATGTTTTTTTTGACACTTGCCTCTGAAGGTATGTGAAGTAGCAAGTGTCACCCATTATTAGCAGGAGAATCCACTGATCTACAATAACCACACGAAGGACAGAAGTTTGACAGAGTCAAACATAACATTCAGGTTAAGCTTTATTTGTTCATTTAAAGCATTATCATTTTCATAATAAATTATACTTTAAAAATGTTTAAAACTTTCAAAACCAAAAACTTTGCTTCTTCGCAGTCCTTAAAAATGAAATGGTGACATGAAAAAAATGTATATTTGTTAGTATCTACAAGCTCATCGATGAACTTCCTCACAGAGCCTAGGCCTTTTGCAGTCCTGAGTATTGTCATGAGGAAGTTCTGTGCAATGCAAAGCAAAAGCAAACAGAAAATATCTTGAGGTACTAGTTATGCTTCAACAACATTGCATGCCAGCAGACATACTCATGGTATTAAAACACTCATGTGTGCCTCAAGAGGTGCCCTGACTTTCATCAAGTATCTCATTACCACAATTATGCAGGCTTTGCCTTTCAGTAGTTAGAGTAATTCCAGGAGTTAACTTCATTAACCACTCTATTTTAGTAAATTTGTGGTTTATGTACATGTAAAATAACTTTCAGTTTGTAAATCTCGACTCATAGCTGCTAAGTAGCCTATAAACAAACAGATTCTAAGACGAGACTCTAATAACTGAGTCTAATTTGTCTTAAATCCCTGAAGTCCTGCAGTACATGTCAGATGCCTGGTAGGTGATTCACAGCTTGCTGACTAAAATGAAAAAGAACCCCTGGGTTACTGGAGCTAATAAATAACATCGCGGATTTCTGCCATTAAAGGCTGCTGAAGTGCTATAAGGTAAGAATGACAGAATCAGCTTTTTTATTCTTTAATACTGATGCACAGAGTTAATGATTTAACACTGACACCTCTCACACAAGAAGACACCTTTCATTCCTGAAGAGCCTCATGGCTGATTGATCTGATTTACTGTAGATCTGTCACTAATCAGCCCTTGGCTGAATGACACCACTATTTTAAGAATGAAAAGGACTTCAGTGCAAAAAGTGAAAATAGCTTTTTTTCTAGGTGAAAGTATGGGGAGAGGGAGAACTTGCTAAATAGTACATAGGAATAATGAGCTAAAGCCTCAATTGTTCAAAAAAAAAAAATGCTTGATAGGACCACTGAAAAAGAAAAAACTGATACCTCCCAGGGTGAACTCCAGGTATAGTGAAGTATGAGATGAAATCAGAAAGGGACCAACAGCAGCATTAGAAAAACACATTCTTCAGCCATTATTCACGGTTATTTCTTATTATAGAAAATAAATGAGCATTTTGTAAAAAGCATACAAGCCATTTGTATTTAGTACATTCTGCAAGATAAGGAATGGCAATAATTTCTAGAAATCTTTCTAATGCAAACAAATTTGCAAAAATAAATTTGTCAGACTGCCTAAATATACGCATTTTGTAATTTTTTGCAAATATGAAAAGAAATCTGATGACCCTTTATTTCTTTATTGTACAGAAGAAATCCACCCCAATTCTTTTAAGAAAGACTTTATCTTCTCATTAATTTCGGTGCTTCTGAATGTTTTCATATGAAGATGCAGATAAGAATTGTACTAGTAGCTATATCAAGGTGTTTGTAGGATTAGACTGTAGACTGCAGTCCTGCAATTTGTTTCTTCCAACTGCTATCATCTTTTCTGCCATCTCTTTTCTTACAGAAGCACTTCCATTTATTTAAACATGTTGCTAAACTCTTCTTTTACTGAGACTCAGAATAGTAGCTGCCATAGCATCTCACCTCCAGCTATCGGAGTTCTTGTATGTTTTATTGTAATATACTGTACATCACAGGAACTTTTCTGGTTGTAGAAAACAACAGTTGTACAGTAGACGTGTTCACTCTGAAAGAATCCAGGAAAACACACCTGTATCAGTATACAAATTGTCTTTCCATTGCATAGAAAAGCAAAAGCCCACCTGTTTTTTGCATGATGGTACAATTTGCTACCGCCACACCCCTGAGGAGTAGAGTTTCCATATCCTTAACATCTTAGACCATAGACTGTCATTAAGATCCATTTAGATTATAAAATAATACAACAGTGAAATGAGAACTCTTTCATGTTGAAACATCTTTGATGATAAAAATTAATAGCAAAGAGCTCACACCTTTCCATAGAAGGTAGAATTAGTCTCCAAAATCTCGACAACACCCCCTCCCACTTGGCACAGAGATGGAAACTCTGTTATTGTCATTGCTGTAATCATATTATTTATAGACTGTGTGTTTATAGATGAGGCAGCTGTGTGTGTGTAGTTGCCTATTTCAGCTGGAAGTAGAAGGCACTGGACAAAATACTGTTCAATACATCTAGCAGTCTTGGAGGGCTGACTGAACCACATGAGCCCACTGGTTCATCTGATCTTGATAAATGGAGAGCTGAAGCCTGGAGAATCCTGAAAGGGCCAGGAGGGCAATGCACACCTTTCAAATGCCACTCACTACGTGTAGGTCCCTCAGAGTGTGACTGACACAGAGCACAGGTTCTTTGCACCCTCCGTCATGGCCTTCTCTCCACAACTCTTCCTACCTCATCCACTCTGTGCACCCACCCATGAACTTCCTTGCCTCCCCTTACTCAAGGTATTGTTAACTACACCCTTTAACTTCATTCTTTACAGCACAGGGGCTCTCTGCCATAGTTTCTTACTATCTTACAGTCCCAAACTTCTCTAATCAGTCCTGTCACACCATGGGTTTGATCCTCCTTGCAAAGCACATTTCTGCCATACTTGACTGCTCCTCAGCTGCCTCTGCTCCTCTTTGCTCATTTCAAGAGCCAACAGAATAGCTGGTTGAGACCTCCTGGGCTGATTAACATAGACACTGCAAATATTCCAAGCTTAGGTACAAACTGGCATGGATGGGCCCCAGCTGAGGTCAGGGATAAACTGGTCCTCTGGAGGTATCTGCTACTGAAATGATTTCTTGTCAGCTGGAAAGACAGTCTCAGTATTTTATTTCACAGAAAGCTGCAAATGTCACCAAACAAGGGAAATCAGCCTGCTGCAGTGCATATTTCTGCTGTTACCTCTTACAGGACTTCTCAGACCTACAGCATGTGTTATGTTGAATCAATATTTTCCTTGTGAACACAAAACTAATGCACTAAATCTTTAGTTATTTTTAAAATAAGCTTAATTTCATTTGTTATATCCGTTCTTGTATCTTGCATTACTGAAGATTTCATAAGACAATTCACTAGATCAGAAAGTCAGCTGGGAGAGGAAGGAGTTTTAGCTTACAGTGCTACTGACAAGGGACTTAGATCAGCAGCAAATATTTTGACACAGTATCCTACTTCTCAACAAAACTTTAAAGAATACCATTTAACTAAGGGATACTTTCCTGTGGTATAGTGGGGTTATATTCTGCTTTCAGGGCTTAATCCAGCAGTGCAGATTCTGAGACAATTTCTCAGGTGCTATGGACTAAATCTTGCTCTAAATAACGTTCAAGTAAGTATGAAATAATTCCACTGCTGTCACTGTTGGAACTCTAACAGTAGCAACGAGCACAGGGCAATTCTTCTTTACCTTGGAATACATATTAGAAAAAGTTATGGTAACTGTGGAATTAGATATTTCTAAATGCTCTGTGGGTATATGTGTGAAATACTCTTTACTGTGGTCATCATGAAGAGACATTACTAAAGACACATGTGGCTGTGAATTTCCCAACTCCCATTAAGCTGTGAGGGAATTACCTATGAGTTCTGTTGAAAATACAGACTTTGGTGGTATGCCACAGGTCTCAGCTCCAGTGTTGACCCTGGATAAAGAGAAGGGAACAAAGAGGTCTGAGTTCAGAGGAGCTGAGTAAGAGCAAGGGGAAGTGTACCTTATGTGTTTTGAAAGATGGCATGAGCAGAAATGGAGGACATTGCTCCTTCCAGAGGAGGTCCATGCACCCTGGGCAGAAAGCAGTCCCTTGGCTCCTGCACACTGCCCTACTGCAGCCAGCCAGTCCTGAAGAGTTGCTGTTTGACTTTTAATCTACATTAATTCCAACTTTCCAACAGTCTCCTCTAGCTGACTACAGAGCTGAGCAATTTCCTTTGCTGCTTCTTTTTTGCATGGTTGCCTGGATACTCAGTCTCCTTGAGGATCTCACTGATTAAAGTGCAGTTGCAATTTGGTGATTTGAAGACCCTGATCTGTCATCTAGATACAGAAATCCCTAGCAAAAAAAGATTTATTTGTCAAGTGCCTGCTTTAGCAAAGTTACTTAGAGACAGTTATCCACAAGAAAACTCAATGATTTACAGATTTTTCCCTTATATTTATAAACATACTAAATGTGAAATGAAGTTCAGTAGTGTTAACTTACCATTTGCGTTATAGTGCAAAGCAGCACATTTTTGGCACTATCTATTCCTATACTATGTCTTGCTCTTGCTTAATGTGCAACTTGATGGTTGCTTCCAGAAGCAGGTACAAACCTTTCCCAATGCAAGAACATTACAGGCTAATCAACATTTCCTCAGAGCTGTCACAAGTTCCAATCTTGAGATAATGCTTGGAAAGAAGCTGCAATAAACACACCAAATTGCAGCAAGGTAGGAGTGACACTGGGTTTGTTTCTTTCCAGATCATAAAGAGTTTAGAAAAAGCAACATTTCCATCTTGTTGGTCAGTGTTTGTTGCCCACTTTGCTCTTTTCTAGAATTACAACATATATAGCAGTAAAAATGACCAGAATTGGAATCCAATAAATTAATAGACAGCATGCCATGAATTCATCTAAAGACTGCAGGAACTTATCATCACATAAAAATAAATAAAGTTTCCATGCAAATAAGAAAAAACATGATAAAGTTGGGATTGGAAAGTTGCCAGGAAATAGTTTTCCACAAGATAAAACATTTTCCTTCATGTCTGGGTAGGTGGGAGGTATTCAGAAAACGAAATTCAAGACAATCTATGAAGATGAGACACTTCGCCAAAAAGTCAATTGCAGGTTATATTCCTCAAGTTTATGTTTAATTGAAATTTCTATCTCACATCTAATAAATCTTTTCCGATACAAATTTAGGCAAAATAATTAAATTATTGATAAAATATTTGGTCTCCAGAAACTGAATGAAAATACACTTAATAAGTACTTCCAGACAATTTACTTACAGCTTGATGTGAAGAACTTAGAATTTTGTAATCTGGCTAGTCATCTAAATAGTATGTTTTTGGGACATTTTTATTTTCTTTGGAATAATGAGAATATCAAATCCATTGCCAGCAATGGTTAAAATTCTCTCAAGTCTTTAATTATAGCTCCCTTATTTTTCCAATTATCCATGACTTTTTGAAAGCCTTTGAATTTTGTTCCAGCACTCATTCAGCCATTTCTGAATTACAGCAACACAAATAAAATGTCCTTCCATTTCAGTAAATTTTAAGGTATCTTCTTTGCTCCCATGTAACTAAAAAATGTGGAATTATTAGAAATTGGAGCTTCCAAGACCATCAGCTTTTTATTCTTACTCAGCAATACTTAGTGCATATACATGATTTTAGCACATTACTGAATAAAGATAGACTTGACGACACAGAAAAAGATTTTGTTCAACTAAATTTTAATTTCTCTGTCAGGAACAATATAGTATTACTGCATTATTTGCATTTAGAAACTCAGTATCAGATTTAGTTTCTCATTTATTAATTTCCAGTACTGTAACTTTTGTTTAATTTTATAGTTATGATCTTCCCCCCCCAAATAAAAGTAATTATGCAATGTATTAAGTTGTGTTGAATGCCTAGTCTTCCTTCTGACACAACAAGCATATGAATTGGAGAGAAGTAGCAGTTGCCCTCCTTTTGCAAATGGTGCAGAGAGAATTCCTACATCTTTTGGAAAAAGACATAGATTTTGCAGTTTTCCTGTTACAATGCCCTTTATCCCAACATAAGGGGCACCAATTCTTCTCCTCAGGTAGAGCAACAAGTAATGGGAATGAATAATGCCATAACAAGTCAAGACAAATGATAGAGGTCAGTTACTTGCTGGTTTCTTTCTTTGCCTCCAGATTAGGCATAATAATCTCTTTTTAATGCTAGACACAATGATATGTTTACTTCTCTTACTGCTGATGACATGTGGAAACCTGGGTGCTGAAATTCAGGCATCTAAATAAGCTTGATTCCATCTGGTATAAACACATATACATATTTTCTTTAAATACTGAACAGTCTTAGCAAGCTGTACTGACAGACAGCAAAATACTGGAAAAATATAACCTTTGTTGCCTTTTAGGAGAGAAGGCACAGCTCATCATTTTTTTTTAATTCCGATTAACTGTACTACTGATATTAATCTCAGAAGATGTTAAGCAAGAAGATGACACAGCCTTTAAAAGAAAATGAAAAAAAACAAATCAATGAATATATATTGCAATCTGACAAAACCTCCTATACATATGGACTAGTTCTTCCCATTTATAGACCTTTAGAAGATTTTAACACAGGTTGCCTGATTTCACAAACCAGGGTACAAAAAAAGAGGTGGCATGTGTGGGAAATGAATAGTACAATGAAGTGAGAAAACAATCTCATTCTTACAGCACTAAGTGATTGGTCTTAGTCAATCTTCAGAAACCTAAATACAGAAAGGTTCAAGGAGGATTAAATCTGCAGTAACTAAGGGTGTCTAAAGAGGTTATGAAATGAACATAAAGTTTAATTAATTCAATCGATGAGGAACTGCTTAATAGCATAATTACTTGAATTTATTGCAGATATTTCATAATATGTTTGAAATGAACACTTTAACCCTGGAATTACTGAGCTGCATGACTCATTCCTTTCTACTGAATAGATTATTCACTTAATTGTTAACAATTATTATACTCTTTGTTATTATTATTCTGTGATTTTTTAAATATGTGTGCTCTGACTTACATCTCTCAAACACGCCAAACCTCCTCATTTATGAAAAAAAGGTTACAAACTATTTACTTTCTAGAAATGCATATAATATCTGGGTGATGCTGAGTGTAAGAATATTATTTCAGCTCTAACTTGTGGTGAAGAATCCCTCTACACTTACACAAAAATAAGAATAACTTTAAGTTGTATTACATCTTTTCCTGTGAGGCAACGCAATTCAATTACCATAGAAAACTAAAATAAAAATATTGTCTTAGCTCAACAGAAAAATACATGGCACAACTGGGTTCCCATGAGCTATGTTCTACTGTAAATACAGAAATACACATGCAGCTATAAATCTCATGCGCCACTCAGTGTCTGGTTGCTTTTAAATACTGAACATAGTAAACATCATAGGCTCACAGACTCTTTAAGCCATAATACACTACTTTTTCTTCCTCTTAAATGTGTCAGGGGATCTTCAAAGTTACCATTGTTACTTCATTTCTGCTTGTATCCTTGTTTCAGTATTATCTGCATGCCCCTGGTTCAGATCAGGTTCTCCCATTGCTACTGAGGTTGTGAAAACACAAAAAGATTTTTTTTCCCCTGAAGATTGTCCTGGTTTTGACTGGGAGAGAGTTAATTTTCCTCCTAGTAGCTGGTATAGTGCTGTGGTTTGGATTTAGTATAAGAATAATGCTGATAACACACTGATGTTTTAGTTGTTGCTAAGTAGTGCTCACACTAAGTCAAGGACTTTTCCAGCTTCCCATGCTCTGCCAGGTGCACAAGAAACTGGGAGGGGACACAGCTAAGACAGCTGTCACTCAGGGGGGTTCTTCCAGGAAAGTTGCTGCTCCAGCTTCCAGTGAGCAGTTCCCCAGACAGAGGAACAGCAGCAGGAGAAATCCTTTACCCTTCGGTGGTGCCAGAGCCACTGAGGCACTCAAAAATACATGCAGTAGTTGTAATGACAGTTCAGAGAAGGTGAAGTCCTCTGAATCAGGGAAGTGGTGGAGCACCTCTTTCTCCTGTTTGGCACAGAGCTCTGATGCAGCATAAACTCTGGCCAACTAAATAATATTGCTTCTTATCATTAGACAAGGAAGATATGTTTCAACACAAAATATATCACCTTCAAATTTAAAATATTCAATACTTTCTGGAGGAAAAAAATCTCACTCATCTAATCCATATTTTAATAGCAACAGCTGATAAGTACTCACCTCCTATAAATAATATCATTACCAAATAAATCAAAGAAGTTTAAAAAGATCAGTTATAACCTCTTGAATAAAGTACTACATATACTTAGTTTTTAAACCCTGTTCTTGATCCATTACCATCAAGATTAATCAACTAATATTCAGATATGAGGAAATACTGAGGAGTCATAATTGCACAATGTTAATCAAAGACAGGAAGAGTGATGAGAAAATAAAATAAAGGGAGCAGAGTTTTTTCAGATTTTTTTTCCAGACGTTTGTGCATACCTATTTTCATTTCCCTACCTGACGAAACATGTGATGGATGTTTTCAATTTACAAGTCAACAACAGCAACGTGAATAAATGAAATAATTGCTTAAAATTAATTGCTTATAATTGCTTTTGAATAACTTTTCCTCAAAAAAATCTGGACAAATATTTTCTCTCTCAACTCAGGTTACATTAATTCTCTGTTTGATTTTTACCGTCATATTTTAGATCAATGAATATCTTTTTGCTTCTGCAAGAGGGAATCAATTTGTATTTAGGAGTTGGTAAAGTTTTTAGATTAAAAAAAAAACTTTCAAAAATTTTTTTGAGTACATTTTGAAATATTTCTATTATTCCACATGGATTCTGAGTCAAAAGAAGCTGAACTTTGGAGCCTCCTCCTAAAACAGAGCATCTGAGAAAATATGTTAGATGTTGTCTTTGAAACCTTGACCCAGAAAAGCTAGGATCAAGGAAGGCAGGCTATCTTGCTGAGTAAATACTCCAAATATGACAGCAATTATTCAACATTTCTTAAATAAATCCAAATCTTGAAAAAGTACAAGAATAAATATATTAATCTTCTGGAAAAATGAATATATGTCATAACAAAAGGAATTCCAATACTTCCAACTGTTAATATATTTTGCTTGTCTAATTCCAGCCCCATTTTTCATACTTTTTAATATATATTTCACCATGGCTTCTTTGCAGGAACCATTTGTATGTCAGCTGTTTTTATTAAGTATTCTGTTTCACTGGCACCTACTCTCCCATCTCAGATCAATTGAGAATATGAGTAACTTAAAATATTGGCATTGAACAAAAATATTAGGATGTATTGTCAACATTGTTCCTATAGCGGGTTTAAGTAATTTTCTTTAAAAGACTGTAAATAATCTAACTGAATATAAAATGGCACCTGATTGAAATTTCCAAGTTCATAGGAAAATAAATGCACTTCAGTTCAGCGGCAAAATACCAAGACTGAGATGTACTTTCTAGTACATTACTTTCTAGTAATACAACTAAAATCACATTAGACCAAGCTTGAGATTCCCACTTCAGCCAATTGTGAATACACCTAACTTTGAGGTTGTAAGCACGTTCTGTGACAAGTAGACTGACTGGACAGTCTCTGAGTTTTTAAATTTATAAATTCACCTTGGTTAAAACTAAATTCTGGTGTTTTACAAGACCTGGTCACCTAGATGACCAGATCAGAGATATAGTAAGGATGTACCACAGCTTCTTGACAGTGTGCTGACCCACATTTCCCTCTGAGGGAAACCAAGGCAGCAATAAAGATGACATGTGATTGAGTTTTATGTTTTATCCTGCCACGGAGTTAAGAAGAGGCTGTGCACACTTCAGGATTTGGGAAGATCAGGCATATCTATTGACTGTTCTTGGATGGATGGTTTTACATGCTTAAAGCCAGGTGTTTAAATATCTTGTTTATCAGGCAACTGCAGATGATCATTTTCTGGAATTATCTTCCAGGTTTCTTGAATGACAACCAGTAGAGAAATATTTTTTTCTGTCACTGATTTTTACAGTTCAAGGTTTTATTTTTCCTTTCCACAGCTATCTGCTCAACATTTTGCAAAAACAATGCCTAGTTTCTGAATGTTCATACTTTATTCCATTCATTACTGACATTCCAAAATAAAACTCTGGAACAGAAGAATACTGTTTTATGGTTTCCATTTCCAAGTTTCTGAGCAGTTCTGCAGCATATTCTTTTGTATATTCAAAACTAGGCTATCAAAATATAATGCCAATTTAAGCCACAACCATTATTTATATTAGTAGTGAAGGAGAAAAAAATGTAGTGGTAAATTAATCTTTGTGCAGCAAAGAACTCCTTAAAATAGGTTTTCAGCATGCATAGTAATGAACTATTGCTATCTCTCCTCAACAGACACCTTTAAATAACTATGTCCAAAGTTGTTTAAAAATCCTTTTCCTAGAATTTTAGTTTCGGTAATGCAAGGAAGACTGATTCTTCACTTATAACACTGATCAACACAAGCCTCCTTTTTTATCTTCTACTTAATATAGGAAACTCATGAATCAGCTATGACTTTTACATGCCTTCCCTTTGACCTTCCCACAGATAATCATAATAACGCTGGGCTGCTGAGAATCAATCAGTTTTCATAAAGGCAGCAGCCTTCAGATTAATCTCATATTATTAATTCTGCAAGTTAAAAAGACAAGCAGAAAGACAAGATGGCTTTCAGTGCTATTTACTTCCCTAAAAAATATTTCCTGTGGATAATAAACAAACAAATTTCCAATCTGGTGAAGCTGTAAATTTGCAGCCTTCATGAAAATTAATTTAAATGGATGTGACTGTGAGGTTGGGATTGTAAAGATTAGGGAGACTCCTGTAGTTATAATTGCCTGTTCAGTTCATCTGCTGCTCTGTCACTCAAGAGTGGCACAGCTGCATTAACAACTCTAATCATAATCTAATTCTCAGATCAAATTCCCATCTTCAATATATCCTTTAATAAAGCTTCCATACCCCATCTTTTAGCCTTAATTATTGCTTCCTGTCTCCCCTGACAACCAAATTAAAAGGTACATGCAGCAGTTCTATAAAAAAATACGGCACAGATACAACTACTGTACTGCAAATTCACACTAACCTTGTGAAGGTTGGATAGCTTGTGATAACTAGATTTTTTACTGATAGCGCAAGCACTAGAAGATAAGAAATACAATTTTATAATCATGTATTGATTTTTCTTTTTTTCCTGCTAATATGGAAAATTACCTAGACCAATTTTTAGATTAGCAAAGTGAGAAAAGACAATTTTATAGGAAAACTGTCTAGATCCCAACATGTGGACTGTTTTACTTCTTAAAACTGGGGCTTTTGACATGTCAGTTGTTGACAGTAGACATTGTACTAGTTAAAGTTAAATCCTTTTGCACAAGAGCTGAGATGCCAAGTCAGCAAGATACTTAATCAGGCATCTACCTTTTGGCATTTTAATATTCTCAAGTCAATAAAACTGTTAACATGTTTAAAGTTAGTAAATATCAAATGTACATTTTGAACAAGACCCAAACATTCATTGTCTTGTCCATGTAGTACTCTGATTCATCTGTCGTACTGTGCAAATGAGGATTTCAGTAGGCGAGTTAAACTGTTGTCTATACAAATGTAATAAGATGGCATGTTGACATTTCTGAGCCAGAAATGTATTTCCATGAAATTTTACTAATGGACTAATACAATCATGGTTAAATTGGGAAAATAATTAGAAAATTAAAATGATGGGACAGATATAGGCAACAAAAAAGAAGACAATTGTCAGTGTATGTAAGGGAGAAAAAGACTAGTCAATTATCAGAATATTTCAGCTAATTTAGAAAGGTTTTAAATAGAAAAGCATACTATGGTGTTGAGATGATTTTAAAATGTAGCCATGGATTTCAAGGGCAATAAGCAAAGGTGTGTCAGGATATGGTTTCACAGATAAGAGTGGTCTGCAAGAATGCCAAAACTTTAAACATGGCAGATTTTAATTATCCTGATACCAGTATTGATTTGGATGAGAATAGTTTCAGGGCTAAGGAGACAAATGTGTTTGAGAAAGTAGCAAAGGATTTATTTTCCAACCAATGTGCTGACCAGTTTTAGTGGCTTAGGGCTATCTTGCGAGTGAATGGATCTTGAATAAACTGGTACATAGGGGACAATTTAGTGTAGGCAATGAATCTGAAACAGAAAGTTCAGCAAAATGAAAGGGGTTTATCATTTAAATCGATACAGTCTGAAGAACTTTGACACATAAAGGAATGGGTTAATCATTCTTACTTAGGATATCTAAAAGTGAGAAATGAAAAATATTGCGTAACATTATACGTCTCTTCTGAAAACATAGAGATTTTTCCTGTACCTTGATTTCTGTTGTCACAGACCAAGCTTAAACAAGTGATCTGAGATATTCCAATATTTAAAATTCCAATTTTAATGGATCAAACATTTCTGCTGTCTTGGAAACTCCCACCAGTTTTGCAACCTGTGAGCTTTTTAACTTCCCACTGGTCACCAAAAAATATTCTTCTTTTTCTTTATTCTTTTTATTTTTTTAAGACTTGAAGCATGACAATACTGAAGTATGCAATCCAGTTATGTTTTCCTTAAAGAAGAAAACATGTAAGATGTGTAGATACATTATTTTTTAGTCATCAAGCTGAAGTAAGGAGAAATATTTCAGTAACTCTAAATCTTCATTCTTTTGTATCTGGTGGTTTTATGATTACCCAGGGCTTGCCAGACCTGAAGTTGTAGTGCTGTGCCAGGGTCAGTATTTGCCAAAGCTCTTAAATGAACCTTTTTAAAAGCCTAAGTTCTCTCTTTCTATAACATTTATTTGATGACAGTAATTACCACATAACTTCTCCCATCCTTGTAATGTATTTGTCTTTACAAGACTCTGTGTATGTAGGAATGTGTTACCATTCCCATTTTTTGTTTTGAAAACAGAAACACAAAAGGTGTGATTCACTTCTGCCTGTAAAGTAGAAGCATAGTTTAGGAGGGGTGGATAAACTCTCTTCATAGTCAATGGAGAGAGATAAGTTGTGTCAGAGGTCAGAGGGCAATTCCTATTATCATGAGATAGCTCTCCAGGCGAATCACACCTGGTGGAGTCTGAATTTCTGCCTTGACTATAGAGGGGGGCTTCAATGACTAGCCTAGACTAGACAGCCAGTTATCAGATGGGTAGGTCAGTTGAATACTACCCTAAAATCAGCAAGGGGGTCCCATCCTAGTACACGAAAGATCCAAGGAGAAACAAAGGGATCTCACCACTGAGCATTTCAGTCCCTTAACTGGCAAGAGCTCTAGATTCCTGGGTATGCAAAGACTTCCTTATTTCAGTGTCGGATCCAAAGCAAGCTGAATAATAAGGAAAAAGTGATCCAGATCTGAGCAATAGCAACCAGTGCATTCCAGTCTGATTCCAATAGTAAGTACTACAGCAGTTTGATCCCAGGAATAAGAGCTACACTGCCCCTTTTCATGGCTTAGAAACCTAAATCAGGGTAGCATGGCAGGGCAGAGGGGAAGGGGCTTATAACTTTTCCTGTAAAAACGAATCATGACCTTTTTGTCCTTAATGTGGTTCAGCTGGGACTCTATGTATTCATAAAAAGAAAAACAAAGCAGGATTAACTGAGGAAGACCAGTGTCAGAACAGCAAGGGGACTTACTCTGGACTCAGTACCAGGTTTTACCCTTTGTCAATCAGAGCTGGAATCAACAAAAAGAAATCCCTGTCTGAGAGATTGATATCCTAATGACAAAATATCGGCTATTCTGACATGAAAGGCTAAAACTCATTTTTCTTTTCTAAAGAAATGCTTTGGCTCAGAGAAATACTTAGAGCTGAAACTTTCTTTGAAATCAGCTTTACATTATGCTGAAACAACATTTTTTGAAGAAAAATATGTGTCTGAATAACTCCTTAATAACTCTGCTCTATAAATTTGATATTAAAGCTACAGTCATAACTACAGGAACTACTGGATACTTCCAAAGTTTAGGGTAAAACAGTACGGTTCAGTACCTAAAATATAAAAGGCTTATCTGTGTTGCCCACATTTATTGTGTTAGAAAATTCAGAGTACAAATTGTGTGAGAAGAGTCTTTTATCAATGTTTCTGACAGTCATTGTTCTGTTTGTTTTTTTCTTTTTTTCTTTTTTTTTTTTCCTTTTTGTCTTTTTCCTTAGGAGGGGGGAATCATACCAGAACAGATTTATTCATAAATTTATAATGGTTTGGCTCTGTTATGTGAGAACTGAAAGATGTGGGGTTTTTTATGTTTTCACCTCTCCAACCTCATAATCTCTCTGCTCTGTGAAAACACGAAAGTACGTCTACAGTATTATAATACCTATTACGACAGATGGACATCCTTCCTGGCTTCAGATCCTTCCTGGTCTCTCTCGGCCCTCACTTAAAATTGCAAAGGGAATGTGCTTGTTACTCAGCAGGTGATGTCACACCATGTAGTGTGTTTTGAACAACTGTACAAATACAGGTGGCTAGGGAAGCACTGTGTAAAACAGCAAATGCAAATGGTCAATGAATCTATATTGTATCTGTCACCTCCAAGGGTTATTGATCTAAGAAAAGAGGGGAAGCAATTTAGTCTCACATATTTATTTTTGACAAACTCATGCTGTCTATGTATCTACACATGAAGGCATACAAATAAAGAAAACAGTAGTATATTCTTTTTTCACTGTGTATGCTTTAATAAGACTTTGGAATGAATAATGAAAGCATACCTACATAGACCTTTGGTGCTATACTTTGAGCATATCCAAGTGAACACCTTTGTAGGCCATCTTACTGATAGAAACTATTACTATGCATATGTCTCACTCAGGCAAGCTATGGGGCAATTAAACAGCACTTCAGTTTACATTCAGCACAGTCCACATTCTTTGCCAGATCTAGTGCCCCCTCTGTGTCTTGAAGAGTTCATAGTATAAAAGCTGCATACATATTCCTAAGCCTGTAACTCCTTGTTCTCGTTTTGAACTTAACATTTCCTCATTAGCAATGATTGCTCTAAGCATCCTATTAACATCATCCTTCACAAAGGAACAAATGTTCGGAGATAAAGAATCTTGCACAGTGGTTTCAGAAAATTAGTTATAGCACTACAGCTTTGCCTGTACTGTTTATTCATTTTCTCTCCATTTAGCAGCAACTATACATTTTTTTCTTGTTACCTTGCTTTTTGCAATTTTATGTTACATATATAAAAAAGCAGAGGCCAGAACCACAGATTAGATCCAGTTTTGTTCTTTGCCTGCTGTCTTCTGGCTCTGTGAAACTGGTATTCCTGCTTGTACATTTACCCAGTTTCAGTTGGGCAGAGGGAAAATATTCCTACAAAAATTACCTTATAGCTTAGATACTCTCCTGAGATGGTACAGGTTTCCCTGCTTTCCTCGGATTGAAAAGATCTGGGTAAAGTTCAGAACCCTCTAAAGTATTACCAAAATTTTCTAGCATTGGAGAACTGATTTGTGTTTCTGAGTCAGAGAAAAGCCCTTCCTTTCTCAGCCATTTATATGTGTCCATGGATGTGGGTGTTTGATAGAGCTCCTCCTGAGAATCCCCATCCACCTGGCCAAGCAGACACCTGCTGCAGGACCTGTACTGGAGCCCAGGAAAGTTCACATCCCTCCAGTGACTGGTCACAGTGGGATGGAGACCCCAGGCAAGCACCTCTGAGTACAAAGTCTGGTAGCTTGGCTGAGGTGGGTGCTGAAATGCTGAGCCAGGGACTCTGCCTGAGCCTGTGTATTGAAGTAAGGCCAGGTGACTTTATCCACTCCATACCTTGAGAAAAGAATCCCATTCTTTTTAAAAGAAATGAAAGAACCATTCGTAATGTGAAACGAAGAATTCAGGATCTGTAAGCTTTAAAGCATCACACAAGCTAGTGTTAAATGATCCAAGTAACAGCAATATCACTACTCCACTTAGGAAAATATTCTGCAGCCATTCCCCAGAAGATTTCCATTGGGAATTTTTCCTTGACATCGATATACATTTTATGCTTGCTGTATTTTGGCCTGTTATTTCTTGTTCTAGCCAAACAAGTTATTTCTTGCTTCTTGTACCAAAGAAAACCTCAGCTTCTTACTAAGCAAGAAGTCTTACTTAGAACTCTCCAGTCCTTCCCTTGAAGTTATTTTTCTTTGCTTATTTTTTTTTTTAATATTTCATGCTTTCCTGTTTCATTTTTGAAGGTGATTGACAATGATGTGTTTTAGTTTTCAGGCTCCTGAATATTCTTCTAGTCCCTTCTTGATCTTTTTACTTTTCATGCTTTCCCTGCAATGAGTTGTGTCCACAGGTGCATGAGCAGCTAATTGTATATTTTTATTCACTTATACCTTTTGCTTGTTAAGAAGTCTTTCTCCAAGCATGCACTGAATCCAAATGAAAATAAACTACTTGTCTTCAGGAACTATTATCATAGAACACATGTTTTTCATTGTACTAGGGTTTGTTTGCAGTTCCCTAATGTGTTGATTCTCCTGATGTTAGATCAATAAAAGAATGTCCTCCTGCATCTGAGTATTTCTGTTTTATTAATAGTAACTATATTTTATTTCTCTGCACTTGAAAAAGCAATGATTGTGTTCATGTTCTTGTAGGTGTATTCAATAGCTGCCTGGTAGCTTCATAAGCTTACACTAAAATATGAAATTCTCTCTTCTTGAACTTAACAAAACCTTGTCCTCTTTTTTCTGTCATTTTCAATAAACCACCCATAGACTGCCTTGTTTCCCAGTGAATAAAAATGTGTGGTTCAATTACAGGAGCTGATGCTCTGAAGGTTAAATCACTTCACTGCATCTCTTGTACTCTATGTAAGGAAAGGCTTTGATTAACCAAGTCTTTCACATTAACAATAATGCTCTGTGTTGAGTATAGCATCTTGGAATTAAAATGAGCATTTGGATTGCCCTGTTTAATCTTTGCAGCATTATAATGTTAGGGTTTCATAATTTTTTTCAAACACATTCATAGCCACAATGATTACTTTTGAGAATAATCCCAAGGCTACAGCCTTGATTCTTTGAGTTTACAAATGAGTGTCATGTTTAAAATGGATTCCATGCTGAGGTGTGAAAGGTGCATTTTCTTAGTATTTACTATTCTCACTACTAGTTTCTGAATATCAATGAATATTATCCCTTAAAATAATTCTTTCAGAGAAGTTTTCTATATTTTATATCAGAAAATTTGACAAATGAAGTTCATTTAGCAACTAATAGGTCTATAATCTTCAGCCTTTTTGTAACAGCCTAATTCTTTTTTTAATCATTCTAAGCAGCTTTTGATGTCTCTTTTATTTTATTTCATAGCCCTTTAGTGTAAGACACAAACAAAAACTATAATTGTAGATGTATGTTGATACCTTACTGGGGCAATATTGCACAAATATTTCATGCCGTGTATATATTTCTAAAGCATAGCTCAAATGAGGAGGAGCACATGTAAGTAATTAAGTTGGCAATTTTAAGCAGTATGCAAGTGCAATAATTGTGAATGTCTGTATTCCATTTTTTGCTCACTAAGTCTCCTAGAAAAAACAGATCTCCATCTATTCAGACTTGTATTTTTTGCATGGATGACCTCTAGTAGAAAGTCTACAGAAGTCTCTTCTAGTCATCCTTAGCCTTCTAGCTAACCTCTCTTCATCTGTGTCAATTGTTTCCTATGTGGATATTAATAATGGAAATAAAGCTCTCTTACACTGACTTGAGCTTTGTCCCAGCACGTAATCTTACTCAGTTTCTGAAAGTTGTTTCTGAAAACTGTGGTCTGCCTTACACATCTCTCACTTCTTCCTCAGTGTTTCTTTTATATGTCTGGTTTTTCATAATTATTTAGACTATATTTTTCTTTTTTTCTTCTCTCCCTTAAGAAGAGCAAAATACCTACTGTGTTTTTATTTCTTCTACCTTATTGTGTTTCATAAGGGTTTTTTCCTAACTAATATATTGCTTATATTTTCCTTCTTCAATTCCTCGTTACATTTTTAGCCATCATTAACATGACTCACAGTGAGACCCTCTGAAAAAACTGGTTAACTAACTTAGTCTCTTGATTTCTTTGAGCAGCAGAGAAGTCTTCATTTCCAAGGGGAATGTAATGTGGATGATGGGACTTAGTGCCTCTGCCAGCCATTGAACCTTTGGAGCAAAAAAATACCCTTAGGACATCAAAGCTAAGTGAGGGTGTTTTTCCTGGAAAAATCCATGAGTCATTCAACCACCTACAACAAAAGCAGATCTACATGGAGACCATGCTGACTTTGGCTTTCCATGTAGCTCAGAGGTGAGAATACTTCCCACAGTTGCTGTGTCATCTTCCTACCCTTTTTTTCCCATGACTCCTGGCTGGCCACTAAAATGTATTTGCAGGGCTTCACAGCATGAACTGGTATAAAAGATTTTCCAAACACTGAGGAAATGGCCTTGATGTTGGCTTATCTCCCTTTCTTTCTGTTTCAAAGGGGTCTTTGGTTTTTCTGTGGTGCAGCTTGAGAAGCGAGTACAGGACCCAGACTTGGAATTTCATAATTACATTCCTAGCATAAATCAGCCAAAGAAAACTGTGTTATTGCCTTACAGAAACTGTAGGACAAGACAAATGAAACTGAGTCTGAACAATAGATTCAATGCAGCAGATTTGCTATAAATCATGTGCAAAGGTTAAGGAATTTGGCTTGTTTTTTCCCCTTGGAAAAAATGAGACTTTGAGATGAACAGAAAAGAATTTTGAATCTATCAGAAGGATTGATAAAGCTGCTAACATCACTTCTTTATGAATCCTTATAAAGGATTAAAATAAAAACTGGGGGACACAATCTACTAATTTCAAAATTTTTCATGAACAGTGTAAATACTTTCACAGTATGTGAAATAAAATGACCCAATACAAAGATCATCAAAGTATGTCATATTCTTTTTCCCTGACTTCTGTGTACTTTGTATCAGGTCCTTAGCTGCCGCAAAGGCAATATCTTTGAACAGTAACAGTAAATTATAAAGATATTTCTCACCCTCTTCCAAACATGCCATGTATTTACTTTTGTCACTTTAAGATCATGTTGTAATCTTTCCTGTACCACTAGGACAAGAACATAAAAAATGGATTAAAAATGGACTGACAGCTCCTTGGATTTTGCATTTATTTAGGACTATTGCAAAATTACCTCAGCTCAGAATTAGCACATGATCTGCAAGATATCTGAATGCAAAGAATTGCAGAATACTAAATTCTTAGAGAAATCATAGAGTGGATTCTAGATTTTCAGATTCTTTAATACTTCATCCCATAATTAGATGGACTGCAGAGGTGTTATTTGAATCAATAAAATGCTCTGTAGCACAAGGAAGAATGGTATAATTCAATATGAGATCATGCTGATGTTGAGATATCCCTTAAATTCAGGAAAGAAAGACTTAACAGTAAAAAAAACCAACTTATTTCTCATTTGCCTAATAAACAGAGGGGTACTGTGAAGGTTGATAAGCTCCAAGCACAATCTTTCTTCCCAGTATTTAAACATTCCCATTTCAGATTTTTCTTCCAAACAAAAGTTCCTTTATTTTTCTCCCTCTCCCACTTTTTTTCCTTTTCAAGGAAAAATGGAAGAGCTAGCTACTCAAATGGCCCAGTTTCATGACAAGCTAGTGAATTCACATACAAATAAGAAAAAAGTATAGAAAATTCACTAATTTCTATTCTCAAGCTTCTAAGATATGTATTACAAATAATAGCAAGGGAAAATATTTTTAGGATAAAGAAAAATGCTTTAGAAGTATCCTTCTCTCAAAGCAGAATCTTTGAGTGTACAGTGTACACAACTGTATCGATGTTTGAAGCATTAGCTGTATTATTTCATCAGACAATGCAAGATCTAGAATTTTTCTTTATGGCATAAGCCATTGGCATTGTCATATGCAAAACTGAATTTGCAAAAGTGTGTTTGTTATGTATTTGCCTTACAATCATTTCCACAATCTACAACAGTGGTCCTAGTGTAAGGTTTGGTAAGATCCAGAGATTTTCTTGCCAGCTTGCAGTGTGAGGAAGTATAGCTTGGAGAGGAATTAAAGGCCCACAGCTTCAAACACTGCCTGATATTTGGTACCATTAGTCTTAAGAGGAAAATGTTCCTGAAAAGTAATGAAACCACTTCGTAGCTGATGTCTTGGAGGAAACTGGGGGTCCTGATGGGCAGCTGAGCTGTATGACCTGCTACACAAGCTTTTTCTGAACAAAGCCCTGTACCTTTGGCTGCAGGACTGGATGTCAGTGGCTATGTTCAGAGGACGATGATCTGGAAGGGAACCAAAGCCCCCCACCTTGTCCTCCTGTGACCTAAGCCACTGTCTACGAGCTCACAGTCAAGAGCTCTGTCAACTTAGGAAATGGCACTGTACCATGTTTGCTTATTTCTCTGGTATTTTGCGGTTTTTTAGGGAGTGTTTTTGTTTGGTTTTTGTAAGCAGATCTTTTTTTGTAGATTGGGGAATATTTTTCTCCCTCTGGAGAAAATTAGACATAAGTGGTTTTAAGACAATACTGTTGACATTTATGGATATCCTGCAGTTCACAGAATATTACCCACCATGATTATAATGTCACTTGTGCAAACTTAGTACCCATGTAAGTATGTTTTCAGTAGTGTAAATCAATTTAGAAAGTCACTGTGCATTTATGAAAAGTCTAATCCATATAGGGGGAGCTGTAAACACTTTGACTCAGTTGCATCATAGCACAACAGCTTTGTTCCCTGGGATGCTCCTTTTCCTTAGGTCTTCAACATAATACCAAACAAATGAAAATCTTGTCAGTATTTGGTTGCCTTGCCCGTTCCTGGCAGCTGTCAGATTTGTACTTCAGTAGCAGACAACAGCATGTTATTGTTTCCAAGTAAAGGAAACATCACATCTCTTTGACACCGCAAGATATGACCCAATGCTTTAATTAGCATTTTTTGCAGACTACAACCTGAAATGACAGCAAATATTCAACAGGTACCCTTCCTCCATTTCAGCTGCAAATACAATTAAAAAACAGTTTCAAAGCTATTTGAAAATTAACTAAGCAATTTTGCCTGTATAATGTTGCAGAAATTTTCAAACTCTAATATGATAACTTTAACTTGCTCTCTGATTGGAAGCATAAAAATTAGGTTTTTGAAGTGTATAAATTGAATGAAACAAAAAAGCGTATTTTTATGATGATCCTGTTGAGATACAGCCAGAACCCAAATTTTTAATAACTCAGGGAATTCTAAACAGCTTGCAAAGTCTTCTGGTGTTTCATATTAACAAAGTTGGATTTAACATGGCCATGAGAGTGTGGATGATGTGAATAGGACATACGATGTTATGACATCTCTGCCCTGCTGAGGATATCATATATAACCCATTATTATATATCCCATCATAACATGAATTTGAGAAGTTGTCAACCTGTTTGCGGGTGGACTCCCATTAAAATCCTCCTCATAATCATCATCATGCAGCATTGTTGAAAAATACAAGTTATTTATAATTTTTTAATGAAGATTTTAGTATCTAGTCACCCTGGTGTCTTCTGAGCAAAGATGCTGTCAGTCCTCAAAAAGAGGTTGCTTTTCTGCATCTCTCTAAATATTTGCATAAATATAATTATTTAGAGTATAGGTACCTCTAACTGTTCACTTTTGCCCATCCACTAGTATTTTATTACAACTTACATCATTTTTTACAGGTAGCCTCTGTTGAGATTTTTCATATCTGTCACATTTTTTGATGATTGGTTCTAATGTCCTCTTCTTATGTTGAGAGATCTTTTCTCAATACTAAATCTAAAATACTTTTTGTGATTAGAATCATAGAATTATTTAGGTTGGAAAAGATCTTTAAGATCATTGAGTCCAACAGTAAACTTAGCACTGCCAAGTCCACCACTAAACCATGTCCCTATGCACCACCTCTACACATCTTTTAAATACCTCCAGGGATGGTGACTCAACCACTTCCCTTGACAGCCTGGTCCAGTGCTTGACAACCTTTTTGGCAAAGGAATTTTTCCTAATATCCAATCTAAACCTCCCCTGGTGCAGCTTGAGGCCAATTCTCTTGTACTATCATTTGTTACTTGGGAGAAGAGACTTACCCCCACCTCACTACAACTTCCTTTCAGGCAGTTGTAGAGAGCAATAAGGTCTCCCCTCAGCCTCCTTTCTCCAGGCTAAACAACCCCAGTTCCCTCAGCCACTTCTCATAAGACTTGTTCTCCAGATTCTTCACCAGCTTCGTTGCCCTTCTCTGGACACGCTCCAGCACCTCAATGTCCTTCTTGTAGTGAGGGGCCCAAAACTGAACACAGGATTCGAGGTGTGGCCTCACCAGTGCCGCCTACAGGGGCACGATCACTTCCCTGCTCCTGCTGGCCACACTATTCCTGATACAAGCCAGGATGCTGTTGGCCTTCTTGGCCACCTGGGCACACCGCTGGCTCATCTTCAGCCAGCTGTCAACCAACACCCCCACATCCTTCTCTGCCAGGCAGCTTTCCAGCCACTCTTCCCCAAGCCTGCAGCATTGCATGGGGCTGTTGTGACCAAAGTGCAGGACCTGACACTTAGCCTTGTTAAACTTCATACAATTGGCTTTGGCCCATCGATCCAGCCTGTCCAGATGCCTCTGTAAGAGCCCTCCTACCCTCAAACAGATGGACACTCCCACCCAATTTGGTGTCATCTGCAAACTTACTGAGGGTGCACTCAATCCCCTCATCCACATTGTTGATTAAGATATTAAACAGAACTGGCCCCAACACGGAGCCCTGGGGAACACCCCTTGTGACTGGCCGCCAACTGGATTTAACTCCGTTCACCACAAGTCCCTGGGCCCAGCCATCCAGCCAGTTTTTTACCCAGCAAAGAGTACACCCATCCAAGTCATGAGCAGCCAGTTTCTCCAGGAGGTTGCTGTGGGAAACAGTGTTAAAGGCTTTACGAAAGTCCAGGTAAACAACATCCACAGCCTTTCCCTCATCCAATAAGCAGGTCACCTTGTCATAGCAGGAGATCAGGTTAGTCAAGCAGGACCTGCCTTTCATAAACCCATGCTGACTGGGCCTGATCACCTGGTTGTCCTGCACGTGCCATGTGATGGCACTCAAGATGATCTGCTCCATGACCTTCCCTGGCACCAAGGTCAGACTGAGAGGCCTGTAATTCCCTGGATCCTCGTTCCATCCCTTCTTGTAGATGGGCATCACATTTGCTAACTTCCGGCCAACTGGGACCTCCCTGGTTAGCCAGGACTGCTGATAAATGATGGAAAGTGTCTTGGTGAACACTTCTGCCTGATCCCTCAGTACTCTTGGGTGGATCCCATTTTCCCCATAGACTTGTGTGTGTCTAAGTGGTGTAGCAGGTCACTAACCATTTCTCCTTGGATTATGGGGGCTTCATTCTGCTCCCTGTCCCTGTCTTGCAGCTCAGGGGACTGGGTACCCAGAGAACAACTGGTCTTGCTATTAAAGTCTGAGGCAAAGAAGGCATTAAGTACTTCAGCCTTTTCTTCAGCCTTTGTCACTATGTTTCCCCCTGCATCCAGTAAAGGATGGAGATTCTTCTTAGCCCTCCTTTTGTGGCTAATGTATTTATAGAAAAAATTTTATTGCCTTTTAAGGCAGTAGTCAGATTAAATTCTAGTTGCGCTTTGGCTCTTCTAATTTTCTCCCCGCATAACTTTACGACATCCTTGTAATCTTCCTCAGTTACCTGTCCCTTCTTCCAAAGGTCATAAACTCTCCTTGTTTTCCTGAGTTCCAGCCACAGTTCTCTGTTCAGGCAGGCTGGTCTTCTTTCCTGCCGGTGTGTCTTTTGGCACACAGGGACTGCCTGCCTCTGCGGTTTAAGATTTTCTTCTTGAAGAATGTCCAGCCTTCCTGGACTCCTTAGTCCTCAGGATTGCCTCCCAGGGGACTCAGTCAGCTGGTCTCCTAAACAGGCCAAAGTCTGCCCTCTGGAAGTCCAAGGTAGCAGTTCTTCTGACCCTCCTCCTTACTTCTCCA
Organism: Morus bassanus; assembly: GCA_031468815.1. Lineage (NCBI taxonomy): Eukaryota > Metazoa > Chordata > Aves > Suliformes > Sulidae > Morus > Morus bassanus. Next base: position 13,179,155 of record CM062567.1, on the reverse strand, counting down.
AGAACTGAAAACTCTATAATTTCATGATCGCTATACCCAAGATGGCCTCCAACCATCACATCACCCACACGTCCTTCACTGTTCACAAACAATAGGTCCAGAGGGGTGCCTTCCCTTGTTGGCTAACTGGCCAGCTTTGTCAGGAAGCTATCTTCCATGCACTCCAGAGCTTCCTAGACTGTTTCCTCTCTGCTGTATTGTATTTCCAGCAGGTATCTGGTAAGTTGAAGTCCGCCACAAGAACAAGGGCTACAGATTGTGAGACTTCTCCCAGCTGCTTATAGAATATTTTGTCTGCCTCTTCGTCCTAGTTGGGTGGTCTATAACAGACTCCCACCATGCCATCTGCCTTGCTGGATTTCCCCCTGATTCTTACCCATAAACACTCAACCCTATTGTCACCATCACTAAGCTCTAGACAGTCAAAATACTCCCTAACATACAGGGCTACCCCACCACCTTTCCTTCCTTGCCTATTCTTTCTGAAGAGTTTATAACCATCCATTGCAGCACTCCAGTTGCGTGAGGCATCCAACAATGTTTCCATGATGGCAATTATGTCATAGTTTTCCTACTGCACAACGGTTTCCAGCTCCTTCTGTGCATTGCCCATGTGTGCATTGGTGTAGATGTACTTCACTTGGGCTATTTATCCCACCACCCTTTTGGTGGGAGAAGCCCTAATTCCTACATGACCATTCTCAGCTGCTTCTGTGGTTTCTAACACATCCATAACCCTTGCATCTTTGCTGCTGCATAAATCTCCATCCCCTTCCTCCACTGAGACAGCAGACAGAAGGACCTTGTGTCGCATCCCAACTTGAAAGGAGGAGGAAGAGCGACCAAGGTTCTAATGATCCCCTCAGACTAAATTAAGGTGAAACAACACCAAAAGATTAATTAAACATTTTATTTCAATGCAGAAGTAACTTGAACTATTATGCAAGGGCACCTGAGACGGTGGGGTAGTCACAGAGGAGCTACTGCACCAGGCAGGAACTTATCACTATTGCTTCTTATCCCTTAAGTCACCGCGTTCAGCCAGGTGGAGGGACGATAGGCAATCCTCTGTGTCGTGTCCTGTCTGCCTGACAGGCCTGTCTTCAGGGAACGTAGGGTGTGATTCCAGTAGTCTACCTCTCTCTCAGGCTCCCTGATACTCCTCAACCTCCTCACCTCCTCCTGGAGCTCTGTCACTAAGTGGAGGAGCTCCCCTATCACCCTCCCACAGGTGTGCTCTCTGCTGCTGTCCGATATTGGCATGAGAGCAGGGCACACCCTACAGCCTGACACATGGGTGGCAACGTGTTCCCTCCGGAGCTCTGTCCAAGAAGCTGCGTCAGTCGTGGTGGGTGCAGAGCTTGGAGAGGCCATGGCTTTCTGCTGGGTGGATACATTTGCTCCCTGGTCGAGCTGGCAGAGATTCAGCACTCTTCCTGCACACCCTTCCATGTGAACTGCTGCGCCACGCCTTTGCTGATGCACCGTGCCCTGTTTGCCCGCCCTGTTCACTAGTGCTCCCTCGGGGCTTTTTATAGGCATGGGGGGCTTGGCTGCTCTTGCTCCTGGGCCCACCCAGGTCTCATCAGCTGCTCTCACACTGACGCTGTCCTAGCAGCACTCTTACCTCCCGCAGAGGTTCCCCCGGTTCGGGAAACCCCCCTGTGGACCTTGCTGGAGCACACTGCTGCTGATTGTGCCGGCACCAGAGCTGCTCGCCTCGGCGACTGTCTGTAGAGACAGCTACAAAGCTATAGCCCATAGCTGTATTCTTCCTGGTTTTGTAAAATGCTGTCTGGAATTGAGAAAAAGCTGTTTTATAATCACAACAATGTTTTATAATCACAACAATGTTTTATGAGGTGAAAAACCTCCAGAATTTTACATCAAGACATGTATACCCGCTTTTAACACACATGAACAGATAACTGCAGCAAGACTGCTGTGTCTGTAATTCTCAATATGTCTTCCAACAAGGATGAGAATCAAATGCTTCTTAGCAGGTTCTCAGCTGCAAAATGATGTGGGAAAGTTTTTCCTGTGACATTTATTGGCAAATGGACTTTGGTCTAAACATCCCAAAAGTGCTTTCAAGAAGAAACAAAAAGCTAAGATAACAAGTGTTCTGAATTTATTTGAATAATCAGAGTCCTTTTTAAAAAGTTAAAGGTTTTTTTGCTACTGATTCTAGGAGAGTTTGGGTCACTGAGATTTCCCTAAAAATAATTAATTATTTGAGATTTCTTATGTATTTTACTTTGAGGAGGTTGGCTCAGTTCTTTTCAGTTGGCACTAATTACACCTATTGAATAACATTATACATATCCCCTATCTCAGAGACCTGGAGAATCCAAAATACATTTTAGAGGTATTTATTTGTAGACTCCTATTTTCTAGTTTCTGCAATACCTCAGCCAGATCTTTGCTGTAAACTAACATAGCTCCAATGAAGCTATGTGTACCTTTCTGTCAACTTGTGGGTGACCCAAACTAGGTTCATTTTAATGTGTTTTAAACCAGCTCTTGGAGCAAGAATATAAATATTGCAAACTGCGCAAGCAGTACCACATTCTGCATAGACATACATACATAAAGTTCATGCATTAAACTTATATGCCTCCAAGAAATCATTCTGAAGTCTCTTATCAGGCTTTCTGGATGTTTCCACTAACAAATTAGCACAGTAGCCATTGCTGGCAGCCACTCTGCCCCGAGCAAAATGTCACCCTGTGTCACTGCCCATGCAGCAGAACGCACTCAGCACTCCTCCGGTGAGTTGGATGATGAACTGCAAATGCCATTTCAGATAAGCATCCAAAAGTCCCAGATGCAGGGTTATCCTGGGAGCAGGTGACTATACCAGTGTAACCCTGGAGCAGGCATAGGTGACTGTGGTCACTGAAGGCAAGTGTCAGGGAGCTGCAAAGAGATGGGGTCCCTTAGGAAAAGGAGCTGTCCAAGGGCCCAAACAACAGCAGCCCCGTCCCACAGAACTCAGGCAAAGCAGGCATGCAAGCACCCCCAGAGCCTTGTTTGGAAACATATTCACCAGCTACTTCTTCACTCACCAACACAGTCATGGCTAAGCACCTTTACAGAGTCCTACTTTTCACACCTAAGAAAGAGGCCATATAGAGAAGCTTGCTTACTATGTGTCATGGTTTTAGCTGGGATAGTTGATTTTCTTCACTGTAGCTAGCATAGTGCTGTGTTTTAGACTTGGTATGTAAATAATGTTGATAACACCCTGGTGTTTTAGTTGTTGCTGGGTAGTGTTTACACTAGTCAAGGACTTTCTAGCTTCCCATGCTCTGCCAGGTGCACAAGAAGCCGGGAGGGGAGGGGATACAACCAGGAGAGCTGATTCAAATTGGCCAAAGGGTATTCCATATCATGTGACGTCATGCCCAGTATATTAACTGGGGGAAATTGGCTGGGGGAGGCAGCGATTGCGGCTCGGGGACCGGCAGCGTCGGTCGGTGGGTGGTGAGCGGTTGCAGCACTTGTTGTTTAGTTTTTTTGTTTGTTTGTTTGTTTTTCCCCTCTTCTTCCAGTGTTTCATCTCTCTCTCGCTCATTATTTTCCTTTTCATTATATTAGTATTATTGCTGTTTTATTCTAATTATTAAACTGTTCTTATCTCAACCCACGAGTTTTCTTACTTTGGCCCTTCCGATTCTCTCCCCCATCCCACAAGGGTGGGGGAGTGAGCGAGCGGCTGTGTGGTGCTTAGTTGCTGACCGGGGCTAAACCACAACACTCTGTAAAAACAAAATTTAAGGGCCAGACCTGATAAAAGGAAGTGAGGAGATATCTCATTGCTGGTGTTGCTGTAAGGAAAATCAGACTGATTCTGGCTCTGATTGGAGGTCCTTGGAAAGCCAATGGTCTGGCCATGGTAGCCATGTAAATGAATGTTCTGCTACTGTTCTATGCAGAAATACCCAAGAGGACAGAGACCTGGATATCTTTCTTACTGCTTAGATAATGAGTAGTTGGTCAAGCACCATTAAAGCAGCAAAGGGTCTGAGAGTTTTAATGGACAACAGACTAATTATAAATGAATGGCATAACACGGTCTCAAAAAAAGAGATAAAACTCACTCTCAGAAACAGAAGACATAAGGGATAATTATTTTGCTATACTCAGCAGCTGAAATACTGTGCCTTATTTTGAGAAGAACACTTTAACAAAGATGTAATCAAATTTTAGAAAATCCCAAGATCAGGAAATATAAAAAAGATAGATTAAGAAAATAAATATGACTTCAAATGCAAGAAACAGAGAATACAGGAAGAGAAAGGAGTTTTAAAATGCTTCCAAGAGAGAAACTGAAATTAAGGTCTCTTGCTATGTGTAATATTTGTCTTAAAATTGTAGTGGATTTTATTGATTCCTACTAGTAATAAGGAGTAGATAGTAATCACTAGGTTTTGAATATACTATTTTCATATTAAATTCCACAAAAGCTAGGACTTCTCAGTAAGGCTTGGTCTTTAGTAAAGCTTGATTTTAGGCTTACATAATTTACACAGGTTGCAGATTAAAATTATAATCACCTTATTTTAAACTTTTCCTTTTATTTTAAATCTGAATATGCTGTCTTTTCTTCTTCTTCCTCTTCTTCTTCTTCCTAGGTTTTGTTGGGTTGTGGGTTTTGGTTTGGTTTTTTTTTGCAAAATCTGCTGCATTGACTATATAGAGAAAAATACCAGAATAAGCATTTTTAGAAAATGCTATAACTAAAACATTTTTAAATTGATTGTTTAATCTTTTAAATCAAAATGAAGGAAACCTTAGGTTAAACTACAGAGAATCAATCACATTTGTTAAAACCAGCAATTTAAAATATGTTTGCTACAATGCCTGAGATTATTTACTCTGCTGGTTAACTGAGGAAGCCAACAAAATAAATATGCAGGGCTGTTTTGGTTAGTTCCTAACATATGTGATCTTGCTGAACCTGACCTGTATATTTTGGTTGCTTTTATTTTTTAAGGCTTATTGTGCTGCTATGTGCCTCATTTCCAAATATGTGAATTCTTTTACATAAAACAGAACTTCTACTAAGCCTCATGATCTTAAAGTAAAATGCTGTTGCCTAAATATAGTTTCTAGTGCCATTTGAGTTGACCTCAGGTTCTCAGACATGCATTGAGGTCTGCTGCATGTGCTACAGTACTTACAGAAGACTTGCAGCTGAAATCGTTCCTCTCTGAGTAAATGGAATAGCAGGAACACCCTGAATGCAATTGCCATCTTGGCTTGGAGGAGACTCAGCATGGAGGGAATCAGATGAGGGTTTAGCCACCAAAGTCTAACAAGTGCTGCTCGAAACTCTGTGAACTGACCACATTACAGAATACAACTTCAGAGAATGCATCACTAATATACAAATATTACAGGGTTTTAGTGTTTTATAAGACTATATTTTAACAAATAATTTAAGGAAATGTAAACAGAACAAGTTTTCAGCAACTCTTTCTGAAGAATTTCTAAATCATTCTCTAAATCTCCTAATAAGGCTCTCCAAGCAACTTCACCCTGAAGCAAGCACACAGCACACAAAAATTCAGGCCAGACTTTCAGTTTGGAAAACAATTGGAAACCAGTAACAATCAATTAGGCAGTCTTAACTTCAGGCATTGCTACCAGTTCCCCTAAATTAACAAGAGGCATCACTTCTGACCTGCTCTCATATTAAAATTCAGAATACAAAATCCCCAGCAAACAGTTTCTGCATTCAGTGGAATAAACAGCAACTGAGAACAGCTATGAATCTCACAAGGAGAGGAGCTGAGCTGAGCTGGGGGTAGGCCTGGGAGGAATTGTTAATTCTACAGTGAGAGCTAAAGCTCATTTTATTTTATTTACTGCAAGGTGTACAGTACATTTGCACTCCTTCTGTTGACTAGTGTTTTAACCACAACTAATCCAAATGTTTTCCCTGTACCATGCTGCAAGGCTCAAGCATGCTCTGTCACCTGAGAATCTCTTGTTTGCAGTTGCACTTTCTGGCAACTGTTAAAAGCAATTTGAAGATCACAGACCTTCAGCCAAAATAGATTTTTAATAGTAGATGTTGTGTTTCTTTCCTATTACATGTGTCTTCATGCTGAAGGCTATTGTTTATTACTGAAAACAGCAACCTTTTTGCTCCATTAGATGGTTGAGTTCTGAACTGTAATTGCACGACATACTTTTTTTTTTCAGACTGGATCAGGGAAATTATTAAAATGACATAAATAACTCACAGTGGATAATTTACTTGATATATCTAGTTGTGATCATATAACATCTACACTTAATTCTTCAAAAGAATTTAGGTAATGTAGGTAGCGGTAAATCATCTTCCTATAGAACCTAGATGTCCTGAGCATGACCAGGAACCATTACAGTCAGTGGCACACACTCACATATTGTAGAAGTTGATTTCTGAATAAAAGAGCTTACATTATGTGTGAACAGGACAAGCAAAGTTCAAAAAGGATGGTTCTTCACTAAGGTCATGCTGAAATCCTTACACAACAGGTTTTGACTCTACACATTGAGAAACCTAACCAGGATTACATAATGTTTGGCCACAAATCTGAAATTGCCTGTTGTCTTCCTTAATAACATTTTAAAGCCAACTAAAAAGGCAGGAAACTTGATAACAGCAGTAGAAAAATAAATAAAACTTCCATGAATTACAATGACAACATATTTTCCCTCCTACCCCAAAGTATCAGTAGCTACCAAATAAAGACAACTCGGACTCTCCTTCAAGAATATTTCCACCCTGAAACACTTCTATTATAGCATTTTGCCCTATTAAGAAATCTTGGACTTTGAAGGGAGGATCACTGATTGTGGCAAGTAGGGGACTAGAGGATTCTGTGTGTGTGCACGGCTCAGTTGTATCAAAGCATTTTTTATATGTTGTATCAAGAGCTGGGTCATCGATAGAAACACAGAGCCCTCCCAGATTATTGCACAGATGGGGTACAGGAAAGGTGGCAGCAGTCAGTCAGTCTAGCAAAACCTAGGAAAATTATTTAGCAGAAAAGTCAAATATCACCTATGAAGAGAGAAAGCAGGTAGCACACTGGGTGGAGTTTACCAGGACTGTTGATGGATTTCTGGGTAAAAAGTCTTGAACAAGTATTAAATCAAGGGAAGAAATAGATCTATTGCCAGATTAGGGACTGCAGCCCTAAACTGGATTGCAAACCTAAAAGCACAGTTGATATAAAGTTACAGTGAGATCATGAGCAGAAAAGTTGTGGAAAACTGCTCTACCTCAATGTGATTAGCCGTGCTAGTTACTGGGAATGCCTCAGATGCTTCTTGTCACTTCTCTTCCACCAGTCTCCACAACAACATGGTAAAAAAAAGTGCTCAAGATTTGTGTTTTCACCTTTGGCACTTATCTTATGATTAGATATAGCCACCCTGAGCACAGGGGTATTCTACAGCTCCCTGTGGAGAGCCCACACTCACTGTGGCGCACATTTATCACATGAAGAAATGACTAGAAAATATAACAACATTTTCTCTGTTGAGTATTTGTAAATGGCTATTTTCTGAAGCTCATAGCTCATCCAAATAGAGGATTCTTATGAAAAATCTCATAGTGATTTTCTGTGTCATTTTTTTACCCCCTACTCCATGACACCAGTGTTTCTTGGGAAAAAGCTTTTACCAGCGTTAACTGGCAACACACCAGGCACTTCTGCCACCCACTCTCTGAAGTGACTGTACTATTTTTGCTAAAACTAAAAAGAAATTTTTCAGGCAAAACCTGAAACAGACATCTAGCAATGAACTATTCAAAAAAAAGCATTAAAGTTTAATCATTATAAGCAACTAACTCAGGGCCTAATAATAGTAATTTTGGGTGTCCCTAATTGACATCTTTAATCTATAATAACTCCAGATAGAAAGAGAAAAAAAAAAAAAAAACAAGAAAGTGTTCTTAAGTGATCTTAAGAACAAAAGGAGATAGAAAAAAGCAGAACATTTTCAAATTTCAATTAAAATACATTTGAATGACAGTTCCCCATCCTTTATCCACTGACTCCCCTGGTCTCAAAGTAGTTTTTATTCACTGCTAACTTCAGGAAAAAAAAAGAAAAAAAAAAAAAAAAAAAAAAGAAAAACAGTGAGAGGCTATTATTCTTCTTCAGTGTAACAATGCAAAACTCCATAAATAAAGGAAAATATTTGAATTCCAGGCACAAGAGAAGTCAGCAGAAAATGCCATGAAAGCTGAATTTTAATTTGTCCTTTCTTTGTCTAGGGAGAACCTTTCAAGGTCATTTGCAATTAGAAGGGCTTTGAACTCTTCCACTCAGGGAGAGAAAAAAAGAAAAGGATTACCTCAGCAGCAGTTTGAAAAGACTGCATAATGCATCCGAATTGGAAGAAAGATGTATCTTGAACCATTACTCCAGATCCACATCTGTGGATCTAGCTACCATTTAACTGACAAAGTTAAAATAGTCTTGTCATTATAGCATGACAAAAGACTTTTTCTGTTTTTCAGATGCTTTCAATCTGATCCTGAGGAAATCATTTAGGGGGAGCATCTAAACGTGATTTAGACGTCTCAACATCTTTGAAGGCAATAGGACCAGATATTGAAAGATATTTATTTATGGATAAATAATGAAGCAGATAGGTGCTTTTTAGGAGTTAAGGATGGAAAGTAGTCCAGAAAAGTAGAAACCTCACAAGGTTCCTTTCAGCATTGTTGGATATCAACAAATTATTATAAAATTTCATGCTATTGCCAAAGGGGAAAAAATAGTTAAATCGTGCAGAGTTTTGGGAAGCAAGTACATTGCTGCTCCTTGGCATTCTTAAATGTATGTGTCTTTTCCAGTATTTAAAACAATGAACACATACAAGTGGAACAGATGATTAATTCCAGGTGAAAGTTATGCTTAAAGTTAGGTACATACTTAATTAACTGGAGCCTGTATTGGCCCAAACTCAGCAATGACTTAAGTCACTGAATTCAAGCCCATCCCCAGCCCTGCCATGTGTTTCACAAAGCAGTGGGCAAAGCTGTGATTCTCAGGACTTTGCAAATATGCAGAGCCACAGCTATGTCTGTAGAGCCAGCAGGACCCTGTCAGTAGCTCTGCTCACTCCAGTGCCACACAGTTTGGTCTGGCCCCTGGGGCGGAGCAGCCTCCTACTTGACCACACATATCAGAGAAGGCAAGCCCCAAGAGGGTAAATAAAGGGAGGTTAGGATAAGCCTTCTGCATTAAGAATAAATACCATGTATGCGTATCATAGTAAGAAAAACACTGGAGGTACAATTATATACACAATTATATTATCCCTATATAATTCCATGGGCTTTGTATTTTCTCTCCTTTCAAAGGCACTCTTTATAGGAATGGCATATTTTATAGGTATATTTTATAGGAGTGAAGTATGGAAAGTCTGATTTGCATAATGTTATCTATTGCTATGTACAGATAACTTTTGCAGAAAGTTAGAGAAACCCTGGAGATGTACGTTCTCAGCCACAGCAAGTGCCTAAATGCTGTTCAGAAGTCCATTATGTGCAGAAGTATCTAATGTATTTTTAGCAAAAGTTTTAGTTTTTGTTACTGTCACTATGGCATTCCTCTCAAAAATAGAAAAGAAGAATGTAAAGAAAATGCAATAGCAATGAACATACGAAGGGAGACATGTGAAGGATACAACATCAGGTCTTCCCTTGGAGACAGCTGTGGGTGTTTAAACCACCTGGTCAGATTCACACTGATCCTTACCAAATGCAGAGGAGATGAGGCCATACACCAGACTCCAAGGAGCCAGGGACAAAAAGTACTCACATTCACACAGTGAATGACATGAGTCCTGGTCTATCCCAAGAGAAGAGCACCCTGTCCCTCCTCTTTCCTGAGGACTCATTTACTCAGCATCAGAGTCATGACATCAGTAGGCCCAGCCTCTCCTCAGAGGCAGAGATGATTTCTAGGGTATGAAGTCCAGATTACACAACAAATTAACTTAGAATTAGAGTGGGATGTAAGAGATTCTGTTTTGAGACTTTTTTTTCAGCTTTAATGAAACCAAGGAGTAAAAATATTTAGTTAGGTAACTAAAATCTATAAAAAATATCAAATGCCAAGCAGTGTTCTTCCTCTTACAGTGAGCATATTTTTCCGGGTAAATAAATTCCTCTTTTTTCTTTTTTTTTTTTTTCTAAACAAAGTCTGGAAAACCTTTTGGTTTAAAATTGTTAAAATATTTTTGAAGTGTAGACTAACATTTCCAGTATGTTTTTCTAGCCTCTCTTATAAATGCATTTTTGGTACAAAATCTTTTGGGAAAAAATAAAGTCTGTCAGATCTATTAAGATCAAGAAATCTTTATTACAATAGTATGAATTTCACTCCATATCATTTGGCATATATTGAAGTCATCTATATTGTCTCTGAGGACCAGAGCTTTTTCCTTCACATATCTATGAGTTTGTCTACATGGAGAACTAAACCAAGTTAGGTAATGCTGTTATGTAAATGCAAATTCATGTATAATCCTAGGACTCTGTTTTGTCTTAACCTGAATGACAAAGTTTACCTAGTAAATAGTACATCCTAATTGGTGCATGTAACCTTATCTTGAGTTTCATTGAGATAAGCTTCCTGGAGCTGATCTTCCACAAAATTCATTCGTGGTTGTGCGAGACCAATTTCAAAAAAGAAAAAAAAAAAAAAGAAATTGAAAATATCAGCTGTTAAGCATACCTTCTCAAAGAGGCCACTAGAACTCTCCTTGGTGGACAAATGCACTAGTTAGGATCAATTTTGTAAATTTGAAGTGTCGTGTTGCAAGGCATGGAATCTGTATGGAGAAGTAAAATATAACTGTAATAAGCAGAATAATAAATTCACTGAGTTAAATCAGAGTTTCACATTTCGTTATGTATTTTCTTCTTCTATTATGAAGCAGAGGCACAGAACTTCCTCAGCTGTCTTGTCCATATCGCAGTTTTATCATAGCCAATCCTTAGTAAGAGCATCTAATCCACATCTTTCAATGCAAATAACACATATGGTCATATGGTGGCTTATCCTGATATTAATTTCTTTATTTGGTTGTGACTTGTTAGTGATTTCCAAAAGAAATAACAGAAACTGATAATTTTCTCATAATTACTATCTGACTAATTACCATGCTTACTCTCTAGAATACCTTCCCTTGGTGTTTTCAACATAAAGATTAGCATTTTAACTGTGTGTTTCATCTCAAGTTCAAACATGAAGATTTCAGATCATGTACAGAAAAATAAGGAAAACAGTAAAACTCCGAGAATGAAGATGGAGTTTAACTCTGAAAAGCTTCCAGCAGTTGAAAGTGAACATAAGAAATATTCTGTCAGTATCTGAACACATGTGGCTGGGTATCTGCATAAGGCTTTGTAGTCAGTCTGCCTGGGGATTTGTCCAGCAAGTTCCTACAAAGGCAGGGGTGTTTCTGTAAAGGCTTGCGCAACATGATCAAGTTTTACCCCACAAAAAATTCCATTTATGAACCACAGTGTTTCCAGTTTTCCTAGAGGAAGATCCTGTTCATATGCATAATTTCCAACAAAAAGCCTCCAAGAGATGAGGGTCTGAGGACAGCAGCTTGTGACTCCCTTAGGAGGTGAAAATAAGTATTATTAATTCATTGACTAGGAGCAAGCATGTCACTTTTTCAAATATGCAGGTCTAAAAAACCAATCTGTGAACTTCTGAAACGATTTACATTTATTTTTTTTTTTCCATCAACATTCTGAGTGCTCATTTTTCTTTCAATGTCTGCTTAGCTAAATTTAAAAAAAAAAAGGATGGGAAATTAGATTTGATAAAAAATACAGAAAGCATTTGATACCAAAAAAAATCATTACAGTTTGTAACAAAAGAAGTTTGGTACTTTCCATTAAGTCCATTTTCAAGCACATTATAGATCTGGACACTTCTAGTTATATGTCTCAATCTTAGACAAAGAAAAGCATTTTGTAAAGAAATAGCTTGTTTGTAGGCACAAGCTAACATATAGCCAGCCTCTAAAAGTTATGCAGATATTTAGTCTACACAATAGAAAAGCTTATGTTCTGTTAAAGGTTCCCTCAAGGAACAATGTAACCCCATAAAACAAAAGCCAACTACCATGCAACAAACATCCTCATTTTCCCTGTCACTTCCATCCATCACTTATGTTACGCCAAATACAAACAATCACTTCACTCCCTTTCTTCATCAATTTACAATTAAGAAATGACAAATAAAGGCTAAGGGGTAAGATAATACAGTATGTTTATGTAGAGTATATCAACAAATGTTTAATAAAGCTGGCACAAGGGAAAACACTCATTTTAAAATATATTTTATAAGACTACCAAATTTCATTAATGAAATCACTGAAAAGTAATTGTTGATCAGTAATGTAAGTATGGTCAATCCATACCAAATACTGATTTTATACAAAGATGTTTTATATAAAAATTAGTAAAAAGTACATATATGCATCATTTTGTGTTAAGAGAAATCACTGTGCAAAAGACCTAGCCATAACCCTCTCAAAATAATTTTTTGGCATTGAAACATCGAATTCATAGTCAGTGATGAGTTTCTAAAGTTGCTGTGCTACATTTTGACATTTTAGTACAAAATTAGAAGTATCTTAATTTGAGATAACTTTTCTATTGAAAAATAAAACAATACTGATGGATTTTAAAATAAACATTAGTCACAGGAGGTTCCACACAGGGTCAGACTTTTCTGATATATTAGGCTCAGAGCAAAGACAGTGGTTAAAATCAGGCCTATAGAAGAGCAAGCAGGACCACATTGTCTTATCTCCAGTACGCACTTGAAGTCTTTCCAAGACTGTTCTGCTCTTTCTTTCTGATACACCAGAACATCAGCTAAAGCATCCACCTACAGCAATGAGTTTAAGAGATTTTCAGTCTCTCGTGTGGGGCATTGTGACTCCTGCTAGAGTAACATAGAAAAAAAAATGTAAACAATCAGTGGCACTGTGGTACTTACGTCATATCATCAAATTGAAGAAATTACTTTTCTTTGAAAGAGACAATACGAGTAAATAGATATACAAAATGAACACTTTGAATCAACCCACAACTGTTTAGATGTGCACCATTTAAATCCCTACTTTCAACTTCTATATCCTTCTCAGGCTTCTAAAAGACCATTTATTGAATCAATTAGCTGTGGAAAAACAAGTATCCTCTAAATAATGCAAAATACCAAATGCACAGTGAATAATTCTCCTCCTAAGAAGCAAGATTGATTTTGCCTTTGATTATCCTTGCTACACGGAAATACTTTTTCCAATTAAGGTTAAAAAGTTAATGTTACAGAGTCAACAACTTGACAAAATATCACATTAATCAGGAAGTATAAACTCATTGGAATTCCACGTATTATGCTGAAGGAGCTATTTCTGGAATATCAGACAAGTACCAAGATAGAGAGGCATGTTCTGGAGCACTGATTAGCAAGGCCTTTTAAATAGTAATATGTTGATTGTACCAATAACATATCTTTAAACAAGGTACTATGATATTCAGTCTCTCACCTCTTTTTTCAGGAACAATTAGGACCCTAAGCAGTTGAAATGATTTCTAGAAAAATGTTACATTCCAAAAGATATTTTCTTTAAAGGTAGCTGAATGTATCTGTCATAACAATGCTACCACAATCATCTCTTAACTATAAATATCCTTCATCTCTTGGCACCCAGTGCCTCAGGGACCTTGCTGTGCTAGCTGCTGGGAGTATTACCACCACTTTCTCCGTGACATGGAGGCAAAGTTAATAAACCTAGCTGGACACTGCTGTGACTGGATCTGGATTAGCTTGGGCTCTTATCTTGGCCAAAATGAGTACAGGAGCTCACAGCAGCTCCCCTTTCCTGGAAGGGCTCAGAAACAGGTAGCAAGTGGGAAAATACAAAGGAGAAAGAGGGAGGAAGCCATGGCATCAGTTCTTCACATGTATCCTTAGTTTGGTGACCAGTCCTCATTGGAGCTCTTGGTGCTCTATACCTCTGAAAATCAGACCACAGATAGCATAAAGTACTTGTAAATACTTATAATTAGAATGGTCCCATAATTCTTATGTTCCAGACTGGGGGCAAGATAGAGTTTTCTAGACAGCAGAACTGTAAAACAGATGAGCTATTACAAAAGCAACCTGACAAGAATATTCACTTCATTTGGGACTCAGTTGTTGGCTCCCAACAAAGTGATGGACACTTTCAGAGGACTATGATAACTTCACGGTGTTATGTCTTCTTTGCATTCCCACACATCAAGATCAAATTAAGATTCTGGAGTATGTTTGAATAACATGTTGTCAAGTCTATAGGATTATGATAGCATAATGATGAGTGAGACATAAAAATATGTACAGACAGATGATGGTGGCTATAATGAAGGAGGGTATGAAAAAATGAATGTTAAGAAAGGACAGTTTCATAAAAATGAAACAATTTCTTCATAATTTTGTTAATGGACAGGGAATAGCACTCTGCTGTTAGTTTTATACTGATAACAGTGAAGCAAATGAAAGAATAGAGAGAATAAAATAATGATAAAATTTGTTTTTCAGGTAAACTAATAACTCAGAATACTATTAAGAACATGGTTGTTATTATTTTTCTAATTTTTCTACCCTGCACAATGGATACATGTTCTCCCACTGCAAAACCAGTCATAAAAAGATATAATGAAAAGAAAAATTATACTCATTAATTTCACTTTGAAAACCTTTTTTCTTTATCCCAGAGTGTAGCTACACAAGGACAATTCATAATTTGGCCTCTGACAGTGAGATACTCAAAAGGAATAAATAGAAGCATCTAGTGTTGCCTGCAGTAGTAATAGCCGTGCTAAGAATACCTCTGAGAAAGACAGTGATGAGATCACAACTTTATTTGTGACAGTGACAGTATTTGAAGTGCTATCTATACCCCTGTCACTCTTATTGCAGTTTTCAGCATATGTTGCATTCTCATGTCAGCTCCTCGAAGTATTGAACTAAACTCTGCTCATTTCTACTTAAGCAGTCCTTTTAAAATCAATGGGACTGTATAGGTTTAACTAAAAATTTGGTTAGTACACCAAAGATGGAAAGAACTATTTTGCACTGTGTTAATCAGGACCCTGCCTGATATGAATTTTAACTTTCAAAAAAAAGAATCATATCGTGATGGAAAGACTCTTAATTCTCAGGAAATTATCTGTGGAGAATTCAGAACAGCTATTCACAGGCTGAAGAATAAAACCATTAGGCGAGGAAAGGAGGAGGCAGGGTGAGTCGGGGCAAGGTGGGGCAAGGGAAAGACTAAAGGAAAAGGGAAAAAAAACCTGCAAACCTCTTTGAAGGAAGTAGTGGAACAAATTGAAAAAGCTGATATAATCCATCCAGAAGAAGGGAAGGGGAAAACACACATACAACCCATGACAGAATTTTCTCATGAAAGAAATCTTAGCAATTTGAACAACTATTGTGTGGGTCACATCACCATCAAAGAACAATTTTAAGATAGAGAATAAAAAATGTCATCAAAAAACATGTTTGAAGAATGAAAATTGTTCTTCATTTTCTCATCTCTGCGCTGACATTTTCACAGTAAACATTTTTGAGAAGAAGAAATGGGCCTTCCATGTCTTCCTGGTGTTGAGAAAGCCATAACAGTAGGGACAGAGCATGCTAATTCATTTCTAGTAACTTCAGAAAGTCTACTGTGTACAGTTGCAGAATGTGGGGCAGGGAGGAGCTCCCTTTATAGCTAGGTAGCCACTTATCAAGGCACAATTAATCCTAAATATTTGAGACATCAACTTTAGTAAACGGAATGCTGCAGCTTATTTCTCTGTGACCCCTTCATTAGCCGTAGGAGCCTGGAGTGACCAGCACAGAATAGATGTCTATAGTTAGTTGAATCCCATGGGAAGTCTCCTGGAGAAGGACTGGATATCTGTGGATTCCTTTCACTTTCAATCAAGAAATAATATGATTAGCCTGATAATACCACTAGATTTAGTAGTATCACCCTCCTTTGAGTCAACCTGTGGTTCTGGTCAACATTGTCTTTTATACAACAGACATTGGAATTGGAACCCAGAAAGACAGCTGAACAGATGCTGCACTTAGCAGTATGGATGATATGAGTTCTCTGAATACACATGTAACACTAAATGCTGCAAAGAACTAAAAGTTAAATAATATAATCCCAGTTGCAGAGTAAATACATGTTATTAAAAAAAAACCCGCCAGTATGATCATGGAAAATCTCCACGTTCCAAAGAGAAGTCATGAGAAATGCCACTATTCATGGTCCTATTCAAGTGCTGGGATGAACATGTGCAGATCCATCCTTTCCCCACACGCTCACCATGCTTCGAACCTAAGAAATCTGAAGGACTTGTTTTTGCAATGAAACACAAACTCAGCACCACTGTAGTTTCTTGTACACACTGCTAAAACTACAATGCTAAGTTCTCTGTTTTATCTAACTGTTTATGGAATGGAAATAGGGACAGGCAAAAGAGACATCTATTTCTAAACATTCACATGACAAATTAACAATTATTACAAAACAACAAGATAAGCTTATATGATGTTTAATATTAATATTGAGCTTTTAGAAGTGATTTTTCTCTCTGTTAACACAAGATAAGGAATAGAGGGCAAGCATATGATGTCAGGAAAGATGCTTCCTAACTATACTGATTTTATTCTTAAACTATGTAAATTACTTGATTTTTATATACTCCTTGTATTAATTCTGCATGTACTTAATGGTTTCTCTGTCTCAGGATGTGGTAAAACTGGAAAAGGTAGAGAGAAGGAAGGCAAGGACAGTCAGAGGCATGAGGTGACATCTCTGGCAAAGCAGACTAAGATTCTTCAAGCTGGAGAAGCTTTAGAAAACTAGAAGTGTCACAGAGAGAGCAAATAGGGAAGAACAGTATTGTCTCTCCCAATGCAATAAACAGGATACATCAAGTCAACTAGAAGGTGATAGGTTGAGACTAAACTAAAGAGAGTTTAGCTGAGCTATGAAATTACTTGTTATCAGTTGTGGAGGATGAGTATTAAAAGTGAGTGGACAAATCCACAACAATATTGTCCAGTGGCAATTATTAAATAGAAAAGCTGCACCATGAAGTCTGGAGTCATAACTGTTGGGAGCTAGGGGAACACCTGGAAAAGAACATGTTTTTGTCATCCACTTCAGAACTTCTCCCCAAGCATCTGGCAAAATACTGGCTAAAATATCTTTAGCCACATGTCTTGCAGCAACATCTTACAGGGTACATAAGAATTTTTTCTTAAATATGTTGGGCAAATGGCTCAGTATACTTGATGTAAACAATACATGTACAATTAAATGAGAAATATCTTCAAAAACACTTACTGACTTCATTAATATTTATAATAGTATTGGATGTTATGGTATCCTGATTCCTTGAAAGCTTGAGATTTGAAACTTACCCATACATTCACTATTTAATCTAATTGTTCCTTTTTATTTCATTAGCAGGAAATGTTTTCTTTTTTCTAATGTACACTGTTAAAATTTATTTGCTCTTATGAGATCCCAACCCTCTGTAAAGAAGATAACAAAACATTTAGCTAGCTCTCGCAAAAGAATAACTGTTTATGTTTGCATGCTTGTTATTGTAGAAAGTTTGGCATGATTATGTTTCTCCTTTTAAAAGCTTTCTTCATATTGTGCATTGCAAGGCAGGTTCTAATCTATGCATTAATAACCAAAACCAGATTAGCAAACTCATTACTAGTCTCATGGGTTTTGTGAAAGTCTGAGATGTCAAAATAAATCAAATGAACCAAAAATATATTTATATATTTATACTGTACCCCATTGTCTGGTACTGGCATTAATAATCGTACTGTCTGTACTCATCAGGAGGTGATGATAGTTTCTGCCATGCAATGTTTGAAAATGGGTTGATGCAGACCATGCATGATGCATGGTTCATTGCTCTCTGCAGGGCAAACTAACACTCCATACCACTGTGAATTCTAGTATCCAGCTATGTCTGGGGACTTTTGCACTATGCTGCAGTGTGCAGTGTAGACAGATCCAGAAGAACTTGTCTGTGTCTTTCATAGTAAGTAAAAATTAGAGCCTGAAGCAGAACACAAGCAGCCCTGGCTCACAGCTACTATTAGATCACAGTTCTGAAGGGATTAAACAGTGTGTGTTAACACATTTCAGCTCAGCTGCTTCACTTTGAATGCTCAGATTTTTCATTAAAAAATGTAATCCTGGAGTTTCTCCATGTATTCATTTAGATTTGTAAATACTGAAGAAAATGTAAAAGCTGTACATTCCCTGCATAGCTGCAACTGACAGCTGCAAGAGGGACAAACTGTGCAGGAAGAAGGGGAAAAAAAAAAGCTTAAAACAATAGTTGAAGCAATTATGTCTTCCAATAACCCCCTCAACCACTACCACACCTGCTTTCCATCTATCCTTATTAACAAGTCTAATGCAAGAGATTAAAAACTAGAGACTTTCAGAATCCAATACTCATTACCAGCTGTTACATGCAGATGTCAAAAATTAGGATTTTCAGGTGGGTTACCTGAACCACAAACGACCTGTAAAAGCCTGGGTCAGGTATTTTATCTCCTCATATAAAAACTCATTGAAGAGAAGGCCTGTCTCTTTGGAACAAAAATATCATTTTCATAACGTGCAGTATCACAACAAAAGGAGGAAAGGGACAATAGAAAAAAGAGGCGTCCTCAACAGGAAAATGTACATCTTCATGATATATATGAACTTTCTTTTTCAAACATTTCCACCTCTATCCCATCCCAAGTAAAGCCATTATCTTGTGGCCCATGCTGTGCACTTTCAAAATTAGCAAACAGGTGTTGAATCCGGTATTTGACAGTTATAGCAATGACATGCATTGTCTTCACAGCTGTGGTAACTGGCAGCCATTGTTACCATAAGAAGTGCTGGCAATTGAAAGAATAATTTGCATTATTTTGCAGTTGCATAGAAATTACTATTGTGGAGCCACTGCAGCCATCAGTCAGGGCAGAGTATTCAATATCTTTTCTATCAGTGGAGACTGTAGTCCATTTATCTTGCAAACTGGCATTTAGCATCAACTTGTTACTTAGTGGGTTAGGTAAATGACTGAACATAATCTCTGCAGCTTCATGAGTTATGAGATCTTCAGGCTATTGTAGTTAACAGTGGAATAAGACTGGAACATCCACTGTGACCTTTCTTTCCAACCTGGAAAGAGAATGGTCTTCTGATTACTGCTTTTCAGTATAATGCTTAAAGCCGAATTTTCACTTGAAACTGAGAATTTCCAAATCACCATCCTAAAACTTAGATAGACACTGAAGCTCAGATCCACATCCAAACATAAAAGGGGATGTAATGCCAGTGTCGAGGCAAACTTTTCCTATATATAGGCACAGATTTACCACTGGGGGCAAGGATTAGGAAATCCCCTGAATGCCTTCTGCTTTCTGATTCATTTTTTCATTAGTGACTTTCTGTGCATTACCAAAGCCTTCTTTTGGACCACAGTATCAGCTCCCATCTTTCAGAGAGCTCTCACAACATTTTCATGCACTTTTCCTGCCCTAGACTTCAATTCCAGGTCAAAATCAAAAGATTTTTCTTCCAAAACCAAAGTATTGGCAACCAATACTACCAAAAGAATTGAAGGTGTTTCTGCTCGATTGCTCCTGGAAAGAAAAATATTGGTTTTTAATAGTGCTTTGTCAAATCTACAGGACCACAGAGGATGTTTTTCAGCCTTTTTAAAATTTTTTTACTAATATGGCAGACTAAAGAGTAAATTTCTTATGATTTTTTAAGAAATTAACCCTGAGAAACTGTTATGAATACAGCTATAATTAAAAACTAAGTGTTTAAATAAGGAATTTGTAAATCAATCTGTTTGCTTAACTTTATCTTTAAAAATATCCTAATAACAATGTATTTCCACTGCAAATGTACCATAAATCACTTCCTGGAATTATTTATATTTTTGGGAGACACAGCCCCAATCCATAAATATTATGTTTAGATTGATTTATTTTAGTATTTATACACAGTCTGTTCTTCAGGCTTCTGGGCTTTTAATTAATCTGGATTTGGGGCATAAATTCTTTATGCCTTGATTAATACCAAGCAGGTTTTATTTAATTAAAGAGACAGACTGGTAGGAGATATTTTAATCAAAAATTTCATATGCATACAGTACATCTGTATTTTTTAATACAAGCTCAGACACATTAAAACAAGATTTATTCTTTCTCAGTTGTTTTCCTTTTTGAATTATGGCATATTTCTGGTTCATGTGAGGAGTTACCTTCATGCATTCATTCCATCCCCTACCTTCTCTCTCCTTGGAACAGCAGAGCGAGAAAATAAGATGAAGTGACAGGAACAAACAGAAAAACAAGGACAAAAGTTAAATCATCACATGCTGAGAAGCAACTTGCTAGATATTCCTGAATTTTCTAAAGCAAAAAAAGAATTGTATAAAAGCCATTTCTTGAGGAGCAAAGTAATTCCAGGAAAATACAGGGAATTCTTTTGGTTCTTAGGAAAGAAGTTGAAAACCAGAAACTTTCAAGGAAGGGTATCATATGGTCATATCTTCATTATCTTTTCAGCCATGCTGTTAAGAGGTTATTTTTAAAAGAGTATGCATTAGGTTTTGTATGGAAAATAATCGTTTGGCACAGTAATAAATATTTGGCTAAAGTTTTGCAACTGTCTATATTGTGTGTATATATGGTCATCAGCACAATACATTTTAGCAGCTTTTGATTTTTCAGCATATTTTTTTACCACTCGACTATCTCTATCCATGTTTAAGGTTTTTAAGTATCTGTAATTAGACAAAAGAGTATTTTTTAAAATAGAAAGTATAATCTTCACAGCTCATAGCACAGATACAGTCCTTTCATTTTTTACAGAGCTGGGATCATGATTAAGAATCATCAGCATTGTGGTTGGAGTGAGACTACAGTATTTTGGGAGGGATAAGATCCATTCAAATGAATAACGAGTAAGATTTGTGAAAAATGGGAGTCTTTGAAACAAACTAGTATAGACAACTCATATCAATAGGAATTTCTCTAAAATCAAAGGCTACATTCATAATACTTTGTCTTGTCTTTGCTTCTTTTTTAAGCTTTTTTAAAAAAATTATCCCGTGCAAGTATTTTTACAATATTGAACAGAACAGCATTTCTCTAAATAAACACCAAGACTTCAAAAATCAATACCTACCAATATATCTGCATTCTGAAATCCGTACTTACTTGCCCCAGGTGTCTCCAAAGCAGTCATTGTTGACCAAGCATATTTTTAAGAGTATCAGTTTCAGGAAACGTGGGAAAAAATTCTGTAAGTGACAGTACATGAATAAACTTTCTCTAAAAGCCTTGGAGTTGAATTTAAAAAAATGAACAAAACCACAAGGTCTTTTTGTTTGGTTGGTTTTGTTCGTTTTTTTGTTTGATCTGAAAAGGAAATACCTCTATAGTGCCTGATTACAAGAAGATGTGACTAGAGGTATCCAGCCTGCAGCCTGGGCATTCTTGGAGGTTGCCAGTGCACTTCTAAGAGGTCCACAGAAGTTGACGGAGAAAAGCAGTTCACAATACATGATATTTCAAACAGAAAGAAGAAGGTGGTCACAAATAGAAAAAAAAAAAAATTGAAAACCACTGATCTGGATACAAAAGGTAACAAATAATACCATCTACAAACTAACATTCCTCTTTTTAATAACAATCAACCATTAGTTAAATTAAAAACAAATGCAGGATTAACATATCAAGCATCATAAGATCACTCAAACACAGTTCACATGGGGTCTTTAGACAAGATAGATTAGACCAGTGGTTAAAAGATTAGAATTAGCAATGATTTTCACGCTTTGTTGACTTTGGATGGCTGAGGGGAGATGTAGGACTTTTGACTGCTTTTACTAATCTTTCCAGTGGTCACCACATTTTTCAGTGTGAAGTTCCTAAGCAATATTTGTGCCAAGACTTTTGTGTGTTCAAGTTGTGCAGTGACTGGTTGTAGAGAAAACACCCATAGAGCTGCTCTTTCTCCCTCTCTCTGACATACTCTAGAAGACTGATATGTTGTGTTTCACCATCTGCCTGTTAATATCTCCCTTCTCTCAACTGAAAACTATTTTGAGGTTTTGTTTCATGTTTTACAGCATCTTATACATGAACAGCACTCCTAAATATTATGGTGAAATAAAACAGTCAGTGTATTCACATCAGTGAGATGAACCACCAGAGCCTCCCAGCACTACAAAAGCACAGAGGAGGCTGATTGTCACTGCTATTTTTTCTGCTCTTTCTTCTGCATGTATAAGTCTTGGTTTATCTCTACAGCCACCTCCTGCAACATCTGTACCTATAAATTGGTTCCAGGAAAGGGCTTCATGAACTTGTCTACCTACAAGGCAAAGATCAACACCAGACAAGATATGAACGAAATATATGTTGTATATGTTATGTAATACCTACTGCTCCTCTCATCATCATTCAGAAGAGCTCTGGGCTGGACATACTCCCCCTTTCTTCAGTGGAAGCTAACAGTATTTAGTAGAAATAATTCAACACCTCTCAGCAAGAAAATGGTCCATGCTTTCCTTGAAGTTGTGAATGATTCACAAAGAATATTGTGTTTGTTGCACCTCCAGTTTGTGTTTAAACTAGAATTAACAATACTTTTTTGTGTGTTTATTTAGGGCTGTTTCTTATCATGTCTGGTCAGAAATTATATGATGTGCTTTTTGACTTTTCAGAAAGATATGAATCCTGATTTTGAAAAAAATATCTTAAGGAAGATGGATGGCAAAGGAATCTGAATCTCTACTTCTCTGCATAACTTCACTCAAGCTTTTGTAAGGCATACATTTTACACAAATATCCTCATAAAGAAATAACCACTGCTATAAATAATTGGAGGAGAAACTATTCTGATGGTTCATGATGAACCATCATCATTGTTGTGGTTTAGCCCCGGTCAGCAACTAAGCACCACACAGCCGCTCGCTCACTCCCCCACCCTTGTGGGATGGGGGAGAGAATCGGAAGGGCCAAAGTAAGAAAACTCGTGGGTTGAGATAAGAACAGTTTAATAATTAGAATAAAACAGCAATAATACTAATATAATGAAAAGGAAAATAATGGGCGAGAGAGAGAGGAAACACTAGAAGGAGAGGGAAAGAGAAAAAAAAACAAAACCAAAACTGAACAAAAAGTGCTGCAACCGCTCACCACCCGCCGACCGACGCTGCCGGTCCCCGAGCCGCGATCGCTGCCTCCCCCAGCCAATTTCCCCCAGTTAATATACTGGGCATGACGTCACATGATATGGAATACCCTCTGGCCAATTCGAATCAGCTTTCCTGGTTGTATCCCCTCCCCTCCCGGCTTCTTGTGCACCTGGCAGAGCATGGGAAGCTAGAAAGTCCTTGACTAGTGTAAACACTACCCAGCAACAACTAAAACACCAGGGTGTTATCAACATTATTTACATACCAAGTCTAAAACACAGCACTATGCTAGCTACAGTGAAGAAAAATCAACTATCCCAGCTAAAACCATGACAGTATCCACCCCTTATTCCATACCATTTACGTCATGCTCAGGTCTCATACTATCCAATATGACCTCAATAACCACCACCCGCCTCCCCATCCTTTGATGACATACGTAGATATCATTTATCATTCCCGTAGTCTATGGACCATCCCTGTAGAACATCTGTAGAGGGTCCACACATGTCCACTGAGTTCATTCAGTCCATAACTTTGGGCTCCATCTATCGTAACAGTCTTTCAAGGCTGGAGAGATGGTCTGCGTGGTGTTGGATTGTTGCATGCTGAATCCAGTCTTTGTTCCACAACCGCTACACGTTGCTTGGTTCAATCAAAGTTCATTCTTCATTAATTTTGGAAATTCTTACTATGATACCATTGATACAGCATATAGCAACCATAGGAGTGATGACATACAATATCATATAACAATTAACAGCATACCGTTCAGTTCATTGGCTATTTTCACCCAAAATCAAATCCCCTTGAGGCACACATCGAACTCCTCCATCCTCCCGCATTACCCACCAAGTACACCCAGGTCCTCGAGGAAAAGCAATCCCAAGAATGGGTTTGCCTTTGCCTGAGACAGGAATAACCCAGACGGTTTTCCCCAGCATATTTTTTACATGCACTACAGGGACTTTATCCCCTTCCACAGTACGTAAGAGTTCTGACTGGGCAGGCCCAGCTCGATTGGCAGATCCCCTAGTGTTGACTAACCAGGTGGCTTTTGCTAAATGTGTATCCCAGTGTTTGAATGTCCCACCCCCCATTGCTCTCAGTGTAGTCTTTAACAGTCCATTGTATCGTTCAATTTTCCCAGAGGCTGGTGCATGATAGGGGATGTGATACACCCACTCAATGCCATGCTCTTTGGCCCAGGTGTCTATGAGGTTATTTCGGAAATGAGTCCCATTGTCTGACTCAATTCTTTCTGGGGTGCCATGTCACCATAAAACTTGTTTTTCAAGGCCCAGGATAGTGTTCCGGGTGGTGGCATGGGGCACGGGATACGTTTCCAGCCATCCGGTGGTTGCTTCCACCATTGTAAGCACATGGCGTTTGCCTTGGCGGGTTTGTGGCAGTGTGATATAATCAATCTGCCAGGCCTCCCCATATTTATATTTGAGCCATCATCCTCTATACCACAGAGTTTTTAACCTCTTGGCTTGCTTGATTGCAGTGCAGGTTTCACATTCACAGATAACCTGTGCAATAGTGTCCACGGTCAAGTCCACCCCTCGATCATGAGCCCATCTGTATGTTGTGTCTCTTCCTTGATGGCCTGAGGTGTCACAGGCCCACGAAGCTATAAATAATTCACCTGTATGTTGCCAGTCCAGATCCACCTGAGCCACTTCAATCTTAGCAGCCTGATCCACCTGTTGGTTGTTCTGATGTTCTTCAGTGGCCCGACTCTTGGGAACATGAGCATCCACATGACGTACCTTCACAACCAGGTTCTCCACCCGGGCAGCAATATCTTGCCACAATGCAGCAGCCCAGATGGGTTTGCCTCTGCGCTGCCAGTTGTTCTGCTTCCACTGCTGTAACCACCCGCACAGGGCATTTGCCACCATCCATGAATCAGTATAAAGATAGAGCACTGGCCATTTTTCTCGTTCAGCAATGTCTAAAGCCAGCTGGATGGCCTTTACTTCTGCAAACTGACTTGATTCACCTTCTCCTTCAGCAGTTTCTGCGACTTGCCGTATAGGACTCCATACAGCAGCCTTCCATCTCCGATGCTTTCCCACCAGACGACAGGACCCATCAGTGAACAGGGCATATTGCCTCTCATTTTCTGGCAGTTTGTTATACAGTGGGGCCTCTTCAGCACGTGTCACCTCCTCCTCTGGTGATATTCCAAAATCTTTGCCTTCTGGCCAGTCCATGATCATTTCCAAGATTCCTGGGCGACTGGGGTTTCCTATTCGAGCCCGTTGGGTGATCAGTGCGACCCACTTACTCCACGTAGCATCAGTTGCATGATGTGTAGAGGGGACCCTCCCTTTGAACATCCAGCCCAGCACCGGCAGTCGAGGTGCCAGGAGGAGCTGTGCCTCAGTACCGATCACTTCTGAAGCAGCTCGAACCCCTTCATATGCTGCCAATATCTCTTTTTCAGTTGGAGTGTAGCGTGCTTCGGACCCTCTGTATCCCCGACTCCAGAACCCTAGGGGCCGACCTCGGGTCTCCCCTGGTGCTTTCTGCCAGAGGCTCCAGGTAGGGCCATTCTCCCCGGCTGCAGTGTAGAGCACGTTTTTTACGTCTTGTCCTGCCCAGACTGGCCCAAGGGCTACTGCATGAACTATCTCCTGCTTTATCTGTCCAAAGGCCTGTCGTTGCTCAGGGCCCCATTTGAAATCATTTTTCTTCCGGGTCACTTGATAGAGAGGGCTTACAATCAGACTGTAATTTGGAATATGCATTCTCCAAAAACCCACAACGCCTAAAAAAGCTTGTGTTTCCTTTTTGCTAGTTGGTGGAGACATGGCGGTTATTTTGTTGATCACATCCATTGGGATCTGCCGACGTCCATCTTGCCATTTTATTCCCAAAAACTGAATCTCCTGTGCAGGTCCCTTCACTTTACTTTGTTTTATGGCAAAACCAGCCTTCAGAAGGATTTGGACTATTTTCTTCCCTTTCTCGAAAACATCTTCTGCTGTGTTGCCCCACACGATGATGTCATCAATGTACTGAAGGTGTTCCGGAGCTCCACCCTGTTCCAGTGCAGTATGGATCAGTCCATGGCAAATGGTAGGGCTGTGTTTCCACCCCTGGGGCAGTCGATTCCAGGTGTACTGGACACCCCTCCAAGTGAAAGCAAACTGTGGCCTGCACTCTGCTGCCAACGGGATTGAGAAGAATGCATTAGCGATATCAATTGTG
This sequence comes from Morus bassanus, assembly GCA_031468815.1. Taxonomy (NCBI): domain Eukaryota; kingdom Metazoa; phylum Chordata; class Aves; order Suliformes; family Sulidae; genus Morus; species Morus bassanus. The sequence continues at coordinate 13,152,589 of CM062567.1, read as the reverse complement.
GCATACCACTTGGCTGCCTTTGACTCCAGTTCGTACTGAAGTTCTAGCATGTCTGGCACAGCAGCACTCAGTGGCGGAGTGACTTCATTCAGGCCACGATAGTCTACTGTTAGTCTCCACTCTCCATTAGACTTCCGCACTGGCCATATGGGACTGTTAAAGGGTGAACGGGTCTTACTGATCACTCCTTGGCTCTCCAGTCGCCGAATGAGCTCATGGGTGGGAATCAGGGAGTCTCGGTTGGTGCGGTATTGCCGCCGGTGCACTGTTGTGGTGGCAATTGGCACCTGTTGTTCTTTGACCTTCAGCAACCCCACAACAGAAGGGTCCTTCGAAAGACCGGGCAAAGTAGACAGCTGTTTAATTTCCTCCGTCTCCAAGGCAGCTATACCAAAAGCCCACCTGTACCCTTTTGGGTCCTTGAAATACCCTCTCCTGAGGTAGTCTATGCCAAGGATGCACGGAGCCTCTGGGCCAGTCACAATGGGGTGCTTTTGCCACTCATTCCCAGTTAGGCTCACTTCAGCCTCCAATACAGTTAGCTCTTGGGATCCCCCTGTCACTCCAGCAATACAAATGGGTTCTGCCCCTACATAGTTTGATGGCATTAGGGTGCACTGTGCACCGGTGTCCACTAGAGCCTTATACTCCTGTGGGTCAGATGTGCCAGGCCATCGGATCCACACAGTCCAGTAAACCCGGTTGTCCCTTTCCTCCACCTGGCTGGAGGCAGGGCCCCTCTAATTCCAATTGCGGGTTTCCCACTCCAGATCTTGTGAACGGGAATCAAAAGTCTCTCTATTAAGATCACAGATAGAATCAGCGCTTCTACTCCTCTGTCTGGGGAACTGCCTACTGGAAACGGGAGCAGCAACTCTCCTGGAGGTCCCCCCTTGAGTGGTTGTTTTTCCTTGTAACTCACGTACCCGTGCCTCCAGGGTCGACGTAGGTTTTCCATCCCACTTCTTCATGTCCTCTCCATGGTCACGCAGGTAAAACCATAGGGTGCCCCGTGGTGTGTATCTTCTCTCTTGAGCAGAAGGACGCTTACTCCTAATGGCCGAGATACTGGTCCGTACAGGTAGGGAGTAGGACATATCTTCTTTGAATTGCTGGAACTCCCGGGACAATTTCTCCACAGCTGAGACGAGGGAGGAAGAGACATGTGCTTCATAATCCCGGAGTTTATCTATCACATCCTCTACCGTTGGTGCCTCTTCATCTTTTCAGGACATTACTGCCAGGGAGTTTACATGGGATGATGGTGCGCTCCGTACAAACTTCCGCCACATGGGTTGTGTGCACTGTGCTTCATCTGGATCTTTGGATGACTGTTCACTACCCAGGTCACCATAAATCACCTCAAGCACAGCTAATTCTCTCAGGTACTGGATACCTTTCTCCATAGTGGTCCATTTTCCAGGGCGATATATAACATCTTCCTTGAAGGGATACCTTTCTTTCACAGCAGACAGGAGTCGCCTCCAGAGGCTGAGGCCTTGTGTCCCTTTTCCAATTGCTTTGTCAATGCCCCCGTCCCTAGAAAGGGATCCCAGTTGTTTGGCTTCCTTACCCTCTAATTCCAGGCTACTGGCCCCGTTATCCCAGCATCGGAGCAGCCAGGTGACAACATGCTCACCTACACGACGGCTGAAATCTTTTCGTATATCTCGTAGCTCACTTAAGGATAGGGATCGGGTAGTTTCCGTCTCTTGTACAAGTTCTTCCTCTTCCTTCTCCTCTCTTAGTAACGGCGCTGCTTCTCCATCATCCTTTTCTATACGAGTTGACTTTCTCTTTAAAGATTTCTTCTTTTGTATAGGGGCAACTGATACTGGCACGGGTTGATTCTCTGATTCAGCTTCAGTGTCCGTCATGGGTGTTTGAGTGGTCACAGTGCCTGTCATCGGGCTTGGAGCAGCCGCAGTGCCTGTTGTGGGGGTTTGAGTGGCCACAGTGCCTGTCGTCAGGCTTGGAGCTGCTGCAGCGCCTGTTGTGGGGGTTTGAGTGGCCACAGTGCCTGTCGTCGGGCTTGGAGCTGCTGCAGCGCCTGTTGTGGGGGTTTGAGTGGCCACAGTGCTTGTCGTTGGGCTTGGAGTATCCGCAGGGCCTGTCGTTTTCCCTTGGTGGTACTGAATACTGTTAAACAGGGCTCGGTAGGCATGGGCCAGGCCCCAACACATTGCAATGATTTGTATCTCTCTGGAATTGCTAGGGTGACAACATACTTCCTCCAAATATTCTACTAATTTTTCAGGATTCTGCACTTGTTCAGGGGTGAAGTCCCAAAACACTGGAGGTGCCCACCGTCTCAGGCATTTGCCCATACTATCCCACATACCCTGCCACCCATAATTATCGAGCCTTGGAGCAGATCTCTGGATGATATTCTTGAATTGCTTATTAACCTTAGACAAAACCAAAACAATCTGCCATAGGAATATCAACAGATATATCTTAACCACCCAAGGATGTTCAAGATACTGAAAAGTTGTTGTAATGAAGGAGGAGACATTACAGAAGATGGTAGCTAAGGTGCCATTCTGTATTTCCTCCATAAAGAACCTTTCAGAAGAGGAGGTATAATTGCTAATTGTCTCCATGAGGTGGTACCCGAAGTACAGTAACGGCTTCCATGCAAGACCCAAATAACCGATAAAACTCAAGGTCAGTGTTTTAATAACAAATCTCCTAGGCAAAACATCTCTAACCACTGCAGAGCACAGCAAACTACAAAACCCAACGCCAATCTTTAACACGTACTTCAAAATCAGCATGCTGTATATCTTACTAACTAATATCAAGAACAGATGAATCAGTGCTGTGACCAGCAACTGTTATTATCTCAAACCCTTCGTGCCCCACGTTGGGCGCCAAAAAGGACTGTTGTGGTTTAGCCCCGGTCAGCAACTAAGCACCACACAGCCGCTCGCTCACTCCCCCACCCTTGTGGGATGGGGGAGAGAATCGGAAGGGCCAAAGTAAGAAAACTCGTGGGTTGAGATAAGAACAGTTTAATAATTAGAATAAAACAGCAATAATACTAATATAATGAAAAGGAAAATAATGGGCGAGAGAGAGAGGAAACACTAGAAGGAGAGGGAAAGAGAAAAAAAAACAAAACCAAAACTGAACAACAAGTGCTGCAACCGCTCACCACCCGCCGACCGACGCTGCCGGTCCCCGAGCCGCGATCGCTGCCTCCCCCAGCCAATTTCCCCCAGTTAATATACTGGGCATGACGTCACATGATATGGAATACCCTCTGGCCAATTCGAATCAGCTTTCCTGGTTGTATCCCCTCCCCTCCCGGCTTCTTGTGCACCTGGCAGAGCATGGGAAGCTAGAAAGTCCTTGACTAGTGTAAACACTACCCAGCAACAACTAAAACACCAGGGTGTTATCAACATTATTTACATACCAAGTCTAAAACACAGCACTATGCTAGCTACAGTGAAGAAAAATCAACTATCCCAGCTAAAACCATGACATCATCATGATAATGAGCCTAAAAGCACAAGAGTTCATTTAGAGAAAAGTTGATAAATGCTTTGGGTTTCCCAAATGTACTATAGCATTGAGAATACACTTTACCAAAAGGAAAAATTGTTACAAGTGTCATATGGATTGTTTTCTTATTTTTTTCTCAGAATTTGACAGGTTGAAAAAAATCCTCTATGACTGATTAAAAACTGATATTTTTTAATAGAATTTTCAGTGGAGGCTCATTTTTTGTGTAAGTACGACTCATCATATATTGTGATTAGTTGTCAAATATACAATAAATACATGCAGTTCTGTTCTGATACTTTGTTGAGTACTAGAATGAGAATTAATTTGGCTTTTAAAATAAAATGTTAAACATTCTGCAAAGTGCAAATATAACAAAGCTCAAGAGGAACTTTCCATCAGAAAGTTCAGTCCCTATCTCCACTGAACTAAATGGAATTCTCTGTGAAATTAGACCCAAGTTTTGTACAAGCTTCATGGACTCTGCACAGATTTTGAATGAATTTGTTATTATACTGATTTTAAACCACACATAGCTCCTCTCTATTCAGGCTGTCATTGCTAGAAAATCAAGTAGTGCCATTGAGACAGTTGAGGTTCAGATTAGGTTGAGCAATGAAGATAGCAAGTGTTACTTTTACCCTTAAATTTATACCACCACCACGACCCACAGTTTTCCCAGTATGTCCCGAGAAGCAGCAGTGTACAGCTACCAAGCATTTCACTTCCATCACAACTTGTCTCTGGGATTTCAAAGACCTTAAAGACCATGATATACTAGTATAAAGAGTCAGAAAATGGTAGGCTTTTTTTAGATGAGAAAAAAATTGAAATTTTTCCCAATGAGTAGGGAATTGTATGCTAATCTCATTTTGATTGCTGGAAACATCTTTTGAATAAGTATTCTGGTATAAACCAAAAAAGTAATATAACTGTTCTGAGAAGAACTGCATCACACAACAATTCTACAAGGCTGTCTTTATGCATATATTGTTTTTCCCCCCTTTATTAGCAGATTAATGTCAGAGTTTAGAGATCATATTGACAGAGAAAATGGTTGCAATGTTCCAAATATCAGAGTCAGACTTCCTGTGCAGAATAAAATTTTGAATTTCATTAATTACTTTATTACCACAAATTCTTAGAAGAAACATGTGTTCTTGGGTGTTAATTAATAGCTCATTATTATTATACAAATTAACTTGGCAGCACTATGTACCGTATATTTGCAGAATAATGAATTACATTAAAGGGAAGCCAAGATGGCAAACACTGAAGTGCATGCATCTATTATCTGCTCCTTATAAATGCATAAGCCTTTCCTAGGGTGCTAAACAAAAATCCTAATGAGAGGCTCACTAGAGTCAAAAGAAAAAAAGAAAAGAAAAGAGTACATACAGCTTGAAGAACCGAGCATTTCACTGAGAAGCAACATCTTCTGTTTCAGTCCAACAGGCATTTACTCTTAAATGGGTTGTCATAAAACCTGGGAAAACTGACAACGTACTGCACAGTAGTGTGAGTGAAACTAACAGTATCAATAGGCTCATCCCAACTGCTCTGAGCAGCTGGTCTGGATAGTAACACAGAAATTCATGGGTTCAAAAGGGAAATCAGCAAAGTCTTACCTACCCTGGTGCAACACAAAGAAAACTTGCCTTGCCTTGCCTTGCCATTCTGTTTCTTCTCTTCTCTTCTCTTCTCTTCTCTTCTCTTCTCTTCTCTTCTCTTCTCTTCTCTTCTCTTCTCTTCTCTTCTCTTCTCTTCTCTTCTCTTCTCTTCTCTTCTCTTCTCTTCTCTTCTCTTCTCTTCTCTTCTCTTCTCTTCTCTTCTCTTCTCTTCTCTTCTCTTCTCTTCTCTTCTCTTCTCTTCTCTTGTGGTAGTATAAAGAAAATCAAGATGAATTCTTGTATATCAAAAGAAACAAGAGTTATTCACTTGAAGAAGAGTAAACAATGTGTTCATGAAGTAAACAAACTCTCCATCAGCTCCTGATTTTTTTCTGTCTAGTTGAATTTGAAGTCAAACAGATCTAGTAACTTAGAGACTTTCAATATGCATCTTTCCACCAGTCATGCAATTTCTTTTTTGTGCTGAAATTGCAGTATCAAAATCTAGACCCCATAATGTTCAGGCTCCCTGATTAACGTGTACCAAATTCCATATATTCTACCTCCAGTTCAATCATAGTCATATTCTTTTCTATGTATTCACATACTCATGTGCCTTGTCCATGTTTTCATTATTTATTTAAAACCAGGGAAAATAAGTTTTGGGACCCTGCTTAGATTATCTCCAAATTCTATTTTGTCTCTGTTTCAATCTCTTTGTATTTATATACTGTTCTAAATTTTAATGTCTCTTAACTTTTTTATAACTTGGCATTTCTCATGTCATTTCTCTAAACTTTTATATATCCAGAGTATTATATTCTCTGCTGTTCTATTCTTTTTCTGACCTACTTTAGAGATTCTCTACTTACTCCTAGTAGCAAGAGATTCTTTACTAACTTCTACTGCCCTGAAGAGGTAACTACCAAATATTCCTTGTAAATGTTTCCTCCATCTTTACAAGGCCAACTCCAATTAGTTTCATTTAAAGTTTCTTCAAAATCTAATTCCAGGAGATATTCTGCCCTGTTGGCTTCCTTAATTGCTCCCCTGACCTTCTCATATGCTACCTTTTTTAAACCAACAGTTGCTAATATGTTTTGTTTAGCTTTTTTATTTAACTGCAGTGAAATCTCTTTTATCTTCAGGACTATTTTTTACTGAGGTTTTTCTCTTATCTCTCCACTACTTATGAGAACAAAGCATAAACCCTTTGTTTGATTCATAGAGAAATCTAGAAGATTTTACAATCCAAAATTCTAAGGCTTCCTCAGTATCAGTAATGATATTACATATTCTCCCTGTAAGAAGTGAAAATCTTTCATAATAATACAATTTCTAACACTATTTATTTCTGTAAATATGTGATATTCATAAGCAAATCCAACACTCATTGTCTATTACAAACTCCTAACATTGTCTCAAGAAATCCTCACAATCTTTTTAAAATCTTGTTAGGAACCAAGTAATTTCTTTTATCTGCACTGTAAAGTCTTATTTCTTTAAAAATTTATCCCATCACATTACTTAAAATGCTACATAAAAATGCTTGCGTTCATATAGCTATAAAACTTCATTCTGAGTATTAAAAAAGGGGGTATTATCTTCTATTTGGTCAGATACCTGAGATCACTTCAAGCATAACTGTGCATTCAGGAATAATATTTTTATGCAAAGTTTATATTTTCTAGTGGACAGTTTGGCTTTTACTTCAGAGCAGTCTGAAGTAAGGAAAAGAAACACCACCAATTTCCTGAAGTTTATTTCACAGATTAAGCATTTTAGTAGGGTTTCAGAAAACCAGCTGTGTAGATATGTTCTTCAGTAAGATCCCACTTTGAAAAGCAAAAATGTTAAAATTTTGTCTAATTGTAAGTTACTTTTTTCTTATTTGTTGGGTAGCAAACTGAATTGTCAATGTATCAAATCAACAAGGCTACAGGAAAATTTCAAATTTTTCATTATTTCAGCACCAAATAATATTTCTTCAAAATTTCTTTCCCTCAAATTTAGATAGAAAAGGGAGTTATGATAAGATGTGAGTTGGAGAGATGAGAGGTACAAAAAGTCAACTTTGAAACAGCGTAGGGAATGTAGTGAAGGCAGTGAAATTATCTGATAACACTAAAGTCTGGAACTAAAGCAATCCTGATATTATCAATAAAGGGGGTTGATAACAATTTCACCTGTCAAAAGAGGAGACGTTTTCTTTGATGTCACCTTAACATAGACCTTTCATTTAAGTTTCTATTGTCCTAACTGAGATAAACTACCTAGACAATTTGTACTACCTTTTTACTTTACATTTTTAATTTTCTGTCTGTTCTAGTTATATTAATGTAGATGCCTGAATCATTACTTTATAAAGTTCAAGGAAGAATATTTTAACAGAAATATTGGGCTGTGGATTGGAGATAAAGTATCTGTTATAACCTGAATTTTAAAATTAAAAAAACATTGAACACAATTCTCTTCTAAGTCAATTTTGTACAATGGGGGAAAAACACTGGAATCACTCTCTCTTCTTAACAGGACTGGGGGAGAAAAATATGACAAAAAGATTGTGGGTCAAGATAAAGAGAGGGAGATAACTTACCAATTTCCACCACAGGCAAAACAGACTCAGGTTGGGAAAACTGATTTAATTTATTGTCAATTGAACAGAATAGGCTAATGAAAAACTAGAACAAATCCAAAAACTCCTTCACCACTCCTCCTTTTGCTGTCATGGTTTAACCCCAGCCAGCAACTAAGCACCACACAGCTGCTCACTCACTCACCCTTGCAGTGGAATGGCGGAGAGGATCAGCAGGGTAAAAGTGAGAAACTCGTGGGTTGAGATAAAGACAGTTTAATAGGTAAAGCAAAAGCCGCACACACAAGCAAAGCAAAACAAGGAATTCATTGACTACTTCCCATGGGCAGGCAGGTGTTCAGCCATCTCCAGGACAGCAGGGCTCCATCACACGTAACGGTTACTTGGGAAGACAAACGCCATCACTCCAAACGTCCCCCCTTCCTTCTTCTTCCCCAGCTTTATATGCTGAGCATGACGTCATATGGTATGGGATATCCTTTTGGTCAGTGGGGGTCAGCTGTCCCAGGTGTGTCCCCTCCCGGTTTCTTGCTCACCCCCAGACTACTCACTGGCAAGGCAATATGAGAAGCAGAGAAGGCCTTGACATTGTGTAAGCACTGCTCAGCAATAGCTAAAACATTGGTCTGTTATCAACCCTGTTTTCAGCACAAATCAAAAACATAGCCCCATGCAAGCTACTATGAAGAAAATTACCTCTATCCCAGCCAAAACTAGCCTATTTTCTCATTCATTAATGACCCTTTCTGTAAGTTTTCTTCCATACATGGCATTTTCCAGGCTCAGATAGCGTATTTCCATAGGCAGTGTCATATATAAGATTTCAGCTTGCAATTTAGAAGTAATTTTCTTTTTCTCTTTTTGTTGAGCTTTGTGATCTTTCATTAAAATACTAGATTTCTTCAGGCAGAGTTCTATGTTTTAAACAGGCTATAATTAATGGTTACTCTCCTTAATTTCTTCTCAGTGGTTTCAGAGATTCAGCACGCCTTTACTCATGAAATAAATGATGGTTCCTTAAAATAACGGAGATGTGTCACCCTAGTTATATCAATACTACTCTACTTTTTAGCCAGCATACATATGGATCTATGATCCTCAGATGTTATACAAATTACAACAACTAAGGAATTTCACTAGTTAGTAAAATCAGATTCTTAATTTTAGTGTGAGTTGTGAGGAATTAACATTTTACAGCTTTGGACATGAAATAAGACATCTTAATTACCTTTACTGTTTCACACATAGAGTGATTTACACGCCACCTCCTACCCATCAACGTAGGGTTTCCTTTCACTTAATTAAATTTCCAGAAGCACAACACATCTTATATGCTGTATGCTATTACATTCATAAACAGGGTTCTTCTGTATATATCATGTCCCTTTTTGTACATATAAATGTTGTAAATTAAGAGATTTGTGTCCCTCTCTGAAGTTTTAGAGAATATCATCATAATTTATTTATTTTGTTTGGTTTTGGGGTGGCTTTTTTTACAAGATTTGTAACTGTACAAACAGTTTCTGTGTTAATTTAATAAAGAACGTTAGGATTTTTGGGGGGCAGGGGGTAAAGAGAAAACAAAATATTTTGAGAGAAGCTGTTGCAATGCCTCAGGGGGTGAGAAAGTGAGAGATCTTAGACCAGAAAGCTCAGGCCTCAGTAGAATAGGAAAACTGATATAAATTTCCTACAAAATACTATAGCAGCATTTCTGAACACACAAAACCCTATTCTACCTCCAGTAAAAAGTAAAATATTTTGCACAGAAAGCAAAACCTATTTTTACCTATAACTTTCTCCTCAAAACATTAAAATATACAAACATATCTACCTTCAAAGATCAAAGCTGAAAAACACTTCTGAAAGAGGTTTGTTAAGTGCCATAATACAATGGGATATTCTGCAGCCACTAGTGCAGGACTATGGAATTGATAGGTCTTGAGTAGCTTCCTGTATTTTCATTTTTAGGAAATTTCAACAGGCACTAAGATGTTCAAAACATCCTGAAAGGCAATTTGGCACACAGCCTCACAGGGCTGACTAATGCAGCTCAGTCCAGACTGATTATATAGTTATACTGGATTTTTTAACCGTCCGGTCATGGGGAGAACTCAAAAGATCAGGCAGATTGTTCCCTTGGCTTCTTGGAAAAGAGAATGTTAGTAATTGTAAGATGTTATTTGAAGATGAAACTTCTACTTTTGTCTGTAGGCTCACAAATGCCAGCTGAACTAGAAATACAGAAAATAAAAGCTAGTATTTTTATAGTAGGGTCATAATATCAAATGTATTAGCCCTCTGTAGGAAGTTCTCTTACAAAATAAGTGTAATACCTGGAATTTTGTAAATAATAATAAGAATCAGCCTAAGAGATTCTTTGGTTTTACCTGTATGATCTAAATTGGTTGTAACTAGACTCTGAAGGAAGACATTGTGCACAATCTGTCATTTTCACATATAAAATGCGCTAGCTGTGCATTCTGCCTTAAGACCTAAATACTGATGGTTAAAACCACCTGGTCCACTGATGGAATTCACTTTCTCTTTTTTAAGAAATTACATACATTATAAATAATTATTGATATACAGACTGTAATCACTGGCTACATTTATACAACTCAGAAAGCATGACCTGCTAGTATCCCTTCCCTGAGACCATATGGCAGTGCAAAAATATATTAAGAGACACAGCAAATATATGATTCTGGTTCCATGGCAGGTCAGTGAGCACTCCTACCTAAAGGACTTGACATTATCAGGAAATCCCTTAGAAAATTAGCTTGTTTTCCTTCCAAACCCTACCCTAGACTATCTGTTCAGGTGGTACTTTATACTGAGTTTTAAAAATTGTACATAATATGAAACAATTAGAAAAAAATAAAGATTAAATGCCATTCCTTATTCACCATTACTTTCTTCTGGTGCAAAAAATGTTGATATAGAGAGTTATACAAAGAAATTGTATAAAGTTGCTACAAACTGAAAATTATGATCAGGAAATTCCTGTTGGCAAAGATTAAGGAATCTTTAAGCTATAGTTACTTGATAATTGTTACCTTACAAGTTTTAAGGAGGTGCCCGATAAGGGATTCTGATGTTTACTGTACTCTTACTGTATCTGTTTCCTCAGATTTTTTGATGTAAAATGAAATAGTAATGGAGTGTGATTCTATGCCTCTAATTCAGGGAAACAAGGAGACATCAAAGGCAGGGCTGGCACTTGGGCACTTGGGCCACCCGCTCTGACCTCTTGCACATCAAGATGGTATCTTGACTTCAGCTGGGTTGTCAAAGAGAAAATATTCAGCACATACTCCTTCCTTGTGGAAGCGTGACGGAAATATGAAATCTCTATCTGGATTTTTCTATTGCACATGGAAAAATAAAGAATAGATGTTGTACTGAACTGAATTTTTGAGCACGAGGTTTATAATAATCCAGCAATTTGCATTGGAGTCACAGATAGATACACATTGTACATAACCAAAACTGTCTACAAAGTACTTGCTGTACCTTTAGATGACTACCAGCAGTTTGGGAAATATATTACTTCTCATTTTAACATATTCTGCTGGTGTATTCTGGTCTTTCTTAAACTTCTCAAAAGCTACTGAAGCAGACAAGGAAATCTGAAGTTCTCATGAACTCTGAATTTTGCTTTTGTGGCATGTGATGTAGTAATGGAATTATACCTGTGGGCAAAATGGCATCTTCCAGTCCAGGATTCCCCCTAGCATATTTGAAGAGCTGACATCTTTGATGTGCTGTACAAGACACATGCAAAGTAGGTTTTCCCTCAAGCAAGTTTAGTAATACTTCCCTTGCACAGGAATAAAACTGCTTAGACCCAGGCTGTGGCCAGCAAGGGAACTTAACAAACACCAAAGAAAGAAAGCAGGAAATAAATCTTATTGAGAGTGAATGCCTTTTATTTTCTTATATATACTTTTAAATCAAAAAGGTGTTTTAGTTTATCAGATTATAAAAGTCTGAATTCCGTCAGGGATCAACTAGCTAGGTAGCCACTGGTCATTTGATCATTAATATAAAGTGCTTTGTTTCATGTCTTTAACTTTTGTTAAGTATCTTTTGAGCTCCTTGGAATTGCTTCTCCACTGACAGGTATGCTGCTGTAGTCACTGTTGTTGGGGGTTGGACTTTGCTAATAGCCACCTCTGAAACAACCACAGTCATGTCTCATTCCTCCTTGTATTGGGTTTATGTGGCAAAGTTTTGGCAGCAGGGGGGCTGCAGGGGTGGCTTCTGTGAGAAGACACCAGAAGCTGCCCCCATGTGTGATAAAGCCAGTTCCATCCAGCTCCAGGATGGAACCGCTGCTGGCCAAGGCTGAGCTGATCAATGACATTGGTAGCACCTCTGTGATAACATATTAAGAATGGGTAAAAAATGCTGCACAACAGCAGCTGGGAGAGAGGATTGAGGAAATGTGAGAGAAACAACTCTGTAGATACCAAAATCAGTGAAGAAGGAGGGGGAGGAAGTGCTCTGGGCATCAGAGCAGATTCCCCTGCAGCCCGAGGTGACGACTATGGTGACACAGGTTGTCATCCTGCAGCCCATGGATGTCCATGGTGGAGCAGAGATCCACCTGCAGCCCATGGAGACCCCATGCCAGAGCAGGCTCCTAGCAGGACCTGTGACCCCACAAAGGGCACAGGCTGGAGCAGTTCATTCCTGAAGGACTGAACGCCATGGGTGGGACCCAAGCTGGAGCAGTTCATGGAGAACTGCAGCCCACGGGAAGGACCCACACTGGAGAAGTTCATGAAGGACCAACTCTCATGGGTGGGACCCCACACTGGAGCAAGGGAACAGTGTGAAGAGGAAGGAGCAGCAGAGACAATGTGTGATGAACTGACCGCAATCCCCATTCCCTGTTCCCCTGTGCTGCTTGGGGGGAGGAGGCAGAAGATATGGGAGTGAGGCTGCACCCATGAAGAAGGGAGGTGTGCTGGTTTTTGCTGGGATAGAGGTAATTTTCTTCATAGTAGCTTGCATGGGGCTATGTTTTTGATTTGTGCTGAAAACAGGGTTGATAACAGACCAATGTTTTAGCTATTGCTGAGCAGTGCTTACACAATGTCAAGGCCTTCTCTGCTTCTCATATTGCCTTGCCAGTGAGTAGTCTGGGGGTGAGCAAGAAACCGGGAGGGGACACACCTGGGACAGCTGACCCCCACTGACCAAAAGGATATCCCATACCATATGACGTCATGCTCAGCATATAAAGCTGGGGAAGAAGAAGGAAGGGGGGACGTTTGGAGTGATGGCGTTTGTCTTCCCAAGTAACCGTTACGTGTGATGGAGCCCTGCTGTCCTGGAGATGGCTGAACACCTGCCTGCCCATGGGAAGTAGTCAATGAATTCCTTGTTTTGCTTTGCTTGTGTGTGCGGCTTTTGCTTTACCTATTAAACTGTCTTTATCTCAACCCACGAGTTTCTCACTTTTACCCTGCTGATCCTCTCCGCCATTCCACTGCAAGGGTGAGTGAGTGAGCAGCTGTGTGGTGCTTAGTTGCTGGCTGGGGTTAAACCATGACAGCAAATAAATGGTTGTCATAGTCTGCACTTCATTTCAAGGTACAGGTTTGGTGTTTGTGGCGTGCAATATGGTGTTTAAGATGTGGCAGGAGCTCAGGTCTGTCTGTAGATGTCCCTGCCCTACACTGGCATCTCATCAGAGCTTTCTGAACATGTTCACCCCAATTCAGCAGGCTGTGAAAAGGGCAGGACTGCACAGTAGAATGAGGAAAATTTTTATCTCATTTCACTGCTGAAGAAATTGGAGCAGGCAGTTCGTTGTGACAGAGCTGGAGAAACAGGTTTCTTTTTTGCTTAGTTCTTCTCAGAGAAGTGCAAGTGTCTTCCAGTTCCTGCGCTGAAACTGTTGCTTGAACCTGAAGGAAATCACCATACCAAGGTAAAGATCAGGACTGTGATTATACCCTTCTCCAGAGGTACTTTTTTAGCCGTTGAATAGGCTGTATTTGCTGCAAGTTATTTCTTTCCACAAACCACCAGTTGAGATGCAGTCTTCTGTATCTGACCATAGGCATAGTATGTGTTTATTCCACAGCTGCAAGAACAAAAGGTCCTAAATTCCCCTTGGAAGTTTTTTGTATTAATGTCCTTTTTCTTTCCTTTTTTTTTAAATGCAAGACAATTTTTTTTTTCTAGAATAATTCTACTATATCTACACTGCAACTGCAACTTCCCTATATATTCTTACTTTCCTGATTTTATGAAGAGTAAAAATTACAAGAGTAAAAATTACTGTAAAAAGTACAATTATGATAGGCTAACAAAGGTTTTAGAGTGAATAACATTTGGGTACTAGTGTCTGTGTATATATAAGATGTAAAAGTATCTTTGATGCCAAACTGAGGCACAGTCTTGTGTTAAATGCTTTTAAGTAGTCATATTAGTTTCTTATCCACACTCACTGCAATAGAAACTGCAAAAGTAAAATTCTATCAACTCAAAATAACGCCTCAGAAAGCATGGCATTGATATTTTCTAGATTTAACAGATAAATTATATAGATGTTAAAGAGCAATATTTACCATAAACTTTATGAAAAACACTGAAATGGAAGTGGTCATACTTAAAAATTAATCTCATATTCATGTTTGGTAGCTGCTGCATAAGCATCTACACGACAGTATTGTCATTCATATGAACTGCTGTACTGTGACAACAAATTAAATACTATAGTTTTACAAGATTTGTAAGCAAAATGATATATCTTGGTGGGGCTAAGCTTTTGTATTGTCAGGAATATGATAGGCATTTTTCTCTGCATATAGTTTGCTTCTTTCCAAGGAAATATTAAAATCTTCCACCAGTTATTAATTAAGGCATACTTAAGAAAGGAATTTGGCTTCTTGATTGTTTTCAAGACAACACCAGAACTGTGTTAGAAATATTTAAAATGGAGCAAGTGTATATCGAAGGATGAACTGAACTTTGATGTACCATAATTTGCAGCTGATAAAGACAATGCTATTTTTGACATGAATTATTCCCTACTTCTGGCTAACTATCTAGTGCATACACTACTAAATGTTTTGCAATGCAGTTTTGATAAGTCATCATTTGATCTCAAAGGTTGGATAAGACACATTTTTCAACATTTTCTATATCTGTCAGTAGAATTTCCAAGTTTGCAGACATCTCACTTTTCTGACTTTAAATACATGGAAATGTAGAAGGTGGTCTTCTTGCATAATTATATATCATAACCATTTCAACTACAAGAGGTAATATTTTCCAGTTATAAGAAGTAGAAAGACACTTATATTAAAGCACTGGTAGTTCCCTAAATGTACCTTTAAATAAAGTATATTTGTATTTCCATCCAAGAGAGATGACCACTCTATGTCTAATGCAAATGTGAAATGCTTTATATTGACCATATGCTATAGTGTTTCAACAGGAGTCCAGTCCTGCTGTTTCCTTTTGCCCATATATTTTCAAATGGATTTTCACTTGCTATAGAACAAGTAGATAGTGCAACTGATCTGTGATAGTAATTTAATGTTGCATTGTACATGACTTTCTCAGTCATTATCTAAAATGACAGCAAAAATAAAAAAAACTAACTTAATTCAAAGAATCACTGGAAAAGTCAAAACAACATCTGCTTAGTCTGCCTCACCTTGACAGAATATACTGATCCATCCTGGTTGTCCATTTTCCCTAAGAATCCTTTGTGAATATAAATCTTCATTGTATCAAACTTCTGTCACCTTAGATTTCAAAAGATTTTTTGTTGCCTGACAGAATAGTTACACAGTCCACAGATTTTTATGTGCCACTTCTAACATATTCCTCTCATTATATTAGAATTCAACCAACCAGGTTAGACACTATATACTGGACATAATTTTATAGGATAAGTTGTTGGCACCACTTCCAGCTCTATGGGAAAGGATCATTTGCTCACTTAATCAGTTATTTCCTGAAAATTATGAAAAGAATTATTTGTAACTTCTCTGACGCTTGCTGCAAGAATTTGTTTTCACCAGTGCAAAGCAGATATCAGAGATCAAAGTAGAAGAGTAATATAGCTGCTCCATGTTTATCAAAGTGATTGGACAAGGCTAAGAGTAAAACCCTTAAATCACACTTTATTATGTGCTCAAAGCAAATAGGGAGGTGCAATACATCCCACTGAAGTGGAAAGACACTTATTAACATCACTGTGTTTTAGCTACATTTTCAACTGGAAGTGATAATTTTCACAACTCCTAAGTAGGTGAGACTGTTAGGTACTGGTAAGGCATAATAATAGTCCCACTGTATTCTTGCATTTATAATACTGATACTTTAATTATTGGTGATAAATATAAGACTTTTTGCTTAAATCCTGAAATAATAAAATTAAATTACTGAAACAAAGAACTTTTACTATCTTTCATAGCTATGGATTTACTTTCTTACTAGGCTTATACGTAAGTATAATTGAAACAGGGACCAATAAAATCAATGACTTGTTTTATAGCACCTTACCAAGCACAGCTCTATGTTTACTGTAGCTTCACAAGTAACATATAGCTCATACATGCCTAAGACAAACAAGGGTCATTTGAACATGTGTCCATTGTTAAATCCACATTTGAACCAGCTGATGATTTGAAGTAGCACTTCCATAGATCATGAAACAAGCAATCCTGTGCATTTTACCCACCTTGTCAGTGTGTCCCTTAAAGGTGCTCAGTGCTGGGTATGATAGGACTTTTGGTAACTTCATCATAAAGCTCTACATGGAAAATGTAGGTCATAGCTTCATTTACCACTTTTGCTCAAAGCTTTTTCCAGAACTAATTCATAGGCCTCTCATTTAGGTCTGATCTTCAACAGAAATATGTAGGTTTTCCACAAGAGCATGGCTGGAAAGACTTTAACAAGATGCTTCGAGGTCATTCTGCCAAAAATGCCCTAAAATGCAAGGAATCACTAAGCTATGGGACACCTCTCATCTGCATTGTCCATAACATTTTTCTAGGAATAGTGACATCTTTTTCATCATTCTAATGAAACCTCTAGCTTCAGACTGATATAAGTGCATAGAGTCCAAAGAGCAAATTAATCATTACTCTTCTAGAATTATATGATTTCTGTAACAACGTAGACAGCAGCTACATTTACCAGTGTTATGTATTAGATCACTGGAAAAGCATGAGTTCATTATCTCTGCATTGTCCTTCAAGGGAAATGATGATTCTCAGTTGTGTTTGGTAACATAAACAAGGGTTAACAAAAAATTTGCCACTTGAGATCTCAGCAATGTAGGGCAAAAAAACTTGCCAATGAACAGACGTTCTGTTTCTTACCACCCTGGTGAACCTGGAGGTGGAAGAAGTTCCTTGGATCTATTCAATATCAGTCACCATCAAATATATATGTGCTTTGGGAGAAGTGGGGAACAATTAAAGAGTCTCCCTAAAGTAATGTTCTCTTGATTTTCAGAGAGCACTACCAACCTTAATCTCACTAGTTTACTTTTTTTGTTCTCTGGATTTTCAAAGTGGCAAGCATAAGAAGTATTGAAGAAGTATTCCTCTTCCCTCTCCCCCCACCCCAACTCCTTTCTTTCCTTGTTTATCACAAGGGATGTAATGATTTCTTATGCTGGAGGGAAGAACAAAGCAGCATGGCTGAGGCAAACAGGCTAAATTTGTTTGATGGAAGCTGTACCAAAGCATCTCCAGTCTTGCTACCTGTCATACAACTCTCTCAACATTCCTTATCTAACATTTTATCTACTCTGTGGGAAGATGTGCTTTATCAGAGCACAGCTGCTTCTATCAAAGCTACTAGAGCTCAAAATACCTTCTTTTTCCCATGACCACTCTCTGCCACCCACCAGATTTGCCAATGTTCCCAGCACAGATTTATCTCCACAGAGTTGCCTTGTTCTCTCGTAAAGGGACAATAGTTCTCTCTGAGTTCTGACATCCTAATGGCTACCAGTTGGCCCTTTTTTCTACATTTCACAGGAAATTTTCACACCTCCAAGTGTGCCATTTTTCAGCTGAATTTGACTTATAGTTCACAGATGGAGAGAGACTCATGATAAAAACTCTCTTTAGAAGACAGTGCAAGAAAACACATTTCTGCATTGTGACAGGTTAATATTCTACACATTGATCTGTTCATAGTTTTCAGGGTGTGATGCCAAAGCCTTTAGTAAATTGGAGTCAACTTCTCTGAGAGTAGTATAAGGGAGTCCAGTCTTACTAGAAAAAAAGGGAAATGGCAAAGTTGTTATAATGGAGGCTTCTACCTGCATAGAAGGTAGCAATTAACCTTATACTACATAAGCAACTCAGATCTCAAAGGGTGGTAGTTCACAGACATTATAAAACATGTGACATTGTGGCTATCTAATTTTTTCAGAAGAATTAATCAGAAAAACACATCTGCATATTAATTAATCATTACTCACACAAAGTAGTATTTTTAATAGAAAATCTCCCAGGAATTCGTTTGTTTCTCACCTCTTATCTTTATAGCATCAACAGGGTCAACAGCACAACTCAAGCCTGTCAGAACTAAAGGGTCATTTTACAGGATGGAACTATGACATTGAAAAGTAAATACAAAGAAATACAAAATTCAGATAAGTCTCTTCAGAAAGTTAGAACAGCATCCTGAGCAGCAATATAATACATATAAGCAAATAATGCACAGAATACCCTTCTGGTAACTTTCTCAACATTTTTAATTTCATTTGCACTCGGAGTTGAGATTATTCAAAAAGGGTGATTGTTTGGACTATACATGTCTATTTTTTTTTTTCTTTTCTTTTGCTAGCAGCCAGCATCCCAATTGTACCCTGTCTGTGTCCAGTTCAAAACTATTATTTTCCTGGCTGTCTCAGTGTGCAGCCACTTCTGCTCTTTACTGATCATTACAGCCAAGCAGCTACAGAGCACTCTCATTCCCTCAGTGCCTGTGTTCTCACTGATCAACTTAACAGGAAAATAAAATTTTCATCATATAACAGCTGATTCTTGTCAATTCATGTCAGACAGTCTCACAGGTATGGCTGCCATCACTCCTATCACACCTACTTAAGTGCATGATAGATGTTGCATCACTGGAGTCCATTTCTGAAATTATAGAGATGTTTTCTTTAACTCCAGTATCTCAGGAAAAGGACTGGGAAGGTCTTTTAAGTATGGAGCTGGATTTTGGCAGTTATGGACCTGAGTTTTGGCTTGGAAGCAACCTCCCAAAATCATTTGGACAATCACTAACCCCAAATTTTCAGATTAGGCACAATGATGAGAACTCTACATGTGATTAAAAGATTTTATACAAGGGGCAGAGTTTGTGTTTGTTTTTTTTTTTTTTTTTTTAATGAGGAAACTTCCCTCTTCACCAAGAAAAGCTGAACTTATTTGAATCACTCAGCTTGCATACATGTGCACACTTTTCACACACTAGTGAATACAGTGTAAGAGAAATAAGGTGACAATTTTCCTATGCCTAAGTGTAAAGTCATTTTCCAGATTTAAACTTTTACACACAGACAAAACTGTTACATTCTTTCTCAATAACAGTGCTATTTTTATTAGTTCAATAATAGGTATCTAGTCATGTGGAAAATCTCTACTAGTGAAGATTTTCAAAAATTAATTTTATTTTTTTGCTTTGTTATTTGGATATCCTTCTGCTGCATCTTTAAATGTAATTTTCCCATTCCATTTTGATAGTTCTTATTCAGTACTATGGCTTCATTGTTTCAGTGGGCACAGAGTTATTATGAGGCTTAAATTTAATAAAATTTTTATGATAGCTTGCATTGCAATAACCTGTCAAATAAATTTTACTGTCTTTCTGCTTGTCTATAGGAAGTTGCTGCAAAGTAGCTGGGAACACCTTACTTGTTTTCTGTAATAAGTAAAACTCTTCAAGTTCCTTTTTGTGGAAGGCTGGAGTTTGAGATTTATTAGAGAGCACTGAATTTGGAAATTCTAATTCATCTTTTCTGCATTTAATGTATAAGGTTCTTAGACAGATGGCCAATCCAGGAAGAAAGCATTCCCCTGGACTATAAAACTGGAAGATCTTTCAGGAGATAATCTATTTCATTGTCTTACTATGTTTTTTCTATGGCCACCTATGATGGATATTTGTCTAACCTGCTCTGGAAAATGCCCTAAGGCTATTTAAATTTTTTCCATTGTTTCATTAGCTTAACAGTTAGAAAGATCTTCCTTAAGCTTCTCTT
Organism: Morus bassanus; assembly: GCA_031468815.1. Classification (NCBI taxonomy): domain Eukaryota; kingdom Metazoa; phylum Chordata; class Aves; order Suliformes; family Sulidae; genus Morus; species Morus bassanus. Next base: position 13,132,608 of record CM062567.1, on the reverse strand, counting down.
CTTTACCAAAATAATGTTCAACTTTTTCTCTTTCCTTAACAGACATAGAGATGATGAAACATAAGATTATTCTACATTAATATGGATGTTATCAAAGACAGTTATGCTATCACCACAAAGTACCACAAAGCCCAATCACAGCAAATCACTGTATACATCCTTGTAGTTTGTCCAGTGGCAAAATAATAATAAGAAAAAGTAAGTTTAAAGTAATGGTAGGTTAATGCAATGTGATTATTTCAGATCTTGTGCAAGTATCTTATGGACTTTATGTCTTCCTAGGAATCTTGTGGTCATGTTGCCTGTTTTGGAAACAATGGTGGTGACATATGTCTGTGTCCCTCCAGTCCCTGTCCTGATGAAAGCCATATGTCCTTCCCCTCCATCCTTCTCCAGGCAGCACCTAGGAGGAGGGAAGGGGCCAGGCCCTTCCTGCGAGCAGTGCAATGCTGAAAGCTGCTGGCTGGTAGTGTTTCCTGCAATCTAGTGTCTGATACACAGGTATTTGCTAGATGTAAGAATGTTTCTTGTTAATCACTTGCTCCTCAAGAAGTTTCACTAATCAAATCAAAGATCAGAAATAATGGTGGATTTCTTAGGCAAATAGTTGAAACGCACTCATCTTAAGTTTTCATTTTAATTTGTAGATTGCTATCTGAGCATAATATTTAAAATAGAGTCACGAGGGGGCCTATCAACACAAATGTCCTAAATCAGTAAGTTTGAAATGCCCAATTCTAATTTGACTCGCTCAGACTTAATGAAATCCTTTAATTATCCATTTGAGATCAACAGAGGAATTTGCATCAATTAAAAAAAAAAGGTTTGTTATCCTTAACTATTGGCTTGTTCATCATCACACAAGACATGTCACAAAATACTTTTTTTTTTTGCAGTGACAAGGCTTAGTGCAGAAGCTTCTGCTTGGCCTGTAGTACTTTCTAAGTTGACTAAAACTCTTCTAGATTCACAGAGATGGAGGTCCGAATTCAAAGTCTACCTAAATAAAATAGAGGAAAAAATAATAATAACAATACTTAAATATACTTTTAATTTTGGGGAGAATCTGTAATCCATACTCATGATTGAGTCTTATTAAATAATGAAGTGACATTTTAAAGACTAAGTAAATATTTATACTATATGTTTAACATTTAATCAGCTTCAATGTATTGCCACAGCAGCATCAAAGCTGTAATGATGAACTCTGAAGTTTCTTTTCACTAAGCAGTGGTTGCAATTACTGATACAGTCAAAGGGTTTTAGTACCCTCTGGCTGTGAAAGTCCTTTTGATAAAAAGGCATATGTCCATTTTTTCTATTGCTTTTTATCCCTTTTATATAATTTTCAGAAAGGATATTTTAATATATTTCAAAGTTAGCTTAGTGAACTAAGTATGATGTCTCTGCTTAGCTAGGGTATGTGAGAATTTTCATCACGTGAAATGTTTTTCCCGTAAACCTAACCAGTTCTTTTCCACTGATACATCTTGTCTTTCATACATCTTTATAAACACAGGATCTTTCTGAGGCTTTTTGGTGATATCAGTTTGATAATTTAGACCAAAATTGGTTTCCTCTTTTAATACAGTAACAGGTGACATGTTGAAGGAAGGGAAAGGCTAGAGGTTTCACCAAGAGTGCTGCTAGAGAAGAAATGCTTCTAAAAATCCAGCCTTTAAAAATGTGTTGGATCTGGCATGCTGCCGTTCTGGCATGACAGAGCCCGGTGAACACTTCCCTGACCCACAGCATCCTTGAAAATTTACTACTCACTACCTTGTTACGTTCAAAATCTTGTATCACAGAATCGCAGAATGGATGAGGTTGGAAGGGACTGCTGGAGGTCATCTAGTCCAACCCCCCTGCTCAAGCAGGGACACCTAGAGCTGCTTGCTCAGGACCATGACCAGAGATCTTTTGAATATCTCCAAGGATGGTGACTCCACAACCTCCCTGGGCACCCTGTGCCAGTGCTCAGTCACCCTCACAGTGAAAAAGTTTTTCCTGATGTTCAGAGGGAACCTTCTGTGTTTCAATGTTTGCCCATTGTCCCTGGTCTTGTCACTGGGTATCATTGAAAAGAGCCCAGCTCTATTTTCTTTGCACCCTCCTTTCAGGTATTTATATACATTAATAAGGTCCCCTATCAGCCACCTTCTGTAGGCTAAACAGTCCCAGTTCTCTCAGGCTTTTCTCAGAGCAGAGATGCTCCAGTCTGTTAATCACCTTCATGGCCCTTTGTTGGACTCTCTCCAGTATGTCCATGTTGCTCTTGTACTGGGAAACCCATCACTGGACATAGTATTCCAGGTGTGGCCTCACCAGTGCTGAGTAGAGGGGAAGAATCACCTCCTCGGACCTGATGGCAACACTCCTCCTAACGCAGGCCAGGACAACATTAGTCTTCTTTGCAGCAAACCTGTTAGAAAGACTATTTCCTTGACATTTCAAGTTACAAATTTAAAAGAAGGCCATGGGTTAAGCTTTTATTTTCCCAATGATTGCACTGATTTATGATATGATATATTAAATACATTAATTTAACATTATATAAATTCCAACTGCAATAACTGCAATCCCTTCATCTGTCTCTTCTGCCTCCCCCCATTATTATTTATGTGAGTGGTTTACTGCGAAAGTAGTGATCCTTAATAAAGGCCCAGGCTGTAAAAAAACTTTTAGGAAAAATTCAGAGGATGTTTGGAAGATGTGTTTCTGGTGTCTTCTCAAAAAGCTGGAGAACTATCTCTATGTAAAGCAATAAGGTTGTCATGCAGCTTCCAGGAAACCTGCAATCGCTGTTACTATTTTTTAGATTAATTTTCAGATCATTAACATATTTTCTAGGAATATTCATTGAGGAGCAAAAGCAAGGTAAAGGGTAAAAGTGATTTTTTGCATTTAGTGCATTAGACTGAAAGTTAAGAGCACCACATATTTTGATGTGTTGGACTGAGAATCATAAAATTTTAAAATTTTTAACAGTAGCTCCACCGAAATTAAATTAGAGAAACATAGTTGTTGTAGTACGGCTGGCAAACCCTTTGATGAGCACAGAGTTAGACTTCATGCCTCAATACTGGAAACCTGAAAGCATTCATCTCTCACTTTTCAGACTCCAGCCCAGCAAAGCAATCAGCTTTCAACAAGAACTACTTATTCAGTGAAGCATTAAGGAAAATACTCAAGTCCAACCATGTTCAACAAAGCCCAGAAGCATATGTTAAACTGTCGAGGGGATGTCATCATATGCCAGAAAAATGCCTTGCTGAATATGGATGAACTGTTGTGGATTGGTTGACAGCTGCCCAGTATAAAAAACTTTAAAGACCACATGTACGTGAGCACCTGTGAGATGATGAGCACCTCTGCGTTTCAGTTGGAGATCAGGATACCTAGCAGTGTGGCAGTTCAGGTTCATGAAGCATATTTCTCTTAAAAAGGCAGCCTTGTCTACATTCCACAGCTTTCCCAACCTGGAGACTTTACAGCTCACAGGTGTGAGGTGGTTTTCTGCATTGTAATAAGAAATGTGCAAATCATAACTCAGGGACAAAGTGCTCATTTGAGTTGACATTTATTTATATTTATTTCACAATCCTTTTATGCCGAACAAAGATGCTTTGTGCTGCAGGACTTTTGCACTTTAGCTCTCTATTAAAAGCTGTTTTGTGTGTTTTGTAACATTCAATCCCAAGAAACATAAATTCTTATAATTTCATCATTTCACCATTGATACAAAATACTTTTTAGTAACCCATAGTAACAGTTTTCCTTGTTTTAAGTAGCAGGTGTCGAGGACATGGCAAATGGCTGCCTATTCAGTTTAGACCACCTAATGGAGCTTTTAGGGCTAGTCAACATTTTCATTTAAATTACACCAGGATATTGTACATGCACCTCACACAGTGAGCTTTGCTGGAAAGCTGCGGGGATTCAATAAACCTTACATTACACAATCTGTCTCTGCAGACAGTTTTAATACCAAGGGTCTAGGCTGCTTTTATGTTTGCCCTGTTTAGCTTTGGTTTTTACATACATTAAACAAGACAGATAGCATGATCCAAAGTCAGTCCTCCTACAACCCAGTCTTGGTCAATCAATTTATTCCAGGGATGAACTGGCTCACTGTGGTCAGTTGGGGGTTTTTTCTACAGAAGATTACATATCTCGATCTTAGAAACATTTCTACATATGAAAGGGGAGTAAATGAGACTAATGAAGCAATCCACTTTAGAATCTTTCTTCACACCTTCTGTTTCAGCCTTTAAAACTATATGACCTGTGTTTACCATAATTCATAAAAATGGTTAAATATCAGTGTCACTGTTTATGATGATGAAAGTTAAAATTTGAGCAATTTGTCATGTAATACTAAGAGTTTGCAGAAGCTAGAATTGCTAAGGTCCAGATGACTCACAACAGTTTCACACTACAGAGAAGTAACTGTTCCTTCTCAGATGTACTTGTACATTTTTTAAACAAAATATGTTCCTACAGTCTTTGGTCATTCATTCTGTCAGAATTCATTTTTAAATCTAGGCAATCATCAAAACATGGGCCTTTTCCTGAACACATTGCAAAGGATGCAGAGGTCTTCCTCCTGTTACTTTCCCCTCCAGAGATGAGAGTATGAGGAGGAGGGAAGTGTTCAGCCACAGAAGGAAGACTGAAACCTGTTATCTTCAGCACAGAATGATTTTTTAGTTGCTCAAATTTTTTTTACAGTTCTTCAATCCTTAAGAATCTTTCTGGAAAAAAAAATGCCATACAGCAAATTTGTACAGATCTCAGGTAGTCTGGAACAACTAGAGCTGTACAAGTAATTCTTTAAAGTATTAGTTGCCCTTTTCAAACCTTACCTCAAAAAATATTGTAGTTTTATAGGTCTTGAAAAATTATTTGGCAGCTTATGTTCGGATGTTAACATTAATTCCTTTCCAGTGGCTGCGGATCCAGGCTTGGCATAACTCCGATAAAGGTTTACAGAGGCTTTAGGGTGGAATATAAGGAACTACTTTATTACAAGATGCATTTTTGGCCCATTGCAAAAGAAGAACCAGGGGAAGCTTCATGGTTTGTTAAACACAAAATATCAGCTATACAACCTGATAGCATCTTGCGTCCCTAAAGAAAACTTCTGTATTGAGTCAACGCTTCTTCATTCTGATTTCAAGGTGTTGTTTTTTTGGGTTTTTTTGGGGGTTTGTTTTGGTTTTTTGTTTTTTTTTTTTTTTTTTTTTTAAATAAGGCCATATTCAGTAGTCTAACCAGTTATTTTTACATCTCATTTATCCAGCTGCTAACTTCATTACATAAATTCTGGACCTAATAATTATTTGATATCTATCATTTGCTCTAATTATAGCAACATCCTGCTGAAATAAAATGCAAGGTCAGGTTTGATACAATTTATGTAGCATCAGTTCAACAACTTCTGTACGTGCTGCACTCCAATGCATAATCTTACCTAGAGCACAGTGACATTACACACTGCCACAGCTCTGAGGAATAATGCAAAACCTCATTGATTTCCTGCTATTCTTAATAAGCTTTACAAAATTCAAAGCATCATAATTGTTCCAAAAGAGCAGCCAAAGAATGCATTATGTCACCAAGTCACAGGTTAACAGGTAAAGACCGTACAACACTCGTGCATTACACACAGTGTAACAGCAAGCAGGAGAATATATATTCGCCCCCTTGCTGGTTGATATTAAAAGGAGATTTCAGAGACTGATAGAAAAGTAATATTTTTTATTTTGTTGAGCTGCAGAGAATAAGGATGTTTCAGATATTAGTGTGTGGGAACTGTCTTTGAACACTTCTATAAAAAGTTTCTCAATGTTGAGGTTGTATCAGTGGTGCAGTTTCCTTCTCTTTCTGGAAAACATGGGGATACCCTGTGCTGTTGCTTCACTCTTTAGCAGGACTGCTTTCTTGTAACTATCCCTGAAGAGAGGCCTGCCAACCTCAAGATGCTTTATCATCTGCCTGTTTTTCATTAGTAGCTTAGCAGATGGAACAGTTATGTGATGGTAGTATATACACATATATACATTTTATAGATATTTTGAAACATTCCTTAGTTATTTAGAAGTTCCTCATATATATGTGGAGAAAGAGAATGACAGAAGGAGTCTGCAATGTTCCACACTTTTTTCACTGATAATTTAGATAACAGTTCTGTGGTCCAGCATGTTTTCATAATACCACAGATTAAGAAATTTTTATACATTGCCTGGGCTGCAGTAACAGTGCCTTTGTGCATTCTCAACCTATGGCAGGACTGAATTAATCTTTCTTGGTTTAAAGTTACAATTAAAATCATGGTGCATTATCTTGCATGTGCTGTGGACAATGCATATATATGTATATGTAGCACTGTGCACTAGCGATTACTATAGTTCAGCTGATAACACATGTACATTTCATGTGATCTATTATTACATCCTTGATTTCTTCTTCTTTTACACAATTATAGGCTCAACATCTTAAATGAAATTTTCCCCTAACCACCCACCAGACAGTGCAGTCATGTGATGTGGCTCCATTCACTAAGGTTTAGTCAGCAACTGAGACACAGTCAGAACTCGCATGTGGACAGCAGAAGGACATCTTTCACCATTTGGTTCAGTCCTCCTGCTATCCTGAAGAACACACTCTCTAATTCAGAAATGTAAAGAACTCTATTTAAAAGCAGTTACCCTGTTTTGCTTACTCTGTTCCTATTGGAAGGTTGTTGCTGGCAATTTTTCTCTAACTTCCAGCTTAAATGCATTGAAAGTAGTCCTTAACCACAGAGGTAGTGTCAGCACTGTTGAAAAATAATTTTGTCAATTATTCCTTGCAGGACTTTAATCTCCTCACATAGAATTTAATCCCATTATGCAGGTGTAGGCAGCATATCCCCTCCATGTAGTGAGGATAAACAAGCAATAGATCTTTTAGTTTCTTCCAAAGAGTTATGAGCTCCTGGCTGGTCCCGCAGCAGCCCCCATGTCCTGAGTCCAGCACTGTGCCAGCTGCCCATTGGAGAGCTCAGGGCCACCACTACCAGCCAGTTTCTGCCTTGGACACCCTGCTCTGCCCACTAACATCATTGATGTTCCTTAGGCTTCTCCTACCTCTGTAGGAACATTTCTGAGAGCAGCAGTTCAACCTGGGGTAAAATACTGTATAAACTGCTACCAAAGGTAAGCCAAGGTAATCCTTCATAGGATAATTCTAAAATATATTAACTCACGATAAAGTCTTCATATTATATAGCACTGAGAATCTGTGCTGTTGTCAAAAATTGGACAGTTTGTATCAAAAAAAAAATGTAGTCTGATTCAGATACAAATTATGGCGTTCCTATCCTAAACCTTGATTTCGGGATATTAAAAAGTTATTAAAAGTTCAGGACAACTTTGATCAAACTTGTGCTTGCTTCATTAACATTTGTTCTGCTACTGAGGGAAAGAAAGGAGCTCTTCTGAATTACTGTATAAGTAGACTTTTATCAAATTGTCTGACTCAGAATGTGCTGATTTTGGGGGGAGATTTTAACTGCACTATCTATTATGCCAAAGACATAATAGGAACCATTTAGAATCTCATCCTCCATCTGTAAAAGAATTGTCCTCTCTTACACATTTATGATTTAACTGATGTGTAGAGGAATTTTAATCCATAAAATAGGCAATATACATGACTCAGTATAAATGCTAACCTTCTTTCTAGCAAGGCAAGATAGGTTTTGTACTTATCAGAAGCATTTAAATCTATTAAAAATGAGCTATATTAATTTTAACAGCTTTTCTTTTCCTGATCACAGTTTAGTTGTTCTTAAAATTATTTTATTTTTGCTTACAACTGCTAACATGTATGAGAGTTTTAAGACACATGTTTTCAAAATCCTTGCTCTACCTAAAATAAATATGAATGCTTTCAAACAGAAAAAATATGTTTTCAAGACCCCAATTTGTGTTTAAAAATCAATTCTAATTTAACCTGTTTGTATTCTCATTTGGCTAAAGCTATTTTACACCATTCTGATATGAAAAGCAAGCCTTCAGGCCATATAAAGTAAATGAGAATTCAAGGCCATGCATAAGTGCTTTGCTGAATCAAGCCTCAGTTACTCGACCATTACTGTAATATCATGATGCTGTATTACAGCCTTTAACAAACCCATCAGAGTTGCTTCCAGAATCTGTGCTTAAATTCCAAACTTTACAAGGTCATATCTTTAAAAAATGATAAGAAATTAGCTTTTGTTACACTTATGTTAAATTATATAAATTACTAATACAGTAATTAGATTATGTAAACAAATAAAACAAAAAGCAAACAAATAAGAACATTTTCCCTATTAGGCAGTGATCTCAGATAGTTGTTAGCACCTTCTTAAACTTAAAAAAGAATGTGAAAGGCTGAATGGAGGCTATTAGTGTTTCCATAGGTCACACAAACTTTATATTGTAAGCTTGGTCAAGTTCAATAATGGAGAGTGGACTCATGGAGAGATACTGAGGGACCGTTCAGCACTTCTGTTATGCTATAAAGTAAGGAACACATTTAATTTTATGATTTTACATAGTTGCGCACTGTGAACTGATGTAGGAATTCCTCCTCTTATCTAGAAAGACATTTACTGAAAATGGCAGAACAGAAGATATATGAATGAATCACAAAGGATTTTGGGAACTAATACCATGCACCTCTGAAAAAGTCAAGTGGATATAGGAGACAAGGTGTTCTCCATAAATATCAAGAATTAATAATGCTATGACAAGAAACTCTGGTAAGGATAGGAAAATATTATCTATGGAAATAATAACTTCACTTGCTTGTGTGTGCAAATGCAAGTACACAAACTCATGTGCACATGCACATACACATACACACAGAGAGAATGTCAGATATAAATGAAAAATAGGATATTTCTCCTTTTTTTTGCTTTTTCCTGAGGCTTGCCATAGAAAAGAAAATGGAAAATTTAGATAAAAACAGAAATGAAAGCATCTTTGTGAAATATTTTCTCTTACAATGAGTACTAAGGTATTTCTAGAGTATTACTTAAAGTATTTTATTTGTCTTTAATCTTAAAAAAATGATATATCTGAAAACTCTTTTGAATGAAGCTAATTCATTTAAACTGGTGTTTTTGAAGATATATATTTTGGAATAAGTTTATTTTTGGCCTTCGATATTGTGTGGTACAATTTATGTTGTGATGAATGCATATAAGCACAGGATGTCCATTTTGCAATTTTGTTCTCTCAAAATATGAGTTTCTTCTATGTCTGTACTGTAATTGTACAAGTCTAATTACTCCTGGAATGTCTCATAAGTTAAGCTTATTGCAGGAAGGCATGGGAAAGGAGGCTACTTGTTTTTGAAATGACAAAAAAACCCCAAAACCACTCTGAAACCCTGAGCTACTTTTTCTGTCCTTCTCCAGCATAAGCTCCAGTGCCATCTGGGAAAGGTATGAGGGAATAAGAGGAGCACAAAGCATTCTCCTCTTGGCAGTGAAGAACCATAGATTGTCTCAAGCCATCTTGCCTATTTTCCAGGTTGATCAAGGAGATTGTGCATGATTAAAAGGTTTCTTTATTATAATAAAATTAAACAAGAGAAGGAGATAGGACTGTTGGCTATGAAAATGAAGGCTGTAACATTGTCTTGAAGTAAATTATACAAGGTGATGGAGTCTCCCTAGGCATATCCTACAATACCCCCAACAGAATTTCTTTAGCTAACATCTTCTTGATCAAAGAGAGAGTAATTTCAAAAGAATGTAATTTGATATAGGTTCTATCTTTTAAGACTAGAAAAGACTTTTGATCATTTTTGTTTTGTCTTGCTTTAAACCCCAAAGGTTGCAGTTTAGGATTCAATTTACAGTGGAAGTACAGGGAAGAGGACATATCTGTTTTTATATTGCTGCATCAATAAAAGCAGAAAATATGATTTCTCTGATTAGATGATAGCGTTCTGCTTCCATCAAAATCTCTGGGAGTTTGGGCATTGGATTTCAATGGAGAAGAATCAAGTCCCTAATAGACTGAAAGCAAAACACCTCTTTGTCAGGAATGCTTTATTTGTTGTTCGCAGAAGCCTCATTATACGGGCGAGAGAACGCCGTGCTTTTTTCATTCCTTGCTTCCATCTGCACTTCTCATTCTTGTGGGACTCTAGGAGTTAGAGCAAGAGCTCAAAGACAAAACAACAAAAGACCTGACTAGAAGCAAACATTACATAGGGAAGTATTTCTCAATGTGAATAATGTTGAAAGAATCAGTTCCAAAATATTTGCCGAAGGAAATGTAAGATAAGAAAAGTAATGGCAAAACAAGCAAAGATGCTGTAGGGAATAAGTTGACCTATGGCATGGGTCAAAGTTATAAAACAAATGAATAGATCTTCAGCTGCTGAAAATCAATCTAAGTCCTTATAAGTTGGAGACCTCATGCAGTAATTAAAAGGAAGCACAATGTTTTCATGTACATAACCTAAATTCCAGGGAACTCTCTGCCCTTTAAAAGCGCACTGCTTGAAAAAATGTTGCCAGACAACCTGAACCATTCGATATCCTCCATGAAATGAGAGAGTGAGGCAGCAGTCTGAGGGTCAATACGGCAGAGAGAGGTGAACCCTTGAAGGAATCAAGCAGCAATGGGTTGGGGAAAAAAGGACTTTTAGAAAGGGATATTCTGAAATAATCTTCCCTCCATACTAGCTTCATGTCCATATAGCCTGCACTGCTTCACAATCACAGGGCTCGTTTGTTTTCCTGAGACAATCTTCCAGATACAGGTAGAGACCTGATTTTTCATGAGACTCGGTTCAGTGGATTTCATTTGAACCATATGCATGGTTGGAGTGACCCTTTATTTCATGCTGACCTTAGTTTGTAAAGGCAAAAGAACATCTCCCCCAAACTCCCCTTTCTGACAATCATTTTATTCAAAAGAAAAGAAAAGCTATACCATCTCTCTTGGCCAAATAACACTAATGATAATGTGTAATTTTTGAAAAATGAATTAAACTCACCTTCAAATTGCACCTATTTGGAAGAGTTCTGCTGCTGCTGCTAGACACATTTCCTGCTTTTTGGTGGGATGGGGGAGAGAAATGAAAGTAATTTTTCAATGTTTACAATGTAATTTGTAAACAGGCTAAATTGCTTGCATTTTATCTTCCTGTTTCATAATTCTTCTGTATTTGTATTCAAAGACCACTCTTCAATGTCTTACCAGGGGTAAGATTTTGTCTTAAAATATTAATAAGGGAAAAACACATATTCTAAAGGAAGGTGCTGGTAACTTTACATCACTTTTCATGTAACAATATAATGAAACTATTTGTTAATAATATCAAAATGACAGCAATCAAACCCAATGATGACTGAAAATGGCCTCAAGCAGAGCTCAAATGTTGATCCAGTGGGAAGTTATATGCTCTTCATTATTAAATCTTTCAATAGCAACTGAAAACACTTACTGCTTTGGTAAATTAGCCAGGGCAGGATGAGCATGACCAGAAAACCTTGAAAAAAAGTAAACCAAAAATACTCACTTGCTTTGTATAATGATGTAAAATTTAAATAAAAGATTTATTCTTTTACTATTTTATATTGAGAATGCATTCTTCTGACTAAGAGAAAGAGAAGTCTAAATCAAAATTCTAACCTTTAAAGGTCCCTTTCCCAAAGGCAAGCTTGGATTTCTCAGTTGATCTACATTATAGCAAGCTTGGCAGATGTCTTTGCACTGGCAGAACTAGTGGTATATTTTGTTAACTTTTGTTTGAGCTACGTCAAAACAACTGGTTCCTTGCTGGCATACCATTGTCAATGCAGGAATTTTGCAGAAAGGTGATCCTGCTTTAATACTAAGAGAATTCTAGAGTGAAAACTGGACTACTGCACTGCACTGCAAGGTATGTGTGCACCTTTTCACCCCAAAGGAGATGTGAATGAGACTAAATGCAAGCAGTCATTCAGAAGGTAAGTAGATTACAATAGAACATAAATTAGTGTTCTTCCTACAACTTAGATTATGTCTGAGAAACAGTGTTTCTTATCCTGTTTGTTCAGTTGTTTTTTTCTTTTTTTGTTTTGTTTTGAAATGTCCAGCTTCTACTGAACCCTTGTAAAGTCTTCACTTGTATGAATCTCTCAGAGCAAGGAGTTACACAAGAAAGATTTCACATGGAGTGAAATAGAATTTATGTTTCATTAGCCTGTATTTTTCATATTTCTATTTCAATGCATGTTCTCTTCTATTATTTTGATAAGAAAAGATCACACCATTTCCAACTCAGTATTACCTATACTATCGATTATTTTGTATATCTTCATCCAAGTTCTCCTTACTAGGCTTCTGTGTAAAGCACACAAGGCAGATTAGGGAGTTTTTCTTTACAGCAACTTTTCCAAAGCAGTCATGGGAAATTATGGTTGGCCATTTCCAACTGTAGTCATTTCTGCCACGGTCTTAGGGACTCCTTTAGTGAATAACATTGTTCACAAATTTTACAGACACAAAAATGAACACCCATGTTCCCAAAACAGTTTCCATCAGTTCTTTAATTAAAACTAAACTTTATACTCCTTTTGGTTTTATTAAATGGCATTAATGTTTTAATATCTTCCTACAGCGTATCCACTCAGTAACTTTCTTGAGAAACTGAATAGAAACATCAACATAGAGGGGCTATTTACATACTGTGTGTTAAATATTGAACACATTCTTATTTACTTTGTCAGTTTGATTAAACTGTTGCTGTCATCTGTCTGCTAAACAGAAGACTCTGGTATCCTAACTTGAAAAATATGCTCATCATAAGTGGACAAATAGTGTTTCTCCCTACATCATTTAGAGTCAGTTTCATACAGAGCCCAGAGCTGATGGAGTGAATGTTTGCAATCATCCTCCAATGTCTGTTCTTTTTTGGGAAAGATGTTGGTAAATGGAAAAAAACCCACAAAGCAGTTCTCCATTCTGCTGAGGAAATAAAATTGATGGCCTCTCTGGCATGCTGTATCTAAAGAGTTGAAGAAATAGGGGCAGCAGCAGACTGATTTCAAAATGTATGTTAAATACTAATTTGTGTCAGGATATTTTATCTCCTCCTTCTCCTGCTCCCCATAATCTTTTTTTCACAGCATGCTCACACAGCAGAAGATAATAATTAAGCTACTGTGCATTGTCTGTCACTGGCACACATTAGAAAATTATGAAATAAGACTGAAGAATAGCCAAAATTAACTTTTAGAAACTCAGTATTTACATTAGTTCTCTGTGAATTTAGGTCATTTAAAAGGTGACATTTTATTAAGACTGGACAAAGAACAGTAATTTTTCTTCTACAGAGGATTCAGAATTTTTGAAATTTTTTTCTTCCCAACTTGAAACAGATTTTTTTTTCCTGTGAAAGGCAATCTGATATTCAAAATATAGTTTTTAAATCAGCCTATTCTGATAATTTGAAAATAAATTATTTGTGATACACTGAAGGAGAGCCAGAGACCCTCGATGGAGAAGTTTACCAGCTTGTATCCTCAGAACTTCTCATACTGCAGTATTTTTAACTCAAGCAGACTGCTCTTGAGAGATAGATGTTAGAAGCCCTGGGATTCCCGGCTAAGTCTAAGTTTTTCTGGAAAAATATCCCAGAATAATAAATCATGGAAATCCAGGGAGGATAAGAACAAAGTCTATTTGAGAAGAGGTGAAATAGGCTAATTGATTTGTTGATTAACTCCCAAAAGAGGTCTTGTCAACATTTCTTTTTCCCTTTCAGACTGGGATCTTGGTGGGAAATTCACATCTGCCTGGGGAAAAGGAGTAGTGTCCTTCCTCCTAGGCTGTGGGTAAGATAAAACCTTCAATAGTACTTTTGCTGGTGGTCGGAGAGACTGGAGTGTCCCTAGGGTGCATCCCAGTTTTTAGAGTCCATAGGCTGGATTCAGCAGTGATCCAGTACGTTCACAGCCTTTGTTTCAAACTGTGGTTGAAATACAGCAGTCTATAATGAACATATTTCAACAAATTAAAATTTCAATGACAAAAGTATTTTTTTCCAGTCTCCTCTGCAAATTCTGTCTTTTCTCCATCTTTTCATACATTGTAATCCACAATAATGCTGATTGCTTAGAAGTATGTTTACATATTTTCACTGTATACCACAAAAAAATGCAGTCAGCAAAGTCTTCGCTACTGGAATAGTTAATCCAACATTTGAGCATCTCCATCTATGTATTTAAAACAAATTTGTAAGGAAGGAACTCACTTCTGATTTCACAGACAACAAACGGAGGTACAAAAAATAACATGCTCATACCCATGTAAATCTTACTGAAAATTAATTCTAACTAAGGATGAATCTTAATTTTCTATTGTTTAACTAACAACCTGAGCAGTAAGCCATCCTCATTTTGTAATGCTGCAGAAAATTCTAGGATTAAATTCAACGGTGCTCAGAGCATTCAGAAACTCTGGGTTGGATTATCAAATAGCTTTTGGAGTTTGGACATGGTTTCCCAGTTCTGAACAAAGAAGAGAAATGGCTCTATAGTCACGTAAGGACATCATACAGTCTTCTCTAAAGTTATTTTACAAGCCCTCAATTCCAGAAGGAAAGGTTGACATCTAGGATTTGAAAATTAAATGTCCTTTGAAAAGAAATATTTGAACCATGGGAGTGACTTAGTATTGTGGATGCTCTTCCTGGTTTCCAGGATGATAGACATTTGCTTGTATTTAGGGCTTAATACTGGAGAAGACAGAGTGAAGATGGAGGGTGAGTAGTTTAGGCTGTCCTGGGAAAACACTATGTTTTTAGTGTTTGCTAAAGAAACAAAATGTGCTGTGCTGTAGGAACCTGAAATACAAACAGTTTCCCCTTGAGTGTAGCAGTGGGTATTGATACCAGTTTTAGCTGTTATAATACCATCATGTTAAAGATTTATCTGGGCCTTAATTTCAGTGTGTGAGCACAGAAGCGTCTTCTTTTGTTTCTCCTTTTCTCTTTGTAGCTCATTTGTAAGTATTATAGATAATCACCAAACAAGATGCCAAACTCTTAGCTCATTGTCTGCATTCATTGTTTCATAATTATATACGAAAGCTAAACTCATGGTTAGAGACTGCAATACTCTGTTATCAGCGCAACAAAACACAGGAGGGAGATTTATAGCATGCATGGTGTTACAAATTACCTACACATGAAAGGAAGTAGAAATAGCTTATAGTGGGATTAGCTATTAAGCGTACAGCTATTCTTTCATAGCTAGATTCTTGTACTGGCCTATCCACTGCAGTTCAAAGACATCACCCACCAGTGCATTAGTCACTTTCACGTTTGTCATATGTTCATGCTCTTTTCTCTCTCCTGAGAAAAGCATGAGCAGTGCATGTTTTGTTTCAGTATTTTAATTGCCTTAGGGGAAGAATCTGCCATAGATACCAAAACATTTGAATTCATCTTTCTCCAACTGTTCTTGGAAAAGAAACTATCATGTTTATACAATACAGGACAGACTTGGCAACTGTTACATGGATGGTGCCTTCCCACAGATCATACAGTGCCTCAATCTATTAATGACCTAAACTCCATGCAGCAGTGCCCTTGAAAAACTTCTGTTGCTAGCAAATGTTGAATCAAAAATACTCCCAAAACAAATCTGTTGTAGATTAACTTAATTATCTAAAGCTTCTAAGAGCTTGGGGATTTGCAATGAAGTATTTACAAAAGCCGAAAAACAAGAACTAAGTAAAAAATTAACACATCTTCCAATCTAAGCAATGAACAAATCTTGGTCATTCAAGATTCATGTATGTGTGGCTAGCAAGGATGTTAACATAATATATATTACAGGTTGACATAGAGTGATTTACTTTTTACCATAGTTGATAAAGGTCTTAGGATCAAATCTTTGTTCCCTGAAGTCAAAGAGAGGAGTTCTTATATTTAATTTAGTGGTCATGAGCATTCCTTTCCAGTGTCTGAAACATTGCTTATAGCCTTCTGGTCAATGCCTATGCCATTTTCATTGACTTTAGCCATAAGACTTTTCCCATTTTCTTAATAAGCTAAAATATGTACCGATATTAAATAACTCCCCCAGTATCTATGCTGCATGTTTTTGTTGTATAAATCTACATTTATGTTGTAACTCTTTGCCTCTCTCTATACAGCTTATGATGACTGGAGACCCAGCATGTTAAAACAAGTTGGAGCTCCATTTTACAGACAGACTGTGGTACGTCTTCCCAGCTAAAACCAGTGCAATGAATGGGGATCATAACTGGCACAGAGAAGGTAAATAAGGAATTGTATTTCCCTTACTTCTAGTACAATAAGAAGCAGTATAATCACAAATAGAAGAGAAGAATCATTCATGTACCCATCTGGGATGTGCAACCAAAAGAAGGATCTCTCAGTTAAGCAGGTACCTGTCACCTAATGTGATACAATCAGGTTGATTTTTTTTTTCCCTGTGAGAACACTAGAATTGCCATACTTTCAGATGTATAACTTGTGTCTCAATACATATCTTCCCTAAAAGTATTAGTCCCTGAAAAATAAGTCAAAATAATCCTGCAAGATCAGGTTATCTTGCTCTCATAATCCCTATCAAATTCTGGGTAAATAGCTCCCAATAAAAGCAGTGGGAAAAAGAAAGGTAGATTTATGGGATCAGAGGCAAGGAGATTATTAAGGAGAGGTATTTGGAATAAACCTTCCATTGTAATGCTTCACTCCATAACCTACACTTAAGTAAAATCATGGGGCAGAGAGGGGGGTTAACCGACAGGAAGATAACAATAACCAGT
This sequence comes from Morus bassanus, assembly GCA_031468815.1. Lineage (NCBI taxonomy): Eukaryota > Metazoa > Chordata > Aves > Suliformes > Sulidae > Morus > Morus bassanus. Next base: position 13,115,773 of record CM062567.1, on the reverse strand, counting down.
GGTTTGGGGAATGTTGTGTTGGGCCTGTTGGGCCATTTGGGGATTTTCTATATTGTGAGGGGACTGATGGGGTGGTCATCTTTCTATCTGAACAATATTTCATGGAAGAAAAAGAAGGTTTTGGAATATGTACATTTTCTGAATTGGCCTCTATCATGCACTTTAATTCTCACTGTATTTCTCTAACAGTCATGCCCTATCTTTGTGAATGACAAAGGCCATTAGTCGAACAACCATAACAATTCATTACCATAATTAAGGACACTATTTAATATGTCAAAGTCTACATTTCCTAATAGATCTAATTAACATAGTATTTTGCATTTCTTGAAAATTCACAGTATCCTTCCCACATGAGGTACCTGACCTGACCAAAAGATAGAGAAGGATTTCCTGATGTTAATTTTTGCATAGTCACAAAAGTGACCTGAATAACCCATTCCATCTCTCACTGCCCATCCATTAGTACTGCTTTTATCATGTCTGTCTTATACCATCTTTCTTTGGAACAATGGGCAAGTAAGAAATCAGTACTCTACCCTAAAGGGTAGATTATTTCTTGTTATCCATTAGGATTTGTACATTTCACGGGTATCTATTGCACTCTTCCTTTTCCTAAACACCAAGTGGCACTGTTCTAACCTGATCATTATGAATTTTTCATTTGTAAATGTCATAGTGAGAAATCAGTTTTTCATATTCTTTCGATCCACACACCCAGCCTTCACTTATCATGAAGATCCTCCTTGAAACTCCTGCTCATGCTCAAGTCAGGATTCAACTTCTGTCCTGATACCTGTGAATATTTATACAAAGAAATATACATGTCTTAAGTTTGTATGTTTGTTTAGTTTATGGCACAGCTGCGGTTGAAGGAAGCTTAAAAACAGACACCAGAAAAAATCTTTAGGTCTGAAAAATCCAAAGTCAAAATATGATTGTTTATTTTAAACAAGTGTGTATTTTTAAGCAATGTCCTGATTTTTGCATTGAAGTACTTTGAGTGAAGTATATTGAACTCTCTGATTATCTCTGCACTGGCGTCCTCTTGAAGTGGGACCAGAACGTTTACAAAACCCTTTGTACTACCAAGGAGTCTAGCCAGCACCTGCCTCACTCCTTTGTCCAAACACCTGACTATATCTTTATTTCACAACCCTCTGAGCTGATGCTCATCTGCAAATTGAAGGTGTTTATAATAAAAAACATTTTGCATTTCTATAGTGCTGCCCATCTGGTGATCTCAAAATGCAGCAAAACATTAGTTAAACCTCAGAAATTGTTGGAAGATAATGAAGCTAAATATATTTCCTTAGTAATGAACATATCCTTTATTTCACACCTAGATGTGGATGGGTCCACTTAAGCTAATATTTTAGACAATTTTTTCCTGCGTTCCATTCTTGGATAAACTCTTTTTGGTCTATATAAATGCATCAGTTAGTATGGAGCTGCATAAGAAAAACATTAACAGCAGAGGGAAAGTCTATTTAATATCTTTATCAGTGATCTGGATGAGAAGATCGAGTGCACCCTCAGTAAGTTTGCAGACGACACCAATTCATCTGGATTTTGTGGACTTTTCATCTGGAGAAGAGGGGGCTGAATGGAGACCTTGTTGCTCTCTACAACTACCCGAAAGGAGGTTGTAGCAAGGTGGGTGTTGGTCTCTTCTCCCAATTTACTAGCGATAGGACGTGGGGAAATGGCTTAAAGCTGCGCCGGGGGAGGTTTAGATTGAATATTAGGAAAAATTTCTTTACTGAAAGAGTGGTCATGCATTGGAACAGGCTGCCCAGAGAGGTGATGGAGTCAACACCCCTGGAGGTGTTCAAAAAACATGTAGACGGGGCACTTCGGGACATGGTTTAGGAGACATGGCAGTATTGGGTTGATGGTTGGACTTGATCCTTGAGGTCTTTTCCAACCTTAATGATTACATGATTCTATGTTTCTGTGAAGTTGGTCAGGAGTGTCAATCTGCTCGAGGGTAGGAAGGCTCTGCAGAGGGATCTGGACAGGCTGGATTGACAGGCCGAGGTCAATCATATAAGGTTTAACAAGGCTAAGTGCTGGGTCTTGCACTTCAGTCACAACAACCCCATGCAATGCTACAGGCTTGGGGAAGAGTGGCTAGGGAGCTGCCTGGTGGAAAAGGACCTGAGGGTGCTGGTGGACAGCCGGCTGAACACGAGACAGCAGTGTACCCAGGTGGCCAAGAAGGCCAACGGCATCCTGGCTTGTATCAGGAATAGTGTGGCCAGCAGGAGCAGGGAAGTGATCGTGCCCCTGTACTTGGCACTGGTGAGGCCACACCTCGAATCCTGTGTTCAGTTTTGAGCCCCTCAGTACAAGAAAGACATTGAGGTGCTGGAGCGTGTCCAGAGAAGGGCAACGAAGCTGGGGAAGGGACTAGAGCACAAGTCTTATGAGGACCAGCTGAGGGAACTGGGGTTGTTTAGCCTGGAGAAGAGGAGGCTGAGGGGAGACCTTGTCGCTCTCTACAACTGCCTGAAAGGAGGTTGTAGTGAGGTGGGTGTTGGTCTCTTCTCCCAAGATACTAGCAACAGGATACAAGGAAATGGCTTCAAGTTGCACCAGGGGAGGTTTAGACTGGATATTCGGAAAAATTTCTTTACTGAAGAAGTGGTCAGGCACTGGAACAGGCTGCCCAGAGAGGTGGTGGAGTCACCATCCCTGGAGGTGTTCAAAAAACCTGTAGAGTTGGCAATTCAGGGCATGGTTTAGGAGACATGGTAGTGTTGGGTTGATGGTTGGACTTGATGATCCTAGAGGTCTTTTCCAACCTTAATAATTGTATGATTCTATGATTCTATTATTCTCTTTTCTTTCTTACAAAAAGGGGACTTCCCAACCACCTCCCTCACAATCCCTATTGGCTCCATCTAAGTCCTTTTACATTTTCTACATTGGTTAGAAACATGCTTGCCTTTTATCTTTGGCATTTACTGAAAGAAAAGATTTTATTCACAGTACTGAAGAAGAGAATGAGAAGCAATAATCCTTACACAAGCCAGTCTAGCCCACATTTCACCTAGAAGGTTTATGCCAGAAGCTGCCCATCCAAAGCAAAGTCTCATGCGCATGTAAGTCTGCAATCTGTTAAAAGGTGAATTCTGTTTCTTTGAAACTGAAATTGTAGCTATCTGGAAATGTTACTTAAATGCTTATAAAATGATTCACTGACTGTAAAAGGATGATTAAGTAAGGGCTGATATGGAGCTCTCAGCAGAAGACATAGTTCAAATGTCCAATCCAAAGGGGAATAAACAAGATCAAAATGCCTGGAATTGTTCAACTCCCTGACAAACGCAGTCCCTGTCCAGAAAACAGGGTCTTTGCAAATACAGTGCTCAAAATATTTGCACTCACCTGGTAGGTATCAACCAATTCCAAGTTTCATACCCAGTTTGGGGGAAGCTGGTTTTGGGTTTTTTTTGTTTGGTTGGTTTTTTTTCTTCTGTAAAACTAAGCCAAGTTTTCTCATTTTGAGCCAAAAATTTGCCTGAAAGCCTGCTGTGGCACTCTTACAAAAGGGTCTTGAAAGGACATCATGTTTAGCAATATCAAAGAAGCTTCAGGTCACCTTTACTATGTCAATTTATGCCAATTCACCAAGAAACACAGCACACAACAATGTCTGTTCGCTCTGCTCGGAGTTAGTTAGGAGATAAAGCATTGGCTGGGATGTTGAAGGTGATCCTTGGGCTGATTGATAGAGATCACCCAGGCTTAGTTCAGGGACTCCAGCCAGCTTTAAGTGACAGAGATGCTCTCAACATTATACACTCAACAAAATCCTTTAAAGGACTGTAATTGTTTTCCTCTATAGACAATAGGAGAACTTATGTCTAAAGCTGTGTGGGTCTTCCTATTTGTGATGAATACATTGGTATTTTGAACACACGCAACAAAAATGAGTTCAGATTTTAAAAGGGTAGGTCTGAGATACTGGGTGGCAATGGAATCAGATCCTAACAGAACAGCAAAAGCAGCTAACCTTAGGTTTCAATTGTTCTGTTTAAATAAGGATCACTGGTAGGGCAATGTGTAAAATTTAGAACATAGAGAAACAAAAGCAGGGGTATTTCACTGGCATATTTCAGGGAACAGAACAGATGCAAACAGTTGTTTATTACTTTTCTTTTTATATGCTTGAGGTAGAGTTGAGGACTGGGGAAGTGGGAAAGACAGAAAGTTGTTATTAGAAGAAGTTATACATTACCAGAACTAGGAGACAAAGGGAGGCTGTGGTACCTTTGAAGATATTGAGGTTTAAAGGCAATCTTTTTGCAAGCCTCAATTCTTTTGTGTGGGTAAAGTGAATGCTGAATTGCCCCTCACACTAGTCCACTTATAAGTTTGTCCTGCTTTAGAATTTTAATTTTTTTCTGTGATGGACATAAGAGTATCTTTTGTCTACAAGAAAGGTAAACAGAAGGATGGTGCACATTTTTGAAGCAGATAATAAACATGTTCTGAGAAAAAATGGGGATGTGGTGTGTAAGTATTAGTGTCACATCAGAGGAAATCTCACTGTGTAAATAGAGGGATCTGCTTCAAACCCAGGATCTCTCATCAATGCCTGTATGTAATGATACAGTGTGCATCTGTGATGTGTTTCATAGCTTTGTAAGTCCCTCAGATGTGTAATGACAATTCACCCTTGAGATCTTGGCTTGGATGAGTCATTAAGCTCTTTCTCTACATTTGCATGTACAGAACAAGGTACGTTCTTTCTTCATGTCCGTTGCCCTCTGGATTTGCTTTGTAAATGTGCATCATGCACACTGACAATCTTCTTTATGTCTTTATCTAAAGCCTATGCTCAGCATATCAGAGGTCACTGCAGGGAAAAAAGAAGATCTTGTATTTGCATATCTCTTCTGAGTCACAGATTTTCTTCTTCCTATGGGTCCTTATCTCTTTTCTCCTCCCTCACACAGGCCTGGTGTCTGGTGTTCTTTCCAGTAAGCCATCCCCATCCAGAAGTCATTACATCTTTTCCCAATATGTCCTAGCATGGTGGACAAAGGTTTGCTAGGGGCCTGTTGTTCCCTCATGTTCCTGGACACATTGTACAAGTAAGCTGTGATGAGGTGTCTGAACTGGACCTGGATCATCCTCTGAGCTCCTCCTTCATGCAGGAAACTGGACCAGGTGTGTGTCCTGTTGGCCTGCAGGCCATCGGAGGGAACAGCTTCCCCCAAAATTTGGTGCACCAGCTGTGTGAGAAGAGCAGGGATAAATCTCAATAAGGACCAAATTTCTACCAGTAATGTCAGAGGTGCAAGATGTGTCAGAAAAACAGCAAAGACTCACAGCCTTTGACATAATTTTCAGGGGTTCTTTTTAAGGAATGACTGATAGGAAAGAGGGATGAGACAGACAGACTTACAAATTACAAATGTGTTACTAGATCACACTCCAATTTAAAGCATAGTGTATTTATTGTAAAGAAGACGACTGATGGAGGAGAGGGAGAGGAAAAAAGTCCTTTCTTTGAACTCGTGATAGTTTAACAGCAGGTTGAATTTTCAGGGAAACTTCTGTGAAGAAGGGCTTGAAACTGCCCTTTCCTTGTGATGGGAACAGATGTCTTCTAAGAGCTAGTGGACTATTTGCTCTGCCAAATCCTCTGGAGGTCATCATTGCTCCTTCCCATCTTTGTAGTCCCACATTAAAGATCAGGGATAATGGGAAGTCACAGGGAAGGTAAGGGTTCTGGAATTATCAAGTGAACAATTTTAGTATACAGGAGTAATTTTACAAATACCTAGAATTTGTTTAAAAAAAAAAAAAAAAAAAGACAGGCTATTATTTTTCTTTTAATTTCTTTATATAAAGGCAAATGCTGAGATGTAATATTGCCATTCCATGAGTCAGAACACACAAAAAGGCTTAAAAAGGAAAAAGATACAATCTGGTTAGAGATCTCTGCCCTTGCTGCTGAATCTTCCCTACCAAGCAAAAAAATATGATAATCGGAAAACTGATGATTATCACTTACTGATAGCAAAGTTACTTTAGCCCACTAAAGGAGATTTTACTAGAAGATTCAACTGAGATTAGACCATCCTCATTTGTGTGAAAGGCTTCGTTTTGGTGCACAGCCCTCCCATGCATTTCTATGCAGTCCCATACTGTCATATTAATGAATGCTGGCTCAGGAGAGCTGCCCCAGTGAATGTTATGCTATTCTCTTTCTAGGGCAGCGATACAAAATCCCTGGGATTATCCATATAAAAAATTAGTTGAAGCTAGGACAATACACAGTAATGAAGGAGGAAAGGGCAAAAGAAAGTCAATCCATGGAGCAATGGATGAAGGAAAGAAGGACGTTTTGAGGTCCTGTCTCTTTTTGTTCCCTCTTTTTCCCATTCCTGCATGTGAAACTCTCCTCTAATTCCTGGGTTTGAATAATTTGTATCTCAGAAAACCAAATATAAGATTTTTAGAAAACATTCCAAACTTTTATCATTAACATCTCTTTTACAATTTTCTGTTTACTTTTGTTAAGTAGTAAAGCATCAAATCAATTAATCCAGTATTTATTTTAAAACTCCCTTATTCTGACATTAATCTGTGGTAATGGAAGCTTTCCATTAGTTTGTGAGTTTCCTTATGCATGGAGTTCAAATTTGGTATATAGCTGGTTTAATGTCCACAAAATGGACAACAGCTCTGTTTAATTTAAGTTACAGTTTGAACATCTGTTGAAGGAATCCACAAACAGAATTAAATGCAAACTCTAGGATTTTTTTTCCAGTCTAGTAAAAATGGATAAATATTTCAATTTCTACTACACATTAGGTCAGCAAATACCTGCCTTTATTTTATAAGTAACATTGCTAGAGGTCAGTGCTAACCAGGCAGGAATAAGATATAAAGAACCTCTGTTTTTCTGATCAAAGTTCACCACTTAATTATTGCTGAAATATCTTAGAATTAGTAATTATTATCCTTTTAATTTCCACCTCACAGGGAACTTCACACACTCTTTAAGTGGTTCCCTTTTGTTCTAGGATCATTTCAGAAGTGCAGGAGTTGGCATCATCATATTGTTTAATTGCTGCAACTAATTTTTCCAGTCTGTTTGTGCCTTCCTGTCAAGAAGACAAGCTGTTTTATTTCTTTCCTCTTTGAGGATATTGTAACATGAGGAGAAAAACACCAGGCATAATGAGACAGAATTATGTTATAAATCCTCAGAGGGAAATATATTTTCTCAAATTTCTTGGCACAGAACTTTGCAGAATGACCTAGTTGGTAAGTGGCAAGAGACAAAAAGTTAAGTAGCATAGTAAAAAAAAAATCCTACCCTAAGGAACAGTAAACTGAAAAAAACCTTGCACTGATTGCTTAGGCATTATCCCCCTCACAATATTTCTCATGTCTTTCATGCAGATATCTTTAAATTATGGAATGTCTCATTTCAGTTTCCAGTGTCCAGTATATTGCAACCCACTATGTTTTTTTGGTTTGTTTCATGTTTGTATACTCCCCAGCACAGAAGAGTCCAGATCTAGAACCAGCCTGCCCAAAATATATTCTAAAAAAAAGGGATAGTAATAATAACATATCTCATAAAGTCTGAAAAAATGTACTTTTCAGTAAGTAATTTAAATACCTCCAGTCATATAGCTGTGTCCTAAATAATGATGGTGCTTTCATTACACCTATTGCCACAGATTTATTGCTGAACTGTAATTTGACTTCTGCAATAAGACTGTGCATAAAATGATCTCCCAAAAACATTCTACAGGCTGCTTGAAATGAATTTTTAAAATGTCTTTTAAAATAAAAGTGTATTTGGGTTAATTAATCTGTAGGCAATAGAACAGTGCGGGAAAGGCAGACATTTCCAATATTTCCCTTTTAAATACCTATAAATGAGAAACATCAGGACTTCGCTCTCCAATATCTGTAAAAGTCAGTTAGAAAAAGAGAATCAAATATAAGTGGATGATAGAGTGAACAAAATAAAGGCTATTTACTTATGTGAAGCACACAGAAAAAGCTCAGAAATGCAGCTTGTCCAATATTCCTCCTGGAGGTCCCCATTCTGCTCCTAATAAATGCATTGGCAAAACTAATGATTTGAAGAACACCAGGGCATAACCACAACTTAAAAAAAACTTTGTAACTGAGATAGACAACAACAAAAACAGACTTCCAAAGATCCAAAAGACATTGAGGCACACATCTTCCAATGACTTTCAGTGAAAATTTTGCACATAGCTACCCTTGGAAACTTTGGAAATCTATGCTGTAGAAAGTATTTGATGACTGCAGACAACATTTACTGTCCTTGACATCTGTTTTACTTACATTTTTAATCATGCTAGCAGGCATGCGCTGAATGTAAGAGATGAGTCTTCTGAACATAACTGTTCTGTCCTGTCTGCATCTGGGAGCTATTCATCACTCAGTGATCACCAGGCATTACTTTCAGCCACCCTGCTGATCATCCAGTAGTCTTTACAGAACTAGTGGTTCTTGGTCTTAACACTAAACACATGTCAGATGTCTCTGATTTACACTAGGTCTTTCTCTTAGTTTCTGTTTTAACTGGAACCTATATGTCTAATGTTCAAGAGCATATTTCATTCCATATATAAGTTTAACCTTTTGTCTTTCATTTACACATCCATAAGCATGTGTTAAGGGTATTTACGCTCGGTTATCACCCAATCCTTCCCTGCACACCTGGGCTATATCTAACCTAGAAAACAGTCCCTGGGAACTACCTTGTTATTGTTCATTTTTTTTAAGCCCAGTCTCAATGCTGTTCTGGTTATTACACCCCATAAAACAGTGTCCATGCATAGTTCAGGGATTAGTGCATGCCATCACAGTCATCTTCTAGTCCTGTAAAATGTCCCTTTGGCATGACACTAGTAAAAATTCAGCTGTTTTTAATGGTTGAAGTAACTGACAAGGAAAGTTGATATTTTACATGACATTTAAAAAGCTTTAAAAAACAGTATTTAACCATTTATGTAGAAGAAATTGATTGCCACATTCTTTCCCACTGTTTTGCTGTTCATTTTCTTAGATTAAATGGATCCTACCCTTAGATGGGGCAGAGATAACAATTCCCCTTTATTTACTGAAAGTTTTATTGTTAGTTGTAAAGTTATTCAAAGCGATGAGCTAAAAACAATTGCTTTAGCAGACACAAAAGCTGTCTAGCAGTTTATTGGAAGAAACATTCACATCACTGTGGATCTCTTTAAATGAGACTTATTCCCACCTTTGTCATTTCAATCTTGGTTTTCTTCTGAAAATGTCTCAAAGTGTTCATTATTTTGAAATAAAGACTGGTACAGTAATGTGGTTCTGAGACCATCCTTATCAGAATCTGCATAAATGGCTGAGTTATTGCATATTTTAATTCAGTAATTATAAAATGTTGGTAACTGCTGTTGAATAACCATGCTTGTAAAAGGCACAGTACTTTCAAGATGAGGTCTGTGACGAACAGCGTACATGGGTTTAGTCCACCATTGCTTGCTTTTTGTCAGAGTTCTCACATTTCTTTTATAAGGGTGAAAGAGAATTGAGGTGGAATTTCTTGGCTGCAGAAGGAGTTTGTTCCTTCCTGAGGGAAGGGGTTAATTGTGGGGGCAGGAACCAAATCTGCTCTGGACAGAAACTTCCAGATACAAAACTATGGCAGGGAAGCAAAGAAAAGCAGAGTCTCCTGCAGGACCTAAGAGTCTACAGCTTGCCAGAAGACTAGGGGGCAAACACATAGACAGGTCTCAGAGGTGATGGAAAAAAAAATTTTTCCAGCCATCAGAAGGCACCATGTAGAACTGGCTGCAACACAGAAGCCACCCTTTTTGAGTGAAACTAAACCTGGTAGAAGGAAACCACCTTGGACACACTGGGCAGGGAAAGATTGCTTTATAAGCAAATTTTTTATTTTTATTCTGTCTTTTCTATTTGGTGACAGTTTTAAATATTCTAGTTTATAGCCTAATAAATCCAGCTTTTTAAGTGATCGTAACCTGTCTTTATTTTCTCTGGTGAAGTCATTATAAGGAAAAGACTGAGGCAAATCCTGGCCACTTTTCACATTTATCCCATAATTATATGACAGTCTTCTGGAAGAAGCAGTATGTCAGTCACTCATTACCTACAGTAAGCTTTAAAAACTTTTCTTGATTTGAGAATAGTTCAGTTGAGGACAGTTGCTACCTGCTATCAATGTTAAACTTCAGCATGTATCTCTCTTTTGCAAAATGGAAATTATCTCTAACTTTCCTAACGGTAAGGATAGAGAGGCACTAGAAAACATTACCAAAGGCATTTGTAGAAGCTGTCGTGTAAGTTTTTTAAAACATGTTAGACAAGTGCCTGTTAAGAATATTTTTGTTATAAATGACCCTGCTTTGGGCAAAGAATGGACTAGATGATATCCCATGGTGTTGTTCCATCCCATTTCTTCTTACCAGTCATTCTGAAAGATCAACACACATCTGTATACAAATCCTCCTTCAGAATACTTTTCTTAGTATGACTGATGTAGAAAAAGCCAGTCTAAAACAGTTAAAATAAGAAAGTTGTACATAAGCTGTTTATCATTTAGCTTACTCAAACCTCCAAGATACAAATAGGATAAAAGACTCACAGATAATTAACCTCCGGGAAAGCACAAAAAATGTCAAGGACAATATCACTGAAAATACACAGGATTCTTAATTCCTCCAGGTCAATATGTGTCATTCTACAGCTCTCCCAAGCTTCATTAAGAGGATGAAATACATGACGCAATATTTAGAGGAGTCCTGATTCTGTGAAATATCCTATTGTCTTTCTAGCTTAGTGTTATCACCTCATATTCAACTACTAAAAATTAAAAATCCTGTGGGTGAACTCCCCCCTCCCATATGCATATTGTTTTCACAAAGCTTTTCCATAATCTCTGAACTCTTTTGGTATCACCCCCATGACAGATAACCAGCTTCCACAGAGATTTCTTCTTAGCTAAGATCATAGAGCTTAAGTTTGTCATATCCTACGTAACTAAGCCTTCCAGCTAAAGTATATTTTTAAGCTTCAGGCAGACTAGTTCCTTTCTTCTATTGTCAACAGGCTCATTAAACATGATCTTCTATTTCTTTTGCAGGGGAAGGCTGGGAAGTCACATGTGTTGCACTTTGTCCTTAAACATAATCATACTATCTTTTTAGCATTAGCTATGTATGAAGGAGAATTTTTATTTTATATATAGCTTTAAAGAAGGACTGTGATAAAACTTCTTGATAAATAGCAATAATTAAAGGCAGAAAGTCCAGAAGGAGGCTACAAAACAAAGGGCAAAACAAAAGGACAGCTTCAGGAAGAATAGAAACCAGGGAATTTTTGTAAAGAAGTCTCTGGCTTGGAGGCAAGAGATTTTAGTTCTATTTCTGTCTCTATTGCTGACCAGCTATGTGTGTTAGAAACCTCAGCTGGCTCTTTCCTCTCCTCAGCATAGATCTCAGCATCACGTCGCCCACCTCCTGTGTGAATAATGGTCACTCTCCACTAAGTGGAATACGAAATTCCCTGCTATCAAGGCACTAGCATTCACCAGGGCAGAACTCAGTAACAAAATCCAAGGTTGGCTTGTCCTACATCATCCCTGTATTAATATTTCTGCGTCTCTTTGAGCTTCTGGCAATTCTCAGTTCATGCTGCCCTACATGGGCTGTAAACAGGGTTACTTGGAAATTTGCCATCTGAGCTTTTTTGATTTCTGTGGCTTAGAAAAGCTGCAGCTAAGGACCTCTATACAGAGATATTTACAGCAAGAGACTTGTATGTTAGCTAGGTACATGTGTTCACATTACAGTCGCTAGAGATCTAGTCAACGCAGACTGAAGAACGACTAAGATATTGGTAAAGTTGGCATCCATGCTTGGTTACTCATAATATCTGATCACAGATCCAAAGACCAGAGAAAAAAATCCCATCAATTCCACAGTCTCTGAATGAGTCTATCATCTGACCCACCATCTGACCTTCAAGCTGTTTTTCCAGTAGTCAGTCAGGACATATATCTCCCGAGCATTCTCTACCATATCTAAAATAAACTCTGCATGCTCTACACTGTGCTTTTTTTCTGCTCAAACTTCCCAACCAGTTTAAAGCTTAATAATACATTTACAATAAATGGTTGGCATTTACTTATTGTCTGTTTGGAATAATTTCTTGCCTTTATCAGGTTTACGAAGAGACAGGAAATCCAACCAGCCTTCATGTGTCTTGCACTGTACAACAGCAAGAAGATGGCATTTTTCTTATCTCCAATGTTGTTTTCACTGAAGCACTGACTAAACCTATTTACATATGCCTACAAATGTCCATCAATCTCTTTACAATAAAACTCTGTTAAACCTTGCAATTTTCTCCTTTGTCTGTAAGCATTTTTTCCTCTTTCAAATATAATTTCAATATATCAAACATGATCTTGTTATAGCCTTTTTAAATAGCTAGCCCAGGATTGTCTTGCTCTTTTCACATGGGGAACATAACTAATAGATTGGCTTTAACAAATATGTATATTTTTTTTTAAAGTAACCTTAGACAAATAATATTATATAATTTATTTTCCCTGATTCCCCCTGCAGAACCTTAATAATTGCTTTCTCTTTTAACACCTTCTATAATCTGGCAAATAGACCTTCTAAAAATGGCATATTTCCCCCAGGTAAAAATGTGCTTTTCCTTCCTCTGAGATCATAAATAAGAATGTGAAAAAGACTAATTTAAAATGATTTTTTTCCTAACAAATGTGAAGCTCATTTTGTTCAAATGTTGAAACAGATTGAAGCTGAGAACAGACAAAATAAAAGGTGACTTTTTTACCGTATGAAAAAAATTATCTTATGGGCACAGCCTTTACATAAATTAAGGTAATCTGACCCACTGTCAGGTAATAACACAGGTCAAATAATTTCAGCTAACACCTCAGGTATCAAGCTGATTAATCTCACTTAAGCTAGAACATAAATTATACATACACTATTGCCCATTGCACAATACTCCAACTGCAAGCTTTTTAAGGCAGAGACCTCCCGCTGCTCTGACAGCACTTAGTTGAAGCAAATCTTGGCTAATTCCTAATTTACCTAGACATTAAGACATAGACTACTACTGGTTTCTACCTAGATAGAAATATGGTTGTGCTGTCCATCAGGTTTTTTCAACTCTGACTTCTTATTGAGAATTTACTGGTGGTGTATATCCAGAATAGATCAATCTCCACCCTGAGAACTCAAAACCACCTTTGCTTTGCTGAACTCTTGAGTAATCTGCCATCAGTAAGCAGAGAAAACAGTACATCATTAATTGTCCTGAACCATACTGTTTTCCAGCTACTTTGAAAGAGCCACCATATATTAATAAAACTGGACACAACCGTGGTGCATTTCTGCCTTCTCCTTATGAAGAACATCATCAGCTGGGATTTTCCCCAGATTCTGGGATATTGCTGCCGGATAAATTTTATAATTCAACATTCACCTAAGCTCCTTTTCATTTTCAGTAATTTCAGCCTGATTTGGGAAGAAACTATGGCTACTTATGGAGAACATATGTTCATAGGTCCCTCAGGATATCTGTCTAAAACAAACAGGCTCTGTTGTTTGGCACACTGCTACCCAATAATGACATAGAATCTCTCAGAATGAGAGAGAACGTGTCCTGTGAACAGCATGAATTTTCACATTCTCAAGTGACTTTCTTTTTATATGGAGAAAATTAAGAAAAGTGATTTTATTCTGCATCTGAATGAAAGATAAATGCCACATAAGGGCTTAGTAAGATATACTGAATCTAACTTAAAGGAAAAAAAAAAAAAGAAAAGAAAAGAAGGAAGCAAAAGGAGAAAAACCTCTGTGATATGGTGGACAATGATTTAAAAATAGGGCCTGCATTTATAAATACTTCTCTAAGTGTGATAAACATTCATTACACCTTTGTGACAGCAGTTTAAAGGTTTGAATAAACCAGAAAGGTTTATTTGACCCAAAATGTTATTTCAAGTTGAGGAAAGGTGTTACTGACTCTGCTGAATCCAACAAACAGCTATGGTCCAAAAATGAGCTAAGAAATGTAATGCATTAAATATTTCATTTAAACATATTCAGAATTATAGTTTGTTTTCCATTTGGAAACATTTTGTTGTAATATTTAATTTTAAAATTTATGTTTCAGATATTAGATCCCCAGTTGCTTTCCAGGTTTTATTTGCTGAAACAGCTAAAAATTTTTTTTTTTAATTAACTTATTTTTCAGTTTGGTTAGTGAATTTAGACTTTAGAAATTTTCACAGTGCTAGCTAAACCATGGTTATATTTATAAATAAGGTGTATGAGTTTCTCTATGTGCCAAGAGTAATTGGGAACTGGAAACTATTCTGTATTTGTCAAAATGTTCTCTTGATGTAGTTCACAGGAAGCTAATTCACCTTCTGCACAAAACAGGTGGCTCCCATCAATTTGTTGGGAACCTGTTGTGTAAGGATTGTGTACAGTGATTTCAGCTGCCATTGTTTGTGTCCTACAACAGAAGCATAAGACCACAGGAGCTGTAAAATCCATGTCCTGCAGGACAGAGTTATCTACATTACAGGAACCTTTTGTAACTCAGAGGAATGCACTCTGCAGAGAAGATAATGTATTTTTAAGTCCAGAGGTCTCTATTTGTAGGTTAGCTTTAGATAATTAAGGTCCATCATGTTTATCATTTTCATACTGAGCAAATACCTGTTTAAATCTGATGGTAACATTAAAGCACAGCTTAGAATTTTCTTATACTGAAATAATATAATCTTTACAAATTGAGTCTTAATATCATACAATTAAAAGCAAAGCATAATAATCTAAAATTTTCTCCTATTCAGTGAGTCTTTAAAGTGATTATAGGTTTCTTAGCCAAAACATTGACCATGCCCACTGCATGACACTAACATATTAGCCAAAGAACATTTATTATAGCTTTTTACAAAGCCATGCAACTTTGATTTAAAGTCATGCATTCTAATATGTTTTGACAAGTAAATTGCTTGCCTTTTTTCCTTGATAGCCAACCATATAAATAATGCATGCATAGTAATAGCTAGAGCAATAATGTAAAAGTCAAGTAAGGAGACACATACAGCATGTTAATGATAAAGGTGCACTACCCGTTTCAAACAGGAAGAAAAATTAAACAGCTGTAAAATATATGAAAGAGAAGAGCCCAATCCTTAAAAAACAGTTTTTAAATGACCATGGTAACTGCCAGTGAATCAGGGAAAGGTATTTATTAAAGCCCATCATAAACAACAATATTTTTGGCATGCTGAAATTCTTTCTCTTTCCAAGTGAGGACTGATTCAGCATGCAGAAGCTGAAGCATGAGGCGTAGCAGATTTTAAGTCTGGAATGATCCTTTCTGATCGCGTAGCTGGACCCTCTGCACTACAACATTAGCACTTCACCAAGATTCTCCATAGGAAGCCCTATGGCTTGACTATGCATGGAGTCCAACAGGAAGGTCTCCAGTCTCCATCTGAAGACCTCAAGAGAATGAGACATTAATAATTTGCCAAAACAGCGGCTTATTGGACCAAATAAGTTGGGTAGCCAAATCACTGTTAACGCTAAGAACTAGATGAAAATAAAACTACTATTAATATATGAAACTGTATTTTGTCATTTTCTTTATAAGTAACCTTTCACATTTTGAACCCCTCCTTTTTTCCATACCTTCGGGTCTAGCCACAGAGTCATTGCAAATTATTTAGGTTTTAATGACTGCTACAGTCAAGTTAGAAAAGCACTGTCAGTTCAGCCCTTTTCTTCTAGCTACAGATCAGTTGCAAACCTGCCTGATTCTTTTGTAGCTATTACTTACAAGATGATCACTGAGTAGTATAGTCAACTTCTTAAGTAGTTCCTTTGGACTGATCATGTTCATGGCTCAAAAATGGCATTAGTGTTACTTCCTGAGAGCTATGACACTTGCTGACAAAGGATAGAAAATAATTATGTACTGTCATAGGCATTTAGAAATTTTTTTCCTTATTAAGCCTTTCAAATTTTTCTTAACATATTGAAAAATAATTTGGTGAACATTTACATGATTTTTACAGAAAACTGGTATATTTCAGTCAGGTCACTCCTGAAAAGTAGTCAAAACAGAGAATACCCTGTTTTAAGATACTGTGTTCAAGTGGATTACTGTACCTGAGCCTTCTCTTCTTTCTGATAGACACAGATCCCATTTCAGACAGTATTTCTTAGAAAAATACAACCAATTTTGTAAATACAACTCTAACTGGAATTCTTTATCCTGAATACAGGTGGGTCATACCAGAGTAAAACCAACAGGGAGATAAAGATGCCACATTTCTCAGTTATCAGAAACACAAGCAGTAAAATAACTCAGCCAGCGGTTCCTCGTTTTACAGTTTGTTTTGTCTCTTTCGATCCATTTAGAATAATTCAGTTGCTATCAGATTGTATTCCAAAGATGGGAATCCAATTCAATTTGAAAAGTTACATTTTCTGCACACTTTTCAAAAACATTTGATATTTTCTCTTACTCTTAGGAAACACTTGGACTAAATCATACGTATAAAAGTAACATTCTATCATTCCCACTGGAAGGTGTGTTTTTTATTATATGAATTTTGGTGTCAATTCTTCCCATAACTGGTTCTTTTTAATAAAAGAATATAAAGGAAAGTGGTTTAAAATGCAATTATTATTTAAATAACACCACAGATGCAGAGACATCATCCTTTGTTTTGTATTTTTAGTAGCTGCCAGCATTCATTTCTTATCCGTTTATCAGCATGTAATTTAAATGCTCATATCTTCCCAGACAAACTCTATGATTAGCCACTTAAATATCCTCATTTTGTTCTTTTAAACAATTGCTATAAAGATCAACCCTTTGCTATATCAGCAAATGATTTGAACATGAATGATGTAATACGTGTGCTGCAGTTATAAATAATCAGAAAGAACTGATAGGAATGTTTAAAATATATAATTTTATTGAAATCATGTTGAAACACACATACAGCTTATTCATCATAATAACACTATTTTAGTAGACAGAATGCCTATGCATTGCAAACAGATAACCTGTCCTTCCCTCTCTCCATTCCTCTCTCTAATAGACAAAGAGCAGGATGGAAGTTCAAAAAGGGTCTTACCTGGAATAGTTATACCTGGAATTAAACTATGGTACCAAAGTGAAAGAGCACAAAACTATGTGATTGTTCTCAGAGATTTATAAATATCACAAATATGCTTTCTGAAAGTATTTGCTACCTTCTGTCAACCTTTGACCATAAAAGGGGGTGGGTGGGTGGGTGTGTGGGTGTGTGTGTGTGTGTTTTCATGCTTTCCTTCTCTGGATTCTACTGAAAATTTCGTTTTAAGATCATCAGCTCTGCAGGTATTTTCAATTAATATTTATATTATTAGAGTATCTTGTAGGCTAGGTCTACAGCAGCACTTCTCCCACCCTAAATTTTTGACTGTTGCTAAATTTAGAATTAATGGAATTAATCAGACAGTGGAATTCATTGTTGTCATGTTGTGGCCACATTAGGGGGCCATGTGGAATCTAATCACCACATCATCTAATGTGCAAAAAACGTTTTTTCTTGATACGTTCAACAATAGATCTCATCATGCAGCTACCCCAGCTTATCAAGATTTCTATTTTGGATAATAGTGAAAGCAAGTGAGCTCTTAACACACACTGACTTGTAATAATTAAGGTTTTCTCTTCATCTAGAACTAAGATTTTCCTATGTAATTTTTTGAATGAGAACTTATTTTTGCAATGCAGGCAAAATTTGCACATTGTCTATTTGCCAGAAATATGTCTGAACAAAGTGGGAATTTTCAAAAGGGAGTTTATTGATCTCTAGTCAAAAACTGGTAGCTTAGCAAGTTGAAATTTTTTTTTTTTTTTTGCAGGGGCCTCTTGACTAATGACAGCAGAACTGAACACTGCTGGAAACTTTTGGTCATTTCTAATTAAGTTAAAATTAAAATGACAAATGTAAGCTCAAAGATTTTTTTAACATAGTGAAGACATTTCAAAGTTTGTGATGTGGTCCTTGAGCCCCCAAAAGCAAAACAATTTTAGATAATATTCCTAGAAATAGAAGACCTGGCAGTGATGTGAGAAGCAGGTGCTGCATTCTCTTAGGACTGAAGTCCACATTTGGATCAGAGGCTACTGAAAGTCACTCAGACATTAGCAGGATTGGGCTCTGAACCAATGGAGAAGTTTGGATTTCAGAGGAATCAAAATATCCATTGGCCAAACCTGTTTTCTGTCAATGTCAAATAACCAACAAAATGCTTGTTTTCTTGCCACTAGTCATAGCATAGCTGCGTTCAACTGAATTGTTTTTAAATAATGTTTCTGATAACAATTATTTAACATTCTAAAGGTCTGAGAACATATGTGAAACCAATTGTCCAGAAAATGAAAATTGCAGCATGGCCAAAAGGTTTTATTGCAACTACAAGTGAGTGAACACAAAATGCTCTTTGTAAAGTAGCAGAGCCTTAGGAGGTGTTTAAGAAGCCTCCCGTTACTTGGCAAATGGGGGGAAAAAAGAGCAAAAGAAAGAAAACAAAATGAACGGGCATAAGAGGAACAAAATTTCTACATCAATGTATGGAACCAATGGATGGGATGGAAAACTTCAGGAGATCAAACTGAGCTTACTGTACCAGGAAGGAGAAAAACAGAGTACATTTTGTGTAACATCTGAGGAGGGAAAAAAAGAATGTAGAACAGTACCTTTTCTTACAGAATGCAGAGTCCAGTGAAACATAGGCATTGTTACATTCATGGTGCCTGTGCTTTAGAAATGTGCAGAAACTGTGCTAGTTGTGTTAGGCAGAGTCTGTTCAGAACCTAAAATTGTTACAGAGGTGTGTCATTGCATCCAGGTTGATAAATCCTGCAAGATTACTTTATGCCCAAATTACTTTCTCAATACAGTATCATTATGTGGCTTTTTGGACAATTTCTGATTACATATCGCAAAACACTATTAACTTTATTGCATTTGACACATGGTTTTCATTTCCATTAAGTCTTTTAGCATAAGGGATTGAGCAGTGGTTTAGGATTGTGGCTGAGACACACCTCTCAAAAAAACCAGCCTTATAATATTCACAGCTGATACTAGGTTGCAAAACAAGCATAAATGAAAGTAACATGAATGATATATTTCAGAGGAGAAACAGAATTTGTGCGGACAGTTCAGCCTTGTCTTGGAAGAAAGGTAGTCAGTGAATTTGCAGTGTCCATTTAAAGCAGGCAGCAAATCCTTAAAAATACTGCATCAGGGAAGTCCATTCTGATAGCAATAGCAGGGCTTCATTTAATATTATCTTTCTTGGGGAAATTAAGGGCATGAGTCAAGTCCCAAGGAACTGAGTCACTGCTGCTGAGAAATCTGGGGGTTTCTGTGGCAGAGCTTAGACAACTATGTAACTCATCTTAACTGAACTTTGTAGTGCAACTGGCTGACAGAAGTCACCCTAGTATGCAATAAATTTCACTGAAGAAAGCTGCTTGCCCAATGAGAAGAGCTGTTAGAAAGCTTTCTTTAAAGTTGACACAAAATCCTATGAAAGCTTTAACCAAGCTTTCTCCTTATTAGCCAATAAAATATTAAAATTCACACATCTGCATAACCATACTACGTGTGCTGTTAGGAAAGCTGCCCCTGTCGTATTCTCAAGGATTTGAATAGGAACTGTATTAACAGAATGCTTAGCTTTACTATGAAGATCTGGCAGCAGGTGAACTCTTTTGATGTTTTGATAATTGTTAAGCTATACCACGGCTGAAACTAGCACATTCTTTTCGGGATGGTAATGTATAATTCTGTGTTATTGATTAGTTATAACTTCAGTTGGTAAACTAATAGTGCTTAGACAGTATGGTCCATTGAACAGTCTCTAAAAAGTAGCTCTTGCACTGAAACAACAGGGAAACAAAAGTAATAGTAAAACTGTTTTTGTTATTGTTATTGTTATTACTACTTAACAGGTCAATTTAATCTGCAGTATCTTAAAAAAAAAAAAAAAAGGTAAAAAAACCAACAGAAAACCTAGCTGGATGAAGGAGAGGAAAAGGACCATTGCTTCTGACTCCTCTAAACCCAAAAGGGATGTTTTTAAAGAAGAAAAAAACAAGCCAGGTGGCACTCTATGCACTTGCACACTTTGATAGAAGATCAGAGTCTTTGTGTTTAATTTCTTATTATTTGTCTTTCAGAGGCAATATAATCTGTGATGGCATCTGTTTCATTTGACAGCTTAATGTAGTCTCCATAGACTCACTTCGACAATGCTTTGTTGTGATTTGACAGTGCGTGTGTCATCCCCAATGACACACACAGCCATTGCTGAGTCTGCATTTTGACATTTAAGTGGGCTCAGCTGTGAATAGATATTGAAGATGTTTGTTTGAATTCACATTCTATTTTGACATTGTATCATTTTATTAGGTCCAAATTCTTCCCTAAGTAGGTTATTCCCAACTGGAGAGAAAAAGTTCTTTGAGTTTGATGTAAAATTTGATCTCTATTGTAGAAAATATAACTAACTTAGCATTTCAAAAATACTGAGCTTTAGTATGAGAAGATAATTATTTTCTGGTAAGAACAAGTTTCGCTTCAGCATGGAGAATGTGTAACACCTCAAAATGGACATGTGGATTTTGATGTTGCTTTAGTATTTGTGTACACCAGGAAAAATCAGCTGAAGTCAGTGGCATTATTAGAATTAAAAATAAATTACGATGTCAGAATTGGGGTCCATGATGTCAAACAAAATATTTATTATTATACAGATGTGGTAGGTTGACCCTGGCTGGATGCCACGTGCCCACCAAAGCCACTCTATCACTCCCCTTCCTCAGCTGGACAGGGGAGAGAAAATACAATGAAATGCTCGTGGGTAAAGATAAGGACAGGGAGAGATCACTCACGAATTAGCATCATGGGCAAAACAGAATTGACTTGGGGAAATTAATTTAATTTATTACCAATCAAATCAGAGTAGGGTAATGAGAAATAAAACCAAATCTTAAAAACACCTTCCCCTACCCCTCCCTTCTTCCCAGACTCAACTTTACTCCTAATTTTTTCTACTTGCTCCCCTGCAGCAGTGCAGGGGGATGGGGAATAGGGGTTGTGCTCAGTTCATCACGTGTTATCTCTGCTGCTCCTTCCTTCTCATGGGGAGGACTCCTCACACTCTTCCCCTGCTCCAGCGTGGGGTCCCTCCCACAGGAGACAGTCCTCCATGAACTTCTCCAATGTGAGTCCTTCCCAAAGGCTGCAGTTCTTCACGAACTGCTCCAGAATGGGTCCCTTCCCTGGGGTACAGTCCTTCAGGAACAGACTGCTCCAGCGTGGGTCCCTTCCCTGGGGTACAGTCCTTCAGGAACAGACTGCTCCAGCGTGGGTCCCTTCCCTGGGGTGCAGCCTTTCAGGAACAGACTGCTCCAGCGTGGGTCCCCCACGGGGTCACAAGTCCTGCCAGCAAACCTGCTCCAGCGTGGGCTTCTCTCTCCAGGGGTCCACAGATCCTGCCAGGAGCCTGCTCCAGCGCAGGCTTCCCATGGGGTCACAGCCTCATTCGGGCATCCACCTGCTCCGGTGCGGGATCCTCCACGGGCTGCAGGTGGATCTCTGCTCCACTGCTAACCCCCATGGGCTGCAGGGGGACAGCCTGCCTCACCATGGTCTTCACCACAGGCTGCAGGGGAATCTCTGCTCCGGTGCCTGCAGCACCTCCTCCCCCTCCTTCACTGACCTTGGTGTCTGCAGAGCTGTTTCTCTCACATATTCTCAGTCCTCTCTTCTCCAGCTGCAGTTGCACTGGTGTTTTTTAACCCCTTCTTAAATATGTTATCCCAGAGGCGCTACCACCATCATTGACTGGCTCGGCCTTGGCCAGTGGTGGGTCTCTCTTGGAGCCAGCTGGCGTTGGCGCTATCGGACATGGGGGAAGCTTCCAGCAGCTTCTCACAGAAGCCACCCCTGCAGCCCCACTGCTACCAAAACCTTGCCATGCAAACCCAGTAAAACAGGGAATTAGTATGCCCTGTAATCTATTCATGCATATCCTTAGACGTAAATGTCATATATATCTTTAAAAGTATACATGAGCATCCATCTCTCTGTATGGGTATACTATAGCACACTATGGGCTCACAAAGGACTTCGTTAAGAATGATTGTGAATTCTGAATTCTTCTTTTCTCTGAGAAATGAAAGAAACCATAAATACTCCATCTAGAAAGAGTCTATAGAAACCTCATTCTACAAACATACATGTGCACAGATTAATAGTGATAGTGAATCTTCCAAATATGAAGTCCATTATCTTCAGAATCTAGACCTCAGAATGCATGTATGTGTGATAATCTCCACCAGACAATTCCCTTTGTATTGTCTGAAGGCAAAAAGTCCAAGTTTGTTTGTTTGATGTACCAAAATAATGTCATGAAAATACAGTTTGTTAATGTAAGGAAAGCTAGATACTTTGATTCAATCTTTTATGGAAGAGCAAAGCATTAACATAATAAATGTAATGCATAATATATTTTTATCTATAAACACAGGTATATTTGT
Source organism: Morus bassanus (assembly GCA_031468815.1). Classification (NCBI taxonomy): domain Eukaryota; kingdom Metazoa; phylum Chordata; class Aves; order Suliformes; family Sulidae; genus Morus; species Morus bassanus. Next base: position 13,093,081 of record CM062567.1, on the reverse strand, counting down.
ATGTGTGGCATGTATTTAGAACTAAATTTATATTTTATGTATGCCTTTATATGTTCTTTATGCTTGTCTAAAAACTTTAATTTTATATTATTTAATACTCAGTGGTTTCCCAACTTCTGAAACATTTGGGGCAGGAAGGGGGAGAAAGGCAGAAAGATAATGTAAAAATGACAGAGTAATAATCTCAAGGAGAATATCTACCACAGTCTGTTATTATCACCAATTTCTTTTGGATTTACTCAGCAAAATTTGACAGTTCAAATCACTGAAAGAAATGGTGAGAACTGAGGTACTAATTCTTCAACATTATGCATATTGGCATCAGTTTCTCCTGCCAGCAATTACTTTTCAGCACAGGAAAAGAATCGCCACTGTAATTATATGATGTATGGTTTAGTGAAAGCTATTTGACCTCCCTTCAAATTCTATCAGCTCAAAGACCATGCAGACCGGCAAGTAATCTTTCATGAATATGCTCTATGTAAATCAAAACCTATTAGATCTGTGTCTGGTATTAGAATTACAACAACAACATCTACTGTAGTACCTAGAGGATATAATAAAGTATCCATTACTTTTGGAGACTGAGACAAGGGGAACTTTTTATTTTCTGTGCTACTCTGTTGACAGAAAGTGGAAAGATGCCAGTAACAATCCCAAGTCAAAAGAGGAATTTTGTTACATGCAGAAATTATATTCCTAATAAAAAGAAGAAAGAGATTTTCTCACCACCTTATGCGCTTTCTGTCCCTGACACCTGTTGCCTAGAATTGCAACTAGCAGTCTTCCATGGTTTGGAGAGTGTCTGAAAGGGGAAATGAAGCAATGTCTAATCAATACCAAATATTGAGTAAGTTGGTTCTGAATACTTCATTCAGTTGTGGTACCTAGCTATATGGGAAAAAAAAAACCCAAAACCAACAACCCTAAACTTTCAGTGTGATTTTCAAATGTATCTTCTGGATGTTGAAGGGCCTTAATGTGAAATACCAAAAATATCATGCCGCAAAGAGAAAAAAAATGGTTCTATTTATTAAGTCTGTTGAGGTACTGGCACTGATACATAATAAGCTTTATTACTTGCAAGAGACAATTGCTAGAAAACTCATGACTACACATTTTGGGAAGTAGGTGAAGAATCTTTAAGTTTTGTTGCAGCTCATACGGGCTCTGCAGGGACAAGTACAGGTTGCTGGAAGGGGGAGGTTGTGGATCATTCAAGGAGGTGCCTATCTGGCCATGGCTGCACCACCAGCAGGTCTGTAAACCACTCTTGTTTATAAAAGTCTACCTTAGTTTCACAGATGTGGAGCCTGTGCAGGGAATGCCTGCAACATGCAGAATAAGAAGCAGCAACAAGCTCCAAAACGGACTGTGTTGTTACCTGAGGCAAAGTCCTAGAGTAGAGCAAGAAGTTTCTTATCCTTCCCATACACTAGTAACTAAAAGGCAATGTCTCTCACTTGCAGTGCATCACGTTACCTCTGGTTTGATAAAGAAAATTTAGAAGATCAGCCAAAGGTGGAGGAAGAAGAAGAAAACTACCAACCTTCCTGAAGCACTATATTGCCTTTACTAAGAACTTTTAATACGGACAATACCTAGAAGTTTGCCCTTATCACAGTCAAAGGCTGTGATAGTCAAAGAACAGGTGATTTGAAGAGTTTGTTGGGAACATCTAACAGCAGCACAATGGAGGTTTTCTAAAGGAGACAGGGAATGAATTTCTCTTTCAGACAGAAGAGATTCTTAATAAACAAAGTAACTGTTTTTGAAAGGCAGCACCAAAACCTGAGATTATTCTTTTTTTAAAGGAAAGAGCATTTAACTCGTAATCTCTGGAGGCAAAACCAGGAAGATATTTCTAAAGTTTTAATAAGCTTGCAACCACTGGCCTCTGTGGTTCTAACAGCCTGTTTGACGGACTGCAACAGGAAGGTGAAATTCTACCTGGGAGACATGGGCCTAAGAAATGCCATATTGAACATAATGAAAATGAAATCCCAAGCCACAGGAAGCCAGTGAAAGTCATGTCATTAGGTCCAGGATTTCACAGTTGTTCTCATCAACCACTTTATCTGCCACCTTTACAGATATATGCACCGTGTACCCACACATATTGCGTGACTGCTGCTTAGACATTTTAAGCAATTGGCTGGATGTTAAAAGAAAATGGGTTACTTACAGTAGGATGTAGTCTAGTTTGACTATTTTTTTTGTGTATAGAAAGATAAAATTACAGCATCTCACAAGTTTTCCCCTAGATATCTTATTCTGTGTGACTCTTTCATGTATAAAACTAGTCAACAAATATTTTAGAAAGAGTAATAGTTTAAAATACTAGGGTATATGTAATTTGCAAGAGAACTTCCCATGCCATTCAACAGTCATTTAAGAGAAAACAAGTAAAGGGGAAAAACAAAGCCATACTGCTGCTTTTTCCAGGCTTTGTTTCCCAAAGGAATCCAAGAAATTAAAAATAAATTCAGTGAAAGAAAAGACTACTCTTATTAATATACTCATTCATCAAAATATTTTAATTAGTCCTAGACTGGTCAAAAAAAATCAGAATCTAAGGTCGAGAATATGGCCCCAATGGCTCAAGTACGTTCAGAATTACTATTAGAGTTTCAGAGAATATTCTGCTATTTTCAGAGACTGCCTGAATATGAATACTTAACTACCTGGTATATATGTGGAACATTCTCAACATGAATCATCGCTATTTATTGAAAAAAGAGTAATACCAAGGGCTGTGCACCAATGGGTCTTATTCTTGATCAAAACAATAATTTTTGTCCATTTGTTAGAATTTGTGCATGTGTGAGTTTTCTTTCTACTTTGCATTTAATAAGTTATTATTTTTTAATATTGCTTAATTTAGTTTAACAGCACCCTGAAAATGGAGTGGATGTTCCAAAGGACATCATACAGACCATGGACAACATATTTAATTAATATGAATGGTAATTATTTTGCAAACTATGTCATTGTGTATGCTTATTTAACTTTCTGGAATTAAGTTAGATGATGTAAATGAGTCAAACCCATTGTAACTTCTCATGACTGCTCTGTATCCCAGTAAAATCTCATGCTTTTAAATGCGTTCTTCTTTGAAAAGAAGTTCTCTGAGAATCCACTTATAATATTCACAGCTGATTCTAGGTTGCAAAACAAGCATGAATGAAAGTAACATGAATGATATATTTCAGAGGGCAAACCTCCTCCTGACCACAGGAGCAGGCCCATCCCTGACGGCAGGGTCAGAATAACAGGTTCGGTTTGCTGTCCTGCTCCACCTCGATGGTGGAACACAGGACTGCCCCCCAGGCATCCCTCAACAGCACCGTTCACCTGATGAGCACGACTTATGATCTCTTTGGCATTTCTTGGCTCTTCTTTTGGTACAGAGCACCACCCTTGTACTTATGTCTCTTTCTTCATCCCAATCACTTTCCAAAAAACAGCCTGCCCTGCATTACTTTTACCAGTTTGCTCCATCTGCACCCAAATAGGTATTTCTGATACCATCACCAAGGTAAACTGGGCCTTGTAGGATGTTAATGATAGTTACCCATGTGCAAGACATGGCACCTAGGTTTACCTGGTAATGCATGGCAAGTTGCAAGGGACCCAGTTCTCCACACTTGTTATTTGTGGAGGCTGAATGTGGAGGCCAACTCCCCTTCACTGCCTGTGAGATCCAGCCCTCCTTCTCAACACTTTCTGTAACTTTTACTAGCTCCTCACACTGTTTGTGTTATTTGCCATGTTCAACAATTTCTCATGTCAAACCCAGAACTGTCCAGGGCTCCCGTAACAGTTGATCCCGTAGGTAGGCAATTTGAAGAGTCAAACCATTGAGCTAGGTTCAGCACCAATTAAGGAACACAGAGTCAGGCCATTATGTTTGCAAATTCTCTGGTTGCTGAGAAAATGTGCAAAAACAGTTGGCACTTGTTTCCTAAATGTTAATGACTTCATGACCCAGTATTATGTGTTGTCACAGGCAGCTGAGACAACATACAAATATAACAGAGTGTCATGGGAACAGAGCGTCCTAGCTAATCAAAATGATAATTTAAACTAGTTGGAAAGAAATCAAATAATGCCAGCTAGGTATCCAACCACACACCAAAACTAGAAAACAAAGTAAACGATCATGGGTGGGAACCATTTGTCCACATTATGGCTAAGCACTCTTTATATATATGCCAATGCATTGCCGGGATTTGTTTTCAGACAGCCATTCTTCACCGACACACTGATTTAACCCAAGGGCTATCTTGCTAGCAAAGGTAGTCAATCCAGGAGTTATGCCGTCTTTGTACAGATGAGATTTTTGAATACCTGCTAATTGACCAGTTCATCTGGTGGTTCACTGACTCCTTCCTGTTTCCTGGTCAGTTCATCTGGAAAATAGAGGCAACAAAAATCTACTTAGCAAACTTGTCTGATGATGCTTAAAAACTGTATTGAAAGTTAAAATGACTATCAGTTAATTAAGCTAGGAAAAAAAATGTTTTAATTCCTTAATTCCACTTTGATCAACAGTCATGGTTGGTTTCCCCTGTCTTCCACTTTGAAATATTATGGTTGAGGATGTCATCCAATTGCATACCAACATTTCAATGCCATCCTCCACTGTTTTGAATCACATTTTTCCAGAAATGTATTTGCTGTCTCTGTCCTATGATTCAGAGGTGACATCCTCTCTTGTTGCTGTTGTCCCACATCTTACCATCTCTGAACCTTATTCCTTCACTGTAGCTGTGTTGGGAGATATCTGTCTCATAGTGCCTGCCAATTTATAGCACAATGTGTCTGTTTGCATCCTGTCCATCATACACAGGAATAGTCTCTTTCCAGTCAAACTATTTCTTTTATTCAGGTATTTTATTCAGGCATTTCAATCAAAGCATTTCTTCAAGTGATGCCGACAGGAAAATCCATTTGATTTCAATGGGAAAATAATTATTTCAGACCTGGTGGCTTATCAAAATTCTATTCCCAGAAAGAATGTCAAATACACTTCTAAGGAACACTATCAACACTGTCAGTATTCTTGGGAAAGAGGAAGAGATCTTTTATTGGGAAAATGAGATATTTTGTTACTTACAGATTGTTAGTGTAGCAATGGAATATTATGGAAGCTTCCAATAGTTTTATGCCCTTTTTTAGGACTTCAAATTCCAGTGTTACTAATCTGAAAGTTATCTAAGCTAAATGGATATTGATATGATTTTGGTTTGGGTTGCCTGATGTGGTTGCCTGAAAGAAGAAATGTTTACTGCATTACCCTTCAATCCTATATCTTATTTCCCTAAGTTAATAAATCACTTGAAATTTGGAGTGGAAAAATTAACATTGTTTTACATACATTTTAAGCAGCAACACCTTATTCCCTCAATGCACTTTGTGATAGTTCCTTTCATCATCTCTTGAAACTTTTGGTAGCTCACAGTTGTTTCTGCAAGAAACTGATGAAGGTGTGAAATGTGTAAGAAAAAGGAAAGTTCTGACCTAGCATCTCCCAGATGGGAGAGGACATTCTTCATCTAATTAAACATATACTCAGCCCATATGATATAAACCAATTAATATTTTTTCTCACTGACTAACTCCACTCTTTCTGCATGTTAAGGAGGCTTTGGCATCCCCAACTAATTAATTTTTCTGTTTTTCCCCCAAAGCTCATTTTTATTTCAACTTGCTATTGACCTCCACTTCTGATCATCATGACTCTGGTGTTTTTATCCAAAATTAGTACTAAAAAAAGAGGACATAGCAGGAAAAAGCGCTCATCAAGAAGACTAATTATTTACTATAACTGCACAATATCAACATTTATTATACAAGTGTAATACATTAATTAAATTCTTCAGCAAATGAAGAACCTATCTGTGTTAGGTCCAGCACTTCTGTTGCAGGTTCTAAAGGTACAAAATACAGCTTCTGTGCTTTAAGGTCTGATTCCATTTGAATTTTTTTGTACATAGCCTTTCTAGAGATCTTAGCTTAGAAATCACATCTAATGTAAGCCAGCTCAAATTAACTTATATCAGTAAAACTGCATCCAGTTGCACCATGTCTGAATACACACACAGTTTCTCCAGAATGGTTTCTTATGTTGAAAATATAAATTATTTAAGCTGGGAAATAAATTTTCTGATTTGCTCCATACTCAGTTATAACATAGGTTGTGGCTACATTTCGTTACATACAAATAGAGGTAATGCATGTCCATTTCTCCACTGGAGCTTAGGAGCACATATTAAAAGAGTTATCCTGCCTATAGGGCTATCTGCAATTTATCAGCATCTTCATTTCATGCTTTCTCTTTTTTGTGTGTTTTGTTCTGCTGCATGGTCTCCTGCTGGTGGGTCACACTATCTTGCTTACAGGTTTATTTATCACATGTGGCTGGAGCAGGCACGAGGGCTTCTTTCCTCTGAGAGTCTGTAAATGGAGATATTCAGCAACAAAAGAGCCTTCTCTGAACAAAAGCATCATTTATTTAAGCACTGAGAACAAAGTATAAGATGGAAAAAAGATATTTCAAAACAACCAACAGTGTAAACATATGTCTATTTTACATAAACTCCTCGAGAAGATGTTACAGTCTGCTCAGCAGGCCTGTTTTGTTTGGACACCCTCAGGAGATCATTGAACATCAGTCTGGTTTCCTGCTACTGAACAACCATTACCGAACTCTTGAGACTGTGCCCTTTTTAAAACTGCAACAGCCCTGTAGATTTTTGAGTTTCCAGTTCCAGCTTGTACAAACATTTACTCTCAGCAACCCTCAAGCATTTGGAAAAAAGTAGCTCAGACTGACTTTTGAGCCTCTCTGTTTTGTTTTTATTTTTTATTTAACTTCTTTGTCTTGCTACCCACTTAGGAAATAATTAGGACACAGCTAATTACGGACATGCTAGTGACTTAGTCAAGGTTAGTCCTAAACATAGCCCAAGCTCTAAACCAACTTCTCTTCTATCTCTTTTAGACTTTTGTATCTTTTAAAAATTGAAAAGATATTTGCTGCTAATAAAAAAAAAAAAATATTCCAGTAGTTTATTACTGAGAGTTAGATCCACAAAGTAACTTATATGCTCCCCTGCTACTTCAGCTGCCTGAGAGCAGCACCCAGGGACTGCTGAGATTCCACAAGTGGCGCATAGTTGTCTAACATTTGACTTCTTTGGTGTTTATGCTCCCATTGTCATAATGGAAAACAAGCCAGCATTTTCTGCAGGATCTAGAGAATAATTTACCTGCTTTGGGCATATGTGGGCCCAGCTCTCACCTTGGGGGTGGTGGGCTTCAGCCTCACCAGAACTTGATAGTCCTTGGGAAAATCTTTTTAAGTCTCATTTACCCCCTGCACAGTGCAGAGATAATACATATTCCAGCAAGAAGCCCAGCACCATAACACATGGGAACAGGGAATACTCACCCAAATCCACAACTGGTAATAGAGCCTTCAGTGGTGACAGCTATCCCCAGCTTTGCGGAGACAGGAATATGGCAATGTGGGCTGCACATGAAAAGCAACAGGTAGGAGAGAGAAAGAAGGCTGAGGAACTGCAGCCGGCCTGTGAACTCATCCTGAGATAAGTGATGAGGATTTGCTATATGGTGCTGTGTGGCACAACCCTCCTTTTTGCACTGACTATGTTTTGTAATGCACAACAAGTTCAGTAAATATGTGCCAGAGTTATGGTGCATTCATGCACCTGCACAGTAGCCCTGAGGGGATTTCCCTGGCTATCCCCCAACTCAGAAAGATGGGCACATTGGCAGTCAGGACTTCGTGCCGAACAGAGTGCATGGCATGGCCATTTTTCTGTTTCAGACATGCAGCAATTTAATATTATAATCTTGTTAGGTTTAACTTGATAATGAATCTCCTATTCTGTTCTTGTCTGGTACGATCTCTGCTGCACTGTACGTGCACGTGCTCACACACATATATACACAAGTCTACCCCAGAATTTTCTATTGAGATCCCTACAAGCTAAAAAATTATTATAGTGCACATAAGGCAGATGTATCATACACCTTAGGGTATTTTAAGCAGCACAAAACGCCTCTGTTAAGAAAACTGACTCTTATCTCTATTGTCAACCTGAGGAAACATTTCCTAGACCTTGCTGACTCCATTGGCCATATTCATAAGGAAGCATAGCTAGCACAAAATTCCGATGTAGACACCAGTACTGTAGATAAACAGAGTTAAATCCCACTACAGATGACCTTAGGTCCTTTCTGCATTAAAATCCTCTAGACTTACTCGTTGAGCGATCATCTGCAAGCTGCATTCTTCATTATATGTATTGCTCTTGGAAATATTTTTTCAGCCACAGATTTTATCATCTATGGTTTTATTTCTTACACACTGAAGATAAAGATATTTATTAGATCTCAGGATAACTATTTTAAAAATGAAAAGACTTTTCTCCATGACATAATTACATGAGAAGTCTATCAGATAGCCAGTCCATTATACAGTAATATTTATTGCATTTCATATATTTTTGTTAGCTATTGTATAGAACTAACATAGATGTACCAGCTTATCAGGTAGAACTTAATTAAAAGTCTTACAGCTTTAACAACTAGCTTTTTGGACATGGCTTTTTTTCACAAAACTATGTTGAATTATAGTAATTAAATCAACATTTTATTATTGCTTACTGAATCTTTTATAAATCTTCCCTTTTTTTTGATGTGACATTTAGGTCAAACAAATCAGCCTCCAGTCACTCAGCTCAACTCCTTTAACCTTTCTTTTTATTAACAGAACATTGACATTCTTTCATTTTTCTGAAATTTCCCAGTATTTCAAGAATTATTAGCAATTATGAGAGAAGACAGGATTTCACCTCAGTTAACTCTTTTAATGTTTTTTTTTTTTAGGGCAAATCACTATGCTGGTTGAAAAATATTTTTGTCCTTAACAGAAGTAGATTTTTACACCCTTTGGTTACTTATAGAGCAAAAAGTAGTTCCTCATCTTCTTGTAAAGTGTTCTATTTCAATGCAAACAGAAAACAGGAAAAACATCAAACACTTTTGTGTTTTTGTGTTGCTAATGGTCTTATATTTCCATCTGGAAATGGACATTTGCTATTTCTTTGACAACTTTAACTCCTGAAGGACTTCTAAATTCATTCTTGTTGGCCCAAGCTACACATAACAATGAAGATTTTTTGGTTGTGGTTTCAGTTTGTTTGTTTGTTTGTTTGTTTTTTAATGGATTTCAACTTTCTTTGGCTTTCCCCTACTACAAGAATGGTTAGAGCATTATCTTCCTGAAGACCACTCAGTAAACATCGTTTCATTTCCATTTCTTCAGCCTTTGCCATTGACCTGTGAAGTGTTGTTATGCCTTCTAGTGATTGTGGTCCATCACGTCCCCTCTCTCAGGATCTGGGGCAGCTTTACCACAGCTCTCACTACTTATTCTGGTCATTCAACTTCAAGAATGCAATTAATTCATTCAGCAAATGAAGAAACTACACCATGAGATATGTAACATGGACAGGAGTAGTCATACTTGAAAATGACACCTTGAAAATTATTTGTAACCTCTGTGAGTACCACAGCTTTTAAAGCAAACTAAAATTAAGGTCAAACACACACCAAACTGTTAAGATTTGCATTGATGTAATGAATATTCTGATTTTATATATTCAACCTGTTATAAATTATTTATGTCTAATACAATATGAAGAGAAATGTAGAATTTTGTAAAAAGTATGTTTTCCTTCCAAGTCAAAAAAAATGCAGCAGAAGCCTCAGGACCTAAAACTTCATCTTGTCCAGGTTATTTCATTTTTCCCCTTTAACAGTCTGAAACTCTGTATACTGCAAGTAATAGCAGGGTACTTTGCATTGCTGTCTCAGGTAAGGTGATGCATTGGTTAATTAAGACTTCACAGTCAGGAAACAATAACAGTTGAGCTCATGAAATTCTCATATAAATACAATTTATGTGAGTTCAGTGACTCTTTGCAGAATAATTTTCAAGCCTACCTATGACTTCTACCAGCTGCTATTCTCAGAATGTGTCAATATTTAAATGTAAGATCACTGAGAGTTAGACTTAGTAGCCCAGCTTTTATGCACATCTTATTTATCTCCTTATGACTGTTGTGTGTTCCAACATAATCTGAGTGAATTGTTTTTCAGTGACCTTTGTCAGCTTGTTCTGGCTGAAACTGTGCCTCCTGGGAATGATCAACCATGTCACTAAATGCCCCCTAGTCAGTCTGATAAAAAGCTATTTGATAAGTGCTGAAACCACTTTCCTTCCTTGCCTCTAAGGCTAAGAATGGACGAGAGGAAAAAAAAAGACCCTAATGCAAAATTAGCAGCTATGTACGATTCCCATCAAGATGGGGAAAGAAAGACATTTATTTAAGACACGTCTCTGGTTCATTAGCATTGTTTGTCTTTGAGAAAGTTCTTGTTGGTCTGACAGATGAAGAGACATTGCTGAATGATGAGAAAATGAAGATAACTGTGGTAAAAATAGAAAAAATAATGAAGGGCATGCTGTTAAAACTAATTGCATTAAGATTGATATCACTTAGCAAAAGAATGTTACCTCATCTCCCAAAAATACATGATTGCTCATACACCATGAGCTTCCTGCATTTTGCAGGCATTAATAAATGTTGCACAAATATTTGATTTCAGTATTCCATATTTTGGTAATCAAAACAGATTAGCAGCTTCTGTGTTGGAGAACTCGTTCTCTACATGAGTGATATTACACAGACTCCAGAACGAGCTCTCCATAAGAAGATCCATTTTCAGTGAATCTACACTTATACTTTTGAACTTTTATAGAACCAAGCCTAGGTAAAAAGGATAAATGAATATTCAGCTTTTAAATTTGTTCATCTCTGGGGACTGTGACTACATAACCAATACATAATGAATAAACAAGACCAATAGCAGTGCCCATTAAAAACCTGTCCATAGTTATAGCTTGTTTACTTTGGCTTATTGCTTATCCGAATTTCAATTTGCTAGGCTGAAATTCCACATGTGAAGTGAAATAAGGTTATCTTTGTTAGGATGTTTTTTCTGTTCTTGGAAGCAACCATTATGTTTCAATTATTTCCAAGATCAAAGCTGAGGGAAGGGTACTGTTTTGTCCTTGAGAGGCAATCCTGTGACTTCTTCTAAAATAAGTTCACTGGGTAGTTCAGTTCTCTGAAACAGGATCTTGACCTGTGGCAGGTATTTATATCAGGGATACATAGCCTTTTGCCATTCCCAGATAAGCATGCCCAAATTAGGCCTGCACATTAATGTTTGAAAAAACACTGCCCTGAAGAATGAGTTCTGCTCCTGACTCTGCTGTCCCATTTACAACAAACTCTTCACTCTTAGAGCATGAAGAGAGTCACCTACCTTACTCAAGGCCATAGCCACATACTACACAAATGTTAGCAGTGACGGTGGCCTTAGGACATCTTGCCTGCCTTACTACAACCATGAATGACCCCTCTTTTCCATCTGTCTCTTCTTGTGGCCACACCATCAGTTGTGTAAATTGGATGTCTAAAATAACCCAAGTTTAAAAAAAAAGAAAAAAAGAGAGGGAGTGTAGTAAATAGGGCATAGGATACCTATAGGAAATTGAAGATAAAAATAACTGACAGTCTATCCTGTGCATTGGAAAACAACAGTTTACGAGACCATCAGTAACTATTATAACATCCTGAGCATGTGCAAGATGAAAGAAGAGTAGCAGCTAAAGTAACACAGCCTAATTTCATTCTTATATTATTTTTTTTTAATCACTGCTGGATTGTCATTGTAAGTACAGGGTATAATATCCATCGTGATTCATACTAAAGTTGTACAAAAGTCAGGGGTAACTAACACTTCTTCTCTGTTGAATATTCATACACATAGGTGTAGCAAACAAAACCTGTCCTGATAGCTATTCAATGCATAATCATATAAATCAATGCGTTATATGCACATGTACATGTACTTGTAGTTATGTCCATATGTCATGATGATTACAGTGCCTTATTTGTTTGTGTTATAATAGCCCATAGACTTTTCTCATTATCTGCTATACAGACCCCTGACAGCAGCAAAAGTTCATGGCCTATCTGAGTTTTATGGCTGATATTTATCCAACCACATGCTAACTATACTATTCTTCCCTGGCAGCATGAAAGAATACTTAACTGTAATTATCTCTGAAGCATCATCAAGATACATTTTAGAAAGAATGAATCATAAATTTATAAATCATTTGTTGGTAAGTGAAGAGCTTAGGCAGACACTTTTACGCAAGCAATAAGTGAAATGTGCCAGTTAGATACAGATTTCCAAGTCTATGCATATAAAATCCTATTATTCTCTTGGCATTCTGAAGTATAACAAAGATAATCAATGCTTAAAACTAAAACACTCCACACAATATCTAGGGCTCAAAGAATGCAAGAAGAATATCTGAAAGTATCATTCTCCAAGCACTTTGCCTACACTGCAAATTAGAAATGCATGCACTTCCTGCAGCCAGGAAACAGTTTAATTATGAGAGCTGAACACAAAATCTCCCATTGGCACAGATTGGCTTTGAAGTGTTATCACATAAGTGAGGATTTTGAAAATACCCTTGACCAGTTTTGTTGAAAATATATCACACTTCTATTTGTGTCAGCCTTAACCATGTATCATGTCACTCCCTTTCATAACATTAGAGAACCTGATCACAGTTCCAGAGTATTAAACTAATCATGCATATTTTATGCAAACATTAACCTTTAGTGTTAATCCAACAGCATTAAACCAAACCTATAATGAACCATAAAGGTGGTTTATAACATATTGTCGTTGCCTTTTATGAGTATTTTCATTTCTCTCACCAAGGTGTTTTAAACCTTAGAAAGAAATAGTACCCAGATTTTTAGAGTGGAACTTTATGTAAATAACACTTGGCCCCTTTTCTGAAACAACTGAGTTATTATTTTACCTGTAAGCAAAGTAGATGAACTTTCAGAATAATTTATTCCAAAAACTTTAATACCTCATAAAAATGAATATTGTTAAGCTCCTTCCTGTGAGCTTTTTACATGGGCAAATTTCATGTTTAATTGAATGTTTAATCTCTCTTGTTGCAGTTCACTGTAATAAGAAAACTGTTGTTCCTGTACAGAACCTTTCATGTTACACATCCCAAAGCACTTCACAAGATATGCACATCTCATATCAGTTATGAAAGAGATAAATTACATGCATAAAACAGAAACATGAAACTAAACAAAAAGTATTGTGAAATGTTGCAATAAAACAATGACATTGATCAAACCATGAGAACTGTGGTTATCTAAGGAGCAAAATAATACTGAAGTTTTATATCTGTGTCCACCACCTCTACATCTTTTGGCCTATAGATTTATATTGGAAAACAGCTAATAGATAAACAATATTCATATTATGATTACATTAAAACCTGCACAACAATTGTAAACAATGACATCAATGGAAAGAGTACAATAATATTGATATTTCAACTCATTCTGCTTAGGCAGTAACATGGCTTTCAGCACCACAATGTTGTGAAGAGCTCACAATGATTTGTAAAAATTTCTGTGCTACTGAGAAGAACTATTCCTAACTTACAAATGGGAAAAGGAGAAAGACAACCAATCCTAATTTTTTTCAGGGTCAGACAGAAAGTCTATAAGCTAAAAATTGCATGGAAGTCCAAGACTAGGCAAGCCTTCATTTATTCTGTGAGTTTCCACATTGAAATTAATAGGAAGAATTTCAGGAGAGAATGGTGAGGGGGTAAGAGATTTTAAAACATAAAAGTCTGACCCCTTAAAAAAATAGCTTGAATAAAACCTTCCTAGTAACTTCATTGTCTTTAGGGTTGATTTTGGCTCAGTACTATTAAAATAAATAAACATATGTCTCCAAAATTTCCATTAATGGAAGCAAAATCCACAGTCAAGGAACATTTTCTATTATTTCTTCTGAAAAACAAAAGAGTATAATTTGAAGAGCAGAAAATGTATCAGTAATCTCAGGTAATACAAGGAGACCTCCACACTTCCACACATGGCCAAACTGGGAACACCCATCTCACTGCAAGTGTAGTCAAATTGGCATTGCAGTGAACTGGTTTTCCTCTAAACAATGGCAAAGCTGGGACACGAGATGCTGCTTTTATATTCTGTGCAATGTCTCTTTTACCCTCAAGTGATGCATTAACAAGTCTCTTCAAATGTTTTCTTTTCTTATCTCATTCATAATTGTCAGTTTCCCTCAAGACTCCCTCTGGCAATTGATGGCCACCTGTAATTTTGAGGTTTAGAGGTCCAATACTTTATTTAAAAACATTGAAAATGTTCCTAGGTAAAAACAATTAATGTTGAGGTGAAATGAAGCAGCATGTCAAACAGATGAAACATTTCTTAGCATCTTACTTCCATAACTGACTAATATATAAATAAATATGGTGTGAATTTGGGGTTTTCCTGTGCAAGGAAAGGAGTTGGACTTGATGATCCTTGTGGTCCCTTCCAGCTCAGGACATTCTATGATTCTATAATTCTATGAAATATTCTGTCTCTAGGATAAGACCTCCTGGTCTTACTGGTGTAAGGAGAAATGACATTTCCAAGAAGAGCTAAAAAACAAACCTGGGCAGCAACTGGATTAAGGATCTTCATGCAAGACTGTAACAAAAAGCAGAGGAGTCAAGTTTATTTCTGACAGGGAGTTCTTTCCTTTCATTGCATGATTTCTTACCCTATAAAGAAACTGTAAGTTGTTTCCATGCTTAGCACATTAGTAAGTGAAAATGGAAATATATCCTATGGTTATGCCCGAGTAATACACATAATTGCAGCAGGAGTAGATGAAAAAATTGTGTCTGGGTGAGTTGGACTGATTGTTCATTGCATATAGTTTAACCACTCAAACATCCATAAAAGAACTATTCTAGTATAGTCATCCCTTATCACCTCTCTTAAAGAAATTAGAAATGCTTAAGCAGTCAAGTATCTATAAGATAACTGCAGAAAAAGCAGTAATGGAATGTATGGTAAATTATTGTTAAATGGTATCAAAAGGAAAATTATATCTAATTCTCAGATAAAGGAGATTCAAGAGAAAGGCGTGTCTGATGTCCAATGTCACGTATAGATTGCATGAACTCCTACCTACCTGAAGAATCTCAGATTGGCTGTTACTGAAGTTTAGCCAAACCCCTATATAACGGTATTTTATATCTTCAAAGTATTTGTGCACAAGGAGCTTTCAGGGCTACTCAGGGATTAGGCCAAGGACGAGCTGCAGGAAAAGGATTTTTTTCTCTGCGGACTGTGGCTTGTGCTTTGGGCTTCTAAGTGCTTTGCTTAGCTGTGTTTGACAGTCTGCTTTAGTTGTTCTTTAACTTCAAGCTACAGCCCTGCCCCAGTTCCTTTGGTCTTCCCTTCAGTCTGCTCCAACCCTTTACCTAAATTCTCCTCTCCTCTTTTCTGTAGTCATGCATGTCAGCTGCTGTGCTGTTTCAGTTTCCTCACCTCTATGGAGATGTCCTTAACCTGTTGTAAGCTGCTTTCCTGGGCTCAATGATAAATTCTAAAATTATAGAAAGTTAAGTTCAGGGGTGAATTATTGGCTTGAAATAAAGCTAGGTGCAGTATGAGACTGTTAAAGTAAATGACCTCTTTGAGTATCACAAGATTTTTAATAATATTAGATGTTCTTAGATGCGTTGCTGACACCTCAGATTAGCAGTTTGGAATATCCACAATGTAAATCAGGTAAAGCGCTTTGATTTATGACAAAATTTGCTCAAGAACCTAATTTTGTGATCCTCAAAGGTGAGATGTAGTAAAACAATATGGAATGAGACTTGTATGAAGACTGAAACTGATACTTTATGTCTGAACCACAGGTACTGAATTTCTCATATCTCAAAACAGAGCTCAAAATATCTCAAAGTAAGCTTATGGTGTAAATTTAATGATAAAATTATTCTAAAGTCATTATTAGATATTAGAATATTTCCTGTGAAATACACTTGTTAATTCTAAACATCACTTAAATTGATAGTCATTCATGTTTCCTATTCATTAATTTATAAAGACAGTAACAGTTAATCTGATGGTCTAGAAAGCTAGAAGCAGCAATCAAGAATCAGGTGAATTTGTCTGATTAAGTTGGTGATCCTGCAGAGGAACACACTTGTGTGACTATATAAATTAATAAGACTCCATAGCTTGGCACATTCTCTCTTTGGACTGCTGTGCACATGACGTTTGGGCCACTGAAGGCAAAACAAATAATCATAGCAATAACATCCTCTCCACAGGAGGTGATGAAGGTCTCAGTCAGGGCTTTCTACGGAAGCCAAAGACACAAAGTCAAGGTGCAACCAGAGATTCTTGAGAACAAAAGAATTGAATAGGCTAAAAGATGGTCACCTTCTGTCCCTTCACATGAAGACAAGAATTTTGTTCATTCTGTGAAATGAACACTTTTATTGGGGATATTTGATACCTGTATGCTTAGGGCACTGTAACAAATAGAGAACACTTAAAAGCATGGAGGGTCATAAAAGGAAAATATTGAACTCTGTAAAACTTGGCAGAATTTTAATTAGAAGCAGGATGGAGGGAGGATTTCCTTTAGATGTAAATGTCTGGGTTCTCTCTACATTCATTGAAGATTAAATGTGAGTCACTTTATCCCAAATTTTAAAATCAGTATTTTATAACTAATTTCATCCCAGGAAATTCCTATTTCTCTCAGCTAACTATAAACATTTACACTGTAAATCTCTAAGACTGGTGAAAAGAGGACCACTCATAGCTTTCTTATATACACGTACGTAAGAAAACTAAAGAATCTGAAATGCAATTAATGCTCTAAGGCCGGGAGGTCAAGGCAAGTATAATCTCATTAACATTAATATATACTTTGTTCTGTAACACTTAATAACCTGTCTTGCTCTCATTATGAATTTTGTATGTGGGTGAAATGGCAATAAACCAAGTTAAAATTTGAGAATTTGTATACTCACTGCAAACACTGATCTCTATGAGCACAGCTTGTTACTTTTCAACCTTCAGCATTTGAACATTTGAAAGGCAATTACACACAAGAAACTGGGGATTTCAATACCAAATTAGACTACTAATCAGCTCTTACTTTGAGACCTGAATCCTTTCCCTAGGTGGTTTTATTTCATTCAGAAATCAACTGTGAGAAGTCCAGGCAGGTGTATCATCACTTTTAAAATGATTTCTTGATATTGTCATCTGCTGACTGAATCACTCAATTTTCCACTTTACTTTTCAGGGGTCTACAATCCTCTTAAATTTACCTAATTGACAAAGCAGCATCAATTAAAATTTCACAATCTCCTCTTGGAAATCACTGATAATTAAATTAAATAACAGCTTGCCTTCTGTGTAAGTAAAGCGTCATTTTTTTCCCACCTGTATGACTCCAAGAATGCAGTACTGAGCTGGGGGTCCATGCTGATGTATGCTGTATGAATAAAGAATAAATGGGTGACTCTTGCTCCCAGAATTGGCAATCTTAATATAAGACAAAGCAAGTGAGTACTGGTAAGAGAGAAGAATGAGGATAGCAAATTAATCAAATGATTGGTAGTGGTCATAACATACATGTTAAGAATGGTTTTGCAGGATGATGAAGACTCGGTTTTGTAGGTGGTAAAGGGAAACTCCTTCCTAGATTTAGGAGAGAGCAGTATTGAACAATACAAGAAGATGGAGAAGATTATTTCAAAGATTTATCACCGTTGAAGGCAGCTGGCATCATAGTCCATCCAAACAACTGAGAAATGATAGGTGGAATAGAAACAGGCCATGAAGAACCATTACTTGTGCTTAATGAGACAGAAAGTTGAGCCAGTGGAAGGAGGAAATGGAACAGGATACAGGAACAATGCTCACAGCAGAACTCTGAATTGGTATTACCGGGCAAGTCTGAATTTGTTAATCCCAAAAGAAAAAGGTTTTACAGCAAGATAGGGGATGATAAAAGCCTGATGGGATTCTTTTACCATAAGCCTTTCTTCAGATGCTATGAAGAAGGAATTGGCCAGTTTGAGACAGAACATGAGAAATTAAACAAGCCAGGAGGTGCTGCGAGTGATGTACATGTGAGCGTCCATCAGAATGGTGGTGCTGTCTACAGAGATCGACGAAGTATGCAAGAAAGAGAAGGCTGAAGGGAATCTTTAGGTAGGGACAGTAAGGTCTACACTTAACTATACTGAATGGGAGCCAAGAGCAAGATATTGCCATGATTGGTCAGAGAGAGAGGACAGTTTAAACACAAGAAAATAGGACCAAAAGAGAGGTGTAGGTCCATGGATCTTACCTAGAGATGGCAGTTGAATACTAATACTTTCTATCTTTTAATCAGTCTTTAGCTCACAAGAAAACTTTACCTTTCATCTGTTCACTGCTCTGCTCTTTAAAGCTTCCAGTCTGGATTTTATTTGAATATCTAAATAAATTAATCTTTGGGTGCAAGGAGGTCCTTGTTATATAGGAGGAACAGTCTTAAAGTATGTTGAAAAACACTTGATCAGCTCGGCTTATGGTACAGTGTGGCTTACATATCCCACAATAATTAGCTGAGGCAGCCTGAATGTTTAACAGGAATTGCTATCCAACTGCTCATGAATGATATGCAGATCAGGAATTAACTGCAGAAATTATTCTGCAAATAATTTTGAATAATATTAAATGAAAGAAAAGGGTAAACTGTTTGCAGGCAATTTGCAAAAAGAAAGGCAAGCAAAATTCAAAGAATAAATTATTCATCCATCTCTGGCAGACTGGGTCTACATTAATCCCCTTCCTTCCCCCCCTTTCTGGTTTTCATTATACAGACTGATTTTCCAGGATTTTAAAAATTGAAAGGTCCGATCATGTTTGTGTGATTCACACATGTAGGGGAAACTTGAACCAATAAGCAGTTCACAGTTCTTCCCTGTAGCATAAGGGACCACTCTTCCTTGCAGAGAAGTCACTTTCCCAGCTCAGGTAAAAACGGTTTGAGCTGTGGGGTCCTTGCTGTGGTGGCATTGCCCTCCTCACCCCACAGCTGAGTGGATGGATCTGCAGACAGGGAGGTAGATCTCATCTCCTGGAAGCAGAATGGATTTTAAAGAAAATGCAGAAAGAAAGCCTCAATTTCTACTCTTTCACACTGATCTCAGGTAATTAGGCTTCAATGTGGTTTTTTTTTTTCTTCCCAAAGGGTAAAGTGTTTGGATCACTTATCTAATAACTGCTGTTATATCATAAGTGTCTTGGTATTTACTCTCCTAAAATGTGTCTTGACACTGCTTTATTTTATTGAAAAGATGATGACACAGGGCATAAGCCTGAGCTTTTGAGATACTATAGAACAATTGTCAGCTAGTCTTTTTTTCCAAGAAATATTTTATGCCTCTGCTTTCCTAATCGAGACACACATTTTAGCAACCTAATAATGAATTAGATTCTACTCTTTAGGAAGCGTTTTTGGACCAATGTGCTGATGAAATACGCAGCATTGTTTACCCAGGGGGCTTAAAATTGTTAAGCCTAAAGTGACAGCACCTTCTTTTCACTGATAATTTTCTCACCATTAACTGAAATTCAGCAGCATGTTGCCCACTACCTTGGTTTACCTGTTCAAGTTGTATTTGGATTCTGGTTATTCTTATGCAAATAAAAAGATCAAATACTTTGCAAGGACACATTTGAGATTTAACTGCCAAGCAACTTTATCCTATCAAGTCTTTCCATATAATTAAAAATGCCATTTTTTCTTCTTCTTTTAGTATCATATGTGGAAATATTATTTATTTACATAATGATGGGTATAAAATGCATAATAAAAGGGTTTTTCTGCTTTTTTCCCTCTCCCTCTTTTTAAAATACAATATTCAAAAACTGAATAAATATGAAGGCCAAGGACTACACTATTAATGATATGAACTTCTGAAGTTCTGCTCCCAAGTCTTAATAGATTGTGTTTTATTGCCCACTGTGTAAATGAAAGTCAAGCCGTCAGAAACATTCTTGTTTTCCAGTATTTTCTATGTAAGAAAGTAATTTTATGAGAATTCATACAGCACATACTCAGGGATTTAGGGTGCAAGGATATGCAAAAGTTTGGCAAATGCAAAAAACACTGAGAAAATGAAAATTCTGTTATAAAATGTTGCATTGAAGAAAAGTAAAAGAGTTTGGGGGAACTGTTGCCCCTACAGCAGACGTGAGACTAACCCAGGTGACTGTGTCTGCTTGATCTAGAACAAAACAGTATGGTTGTATCTACTCAGGTACAAAAGTAAAACACTTGCATCCAAGCAAAATTACATCAGGATTTATAAACTCTGTACCTCAACTTCTTAACTGAAGTGCAGCATCACATAAAAGCAGCTAGTATGTCTCTGAATAAGGTTTGGTGACACTTTGGATGCAGAAATGCTATACGGGGGGGCAATGGAGGTTCTCTGCATCAACAGTGCAAGTTCACCTGCAGCTGAGTTAACTTTCCATGAATAATTGATGGTCAACTGTATCTGAATTTGAGGTTGCAATATGAAACAATAGCATGATTCATATTCAAAGACACAAATCAGACTGTAAATTTTACACAGCCTACTATACAAGCTCTCTGTGTTCTGGTACATGTGTAGGTTAGTGGACAAGCATAGAGTAAAATTACCTGCCTTCACTTTTCAAAACAGACAGAGGGGCCTTGCAAACAATGAATTATGATGAACTGCATTGCAGTGTTGTATCTTTGCAAAGCAGACAACGCTCAGTCTGAAAAAAATAGCATTCTTGCCAAAGTGCTTTTGGAAACAGTTACTCTTCTTAAGTTACTCACACTCCAAAACACAGTGCTCAGTGCAGAGGAATTTGTTTAGTGGGTCCCTCCTACTCCTGGTTCAACTCTTGCACAGCCCAGAAGGTGTGCCAGTGGTCCCACTGCTTCACTGCAGGCTATGATTGCACACTTGCTGCAGAAATGCTGCTTGAGTTAGCCTAAAAGTCATCCCCTCACACAGCTGCTTATTCCTCTCTCCTCCCCACAACCTCTGCCCTGTGTTAGCAAAACTGAATTAGCAGTAAAATTGCTAAGCAAACAAAAATGGGGGAATTTTCATCAGTCAGATTCCTACTATAACTCTAGACATGTGGCCACACAAGCATTTGTGCCAACCCGATGGATGATGCAGTTTAGGGTCTTAACAACTGGTTAAGTGGATAACTAGGGAAAAGGACTAGGCTTTCTCAAGATGGCACTGACACAGAAAAAGGTTACATAGTCATAGCCTTGAGGAGGGAATTGTTCTTTACCAGTTTTTTTTGGGATCTGTGAGTGAACTGATCTTCTTTTCCTGGCAAGTAAAGGCTGATAGCACTCAAAGTTTCCCCTCTATTACTAAAAAGAGAAATTGAGTATTTACACTATGAGGGATAATGAACAACAGACATTTTAAGACCAGAATCAGACCCTTCTCATTTTCGTGGTGATGTGGCAGACTAATTCTGAGGACACAATTAACAACATGCTTTTACCATTTGAGAACCAAAAAGTTGAAATGTAAGTTTTATAGAATGTGTCTGTAAAGAGGAACTACTGCTGTTAAGGTCAGAATTTTCTTGAACTCAGACTTTTCTTATGAGAAAAAAAAAATAGAGAAACATTTATTTGCTCATGACTGTAGACCCAATTTCCATGAGCATCCAAACCAAACTATCTCTTTCTCTCCATTGTCTTTTCTTCTCCGGTTCATACCAAAAATCTTTCTCTGGATGTGGTTGGTTTCCATGCATAGCTCTTCCCTTACACCATGCTCACACACAGCTGCAATCAAAAGCCAGCACTTTGCTACTCTATTTGCAGTCAGACCACAGCAAAGCTGACAGAGTACTCAGGGCTCCTGAGCAGGCTCCTCATCTAAGACACTGTGTTGTATTGTTTCAGCTACTTCAAAAGAGAGGCTCAGTTAATTGCTCTTTCATTTAGCCTGAATGGACTAAAATGTTATGCCCACCACTTTTAAGGAGCTTTGTTGCAGCTCCCAGCATAACAATAATAATTGCCTACTACAACTCTTTTGTAAATGAGTAAATCACATGCTGCAAAGGCAATAATATGGAAGGATAACATCCTGTTTTGCCAGTTCATTTTAGAGCTGCCAAAATCATGCATGCATATTTTACAGTTGTGGTAAATTGTATGCACAGATCCAATTATTTAAATGACTAAGTATCTAACTGTGAACATAAATCACATATTTTAGGGTCTCTACCTACCAGTGAACCTCAGACAGAGAGAGATGTGCACAATTTCAAAAGCTGTGAGTTTCATTTGTTCCTAAAGAAAGCTGACTAAAACTGTTTCAATAGGCTTTTAGTAATTCATATTCTGTGTAATATACTATAAAACTCTATAGTTCTGATCCAAACTGTGCTAATGTCATTGGCAAAACTCCCGTTGATTCAAAAGATTCTGACAAAGTCATTCTGAGAGAAAAAGTGATGGGTGAAGAGCAGGAGTATTAACATAATTTGCTTTGTAAGAACTTCTTATCCTTTTTATTTACATAAGAAGTTAACATTTCTATTCCCATAAATAATTTAGATACCAACACAACAGCCATGGGTTGTACAACAGCCTTCAGCCATATTGCTGTATGTGAACTTGCTCCTCTATGGGGAGAATATTAACCTCATTTTCTAAGGAAACTACTCCCCCAACTCTCTTTACTGAATAGAATTGGCCTTGCCATTTTAGCAATGACCAAAAATGATAGCAACTGTCAGTCTTCATGAAAAACTCTGTGTTTTGTATCCCACTAACAGTAAACAATTTTCTGAGAAAATTCACTGCAGAATTCACAGCAGGGTTTGACAGCCACTTGTCTTTCAAGAGATTGCCCACTATTGAAGTTAACAGTGTCAATGCCTACAGAATATAAACATCTCCCATTAAAGAAGCCTCAAACATCTGGGTTTATTTCATCAGAAGGGCCTCCAGACTGAACTTCTCTATTTATTCATAAAAGCCTGACTGCTTTTAAAACAATATGTTGGATCTGCTGATTATTTTCTTCATGTGTCGCTTTCTTCTAAACTATGTGGTAATCCAAGGGGATGAAAATGCATACTTGCTTTTTATTGATTTCAACTTAAAATTATTTTAAAGTTTGAATTATAACATTATTATCTTCTAAATAACAAAGTACTAGCGAGCCATTAATTACTTACTACAACTCAATGCATCATTAAAATGATCCATTTTAATAACATGATACAGTGCAATTATTATTATTTTATTATTATTATATAAGCCTACATTAAAACCCTGGATCCAAATAAACTTCAGATCACTCCATTCCTTTTACAGTGTTCACCCAGTGTTAAATTTCCTATCTTTCTTTGCCCGTTAACATAACAAATGTTTATTTTGCTACAATATTTGCAGAACAAGGTTACATACAGGATTTAGACAGACTAGTGTGCCAAGTCCTGTGTTTGATACATTTCCAAGCGATTTACAAGATGATAAGCAGTTCTCATCAAATGTACATGAGATTTTAGAGCTTAATTTTGTGACACAACTTCAAGAATTTCAAGCATGCTAAATGATACCTGATTACCTAGTTTTCATTCTGACAGAGAGCTTCTAGACATCAAAAGAATCTCAGGAAATTTATACAGTTTGCTCTCATCACATTGGCTCACACTTAACCTCCTTATTTAAACAATCATAACATCAGTGAACACCATATGAAGACCTTCCTCAGAAACAGCTAGAGAAGATCAGAGCGGAATTATGCTAAACACCAGTTTGGGGATGACCAGACTTGCAAAAAAATGAGGAGTGAAGAAAGTACAAGAAAATGTTGGGAGCACAGAAAATAACCAAATGATAAAGCAGAGCAAAAGGTGATCATCATTTGTCATTTCTATTGAAAAAAGTGACACATTAAGTGTTTATATGCCCAGAGTGGGGTTTAGAGAGAGAAAAAGAGACACAGCCTGAAGCAGGTTGGTGGGCAAGGTTCACTGCATTAGGGGCACTCTACAGACAGTGAGCTTGAGCCTGAGTCACCGGTGTCTAGGTCAGAGTAACTCCCATACTCTATACCCAATATGTCTGACTGCAACACCCAACAACCACAGTGGAAATGGGACAGTTGCAACAGGGGAGACTGAATGAGAGAGGGCATGTGCATGACCCTAGGTTTTCACATCCCAAAGGAGTAAGTAGCCACTTGTAGCTTGGGGAATTGGTCCTTTCATTTGTTTTTCCATGGACTTTGTGAAGAAAAAAAAAAAAAAGGTCATCAAGCCTTAGCTATGTTTTTCTTCTAAGGGAACAGTTTTGTTCATCCAACCATAATAAGCAATACTTACAGAAGCCTCAAACAGAAGGTGAACATTCAGCAAAGACACATGTATCACATTTTTTTAAATTTTTTTCCAAACCTTTCCTGGGTCAGGTGAATTATCTTTTAACAGCACCCTCAGTTTAATGAAGTAATGCTTCACTAACATTGTAAAAATATAATATAAAATACAGCTCAAACACTTAATCACTGACAAAGAGAAAAGGAGTAATGCACTTATAAAGGATTCATTCAGTAATTTATCATAAAATATCTAGACTTTTTCCTTCCATTTGAATATACTACCATACTGGCAAAGCAGTAGGCAGGAATCATTAGATCTTAACTGAGTTTTCCAAAGGGAAACATCTATTTCACTTGAAGCATTTGTTACTACATTTACCATAAGAGGTTTCTGTCTAGTCTGTATTTTGAACTAAGCAGCTTTGCAACATCTCATCAATTCAAACCACATTTTATCTGAGAACCCACTGAATCAGAGAACATGTTTTTTTAGCCAGTATAAGGGAAATAAAAGACCCAGCCAAGGGACTTCACAAAGATTTAGAATGATTAGGGGGACAACTTAAATTCAAATACATGGAGAAAACATGTCAGTGGCCTACAGATTAATTCTAAGGAAGAAGACTCTTCATGTTTTACATTGTACTAAATGAAGTCCTACTGCACTAGAGAAAATAGAAATTCTATATAAAGTATCATACAGCTTAGTATCCCAAATAAGTTTTGCATATAGATTAAAGACTGCCATTTTACTATTTGCATCCCTCAAGACAATAAAAAAATCCAATAGTTCCTTGAATCACAATTTTTGCTACAAACCTGTGTAGAACACTTTCAAAAAAAGGATCTAAGATTCTAGCTTAAAATCATCAGACATGCGATAAATAACAGATATGTATTTCAGCCCTTCCAGGATTTCCCTTTAGTGCAAGGAGTGCACCAGGAATTAAATAAAAATTGTTAGATCTCTACTGCTGTAATATCCAGCATATTAACTGTAGAATGTAGAAATCACCCAAGCCTCTCTCCAGTTTGCAGATTAACAGCATAGGCAAGTTTAAGAAATACAGTTGAATTAGTTTACCAATGCCAATGATATTTTTAATGTCTGAGAAAGTAGCTTGACTGGTTGTCTCAGAGCAGCTGTTTCCTGAGGCTGTTACTATTTAACTGTTTTCACACTTTTTTACTACAGCTGCATAGATGTTGTCTCCTCCAAATGACTCTTAGGACAACATGTACAAGACATCAAAGGAAGTTCAACAAGTGGGGAAGTGGCTATGAGGCACACTGTTCTGCCTGCTAGAAATCACACCCAACACAAGGTTGGAGATAGTGTAAAGCAAACAGACTCTATTTTAGTCTCAGGACAAAATATAAACTAAAGACAGTGAAAAGACCCCATACGCTCTCGCTGGATCCAGCCTATAAATTGCAAAACTCTTACCTTATCTACCAGACAGAATACTGCTTTTATGCCTGATAGAGCTTCAGGCATTAATGCACAGCAATCATCAGTCATCACTATCAATCAATCATTTAAATGGTATACAAGACTTTGGTTAATACTTTTGTACTTGAGTGATTTTATTCATACACAAGTGCCCTTGCAATCAAATCTGAGGCATCTTTTGTGACGGCAAGTGTGATACTTCTTTTCTGACAGATGTTCCATATTTTGAACAGCAGAAGTGGATTTCTCAGTCTGAGGGAAAAGAAAAGCCACCTAACAGTTGCAGAAAAATCAAATATCAAATCATCAAGTGGTGCTGTCATATTTTCGTGATGTTCAGAGGAACAGCTGGAACCCAGAGGAAGGCTAACCTGTGTTCGTCAAGAACTTCAGTGAGAAACCAGAGAGAAGTACGTTGAGACTTCTACTCCCTCTTTCTCTACCACTCTGAATACTCCTGGGTTTTGTATTATTCTGCTTCTAGCAGTGCAGGAGATAGACCACAGAATGATCTGTACCAGTTGGAAAGTTTTGTTTTCCCTCTTGGCAGGAGCCAGGACAGCATCAAGTGTAGGACCAAGATAATTTTCCTAATTTTTGTACTTGCTACTGTTTACCTGGGGAAAGGCACAATTGCAAGGAAATCTCCATTCCATTCTGTAGTTTTTACCCTAAAGGTGTTTGGTGCAGAGTTGGGCAACTTGTTTGCCAGAGTAAAAAATGTCTCAATGAGCATATAGAAAGTTTGCAACAGGCAAACATGGGCATTCCAACAAGAACTCTAGAAAATATCATGATTCCTGCTTCCTCAACTATGTCAAATTTTGCCTCTGAGTCCAAGGTCACTGCTTACTTTTCCAGCAAGGGGCATCACAAGACCCCGTCGTAGAGGACAGTTCCTGCAGATGCCAGGTGAAGGTGAGATCTCTACCTGGAGATCGGAATCAAAGAGCAGTAGCATGACAGCAGCTATCTATAAATATAGAGAGGATTTGGAATTTGCTGACTTTGAGTTTATTTTCAGGACTGTTATTCTGCACAAAGATAAGAGTTTAGGCTGTACATTTGTACACTTCTGGCTGTGCCAAAGGAGGAGAAGTGCTGATTTAGCCCTCTGCGTAAGGAAAGCAGCTCTTAGGCTGGTGCAAATGAGACCAAGGCAATGTGACCATCCCCCTCAAATCAGCGGGGATGGCAAGAATACAATATATAGCAATATCTTAATTACATAATATTCTACCTTACAGCAAAACTACTGCATGTATGCATCCATATATGACTTTCAACTGTTCCTCAAAGCAGTTAGTGTTAAAGCTTTTATTCTTTTTAACCTTGTATTTTTCTTCAGATAGGAAGACCTGCAAAGATCAAGCAGCAGAATCAATGTTAGGACTTGAAGACAAAATTAGGTTCTGGGAGGGTGATTTGGGCCCAGGATATTAGCAGTGTGGTAGGAAATGTAGAAGGGGAAGGAGTGGATGCATTAAATAGATCTTGGTTGACCAGCAAGGAGCTGGAGTTTCCCTCCCACTCCACAGTTCAAATGAATTTCTGCAGCAGGGTCCATGTGCACGCATGTCTTACCTCCTGTCTGAAGGTAAGGAAGGGATCAAAGCCACCATGTGTTTTATGTTTTAAAATCTTGTTGTTCTGAGAGCAGCCAATCATTTTTGTGATTCAGACTTATGACTTTTAAATACCTGAGGCAAGAAAAAATACAAACCCCATTGTTACAGAATATTGCTAAACTGTCTGAAGGAAACAACTGTTCTTTCTTTTTTCCTACCTCAGTCAAGTAAAGTAACTCATTCTGATCAACTGTTTTAGGTAGAGGTTACAAAAGAACAAATA
Organism: Morus bassanus; assembly: GCA_031468815.1. Lineage (NCBI taxonomy): Eukaryota > Metazoa > Chordata > Aves > Suliformes > Sulidae > Morus > Morus bassanus. The sequence continues at coordinate 13,065,320 of CM062567.1, read as the reverse complement.
CATGAATTGTTTCAAGACAAGTCACCATGGGATGTTTTCAACACTAATGTTTAAAGACTGACAAAGTCATTAGCTACTGAAACAGTAGGTTACTGGGCTACCAGCTTTACTATAGTAATAGTAGGTTATATATGTAGTCATACACTTACACATTCACACACACATCACCTACATGTATATGTGGGTGTGTAAGTATAGATACAGATACAGATATAGGAATAGATACATAAAATGATAAAGCCAGCCAACAAACATTTCAAAAAGCAACTAACGAGTTCTATAAAACTGATACTATCCACTTTACAGGTAAGTACACTTAACTGCAAGGGGTAAAATGAGAGTGATGAGGGACTTCCTCAAAAAAAAAAAAAAAAAAAAGGTAGAGAAAATATCTCTAACTATGAAAATTTCCTTTGCAGTATTTCTCAGACAAAGAAGGGCAAAATGCATAATGTGTCCTTGGTAAGCAGGGAAATAGAGAAGTTTGAGAATTTTTCTAAGCAACATGCAATTTGAAAAGCTTGATTTTACATCACCAACTGAAGCTAGATTTTGGGTATTGTCAACCTTGTGCAGAAAGGGGTGGGAGACATTCTAGATGTTGAAGGAGCTCAAAAGATGTAATTGGAATGCCTAACAACACATTTATTGAACTTAAAGATATATGTACAGAATCTATTATTCTATTCTTACACAACAATATATTATATATATATAGCATACATACCTATCTATCCATTTATCTTTCTTACTTATCATATTAGATGTTTAATTTTACAGAATTATCAAACAGCACCAAGCAATTCATATCTTATATTTTACATTTTCTGGCCAAGTAGAAACACATACTGGAACAAGAGGAATATTTTTAATGTTTTTATGTTATCTATCCATCTATCTATCTATCTGCTATTTGTGCAAATATTGTTGAACAGTAAGTTTTGCCCGCAGCTGTGATCGCATTGTCTCCATATAATTAACCAGAGATTCGATATAACATTAAGACTAAAACTAAACTTGCTCATCATTATTTATTACTATTATTCATACCTTAGTTGTGTTCATCTTCTAAGTTTGTCAAGTTAAAGGGCATCCTCATTTGAGAGCAATAAGTGAAGATTTGAATATTAGATAATACAAATTGATTTTTGTTTATCTCTAAAAATGACAATAAAATCTACCATAAAAAATGGCATAGGCAGATTTGATATTTTAAACTTCAGATGGCTGCATGATTTTAATCACCAGCAAGCTAACTTCTGAGTATTTTACAGTAATTAGAATTACTGTTACAAGGAAAAAGAAGTTGAAAACTAGTTATTTTTCAAAATAACCCTCCAGCAACACAAGGAGGAGGGTACAAGAGGTTCCAAAGATTTCTACAGAAATCTTTATGCAAAAAAAAATGTATTTTAGAAATTGTACTTTCTCAAATAATTGCTGAGTGTATTTAAGGATTCTTCTTTACACCTAGAAAATAGTAAGCAAAAGACAGCTGGAAATGCACAGAACAAGACTTAAGGAAAAAATAATCTATGGCGCAGAGGCATGTGTATCCATTGAGGAAAATTTTGGAATATATTCACAATAGTTTGAATTCGCCATGCAGTGAGAGTAACACCTACCCCATGAGGAAAGCTCCAATATGGCTGTGGTTTCAGTGACCCCTGGGCCCCATCCTGGCAGTGATGGCTGGGAGAGGAGGGATTCAGACAAGGCGGGGGGCTGTTTGGCACAGCAGCCAGGGCTATTCTGGGATCCGTGAATGGGAACAACTCCTGGAGCCTGGTGTAAAGCAGTAGTGTTTAGGGACCCAGAAATGGCCACACTCAGAAAAGATCCAGCAGTGCTAGGAAGAAGAGCACTTTGCTTCATGGAGAAAGGTGTTGCTGGGCTTTCTGCAGTTATATTTCAGCAAGGAGAGATTTGCCATGGACTCAGGGCTACAAAAGCAGCCTGTCCAGTTGCACTGCCTGACTCTTACACAGTGTGCTGGGACAACGAGCACAGGCCAAGAGCCTTGCAGAGCTTGAGAGGGAATTGCCCTGGAAAACACCCACTAGGAAGGATGAAGCTCATAATATCCTGGGAAAAGAGGTCCCCAGTGCCCTGAGGTATGAAGGAAAGTGAGGAGTCAGTGAGCAAAGCATTGGACCTTACACTAGAGTGGACTTGGCTGGCATTATGTTGCCACAGGTAACTGTTAAAAATTAGGCAAAAAACTATATGTTTACACTATCCTTTTACTTGTTCCTCACCCTGATATCAGTGACAACATTTGCTCCTTTTTCCACATTAATCTGATGAAAGCATGATGTATTGCTAACAGCTTGAAAAACTCTCCAGAGATGATTCATGTCTCACTCCTCCTGCAGCATCAGAGGAAGCATGCCCACTCATTTTCTTTTTTTTTCAGACGCAAGAAGCAGCCCCCAAACAACTCTTGCAAGACAGGAGGAGAGATTTCAGGACCAAATGTTGTCTGGTTATAAGGGCAGAGTTCTAAAGTTTTAAGAAAGAAAAAGGGCAATAATACTCCATTTATGATAAATCTACTTCATTTTAATCTCATGCACTGAGATTAAAACCCAAGTGAGCCAAAACACTTGGTGCAATTTATCTTCACTTTATCAGGCCAGACCCTGCTAGTGTGGAGCTATTAAAAGTAACTGACCTGGAAATTCACAACTTCTCCATGCAAGCACAGCACAGTGAATGGTCAGCCGTTCTGGGGAAAGAGAGTATGATTTCTTATGAAAGAAGCATTGAGATAAATTCTCAGCTTTCACAACAATGCTGTCTCCCACGTGAATTGGCAGGAGGCACAAGATGCACAATGTGGAATGACTTCTTTGGGCCAAATAGTACGTCAACTTCTTAGCTCTTTTAATAGTCTGAATTCTTGAGGAAGCTAGGCCTATGTTGTACCTCCTTCTGTCTATCCACCTACCCTCAACAGCTTTGAAGATATTAGCTAATTTCATCTAAGTTTCATAAAAACAGAGCTCTCAGTGGTAATAAATTATTTTGAGCTTTATGAATATAGCTAGTGTCTTGCACAAAACAAAACTGCAATAATGTTTCTACTGCAGAATGTTTCCAGCAAAAAGCCAAAAAGGCCAAACCCAGAACTAGCCACTGGAGTATCCAAATGTACTAGAGCCCCAGGAATTCAAGCTTCCTCAGTTTTTCTGCTCTCCATTTGCTCGTTTGTCTTTTTCATCTAGGTTTCTGTAACAGTCACTGCTCTAAGTACTGGTCTTTTTTGTTGTTAAAAAGTCAGTATCTTAAAAAAAAGTTTGAAAGGTCATCGGTGGTACTTAGTTAAAAAAAAATATTAAGGAATATCTTATGCAGTCTTATGCAGTTAAGGTGTCAGCTGAACAAAACCCCTACATATGTACTTAGCTTTAAATTTGGCTATAAGACCTATCAAGGCCCATGGGACAGGAACTCATGCTTCTATACTTCAGTTGTATTTGACTTAAATAAGTACATGCTTGAAGTTTGAACACATACTTTGTTATGATTTTGAGTTGATGGTTAACTATCTGGGGAAACTAGATTTACTTAAGCATCTAAGTTTGCAGTAGTATCATCCTGAAGATGAATTCAAACTGACATCCAACATTTTAAACTTATTTGTGTGCTTTCTATGAGGAAAGTAAGAACTTTCAAACTAGAGGTGGAGATCTCATGACAAGAGGTTTATTCTGTTTTCAGCTAAACCCAAGGCATGTCCTCCTGCTGCCATCCTCACGGTTCACGAAACCTTGCTTTTCCTACTTGGGCAGGACCAGCACACAAAGACATACCCCAAAAAGGAAAATGTAGCTGCTGAGGAACATATATTTCTGACACATTAATATGTTATCTATTGTAATAGGCTAAGGCATGGGTCGGGGCTGTTGTAGTGCACTGCACTGTACACTGGAAAAATAGGATATTCCTGCCTGAGCACATCTACTCTCCCAGCAGAAGACCAGGTACAGTAGGCCAGGACTGGCCAGCCTTCTTCACACTACCAGCAGCATGCCATACATTTCATACTGCAAAAAGTCATGAGGCACAAAATGTTTGGGAGCAGAGGGAGCTAGGAGTATTGCAAAGAAAACTCTTGCAGGAGCCTATCACTCCATCGCAGGAAGCTCTGGGAAGGTGCACCTCTAGGTACCAGTGTCAGCCTCAGCAAGAGGTGCATATCACTTACAATATGTGTCCTGAAGCCAGTCATATGGTGTGACAGTTTTATTTGGACAGCTTAAAAGCCAAATATTAATGATCCTTGCAATGCAGAATGGAAGAGACAATACAGTTGCTGTTTCTGTCCAGAGAGAGGTCCATGTGCTACAATAGCCTGCTTCCAACAGTGTCCAAAAAAAGTATGCTGAGAGAGGTTTATAAAAATGAGACAGGCAGATAGAGATATTTCACTTCTATGTTCATCTATTTTCCATCAACCTGTGCTTCAGGGATTTCCTGAGTGAGTACTCTGTAGGGTAAGACTAACCTCATCACTCTGCAGAGATCTGTACCTGAGGTATCCACCCTAGGTTGTCTCTGCACTCTGTGATTCTCCTGACCTATCTATCTCAGACATTTATTTTAGGATGAGATTAATTGAGCCTTAACTGGCCTATTTCTCTCCATCAGTTATGAAGGGTATTCAGATGATTGGCTCATGTCATTTGATAAGATGCCACAATCCATTGTGCTTAATAACCCTACGGGTATAAGGTTATGTCTTTCTCAATACAGGCAAAACTATAGTTTCCACAATTTCTGTAGCAAAGAATTTCACAGTTTAATGAAAGACTGTGTAATAAGGTACTTCCTTTTACTTGTTTATCAGTTCGCCTCAGGTAAAGGAGCACAGGAGGAAAATGAAATAATATTGAATGATAATGATTTCAGCATAACGATAATCAGCTCATCAAGGATTGTAGTCATCCTAGAAAAAAGACTTTGAAGTTTATTGGAACAAGACAGTGACGTATAAACTGAAGAGCCATAGGAGAGATGAAACTGAAAGATAAATGTTAATTGAGTGCTAATTATCAATGCTTATTTTATTCCATACATTACTAATTATTATCATGCAACCACTTTTTTTATTCATTTCCACCTAAGCAGAAAGGCTGCTTCAAGGAGTTCATCCTTAAATACAAAATAATATTTTTTTTACATTTTAATTAGTGGATTTCTTGTTTCTAGTCCCTCCCTTACTTATTTATGGAAGGAAAAAGATATTTTCTAATACCTTTATGAACTCATAAACAAATCCTCAAAATAAATAGCAGGTATAAAGAAAAGAGAGTGGCAGGGAAACACAAAAAATATTTCCAGTATACTTACAGGTCATCTTTATTAAGTAACCAGACCACATATTTGAATGACTGTGTAAAAAGGAATGAAATATGGGAGGAATTTACGTATTGTAAATGACTATGGGCAGCTTGTACTGTGGTAAGGGAACCATTTGAGGGAACCATTTAAAAGGTAGCATGTGAGGATTTGAAATTGAGGTTTAGAAGAATTAAGCCTCTTGTGTCTTTTTTCCCCTCTGGATGGAAGAGAGAGATGTTATTGCACTGTTTTATTTCTTTTCACATATCCTATTCTGTATGATTTATTTAGTTTGAATGCAGTAGTTGTCATATCGACCTACACCGTTTCACAGTTGTTTGAGACATGGGCTGTTGCTGAATGAGTTCATAATGATATAGATCCGGGCCTGTGGCACAGCTGATTTTACCAATAAAAATTTCATTTAAAATTCAACAAAGATCTGTTTTGTTCTACTTTGCACTGAAAATATGAATCAGTTTTTATTATAGCTACATAGTTTTTACCCATTTGGGTCATAGCAGACTAAATTGTTTACTAGGTAAACAAAATACAGTGATAATAATACCCTTGTTTTGTAACACACTGCCAAACCAGTCATATGCATTAAATGTTACCTGCAAAAAGCCTATTTCCTTTTGCTGTTTGGAGTAGCTTTCATATCTTACACTTTAACATGTGTCTTCTTTAACCAGCTTGCCATCTTTCTGATCTATCACAAGTGCTCACCCACCTCACCATAGCACTAGAATCAGCTGGGATAACTCACAATTGTTTGGGGACAAATGGAATTGCCTGTATGGTTTATTCTTTGGTTTATTCTTTAATGTCTTTGTATCTAACAGTAAACTCAAGGGCCTGTTGCTAATACACCTGGAAGGAAATGCCTGCAAGCAAAGCTTTTAAGGGGTTGGTGCAGACTCTTTGGATATAGGATTGTTGAGCTCAGAGAATGTCTTTCCTAAGTATATCAAGTCTCACCTTAAATCTTGCTTATGTTTCCAGCATTTCAATTAAGGTTTTCCAAGCCCTTATTACCTGGCAATAACAAAGCTTCTCCTTTTCAGGTTAACATTAAAAACAGCCAATTAACACCCATTTGTTCTTCTGCTACACTCTCTGTTACTTAAATCCTCACATCTCCTCCTGGGAGAAAGCTGATTGGTTTTGCTTTTTGTTCTATTTCACTGTGAAATTAATGCCTTCTGATCAAGGAGAAGACTGTCCCTGATAAATACATTGAACTCATTTCTGTGAGCACAAAATATATCTGAAAATCACTGAATGTACTGGACAGATGCTTCTGCAGTGGTGATGCACTGATAAACAGTGACGGGTCCCATTACAGACTAAAAGTGCAGACTCAGATTGCAATTAAGACACAGATTTAACTGTGCAGTGTCTCAATTCCTTGATTCGGTTGCTGACTAGACATAGATGTTTGGTGGCATCTGAGATGCCCTAGGGAGATGAGGATGGAAGGTACTGTTGCAGATCTCTGCAGTGTGACATCTGATGAAATACATGAGGGCATCTGACATGGCACCGGGCAGCTCCAAGTCTCAGTCAGTACAAAGAGAGTCTAGAGAATTATTCAGTAAGCAGATAAAAGCATGTATTTTAGGACAAGCTAATTGCTTTCTAAGCTCTATGGCTTGATCTCCATACACAAGCCTACAGCCAGATGTCTAATCTTAAGCTTAAAGCTCTTTCTAATACTTCTAATTCAATGTGACTCTATGTGATTTGGACCAGCCTCTATGTGCTACCAAAAGTTTAGCAGGTGAGAAGTTTTCTGAGCTTAGTCTTATTTTCTCAATCACATATCTACACTGAATTTTACTAATTGCAGATCAGTTTTCTGATTATAAGCTTAATTACACTGTCTTTTCAAGAGAGGGTACTTTTCCCATTTGAAGAGCTTAGAAAGGCCACAGTGATACAAGCAAGCATCCTAAGGGACGAAAGCAGGGTAGGAAACTTCACCCTTTCTACAATACATTACCTCCAACCCAAGATGCCATGTATCTGTTTTCCTCTGCAGGTCCCAATATCTGAAGAGGTGGCAGGGCATAGGTATATATGGAATGGGAGAAGATCAAGTAGTTCTGTAACCAAACCAGTTTAAATCATGCCTGGAGTCATGTGGAAAGCAGAGCAGAAGTTTGGCAGGTAGGAGGAACACATCTGGGAAATATAGGGTGCGGGTAGAAAGGGATTCAATAACGAGAGCTGGGGCGAGAAGGGTATCAGCATACTATGGATAATTTGGGTATGTAATTTCATAGGTGGCATTTTTTCAGCCTTTTTTGAATCCTTTTTCAGTAGCAATTTTAAGTCAAAATTAACCACCATCATCTGAGTTACAAAACTTAAGGTAAAACTGTAGCAAAGAAATAGCATTTTTAATTTCTCACATGATTTCAAGGGCGTGATTAAGCTTATAAGTATTAGTTAAATAACATTAAGAATAAACATTTTTTTTGTTTGCTTCTTTAATGATTTAAAGACTAAAAACTTAGTGTTAGCCACTAGCTATTTGCAACCGACCAACATCACTCTCCTCTTTGACGAGGCATGCTCTCCACACTCCATGTACTCTTCTATTCCCTCCTGCTCTGTGAAGTGCTCTCCAGCCAGCAGGAGCATCTCTGTTCACATATGACCTGCTTAAACTCTAAATACAATGTTCAGAACTCAGAAAGTTTTTGGGTAGTGCTATATAGTAGTGCTTAGACATTTATCTCTCACCCAAATCAGCAGGCTGTTCCAGATCTGATTACCAGCCTCCACATTCTTCTCTAAACAGCTATTCATACTATTTTTTCTAATGCATAGTCATGTAAGTCTGTAATAAAACCTGAGATGCTGCATATTTATTCCTATTTTTCATGGTTTATTATCCTGACATTTCAAATTGCTCTGCTTAAACTTTGATAAGTGTTGTATGATAGAGAAATCAAACTTTTACATTAGAAATTGCTTCAATTAAATGTCAAAATAGACATAAAAATTAATTTTAAAGACATCTATACTTCTTTCTAAATACCCTGTGCAGGGGCTGACTCAGGAAGGAAAGTCCTGCTCAGTATCTCCTCCTTACGTTTGAACTTTATTTTCTAACACTGATCTTCACTGCAGTATTTCAGCATTTACTATATGTTGAATTTGATTTGTAAGACCAACAAATTACTGTTTCCTTTTTTTTTCCAGTGTCAAAGGCTATTTAAATACATAATGGAGTGTGTAAAATCACATCTTGCAGGGTGCCATCTGTAAACATAAATTCTTTATCTGTTCCTTTTTCCTTCCCTTTTTATAACTCCATTCTTTTTCCTTTACATTCCGAGTTGTGTCCACATATAAACTGTCTCCCAGTATAGCCACCCTAAATATTTATGGGCTCTTTTTCACTTCTGTGCCTCTGTTTTATTCTTCATATTTGAACTATTCATATAGTTATTACTATTACTAATAATATGGCAAAATTACCTATTACTATAGGTCTCTTTTTATCATATATCTCTTTCCTATCAAATTCCTTTGATCTTCTTTCTTTTCTTACCTCTTTTTCCTGAGCTTGTCTCCTCTGGCTAATGGCACCTTCCCTCACAACAGAGTACTCCTGTGGCTGATTTCTTTCCCCTGAAGCTCATTCCCAGGATTTTTCTCTTTTTCAAACTCCTTTGTTCCTATTCCCTGCTAATCCCTTGATCCCCTGCTTGCACTCACCACCACATATTCTTCAGTCCCTTGCTGTTTTACCACATCCCCTTCAGCAGACTGATAATGCAATTTTAAGTGAAACTAAGAAACTTTAATATCACTCTGATCCTTCTTGGGTTTATGCTTGTGGATAGAGCCAGAAGCAAGATGGGAAGGGGAGGGAAGGCGGAGAGGGAAGGCGGGGAGGGAAGGTGGGGAGCGATGGGAGGGGAACAACTGAGGAGAGACAGAAATGCAAACTTGATAGCATTTCACATTCTGTTCATTTCCCAAAGAGTGTCCACTCAGCTGGGTAGCAGAGCAATGTGAGCCACCAGATGTGCGATTGTGACACTGGTGTCAGCAAGAGCTGCTCATGTGGGTTTTGGTCAGCACATGGTGTGGGATGGCAATGCTTTTCTCTGCAGCCAAGATGCACCCCAGCAACTTAACAATGCAAGGAACTAGAAAACAGAGCAGGATAAGTAAACAAAGAGTAGAGCTACCTTTTATGAGAAGAGCATCAAGGAAAAACCCACCAAAGTCAATATCAAAGAAAGGTGGTTGTCTAGCTTGCTTAAGGGTCCGTATTCCGAAGAGTTGATCTCTGCTGGCAGAGACACTTTAACTAGAAAGTCCAATACTGCATCGCCCTACTTCTGCAGTGCCCTAACTGCGCTTACAGCACCGAAGGCAAAAAGCCAGGCAGCTCAGGGCCAGCATCCCAATCTTCCTCCCTTCTAGACTTGGTTTTACCATGGGTGGAGTATCACCTCAGGTATCCCTTAATCATGTTCCAAAACAAGCATGGCATTGACTTGTAGAGTTGCACTTCTGAGTTTCTAGATCTTGTGGTACTGACATTTTCAAGAATCCATACGATGAAAAATAAGTTTGTTGTATAAAATGCTATTCAGTTCTGGTAGGAAAACTGTTGTCCCTGAAAACAAAATGCATAGCAAGAACAGAAGGATATATCCATTTCATTTATGCTAGTGAGGAGCACAGATCAGAATGTGGCCCAGAAAGGGGCATAATGCCTGTGCAAGCACTACTAAGGTTAGGTATTACATTTAACAAAATTCAGACAGGAAGATTATTCACCTGTTATTCCTTTCAAAAATTTGGCCTGCTGTGTTATATGTGGCATAATTAACAAAATATTACAGCATGTTTCAATGAACCCAGCTATGTGCAATTTTCTCCAAAGTGTGATTAAAGAAATGATTGGAGGGCAAATGGAACAGCTTTTACTGAGACAGCTAACAATGAGACACATTGGATTCTTATTATCTGCTATTAGCTTTGGCTTTCAGGTAGGAGAAAAATACTTTTTAGGAATCATTCAGTGTCCTATTTTAATAATTCCAGAAACATGCCAGTTAGTGAGAAAGTTGACTATTTGTTTTATTTTACTTAATGTTTTCACAAAAATATGGAGCCTGTGGAAAGCTACTCCAAAAGATTTGTTTAAAAGGTCAGCTCAGAAGAAATCTCTGCATATTCCACAAGGAAGCAGAAACATTAGCAATACATAGAGCTGGAGTTAATGCTCTAATTTAGGGTTTGAAAGCTGAGTTCTGTTTTTGGCATTAGAGTGGGACACTTGTAAGACCTTTGGCAAGTCTTACACAGCTTTCAAAATCCTGGGCCTTTGTGTCTTTCTACCTAAGTTTCTAGTGTCCATTTTGAATGAAGCGTGAGTTTATCATCGTGCTGAGAGTGCTGATGCCCCAACTAATGCTGCCCACTGTGGAGCAGGTGCCGTGGGTCATGGATTGAGCCCAATATCCCCTGTGGCACTTTGCCTTGTATTTTAAGGCAACCAGCAAACTTACAATTTCCAGATGGCATCCAAGGCTCTCTTTTTTTTCCTCGAATAAGAACCTGAGCCTGTTGGAAGGAGCTCACTGAGAGCAAGGAGATGCTGCCTCTTAAAGAGGCAAGCCTCTGTTGAGCAGCCACTCTTAACTTCTGCAAAGTTGGACCTTGAGGAGGAAAACTCTGTCTCCCTGGTCTTTCACAAGAGCTTATGTCCCCCAGCTCCCAGCCCTGGGCTGACCCAGCCTCACACCAGTCAAAATGCACCAGCCTGTGGCAACGCACACCAGAGATGATTCCTGCTCTAGATACTATCATAACACAAATAATAATGAATGCACTGTGTAAACAGTGGTGTGAGCCTTCCTTGGAGTGCTAAAAGCCTTTTGCTTCTCCCCATTATTCTTGGAGGTGAGGATGCCCAAAGTGCTATTCTAGACAATTGACTCCCAATTGCACTCCTTTTTTGTGAGGACACTTACTTGTTCCTTTCTGCTTTCAAATTTCAGCTTTCTGTTTTTCCTTCCACTTACTGACTGTATAGTACTTTTTGCATAACTGAAAGCTTTTGTAGCTAACTTAGTAAAGCTCTGTATTGGTGATAGGCCTGGAGGGTTAAGATCATTTTCCTCAGGGAAGAACTGAATATTATTTCCTACCACAAGAGAACTTGAAATTGTCTTTAGGGAATTAAAACAATTTAATAAGTGGCACTGCAAAATGCATCACATGAGGACACTCAAGAGTCACAAAAAGAACTACTTGCCTCTGTGTAACATCTCAGCCCTTGTCCTGGAAAACAACTTAATCTTCTCATTCCCCTGACCTGCTAAGGAGCCTGGCCTCATTGAGAACACTGTGTGCAAGATTAGGCCCAAGACTTTTTTCGGTCTCTTGTTGGCTTCTTCTGAGCTTCTGCTTGGCCACTGTTTGGTTTTCCATTGCAGATTTCAGTATAAGAAATAATGCACAGATTCCCCATAGAAACCCAGTGTATTTTAACAAAGTGCTACAGCAAAAATGAGACAGCTGTAGGTGTGTTGGCTTCCATGGAGTGTGTCAGCTTTCACCCACAGAGTCTAACAGCTACTGATGGTTGTTAAGAACTTGCTTAGAAAGAAGGGTCTGCAGCAGATCACATGTGACTTTCACACAGGATTAGGGAAGGAAGGATACTGATGCATGGGTTTACAAGTAAGGCTGGTGTTTTGGTTTCACAGCAGCTAATTTCACCACTCTGCACCTATGGGCCAAATTCATGTCTACCTGTATTTTAGATTTTATTTTTATTTGCATTATCCTCACTATTTCACAGTTGGAGATCCCTAAGAAAAATGTAGGAAAAATGAAGACTGGAAAAAAACCCATTCCCATACAGGTCAAACCCATTGCCCAACTCCTGGGTCAGAAATGACATCTTCTGTGTAGATGGTTCACTACCACTTATCCTGCCATTTCAATGCCTACTGATGATTTTTAAAACTGCCTGCTTTTTGTTGAAATAGCCATCAGTGGTAGAGCCACTGGGCTTTGATTTCCTCTTGCAGGGAAGGCTCAGGTCTCAGTTGCTACCTTTGATGTTTCCTGTACTACTAATGACTACCATGGAGCTCCTCTCTGTGGGAGCTATGACACAGAGAGACATTTCACTACTGCTGTGAGACACACTTAGTTGAGTTCCTTGAGTATATGTATCACTGAAAGAGTAGGCTTAGATAAAGCAAGGCACATAATTCTATACAGATTTCAGAAAATATTTTCTACTAACCTGCATAAAAAAAAAGGCATCTGAAAAAAGTACTGGTTTAAGGAAGGAAAGTAGCAGGAGCCATTTCATGTACTAGCCAACTGCCGAGAAAGCCAGTAAGTACTGCAGAAATACTAAGACTTATGTATAAATTAAAACAAATTAAGACATCTATTATAGCATGTAAACCAGATTCATGTTCTGAAGAATCAGTTATGAATGTATTTCTGAAAACCTCCGTTTTTATATAGGTGATCTCAATAGTTATCAACTTTTTGTAATCTCCCATTGGTGAGAATAATTTACAAGAGAACTATGAAAAAATGGTCAGTGACTCCAGGCAGGAGCATACATATTTTTAAATGCATGACAAGGTCAAACACTTTACTTCCTGACACAACCTTCACTATCACTGAAATCCTTTTTCAATATCAGAATGTCATTAGAGGTGCTGAGTAGTCACAAATCAGCAAGAACCAGATATTCCTTTCACAAGGTTTTGGAGCTGGATTTAGGTGCCCAACTGTAGACACGTGACAACTTTAACCACCACTTCTCCATACTAGTTATTTTAGACCTATCATCTCTTTTGGATACTGTAGACCATGTGGTTCTGCTGACACATCATGAAAGTGTTCTTGCAATAGATAGATACACTCTTAAATCATTATTTTCCTTTCATTCCATATGGTCTAGGTGCCCTTGACATAATTTAAAAATACAGTGCAGCAGCACAATTTAAGATAAACCACTGCCAATAAGCCAAGCAATTTAAAATCTCATATCCCCTTCACCTTCGAACAAATCCCCCCAACTTACAATTCCTCTCAACCTTCCTGGAGAAAAAAGAAAAAAAGATATGAACTCAGCAATGTGCCTTAAAAATAATTCGAAATTATACTGCCATTCAGTAGTAAAACAGTTGGCTGAGATACTTCATCTGTAACATCACTGTATCATAGAAAACAAGTTGCAGAGACCATGATTTTTCAAATGCAGATGATGAGTTAAAGATATGAATTTGGATAAATATATGGTGATGCCATTCTGTAAGGTTGTCTGTTCCTTCTGCTTCACAGTTCCCCTCTTCAATTTCCTCTGCAATGGAGCTATACACAGCACTTCTTAAATCCCAGAATTGTTCCCATATGAAGTTCTCTAGGAGGCTACTTTGTCATATTTTTAAATCTTCAGCTTTCCATGAATTGTGTCCGTATCAAAAGTCACTGGAGCAGTTAAGCGTCTGTTCACACGACAGGCTCAAATCAAGCCCTTCATGGAAAGTTACACACTGCAGTGCCTGTACCCTTCCGACAATGGCTTTATATCACTGTTTCAAATGATCCAGCCATAGCAGTCAATCTGTAAGCATTTTACACTTACTTTTACTAGGTGCAAACAGTTAAGAATTGGGCCTTCCATCACTTCCAGCTTTTATAAGGCTTCAGCAAACTGGGCAACATTTTGCCCCTTATTTCACCCCTGAAACTACATCCCTGCCACTGGTTCACAGCAGCGTAACTGAGCACAGCATCTGGCAGAAAGCCCAGAATTTGACCCAGCAGATTTATGGCGTATGGAGATGATATTAACACACATCATGAGCCAAATCTGCACTCTGGCTGCTTAATAAAAATGCTACCACCTCCATCATTACATTTAGCGTCTTATATTAACAACAAAGCAGGCCAAACTGTTACACTAAGAACAAGTTATCCCACAAAATTTACTGTTTATCAGCCACAAGCAATTTGCTTTTTTTGGTTTTATTTTTACTATTAATAACTTTTTGAGTAACGGGAACTGAGCTGCAACAGGTGGATCAGCAATATTTCACTACACATTTAGAGTATTTATTAAATTTACTATGCGGTTGCAGATGCACTTGAAAAATATAATCTCAGAGTGAAATTTTCAATTTAAGTTAATACAAGGGGTTTACTTAAGTATAGACGTCATAGTAAACAACTGGTTTTCAGTGTCATGACTAACCCACATTTTTTGCAAAGAAATCTTTCTGAACTGATCTTTTTTCCTCACTTAAGAGACTAAAACTAAAATTTTAAGAAAAGTCAACCAGAGCATTCCATTTGGATTGAAAGAAAATACTTCATTTTGCTTGGGACTTCTTAACTGTTTCTGTCATTAAGTCTAAGCATTTTAATAAGGAATGCTAAGATATTTTGAGACATGGAATGATTTCAGGCAATGTAAAAGATGAAGGAAAAGTATTGTTCATTAGATGTGCGGTCAGCATGCAGTGGCAAAATGGTCACAATTCATTTTCTTGCCTGTATTCAAATAATTCTAATTAACTAGAAGGTATAATAACATGTGAAGTGAAACAAACACATCCCATATATTGAATTGCTCCCTGGCTTTAGTTATACTATCCTCCCAAGCCCCTTACCACTATTCTGTCAGCCGGGTTACTGTATTTGCCTAACAGTTGAGCACAACAGCACTAGTGCTGGGCTGAATTAACAGCAATTAGCATTTAAATTGCATGTTTAAATGAGTGTATTAATGGGTGCATCCAATTTATAACTCTCTCCCCTCCACTTCCAGCCTTATGTAGTCCTAGAGATTTGTCAGGCAGCCAGTATCAATCTGCCTAATCTCAGACTTAGAACGACTGCGTATCTGCATACATTTAGCTGGCACGCACTGATTAAAGGAAAATTCTTATAGGTTGGCTTTAAATTTACAATGTGGTTTGACATCCATTTTATCAACTGTATCTGATTTTACAGCTACCTTCCAGGGGCCGAATACCTGATTTACAGCCACTTCCCAGATGTGCTGCTCTTCATGCTAGGCTGGAGTAAATTTGGCCCTGAGTTTCACTCTCTACCCTGTCTACTGTATTACAGACTGCAATAATTTACTCTCTGTGCCACGACATCCCTCCCTTCCTCTGAAGTGGAGCTTTAAGTATCAAACCATGGTTCTTGAAGGGTGGTAAGAGTAAAGCACAAGTGAAAATTTTCTACCACTAATTGCTAGTGCCATGAATGAGTTCTGTAATCTGTATACCAAAACTTTTAGTGAGGGGGATTCTGGAAGTTTAAATTATACAGAGTTTCTGTTCGCTGAAATGAATTTGTAATATCACTGTATTATGAGAAACAGCTAGTGCCATTCATGGTATTATGATTATGATTATTATTGATGTTATTATTATATTAATTATATTAAGTTATTATATATAATATAAGTACAAGATATAATATATTATATAATACTAAATAATACCATAATAGATACACAATAAATAATATAATAAATAATATAATAAATAATTATATATTATTATATAAATATATTGTATATAATTATTAATTGTATTATTTTATGGAAACAAGGAATCTGTACAACTTCACGTAAAGAGATAAAATAGGTGCTGAGGTAAAACAAAAATCACTTCAAAAGCTTTTTCTGCCTTGTCTGTCAGTTCTAGCTCCAAAAGCACATCAGCCTCACCACAAAGACAATGAGCTTGGGAGCCAGACTAGAGACCCACCTTCAGTGCATAAATGCCCCATATATCCACACATTGCTCAGGTAGCATGCCAAGCCCACCGTCTGTGTGCTCACAATGCCCAGGGACAGACTAGAGGGCATCTGTAGAATTTCTGCAAGGCAACTCTGGGAATAGAAGGCTACATAGACATAAATAAGACTACTTCCAAATTATGCTATCAACAGCAGATAATAAGGGTCAGTTCTGTAAAGACATGGGCCCAGCTCTGGACTATACCAATACTAAAAATGTAACACCTATACATATACCATATCAGAATGAAATTTCAAAAGCAACTTTATATATCCACATTGAAATATAAAGCATCAGAGAGAGTAAAAGCCATTTCAGACAGATTTGATGGGAATTATCTAAACTACAATCAACTGAGAAACCCCACTTATTAAAAGAAAACTGCGGTAGGCAGAGACTTGTAGGTGAAGTGCAACAGCAGTTGCAATTGTGTGATAATTTCATTTTATTCTGATATCTGGCCTCAGAGATGTTATGTTATTCTTTAAATATTCCATGTCTATGCACTGTCCTGAGGTTTATTATTTATACAATAGGTGAAAGCTCTTCAGTTTTTTCTTGAATAACACACTACTATGGCAAACCAACTCATCAAGGTTAACCATTCTTCTTGCCTATTACCTTCAAAAATTACGTCCTCAAGAGGAATTGCACAACTAAGTCAGATAGTGTGGGCAAATTTAATTAACTAAATGTCAGAGTCCACAGTTGTTACAGATGACATAAAGAGAAAAGGAGATAGGGCATAACCTTGAGGTACTTGTTATTGCTGCCAAATGCTTTAAAGGATTGTTCACCTGGACATGAAGCTTTCAGTCTGTGGCACAATTAATATACGTATATATCACAGCATGTCCCTCAAAATAGAATTTCAATGTGAAATTTCTTACTCTCACTGAAGAAAGCCCAGGGTGTATGGGAATAAAACACAAGGAGCTCTGCCAGAGCAGCTCTGACACCCACACACTCATCAGACAGGAAAGATCTGGACCCAGTGCTTCTCTTTAATTGCAACCACGGCAGGGAAGCCCAAGCTTGCCCAGCTCAGGCTTACACTGGCAAACAGCCAGCAACCTTGGGCTGGCCACATGTTTGCATCAAATGGTGAATCTGCAGCTCTCCTCTGCCTTACCATGCAAGCAGGGCTGCTTCAGTTGTAGGCTGCAGAGTTGCTAGGACTTAGATGGCCCAGATGAGAGGAGCTGGGCAGCAGGACGTCAGGCATTGTCCTGAAGCTCTTTTTTATATCACAGCATATGTTATCTTTGCAAAACCAGCCATGTGCTCTAAATATTGAACAAGTCTATCATTTCCTGTTCCAACTATACTGGTTTTGGGGGAGAGAAAACAGTATTTGTCCAGATTTTTATAAATCCCAACAGACTGATTAAAAATCTGCCACTGATTGAGCTCTAATATCCTGCTGTTTTTATGGGCCACTGAAAGCTCAAGATGTGAACATCAAGTTTAGCCCCTTGCTTTGGGGGAGAGAAAGGAGATAACTAACTTCAGGCTTTCCTAATTTCGGCAAGAGGGGTCTCTTGTGGGAGCCCTTGGTGCCCATCCACTGCCATCCCATGGAAATGGATAGCACAAGTCTAGCGCTTGCTTTCCCTCAGCAATGCTGAGGTGCACCAGGAGACGCAAAGCCTACACAGGACTGCCAGAGAAACGAGTAAAGGCCTACTCTCTCCCATGACATCATTAAAAGGTGTTTAGCAGGAATGACCCAATGAATTAACATTGTGAAGAGCAGCTTAAAGGAAACATCTATAAATTTCCCAACAAACTTGTTACAGTGTACCCATAGTCATTTAAAACTAGCCTGAGAATGGTAGAAAGAAGCAGCAGGAGGATTAAAGAATTAAGTTTCAGAAGCAGAATGGGAAATGAATGAGGAGTCACAGAGAGAAATGGACCTTAAACAGGACTTCTAAAAAGATCTGTGGTAAACTAACCAGCTCATGATGAACCCAAGAAAAAGATGGAGGAAGGAAGGGGGGAACTGAATACAATGGCTTATAGGCATAATTCTGCCCTAGTAAAATTCTTTTTAATGTTTATAAACAATACAAATGTATCAATTCTCTGGTTTGAACTACCATAAATAAATAAGAAAACACCCTTCAGACTATTAGTTTTTGGAACCACAACTTTTTTCTTTTTTTTTTTTTTAAGAAAATATTGGATATATATAGCAGAACATAATGATTGGTGCCAACAAGATAAAAATTATTAAGGTTTAGCAGACAATACTCTATACTGGATATTTCAGTAAGATGAAGTGAGGTGGAGTTTCTTTATTATTATTTACTGAGAAGTCCATAGAGGCATCTCTAAGGATTTATGGGGAATATAGTTGTTACTCCTAGGCAGAAACAATCTTCAGAATTTTCCAGGCAGCCTCACAATGAGAGAAATCTTCCCATAATATAAACACTGTTGGGAAATTGCCTTTTCTAGGCATCCTTTCTTGGACTCTGTTCTGATAGGAATGAGCTAAAATAAAACCATAAGAAGTGAATACGCACAAAGAGCATTTGTTGTTTGATTCACGTTCCCCAAAGAGTGTTAATGTCTTCAGAGAAGAGACGTCAAATCATCATAAAGGATATACTGCAGAGAAGCACTGTGTGAAAGAAGAGATGAACATTATTAGAATTCAGAAATAATGAAATAACATGGTTGACTGATACAAGTGACACTGATTTACACCAGCTAAGGGTTTCTCTTTGCTGATGTTTCTGATATATATCTTGAAACACACTCTGGTTATGCAATCTTTTAAAAACAATTGCTATGTACACATATGGTGCTAAAAGTATGGAGTTTTCATATGCTTGACCTATGGGTTATCTGAAAAACTTTTGTTCAAGAGCCATGTGGGCTGTATATTAATGAGGAGGAATCAAGGAGAGGTTTACTGCAGAGCCTGCTCTCTGCTAATAGGCCCTGCCTCTGCTCCCCGCTAATGTGTTTCTTCTCCCCAGCAGCCTCACTGCTTCCCTGTTCTCTGCTACTCCCTTCCCCCCTGCAACCCAGAAAGACAAAATTGAGGAAGAGAGGGAAGATCATTACCCCCTGTCTGCCTCATGTGGGTGTAAGCTCCCTGCAGTAACAGAGGGAGGCTACCGGGAGCAGTGGGCTCTAAGAAGTATGTGGCTATGAAAGTAATACTAAACAAAAATACAACAATTTGCTAGTGTTATTTTCCTTTTGCCAAATATTCCTAAAGCTAATTATAAAGCATTAGAAGATTGTGCCTGTTCCTGCTCAGAAATCCTATTGTTTGCCACCAAGCTGCGGTGCCAGTCATCATATGATGAGAGCTGCAAGGGGGTGGTACTGCAGCGCTGGTGTGCAGGGAAATACCTTCTTCCAGTTCCCAAAGTGGTTATGAGTGGGGGCACAATGAAGCCCAAGCACACAGGAGAGGGGCTGAGTGTGCAGAAGAAGTCAGGAAGGCTCCATATGCCCCAGCAAGGACACGTGCCCAGGAGTCTCCCCAGCACCCTGACCAGCTGTCCCAGAGAGTTTCTGTTATTAAATGGGGAGGCCACATCCAGACTGCCCACTGGAAACAGTCCCCAGCCCATGTGACCTCCCAAACCCAACCCAGAATTAGTTTGGGAGAAGGGTCATTAGCCTGGACAAAAATCACACCAGCACCATGCTAAAATTTAACATAGACAATCAGTTCCAGGTGCTGAGGAGCATCACATGGCACTTTATAATCTACTACACCTGCAAGGCCAGGATCCTGCTCCCTGTGGTACCCATGTGAGTGACACTATGACCTTTGTGTACACACCATCATTTTACCACTGATACTGTGTCCAAGCATCCATGTTTTGAGGGGTTTTACCTCATCACCATCCAGCTAGAACAGCTCCAGATGGGTTCACAGCAGTGGGTTACCCCACTCTCAGCTTGCCAGGAGTGCAGGTGGGGAGAGGGCACACTGCTGTGTTGCACAACCCATCAGCCTGGGGTAAGCAAAGATGCCGCTTAAGTCTGGGTGTGGACCTTTTTCAGTAAACCCAGGCACAGCTAATGCTTGATGAACACTCCTGGTGAGGTATGCACCCGTCCTCCTCACAAGTATAAAAGAAAATAGTTATATCCTGGCTGTCTGCCACAGAACCCTTCATCCTAACCATGCTGGGTTAGGGGGTAAACCTGGTGAACAGCATTGCAGATGGATTTTAAGACTACATGCTAAATGCAACAAAAAGTCAATTAGGATAGAACCTGAAGTCTGAAAGAGCTGAGTAGAAAGGACCTTCATTACCCACAAACTAATCTGAAACAGAATAGACAATTAACCTGCAGTCACTGATAGGCCTTGGCAAGCACTTAAGTGCTTTCACAAACACTGTCCATCCTCTTTTTGAGGCAAAAATGAGAAGTAAACCATTAAAACAAGGGGTACATGTTGCATTTAACATGAAAAATCAGCCTTCATTGAACTTGGATATGGCAATCCCATTTCCTACAATGGTCCTCTGTACAAAGGTAAAATCATTCACTACTGTATCATGAATCTCAAAAATATAATATTAGTAAGAAAAAATTCTTATTATTGCATATTGGGGAAGTGCAAATTCCTGAAAGATGGAAAGGAAAGGAAAGGAAAGGAAAGGAAAGGAAAGGAAAGGAAAGGAAAGGAAAGGAAAGGAAAGGAAAGGAAAGGAAAGGAAAGGAAAGGAAAAGAGAAAGAAAGGAAAAAAGAAAGAAAGAGGCTGAGAAAGGAAGATTTTTTTCTTGGTAGCTGAAACACAATAAACTCTAATTAGAATTTTTTTATTCATTCAGACAGCATTTACTTCCATCAATATTTTTCTATTAATTCAAGTACCTGAAAAAGCATGTTCTATTTCTTTTTTTTTGTGCTTCTCTGCTGTTGAGATTAACCCTTCAAGGAGCAAAGAGACTGATGGAGATCCCTGCATGCACTCAAAGCCAATTGTGCTACCTACTCCTTTCGATCAGCTTCAAATCAAATTGTAACAAGCAAGCAATTGCTCACTCGTAAGTGCTTATGTGGTTCTGTTCTTGTTTAGATCTTGTGAGACTGCTAAAGCCGTCACTTCAGGCTTGCTGGTAAGAGCTATGTCAAATTATTTTTGAGCAATTTGAGTTCTTGTATATCTATTATTTACCACTTCAGTGATTTAAGACACAGCGGAAATTTCAGTGTTTTTGCTGCTGAACTGAGCTAGATTGGCTGGGGAGGGAGGGGGAGAGAATAATGTGAGCAAATAGTGCCACTATACTAGTTAAATGAGGCTGCTGGCTATTTTCGTGTTTGGACAAGTCTGCCACAACAGGTATTACTCTTAGTGTGTTTTGCAGTTTTGCTATATGCCACTTCAATTATTTTTTTCCTATTAATCCTTCTCCTATATAGTTATCCTTTTCCCATACATTCCTTCTCTTTTTGTGATTGCCTGCGTTGTAATACTTTCAAAGGACAAGTAGTACATTTACAAGAGTGAAAACTTGAGCCCTTTGTTGGTTGCCATTTTTCTGAAAGGACAATGTGACATGTCTATAGCTGGGCGAGCTAGAGATGGAGTTAGATCATGCAGTCCTCTCAGCCTCTGCCCACCTTCATTGTAGCCCAGTTCATTTTCAGACATCTCAGGAGATGGCGCTTCCCCCTTCACTTCTACCACAGCCTCATCTTCTGCACTGAACAGATGTTGTCTCAAAAAGCTGGTCAGAGTCTTAACCTGACTTTTCACGGAAGATATCCACCTTTCCATTACAGCCATGCATAGCCTCAGGGTAGTGTGAGAGCAATCAGTGACTATTGCATATAAATACCACTTTGTTAGAAGTGGTATATAACAGCATGTGCTGTTAAAGTACATAATTGGTGCCCTGCAATGCCCTTACCTTGCACCTAGGTATATTCCTGGATATGCTGTAATAAGGCACTTCGGGAGGTATTCACACCATCTAACTTCAACTGGCCTATATAGTCAATGGCAAAAGGTAGGCACCTAACTGAAGTGCTTCAGATTGCTCTCTGGAGGAGCCTGTTTTTTTCCATTAACTATGTAGGGTGTTTAGTTGGCTCATTTCTGTGCTTCAATTAGATGTGTAAAGTTTGAAGATGTGAATACCCTACTTCGTGACTTTACTATCTTAGATCTCTGCTGGCTGTGCAATATATCATATTACTTGACAAATTTGGGCTTACAAGATGGAAATTACCAAGCTCTCTTCCTTTCTTTTCAGACTTGCTCACCTAAATTGTACTTTTATAGTGAAGAGCTGGCACTTTCTTGTGAACTGAATTTCCCTTCCCTATTGCTTCATTTCTGTTCTTCATACTTCTGCTGTATTTCTCAGCCTATAGTAATTGTTTCTATTTCCACTCAGTCTGATGTTTGTGCAATTTGCATAATAACTTTTCTTCACTCCCAACCTGAAACCAACAGTGTTATGATCTATGAGATTTGAGGAAAGTCAAAAAGACAAATATTCCTTCACCTGCCAGAATATTAATATTCTGTCTCAGGAAGAATATCATATATCATAAACCACATTTTTCTCCAGATCATGTAATTGTCATAAGAAGGCAATATTCTATGCTTAAACACATTTATCGCCTCTGTTACTTTCCCTTCACTATTAAATATTTTTATTATATTAGCTAACTAAAAACTTATGATTTGTTACACATCTTCCAGAGCTGCTGACAGAGCTAATTGCTAAATTGCCACTGATCTGTACTCTGGGTAACTTTATTATCTGCCTTGATGTCACCTCCAATCCTTTTGCACAGAAGCTTTATAAGGTTTTAACATTCATTGAATTTGACCAAACAAATTGACCATCCTGTTACATGTGGGAACAAGATTTAGTAATTTGGCGGTATCTTTTACCTGGGAAATTTCAAACCAGCACATCCATTTTCAAAGGTCACTCATTTGCTCTATTTCATTTCACTTTCCTTTCCCCAATCTGTTTGCTTTCCAGTAAGTCATTCTTGTTGCTTTTCAGTCCCCTCTGGGGTGACAGAGCTCATTAATTCTCCAGGACTCAGAAGAACATACTGCATGACTGGTGTGATGTAGCGAGCCAAAGTCACTGACGATACTCACCTGCATTTGCATGTGTAATAGGGGATCTTGACAAAACAAAGCATTCCTGAAGGCCACCTACATTCTTCACTGCTCATATCATGCAGTCTTCCTGTGATGCAGACACAGGTAGAAAACTGATACAACAAAAGATGGGGACCAAATAACTAATTGTTTAGCGCAAGCTGAAAGAATAAATTGAGAATTAATATGGCTGCATACCCTGAAACAATATTATTTTTTAAAGGCTTTAGTTACACACTGGTTTTGCTCTTCAGTAAAGTTACTTTTGCCTGGCTTCTTCCCCACCTTCCGCTTTTTCTTAAGCTCTTCAACTGATATTAAGTTTGTTATGTCAGCAAGTTAGTCAATCCTATTGCAGCTTTTATCAAACTGGCAGACTCTAGCTCTGTGGTGTTTTTATGACATGGTTGCTCTGACAGATTGCTCCCACATGACACTGGAAAATACAGTGACTCAGAGGAGCAGGTGGGAGCATGCACTTTCAACCAGCTGATTTGATGGTTAAAAAAATCTCACAGAAGCTTATCATAGTGAGAGGTTATAATGCTGTCTTCCAAACACATTCACTTTCATCACATCTGTACTGAGAGACTGTGCAAATTGTTGTCATACTAATTTCAGAGATAATTAGGCAAAGCAGAAACCCCAGGTTTCTCTCAGTTTCTGTGTCTCATATATGCATGTATAGGAAGTTTCTTGATCAGGCCAGTACTTTTTACAGTCCATTACCCATTCTTCTTCTGATAACAGCCACAACTAGATGTTTCAGAAGACGTGCACAAAATAGTCACAAAATAATGGATCTTTAAAGGCACTAGATTAAGTGCGTTGCAGCCTTCACTTTCTAAAGGCAGGTTTATGCCTTGAACTATGTGAAATTGTAATTAATGAAAAACTCTCTAAGTTTACTGTTCTTGCTATTGTAGTTCTTGGTCATTTTGTTAGCTATTGAAAAGTCATATTTAAGAGTCCTGCTAAAATCTGAAGTGTCAGTAGTAGCATACAGCAATTAGATCAACAGACTGATTGCTCCTTGTGTGAAAAAAAATGTTTCCTTCCAGCCACTTTGAGTTTGCCAGGTTCTAAGCTCGTCATGAGCGTTTCTGTCCTTGGATAATTAGCTTGGGTGAAAACAAATTCATAGTCACCTCCTCTAAACTTCTCATTGTCATTATATATTTTTGATAGGAAGTTTCTTATTTCTTTCCTCTTAACAATGTCCAGCCTTCTTACTCCCTTTTTTGTCACTATGTCTTTATTATTTCCTATCTTTTTTTTGACATTCCTTGTTTGCTGCCAATGATTTTTGCAGCCTTTGGCCACAGACCATACTCATATGTGCAGGTCATAAATCTACATATACACCTGTATAACACATATTTAGATAGTGTCCATACTCATACAGGAACCATTTGTATTTGTAAATGAGTAATTTGTAAATTTAAAATGTAAATTCTGACCTTCCTAGAGGCTGCAGGAAGCCCAGGTACCTCCTCAGAGGTTACATCCACCTTGTTACCTGTGCATTATTAGGAATCTCCAGAGGCCAGAGCTGGTTTGCATTGCTGTTAAGTTCCACTTCAGTGAAATTTGGTATTAAATGTACAAGGTATCCTGACAAAAAATATAAGTTCTCTGTTCTTTCTTTCCTCTCCCAACTTCCTTGCTTATTTCTTTCATACCCACACTATTTTTTATGTAGGTGTTTCATGCCTCAGAGTTCAACATAAACATTTGGTTTGTGTGAAAATTATTCCTTTGGACTTCAGGTAACTATTAACATCAATAGTGTAGTGGTACGTGTTACTGTTTAATCAGCTTTACCATGCAAGAATAGATGATCATTTACACTACCTTCACTTCAGAAATGATATCTTTTGTACACGTGAACTCAGTCAGAGTAATACAAGGCATATTGCATATTTCAGCTGAAAAAGTCATTCACTAACAAGTTCCCCCATTAATTGTTAAAGATTAGTTAGTATATCTTACACCTTGCTGAATTTATTGGCTAGAATTTAAACAAGCAGTATGAATAATTTCAAGATTTTATACTCCTTGACATTCTTATATGTACACATACCATTTAGTATCCGAGTTTTCTATCATATCTGGGCAATTGAAAGGTTTGGCATGATCCCTGGGCCAAAATTTTCTGTACTAAACTTTCTGAAATCAGTTTGATTACATTGAAAGGACTTTCATTCCTAATACAGGAATTTCTGCTGTTAAATGTACACCAGAAAATGTCAAATGTTTACTCTAAATATTTGTACAAAACACTGTATTAACCCTTTCAAAGACAGAATTACATGAATGTTGGTGACCACTTCAAAATATTTAGACTTTTCTAATTGTAACCTGAAAATGTGGTTTGGGGTGGGGGGTGGGGAGGGCTTGTTATTTCCTTCTTCTCCCTCCCTCTTCAATGTCTATCATGGCAAATGCTAGAAAAAGAGATAAAAGAGCAGGTTTCCCATTACAGGACTTATGGCTTTGGGACTGCAAGGTGCACCAAGAGATAAGAATTTAGAATTAAAAAAAGAGCATGATAAGACTCTCTAAGACCATTTCACTCTCTGAAACTACCTGTTCTAGGAGACCTTTTCTGGGTGTGCATTTCATTTATCAGAAAGCTGTGGTCAGTGAAACAGTAGCAATTGGCTACTGCAACTAGACTGGAACCAGTAAATAATACTTCTGGGAAGAGCTGTTCACTGTGAGTCAAACCCTGGTGAACAAACTGTTATAAGTACTCCTAAAATATGTGGACTGTGAGGGGAAGGAGAGAAGCAGAGCATTTTAAATAGCAATGCTTTTTCAGAATTAGGAATATGTTGTGAAAGTTCAGCTGTACACAAAATTACACGTATGCTAAGTGTAGGCTAGTGTTACTACAATGCACCATTTTGTAAAATGTTTAAATACGGATCAGAATATGAATGTAAAAACCATGTACAATCTAGTTTGTTTCCCACACATACGCCAGAGCAAATAATGATGTGATTTGAGAGGCGTAATGACAATATTGTGCCTATAATGCATTTGCCCAAAGGTACACTTGTGCATATGTTTTCTATTCATTTTTGTTCTCTATTGCACATTTCCCTCAACTTAATTATTCCATTGATTGTAATTAAGCTCCCTCTAAGCCTGTGAGTGTGGAGTGCATTTTCAAAATAAATATGAGCAAGCTCACTTGCTTCTGAAGCTTTTATAAAATCTCACATCTCTATAAAATGCCTAACAGGCACTTTATCTGAGAACAGAAATGCATTTTATTTTAGAAGCTTTCTATGAATTTATCAATTTTAAAAAAAGAGAGGGAAAATCTGCTGATTTTCAAACTATGGAAATCCAAAGTATGGTAGTTGTTTTAATCCATTATTCTTATTATTTGTATGACACTAACACCTATTACAATGTGGGCATCCCTGCAGAGATGAATATTCCTTTATGGAAGTTGCTGAACAAACATATGTCAAGGAATGCTCCCTGCCCAGAAACAAGGCTTATACACAGGTGCCTTGGATAGACTGAAGAGAAGAGCAGAAAACATGATAGTAACTAGATAGTAACAGAACTAACTGTGTAACTAGATGTATTTTTTGCATAAAACAGTAGTCTCAGTTTGCCACCTGTCTAACCATCTCAACATTGCAACCTATTTTCATAACTTGAAGAAATTCTTTGGATTCTCAAATATTCATATAACAGTGATCTGCCTCAAATGCACTGCAGCACCCAATGGCTGTTTTTTTCTCTATCTCCCTCTCCCCACTTCCCCAAAGCCACAAGTTGTCCCATAATAACAAATGGTGGTGCAGTAGCTTTATAATACAAACAATAAATGATATGTCATGTATATGTGCTTCTGAGGTGAAGGTTCTGTGAGAAGCTGACATGAAGTCTATTTCCATCTAGCTTAATTAATGACCAATAAGGTTGCTTAATACCTCAGCATTTCCATGTCTATCAATAGTGCATTAATATTAAGCGACTGTAATATGTTCTAAAACAGGATAATTTGAAATCTACAGGTATCTAATGATTTCTGGTGACAGCTGATGCCAGATTGGAACCAAAACAAAGTGGAAAATATTTAATTAGAAACAGCTAGCAAAATCTCATGTGTATGATAGGGTATAGATTTGGATCTAGTGTATCATCAGAGGAAACATAGCGTATACAATATCAGATTGGAGCAGGATGAGGTCCCTTTCTTACATTAAGCCCTTTTGTATCTTCTTAATATACCCAAAATACAATGGTTATCAAAAACCCATATTTTTACAAATAACTGATATTTTATAACTCTTAATAGATACCTGTTGAAACCAGTAATCAAATTTTTACAACACTCTATAATATTTTGGCTATAACATACCAAATGGGATTGATCTGACTATGTCTGACCTAGTCCCTCTAAGCTCTCAATGTATTGGGAAATATAGATTTCTTGATAGTTAGTATCTATCACTGATAGTAATCACGGTCACTGAGGTTTCATAACTTCAGTGCTTCATTACATAAAAAGAGATGTCTAAAATAGATCAGGTGGACTGCACCTTCAGGGTGTGCATATTTCTCCATTGGCTTAAAGGGAGGTAGATCAGCTGTCAATACCCACACTGCAGAAATCTAAAATTAAGTAAGATAGGTCCCATCCTTTATGTTATCTGATTTGATCTTTTCTGGCCAGACAAGAAGGCAACTATGAGGACGTAGCCCTACACTAAAAAAGATGAAGTAGTAAGTGCAGAAAGAGGGATTTGCAATAAAATAATAAGAAACATGCCTTGTCATTTTGTACTGGTTTGCAGGAGTACATGGCAGAATCAGAACATGCATTTCATTGTGTCTCTGGTGAGACACATCAACTAGTAGCTGTCTATGGACTTCTTCACTGCTCTCCAACTGTTTCTATTTTTTTATTAAGTCTGAGGAGGATATGATGCAGTATCACAGTCCCATTTACTACTTGCCTCATACACTGAAGTTTTTGAAAGAGGAAAGTAATGGTTTGTTCCTGAAGTGGTGATATTTTCAGTGACTTTTTAGCTTTAGTATTCCTAGAAAAATGCTCAACAACTCATCCTGCTGTAACCATCAGGAGTGAAATATCACTGTTATCTGAAACACTACCTTGCACAAGTGGGTCCTGCAGAAGGAAATGTGAAAGGAGCAAGAGGTCATGGACCTGCAGTGACCGTTGTATCAAGATGGGACAGTAAACAAACTGCCAGCCCAGTATTCAGTATTTTAGCATTTTGGTGGTGACACAGGGAATGTAACCAACTTTCTGGTTGCAGATTTAGCATACATGAATCACTGTTTTAGCATAAACATATTTAGTATTTTGCAGACCATATGGTAAGGAATGTAACAGCTTAGATGAGCTGATATTGATGCCTTGGATTCATTATGCTATGGTGTCTTACAGACTTCTGTGTGTTGGGAGAATTGGAAAACTTACTCATGATAAGTATATGTTGCTGCACTTGGATAAATTTCTGCATCATGATAAATCTAAGGTGTTTTATTTCTGTACTGGCTCTGGCTAGGATGGAGTTAAAGTTTCTTCTCAGCAGCCTGTACAGTGGCTGTGTTTCAGATTTGTGGCTAAAACAGCTCTGATAACACACCAATGTTTTGGCTATTGCTGAACAGTGCTTGCACATTGCCAACATGTTCTTTTTTTCCCACTTTGTGCCCCAGCACGTAAGCTGGTGGTGGGCAAGAAATTATGAGGGTACAGAGCTAGGACAGCTGACCCAAACTGGGAAGAAGGATATTCCATACCATAGGATATCATGCTCATAAATAAAAAACTGAGGTAGAGGAAGAAGAAATAGGGAACTTAGGCTTTCAGGGTGGCCATTGCTCAGAGGCTGGCTGAGCATTGGTCTTCTTGTGGGAGGTGGTGAGCAACGTCTTTGCTTCGCCTGGCATTTTTGCCCTTTCTTCCACCTATTGAACTGTTTTTACCTTAACCCACAAGCTTTCTCACTTTTGTTCTTCCTGTTCTCTCCCCCATCCCCTTGCACCTGCTGTGGATATGCTATGCTTTCTAACTTCTATTTGGACAATTACTTCAACAGTCTCAAGTGGCCAACCTTGGCAAC
Source organism: Morus bassanus (assembly GCA_031468815.1). NCBI lineage: Eukaryota > Metazoa > Chordata > Aves > Suliformes > Sulidae > Morus > Morus bassanus. Next base: position 13,035,902 of record CM062567.1, on the reverse strand, counting down.
TACTATATGATACCATGGTAGCCAGGAGCAATTAGAATCTCTTTAAGGACATTCACAGCATTAGGGCCAGATACTGCTTCAAACAGCATTGGTGGTGAAGTTCTTGTTTGCTTTAGTTCTCAGTAGGCTTCAGTCACAAGATAAAAGTGGATCATGTCCTGAACTCTGAGAAACACTGTCTGGAGTCGAAACTAAATAGTAAGAAGGTAGGATAGAAAATCTGTGCCTTTGTGCAACTCTATCTGTAATTATTTCACAGTTTTGTCCAGAGAACTGATTCAAATGTTGAACAGGATTCAGCTGCAAATGGGATCTCTGCAGCTTTTTTACCAGAGACTGTTCTCTGACAGTATGTTACAGTTACTCAGTGGGATTTATCAGTTTACCACTTTTTAAGCCCTTCAATGTGGACTACACTGACTTTGTACAGTACTAATTTTCATCATGTTTAATTAAATAAAATATTTTGCAACAGTAAATTTGTTATGTCAATACAGTTACTTTCATCAGCTATACATATAACCTCATCAAAAGCAATACCAAATTTACTCAGAAAGACCTGATTTCATTAAAACAAGGTTCCCTGGTGTTAAATACACTAGCCTCCTTCAATTCTTTATCAATCATATCAATATCAGCTCCTCTATGATTTTTCCGATAGTAATTTCATGGTGACAATTTTAACACTTCCCAGGAAATTCCATTTTCTATATTTGTCAGTTGTTGGTGAGTAATTATTTGTGTCCTGGAATATTCTGTCTTCCAATGTTTGTCACAAATCAATGTCAAGACTGTAAGAACTCCACTGACCTTTTTAAAAGAAATTCAGACAGAAATTGTCTGGTCCTGAGAATATAATCTTTAAATATGATAGTTGTGGCCTGATATTATTCTTAACCGCTGGCAGAAGAAAAAAAAACTTCATTAGCATAATTTCTCAGATATAAGCAGATATCCATCTCAGATATGAGACATATATATATGACATATAAGTCTATTTTATCAGAACATTTCTAAGTTTTTCCAGTACGTATCTTACCTTGCTTCCTCCAAAAAACTGTGGAGAAGTAACTGGTGAATATTTTAGACTTTCTTCCATTGTGACACATAATTTAACATCTTTTCCCTGGAATCACACGTGTATAAGAGTTTTCATGCTGTCCTGATATATTTAAACATTCCTTCTCACTGTGTTTGTGAAGAAGCCAGTGAGAAAGGTGCAAGGATAAGAAGTCCTCAAAATACTTAAAGATAAAGGTCTTAAGGCCAGCTGATGGCATCTTGTTATTATGAGCCCTGTGTGTGTCACTGCTCTTTCCTCTGCTTCTTCATCAGATCATATCCTTAGCCACTTTCATTATAAGGCTTTCATGCCGACCTTTTCCTATTCCCATCCATGGCCTGCATTCTAACCTACTGATTTATTCCCATTATCTTCACAAATTCTCTGCTTTCCTTTTAAAAACTATTCAATTATTTCTTTCACCTTTTTTGTTAAGCTTGATTATTTTTAGCCAAAGATAGCTTTTGTGATTGCCAGATTGTGCTCTGGAGCAAAGGTTCACCATCTACTGCTTCTGCATGCAATGCCCAATTAACATTCACATGAATATATTTAATTATTTTTTTTCTTTCCTGATTTTGCTTATTCTTTTCAGTTTGTAAAACTGACCATTTAAAAGAAAAAAGTATGAGTGTTACTGGCCAGAACTAATATTATGTATAACTACAGCAAAAAAAGCTAGATCTTGATTGTCCATATCATCTATCAGGTTTTAGAGCAAAGTTCAAGTCCTCCTCATAGATCTACTATAGAATTACTCTGAGCTTTTTTCAACAGTTTGTCTATCAGCAAGTTGTTGATTTCATTGCTTAGAAATTCAAATTGTTTCTTACAAATACAAAATAAAACCTACAGTTAAAGGTGTCCTGGATCAAATTCTCATCTCCCAGATAAAACTCTGCTATGATCAAGAAACTTTCCTCCACAGATGTCATATAAAAATTGCTGAAAAAGTGTTTATTCCCTCTAATATATTAATTTGTTCTCTAAAGCTAATTTTAATCTATATGCCCCTCTGTAATTTATCAGTCTGAATACTAATGTACGCTTTCCACTTCCTGTCCTTTTAAACTTTCAGTTACTCTGACACAGAAAATATCTTTACTGCAGAGTTTCTTCTGCCCACATTGTCATTTTTTTTCCAAGGTGTTGCCAGCAATGTTAACATTCAAGTCATGTGAAACACCCTTCCACATTTAAGTAATATCCACCCAATCAGATATTGTTTCATAAATGAGTATTTCTTATTCCTCTTGTTTACTCCCTAGCTCCTAGCTAGTACTAATATAGAGACCACTGAAAAGTATATTTTTTCTCCATATCCTGACACCCAGATTCTTTGTATCAACTTATATGATAGACCCATGAGCAAAGGATTGTATGTTATTTCACAGTTCTTTGAAAGTCAGTGCAAGATGTCTCAAAATGAATTTTGTTTTGATGGGAATTGTATTGGATTAAAACTTTCAATATAGTCAGATATATAAAAAAAGAAGTGAAAGTGACCAAATTAATTAATTTTCTGCAACAAAAAGACATGTTGGTCATAATATTAATAATTTAAATGACTGTAATGCATTACATTTATAGCAATCAAATTGCAAATCTGGAATAGCTATTACATTTTCAGCATTCGTGAACAATGATGTAGATGTTGGTTCCCTAATTACTAACTCTGCAGAAAGACTAAACCGTCTCAGGAATTTAGCGTATTTCTTTCAGCTGCAAATTAAGGGAGAAAACAATAAAGCAACAACAGCTTTTACAATACAGAATTTAAATACTTGAATAGTCTAGAAGGAAGAAGTAATCAACTAAAAATTTAAGTGAACAGTTTACTGTGACAAGTCTGCTAGATTCAGTATACATCTCCCAGTGAATCACTTTAACATCTATTTTCAACTGTATTGCTACATTAAAAATTATTTTTAAAAGATTTTAAAGGTTTTGCACGGTAGGTCTTCACAAGTCTGAGAGTCTAGAGAGGTCCAAGTGCAATTAATCTATTTTAACATAGTCCAGTGGATTATTTAAATACACAGTTTTAACGGTACATGTTTAAGTTGTTTATCTCCTTGTAAACTAGAGAAACAAATCCTACAATCTGACAGTGCATTATTTTTAGAAGCATTTTGTTTTATCAGTTTCAATCTTGCTGCCCATCAGTTTTCCCTGCTTAATTATAAAGGGGAGGGTATGGAAAATGCTGACCTAAAAGCTAAAAGAATAAATACAAAAGTTGAATAGAGACCTGAGGAGGAGGTGAATATTTAGGGTAGGTCTTCCTTTACCTGAACCCTTCCTGTTAAATGTCATCATGAAAGATAGCCTAAAGGGTTTGTCAATAATGTATATTTCATAGCAAAATAAAATTAAGAAGGAATTAAGAAGAGCACATTCCACCTACCTTTATGATCAGCTAAAATATAAAGGAGATTCACCTGGAATACTGAATATGTTTCAAAAGTCAATTACCTCTGATAGTGCCTAAAAGACTATTAATAACAACGGCTTTCTAAAAAGCAGAATGTTATGGTCTGGATTTTGCACTGAATTTCCAGAGGATATTTGGCTTATATTCACCCAACTTGCAGCATAGCCAGAGAAGTTCATGTCTGTCCACATCCATCTACTTGCACATCTTCCTTTTACACATGGGAAGACAAAGGAAACTCTCAGAGCCTATAAAGACTCAGAAGTTGTAAACAGACAATAGTTCTGCTGTGGGAACACAGGCTCTGACATTTCCTCTGTGTATCATCCTAAATAAACACTTCCCTGTGTTAACTTGGGATGAATTCCAATACCTCTGACTCAAACACTGCTTAGAGAGGGAGAGTTAGAGAAAAAAATAAAAAAGGAAAAAAAAGATGCTTGAAAAAATGTATGGTTGGATTGTCATGAAGTCAAGGTTTGATAATCAAATTGTCTTTCAGTCCATTGACATATCTCTCAGCTCTAATAATGTAGGATATCAATTTCTACAAAATTAAGTGCAGGACATCTCCCATAGGACTTTACAAAATGTTCTTATGATGTATGGGAGGCAAAATGTTGCTTTGTCTTTTCAGAACTCTCTTCAGTGCACTTGTAATCACATTGATTTAAGGACTACTGTTGTGTACAGCTCCTCACAGGTGACCCAAGACAGCCAAGAAAGGCTCCAGGAAGAGAAACCAGCTTCTGTGGAGCTGAGCACCCCCACAGGGTTGTGAACAAGTACTTCATCAGGAAATTCTTCCACTTCTAGGCAGAAGAGGAGACAGGAACAAAATGTGAAAGATGATGATATTGTGGTTAATGCCAATATTTAGAAATGATTGAGAACTGCACTCTTGCATTCCTCTGCCCTGCTCAACTCCTAACAAACCTGACATTCATACTTCATGGAAACATAGGGAGGAATAGTTTTCACAAATTGCATTTCAAGCATAAAGAAGTTTGATCTAAAGAACAGACATTCTTACTCCCTTTCCTTTCACTCTTCAGTTTTTCGTTGGTGTCCTTAACAATGAAGGTGAAAACCATCCATGTCCATGTCCAAAGATATATTTATTTTCATCCTGTTTAAATTTAGACCACCAACAAATATTCATACAGCTCTAAAGATGCATCCTCCTATCATTCAGACATTTTTGTACAAGTGTAACTCAGCTTACTACACAGGAGTTATTACCTATTTATATAGGTATAAATGAGATAAGAGTCAGGGCCATATTTTCCTGCAGTGTTATCCAATACTCTATGTTTGTGAACAGGAGACTGAAAAAATAAGAGCAAACATTCTTCATTTTAAAGTATGCTGAATCATGTGCTTCTTAGATGCTAAAGCATATTTACATGGACAAATGTACATTCAGGTAACAGACATTATCAGAGGATAGCTGTAAAAAAATACAATACTGTATTGAATTCTAATTCATATATATATGTAGGGGGATTTTAATCATACTGGAAGTATTCCTATTTTTTTATAACCTTGCAAAAGTAGTGTCATGCTTTTCTCATACCAGATGTGGGTGAAGTTGAACATGAAACACACCGCTTTAAAAGAAACAAGTATCAATATGCACTAGTTATAAATTCAAATTAATTACTATAAGGAGCTGGTTAATATCCAGGTTTAGAAGCAGAGCAGTATACATAAAAGTTCTCTTTTCAGTATTTATTCTCAAAAGCAGATGACAAAAAAGATAAAAGTCTAGTTTTCTGGAGAAGTTTTGTGGTTTAACAGATTCAGAGTATAGAAGTGGGGATTTTATTGCTAGCTCAGCTGCTATCATCCTGGTATTGGGCAACTCAATTTCCTGATTTTTTTTCCAGCTAAAAACCTTCACTGTCATATCTATATAAATTTGAAATTTTACATAGTAGGACTTGTCCTTTGCTGGCCTATCATTGACCTCAGCTCGGCTGCTGTAGTAACAGTAGTAACTGTAATGGCTATAGCAGTAGTAGTCTCGTCACTCAAATATAATTCCAGTGTTGCAATCCACTTCAGTACAGTCAACACCATTTGTCCAAACAAATGAATCTTCAGGTTTGAAGCATTTCTCATTATTCATGCACATTGCCATTAATTTGTTCTGCGGGAGATTCGGAATGAGGGAATGAGCTGTGTTGCTGGCTTTTATATGATTTGGCTTTTATTACAGCAACAGTGACTGATAGAATTATTCCCTTATCTACAAAAACATGAGCAGACATGCAATTTTAATATCTACAGCTAAGTCCAGGCTGATAGTTCAACAAAGGAGTTCAAACTTTCTCACACAGCTCTAGTTATGCAGAGGTTTATAACACCCCTTCACTGTCAACAGCAACCCTTAAGGTAACATAGAGTGTTCAAATTACATTTAAATATTTACAGACAAGAAGAACCATCTTTCCTGACCAATGTATGCCACCCAAGGTAATAAGTTACTGGAAATTCAAGCTACTCTTGTTTCTGCTCTTGCTGCTTTGTATTATCCTGATACTGTAAACCAGCCAGGCAACCTGCTTACTCAAGCCCATGCTCTATCTTGACACACTGCACACTCCCCCGCAGGTTGCACCATGTCTCATAAGTCCTTGGCGAGAGGAATCACCTGTAATTGTACTCTCCAGAGAGTGGTGTCATCACAGTATTTTTCCAGTGATGTAAGGAAAACCCCATAAAGCCCTCAATGAGCTTTCCTGAGTTCACCTGCTTTCAAGTTCTCATCCTTCCTTAGTGCTAATTTTGTTTTTCTTAACTTCTTCCTTCTACCATCCCATTGCTTCCTATTCTGTAGCATAAAATGAGTTTTCTAACCACTTACATGATATCTGCAATAGCTCCATTTATCCTTACTCACAGCTCCAAACACCTTGAACATAGCAGCATTTACATAATTGTAGCTTACATATTGCAGAAACAAATACTAAATGAACTATGTTTTAAATAATTCTGAGGAAGATTAATTGGATCAGGAAAAAAAAAAAAAAAAGAAAGCCAAAATTCACATTAGAGATTTGAGAGAAGTGGAAAAGAGTCATTTTTTGTTTCAGTTTTGGATGTAATACCCAGGAATTCTATAAGAAGTAATAAAATATATTTATCTACTTGTCAGTCTGGATACTCCCAACTTTCTCAGATACTTTTTCCATCTGTGGTCTTAAGATTTTTACTGTACTTCAGAAACAATTTTGGCAGTATGAGATCTAACTATGCAATATAGGACAGAATTTTTTCATGCATATATTAACTGTGCAAGGTAATTGCCATTTTTTGTTTTTCAAATCATAACTAAATACTTTTGTTTTGTTAGTATTATCCTAATAACTAATAGGCTATACTGTTCTTGTTATGTACACTGTGGTTCTATTAAGCCTGTGTTGTGTTATTTGTGTACAAACTCATACACAAATTTATATAAAACTCTTATTACAATTATTTTTAGTCAAGAACCCCATCAGCTAAAAGCATTATAGTTTCCACTGTGTGTAGCAAAGGGTGAGAGCTATCTTATTTCATTTTAGATATTCAGTAGGCAGATACCCAGTAGCTGTCTAGGCCAAACCTTGTCGTGTAGCTCCATCTCTAATTAATGGAGAGAGATAAAAACATTCACCTTGATTTACATTTTCTAAGAAATTTGTACTAGTGCCTATTATAAGTATGACTGATAGCTTTGGTGGACTATGCTGGTATATGTCCTACCAACCAAAGTTTTCTCCTTCCCACTCTTTTACATATGTATAAATAGTTCTTTTTGTATTAAATCAAAGGGTGAATATTTCTAGATATATACTGGATTAGTATTTTCTTTCATAGATCACTTCTTGGTGATCTATGTCCCCTCTTTCTTGATTTTTCTAGATAACAAGTCCTCTAATCTCAGTATAGTTGTTAAATACCTGTGCTTTCAATAATTTCACACATTTTTGATAACCAAGTATGATTTCAAATCTCCCTCATTGTTATATCTCTTTATGTCTTATATATCCTTCATCATACATAGCTGTCCAACAGTCAAATTTAAGAAAAAATAGTCAAAGCATTAATAGAAATCTTAAAATAAATAGTCTAGTATTTTGCTTCATTACCTTTGTGGTAACAATAGTGTCTTTTTTATAAGTTTGGGTTTTTTTCAGGTCACCTATACAGCTAACATATTCTTCAAGCATTCTTTAGCTTTTTCATCAGTGCCTTTTATCTAGTCCTTTGCCAAAGAACAAGGGAAGAGGCAAGCAGTGCGTTTAAAACTTGAGAAAAGGAAAATATCTCTTCAAAGTCATTGTATCTTAGTAAAGACATGTTATATCACAGAGTAGATCTATTTTCCAAATGAAGGGAAAGTCATTTTTGTTAGAAAAACTCACTGTTACAAGACAGAATTTTGTGTGTGACATAAGTTATTTGAAGTTGGGAGAAATAATACTTTTTGTCAGTCCTAGAAAAGCTTTAACTATCGGTCAGTGTTGATTTTGCCAATGAATAATGTTTGTTAAAAAAAAGTAATTAAAAAAGAAGTGAAAAAAGTTTCCTTTAAATACATTGCATAATAATTGCACCCACTAAAGTAAATTCTGTTGTGAGGGAGAACATCTAGCCACTCTGCATTCACAGACTGTCAAAATGCACAATAATACCCTACCTTTCCTCCATTCAGTTACTAATGGACAACATCTTCATTGTTGGGAACTGGAGGTGATTTATTAGCTTGGCATTTAGCATCAAGACACTTCTAGGTTAAAATAAGAAGGGGAAGGAGATTGTGCCACATTTTGGAACAGGAAAAAAAAACCAACAAAAAAACAAATCAAAAACCCCACAAAATCAACTCTCATTCTGCCTGTAGCCAAGGAAGTTATCGTCAGAAGTGATCAGAAAAGCAAGGAGATATTTAAAAAACACATTGCCTGAACACTGTCTGACTGATTTTTTTAAATAATTTCTGAAAACCTATGAGATTCGGTGCTGTTCACATATGTTACTAAATTTTATTATTTGGTCTTCCTAATGTAGTGAGACATCAGTAAACTGCACCTGTGGATGTTTCAGAGCATTGTGGCTGTCATACTATCTTATGCAGAAAGGATAAAACAGAGATACTTCTATGTTGGCCCTGACACAGATAGGAAAGCTGTCTTCATAAATAAAGTATGCCAATATCTGAAATGATAACAAAATTCTGTCAGCTGAGAGGTACAGGAATTTTTGAAGTGAAATCTGCACATCTGCTAGCATCCTGTAAAATAAATGCTGGTTTCATTAGCAAGAGAAAGAACATGCTCAAATAAAAGGATAAAGAGAGTGTGGGGGGGAATCAGTGACAATTATCTTCTCAGTTTTCTGACTGCATTTGGTAATATTTATATTTCTTTTTGTGGTAGGATCTAGGAACACTAATAAGAATTATATCCTAATAGTCACTGTACAAATACTGCAGTACAGCCCTGAGGTAAAGTCCTTGTGCTTATATTATAAGCATGAGAAGATCAAGAAGGAGAGAAGTGGATACAAAATTGACCACCGTGATACACAATAAAGACGTCTCCTAGACATAATTAATGGTAATTGTATTCTTACTCTAATTTAATTAAAACTGAATGGAATTTTAGTTATGAAAGATTTCATCATCATCATGTTTTATCCCTACATGTCCATTGAACATTTAGGAAGCTTAACTTTGCTATCAAAAGTCTCTTAAAATCTACATGGAAAAGATTAAAACTGTTATTTTCAAAAATAGTCCTTCTAAGAACATTCAGAGAAACTCAAGATGTTCATAGAAGATAGACCATTCTTTTGGCTTGGGATGACACTGATACAACTTCTCTGAGTGTTGCTCCAGAACTGCGAAAGACCACTCGATACTTACCCAGTTTTGCACGTTTTTTCCCTGCACACAGTCAATGCTGGCACACACAGAGTCAACCACTGCTGGAGAAAGGACACTGATATTTTTTCTGGCCTAAAATAGCTGTTCTCATCTTCTCATGTGACAGTAATTCTTTAATAGAAAAATATGAATTACAGTATATTTTCCAAAGAGCCCTGTGTTAAGGGACAGATAAATTTTCTAAAAGTGTATCAGTACTCTTCAGTAGGTTTAAAAATAAATGTATAGATCATTTCACTTCTAGATATAATGTGCACAAAAGTGATTCACTAGTATATTAATGGACCTTTCATCTGAGAATTCAAATTCTTTACAACTTTTCCTTAATTAATCCTCATATCTAACCTAAATCTGATTCTTGGATTTTCTGTTTCTTTTTTCATATAAACCATGTGAAAGCTTGAATAATAACAGAACACTCATGAAGATTTATTTGTTCCAAAAAGACATTTCCAACAACATAGATTTAATGTTGGTCTACACACATCAACCACAAAAAGCTGTATTAAACCCCTTCAAAATAAACAGTGTAAGCAAATGGTCTAGCAAGATCTTATATTCCACGATTTAGTAACAAAATCCAAAGGGAAAATTGCAATGATATTCTGGACCTGGAGTATGTGCTTTATCACCAAGTATACTCATTGGAAGTCCCAGTTTCTCCTTTAAAGCCACAGAAAATGTTACTATGAAAAAGAATAACCTAAGGGAGCATGCACAGAAATGTGAATGAGAAGGATCCTCTCAAAGGCTTTCTGAATTTGTGATGAGACACAACCCAAAAACAGTCACAAAAGACAAAGGAAAACATAATTTTAGACTAAGATGACAGTCAACCTTGTTGAGCATAATGGATTTTTCAGGAATATGAGATTGTAGGAACAAAATTTTAAAAAGAGGTTTTCATTAGACAGAATGAAGCAGAAGAGTAATTCCTGAGAGAAATTCAAGGCAGCTAGTCTAAATACCTTCAGCAGCAGACAGTAAAAAGCATGAATGAGACACCATCAGCTGTGATACACTGTAAACCACATAAATATGGAACATGACATTTATCTCACCTAATTTAGGTACTGTAAAATTAGTTACCAAGTCTAAGTCACCTGGCCTCGAGAGAAGGACTGTCTAGGTGGGTGTCTCCAAAGACTGCAGTGATTTATCCTCTGAAGGGGCCCAGCATTCTCCACAGTCTGTAAAGCCTATACTTAGCATTTTACTTTTAATAGTTATTTTAAGTGAGGAGCACTTAAAAGTAAGGAAAGTGATGCACTAAAAGAAGACATAATAATCAGATAAGGAACCAAGTATTGTTGGTTACTTCGAGGCCAGCTGCTGTTGGTTTCTCCCACTGTGAAAAGTGACATTTCAAAGACCATCCTTAGCTTTTTCAGGACTAGTCAGTCTACCAACTAGGCAGACCACTCCAGAGCCGGCTTCTCCCATCAACCAAGAATCCCAGATATCTCAGTCCTTTTTAAACACTGGCTCATCTCAAGATTGGATTTGCAATCTAAAGTTCCTTTATTCAAGTGTTCAGTAAGGATCAAGCAAAAAAAGGTCCTCAGTGATCTCTCAGTTGTAAATCTGTTCAGCAGCCCAATTCCAGAGATCCTAGAAGATACCTACTTTCAATCTTAACTCAGTTCTGTTATTAGTTATTATCTGCCTTTTAGTTATCACCAATCTACTCTGCATTTAATTAACCTTATGCTAAAATAGTTTGAATCAAATCATTGCTATATACCAGTTCACCTATAAGGCATTTCTCAGCATGCACATTTACATCATAAAGTGACACCACCCCAGTTGCAGTCTTTCATTAACTTTGTGTTGTATTGCAGACATCCTGCTTATTAGGCTGTTGTCCAGCTGTTTAGCAGTCACACTTTCAGCAATCCAGCACTCCACTTGCACAGCCACAGTAAGGCAGTTTTCTGCTTTTCAGTTACACATAGTGCTGTTTCAGCAATTCTTTATAACAAAGATATCTGAATGCATTACAGTGTACAGTAAAAAAACAAATCAAGTGAACAGTTCTTCCAGTGTATGGTGAAGATGAATCAATAAATCAAGTCAGAAGCATTCAGAAAAGGAAATACAAGATTTTTAGTCTGAACAGGTCATCAGCATTCATGCTGAAGTCAACATATAGGACAGGAAACTGAAACGTGGGCATCAAAATCAAAGGGGCAGACAGAAAGAAAATACTGCTGGAAGATCAAAACCATAGCAGAACTGAGGAGACGTGACAAAGGCAAATCAATGTACAAATCATGAGAAAGAATAACCAGGAAGAGGAGAAAGAATCTAATACAGACTAGGGAGATTTGATCCTAATATCCAATGTCAGTATATGATTGTGTGTCTAAAAATTATTTTGAAGACCAATTAAAATACATGCATTTATATTTGATTGTTTCCAGGACATTAAATTTGAAAGATATTTTATTTACTACAGGCTTGGAGAAGGACTATATTTGTTCTTTGAGCTTCGTGTCATAACAGAAGCACTCAATATACCTCTTTCTTTAAGCATATCTCATATGGAAGAAATGATTTCAATTATGATACCTGTTCAGTTTGAGTACTTAAGCCAAAATAAGGCTTGTTCTAGCCAACAGCTGAGCTAAGATTTTTGCAGTGTAGACAATTGACAATATCTCTGGAATATCTTTCTATAAATTAGAAGTAATCAATAAAATCTATTGTGCAGCATTAAAAAAATAAATTTTCAGCAGAAGCATAGAAGGATGGTAGTGAGTCTAACTATGTCAATCAAGAAAAATGAGTGTGTCACAAAGCTACCTGCTTTTCTCATTCTTTAAACACTAAGTTACAACATTTCTAATTTCAGATGTTACTAATATAAAAGAAGGAGAAAAATCTCTTTAAACAATTCCCTGTATTTCTATCACCTCTCCTGCAGCTGAAACAGCTTTGGAGGGAGCAGGTGGGTCTGTCAAGGCTTGTTTTAAACAAGGGACAAAGAAGTAATTGTTTGTTTTGGTCTGCTCACCTGGGTCTTTTGAACTGGAAAAGACTGAGGGAATTTTTTCAGAAAAGGAAGGAGAACTGGTATGACTATTCCATCAAAAAAGACAAGAGAAAATTTGTTGATGAGCTGATAGGTTTTCCTCCTCACTGCAGTATAGTTAAGTGAAGTCAGTAGCTTGTTACGGAAAGACAGTAAAATGGGAAGAGGGGAGAAAAGGAATACTTTTTTATGGAAAAAGACTTTCTTTCTAATCATTTATCATCAAAAATAGATTGTAAATTAGCTGCTTTCATTATGTGTTTGTATAATGCTTTCTTCCTTGAAGGTAGTAGAATAGTAAGTTCTACTTAGAAGTTGACAAATTCATCTCAAAATATTAATGAAGAGGCTTTTCATAAACTTAGGGGTTTTTTGTGAGGTCTTAAGATGGTTAATTGCTGAAAGCTGTCAAAGATCAAAGGTGAAAAAATGCCCATTATTTGAGAATGTGGTCAACAATTTTCTGAAGGGGCAGTTTTAAATTACTGGTTCAGTGGAGTCTAAACAATCCAAAGGAATGTTATTATTCTAGTAAAAATTCACACAGAAAAAATATAAACAATTTAAAATAACAAGAGCTGAGTCACTGAATTTGAAATATTTCATTTAGAACTTCTTTTAGTTTTTCTTTCCTTTCTAAATTACAAAAGAACAAACTATAATAAAAACCAAAATCAAAGCACTTTTATTTTATTAAAATAATCTTCTTACATTGACACAGGCTGAATTATCTGAGAATATTTTGTTTCATAAGAAACTTCAGATATAGTTACTTTTTATGATGTAAGAGGAAAAGAAATATCAAAGCGAAGAAATTAGCTGTGAGATGGGAACTCAGTTACAATCAGTTCTACTGCTTACCTTCTTTCTTCTCCACCTGGTCATGCTCTTGATTAGCCCCAAATTAAAAGTTGTTTCTAACTGCACCCTAGTAGACCATCCTTATGATATTACAGCTCTGGATAAATGATTAACGTTTTCTGGAAGTAGGTCAATGTTCCCATTTATAGCCTGTGGGTTACCATATCTTATTCTGCCAGAGAGAAGTATTCAGGTCTTACTTCAATTCTCTGAGAACACTGTAATAACATGTATTCTTTTCTGAGAAAAATACTGATATCTAAAAGTTTTGGCTAGTCATTTCCTTCATGGAAATTAGATTCAATTCAGGTCCCAGCCCAGAAGCACTTCCTCCAAAGTGGCTGGTTTAGATAAACAAAACAGGAGGTGGGTGATGTTCTGTCTTACATTTCAACTGCAGAGTGGCTGTGTAGAGACTGAGAAGCAGAAAAGAGATAAATGATCCTATTGTTAGTCATCCTTTGTCCCTAAAGGTATTCATGACATGGATGCATTCAAAATATCTTGAGGCCTAACGGTAGTAGATGGATGAGAGTTAGTGGCAGTTACTCTCTGGCATATTTATAACACATCTTTGTTTTAGCAAAGCTGTGTTTCTTCCTTTTTGTAGGTATTGTTATGAATAATTTGGACACCACAGTCACAGTGAATAGTGTAAGTGGATGCTCCCACTGTCTTGTGTGTGTTGGATTTGTTCAGGTCTGTGCTGGTTTTGGCTGGGATAGTGTTCATTTTCTTCATAGAAGCTAGTACGTGGCTATGTTTCGATTTGCGCTGAAAACAGGGTTGATAATACAGCGATATTTACATGACTGCTGACCAGTGCTTCCAGAGGGGCCTTTTCTGCCCCTCACCCCACCCCACTGGTGAGTAGGCTGGGGGGGCACAAGAAGCTGGGAGGGGACACGGCTGAGACAACTGACCCCAACTGACCAAAGGGATATTCCATACCATATAATGTCATGCTCAGCATATAAAGCTGGGGGGAAAAGAAGGAAGGGGGGCACGTTTGGAGTGATGGTGTTTGTCTTCCCAAGTAACCATTATGCATGATGGAGCCCTGCTGTCCTGGGGATGGCTGAACACCTGCCTGCCCATGGGAAGTAGGGAATAAATTCCTTGTTTTGCTTTGCTTGCGTGCATGGCTTTTGCTTTGCCTATTAAACTGCCTTTATCTCAACTCATGAGTTTTCTCACTTTTACTCTACTGATTCTCTCCCCCATCCCACCAGGGGTGAGTGAGTGAGCAGCTGTGTGGGGCTTAGTCACTGGCTCTTGTTAAACCACAACAAGGTTCATGTTCTTGACTGACCTGTTGTACACCTAGCTGTTGCTTGGTTTATTAACCGTGCTCATTCTGGCAATTCCAAACCAAGAGGCTGACTCCAAATAGAAGCAAAAGTACCAGAACCTGGGGCGTCCTGGTGGACACCAAGCTGAACATAAGCCAGTGATGTAGGCCTGCCACAAAGAAGGTTGATGGTATCCTGGGCTGCATTAGGCAAAGTATTGCCAGCAGGTCAAGGGAGGTAATCTTTCCCCTCTGCTCAGCACTGGTGAGGCCACACCAGGAATGCTGTGTCCAGTGCTGGGAGAGAGGCATGAACATATGGGAGGGAGTCCAACAAAGGACCACTAAGATGATCAAGGAAGGAAGGAAGGAAAGACAAACCTTGTCTGCCACCTAAACTCACTGGACCTCTCCTCCTTTGACCACAAAATTCCTTCTGTACCAATCATTTCCCCTCTGAACATGGCCAGATATGTCCTGGATTAGGTGAATTTGCACTTTGTACATGACCCTAGTTCTCAAAAGCCAGACACTGCCCTGTTAAATTCCCAGCAGGGACTGAATCCTCTGCACATGCCTAACAAACCCATATAGGGTTGGACTTCTCACAAAATGCAGTTACAGGGCCAGGCAATAGAGCCCAGATGGGTATAATTTCCCTTGTGCCTTGCACTGTAAGTGACAATCCCTGTTTTCCACTCTGTGCTCAATGCGTTCTATAATAAAATACATTGGCCAAACTGAAAAACATTCTTGGGACTTAGGGATCAAATTCAGGGCATCCCCACCCAAGGATATTGACCTTACCTCTCACATATTCCCCCATTCCCTTAGTCATGTATTCCTTCAACAGAGGCCTGAAGATCTATAATCTGAGTAAATCGCTGAACCCAAGCCTCTGACCTTTGACTGATCTCTAAGCATTAGACTGATGTGCAAATTGTGAGCACTGCCAGCATTTTCCAAACCATACCTATGCTCAGTATTTGCTATTGTCTTCTAACTTGGTTGATATATCCATCATAGGAGACAAAATAACCATATATACAGCAGAATGTTCTTTAATAATGTCTAAGGATTTTTGTGAGAAGTTATTAAAGAATTTCTTAAAACTATCTTTACTAAAGAAATATTTCTGACTCTAAAGCTTCTTTTAACTTTATGACCTTCCAATCCTTTGCAAGTGTGTATTAATTCTAACAAATATTATTTTTTTTATTTCAATGTAGGTGCACTGCTAAAACAGGGGATAGAAATATTAAGGGTAGTTTCCTAATGTTTTACTTAAAGGCAAAATTTATTACAATTTATTAAAAAATTTATTACATGTATTACAGTGCCAACACAAAGATTCGAACACTTTAAAATCACAATTACACTAAATTTCTACCATCATGAATCAGCAACTGCATGGAGGCAGAACCTAGCTGTTCTTTATCCAAGGCACATGCTCTAATTGTGGAACCAGAGTCCTTCAAGTCTCCAAAACTAGTTGCACAGGCCAAAAGTCTTCAGATTTTCTGCTAGCTGTGTTGAAGTGAACACTTTCAAACTCTGTATTAGTGAATACAGAAATTTATATTATAGTTTACTGTAGGTTTGATTATAGACTCACTTTAGTGAGTGATGGAGAATGAATCATTTCAAGGCTGCTGGATGGAACTGCAAAACTCAATAAAATTAGGAAAAGAATCAGTCAGAAGGAAGGCATACCAAAATCTTCCTAATGAAAAATATGTTTGGTCATAAAATAACATTTTTCATTGCAAAACACCAGAGATTAACATTGCTTGCCTTTAAAGGCAATGTCAGGAATGTCATCTAATTCTGATTTTGATTTTTAAAAATCTGAGCATTTTTATTTCAGTTTTTCATCTTTTACTCATAGAACATATAAAATAAATTACTTCTTATCTATTTCCTCCCTTTCTTTTATTTATGCTGTCTTCCACAGTAACTTCTCAACATTTTTCTATCTTTTGCCAAAATCTAAGGGGTAAAAATAGGCTCAGAAGAGTTCCACACATCACAGATTCTATTGGATCTACTGATATTAAGGGAAAAGACATTTTTGTGAAAGCGATCAAAATTAAGATTTTTATTAGAAACATAATAATATATTGGAAAATCCTAAAAGGAAAAAAGAATTAAATTAAATTTGGAATTATTTTCAAGAAGAATATCCTTCCTTCCTAGCTTTTTCAGTAAGCTGTTAATTATTCTCTGCAGACTGAAAGCCAAATATTTTTTAAGAGTTTAAGTGTGAAAGGGTACAGATAAATCAACAGGTGCCACTTTGTGTTTCTAATAATATAAATAACTTTAGAAATCCACCTATGCATCCCAGGGACCTTCTCAATTTTTTGAACATTCAGAACAAATCAGTTTTGACGTATGTTTGAAGAATGGCCAAAGGTTAGGGCTTGTTCCTATTTCATCTGAGTTAGTTTGGCCATGATGATTCAGAAGGAACTCATTCGTTCCCATGGCAATGCAGTGAATTCTGTAAAACTCTGCTTCTGTTATTGCAAATTAAACCAATTTTTTGTGAAAATATACCAGTTGAAGGAAAATATCAGGTAACAGAAAAAGCTAAGGTTCTTGAAGATAAATAATTAATTTCAAAGGGATTTGCAAGTAATTCATAAACTGAAAATAGGTCAACAGAAATTTGAGAGCACTCCAGTATGAAAGAATGCAGAGGAACTCAAGGTAGGAATTCTTAATAAAATAAGAATTCGAGAAGTTCTCTTCCAGGAGAGATTCTGCTATGTGGCCTCCTGAGTATCATGAAGAGTTCTTAAAGCCAACCCCAAATAGCTACTGAAGAAATAGCAAGTATCTTCTTTGTACCTCAAACTCTACAAGGGAGGGAGAACACTCCTCGAAGACCACCTTTGTAGGGCTTTAGGGACAGGGGGACACATCCTTGAAAGAAGTGGCACGTCTTGACCTGTCAGAAAGCATGAATCTTCTCAAAGAAGGCAAGAATAGGCATTTTGGTAGGAGGGTGAGGATGGGCATTTCTCTCCCTGTAGCTCTTCCTGACAGCACCACAGGGAATTACCCAGAACATTACATCACGAATACCCTAATCCAACCCAAAAAGGCTGTTTTCAGAAGAGTGCGAGACATACCTTACAACCGTCCTTTTCATTTCAGCTGCAGTTGCCATAAACATTCAAGCTTTAAGAAAGGTACTCTAGTTGTACTCTAGTACTCTGTTGTCTCCTTATTTATCCCCTACAGAAAAAATAGAAATAAACAAATTCTAAATTGTCACACATCACATAAAACCAAAAAGTTCAAGACTTAATTATGAAGATCAGCAAATGTACCAGTTATCACTACCACTTCACAGCTATCAGTTCAAGGGAATAAACTGAGTTTTTACTGTATGAAGTGTGGATTTACTAGCATAATTTTTCTTATTCTAAAACAAATAGAAATAATTATATTAATAATAAAGTTGTCAAATATTTTTTCTTCCAATAAAACAATAGCATCTTAGTGGTAAAGAGAAACATACAGGGTTGTGTTTAGATGGGAAGTTTTTGCCCACCCAGGCAAAAACTGAACTAAATTTATTGCACTGCAAGTGATTTAAGATAGAAGTCAGCCCA
Organism: Morus bassanus; assembly: GCA_031468815.1. Classification (NCBI taxonomy): domain Eukaryota; kingdom Metazoa; phylum Chordata; class Aves; order Suliformes; family Sulidae; genus Morus; species Morus bassanus. Next base: position 13,017,661 of record CM062567.1, on the reverse strand, counting down.
TCATCTGCTCGCTTTGTTCACAGAATAAGTGGTTCACTACACACACAGGATATGGCTTCATCACTTTCTTAAGAACTAAGCAATGGTATAATTCAAAACAGTTACCATTTCTCTTGTTCTTCCTATCTGAACATATAGATTTCAGTTGCTATTGCTTGATTTCTGTTTACTGCTTCAAGCATATGTGTAGTAATTGCATTCAGGTCAACCTCTCCAAAGTGAGTAGTCTGTTTTTCACAATCTCTTTGTCTTTAACAGTTATCCTTAAAAGAAAACTTCTGCAATTTTCCGTCCATATGCATTACCTCAAATTGTCTTCTGAAAATTCAGAAACAGATTCTATTATCTGTTAAACTATTAAACTATTAAATAGAAACTGAAGATTGCTGTTGCCATTTTTCCATTCTATTTTGGACCGTAGTTGAATCATCCATTTTCAACTTTCATTAATACTATTTATTTGTGTTCTACCCAGCCCTCAGGGTTACCATTAGATGATCAGGATTTTAGTATGCTGAACATAGACAAGTACATGATGGGAAGAGAGCTCTCAAGTCAAATGAATTACAATCTAAACAATTCCTGCTCTGAGAGTCGCACTCTGCTTTTAATTTTAGTGGTGAAAATGAGGAAAAGGTGGACAAACTCATTCATTGTATTTTGAGGTTAGGGTGTGAGATGTAGGTGAGTTCTCTGCTATTCAAATCAGAAGAAAGATAATCTAGTTACCCTCTTGAACCTTCAACCGTACTCCTTTCTGTTCATTTGTAATATGCATGTGTGTGACTGAGAAAAAATGATCCCTAACAACATGGGTAACTTCCTTCTCCATCTATATAACCAGTGGATTGATATGATAGGGAGGATATTTAATACAAACTTACAAAATAACACAGTGAAAATATACTTCATTATATTGTCTTCAGCATCATCATACTCCTGGAACTCTGTAATAAGGGTGGGGTTTTTTACCTTTGCAAGGTGGGGGATTTTTTATCACTGTATGCAGATAAAAATGATAAAAAACAGCTTTGAGGATGCTGTGGCCCAATTTCTGTATCATCTTGTTGCCACGAGGACCTTTCCAGCCCCAGGTGTCCCCTGCTGTCAAAGGTTGTTCCACCTTTTGGAAAGCAGCATAGGAACTTTGTTCCTGTATGTCATCTGCCTCACCCCATCTTCTAGTGTATTTGACTGAACTGTTGAAAAAAATGAATTTATCCTGCTGCTACAGACTGTGACTTCTGGTCTGTGCAAGCTACAAATTTATTTTGCTGTCCCTGATTTAGGGGCTGTTGCTTTGGGCAAAGAGATGGACAGGCACCTGGTGGCAGGTGCATATGAACCACCTCAGTAAGCTAGGTGAGCCCTCCAAAAATTGAGCTCTTTCATTTTTGAACCTCTTCAGCAAGTTACAGTGTTTTAAGCCTGAAGTCTGAGAGTGAAGCTGCCTCTGAGGACCCCACCATAGACAATCTCAGACAAGCACATGTTGAGGAAAGCTTTGCTGTACCAGGGTGTGGAGGTGGCATAGCTCTGCAAATACATCAAGCCTACATCTACTGAACTGCAGATTATTTCACTCTCAAATGAAAAGAATCTACATGGACCCTAGAACTAAAACCAAGCCCAATATGAAATATGCTCCTTAGCAGTGACAGAAGACAGGCAACACATCTTCAGTAAGAAACAAGTGGCAATAAATTCCATATGTCATGTGTGCAACTGGCAAGTTTATTTCTTATTTAAAAATCTATTTTAACATTGTTTACATGTTATAATAACCCACATAAACCAAGAAGATTGGAGAGGTTGTTCAGACAGACACTGAGCAAAGATGCATAAGGCATGCAGGAGGTCCATTGTTCCTTAACTTCATCAGAGACTGAGAGTCCTCATGACCTGGTGATTATTTTGACTTTTAACCATGACCTCTGGTGTTGGCCTTCTCTCCAGAGGTAAGAGATACAAACCACAAAGATCGTAACATTTGCTCAGAGGAAACAAAGAAGAAGCATGCAAATTAATCATTTATGAAACATATGTTGTTCTGTCAATAGTTCATAGGTAATGCCAGAAACAATAATCCAATTAACAGCCACCCAGCTAGCAAAGTTGTTTGGGATCATTCCCATGAGATTTAAGAGAAGTGCAACTCTTGAACATACACCCCATCAACAGTTTTCTTTGTTGAAGCCTGACAATGACCATACTTTTTTGGCATGAGTGTTGACTCATACCAGCACTAGAAATAGGGTGCTCAGATATGCCATGCTCCTGAGTCCCTCACAGCACTTTGTAATTACACTGCTGCATGGCATTGCTATAGTGAGAGTGGGGAAACCACGCTGGAAGGTGGACAAAGTCTGTACACCTGCAGGTGGAACAAGCACCTTTTATCACAGTATTCCTATTTTGATGACTAAACATGCTATTGTTGCAGTGTCCTCTGCCTTTAACAATTTTTCCTGTATAGGCCACACATGTATTTGTATGCTATGGCAAATAGACCAAGTCAGCATTGTACCATCCATCTTTTAGGGGCCAGTTTTGTATGGAAATGAAACAAGTCTTAACAAATAGCAATATCTGCTTGGGAGAACATGATTTAGCTTGTCAAAGAGAGCTTGGAAAGCTTTCTGAAAAAAGAATTTTAAACAGTTATGCCAGTATAACTCCTACCAAGGGAAACTGCTTCCCATGAACTTTTCATGTTGAGTATAAAAGCATCTTATACTAGTACAGAATATCCCCCTTCCTAGACAAAAATAGCCATACTACAAAAAGTGCTTTCATACTAAATCTAGTGATAACAATTTGGAGGTGATTTGTGTTCCTTTTTCACTATTGGATTAGGTGAAGTGGTGGGCTTTTAACATGCAGGTAAGGTTTATATTATTTCTTTTAAAACTGGTATGAAGAAAGGGTCAATATATTTTACTATGATTTTGCAAAGTTGATATTTAGTTTCACTTCAATTTAGAGCAACACGTCCTCACCTCTGCCTATATTTATAATGAAAAAGAAAATCTGGCAGACCACAGTTCCACGCTGTCCCAGACCTAGAGGCTCAGGGAAAGCAGCTGAACTCCAAGCATGGAAATTTAGAAGTGGCTATGCTTTCTGACTCAATATGCCAGAGAAGTGGTAGCTCAAAGACCTGACATATTTTTGTCAGGTGAGCTGCACAAGACCTGAGCCTAATTAATTGAGTTGCATCTTTGCTGTTGATCAGGAACACTGCTAAAAATGGGTTATACAATTTTGCAAAAAGCAAACATTACAAATGGATTCCCACAACACAAGTACGGTTCAGCCAGAACAACACCTAATGACACCCAGAACTTCAATAATATCAAAACGTCATAATGTAATATGTCCCATATCACAAATGAACATTCTTCAGTGAAGACATTACATCAGTGATTTCCTCAATAGCTCTATCTCCAAGTCATTGATGCCCTTTAAAAAAAAAAAAAAAAAAAAAAGAAAGAAAGAAAGAAAAACAGAGAGAGAGAGACAGTTGGGAGCATTTATTGATTTCAACTCAGATCTGTACCAAAAGTAAAAACCTTCCAAAGTCAGGTTGCTGGTAGGAAGGTAATGATTCATACTGCTTCTATTATAGCTAGGGAAAAATGAACCTATCTGGATATGAAACAGAAATAAAACTTATCAAGAGATGTGGGTTGTACCAGTAGTGATCTATTAAACTAGACTGAAGTTAAATAAGTTGGCAACACAGTAAACAAAAATCTGAGATTGATAGATCTGCAGCCTGATTTTGAAATCAAGGCATTTTGACTTAAAGAAAAAATGTGAGATAAGAAAAAAAAAAAAAGGAAGGGGGAGGAAAGAGATATTTTAGCTAGGATTCAAATCCACCTGCATTTATCCAAGTGGAACCTCAAAACCTTTTGAGGTCTATTAATTGTTACTCTGGCTGCTCAAGTTTCCCTGTGTCATCCAGTAGAGGTTTTTAACCTTAAAAAGTATAGGATAATGAGTGCTTATACGACACAAAGGAACTACAGTGCACACAAAAAATAATGATCCTGTCAGTTACAAAAAAAGTATTTAGTACCATAGAGTGATTTTTCCAGTGTTGCAGTCGACTGCCTTCAACGTCTGTTGTCTCCAAGGCTGAGTGAATCACCTTTTAAATATATATAAAGATCTCCTGTGAAATCACTTTGTCAGTAGCTCAACTGCACAAGGTAGAGATAATCTATATCAAAAATTCCTGACAGGGACTGTGCTTCCTTAGCAGGTCTTTGAAACCTTCCTACTCAGTGACCTCAGGCTTCAATGAGTCACTGTAAAAAACTCAAGCTGCTGTATGTAGGTAATGTATGCACAAATTCATACTGCTGCTATTGGAGCTATGAAAAAAAAGAACATTTCTGGAAATGAAAATCTGTGAAGTTTATTTTTGGAAAAAGAAATGTAACAAAATCTCACTGATTTCATCGTGTGCATCTATACCATCAGATGGGTTCAGTGCCTCTTTCACTCCATGACACATATCTCTAAGTCATCTGCGCTGCATATATGTTGCAAACCAAGTTCTTTCCCTAGCAAAAAGAGGCAGAATACAGTTTTGCTCAGGAGGTTGCACCATACAAGCAGTATGGATGTGACTAGTCTACTGCATACACCTTTACACTTGCGTGTTACAGACATGAGCCTTCTTGTCTGGAGCAACAAAGACATAGTAAGTATACTCATGCCGGAATGCAGCATTAAGATGAAAGTTGTTATTCTTTCCACTCCAGTCACTCTTTATGGCACCGTTCCATTAGGACAGATATGTGAAATGACTCTTTCTACCAAGGCCCAATATGTAGCTTTGCCAAGATGCATGGTGGCTAGATAGACGAAGGGGGAAAATGAGGTAGTCCTCTATTGCCTTTGTTTTTTCTTTTCCCAGTATAAAACACTTCCAACTTAGACTGTAAACTAAGTGTAGTCTTAGGTGCCAAAGAGCACCTAGCATCCATTGCAATGCATATGGCAATATACAACTTCATCTTGCTATAGTCCTTCATTGCAAAAATCAATAGAAAACTCTATTATAAATTATCTCCTTCACTCCAGCATTTTTTTATAGGTTTACATAAGGACAAAAAATGGTAGATGTATTTCTTAAAATTCAGCTAGTGAGGAAATTGCAGGACTACATAAGTCAGAACTGGATGTTGCTTCCTCACGCTACTTTTGAACAGATGCCCTCATCAAGATGTAGCTGTGCTGGAAGCCATTGCTGTACCCACTTGCTTGTCGGTGGCTCCTACAAATACACATCTCACTGAGAGCTGTGCAAATTCACCCCAGAAGCAGGTGAAACAAAGCCCATGTTCCTTGTGTATCACTTCTTTTGTCTAATTAATGGTATCCCAAGGAAGGAACAAGAAATATTTTATGAAAGAAATGCTTTTTTATAAAAGCTCCATGGAACTTCAGAAATTGTCCCATCTTTTAATAAAAATCCTTATTGTTTGTATACATTTAGATAGGTATATGCACACATACATAAATCTGTATCAGCAATCACACCTTGGAAATGCATGAATACAAACATTTCCAATTAATTACAGGTCCATCTGGGGATTGTTAGCAGGGTAGTTAATTTTATAGTTACAAACTCAGGAGGTGAAATTCAAATCCAGCTTGTAAGCTTTGGATTGCACTCCAGTCTGCAGTCATTAACTGCTCTCAGCCTAAGGGCCATACTTTACCTCCAGGGCTATTTTTGAAGCATAACTCTCCAGTCTCGGGTGTAGTTTTCCTACATTTTATTTTTCCAGCCATGTGTATAGGATTTATTATGCTTTCACATTTGTTTAATACAAAAACTGCATACAACACACAAGGACATACAGTTTATGCATTACCATATTTTATGACAGAATTTGTATTCAATCAGATGAAACGGAGGGTATGAAAAAGCTTATTTTGAAGTACTAAATATATATAGGGTATAAATAGCATGCATCATTATCAGGAGAACTGCCCAAGTAGGACAAAGGCTGCTTTTGCCATCTGTAACTTTTGACAGCCCAGGAATTTTCACTTAAAATGGATAATAATTATATGGATAACTTAAGACTTTTTCTAAAAAAGTAGACTGTGTGGTCACATGTTTTGACACATCAGTTATCTTGCGGTATAAAATAGTTAACAATCTTTCCAGCAAAATTCAGTGAAAACCATGGTAAGTGCCATCAGAAGACAATGAAGCTACTTCCTATTATCTATGTTCCCCATAGCAATTGGTCCTGTGTGAAGTCTAGATGACACAGGCTCTGAAACCTGAAAATTGTGTCAAAATAATTTCTAACAGAGGTTTTACTGGTATTCCAACCGTTACAACAAACAAGCAAACAGATCAATTCGAGGGAATACACTCCTTTCAGATTCACTCTTTCTTGAAGAGCGTTAGGAGCTGTGAAGATGTTTGAGTGAAGAAGAGAGTTCCCTGGGAAGTGCTAGGGCAGGGCAACTGGGCAGAAGCAAAAGGGAATGCTCATTCCTTCTTCTCACTTATTCAGTTTCTGATTTTTGCCCTTCCTCTTATTAATACATAGCAAACCCATCTACTCCATCAATTTCTATCATGAGTTTCTAACACTGGAGACTTTTGTTGTTTTTCTGATGTGCAGAAAACTCAGCGGGGAACAACTCATACTTCCCTCCTGCTGTTTTGTAAATTGACAGATCAGTGTTTGACCTAACTGCTTTTTAACAAAATGTTGAAGTTATTTCAACATTGTTCTGTACCAGCCTCTAGGGTTCTGGACAAGTGGTGAAATGTCTAAAGCCATAACTTTCTTGCAAACTGCTTAGGCTCATGTTTGTCATTCCACTGACATTGTTATGCCAGATTATCAAGTCTGTTGAAGAATATTGATACGCATGAACACAGCAGTTTAATTTCAAGGAAGACAGTCCTGAAAAAGTGAGGGTAACAGGCAAGGGCTTGTTTGTTTGTTTGTTTGTTTGCTCTTGTGCAATGTAAGCAGTTTGCTTGTTTTGTGCTGAGACCAGTATTTTTCTATTCTTCTATGCTTGTATTTTTGTTTAATTCGACCAATGTGTTTTGCCAAACAATGCGATTTAACATTGTCTTCAATGCTGCAATTCACTTGAGATCAGTGTAAAGCATTTCTGGTGCTTTCCTTACATGCAATCCTTTCCTTTCCTTTCCTTTTGCAGTCCTTACATGATGTCTGTATTTTTCCTGTTAGTCCCTTTGGAACAACTTTTTTGACATTTTTTTAAAAAAGTCCTGCACAATATTGAGAAACACTTCAGACTGAAAATATGGTGTTGAAACATCTTGTCCCAGCAATACTGCATTAATAGATCTATTCTCTGTGTAAGATGTTGTCCTCAGCAGTCTCAGTTCACTTTTCAGCTGAGAAAGATCAACATTTCCCTCTCTTGACAAGGCAAGTACATACTTCAGCTCTAGAATTGACTCCTGCATGCCTTAGCCAAATGATACAGAGTATGTATTTTAAAAGAAAAAAATCTGTCTGTTTTGTCTTCAATTCAGAAAACATTTATAATAAGCCTAAAAGTGATCCCTGTGTGTTTGTGGGAGGCACAGAGAGTCACTTCTGGCAGTAAAATTAGTGGTCTGTAGTCTGTTTTAGATAGTCTTGAAGTCACAGAAATAAATTATCATTTCTGTGACCAGTATACAGCCTCATCTAATCTTGAAAGGCAGCAGATACAAGAAGCATAGAAAAACAATTTGGCATCAACCATCACTCAAGAAATTTCTGTCTTTGCAGATAGTGAAGAGCATTCCCATTTTGCGTTTTTTAACTCTTCAGCTCTGTTGAAGAAGTGACATGTTCCACATTTTTTTCTGCAATGACCAATGTTTTTTTTCACTCCAGTTCTTCTACTTATTCAACAATTTTCAGAAAAATATGTCCATTGACTTTGACTTAAAGATTTAAATTTGGAAAGATGGATGGCTTCTAAAGCTCTGTTGATATTTGTCCTACAACCAGGAGGCACCTCCTAGTCTTCTTTAATGATTTTGGATCTGTGCTCTTCCATTCAGTTCACCATCTGATTGAGCCCTGCCTGTTTCTCAACTGCACTGGATTTTCTTTTCTTAGTAGCAAAGTAGAAAGTAAATATAACTTTTGGAGTCTAATGTTTGCATATTTCTTTGCACTCAGATCTATTCCATATGATTCCACTTCCAAAACTTAAAAGAAAGACCTATGTCAAGTGTCTAGTCACTTGAGGTTCCATTCACAGTCAGAGGGAGTGAGACAGTAGGGGAGATCCTCATAGATTGACCTGACATGATTCTCTGCAGGTGATTTTGCCTCTCTGTTGGCTACATACTGGGAAAGCCAGCAGAGAGAAGGCATCTATACTCCCTATTTAGACACTCTGATTATTTGTCTAAAAGTAGACAAAATAAACCAGAGCCTTATTCACTACTAAGCACTGAACTCCATCTGTTTACCTTCAGATGATGATTATTACTTTGTTTCTCTCATTGCATTGACTTATACACCTCTGTCTGAATTTAAATGTATACATTTTCCATATGATTTCAAATTTACAGTACATTTATCTCACTTTTTGGAACTGTTGATTTTTCCTAGGAAGAGTTCCTCTGAACTAAAAATGTTACCGTTATCTTCCTTGTCTGAGCTGTGCTTCCCCTGTTGGCACTTACAAACTCTTATATACTGACATAATTCACCAAAGTAGGTTTTGCAATTTTCCATCTCCTGTGAACCACCATTGTGCTCTTAATTGTGAACTGCTCCACATGTCTTCATGCCTCAGGTATCCATCCTTGCAGTGCTTCAGATCTTCCATCACCTCTAACATGTGCAAACACTTACCACAGCTCAGGGGAATCAGCAGATAATTTCTTTGGCCTGGAAAAAATTACTTTGTTAATGGAGAGTTCTGAATCTTTTAGTAGCCACTTTTGGAGTTCTTTGCCCTAGATGGTCTCATAATTTAGTCAGATGTTAAGGACCAAGTTAACTCCAAAACGGAAAGATAGCTTTGTACAACTTGAAATTGTACAAATTCCTCCACAAATTCTTGCAATCCTTTTTTCTGAGTCTGTCTAAAAATTGTTCACATACTTCATTTTTATGTGAAGCGTGAAGTACTCCTTGAATTTTGTACTGCACTTTCAGAGTCAGCCTCTCTGCTTGAGCTACTCAAAGCCATTAAAACATAAAGTAGTTCAAAACCACCTACTGTCAGAAACAAGGCTGCCTTCTGTCTTCCTTTTTGCTGCTGCCCATTGCTTGTAGTTCCTTTTAAACTTCCTCCAGTTGTCCTCCACATTTCTCTAGGGGTTTAACTCTGCTGGGGCCTTGAACAACTCCTTTCTTCTACTCAGGGTGTAGCTCAGTCGATTTTATTCCTGTTCCAGTGTTTGGCTCAGCAGCCACAGAGAACAAGGAGATGGGAGAGACTGTCTCCACTTCATGAAGGCATTCTTAAAGTGCAGAAAAATTTAAGTCATCCTTCCTTCACAACAGGTCATTTTCTCCCAATTATCACAGACAAAATCATCCTAAAGGGGAAGTTTCCCATGAAGTGAGGGGTAGCAAGGAGAGAATTTTGAGAAGACGGGACAAAAACGTCTGTGGAAAACCCAGAACTGGCTGTGGCCTACTGAGAAATGTTAGACTTGTTAGAAAGAGAATCAAACATAGCAGCTAATAACCCTAAATAAAAAGTACTATCTTTTCGCTTCTTGTGTCTTCCTCTTTGTGTCTTCCTAGCTGCCTGGGCAACAAATAGCCTTTGGGGCAGAAGAGAGCATCTCAAAGGAAATGGCAATCTGAGCTGGAGCTGTTACTCTATTGAGGTTTGTTCCACCATCCTATGAGACCAGCAGCAGAGGAAATGGACAAATCTCAAAAAGAAGAAATGGCATCATTTTTAGCAAAAGCACACAAAAAGTCTGTGATGTTGTTCTCAGCTTTACCTTTTCATTCTTGTGAGAGATCAGAAATAGCTTCATCATAGAAAAACAACTCCGCTCAACTGAAACGTTTTCTGCTGTTGACATTTGGTTTAGCACCAAAATATTTTTCAAAGTTTTTCAATTAAAAAAAAAAAAAAGAAGAGGCAAATAGAGATGGAAATACAGCCAATGGCCTAGCTAACTAGGGCATTTAGTAGAGGTATGAACTCTTCCTGCAACTGTTTCTTTGTATAAATAATTAAACATTCACTGCATTAGAAAGGTGGAGATTAGCTATCTATGGACTCATGATAAAGTGCCTTGGCTAGTCTGCAAGACACTTATGGAAAAGCCCCTTTTCTTAATTATGTAAATCAGAGACTTGATCTATCCATAAGACCTAACTGAATCTTGTGATTATGAGCACATGGTTGTCCAGTGATGCTCACTCTTTTTGTCTCTCCAAAAATCCTTCCCTGATGCCAAAAAAATTTATATGCATTACCTAGAAAATGCTACATTTTGAAAACATTACTTTTTTTCTGAAAGTTTTAATGGCAAGACTTTTTATTGAAAAATTTCTAACCACTTGAGGAAAAAGGTGGGTTTTATGTAAAATTAACTGATGAAAATGGACAAGTGTTTCATAAGAGGATCTTTTTTGCAATGCATATGTTTTAATCAAATGTAACAAAAGTTATTCACTTCCAACAAAAATAGAAAACTAAAAACTATTTTAGTAAAATGGATTTCTTTTTTTTTAATTGAGATTTATGAAAAAAATGTATTTGTAATTTTTCACTCAGGAATATTTCTGCCATTTTCTTAATGATCTTTGCATTTATTATTCTATTTACAAAGTATCCAGGGCAATTCTGCATTCAGGTCTTGTAAGGTAGGTAGCAAGGTAGCAAGTTTTTCTCATTGATGACAATAGAATTACTTCACCACTACAGTATTTCAGTTGTGTGCTGTTGTGATAGGATGGAAATAACACTATTTATGCAATGGTAAAAATGGAGTTATGCAGGAATAATCAGCCTCCCATAAATGGAGGAAACTTGTTTGCATACAAGGCAGTTTTTAAAAGACCATGTAACATGAGGTTAGATTTGCTTGCAAGGAACTAGTATATAAAATCCCCGCAGAGGGTCCAGTGCTTCCTCTTCATTACAGAGCAGGGCTGAGTTCTTATGCAAACATCTGACGAGCACACTTTGGATTCCAGGACATCATGGTACCCTGCTGTTGTTTTGATGGGAAAGAAGAAGTGATGAAACAAACTGGGCATTTCAGCCTCTGCTCTACCTCAACTTAAAATGTAAGATGCTGAGTGTTGATCTGTTGTGCATTGATCAATGTGGTTGTAGCTTTGAAGCTGGCTGTACATCATGCAGCAAAGATATCTTTGATTAATCCCCTCCTGGTTAGTTTAAGTGATAGAAAGCCCCCTGAGGACTTAGGCTTGCTCTCCTTCTTTGCAGAGATCAGAGACAAATAGTTTCTTCCTGTGTTATTCTTGTCTTGTGTAAAGAGGATTTGTACAAGGAAGTCCCTCGTGTAAACATTGTTGAAAAATTGTTCTAAAGGATTAAAGCTTCTCTAACGATCTGACCGAGGGAGTGTGTCGTCTAGCAGCCTGCACTGATGTACCGAGGTTTGGGCTTCAAGTAATGAGGAAATGCACTAGACATAATGTTTTGAGAAGACGTGAAAGACAGAAGCATCAGCCATTGGTATATTTATTAGAATAAATATTAGTCACAGTCCTTCTTGCTTAAAGAGAGGTAATTTTGCCCAATAAATTATACACACAAAAACACACTAGCGTAGCATCTACTTTTTTGCCTTTTTCTACACTTTGAGACTAAAAGCAGGTAAGTACTAGGGAAGTAGGGTGAGGATAAAATCCTATAGCTCCACTGAATTCTCAGGCTGTTCCTGTACTGTTACTTTAAGGCTAAAAGGACATGGTTTTTTCCTATATCAGAATGTTGTTCAATGTCACTTCTAATTCAATAGACAGAAATGCCTGTATGACTGTCAAAAAAATCTCTACAGCTCACTGACCTTTCAACAACTTTATCCAATATCAATTTGTCTTCTTTTTGGACACTGCCAAAAGACCAACTTTTGCACCTCAAGTAGAAGAACTTCAGTGAGGAGTTCATGCTTAGAACACCTTTCAAATTCATTGCCTCTTACCAAATGTTCATTTATTAGTTTTTCAGTTAGCCAAGAGCCTAAGGAAAAGGTAGAACAATTTCATTTAATTAGCAGAATTGTTATATAAACATCCTGCCCCTTATTTATTTTTGGAAATATAGAAGCCAATGGAGCCATTGAACTATAAGGTCACATTTGCTTAGAGCAAAATCTCTGTATCAAGATTTCAGTCTGTCTATAGCTCTTTTCTTGCAGCAGGGAGACTACAGAGGAAAGAGAGATGTGGACTGAACACCAAAACAACACTTGAAAGAATTCTAGATGTTCTTCCACAGAACAACTCAGGAAGGAGAGATAAAAGGAGAAGTAAAGCAGTTGATGCTTTTCTGTATAAATTATGACTCTGGAAAAACTACTGTTTGCATGCATATATATGCACACTGCGATCAAATTAAGATGGCCTGGACAAACTCAATTCTTTTTTTTCAGAGCTTCCTACATCTTGACTGGGCAATTTCGATGTTCTTTATTGGTCCTTATTTGTTGATGTGTGAATGGGAAGATTCTTCTTACTTTTCATGAAAAAAATATCTGTACGTGAAATATAGATAATGATATCAATCAAAAGTGATGTAGTTTTTAAATCTACCACCCAACATCTGTCATATAAGTCAGTGGAGGAATAGATAACATTAGTTATCTTCTTAATGGACTACCTCTTTAGTCTGGATTAGTCTGAGAATTACAGCAAGAAATACAGATACTTGGGTATACATCTGCCCCAGCTCCCAGGAGCATGGCCTCTGGATCTCAGATCCCCTGTGACTCTCCTGGCATCATTTGCTTCCTGTCTCTGTGCTCCTGGATCTGTGCTACCCTCACCACTTCCAACATCTCTTTGCTCTTGCGTTGCCTTGCTGTCTGCTGCCCTCTACCTCAGTTCATTCCTCAGGTGACACCAGCTCTCACATAGACATTCTATTTGAACGCAATGTAGCAAACTGATAAATTCTTAAAGCTGGCACTGAAAGAACTAGTTCCACCTTCCTCATTTAGCTTATTCCAGTCTAACGTCTTGCCAGACTTATAGCATGAATCTGCCTCAAAGCAATCCTGATCGCAACCTGCCTGTGGATCCTTTGAGAATCTCCAGCACTCACACTCCTTGCCCAGGTTTTGTACCCTCGTCTCACCAGTGTCCTTCCCATGGACCCGCTGTTGTTTCCTGGCTCCTTTCCCAGCCCATTCACATCTCTTGCTCTCCCTGCTGACCACATTGTATCTGTTTGCTTCCTCTGCCCTGCTTTCACTGCTGTCTGGGTACAAGAGTAAATGACTTGTTGCTGGCCTGCTGCTGCTGGGCTTTCGCACCAGGGTCTCCCAGGTTCCTACCCAGCCGTGAGCAGCAAGATTAGTCGACCATAGTGAATCAGAGGTGGCTGCAGTATATTTAAATGGAGAGTTGTAAAAAACAAGTTCTTTGGCAGATGCAGAGGTGAAACCAACTAGACTAGACAGGACTTTCAATTAATAAAAATCAGCATAATTCTATTATTCAGTATTTCCAAACCTCCTATCCTTATGTATTAAATGAGAACATTGCCAACACAGCCCCCATTTTATCAGGGCACTTAAGCATATATTAATCATCTATATTTATTCAGCAAAGTATTCAGCAGATGTTTTACTTTAATTCACACAGAGGTCAGCATATAAGAGCATATTTAAATGCTTGCCATAATAGAATTAGGATGAAGCATCTGGGCCTGAGAAGAAAAGCATTCTGCTATGCAAAAAGTAAAAGAAATCTGAAGAGACAAAAATATCAGATTCATTCTTCTTTTACACAACACCTTATCATAACTGAATACCAGCATATCAGACACAACATTTAATTTTGGTGTGCTTTTGTAAATGTCTTGTCTTCTGTAAATTTATTTTCTTCAATACATTTCTTGGTCAGCTGAAATGGTCTGTATAAAGATTTCAGTTAACTTCTCCCATCTGTACTTTCTTTTTTTTTTTTTGCCACATTTAATATATGATCAAGGAAGAGAAAACCAAGAACACAGAAGCACTCAGGAAAATAATCACAGATTCTCCAGTTACTGCTGAAATAAATCCCTGAAGATGATGTGTTATTCTTCCTCTCCATTTTTACTTGGTAATCCTCAAAAGTGCTTCAGATGGGTGACCTCTTTCATACTACCCTTGTCCTTGAACATTAATTAGTTTATGCTTTGTGACTGACTCCTGCTGACTAGTATCTCTGAAGTTAATCATGTCACTAGGGACATTTGTGTAAGCTTACGTTCTATGTAATAGCACTAATTACAAAAGGAACTGTAAGGTTATTTGGCTACAGAAGTGTGTTGTTTCATGAGGTTACAGAAAAACAAGATAAGTTTTCAGGTGTCACTGGTGAGAGGAACAATTCAAATGTGAACTGGCTTTATGCTCCTCACCAGTTCATTAACAGTTCCATTTGTCTTTCTTCACTATCTTTTCCCTCACCCATGACAATGTCCTATGGCAATGGTATTTGTCCTTGTCAGGGGGCAATGTGTAAGGTTTTAGTGCAAATTTTTGCAGAAGAGCTTAGTGCAAGGAAGAAGGAATGCAGGAGGACAGGTTGCTTGAGATGATTCTTATAGGAATAGAGGAATGTATCTCCCTTTTTTGCATTTATCCTTTGGTAGTGTCATCACCTCACTATGGGGGTGCTCTGTATCCTACTCCACTGAAGTGAAATTGTACCCTGAACAGCTCCTGAAGATGAATTTTTGTGCTTGGATTTTGCTTTGGAACAGAGAATTTTGGCATTTAAAATGTTGGTTTCCATTGACCCTGAAAGGCAGTGTGAGGTCAACTTTTGGCTAAAAACTACAGTTTGGGCCAGTGAAACCAATGGAAGTTCTTATAAAGTCAGCACTGGTCATTCTAGCAATAAAGCATGTTTGTCTCTGCTATGTGGCTCTGAACTGATCTTCAGTTAGGACCGTGGTACAAATAGAGATGAACTGAGAAGCAGTTTGAAACTTTACTTCTGACACTCACTGTATTCTTTTCACTTTGTGTTTACACCAGGAAGCTGAAAAACAAAACCACTAGAAAGCAAAAATATTAATCACTGGCTTGAAAAGAGGAATGGCAAGAAATTTTACGAAGTGCCCAGTGGATTTTAAATTAGAAAAGGGTGGTTTTTCTAGTTAAGTAAAGGGGAAAAAATAACTAATGTAGAAGCTGAAATTGTGTCTAATTTAGTGGATGATTCTCTCATATTTCAGATGGGATAGGATAGGATAGGATAGGATAGGATAGGATAGGATAGGATAGGATAGGATAGGATATCTGCATTTTACAAGTTATATAATATGCCACTGGAAGCATGAAAGTGCCAGAAAATATGCCCTGGCTATGAAACTGATTACCGAGGAGGATAAAGGTACGTGCTGAAACTAGAATAATTCTGACCATCGTAGCACACCTCCTGCAGTACATGTGGATAACAGAACAGCTGTTTCAATAGCTAACACTCCCCACGAATGACAGCGTGAAGACTTATGCCAATGTCAATCATTTCTTCTGATGCTAAAGCATTCCTCCTGATGCTAGATCTTAAGTGCAAAAGAGATAACCTCACTTATCTTGCCCTATCAAGTACAGGAAACCAAAACGTCTTCATTTGCAAAATGCTGGTGGCGCAATCCAAGCCCGGCAGAGACCCACTCACAGTACTGCAGCCAGAGACAGGCTGCGAGACTGAAATGCTCTTCAAAGTTTCAATCATCCAATGTGTGAAATGACAGCATTTCATCCATATGTTCTCATTGCACACATTTTAAAGGGACAGTTAAGCAATTTAAATCAGGGACAGTACTGATCACATAATTATACCTAAATATTTTCTGAATATGTGCAGTGAAAATGTAATTTCTGTCTAGGAGACTGGTTGGCTTAGCACTTCCTCTAGCAAGGTTGTCTGAATTCAGAGCAGACTGAATTTCTTGGAAACTGCCATGCTTCAATATGCTGTTATTTAGTCTAAGTAAAATACATCAAAAACTTCATTCCAGTGTGGTCCAAAACTACCGTCACAACCAGGAGTTGTACATGCACTTTTTGTCAATGTTAAAGAGGAAAGAAAGGATTTCCCATTCTTCTGATGCTACAAAGGTCATGCAGAGTATGTTCCTCAAGGCAGGATGCTTTGAGAAACCCAGCACTATCACTGTTCTGCTGCATGTGTTTAGTAGATAAAAGATTCACGATAAGATGGTAGCCAATCTTCTAGCCACCATAAAAGTCATTATTTGGTTTTCTATCAATTTTAAAAATAATTTCCTTTAAGTTAGTAATTTTGTTACTATCTATGTAGAATCAAGTGAAATGATGGTTTTGAGTTAACAGACAGGGTACTACATGAAGGTTTTTTCTTTGAATCAGCTAAAAGTAACACTCCTTAGGGACATTAGGGCTGTTTTGTCTGCACCTTTTCTGGGTTTTGAACTTGAATGAAAAATTACATTTATTCTTCCTTCTTGGAATAAGGAAGGCAGCAAGGCAGGAAAGGTTTCTTGAATAAATACTTGTTCCTGATAAAAAAAGAAAAGTGTGTTATAGATCAACAAACTTGAAGAAAAGCAATGCCAGCTCTTCTAAATATTTGTGTTAGACCCATGAAATCCTTTGGAAGAATTACGGTGTAGAAACCTGTGGATTTGCCATAGAACGGTTTAGCTACCAGCAGTATCCTTTTTACAGTTCCTCATGCATTTATTGCTATGTCAAGAAGGCAGAGGTCAGGAAAGACAACATGAAGTGTATTGCTAACAGTTTACTCTCTCAGAAAACAGTGACGCGTTGGAGGCCAAATCATATTTCCTTCACACACACTGGTCCTGAATCAACAATATACTTCAGCAAATTCCTAGCTTTAAGCGTCTAATATCTGCCCTAGGAAATATGCATCCCCAGACGGAGTCCTGAGACCAATGTTCTGTCATGACCATATTAACATACATGATCACAGAATCACAGAATCACAGAATGGTAGGGGTTGGAAGGGACCTCTGGAGATCTTACTGCATCCTCTAGCTTCCTTAGGAGAGAGGGAGCAGCTCCACACTCCAACAAGGTCTGTAATTTAGATGATCAGAGGACCTGCACAGTGGAACATACTAACCATACCCATCACACAGGACAGAGACACCCAGTTTGACCTGGGAGGCTGCAAATGATGTTACAGTTAGACATAAGCTAAAAGAACTTGTAAAATTGTGGCCACTTGATCCTGTCCCTCACAAAAAGCATGAACTTCTGAGGGATTATACTTATGAAAAAGCTGATGAGACTCATGCTTTTTACATATAATATAGCTTAATCTATATTGAAGAGATTCTAAAGGAACTATCCTATTTCCTACTGACTCCAGTAGAATCGGTCCATGTGTTATGACAGCAAAAAAAGTCTTTAAAAAGACAAGCACCTTGAGGCAAAGGCTGCTACTAAGCCTTCATCCCCATTTACAGGATTTATTAAAATAATATAAAAAGGAAATAATAGGAACCATCATTTTAGCAAGGTGACCTTCAGAAAGGACATTTCAAAAAAGAAACTGCAATTCTTTACACATAATACATAATGCATACAGTCCTGAGCCATGTAACTCTGAACAGACTGCACTTAGAGCTCTCAGCACGTTGGTTCAAAGAGTGGATATGTTAATTACATAATTGCAGCTTTATATAATGGTATTTATGTTAGGTGAATGTATAATTTACTATTACAGTATGTTGTAACGGATTAATATCCACTTATCAGTCTATGAACAGCCCTGTATCCATTACACTGAAACTCACTTAAAGGTAGAATAATCACACTAATAGAATAAATGTACTCTTCACAGGGCAGTCTTTTTATTTAAGAGAACATGTGAGGCATCAACAAGGACAGAAAGTCCTTGAAAGGGGCATCTGTCCAGTATTGGTTTACAAGATGTATCTGGAGATATTCTAGGCTTCTACTGAAAGTCAAATTTAGCATAATCTTCATCAATAATGAAAAACCAGATAATATAACAACTTGGTCCTTTGCATTGCTGAGCATCAGGTGTAACTCCTTGCAGTTTCACCATCCATCTGAATAAAAAAGAATGGACTCTTTATTACCAATATAGTTCGGTCAATTAAGTTGATAAGGATACAGGGCATCATTACATTTACACCAACTCGATGTATAAACCACTGTCTAATGAATACCTGATAGGAATACCTGAACTTAATTAACTCTTATCCTGTTCAAAATGGGAGTTTTTAGCACACTTCGTCTCAATTATCTTTATTGGTGGCAAATTGTCAGTTATCAACACTTACCTCTCCTTCTAACAAAGCTTAAAGTGTGAAGAATGCAGGAAGAGTACTGAAGCAGAATACCAGGATGAAGTAGCTTAAATTTATTACCAAAAAAGAATAATACCTAGTGTATAGCCCAACTGGATTATTAATGGCTGCACCTAAACAAGAAAAGCTCATCATTTTCAAAAGCAGAATAACACACTGCATCACTCCAGAAACCATGGTGTCATGCCATGGTTTTGGCCACCACTCTGTCTCAACAGCACACTGGTACAGGCACATGACCTCAATGGTGTCATGTAATAGGGAGATATATATGCTGCACAGATTTTTTTTTTTTGTTTTTTGTGGTTAATTTAGAAGAGATGGGTTCAGCACTTTGAATGTCCCAGCAATAAATCCCACAAATTTTGCCTCAGTCTGGCCTCTCCATATAGGCTTACAATATCATGCAAACACTGTGTAGGACTGATGGTTGAGATCTGTATCTGAGGTAGTTGTGCCTTTTCCTATTATAGTGAATGGGTAGAAATAAGAACTGCTAGGGTGCAATTCATCTTATCCTAAAATAAACATCTAAAATAGGTCACATGTATAACACCCCAGAAGTGCCTATTTATCTCTATTGACAAGAAAGATAGCCTAAGGTTAGATCTAGAATACACATTGCAGGCATTTTTATTTTTATTGAAATTAATACAAACTACATTGCTGAAGTTTAGGGGCCATAAGAAGTACAAGTCACACTTACAATGCATGAATACCACAGAAAGCATCAACAGGATAATCAGGAGGGCATCAACAGTGTATTTAGGATCTAGCCCCCAGCCCATTTCTGGTCTGTGTGTGGGTTTTACTGCTGAGATGACTATTTGGTTTGCATCAGAGCAGAGCCTAGGTAAGAATGAGGGCTATATTTCTATATATATTTCTATATCTTAGAAAACAAGGCTTTGATCATACCTCAGTGAAATATTAGCAGCAAACGTAGGCACTATAAACTATAACACCCTCACTATCTAAAGGTGCCCTAAGCAAGATAAAAACTTGTCACATATCAGTGGTACTGCCTGCTGATACGGCTTTTGCTTGCCTCAAGAGGTAAAATCTTCTGTATCCAAACGTGTAGAGACAGAGGTTTATTGATCAGTATATGCCTTTCTGTTTTATGAACATGTATTGTGAGAGTTTTTGTGTGTTTCAATCACTCTGGTTTTCCTTATTTATATATACAGGTACCGTCTATTGATTTTCATAACACATGTATGTGCACGATGTATGAACATCCCTTCTCACTAACAGCAGAGAGGTAGAGACCACACCTCCTGGAAATTTGTGCATATAAATGGAAACATTTTTTAATTAACTTTAGATTGTATTTCTGTTCTGATGTGTAGTCCAGGGATGTAGCACCTAAGAAAAAACAACCCTGTTAACATATCACATCATATTCTGATATCTATAGGATCATGATTTTCTCCACTGAAAACATACTGGTTGTCTTCATGATGCATCAAAATATATCATCTATGCAGAATGCATAAGTAAAATTGTTCAGAGTAACTTGAATAGACCAGATACTAGACTTAGTCACACAGAGTTATTTCCACATCTGATTTCTATTATTAAGTAAAATTGCAACAGCAGTTCAAAGTTCAGACATGCCTAGGTAGGAAGCTGAGAGATAAAATAATAATGAAAAGGAAATACACTTGCAAAGTACAAAAGACACAAAGCATTGTTCAAGAAAATAGTGACTGAATGAGAGTTGAGGTAGCTGAAAGCCTTCTGCTGGAGTACCTAAGGGCAATTTATACAGGCAGATAAAATTCCTGTATGCACACAGAGATGTCAAATACAAATGTAAACGTGAAGAAATTATTAAAACAGTGCAATGTGACCACAAGCAAAACACTTCTGTATCTGGTCACTGTATTTTAAAAGTAGAATGACAATGACATAAATGAGGACTGAGAAGACGACAAACAGAAAAACAGAGGGATTCAAAAATTCCTTTGGCAGCTCAGAAAGGTTAGAGAAATTGTTAGGTAGGCTTTTAAGAGAGGGAAAACTGCACTGAGAGTAAGAAAAAACAACTCTGCAAGAAATTAGAGTGTTTGAGCGGCTACTGCGGTCATACCAGCCACGAAAGTAAAACCCACAGTATTAAACTGGTCTGAAGTATTTTTTTTTTTTTTTTTTAAGTAGAGAGAACTTAACTCCTTCCACACCTGCCTTCTACTCCAGCTCCTGCATACACAGAACTCTTCTTAGCAAAGGCAAATATCCAGAGATTCAAAAACAAAAACCAAAGTCTTTGTCCCTATAATTCAAAGTTAGGTTAGACCACTGAAGTTAAGCCATTCCTATTTACATGACTGACAGCTCCACAGAGAGCAGTAAACTATACTTGACATCCATGGGGTATCATGCCCATGGCATGTGTCCACAGCACATGTCCATAGCACACACCCTAAACAAGACTAATACTTACACCTCAGGCTGACAGCAAAATACTTTAAATGTTCTACCGGCATATGCCCACAGCGGGACAAAGTCTGCTGATTTTGGTAGGTACCAAAATGCCAACATACATGAAGGTGCACTATTGGCGACAGGCAGACAATGCCCGGACGTAGGTCAAGTTCCGCAGGAGCCTAAGTGAAGCATTAGCTCATGAACTGAGACCAAATGACTTCTTACAGTGGTGTTTAATATCTATTTTGTGCTTAAAAATGAGCTATTTTGTGGTCTTTCTCTCATTTTAGTCCTACATCAGATGCACTTATTCTTTATAAAGCATCACATATCTGAACTAGGGTAAATGGATAAATTTACCTGAAGTAGGGTAAATTAAATGGGTAAGTGATGCCAGTGAGCTATTACCAAGGAAAGTTAGGATTTACAATGTAGAAATTACTTCAGAGGTGACAGTAGGTTGATAACAGAGGACAAATTCCAGCTTCCTTAAGTTCAAGGGCTGAAAGATTAAGTAATTTCCTTGGACTAGGATCCAAAGAGTTTCTGAAGGCCTAAAGATTAGAGATATATGGGGGAGCAGAGGAAAGGGGAAAAAAAACCCAAAAGAACAGAGGAAAATAATATCTGCATAACCACTGTTAATATTTATTTCTTAAAAGTCAAAATATTTCAGTGTTTCCCTAAATTAAGAATTCTTTTTGAAAAATTGTATGTCCCCATTCCTTATTTTAAAGTCAAGTTTCAAAAGCTCATCTCATTGTAACTTTATTTTGTTGTATCAAGGAGTATGTTTGTGACTAGGCCAATCTCAAGTCTTTAAAACTTTTAGTGTCAAAATCAAATTTTTAAACTCTGTTTAGAAAGCATTAAAAAAGCCATCAAGGATCCTGTGTTCTAGAAAACACATGCACTGTGTCCCAGCTGTATTTCCTTAATAGAGGTGAAGAGAAGGCAGGATGTTAACTAGGCCAGAACGCATCCTACCTTCCCTACCAGCTAGTTTCTCTGAATTTGTGTAGACAGGCAGGTATCTCCAAAGGACCATATATCCCACCTGAAGACAGGCATGTAAGATTTGGGAGCTGAATTGTTCTTTTGAGTTACTTCTGCCTCTCACAGGGAAAGCTAGTTTGAACTAGCCAGTGAACTTTTAGATTGCTAATTACAGGAGATAACCGTATCTATAGTACATGCATTCTACCAATCGGCAGCAAATAGAGGCAGTTAGTGATTCAGGGCTAATCCATAATCTGTAAAGGAAGGTGTAGGAAAAGATGTAAAGCCTTCATTTTTCCTGTTGCTAACAAGCAATAAAAAGTTACATTAGGTTTTAGCAGTAAAAAATAATGAAATTATAGCAGGCAAGTGAGTGCTTGGCTTACTAGCAAATACCAAGTAAATGCTAAACAGAGCTCCTGTGGGTCCTAGAGGGAGTGTGGAAGAGGCAGGATTATGCCTAGCTCACATATTGTGCTGAAAATCTTACAGATCAGAAACCCAAGCAAATGAAGAGCAACTACTTTAATGTATTCTTCAAATTTGGGGTTATAATGCAAGACCTCCTAGAATAGTTAGGTGAATAAACTTAGAAATGAGGATACATTTTTTACAGGTTTACTCAGCATTTAGTTATGTAGATCAAGGGAAAAAAATATAAGTGGAAGTAGTGCAAAGAACATATTGTTTCTTTCAGATAAGAAATGTTTTATGAATTCCTATGAAGTGTAGGAAAATGCATAATGAAAAATTATGACATCAATAATGTAAAATGGAAGGAGAGAAATGGAACAAGTTAGGCCTGCAGCATTTTATTTATGTAAAAGAGCTCTTCTATAACCTTGTCCTGATAAACAAAGAAAAAAATGTTCAAAATATTTTTTTTATAAATCTTTATGTTTTCACTGTACTGGTGAAATAAGATAGACAGTAAATAGTAAAAGATACCGAGTACAGCATCATGTCTTTAAAAGCAGCATAAATGAAAGATTTACTTTGACAGTGTTTAAGTCTAGTTTAAGAAAGGAAAAAAATCCACAACTTTTTGCTCATTCTATTCTAACAGTTCCTATCAGTAGAAACACAGTGGGAGACACTTACCCTTACTTATTTGTGGAGGTAATGTTGTTTGCACAGGTGACAACAATTTTTATGCTCAAAGGCACACTCATCAGTGATACAAATAATTGTCTTAGTACTGTGTAGGAACCTGCCTGTAAAAACTGTACTCAGTAAAGGTGCAGGAAAAAAAGAAAGGGCTAGAGTAAAAATACAGCATGGTCAACTTTTCCATGGAGAATATATTCTGTTGTAGTTATTAGGAAATTCAGCCTTAGCCTTGCGCCTTCCAGACTATGCCACTTTCACCTATGAGATGGGAGGCAGTCCCCATGTGTCAAAGCTGTTGCCCTCGTCCTCAGGGTTGGAACAGTTGAAAGGAAGGACATAACCTGATCCAATGTCATCAGCACAGAAGGGATGAACAGAGCTCCACCAGCTTGTAACAGCAGAGGATCAAATTGGAGGGAACCCCCATTACCTGCCATGGCCCTGTTCATGCCATGGCAAGCTACAAGTAAATTAATATGAAGAAATATAGGCAGAAGTGTTTAGAGGAGACAAAAGATTCTACAAGCTAAACAAAAAAGTGTTGGTCTTTACCAGTTTTTAGGACTGTTTTAAGAGGACTATATGCTAAAGGACTCATTGGAGTTATTCATAATATAATAAAACTAATGGTAAATGTAGGATCTGGCAGCAAATACTGGATCTTTCTTGACTTTTCTTGAAGTTATGAGTCAAGAAAATGTCAATAGTTCAGATCTCTGTAGTTATTTATATATTGCACTTTGAATGTTACTTTCTGTCTGCAAGAGCAGGGAGTGAGGCAGCCTGCACTCTAGATAGGCCTCCAGAGATCAGTAGAAATGGCTGGAAGCCATAGAAGTGTGTAAAATGTGGGGTTTTGCCTGTTTTTTTTGCTTCCTGTATAACATGGGAGTGATCTCTGTGAGCTTAGGAAGATGTTTTGTATATTGCAGCATTGCCAGGCTAAGGTCAGGGGTTATGTCTAATGCTGCTAATGAGCTTTCTGCGTTGGAGCCCCTCATGGGGAATGAAAGGCATTTTTAAGTTCAGTGGAGCACCATTTTATGAACACAACCTCTTTAGAAATAAATAGGCCAGATTTAAGGTATTGCTTAAAAAAAGGTGGATGAATGGAAGGGTGCCTCTGTATTAACTGGATTGCTATGAGTTTAGATAAAGGAAGAAAATGTTGTTGCTTGGATGGTGCTATTAAAAATGGTCGGTCTGGGTGCAATCTCCAGCTAAGTGCCTGAGGACAAAAAATCTGCATCATCATTCTGATGCTAGTGTTTAATGTGAAATTATATCTTTGGCTGGAAAAGAGCTCTTTGTCTGACACAGAGCATGCAGCTATTGATTATGATGTTTATTAAGGCCTACCAGGGAAGGTGACTAATGTAGGGTGATAAGAGCATTACTAATTTTCTTTGACAAATGGCTCTCAGATATTTTCTGTTGTGAATTGTACATTAAACTGCCATTTCTTTCATTAATTTCCTTTTCTTGCAGCTATGCAATACTGATTCCACACCTATCATATGGCAATTCTAATGCTCACACACAATGAAGTAGTATAAAGAGTGCTAAGAAAACAAGATTATAATAAATAAAAATAAGGCTAAATATTTTTGCAGTCATGCTTCTTCAAACAAGCCATAGTAATATGAAGCCTGAAGTAATTCAAAAACACATACTTAATCCAGAAACTTTAAAAGAAATTATTGACTTCTTTTACGAGTATAATTTTTGGTTTGCCTTGATTCTAAGATCCACCAGTATTACAGATACTGTTTTCATCTAAACTAAAGCTGAAGGACCTGCTTTTCTTTATAAGAGGTGAGACCAGGGTAGGCTTCTGTCCTTTTACTCCTGGCAGCAATTTCCTGAACAGTATGAAAGAGGGACAAGTAAGTACTGAGGTAAGATACTTTGGTTAAAGAAATTATACCCTGTCATTCTCAGCAAGAACATCAGAAAGTGTTTAGTTGAAAATAGCTATAAAAAAATATCAATTCCATGAGCATTTCTAGCTGAGGTAATTAGTTTAACAGGAAATCTCTAAAACCTGAAACACTCTCTAGTTTCCATCAATGAAAACAAAAACATTTGAGCTGAACACAACCAAATCCTGGAACTCTTATAAGCAAAATAAATGAAAATGAAAAGCCTTGGGAACATGGGGAAAACAGGAGGTTTTTTAAGTTTCATCAGAAAAGAATGTTGAAATATGGATTATTTTTTTTTTACTGGAACAAATGAAAAGTATCTGAACTTGGTTTGAGGTGTTCTGGAATCTTTCACAGTGATTCCTTTCACTCAGACAGCCTCTTGCCAACTTTTAAAATCTTGAGGATATCATATAACTGCATATGAAGTTCTATGTCTGTACCTTGTTCTCCCTGAAGACCAACAGCTTTCCCAAGTAAAAATGTCATTTTTAGCCACCATTTTCATTGCTTTGAACAGAGAGGCTAAGTGTAAGGCAGTAGCACTGGGCACCCTTTAGCATCCAGCCCTTATCCCGACAGCACTGCTCTCCATGAATAGGTTTGGTTTAACGGTGCAAGTTCTTCAAGATTAAGGCCTTCATTGTGGTGTCCAGTGTTGCAGGATACTTTAAGAAAAGCACGTCCATTCAGCTCCTTATGAGCATAAATTATCTGTCATGCTTAATAGTAACTGCAGTAACTTTGTCCTGTAGCAGGAAACAGTACATGTGGATGACATTTAGAGTGCCTGTGAGGGAGGTATTACTTGTGTTGTAGGGCTGGGCAATGAAAATGCCCCACTTCGTTACATGACATGAAAGTAAAGGTCTTTTCCATAGCTCCAGAAAGTTGAGGCACTGAGATGGTCCCAGGGCCTGGCAAAGCTGTGTCTTTTCTCTTTGAAGGCAAAGGGACCTCCTCTTTCACTTACCAGCCCTGCCTCTGTCACCAGGCAAGAGATTCCCAATGGTTTCTGCTGCTGGCATGGCTGAAAAGCTGTCTTGGGCTCATGCTTCCTGGAAATAATGCCAAGTCCAGATCCAAATCCTTTTTTGTACCAGCACGGTAAAAGAAGTGAGCTTCCAAGGATCCAGGACAGTGTAAGGGAGTCTTTGCATTGGAAAATGTGCTGAGGTAGAGTAATTATTGGTAATTAAAGCCAGAAAAACTGCCACCAAGTGAAAGAAAAGGGAATCATCTGCTGTGGACTCTATTCGTTCCTGCCTAAGCATTTGTCATCTCTCACTGTCTGTGAGTTGGGGGGGAGCTGTAGGGGGTGGGTGTCCATCAGACTAAGGCATTTTTGTACAATTTGAATAGATTTTTTCACTTAAGGATTCAGTACATTTTAGCAATCAATACAGTAGGCCATATATTCTTGAGCACTTAACCCCTGCATGGTTTTCATGTCCCCCATAACTTCTTTGATTTTTTGGCATTTCTCTTCAATATCTTTTAATTTCAACTCCAAGAAAGGAGATGATTGTTTGAGCTGGAACAGAAAGTTTCAGTATGTGTCTTCTCTGCTGTTCTAATAGAAGTGTAAAGGTTATCTTCCCTCATGACAGCTCATAATGTTGCTCTCCTGCCTTTTGTTACTTCTAATTCAGGAACTGTATCAGGAATAACAAAATACTGAGCACAGAGCACTTAACAGTCATCCAAGAAACACAGTTTTCAGGAAATTCCAAAGTTGGAGAGATTTGAATGAGCAAGTGCTGGAAAGCTCCAATCATTATTATAGTCACCTTGTCAATCACTGATCTCTCCCTGTATAAATAATTAGAATTTAAAGCTGAAGGAGGGATGAGAGAAAACTAGGTTGCAGAGGAGGAGCCAGAATGCAAAGAAAACAAAACTGGAAACATAAGATGATAAATAGAAAGGGAAGAAAAATATAAAGTTTACACAAAAGTATTTAAAGGAAGGTCAGATTAACTCCGGGATTTATGAGCACTAATATGAAAAAAAAAAAAAAAAAAAAAAAGAGGGTTATTAAAGTGTTTATATACAAATGGAAAGAGCTTAGCAGCAAAGAGAGGTCATGGCATACACATATTTGGAACTTGTGATATTGTGGGAATAGCCCAACTGGTCTAGAAAATAACAAGAATGGTGAGATTACTTTGAAAGGAGATAGAGTTTTGAGGCTACAGGGAGCAAGGGAAAGGGCAGAGGTATAGATGGAGGGTTCAACAGTATTGCAAAGGATAATTCAGGACTGATATAAAGATGTTGGAAGGACAACTTATCGTGGGCATATTCCAATACTCCTCAGTGCAGCGGATGACTGAATTTCAAAATTAGTGTGCAAATTGCAAACAAATAAAGTGATGTAGATACTCAGGAAAGAGTAGTAGGTGCATCAGTACAATTTAACTCTACACATAAAATAAGAAGATGCCAGAAGGACATTTATGCATTTCTACTTGTTCTAGCTATTGGGTATTTTATGCAGTGGTGATGAGCACACTCAGCACTACGTCCATAAGAATTTTACTCCTCAAGGATCTAAAGCTGACTTATTGAATGCCTCAGTTTCCATAGACTTCCACAGAAATGGAGGGCATCTAATATTTGAAAGGTCCTTCATTTGCAAAATCAGTCAGTCAGTTGGGAAAAAAAGTGCACAGACAGGCAGCACAGGATTCTTTATCTCCAGAGGAGGGAGTGTAAGTAAAGTGAAAGTTCTCTGGAGAATTTGGAGGGTTACAGATGAGGCAAAACAAGGATGTACTACTCGGAAGGAAAAAAAAAAGAGTTCTTCACTTGATGGTTGACTTTTCTGAAATATGAATATGCACAGCAGTTTGTTCCACTCCCCGTCCTTGCCTTCCATCTCAGGGGGCTGAATACCCTGGGGATAACCAGTCTGACGGTTAAAGACTGAGGCAAAGAAGGCATTTAGTACCTCAGCCTTCTCATCATCCTTGGTGGCAACGTTCCGCTCTGCATCCAATAGAGGATGGAGATTCTCTTTTTGTTCTTAATGGATTTGTAAAAGCATTTTTTGTTATCCCTTAAAACAGTTGCCAGGTTGAGTTCTAGCTGGGCTTTTGCTTGTTTAATTTTCTCTCTGCAAGACCTAATGAGGTCTCTGTACTCTTCTTGAGATGCCTGCCCTTTCCTCCAAAGGTGGTAGACTCTCCTTTCTTTTCTGAGTGCCAGCAAAAGCTCCCGGTTCAGCCAGGCCGGTTGTCTTCCCCGCCAGTTCATCTTGTGGCACATGGGGACAGCCTGCTCCTGTGCCTTTAAGACTTCTCTCTTGAAGAAAGCCCAGCCTTCCTGGACTCCTTTGCCCTTCAGGACTTCCTCCCAAGGGACTCTCCTAACCAGTGCCCTGAACAGGCCAAAGTCTGCCCTCCGGAAATCCATGGTAGTGGTTCTGCTGACCCCGCTTCTTACTTCACCATGAATTGAGAACTCAATCATATCATAGTCACTAAGCCCAAGATGGCCTCTGACCACCACATCTCCCACCAGTCATTCTCTGGTTGCGAACAGCAGGCCAAGCGACGCACCTCCCCTGGTAGGCTCACTTACCAGCTGCATCAGGAAGTTATCTTCCACACATTCCAGGAACCTCCTAGACTGTTTCTTTTCTGCTGTGTTGTATTTCCAGCAGACATCTGGTAGATTGAAGTCCCCCACCAGAACAAGGGAAACCGATTGTGATACTTCTGCCAGCTGCTTGTACAACACTTCGTCTACCTCTTCGTCCTGGTTGGGTGGTCTATAACAGACTCCCAGCAGGTTGTCTGCCTTGTTGACCTTCCCTCTCACACTTACCCATAAGCACTCGACCTTATCATCACAGTCGCTAAGCTCTATGCAATCGAAACACTCCCTAACTTATAGAGCCACACCACCGCCTCTCCTTCCTTGCCTATCCCTTCTGAAGAGCTTATAGCCACCCATTGCAGCACTCCAGTCGTAAGAGTCATCCCACCATGTCTCTGTGATGGTGACTAAGTCGTAGCTATCCCGCTGTACAATGGCTTCCAGCTCCTGCTGTTTGTTACCCATGCTGCGTACATTGGTGTAGATGCACTTGAGCTGGGCTATTGATTTCAACCCTAACCTTGGCACGCCACCTTTAGGCTCCTCTCTATTGGGCCTGGCTATATCTCCTTCCCACTTTGAACATAGTTCGAAGCACTCTCGATGAGTCCTGCCAACTCATGTGCAAGAAACCTTTTCCCCCTTTGAGATAGGTGAACTCCATCTGTGGCCAGCAGCCCCGGTGCCATGTAAACTTCCCCAAGATCAAAAAAAACTAAATTCCTCCAATGGCACCAGCCTCTGAGCCACGTGCTAATCAGATGAGTTTTCCTGTTTCTTACGGTATTCTTCTTCCCTGCCACTGACGGGATTGAGGAAAACACTACCTGAGTTCCCAATCCTTCAACCAATCGCCCCAGTGCCCTGAAGTCCCTTTTGATCACTCTTGGGCTTCTCTCCATAACCTTATCATCGCCCACCTGCGTAACCAGTAGCAGGTAGTAATCAGAGGGCCGTACCAGACCAGGGAGTTTCTTAGTAACATCTCTGACCAGGACCCCAGGGAGGCAGCAGGCTTCCCTGTGGGATGGGTCTGGTTGGCATATTGGGCCCTCTGTCCCCCTCAGAAGGGAATCGCCTACAACAATTACCCTCTTTTTCTTCTTAACAGAGACAGTCGTAATGCATGGGGCTGACCAACTCTCCCTAGGCAACCCCCTGGATGGACCTTTACCTATGTCCTCATTTGCCTGGCCCTCAAGTTCCAGAGCCCCATATCTGTTGTGTAAGGGCAGCTGGGAAGGTGAGGGAGGCTGGGAGGGGATTTGCTTGCTGCCCCGAGCAGAGACCTGTTTCCATTCCCCGCCGTCTCTTAGGTCCCCTCCTTCTGCTAGGTGGCAAGAGGGTAGGGGGTCCTCTGCTTCTTGTGGAGCCTCCACCGGCTGCCTTGGCCCCAGGGATGGCGGGGTGCAGCTCCACCAATCTACCTCCCTCTCACATTCCCTGATGCTCCTCAACCTTCCCACTTCCTCCTTCAGCTCTGCCACCCGGCTGAGCAGATCGTCCACCTGGTCACACTGCAGACAGCTGCTGTCTTTGCTGCCCTTGGTACAAGTGCCAGGCCCAGGCACTACCTGCAGCCGGAGACATGGACATTTGCGTGTTTGTGTGGGGGCTCCATCTGCGTTGCCACCTTCCTTCTGGAGATGGTTCTCAGACGAGTGGAGACCGTAGCTAAGGCCTCTCCTGGGGAGGCGATGGCCACTAGCTGAGTTACCCTTTAGAGCCAGGAAAGGGACTTCACCCCAGCCCGTGCCAACTGCCCCGCCACACCCTGCTCACCGTGATCCCTGGGGGATGCTTTTGTATGTGAGGGGGGTTTGCCGCCTCCACTCGTGTCCCCGCGCACGCCAAGTCAGAGCTGCCTCACGTCAGGAGCTCACTCCTTCCCACCCTGGATGGGGCTGGGCTGCCCTCTCGCTCCTTGCGCTTTTGCCTTCACACTTTTTGCTGTGGTTTTGTCATGGTTTTGCCGCCTTGGGAAGGATCCTCCAGCGCAACCTTCCACTCCGGAACCCTTCGCCTCAGTGGCTTCGTGACCATAAGAATGACTACAATCACACCAAAGCCCAGCTAGTCTTGTACCGTGTTTCTGACAGGGGTTTCTTAGGAAAAGCAGAAAGAGCTGACAAGCGTGCAATGAAATTCCTACAAGAAGCAGTCCCAGTTCCAGCAAATCCCCGGCTCACAAAGCCTTGCTAACAAAGGCATTGGGGTCTTGCTTAATGGATTTTTTTCTTTCTTAATTTGTCTCACCAGTTTTTAAACCCGTTTTTGCCTTTAGTATTAAACATAGCAGCAACAAAGACAAATCAGCTCCTGAGCTGCATCCACAGGGGCATTAATAGCAGAGATAGAGTTGTGATCATCCCAACCTAGTCAGCATTTTCAGGCTGCACCTGGAGTACCGTGTTCAGTTCTGGTCCCCAGAAGCCAAAAAAGACATGGACAGACTGGAAAGGGCCCAAAGGAGGGCCACAAAGATGATCAAAGGGCTGGAGAATGTGCCCTGTGAGGAAAGACTGAAGGATTAGGTCTTTTCTCCCTGGAGAAGAGAAGGCTCAGGAGAAACCTCATCACAGTATTCCAGTACTTAAAGGGTGGCTACAAAGAGGATGGAGGCTGTCTCTTCACAAGGAGCCACATGGAGAAGACAAGTTGCACCAGGAGAGGTTTCGACTCAACATAAGAAAGACTTTTTTTACAGTGAGATCACTCACTGGAACAAGCTCCCCAAGGATGTGGTAGAGTCTCCATCACCGGAGATTTTTCAGATGCAATTGGACAGGATGACAGATAATTTCATGTAGGCTCCCTTTCCCACAAAATGTTGGACCAAATGATCTTTTGAGGACCCTTCCAACCTGGCTGATTCTATTATATCCTGTGACAAAGATTCCATGGTTTGATTAAACACTATGAAAAAGTACTTCTTTTTACTTACCTTTAGCTTGCTACCTGACCATTTGGAGCCCCTTTAAATCTTTCATGAAACAATGAATAAATATTTCCTGCTCACATACCTTATGAATAATTCATTATTTTATAGATCTCTGCCTTAATCATCTTTTTTCCTATACAGGGAGCTGTAATTAACCTAAGCCATTCCTTATTTTTGATCTCACTAGTTGCCTTTCCTTCTACTCTTTATAGTTCCCTATATGTTTTTAGTGATAAAACTGTGCACCAGAACTGTACTCAGATGCTCAAAGAGTGGGCAAACCATTGAGCTGCAGTGTGGCATAATAATATTTTCTGTTTTGTGTGGTGGTCATGATTGTTTGGTGCTTCTTAATGATTCCTAACATTTACTTTGGTCTTTTGACTGCTGTTCAATATGGGGCTGTTATTTTCATACAACTGTCAACTATAACTCTGGCATCTTTTTCCCACATCTCAATCTGCAATATAGAGATTATCTGTGTTTATTTATAATGTTGTTTTTTTCCCAAATGTGCCACTTTGCATTAATGAACACAGAATTTCATCTGCCATTTTGTTACATTTTATGTATTTACTCAGTGACATAAACAGTCAAATTCCTTTCAACCAATCTGTTCCCATAAAGCCCACATTTTGATAACTCTAAAAAAAAATGTTTATGCCCTCTGCACCCACTACATCCTATGACAGTGAGATAACAGCAAGTTGAGAAGAATGTTGGAAAAAAAATCTTGAGAGAGAAATATGTATGTCTAGGTTTTCCAGGGTTTCTCTTCATAGAAAATCTATTTGTGGATTCCAAGTTGGCGTAAAGATAACCTGTCAATCTCCCTTGTGACTGTGAAGCTGGCACTACTGAAAAGTACAGACTCCTTCTATTAGGGCCATCCTATATGATGTCTGAAAGGTGGGTTTTGATAGAATTTGATATATAAACCAAGTATGAGAAGCCATATATATCGTCTTAAGACTTGGATCACCCAATTTTACAGCAGACATTATATCATTAGCTTGAAGTTCTCTGAAAAACTTAGATTTAATAGCCAAATTATATATCTGTAGTGAGATCACCCTAATTGCTTATCAGCATAAGGAAATTAACAGAGAAAGGGCTAAATTTTGCATTTTGAGAAAAATTCCTCATCCGTGTTGAAATACATACCTCACACTAAGGGTTGTTGGGGTTTTTTTTCTGATTAAAGCACTGTGGAAATGGATTAGCCTAACCTATCCAAGGCATTCTTAGAGTGGCCTAAGACAGTAGAATTCCTCTCACCTAATTTTAGATAATTGCATTAAAGACACTTACAAACTTTACAAATCACCATCAAATGTTACTGTCATGAGACAGATACACTTTTTAAGGTGTGAATCATCTGACCTGCCTTAGCTAAGGGTGTATCCCACTTACCTTCCTTTAACTATATTGACCAGATCTTCAGTGACTATAAGGGGATTTGGGACAATTGGCTCAGTTGGAACCCATCAGAGATTGAGACAAAGCCAATACTTTGCAGCAGCTATTCTGGGCTGTAAGGCATACTAAAGTACATTCAAAAGATATTTTCCAATCAAAATAAATGAGAGACTTAAGAAAGAAAGAAATAAGTTAATGGTCACTGAAGCAAGAGGCAAAGATGTCTAATAATTAAGTAATCTAAGGATGCCACTACATTTTGCATTCAGGCAGAAATCTGAAATACTGGCAGTCAT
Organism: Morus bassanus; assembly: GCA_031468815.1. Lineage (NCBI taxonomy): Eukaryota > Metazoa > Chordata > Aves > Suliformes > Sulidae > Morus > Morus bassanus. Next base: position 12,984,398 of record CM062567.1, on the reverse strand, counting down.
GGGCTGGAGTTTAAGACATATTCTTTTCTTGATAGTTTTAATGTGCTTGTCTTCCTGCTCAGCAGGAAACACATTAGTGAAAAAATGTCAGATGTGATCTCGCTGGAGAATTAGTCAAATTACTTTATACAAATATCCAATAGTTTTGAGGGAGTAACAATGGCAAATTGGAATAAAATTCTCTTTGCTAGGCTGGGTAAATTAGAGAAGTGATCTTTATTTCTGCTGCATAGATTCTGAAACTTTGATTTTGTGTTACAATTTTGTCTCTGAATTTTATGTTTGGCTGATTTTGGTTTTAGCCTGGCTTCTGGAGAAATAAAGACTATTTGATTACAGTTTTTACATAATTGTGCTTGAATATAACAAAATCTTGGTGAAGCTAAGCTCCTAAAATCTCTCTAAAATCAGGGATAGATGAGAGAGAGACCTTCAGTGCTTGAAAACCTGCAGTAAGAACACAACTCTTATTAGACACTAGAGAATTGACGCAAAAAAGCAAGTATGGCAAAGTGTCATAAATCTTCTTGCAAAACCACTCATACTTCTTTTCATTATTTCATTGACTATATTGCTAATGTGTTTATCAAAACCAATATGAAATGTCTGTGGATTTTTTTCAAGAGTAAAATTAAAAAAAATAAAAATACTTGTAACAAAATGCCTAGTTTCTGTTTGGAACATTTTACCAGAAAATAAATGAATGCAAAGGAAGTCTAAGACACCAGTCACAATGACAGGATGATGAGTTGACACCACATCTCCCACTTTCTTGGGAAATAAATTATGTACATATGTGCATACAACAAATGAATCTCCTGCCCATTCTAATAAGACCAATACATATGTCATTTTTAATCTCCAAAAGCTGAAAGCAGTACACTAGAAAAAACAATTAGAGAAAAACTAGAGCAATGAGAATTCCACAAATTCCTCTATAGTAAATTTGCTAGATTGTTTTTGGGTTTGGGGGTTGGGTTTTTTTTTGCATATGTTGTTGAATTGCTGCCAAAAAGCAAAGTAACAGATAAAATGTCTCTGGATCTGCAAAATCTCTTCTAACTCTTTGGATGTGCTTCACTGTCTCTTGCCAGATTAAAAATCTTATGTTCTTAAAGCATGAAAACCATGAAATAAAACTGAGTGATTCTGTCACCCTGAGGACTTACTACAGTCAAGACACCAGTCTTGATCTGACAAAAACTCAGACAAGCAAGGACACTGAGATATTCCCAGATGTTAATTTTTAGTCATTAAAAGAGGCTTAAATTTTTACTTTTCTTTTTTGTAAATATATCATGGCAAAGCCGATCCACAAATATGAAGGAGGTCTCTTGAATTCTAATACATATTTTGAGTAGGAAGAGAGACTACTGAAACCAGCTTAACAAGTACTTTCTCAGAATGAAGAACATCCATTCACATCCCCCAGTGCCTTGGAAAATGTGCAGGACTACATCAGTGCATGGTGTCATCAGCGCAACTCAAAGTATCTGAACCTATCTTAACTACATCAGCATCCTCTAAAGAGCAGAGATTTGGATGGACTAAGATGCAGAAACAGAATTGCAAGATTTTATGAGAATAACTTAATAGCAATTTTCCACTGCAGGTGTGTTCACAGCTTACCTGCAGGCTAGCAAACTCTTAAGATACCATCACATGGTCACTGTATGGTTGTGTTCCACTGAAATCTTCAGTGAAAGGATTTTAAAAATGGAAATGAGTCACATATTTGTGTTTCTTCTTCTCTTCAGCTGAAGACAGCAACTAAAACTATAATCTGTAGTTCAATAGAAGTTGATGAAGTTGCTCCATTAACTTCATGGGAGATGGAGCAACTTTTACCAACTGAAGACCTGACCTTATGTCAGACAACTGAAGGAGAGCAATAGGGAAGTTGAAAGCAATTGAGTCTGACACAAGCCCTGTTACTGCAGAAGATCTATGTGTCATGTAGGCTCTATTCCTCCTTGAAGTGAAACCTACCAGGTGCTTTAGCATTTGACTGCGTGCCAGCCCAGGTTTACATGCTTGCTTAGCTTTAAGCTTGCCTTGTCCTTCAGCATTTTACAAGATTTCAGCAAAACTGCCTGCAGGATTGAGCCCTTTTTCTATTGGAAATGCAAAATTCATGTTAAGAACAAAATCAACCAGGTCATGGCAGCTGACAGAAAGGCAAAACCACAAGCTGTATAAAAATGACTGGCAGGATATTTCTGGTGTTGTCACATCACCAAAAGGCTTGTAAAGCTTTCAGGCTTTCACAGTGAGCAGCAGTATCTGATGCCAGCTTGATTCCTGGGACTGCTCTTCCTTTTTCTGGTGTAATTCAGAGACAAGTTAGGCATTGCTCAAAAGATTCCAGTTTGCTCTTTTATTTTGTGCCTTTCTCCAGTCAACTTCAATTCATGGAAGACAAGGGTCTCATTCTTAACAATGTTGCATATTTTATCCTCTCTGATTGTTTAGCAAATCCCTTATTCTGTCATAAGTTTTTCATTTCCCCCCTGACATTTCACCTAGTATATTATGGGCATCATCTGAGGATTTAAATCCAAAAGCTGTTACTGTGGCTCCAAAGCTTCAAATCAAAATTGAAAGATGTAGTTCAGCTGTTCTCCTATAAATATGCAGCAATTATAAACAAATAAGGGTCAATATAGAATCCCAGAGAGCTTTGCAATAACCTGCATTCACTATATTTAACTAGAGATGTGAAAGCTACTTAGTTTCAAGGAAGCATTTAAGTATTACAAATGATGAATTTACAAATTCATGAATTATTGATGAATTAGAAACCTCTCTGGAATTTGAGCAACTTTTATTTGAACATATTCCCCATATTTATGTACCAGCATCTTAACAGCATTTTTTCAATTTCAGTTTTGGGTTTTGAATATACAGCAGGAGTCTCTCATTTTCTAAGCATGTGGTGAATTTGCATTACAAGTATGGTTTGCACCAAGGGTTGTGAGTTCACTGTCAACACAGTCTAAAGTTCTCTAGCTCACAACCACGTCCAGTTTTCCTCTATCCTCTGCTCAAGAAAGTGTCATTTGGTGTACAGAGGTGTCCCAGCAGTGAGCTGGCATGGGGCTCAGGCAATTGGGACAGGCATCATTTGGAAAAAAGTATGTGTCTTATTTTCAGTTTGACTTACAGCCGTCTGTGCCATACCAGAAAAGATTTCTGTTACAATTCCCATCTACAGGGTTCAGACTGAAGAGTTCATGCAGTTCCGAAATTGCTAGTGCGATTGACAAAGTAACAGCCTTAATTAGCAAATATTAGCAACCACTGAGAACTTTCCAAATGAAAAATTAGCCTCTCTGCAGCACCTATTAAAATATATAGTGTATTCAACTCTCTCAGAAAAGGAAGATACAACCTGTGTCTGTGGTTCTCATGCCAGTGGAATCTGGACACAGGAAAAAACAGTCTGTTAAGTTATGAAAAAAATTCTGGTTTTGGTATTCTGCAGGAAAATCTCAGATTCAGATGTGGAATGCCATATTCAGGGAGGTTTGGGGCCAAGATTTCCTCTGCTGGAATAACTTCATGCAGATGCAATTTCATGCAGATGCAAGGTGAAGTCACTTATGCATCAGAGGCATTGATTTTTGCAGCTCATTGACAGGGCCACAAAGCCTGGACTAAAACAACTGGCCTGTGAGGAAGTTATAGCTCCTGGAAACCAGTCATGTTCAGGACCAACACACACTGACTGGTGCTGGTCCCTAGTCACCCTTCCTTGCTGGTTTTCTGTGAAAAAGCTCTTTCTGGAGAACATATGAACCCTTCTTCTAATGAGGAAAGTGACTAATAAAGGAAAAGTTGTGAAAGGAACTATTTTTAAATCCTTGTTTGGACACAAGGAAATGGATCTTTGATGGGGAAAAATAAAAATTCATAAAAGTGGGAAAGTCTTTCATTTTCTTCAGTCGTCTGGAAATTGACTCTGAAAATGATAAAAAAGCTATGAGCTACCCATCAGCTTTATTGCTGTTACTAATGCAAGAAGCCTGTCAGGACAATGTGCAGACAAACACATAATTCTGAGCCTTGCCTCATCCCCAACATGACAGTCACTGTCCCAGTGTCCTCAGATTTTCTTATAGGACACAATATGTGGTTAAATCAAAACAGGCAAGAGAAGTCAGAGGAGCTAGAGATCTCCCATCCTGTATTTAAACTAGTCATAGTTTCAACCACATGAAGTCAGAAAAATTTATCAACTCTGATTTTCTACCCTCCCTCTTCATCTCGGGTCATGTAATAATGCTTGCTTTCACACATTTAATTTGGAGTTTTAGCCTTTAAAATGCAAGATTTACACTGTCCGTAACAATTTACATGTGTCAGATAGCCCAGATTTGTATGTTTGCTCAGTCAGGCCAAAGACAGCCAGACTTTGTTTGATTGGTGTTAGTTACCATTAGTCACTCTGCAAAGCTATCATGCTTACCAATACGTGGGCATCACATGAAGAGATATCAGTTGGCTTTCCCATTGCAGCCTGCTGTACAAGCTCCCAGATTAACCTTTGACTGAGTCCTGAAGACTCTGCATCTCTTGCCTTTTCTCCATCTTGACATTGTTCTATGGAGATTGATTTCCATTATTTCTTCTTCATATGATGGTTTCTCCTCTGCTCTTCTCTGTTCAACTTCACTACAGCCTTTTACTCGGGACTGATGTTACTTTCTAGTATTTTCACTGCTGAGTTTCCAGACTCTGTTCCTTCCCCAAGAGAGAAAGAAGCTGAGACAGAGAAGCCCAGGCCTACCAGCCCAGGCAATACTGGTTTGGCACCCTTCCACACACTTACAATCATTATTATTTTATAAACCACATGCCACCTTAGGCTTTGCTAACCAGAAGAAACTTGACTGCCCTAAGTTGCAAGGACACTCAAGGCTACAAATGAGTTGTGCACACCAAGGGATGAAACTGCTCCTTCCATACCAGTGCCGGTGGCACTGAGATATTTTTACTAAAAGAAGGTGCTGTGCTAAGCTGTAAAATCCACTCCTAATATGGCTACCCAGCACAAAACAATGTCTGCTCACATGTCCTGCCTGTTGTTTGTGGTCCCTTTCACTCCCCATAACAAAACTCTTTTGAAATGGGGGATATGGAGAACGTCCTCTGTGTTCAGAGAAAAGCTGTAATGATACAACCTCACTGACTGTGGCAAGGGACCTCCTGTGTTGTAATGTAAAAACAAAAGGGAAGAAGCTCTTTTTTGTGGCTGGTTTCACATTATAGTTTTAACTTGAGGCTTAGTAGGTGTTTCAGTGAACACTTGTAAAATGTGAACAACTTCTGTATTAAATCTGAAAGAACTTTCTCCCTTGGGTCTTTTCATCCTCACTGGTGAATGGCCTGGTAAAATTTCCCAATTTTCTCTTGCATTACATGTTTCAGCTAGCGTGTGATATATTTCTGTCCCACTGGGGCAGCCTGAGAATTTGACGGCTTCCTAAGCCATGAAGGAAGACCAAGGTTTTTCACCATTCCTTTTGTAGCCCCTCAGTCCATCCTTGCCAGACACTGGGAAGAAAAATGATGTTGTTCTTTTGATGAGTCTATTAATACATACAGTGATAATTGAGGGGGAAAAAAAAAAAAAAAGGTAGTCCTTTTGGAGCATAACAGCAGAGTTTCCTTTACAGGGCAGGATGAAGAAAAGGGGAGATGAGAGAGAAGGTCCTTGCTGTAAGGAGAAGAGCAAAACATTAATTTGGTGTCTCATTTCTGTGGCCCAGGAACTAGAACCGTTGTTTACCATTTCCATCCCATGACTGCCTGACCAACTACAGACCTCAGTGGCCTCAGGAGTGGCTCAAACTGTTTGCAGAGCTATGCCAGCCATTCTGTAAGGCTGCAGAGCACACTCAGGACAGCGGCGGCAGGCACAGTTGCTGGCAGAATACATTACCTAAAAGGTGCCTTCCTTCAACTGCCCCTGTTCTGTTCCATGTTTTTGGATTATTTACTCTGTTTTTAACAGCATAAGAACTAAGCCTTACAGGATAACAACTTATTTTCAAGTAGGTATGAATCAATGGAGGAAGGAAACAAGGTGCGTAACAGGTGTTACTTCCTAAGCAAAAATGTGATGGCTGCTGGTCCCATTCATTCTTTGGTTTAACACTGTATAATTTATCCTTTTGTCCATCATCCTTTGCAAAATGATTCCCATGCTGTGTTTCTAGAGGGAAACAAAATTGCAAGGCATCACTCAGTCTAAAATGGCAAATTTCCAGGCATTCAACTTTAAAACCCTTCTTATTAAATGAAAATTTTGCACTGAGAAATTACTATTTATTCCATAATATTTGCTTAATTTCTGTTTTCATCATATGAAGAGGAATTCTGTAGTTCTGTTTATGATAGCAAATGCTCTGATTTTTCATAATTAAGACCTTTGTTTGTCAAATTGTTGATGTTTGTACATCACAGCAATGGAGACAACAGTGCTGTGTACACATGCAGGATGTTCACAGAGACTGCAACTGCAGGCTGTTGATGTTTGCACAAGCTGTAGCTCTCAGCAAAATCTGGGAATGTGTATTGGGACATCATTGTATAACATATACTCATCCCAAACTTTCTTCTCTTCTTGCATTAGGGAAATCTTTCATTCAAACAATGACCTCAGAACTATAAACCCATTTCCTGCTTGACTTAACACTGTGGTTTTGTTAATCTGGTGTCTAGGATTATCCAATTTGCATGTGAAGCAGGAGTATTTTCATTCTGGGACCTGGTGAAAAGTTTTGCCCGTGAAGTGAAAATGACCTTTCCACAAAAAGAAACAAACAACAGAAGAAAATGTTTTTAGTCTGTTACCACTCTACAATCAGGAGAAAGACTTACATACTTTGTATGTCTCAGTTCTTTAAAAGAAAAGTGTGGCTGATGCCTGTCTGCTCTATGCTGTTAGAGGGAGAAGATTCTCACCCTGAAGCTTTTGTTTTAGCTTCTGCAAGCAGAACCCCTGAATTAGCTCAATTCTCCTACTGCTTTTTATTACATAGAGAGTTGTATATATGTATAAAGATGGGTTCATTACAGTCAGTGAACAGCACAGGGCATTCCTGTTGGTTTTCTTGAAATATGGAAAAAGTCTGCCTAAAACTTTTAAGTGTTTAATTAAAGGAAATTAGTGTTCCCTTCTGCTACTACAGAAGAGATGTGCTGAAAAGTATAGTTGGCGACAGTCTCCCACGCATGTGAGGCTGTCTTCAGAACTGTCCATAACAAAATTCTGACTTTCTGTGAAAGTTTTGAAGAATGCTTCATCTCTTCTAGATTCTCTTCTGGCAACCATCCTTTCAAAAAATTAAACAGCTTTGATTATTTTCTTTATTCTCTGACATCTCTTTGTGATTCTTGTCAATGCTTATTGTGAAGACAGCATTCTGAAAACAGAAGTCAAAACTGAACAATCTCATCCACCCCATATTTTTCATGTTAACAAAAAGCAACCTTTTTTTTCTTGCATATTTTTTCATCTGGTTTTGAAATGTATTAGTGCACAGAACTTTCATTTCTCATAGGAGACACCTCTGTGGTCCAAAAGGCCTGTTTATTAAGCATTTTCTTAATAGACAAAATTTACTTAATTTCTGTTTTTATAGTTATGACTCAGTGAACAAGCTTTAAAGTTCCTTATCCTGTACTTTATCTGATGAAAACTTTACATGGTAAGAATTGAATATCCTCTTCTAAAATAATATTAATAAAAGTATAGATAGAATGAGTTAAACCTATATTTTTCTAAAGTGTTCATGTGAGTGACCTGTCCTCCTTCCTCTGTGTTGGGTGTAATTTCTTACACTATTAAATGTATGTGTTTCAGAATGGTGATACATAGTGCTATCCAGTTTCACAGCTGAGGACTGAGAGGTCCACATCAGGGAGAAACATGACTTGTCCCTGAGATGATACACAAAGTTTTTGCAGAAGAGGAAATCAAAACTGTCTCGATTCCAGATTAGTATTCGAAATATTGCAGTATTTTAGTTTAGCATATAAATTCACTTTGCACTTCTACAATAGAGTTTTTTCATTAAAAATTATTATCTGAAATCATAGGTAGTAGTTTGTTAGTGATTTTGGCAGAAATGGCTGTCTTTGTCCAGATGGTTATCCACAGAAAATTGTAGTAGACATTCTCACAGAGGTATGACACCCTGCCTCTTGACACCTGTCCCTTGACCAATATCAACAGCATAGACAGACTGCCAACACTTTGACCCTGACCGACATTGGCACGTTCATGTATAATATGATTCTTTCAAATCACACTACCATTAGTGGATCCAAGGAGCATCTCAGCTCTTACCTGCATGCAAAAGGCATTGGCACTACTGGAAGTTGCTGCCAGGTGACCCAGATGCCAAGTGTCCCTGGCAGTGCACTGGAGCCATAGCATTTCTTATGATCCTACATTTGCTATTGGTGATTGGGTGAGTCGCCTTATGGGTGCATTGTTGTTCATCTTTCCTAGTGCCTCAATGAAGTTTTGGTTTCTAACGTTGTCAGACTCTGTTATTCTTCAGACCACAGAGTATTAGTTTAAATAATTGAACTGAATATATGGTGCCTTTATCCTAGAGATGTTCCCTGGGTTTCACAGTTCCTGCTCTCCAGTGACAAGCCATTGTGTCCCTCACTGACTACGCCAAACATTCACCCACTGCTACATAAACAAGAGTTCAATTTAGAAATTATATTCTAGCTTTAATGGGCATAATATAGCACAAGAGTAAATAATTCAATAGCACAGTTCTGGAGAGAAGGTTGTCTGGGAAAATTGCATCAATATAGACTTAATTATATTTTTAAAAAATTTTAGTGTACTTTTGGATCAGTGTAGGTCTCAGATTTCAGAGCAACAACTGGCATATACAACATTTTTAAATGTGCTTTTCTTAAAAAACATGCTTAAAATTAATTCTACTGGAATTTTATGTTTCCAGCGTGAACTTTAAGATCCTCGATAAACATTAGAGGTTGCTGCTCATTCTGTATGAATTGCCAGTTTTACAAAATATTGCAAACCTCTTTTTTGAACTGTGTTAAAACCTGTGCACTTTCATTGGGATTTCATTAACTTCCATGTCAGCCAAGGAAACTGATGTACTTCTAATTCTGAGCAGTACACTGATGATGTTGTAGTAAGAACACTGAAAAGCTAATAATAGCATGATGTGGTCTTATGACTTCTGAAACACATTTGAATATGGTGCATTTGCAAAATAGACTGAAATGCAGTATCTTTTATTGTTTACAGAATTATCCTTTCTCGATTCTGAAAGAACTTTCTCAGTCAGTTTTAATAATCCTTTAGTTAGCTCTTAAATTTGCAATAGAGAATTGCATTCTTTTTAGCAGTAGAACATCAAAACAACCTTTCTTCAGATATTAGTGGTTAATCTGTAGATCATGTTAACTTTTGGTGTCAAACTGAGTCAAACACACCTGCATTTTCACGAACAATACGTGCCCCAGTTCTTGGAAAGCTTTTGACTCTAGTAGTGTCTGTTGTGATAATTCCTGAAAACACAGGTGTGCTGTCATATTTTTAAACTAAATGTCCTTCAGCTAGAACTAAATCATAGCAATAAAGTTGCCAGTGTGGGACTGATTCATTCTCACATTCTTCTGTTTTCTCTTTTAACATCAATTTATACAACTCTTCTTCAATAATTGCAATTCAGAGCTTGACTTGTGATCATGCATTTTGGAGATGATGATAGCCTCTGAAGTAGACTAATTACTTTTTTGGCATTTTGGTGAACATTTAATATTTCTTAAGATTTTGGAGGCAAAATACAGTAGATCCAGCAAATAACTACCACAAAAGTTTTGTTTCTTGGAGATGTCATTCTGAACTGAAAGTGTGAGTAGGTGATACCGCAGATATGTTTAATTTGCAGTAAAGATTTTCTGGTACAATTATTCTGCTAGTTTGTTCATACCATCATTTTCTAATAAAATACCCTTTCATAGATGAATCTGAAAAAAATACTGTTCTTTCATTCCTTTTTTCTTATTTTATATTCTCCATTCTATGTTTAATCTGTGACATAGTAGGATAAATTTTATAATCAAAATTCGAATCAATTTTATAATTATAATGTTAATATTAGAATGTTTTATTTTGCAGAATTATGCAATTATAAAATGCGTATTGATGTATTAAAAAGGTCAGCATAGCTGTCCTGGAAAACACTTTGACTTTTTCTTCTCTAATGGAATTCCTGTCTCTTTGTCTTCTGTTTCTGTAATCAGCTGTTAGAAAAATATGTTAAAGAGATGTTTTTATCTTTGATGATCCATAAAGCATCACACTTCAGCAAATTATTGTTTAATAAGCTTGTCACAAGGACCTAAGTGCCAGGAAGTTTCATTAGTCATTATATAATGGATTGATATTCACTGGTGCAGAAATCACAGTTCAGAATTTTACCTTCATCTATCAGAATTTAAGGTTGATGGTTCTGAAAAATATGATGCACTGCTGTTCTGGTTTAAATGGGAAAGACAATTTTTACAAGAAAGTTTTTCATTAGATTTCTTTTTTGATAAACTAATTCTTTACTTCATCACTCTTCCCTTTTCTCATTATTTGTTACACAATTGAGTACTTGACTGAAACCTGAGTTATTTCAGACATTTCTGAAGTGGTTGGCACAAGTTGTCCTACTTTGTGCATCATGAATGATCAGCGACACTAATGGAGAATGGGTTGTTCTGTCTCAAGGGAGGATTTTGCTTAGTGAATGCTGGCTCTCTGGGTGTATTACAATAACTGCTGGCTTTCGCATTCCAATGTAAAGTGAACCCTAATTAATCCAGCAGTGAAAGACATGCTTCATCCTCTGAAACCAGCTCATCATGAAAAATGTAAACAACAATGTCCAAGCACTCTGTGTGCGTACTAACTTCTGCCCTAATGATGCTTATTGTCTGATTGACTTAGCTTTGTCTTACTTTTTGCTATTAATACATGATTTCTAATTTTTGTTGCCTCTTCATCTTTAGCATTCAGATTGGTGATTCATAATAACCTGCCTTAAAGCAAGCCTCCATTTTAGTACTTTTAACCACTTGGCATCTGTGTAGTACTTTCCAAAAAGATTACTTTCCTACTGGCCTGGAGTGGTCCTCCCATGGGCATGCAGTATGGTGAGAATTCCAGGGGTGGGAATCAACAGCCTCAGGGATGACTCAAAGAGCAATTTATTTCTTCATTGTTATATATCCTTAGATTAAGGCAGCTTTCTAATAGAAACCATGTCTAGGAAGCAACTTTAATAGAATCAATACTAACTTGTCCTTGGTGCCTCCAAACCCCCTGAGGAAGTATAAGCCATGCTAGTAGGAGATTTAAAGCCCTTAGAAAGTGTGGGGGGTTTCCCTTTTCCCTGTAAAGAGCTGAGAACACAAGCTATTTATCAGTCCAAATCAGGATACCCCATCCTTTGATATATACTTGCTGGATCCCCTTTCTACCATGTGATATAAGTCCATTCTATCGCATAGTCATGTTAAAAACAATTCATGAATGGAAGGCATAGGAACAGGTACATCCGCTCTTTCCAAAGGAATAGAGCCCATGTTTTGGCACTTTCATTCATTCTGTGACTATTCAGGGGTAAGGAAAAAAAAAAAAAAAAAAAGAGAGAAAGAAAAAGGACACTGGAGAAAAGAAAATGCCGGCAGGAGAAGGGAAAAGGAAGCACAAGTGAAAGCAGTCCCCAGTTCTAGCATGAGTGCTTGCCAAGGCTTTCTTTTCAAGCCTAGCTACTTCTCTTTTCTGCCCTCCAGGATGGGAGCTGCTTTCATCTTCCTTCTCCTTGTCCATCTCTTCTGGGGCTTGCTTGTCCCCAGAATATGAAGGAGCTTGGTCCAGAGTGTTGCCAGTTAGATGCTGTATTATAGATCATTTTGATCTCCATTTAGCTGTACCTCATTAGAGAAGCATGTTTTGTTTAAGTAGAGATGAGGTTATTCATAAGTAATTCAGTGCCACTGAGACAAAAATCAATTGTAGAACATTAAATTTTCATTAAACATGTTAAACGTAACCTGACAGTCAAATGGTCTCCAGTCGTATGGGTTTTACTGCAATATTCCTTTAAGTAACAGATGAAAGTGGGATTAGGTGGTAAAGAATACTTTGCATGGCTTAAGATAAAGGATAAAAGTGGGGTATTTTTTCCATTAGCATACACTCTGCAGGGATCCTCAATTACTTACAGGGCCATCTGCACTTCTACAGATATTGTAAGTTTGAAGTGAGTAGTACGTGCAAGACAAGAGCAGATTGGAGATGTCTGGGCCAAGAAAAATCAGACACCCTTGTTTTTGTGGGATACGACACATTTTGTAGCTCCTGTAGGTCTGAGAACATCGCATGCCACAACTTATTGTGCTCCATTCTCCCTTACAAGGATTTCTTCTCCTTTCTTTTGATGATTTTGACATGACCTCCACATCTTCCTGTCCCATAACATTGATCCCACCCCATTCTTAACACAAAAATTTCTAGGTGCTCTACTCCCCAACCTTATTCTCATCTTCACACCAGTGCTTTACCTTCCCTCTCCCTATTCTCTATGACTCTAGCTCTCTGTTAACACAGCCAGTCATCTAGCTCATGGTACATACTTCACTCACAGCCATTACACAGTTCTCAGTCCTGTGAGAGTGCCACCCTTAGCCCACATTTAGCTGTACCACCGACCCTGCTCCTGCAATTTGACTGTGCCCAAGCTTGCTCTCCTCCCAGCCTCTTCCTCCCTCCCATGCAACTGCCCTCTCCTCCTCCTTCCTGCTGCTGCTCCTGACTCGCATTTGTGCCTGCACCCCAGGCTATTGCTCCTCCACTTCACTCTCCAGTCCCTTCCTTCCTTATTCTCCGTCACCAGCTTACCGAAGTCTTTTATTTTTGCGAGAGAGCAAGCTGCAGGTAATGCCTTCCCGTAGGAAGTTATGCTGCTGCTGCTGCTGCTGGTTGCACACCCCTTGGCTGTAGCACGGGGTGGTAAAACTTCTCCCCAGCCTGTAGTGTGGAGGTGACTGCCTTCCAAATACAGCTTTTTGGATGGAGCACCACCATCATTAAGCTTATGCTGACTGATGTTTATGACATTCCCAGAATCTCACAGCTGGCCTTTCCAAGTTTAACATGTAACAACAGCATAGCATGATCCTATTAATTTGAGCGTAAGGTTTCACTCGGCTCTTGCCTGTGATGTTTCATTGCTGTTTATCTATCACAACTAACTGACTGCTTTTGAGAACGGGATCTATATATGTGACACATCTTTCTCTGGTTCCTCTGATAAGTCAGTGTGTAGCAGTCAATCAGGCACAAGTATGAGAAGAATCTGAATTTTATTTACAGTTGCTGCCTGTCTCTTTTGTTCTGATATATCTGCCCAAGCATACAAAATGATATTGTAGAAGTTCAGAAAATCTGATTAGATATATTACTGCTTTTTCTGCCACCACAGATAACTACACTAATGCAGATATACCATGCACTAGGGTCTTGTTATTTACCTGTTCCAGCCTTTGGAAGACATCAGCAACTACTTTTCAGACAAGTCCGTGTTGAAGGTTGCTCTTGAATTCTATAGGAAAGAAAAGAAATGCACACATCCTGCTGTTAGTACTTTGACAGACTCTTCTGCCTAGATAGCTTCTGGTAAAAATATTTGATCTTGATCTTGATTCACTAAAATTAAACAGAAATTGCTAGTGTCTTACAAAAGACCTCCACTGGCTTATATGGACCTCGGCTGTGGTAAATGCATCTCTTTGCTCCAGAAGTCTATCTTTTTAACATCACTACCTCTTTAAAATAAAGATGGCAAAATGACAAAACAGGTTGGATTCACAGGCAAATCACCTTGAATTAACTTGAAAATTTAAAAAGGTGCATTTCAAATGCAACAGCAATGTAAGAAAAGATGCTGATCAATGTATTGTCCAGGTTTCACCTTTAAACAAGCTGAAACAAATATAAAAAAAAAAAAAAAAAGGTCTCTTGCACTCTTACTTAAAACTTTTATGGAACCAAAAATTTTTATTTGCTTGTGAAAATCAGACTGAGAGATAAACTGTCAGTTGGCATCAAGTCAAGTGGTCTGAAGAATTCAGACCAGACTATTGTCCTTATGAAGTTGTTTACGTATATCTACCAAGCTGTTCTTCTTTGACAAATTCAGAGTCCTGGTGAATGGTATATATTTTGCCATGTGTTCCTAAGAAGTTCCATGTGCTCCTAAGAATTAACTGTTTCCACTGAGCGACAAACCTGTGAATTTCATAGGATCACTAGGAGTTAACAAGCAGCTGAAACCTGTCATGTATTGTACTGCAAACTCTTTGTCCAGTGACTGTCCAGTGACTTTGAGGAAGACTGTGGACTCATATCCTTTGCCTACTAAACATGCTTTCAGTTGACCAACTGAGTAACACTATTAACACACTATTGCTAAGAATAATTGCTTTTACACACTGAAAATAAGGATTTTATGCATACACTGGTTTGAACAGATTTTTCAATTCAAGTATATGCTACTTTGGCTCCTTCCAGCCTGTTTCAATGCTGACCTCCCTGGAGAGTTTCTAAATAGTTATATGATTGTCAGTTTGGGAAAGCAGCAGAATTTCTGGCACCCTAGAGGCAATGGAGATGTCACAGCAGGTTCGATCATTACTGCTTCAAAAAATGTTACAAACTTTTGATGGATGACATTTCAGAGCATGGGGTCATGCCACTTAATTTGCTTTTAAGGACAAAGAAAGGTGGGCTTGTTTTTTATCCTTTTTTTTTGTTGTTGTTTAAGAAATAAGCTTCTGGTCCCATGTCTTAGCTTTCAACTTATTTATCTTTGCATTGGTTAAGTGATGCATAGAAAAAAAGGAGATTTCTGGTTTGTATCCAGAAAAATGACGTAGTACATGCAGTCCCCAGCAGAGAAGAGCATCTCATGAGAGAGGAGAGGACTATCTAGCAGTGCTCTTCAGTGCCCTCCAAGCAGCAGAGCATTTCTAAGGGTATCACTTTATCTGCCACGACTTAGACTCATAGATTAGGTTAATGTAAGTTGAGGCTACTTGTTTCTGTGTTAATAGAGGATACAAGGAACAGAAAGGTGCATTGCATCCATCTTCTGTTAACAGCATAGGACTGTTATTATTCAAGCCTTCTGAATATTTTATTTTTCAAGAACTTGACAAGTATTTACAAAATTCCTAACAAAGAAAATAATATTCTGGCATTTCTATGGGCAATGAGTAAAAACTGAATGAAGGTTATCAGGATCTGGCCTATTCTGAACAATTTGCTATTCCACTTTCAGAGAAACATGTAAACTTTGTTTATTTTGGAATGCTAGAAGTTGTTTTGATAATGAGAATGTTGGTATTCTTATACTAAGCCTAGACAGGCATGAAGAGGGGCATTTTAGGCTGTTTGTCACATCAGTTGATATAACTGCATTAGATCTGAGGCAAACAACAGAACTGCTAAAAACAGGACATGATTTTAGAATATAGAAAATATGCTGGAGTAAATATGTTTCTGTGTTGGTATAGCAGCAAATAAAAGTATAGTAATGTTCTTTCCAGTTTATTTATAATTTGAGTATATCCCAATCCATAAAAACGTACATGGCACCTAGATCTTTTGAACTATGGCTATTGGCAATAGCTCTAACTTAAGTACAATTGAAATGTGATGTAATTTGCTGCTTGCTAAATTCTGAACCATTTCAAGCTTTAGACTGAGAAATATTTTCAAAAGAATATCTATGGTATAATTTCTGTGTTACTTTTAGTTTATATTTACTACATAATGCTTACGACAAACTCACAAATCCTTGGAAATGCATAGTTGTAAGAGCATGAGGCCAATCCTTCATGTTAAAGAGCACTCTCACAGAAAGTAAATTATTACCACCAGCCTCCTATTTATACAGTGAAGCTGAGGATGTTTAGCAGCTTGCGTGCTGTGAAGCTGTTATGGGATACTGCTCCAAACTTAAACAGTGCAGGCACAATGGAGCCTCATTTGAACATTATCACTAAGTAACTCATGATAGCAGAGGATTTGAATTTAGTCTATGACTTTGTATTTCCCTGCCTTATGGATTTATAATTCATTCTTACCATATGTTTCAGTCAGATTCATTGTGAACACTTAGTTTTAATTTTTATACTAAATTGCTATCAATTCCTCTGGAAAAAATTAAACTAATCTTCAGAGAGGTGATTTGTATTTAAGAGTTCAAAAGGTCTTATAACAGCCATTTTAAAAAGTTGACATCCTAAGCTAAAGAATTCATTGTAGAAGTTAAACTTAAGACTTGCACTAATATGGGAAACTGTAGGCATGCCTTGTCCTGTCCCTTATTATTGTACGCAGTTATGAATATATCTAGCATCTCAGATCTCACACTAGCATCACTTTGTATTTTATGGTACAGGTTTATGATATTTTTTGTGTGTGAAGGCCTAAAAGATTTGAGATCTAAGCTCCAGCATTCCAGAAGTGTCCCTGTCATCTTCAGAGATTCCTAAATTGGAATAGTGCTCATGAGAAAGATGGAGGGTGGAATAAGGAATTGTGTCCTTGGGTCTTCTGGTTCCACTTCCTTTACTTCCATTTTGCTGTTCTGCTTAAGTTTCAGAATTCGTTTTTCCTTTGAAGACATCTGAGAAAGAGTTTGACTTCTTGGGGTGAGAACTCAATAAGGTATTTTTCTGATTGTTGTTATTCCTACCATGGAAGGTGAAGGGCTGGGATCTGGACCCTGAGGGGTTTCAAATCCATGCCATTCACTGCCCAGGAAACTCCCTTTACTGCTTAATCTGACCTGTCCTATTGAAACCAAGGTGCTGTGGGAAATTCAGGAAGAACCCTTAAGAGGAAGAGAAATTTGCAGCCCAGCAGATAAGGTAGTGCTGAGGGAGTTCTGGGCTCAATTTTCTGTTTCCAGTACTGTTACTTTTTGGTAAAAACCTCTGTCCATGAGGGAGATTGTATACCTCAGTATTTGGAGGCCTGTATATCTCCTGTCTTTTGGTGAAGACTCTTATCTAGTAGGTCTATATTTTTGTCTTCCAGCTGCCTTCTCAAGAGTGGTTATGATGAGGTCTGACTCTGCTAGAGTGTGCTAGACTGAGCCTGAAAGCATGTATGCCCCTTTACACTTCCATTCTGCATCCTAATGAGGTACAGAGGCATCCAGAGCCCATAGCTTCTTGAGTTAGAGTAAGCTTGTAGAGCCCAAAGAAAACAGGTAGGCGTTGGGGGAACTTTGAGATCAAGGGGACACACATGTAGTGAATACCACCTGATCAGTCTTTTTATGTGTTGTGGTTTAGCCCCAGCTGGCAACTAAGCACCACGCAGCCGCTTGCTCACTCCCCCCACCCCTGTGCGATGGGGGAGAGAATCAGAAGGGCCAAAGTAAGAAAACTCGTGGGTTGAGATAAGAACAGTTTAATAATTAAAATAAAATAGTAATAGTAATACTAAATAATAATATTAATAATAATAATAATAATAATAATAATAATAAAGGAAAGGAAAACAATGAGAGAGAGAGAGAGGTGAAACTGTTGCAGGGGGGGAAGAAAAACATGTGATGCAAGCACTTACCACCTGCCAACCGACACCACCGGTCCCCGAGCTGCGATCGCTGCTTCCCCTGGCCAACTCCCCTCAGTTAATATACTGGGCATGACATCATATGATATGGAATATCCCTTTGGCCAGTTTGGAACAGCTGACTTGGCTGTGCCCCCTCCCCTCCTGGCTTCTTGTGCACCCAGCAGAGCATGGGAGGCTGGAAAAGTCCTTGACTAGTGTAAGCACTACTTGGCAACAACTAAACCATCAACATTATTCTCATACTAAATCCAAAACAGAGCACTATACCAGCTACAGTGAAGAAAACTAACTATCCCAGCCAAAACCATGACATTATGTCACACTGTTCCTGATTCTTTTGGGTGTTCTGGAGATGGTGTTTAGTTTTTTCCTGCATGCCAATTCCTGTTTAGTAGCTGTTGTGGTTTAACCTGGCAGGCAACTAAACACCACACAGCCTTCGGCTCACTCCACCACAATGGGATAGGGGAGAGAATCAGAGAAAAAAAAAAAAAAGGTAAAACTTGTGGATTGAAATAAAAACAATTTATAGGACAGAAAAGAAAGGGAAAATAATAATAGTGATGATAAAAGAATATACGAAGTGATGCACAATGCAATTTCTCGCCACCACCTGCTGGTGGATGCCAAGCCAGTTCCTAAGCAGCACACCCCTGGACCGCATTTCCCCTAGTTTATATACTGAGCATGATGTCATATGGTATGGAAAAAACAATCAAAACAATCTTTTTCTTAATTGCACTAGATTAAAAATCGTAATTACTGGCAATTTCTCAGCTTGCCTTATTTCTGCACCCTTTTTCTTCACACTGGACAGAGATGTTCTGACATTACAGACTGGCTTCAATACACAAAATCTTTCTAATAAATTTCAGTCTTGTTTCAGATATTGCCACTGTGCTGGAACTGCTCTTGTGAGAGTTTGTAATGAGGATCTGTTGCTTCAAGCTAACTGAGAAGCTCCTTCTTTCATTGTCTTGATTTATCAGCAGCCTTTGATACTTTTGACCATGAGGTCCTATTACATTGCCTTCAGCACCTCCTGGGTTTTTCAGGCACCACACTAGGCTGTTTCACATCTTATTTAATGGAGCACTGTCTCTACAGTTATATACTGCAGTTCTCTCGTGATACTGAAGCCTGAAGCTGTGTTGTGCAATTGGATTTTGATGGTGCAATTTGCCATGACAGCACTGCAGTATAGTAAAATTCTCACTTTTGTTCGTTAATTTTTTATATATAACATACACACCAGGTGTACAAGGGTGATAACTGTTTGGGAAATTATGCAGCTGTTTGTTTATGGATCTGTATGATAATGTGATCTCTAACAATACTTGACGCTTGCATGTAGCTGATTTAGGTTCTAAGACCATATGGTGTTAAACTTGCAGGTTTTGTGTTGAGAAAAACCTATATTAAAACAATTTTAAAAGGTGGATTATATTACTACATGTATACTTTCCCTCTCATTACCATGCGCTGAAAGAAACATGTTCTTCCTGTTAACAAGCGATGTTTGTTACATACAGCCTTTTTACTATTTCCATCATTCATTGATATTAATGTGGAGCCAATAACTTGCTGATGGAGCTTGGACATCAGAAAGGTAAATGTGGAAAACATCCCAAGGGTAAAAGTTTGTTCTCTGTCTTTGCTTCTCACATCCACAGGCCAGAGACACCCTTCTTTCTATTCTGGATCTCCTGCCATTCATCCATTTCATGGCATCCTGTGCAGCAGAGGAGATATGCCTCCTCTATGCTGCAGGGCTTTAGCAGATATGGTGTCAGCATCCCTCCAGACTGACTGAAACTAGCCCCCTGCATATGTGTGTGCATGGGACCTCCTTTAAAGTTATGTGAAAGTTATGAGTCGGGTTTGATGTATTTGCTGGGAAACTGCCGGAGCATAATCACCAAGAAAGAACATTGATTGCTTTTACTATTTCATATCTCCTGAGCTTCTGAGATAAGTATTCCCCTTTCTGGGAATTCTAGAGCTTTATAGTGGTGGGGATTTGAATCTGAGATTTATATCCACTAATTCAAAATCAAGTCAGTCTACACTAGTTTGACTAGTACTTACAACAGAAAGTAGTAATGAGATTAAAAGGGATTTTTTTTTGTTGTTGTTGTTAGAACAACGCCAGTTAAAATATTTCTAATGAAAAATCTACGGCCCATTTCTCATTTCCAACTTAAGTCCTTTGATAAAAAAAATACTTTGTAGTGGAACCAGGAATGTTAAGAATTATTTACATGACCCCTTGCATTGCCAGTTTTTTTTGCTGTTTTCATTTTCCTCTTTCCAGTTTGTCATTTCTCTTGTGGACAACCATGCCAGGTACAATGATATAAGAGAAATGGTAAGGTTTTCAGTCCTTGATTTTGCAGTCACACCCCTCACACCTACAACATGCCTTTGCTCGCTGGCCCATCATCATTCTTGCAATTAGGATTGTGATGAGAATCTGCAGTGTTGCATCCATTTATGTTGTGTCCAAATTCATGGAAATGATATTTTGGGATTAAAATGCCACTTCCCTAACCCATGTTGAATATCTAGGATAGGTCTCACCTTCTTGCTGTATATCTATATTCATGACCACAAAATACATGTGGAATCCTCCTCATGCTTGATATGGAGGTTTCTCCAGCATGTGAAGAATAGCCTCCATTTATAATACCAGCTCCAGACCATTATGCCTTATTTTTTCATATAAACTCTAGTCTCTAACCCAACAGGGTATTATGCTCAGTAAGCAAGATGCCTGCTTGTAATGCATGATGAAATTCCCTACTGCATGTTTTCTGATGGATTTCTGCAATTTTTCTTTGCTCATTTAAAAGCTGTTGTTTGCAGCTGCGGAGGGCTTCTTTCAGTGGACCAATAGCTATGCCTGCATTGTTAAACAAAAGCATCAGGAATAAGCCTGAGCTCTGGGTT
Source organism: Morus bassanus (assembly GCA_031468815.1). Taxonomy (NCBI): domain Eukaryota; kingdom Metazoa; phylum Chordata; class Aves; order Suliformes; family Sulidae; genus Morus; species Morus bassanus. The sequence goes on along the minus strand of CM062567.1, from coordinate 12,963,739 downwards.
CCAGACCACTTATTGCTTAAGTGTTAGCATTTCTGAGTTGGAGATTAGCCCCACTCCACCACTCCTAGGCATTCAGGAGGACAGCATGCACAGAGGACAGAAGACAGACCCAGGGGCAGGTGCTACAGCGCGCAGACCCAGCCAGACAGTGCTAGCTGGTCTCAAGGGAAGTGAATGGTTATCATTTATGGTTTATTCATTTTAGACACAGCTAATGAATCTGCATCTTATAGTAAAAAAGCCTGAGGTGAGAGCTGGTAGCTATTAACAGAGAAAACCTAAGCTAGTTTGGGGTTAAGAATAGGAAACTTGTTGGGTCAGAGCCATGTCTGTTAAAAAAAACATGCAGATTAGGGTGTATTTGTATAGCACTGGTAATTTCATTTGGTTTTCTCTGAGATGACATTAAAAGGGAAAAAGGTATAAATAAATGACACCTACCAGCCTTCCCTGTAATGATTCTCACATTCCTGTAGGCAGAGCTTCCACCCTGGTTCCTCACCTTCAGCTGGGCTAACCAAGCAACTGCGATGTTAGCTCATTGCAAATTAGATGAGATTTCTGGTTTTGTGGGATCCTTCTGATAGCAGCCTGACCTTCAGCACGGCAGGACATTATCTACATCAGATGTTCTTCCATATTAGAGGTGGGCTTACAGGGTGAAATTCAGTGAGATTTGTGAGAGTGGTTAGCTCCAGTGTTTTGGTTCAGCCTCACTTCCGCGCCATTATACTTCACACTTTCCATTAGGTGAAGTGTAATTTAAAAACGTGGGAAGAAGCCCCCTTTTGAAAGCACTCGCTATCATCTTTGCATGCCCCTCACTTCCAAATGTAGCAAAGTAAAGCAATGTGGAATCCATTTATTAAATGACACATTAAGCAGCCAGTGCCTTTTTTCTATATTGACTGCAATAAAATATATTCAAAGCACTTCATATTTCATTAAAATTATCACCAAAATGATTTTCATCTAGTGTTATTTCTGCTTTTAATAAAAAGGCCCTGCAAAATGAATAACTGAACATTTTTCCTTCCTTTCTTTCTCTTTTTACAATTATGATATTGAAAATATCCCACAAGTGAGGGAATGACCCATAAATTGAGTTATGAAGGTCATATGCTATGAAGAGCAGATATTTTCCATAGATCTTTAAAGGTACAATCAGTCCTATGGGAATTAAGCTATTTTAGTTCACAGTGAATCTTAAAACTATACTCTGAGCATGATATAAGACTGTTTACAGTAATCCATATTGACTTTGAAGTGTATGTTTCAAACACCTGATGTACTCGATTGTTGTTCTTTTTGTAGGCACTATGGCCATATTAACATTGTAACAATAGGTTTTGCCTAAATTGTCAAGTTTAAAGTAGTTTTTAAAGCTTTTTTTGGAAGTCAGAGCTGTGACAATTAGATTATTTCACTATGATGCTGTTCATTGTTTACTGATTATAGAAAGTCTTTGAAATCAGAGAAATTATTAAATCTGAAATGGTCATTTAGATAAAAAAGACTTTGTAGACAAAATAATTTTGTTTCTTTTGATCTTAAGCTTATTGTGAACATAGATAAATGTAAGCTTTGCTGCAGGTATCTCAGATAGTTGCCAGATACCCTGGAAAGCATGAAAGTAGGAGTGCAGCTCACCCAGAAGTTACAAAGAAGACTAAATCCATGGGGAATGTGGAAATAATCTGTATTTATAGAAATAAAGATAATTCATAGAGCTGTGTTTAAAATAATTATACAACTGATAAAAATAATGATTTCCATTTAAATAGTTAAGAGATGTTTATATGGTTACAAAAGAGGACCTTCTGAAGTTCTTTAGCTTTCAGTAAGGTAGTTAGTCAGGATTCTCTCTTAATTTTGAATGTTAATGTAATAGGAACAGGTCATATCATAGAAAAGAAGTTATAAGAAACTGTTTGTCCTGAAGAAGAACAATGGGGATTAATATAAAGCACATAGGTTTATCACATAATAATGTGCTATTTTTTAACAGCTTTAATATGAGCTGTAATTATAAGTATCCCATCTGCAGAATTAGGAAAGAATACTGAGATAAAGAGAGAGAAAAAAATAAGTTTGGGCCAAGAAATTAAAAAAGAAAAAGCAAAGAACAGGCAATTATTTCTTGGCACTACAATTTGGAAAGTCACAGTCATATTCCATTCCAGTATCCTGTGAAGATGTGCAGACAATGAAGTACAAAGCTGAAGTAACACAGAGGAATTCATGCACTGGAGGAAATAATACAATCAGATAAATTATTTTGTTGGCTACTTCTTTTAACAACCAGAAACATAACATTTATTATGTCTTGAATGATCTTCCTGAGCTAAAAGGTGATCCTCTCCATGTGTTAGGATTTAGGACAACAGCCCTTCAGGGGCTGTGAGGCTGTTGAGCCCCACACTTTAGCTACCTGGTTTGTTCTGTTTGAATGCTGTTTATCAGATTTTTTAAAGACCACCTTAATTCCTTTCTCTTAGATCAGCCTGCTTAGCTTCTGCACCTCACATGCTGCAGATGTCCCCTTAAAGATACCATGGCTCTGGCCTCATCAGTACCCTGCCGAGACCTTTATCAGTTGCAGGCAGAGAGTTTTCTGATTGGATTAAAGATTGATTATACACTAATCACACCATCTAGACAGGCAGACAGGCAGCTTGTGGTCAATGGGATCTTGTAATCAGTGCTGGGATAATAATATGCATGCAGCTGGGATTGTTGAACAGCAGGTTTCGATGCACAACCTCCGTACTCTGAAAAAGACCATTTACATCTTAGACATCTTTGAGAAGAAATGGATAGTCAATTTGCCAGCAGGAACATTAGTTGAAAGTATTTCCCAAAGCATTAAGACTGCTATTCTAATGGTGGTAAGTGCCTTCATTTCCAAAAGCTATCTGCAAAGGTCTCTGCAAAAGGTCCACAAAAACAGCTGCAGCCTACTGACTGCACATTTGTAACAGCCCTGGAGATATTAAAAATTTACCAATTTCCAACTATATCAGCTAAACACTACAATGAAGTTTTACTTACCTTGGATCAACTCAGCCTTCACTTTTGAAAACAACAAATCTCCTTGAGGTGAATTTGCCCCTGACGCCTCAGCTCATTGCATAAGTGTACAGCCCTTGCATAAGTGTACAGGTAAGATAAACTGAACTACAGAATATATTGTCTCTGTGGTTGATTTAAGTAGACATACGTTCATATGCCTCTGAAAAAGAAATTGACACACACACAAATACATCCCTTCAGAAAATAAATGATTCTGCAGCTGAGAAATTGTGTTAGCGGCTTACTGTTTGAGCATGTTTTTGTGGGGAGCAATGATAGATGAGTAGTCCTTGGAATTGTCACTTTATGGCATTAAAATTAGAGGTCTTAACATGTTTTGACATTACTCACTCCTACTTTTTGCACAGATGTTCTGTTTAGAGAATCAAGACTTCTTTACTTTTTGGGGGGTGGGGGTGGGAAGGAAGGAATCTCCTAGTTTTATCTCTGTTCCTGTCTGGATTCTTCACAGGACAGGTGTTCAACAAATATGAGAATTAGGAGCCACTTTTGGAGGAGACTGCCCTGCTCACATATTATTTTTCAAAAACATTGGCAAAAAAAGATACATTTTTTGTTGTTTCAAAGGTTAGAAAAAATGCATCTTCTTGTGTCTAGTGTCTTGTGTCTAATCCAATCTAGAATTCTAGCAGCTCTAATCAATGCATAGACTCAAACATATGAGGGTTTTTAGGATTTTTGTCAGTAAACTGTAATGGGAGACCTGGGCAACTGGATGGCATTTCTAGAGTTTTTTTCTTTCAGCTACTGTGTGTTAAACAGAACCATGGTTCAAAGTATATGTATTTGAAAACAACAGCTAGAACTGCTAGGAATTTGCCCCTGCTTCAAAGCCAAACAGAACTGTATGCAGAATAAGTTTTAACTAGCTATAGCATGGTTTTTTCTTACCTATATGTTTAGAAGCATCATCTGATTTTTCAAGAAATTGCACAAGAATAAGTTTGGATAGGAGGCTGTACAGCAACACCAAATGTCACTATAATATAGTGGGATACCAAATGCGTGACAGCATTCACTCTTTCAGTGTGGAGCAATAAAATATATTTCAGCATTTCTTTTAACTTGTAAACATGTGCAGATAATCTTTATCTTGTGCTCTCAGTTTGCAAGCTATAATTACAATACCTGCAGAAAGGCAACAGTGAATAGAATCTTAATCACGGAGGGTGGCTGCTACCTAGCAGAGATTCAAGAAATATTTATTTTATTTTTAAAATTGAGTGTTTCCTTAAAAACTTAAAATAAGTAAAATTCAGCACTAACGGATACTCTATTTTCAGTTTCTTATTATGGAACAGAAAGCTTTTTTAAATTTGTCATAAAACTTTAACATTTAGGCAAATTCAAAGGACCATTTAATTTTATTGATTTTGTTCTTTCTAGCCAGTAAATTCTGAAGATTTTTCTAAAATTAAAGAAAAAACAAAACCTAAACAAAACAAAAAACACCCACCAAAACCTGCTGTTAGCTTAAGTGATTCTTTTGAGTAAAAATTGTGGACCTCAGGCTCTGACAATGGGTTTTGTCACAGTCAGGTTTTGTTTGCTATACAGGAAGATTGCATGCATTATCACCATAACTATTATTTTATTTAAAGACTCAGGATTTGACTTTCTGTAGGTAATGATGGTCTAATTATCCAAGGTTTGGAAATCTTAAAAAAAACTTGGCAACTCTAACTGTTAATATCTACATGTGAACACTGATTATAAAATTTCCCATTTTCTCTTCATTTAAAGCATTAATAAACAACTAAAAACTCTATATCCTCTTTGCTAAGCAGAATAACTTTTGGAGTAGAATGTTTTCCATTTTATTTTGCAAGGGTAAATATTACTGAAGAGGTGGAGCCCTCTTCCCACATTCTTGATGAACAAGTGTGCAACCCTAGTTAAAATAAGGTTGCTACATCAGCTGTTCCTGAGAGTAGACTGTGGCTTAAGGTTCTTAAATGCAACTTAATGAACTGTTGATTGAATCACATAATTGGTGTAACTGTAACCTACAGTAGTTCTATATATATAGTGTGACTGTGAGAAACCTGTAGATTTTATAATGTCTGTCCATTGGAAGTACAAGTTTTAGATCAGTTCATGTTTCCTGGCTTCCATTCTCCCTGCTCACTGCAGGGGGGTTGGACTAGATGACCTTTAAAGGTCCCTTCCAACCCAAACCATTCTACGATTCTATGATTCCTTCCAAAATGGGAGGAAAGACTGCCCCTGTGAAATGCAAAATCAGTTTTGCCCAGCTGTCTCTAAGGAGCTCTGCAAGGGAGAACACAACATCCATTGGGACTAAAGGCAGGGACAAGTGACATCTCCTCCTCCCACAGGGTCTCCTGGGTATATCTGCAAGGAGCATCCCCATGACCAGGGATTCCTTCCCCAGGACCACATAGGTAGAAGGCAGGGAGCGCAGCGAGGAGATGACAGAGCACCAGGAGGCTTCCTGAAGGGGATGGCAGCAAAGAACAAGCATTAAGCACATCCTCCTCTTCATGAATGATGGCATAACAGAGGAATACTGAGAATTGAAAATCTGGGAATTATCAGTGACATTAAATCTATGCTGAAGTATTAATGTCACACTTGGTTACTACCTAGAAGGGAATGCATCTGATAAGAACATCTGGAAATGCAAATGCTTGTGATTTCATTTATTATTTTTATTTTTGCTTTTGGAAAAAAAAGAATCCTTTGACAGTGGTTTCACATCTTGGAGTAATCTCCAAAATGAAAAAAGGTATGGATTTTAAAAATTAAAATAAAGGAATTTATTTCTCTTTTGGCACCTTGAAATGCCTGCATAGGTTTGTACATATTCTGATTACCTTATCAGCCTCTGTCTTCTTTGCATGAACTTTTCCTTTTTTATATTGTTCCAGTATCTTAAAACCCAAATCCAAGCTTAAAATGAAGGTAAAAATATCCATTCTCCCCATGATTCAAATACTGTCAGTACAACTGTTGTAGACTTTAGTAAAGTCCAGTGAAAATCAAACGTGTTGTCCACCTCACCTTCTACCTGAAGGCTACAAATACAGATCTCCTTCCAAACGTCTCTAAATGAGGACAGTTTCACTCTAAATTGTGTAATAGCTGGAGTCCTGGAGCCCCTCCCTCTGTAACTTTTAGTACATACAAGATCTGACCCACCAATCCTAGAGTTTCTCATTTTTGTACTGAGCAGAAGTGTTTGTGATAGCATTGGCAAAAGGAATGTATTTCTTGAAAAATAAAACATATCTGATTAATGTGGATAACTGAAGAATCTGAAGGTGGAGATGATCTATTCAGTGCAACAGGTTTAGCAATGACTGAGGCAGAGGGAAAAAACTTAGCTACCAGCTATGTTTGAATTGCAGTCATAGGTTAGTGCAGTTTACTATAGATAGAACAGAAAAGAATAGGGAGAACTATGAGAAATTCTATTAAAATACACATTGCTTATGCTGATATATTTTTTAATTAATTAAAATCTCCATAAGGAAAAGATTTCAGGGTTTCATACATACATGCCCATGTTTGCCCAGGTTGCTAATACCAATATTAAGTTTTAATCAATCCCACTGGGCAATTTCAAAATATCTAATGAAAGACTGTATAGAACATTTCCATTAAAATCTCATCTCCTGAACAGAAGCATCTCTGATGGAAATCTACATGAAATTCCTTTACACAGGCAAGGTACTGATTAAAACATGAATTGTCTATTTACCCTCATTTAGTTACAGATTGCCATAAAGTAATTCATATTTAGCACTTTAACTCAAGTTAAGGGGAAAGGGAAAGTTGGAAGTCAGCATAAGATATGAATGTATGTGATAAAAATTCTGTAGCAATGATCATTGCCTTCTAATAGAGTCGTTGAAGGTTAAGGTAAAGGTTGTCAAAAAGAGAAAAGTTCCCCATCATTTAATGTTCTGCTGATGAAATGACAAAGTAATAATTTCACTCAGAGTTGTGAAATTGGTACAAAGTTAGAGAATTAAATGATATGGAAGACGTTGTTGAAAAGAATAAAATACCTGTTTCACCACTAAAGATGGAAGAGCAGAGACTTTCAGCTCGATGGATGATGGGAGTAAGGTAGGCTCTAAGCATGAACCCAGCAAGGAATAAAAGTTGAAGCCAACAACACTGTATGCTAACAAGTACTGAGAAATCATGTGAAATGCTTGAAGTGATACTGGGAGCTGGACAGGACAAGTGAGTGAGCAAAGAGGTCCATCACATTTAAGTGGGAAAAGTCTGGGTAAGGAAAGGCAGTGTTTGCAAAAGGAAAAAAAAAAAGGGAAGTTTCAAGGGTGGAGTGAGGTTTGCCCCTATGGTGATAACCTACGAAGCAAAGCCATATTATCTGCAGATTTGAATTTGAAGTGAGCTAACTGAATAAAACCCTGAATGCACTTCTGTTAAAAATGTACATCATACTGTGCCCTCAGATTAATATCTCTATGTAGCATGGTATGCTTACTAAAATTAAAGTTCCTCAGTAAATACAAGGGTAAATAATTTATAGTTTCATTTGTTTCTTTTATATCTGAACACAGTTTCCCTAAGCAAATCACCAACGGACATGGCTTGTTTAATCAAAGAAATTGCTAGCTTGTACATCTTGTGAGGAGTTTATAAATGTTTTTGTTCCTTGGGAAAAAAAAGGCAAGTCCGGTTGCAGGGCCATTGTACATCTTATTTCAGACAGTTAATGTTTTATTCCTCCCCACAGACCTGGCACAAGAATAGTGTTTGCTCTGAGGGAGGCTAAGCCCAACTGGGACAAGGTCTCTTAGTACACTTAAGGAGAACTTTCACTGGAAACAGAGTGCTTGTGGTAGCCAGTGTAGAAAAAAATAGCAAGATGCTCTTTTAAAACAAAATCAAAACATATTGTAAAGTAAAGAAACAGTAATGCCATAGGGAGTTTTTGCTCTCCAGAACTGCTGGGGGTGTTGCAGACAAGAGGATCTAGTATATGGATTTACTGCTTAGTATATTTGTTTGTTGGTTTGTTTTTAAGCTGAAAAATCTATTTACATCCCTTAAGTCTTCAAAGAAAGCCTTTCTTCCAGAATTGTTTTAGAGGATGCCAGAAACAGAGCACTATAGCATAGTACAGGGATTACAGAAGTCAAATAAATTTCTTTCCAGCCTCTAAACATAAATTACATTAACTTTCCATGCTTCCATTTTTCTCCTGTTTTTATTAAATGTAGCTCTCTGTTTCATGTAGTAAACCCAGCTGTTGTGTAATGAAGGCATCTGAGGTACTATGTCTCTAGTGAGGATGGTCTCGGTGGTGTTGAGCTGCTAGATTATGAAAGACTTCTCTTGGCTATAATACCAAACTGAACAGGTTCTTGTTGGATAAAGTCCATTCCTACACTAGATAAAAAACTGTGAGGAAAAGGTAGTTTATTTTGTAGTTTAATGATAAAATGGAGGCAAGTTTATTTTGTTTACTTAACCAAAGACTGTTTACTTCAGAAGTGCTCAGTATTATAATTTTCAATATTATCATATTCCATTTGGAAATGGGAATAGGAGTTAAGGTAGATAATGAGGTTTTGTTTATAGAGTAAGGTAGTTTTCTAATGCAGTCTGGTATGAGTCTAACATGAAAATCCATAATGTCCATCATTAAAGATGTGGGACAGCTACATGCGATAGAAAAATTTCATTATAGAGACCCACAACATGACATATGCAGTGCTTATTGGTTTTGGACCATTATGCTTACACAGCAAACGTAGCTGACAAATTAATCTAGGCTTTTCTTTTTTCTTTTTTTTTTTAAAAGCAGTTATGACACTTAATTATGTACTGTTTCCTCTATTCACCACTGTCATAAATATTTCTATTTGTCCTACAGGATGGCATGGTTGTGCATTGCTAAGCAAATTCTTGACATTAATGGAAAGAATCTAAATAGATATATAGGTTGCATGGAAATACATGCATATGTAATCATGCAGCCAATGACAGTCCTTCTCATCAACAGCATCTTGAGATTGTTGCTCTGAGTTTCAGTGCAAGAGCCAGCTTCTACTAATTTGTCATCCCATTCTGCAGTTACTCACATTTACTAGTATGTTTTTGTACAAAGGAATAGCACTGAAGTCAGAAAGGTTTCTCTGAGTAAACGTTAAAGTGTTGGGATCTTGCAAAACTATTGTATCTGTTTCTGTGGAAAATGATGCTTTAGTCTTTGTAATTTAAGAACAAGGCTTTCTGCAAAAACGTCTGCTTATGGGAAAATGCGAATAATGTTATTCATGTCTGTTGCTGAATGTGACACTGATGATGATCCTATGTAAAGTGCAACAAGTTTTTGCCTGTTCAGTCCCTGTTAGGTTCAGGTGACAGTTTAATCCCCATTAGTTCCTGGTGAAGCCTGCTCCCTTCGTGTACCTTTTGAGTGCTCAGCAGCAGAGATGAAATGAAACCCTGACACCACTTCTTCTGTGCACAGGGCACATATGGGAGAGCCACAAGGCTCAAATTAAGTAGCTGTATAAATAACTGGGTCTCCTACAGGAATTCACTTTTCTGTTTCCATTAAGATATGGGCAACAGCCCAGCAGTAAATAGTGCTGCACAGATGACCTTAATCCAATCAAATGCCTGGGGAAATAAATGGCCTTCAGTGGACTTTGACTCAGGATAGTGCTTTTGTTGTATATGAGCCATCTTGGGCTCTGCAACTGGTTTTGCTTAAAAATCTCAACATATTGAGCCTCTCACCTAGCTCCTTCCTCTCTGAGACAGAACTGTATTGCTGAGGTATTAACTGGTAGAAAAGATGCATTGACTGCTCTTCTGTCAACCTGTTCCTTTAATGAACGTTTTGCCTATTGAAATGTAACTGGATACATTTCATACTTTATACCATATCGTAGGATCTGGACCTGATGTCAGATACTTTGTAGTTCCTTCTCTGTATTGAATCACTGCTAATACTTCCATTCTTTCTATATGAGAAAACATGTGTTTTTGGAAATAGAACTATATGATGTGAATCCCATCTCCAAATAGTGAGCTGACTACAGAAGTCTTAAAACCACTCATTAGGAAGCCTTTAGAATTGTGCAACCCTGAAAAAGACAGAAAACTCATGGGGGGCTGTGAGTGCAATTAACAAAGTGATTCCCTAGGTTATGATATTCTTTGACCGCTGTATTAATTCGTCCTTTTCAATTGGGTGAATTTCCTCTCTAGTGGAAAATTGCATGGCCTGGAAATAAGAATGATTTCTATTGAAAAGCTGGACATCTGTATGTCAGAGCAAACACAAACCAGTCTGTAATCTTGAAGACTGGCAAGTTCAGTTAAATGCATTTCATTTGATTTTAGCTATCTCAGACTCCAAGGAGCTGTTCCCTAATAGGAATGGATTTTATAAACAACCCAATATATAGGGTCCACAATAAAAAGCAAGACAATCTGGACCAATCCTTTCCTTAGACAAACCTGGATGTGTTTCTCTAAAATCAGAATCTGGCCTTTATCTTTCCTGCCATACCATATATTGTCCCTGCTTAAAATGTTTTCGAAAGACACACACAGAAATAAGTCTGTAAGCAGCAGAACAAACCGTATTGTATTTGTTGCTTTAATGAAAAGTTATTTCAAAAACAAGCATTCAATATTATAATTTTCAACTGAATGTATGAATAGGCATTTAACAAGATAATCAAATTTTTATTAAAGAATAAAAGTAGTTTTATAATACAGGCATCTAACTTTTTCTTCTGTGTGATAATTATAAATGAAGAATCTATAACAAACATCAATAAAGACCTGGAAAATGAAATGTAATGGTGGAATTTCAATATAGGACCCCACCGTGTGACACAGGTAATCCTTATTGGTTTTGAACCATTGTGCAAGCATATCAAACAAAGTAAAAATTTGAATTCCTGTGGGTCTGTGACTCATAGTCACAAATATACTCTGCTGTGTAATAAAGGGCTCATATTTCTTGTCTTTCCCTTGCAAGCACAGTGGTAAGGTCTTTGATCTGTGGTGGTCAGCTTTTTCCATAAAATATGTAGGTATAGAATACCTTTGAAATTTCTGCCCATTAGCTTTGGCTGAAATTGGCCAAAGAATCCCAGAAGCTTTAAAGGTGACAGTTAGAGGAGTAAATATGCACATAATTCTCAGGAAACTGGGTGGAAGAAATGACTGCCCAAAATAGACTGGGTCATACAAGAACGAGATGAAGCTTGTGTGAGTGTCAGTTACTCCATAAATTTAGTGATATAATTCACACTGACACATTTTATATTTGTACTGGTGATTTTCACTGACATTTAACTCAAATGTGTAGCTCCATAGAGGCAAAGAAAACTTGTGCATGAAGAATAGTGAAATCCAGATTATTTTTTAATACCGGGTGGTAAGTCTGAACTACTTATTTTACTGTTAAGGATTTAGCATGATCAAATTCTGTGATAAATCTATCTCCCAGACAAAATCCATCACTGAGTCAAATTCCTCTCTACTTTGAACTCATAGTTTTATTTATGGCTATAATTTGATCAATGATTTGAATAGGAGGCCTTATACTGTACATCTGTTATGCCAAAAAAAACCCCATGATTTTCGCTGTGTGATGCATGTGAGGAGGTAACATCAAATACTGTCATCTATTACACAAATACAACTCTACTCACTGAAATGCATATGTGTAAATTTAGTGTGTAGTTTCATTTTACATCTGAGGTATACTGCTGCCAAAAGGGGCTGCTCCACTCTCTGCTAATCACACAGCCTTGTTGTCCTTGCATTGGATGCAGTAATTAGAAGACTGCAGGATAGAACTGAAATATATTCATCATGGGTTAATTTTCTGTCACACATCATACTAAATATTGCTTTCTGGCTTTCTGGCAATACTCCTCAGTACTTAGATGAAAGTAACATGTAACTGGCAGATGGAAATTAATTCTCTCTCTTCTTGTTTTGCAAAGATAAGGGAAAGGGGAGGATGGAATAGGACACACAACTTAAACTGCCCAAACATAAGACAATGATAGCTCCTATGGCTGAACTGTAAGGTGTTTTCATCTTGTGCTGGCAGACCTTTATGGCTTTGTAAAATGTATCTATCTTGGTGTGGCTCTGTCCATCTGGAAAAAAAACCTACCACAGCAGGTCTGGAGATGTGGTTGGCTCTATACACAAGCAAAGTGAAGAATTGTCTAGGGCAGCAACTGTTGGGACAAAGTGATAAACCGTAGCTTCAAAGACAGAATTTCCCAGAGATCTTTTTAAGAGATTCTGATCTCCACAAGTTTTAATGAGGTCAGCAACCACAATCCAGAACAATTGTGTTGTTGAGTTTTAAAGAAGTGTAGAAGTATCTGCATGTTCATACATCAAAGCACTTGAAATTCTCTATACACTTGGGGGGTTTTGTGTTTCAGGGGATTTTTTTTCTCCTGGAATTCAAAGGCAGTTTTTATATTATTCACCTTTGTAAGTGAGATGGAAACAGAGTAATGAAATGTAATATTGTATCAGGATCCATCCAAGACTCAGGCTAGCGTGAGCAGAGCTGAGAAGGTGCTGCTATGTGTCTGCCCAGTTCTGACATTCTTCTTCTAAGCATCTTTATTGAAGAATTCATAGAAAGAGTTGGAGGAAATCAATACTGAATAACAAAGAGCCGTTGAAAAGGGGATGGGGCTTAGAACTAAGAGTTGATACAAATATGCATGACAACAAATAAAGAAAAAGACAGAAGGGAGGTTCAGAAGAAGAAGCCAGCAGGGACATTGAACAGAGTATCACTGGCTACACAGCACCCCTGAGAACATCTGAGGATCCTGTGGGGGCCACCCAACAGAGCTATGCAAAGAGGTATGATATTACTGAGGATCAGAATTAGACTGAATCCCCCCCATTAAGTTCCCTTTTCATGGCTGCAGTCAGAAGAGGATAAAAGAGAGAAGTCCTTTGTTTTTCTGGGAGAATCTGTAAGCAGAAAGATGCAGAAGAAAGTTGAGCCAGAGTAGCAGAATATCCAGAGGAGATGGAAGAGGGCTGCATTCTGGTGCACAGAACATAAGTAAGCAGTTTTTCCTCTTGCTACAAAATGGACCAGAAAAGTGCAATGAATTTCCATTGACCCATGGGAAAATTTTCCAATGGAAGACTGTAGAATTAAAGTGGAATAAAATCTACCTAAGGAGGATTTTCTGAGCCTTTTTGGTGATAAGATGCCTTGCTTTTTGGTGTTTAGATGGGTCACAAAGCTGTGGAACTCAAGAGAGTTGATGATGTATTCAAAATGCAGTCTGGAGGTATCTGGCTGGACAATGTTTCTCTTTCTCCACTAATTGCTGGTGTTACTTTATGGGATCACTTGAAAGTGATCTCTGTTGGACTAGGGACCAGGAGCAAATGAAGGCTTCTCTTCCTCAGAAGAGGATCACCTGCCAGACATTGTCAGAAACAGGGTGTAGAGATGTATTTTGCAGGTGACATACTATGACAGATCTTCTGTTAAGAGGAGAAAATCTCAGAATGTATCTGACTATTTGCCTCCTGGGCTACTCATATCACAGCACAAATCATGGGAGCATCCAAAGTGCGTTACAGCTTTCTAAATGCAGGTTTAGTAAAACAGTCACAATGTTGCTGTATTTCCTACTAAAAGCAAGCCTTGGACCAAAATTTTGTTCCTGGCAAGTTCTAATTTTCTGACATTTATAGGAAGTACAGTATGTGATGATGCTTATTTCTTTTTTAAGACAACTCTGTTACAGAGACTTGAGTGGTTCAAGTTGCAAATCCCCAAGGAAATAAGTCAGGAGAATGTCAAGTGAACAGAGGCAAAGCCACATGTGTAGGCTGCCATTAGTTCAGGCTTCACTCACCAGTGAAACTTATCAGAAGTCAAAGTAACATGTCTACAGGCATGGAAGTACTTAAGTATCCAACAAGCACAATTACACCCATCAGTAAAAGCACAGATTTTCACTCTTTGAGACACTATCTGAATATAACACATAATTTTTTTAACTTCAAATGAAATTACTTGTAAATAGACAGATGATAAAAAATTATCATTGCCTTATTGTTATAAAATTCCTCACTGGCTTACATAGTAATAATTTCCATAGACATTTCAACAGTGGATTGTATCCCCATTGAACCCTAGAGTAGATGAACTTGAAGTGCAAACTGTCCATAATATCAAGTAAAAAATTTTTTCTTACAATTCTAAATTACAGCAATGTATTGAGGATGAGAACAAACCTGTTGAAATTCACTTATATTGCAATAATGAGGATCTGTACTCTTCATCTCGCATGTAAAATAAATGTGCTATTCTAGTTTTTGATCCCAGTTTAAAAGCACCTTTCTATGCAAAGGCGTTTTCTGTGGCCTTTTTATTTCCTTTTCAAGATTTCACCTGTAATTTCTAAAGGAAGATTACTCATAAAATAGATTTCCTTTAAATAAAACTACACCTTTTGTTAGCCATGCAGTGAATTTAGACCCTGTGTGCATACACATTGCTAAGCATGTGTTGTGAAAAAAGCCCTCAGCAGTGTACCAGTTTCCTAGGTCTTGTCAGCTGTGTGATACACCATCACAGCCTGGGAAAAACAGTTGTATAATTTTCTTCAGAAAAAGTCTTCAGGGATATTTCACATAAAGGGATTTTATTCAGTGACTATGATATGAGTCAAAATCTCTTAGACTTGTTACCATAGCTATTCTTGACTGCTACTGCTGGTGTTTCCTATACATATAAAATGTCCTTTCCTTCAGAATTCAGGGATGAGTTCTTGTAAAAGGCTTCAATAAATGATAGAAATACATTTCCTGCCTTTACATATAATTATGTAAAATAAGGATCTTCAATTTTAAACTTCATTCTAGCACAGAATAAATGCTGAAGAAAGGGTAGATGATATCATCAGTTGGAGTACTGCCACATACCTAAGGATAAAAATTGGGGTTTCAAAAGATGTCTATCATTTATTGAAAAAGCAGGGATGTACAGAGACTCAGTCTATTAAAAATTTCTGTAGATAGTGTTATTCTATGCTTGTAGCAAACTCAAGTTTTTGCTGCCACTCCCACATCCATAAATCGCAGGCAAGCAAGGATATGGAGAGATTTCACTGATCAGCTGGTAAAAGGAAGCGGCACTGCCCAAAGAGTTTGCAGCTTCCCCAGTGGTTTGCAGTGGAAGCTGTTCCATCAAGTATTGATTATTGAGGCTTAAAATGAGTAGATAGCAGGATAAAATACCTGCAGTATGAACAAGAGAGAAAACTTAAGCATTAAAAAGAGAGTTTGAGTTTAATTTGTGCGAGAGTGAAAGTGGGTTAGAAAAGCATGTATGTTATAGCAAATGCAAGAATCCATTAAGTCAGTTAATATTGTCCCTAAGGTTCCCACTGTAGAGATTCAGATTGAAAGGTTACAGTGCTTATTGTTCAACAGATCTCTGGAGGAACATCCCCAGGTACTTTGTATGAGCAAACATTAGTGCAAATGTATGTTTTAGAATGAGTACTAATGTCTCTCCCCTGATCTCAGCCAATGTCTTCACTGAAACACAAAAATCATCCATTATGTAAATGAGATAGCCAACAGTTGGGCAAGAAGATTTGTTTTTCATTTAATGTTATAGAAACATTTCCTGTGGCTTAAATCATAGCAGTTCTCTCTCTTTAATAAAAAATGTGGACAGGAAAAAAGAAAAAGTCCTCAATGGAAAATGTGGTGGTGCAATTGTTAAGAGAAGAGCAGTGGCAGGTGTTTCATGAAGCTTCAGGAAAAGCTCATATTGTATGGGTAAAGGAGAAATTTTGTCTTTGGTGGAGATTCTTCTTTGACTGTTCTGCCCATTTAACAGAAATCTGTATGTGGTGTGAGCCTCTGGCTGCTGAGACTTTTGTAACTCAACCAGGTGTGTTGTTTCCTGCACTGTTTTGAGCATTAAAGTGAGCTCTCCACCATTAAACTCATTCCTCTGCCCACCTTTCCCTGTAATCCTGACCTGTCCAATAATTTTTTAGCCCTCTGGCCAATTTCAATCAACTTAGAGATAGTGGTTGGAGAAAATTAAGTTCCTAGAAGTACTGTGAAAAGCAGTGATAATATGACACTTTTATGAAATTGCTGCCACACACTTCTGAGAATATCCTGCTTTCTAGGAAGCTTTATCTGATTTTGTACTACACAAAATAATAGAAAAAAACCTGTTTCAGACTCAGATTTGTAAATTGCTGAAGAAGATATCTATACACATCTCTGTGCTGCTGCGCTGTCTGCTCCTCCTCATATTCTCATGTTAGAGATTGTAATCTCCTTGGCTGGAGCAATGCTGTTAACATAAACAGAACTGGGACCTCAATTTGCTTTGATACAGAATGAAAAACTCCATTACGTGACGGCAGGAAACGGCTCTGTGCAAGCAGCACAGAAACCACAGCTCTCACAGTCAGTTTAAATAACTCTTTAAAACAAAATATGATGAGCATCCAGCAGTCTGTTCAGTAATGTGACCATTTATTTCCAACTTCATAAAGCAAAAGAAAGCCTGTTAATATCAGCAGCTAATTACAGCGCCTCCTTCTCTCTCCAGACACATAAAAGTAGCTGTGAAGTGCAGAAGGGAGAGACTGCAGCAGTGGCAGATTGAGACTCTTCTTGTTAAATTAAATCTGGCTGAAGATGGAATGCATTAGAGTGGACAGCAGTGATAATGGGTACTGTTTCTTTAGTGTGTGCATAAATTAACTACCTTTAAGTACTATTTGGACAATAAAGCTTCAGCAGTTTTCCTTCTAGTTCCACATATGCTGCAATAATTACAAGCATAACTTTATTTATTTCTGGCAGTAAAAGTATGAATAAATGATGTTTTATTGCCATGGTCATGTTCTCTCTTTGGACTCTTCTCTCATTCTGCTCTACCTCAAATCATCTCCTCTGCTCTGGCAAATGCTATGAAACACAAAGTTGGCAGATGTCTTGCTGCGTGACATATTCCCTTGCACTCAGGTCTTTAAACATTCAGTCTAACTATTTTCTGAAAGAAATGTGAAGCTGTGATAGAAAAATAGAGCACCTGTAGTGCTCATGCAATGCAGTGCTGCTGTGTCATGGACCATGTTATTTCCAGACGATTTGAAACATTGCTGACTATTACCTCTTTCTTACTTTATCGGGCTTCCCTTTCAAATCATAGTACCTTTCCATCAGTACTGAAACTAATTTGGCTGTGACCCTTATGCTTGGTGGCTAAATTGATTTTTCTCTTCCTAATTCTTGTTTTCCCTTTCATTACAAAATACCGCCAGGATTCCCACATGGGTAATGCATCAGGGTTTTTAGACAACTGGGTAAAAAAATCCTGTATTCTTGCAAAAAAGTGGTCTAAACATAACAATATCAAACAGAAGAAAAAGCAACCGAGGAGTAAAATCTAAATAGACTATGTCTTGCTAATTTTGCACAGGAAATTTGGAGAGCTAGTTGCATTTCTGTTCTATTCCCATAATGCCTGCAATTATGTTTTCAGTTTGTTTATAAGATTGTCATTATTTAAGAAGCACGTTAGGCCAGTATTGCAAATAAATTAATTTTGACTTGAATAGACACAATATAGGAAAAAAGATACTGTAATGCCAGTAAAGTTGTAAAGCCATCTTTATGTGGAATACTCAGGTGATATAAAAATTAGATATAGGTATTCCAATTACAGGCAGGGTTTTGGGTTTGGGGTTTTGTGTGTGTGTCTGTATTTTATTTGCTGCTTTTAATTCAGAATTCCTGAGCTCAGGGTTTTATAGAAAGACACTGATATATTTTGACAGCAGCAAAGGCTTGATTTTCAGACACCCTTCATATTCACAGCTTTCAGTAAATTTGTTTTTCTCTAAAAATCAAATTAACGTTCCTAAACATGAGGTTTTGCTCCTAATTTTAGATGTCCAAGCAGCAGTTAATTGGAGCTGAGTGTTGTATTTACACTAAATTTCACTATATAGGGTTGCTTGTTCCCCCCCTCCCCATGAACAAATACTTAAAGGCACAAATTCCTGAACAACTCCCTACATCTTATCTTAAAACACTCTTCAGACCCAGTGTTACACATTTATGAGAAGACTGCGTTTTACAGTGTTTTAAAAACACCTTTACATATAGAAATAGAGTACATAGGCAGTGCTGAGGCTACTGCAGAGTGTCCTGGCATCTATACAAAGTGTGCAGAGAGGGACATGCATGCTTTGCTTTGTTTTCTGCTCTCTGTCTAGCCATGCTGCGATAGTATAGCGCGTTGTGGGAAACTGCCCCTTCCAAACTTATCTGGTGACAATGAAGCCTCTAAATGTAGCCTTGTAGAACTTCGCTTTAGGCTGAGAGCCTGGGCTCTCTTCTTAACTCCAGTACTGACCCCTGTGTGACCTCATGGCAGCCATTTCACCTCCCTGGTGTCTCTTTCCTCCTGCCTTCTGAGCTGCACTTATTTTGTTTGTAAGTTCATTGGAAACACAACTGCCTTCCCCTCTTGCTACACAGTACATGACCCAGCTGCCTCTCTCTCATTAGGTGCTGAGCTTCTCCGAAGACAAATAGGCAGGACTTTGGTGGTGGTAGTAGACAGGCTTCAATAGAACTTGAATTTGGCTGGTAGGAGACACACAGAAAGAAAACTGTCCTGCAGTGGGTTTTGATTTAGATTTCCAAGATGAGAAAAGTGGAAAAGACTAGAGACATTTGTTTGGCTCAATTAGTTTGCTGGCAACCTGAGCTTCTGAGCTCTGACAAGCAACAGTTTAAAGGACACTTACTTTTATGAAGACAGTTTTTATATTGCACTACTTGTGAAAGGTGGTATTTGAGAATAAATTAGCATATGATGCATCATATTCTTTGCAAAATGAACTTGCAGTGAATAGAGATGATTAGCACAAGTACTAAAGGTCAGTGGACCTGGTAATCTTGCAGCATCCAGTGTTAAATTATTTTCTTTTAGTCCAGTGCTAAATTATTTTTCTTTAGCTTGTTCCACCAACTGTTCACAACCTCACAATTAGAGATGATGACACTTGAATTTACAAAACAAAGGTTGCCTGATCTGAGGATTTTGCTCAGGTTTGACAGGACAGAGCTGCCAACTGCAGTGTTCTGCTTGGAGTCTTAAAGCAATTTTACCTGCTTACAAAATGTAATTTTATTATATATAAAAATTTAACTATATAAAGTATATATAAATACATATAATTTGTATTTTATTGTTATTAATTTATTGTTAATTATTAATAAATATTATTAATAAATATTATTAATGTATTAGAAATATATGTGAGATAATTTATAAATATAACAAATATAATTATAATAAATAAAATAATTTCAAATAAATAAGATAAGAAACAATATTATTAATTATTATTGTTTTATTATATATAATTTTAGCTATATAAAATTTATATATAAAAGTTTAACAGGGACCTGGGACCTTACAAAAACCTGCTTACCTGTTTACCATTACAAAAAACCCTGGAGAAGCAATTTGGTTCAGATTCATTTCTAATTGGTGATATCTAAGGTTTTTGATTCTTATGTTTTGTACAGGTAGGTGCATCCAGGAATGTTTGCAAAAGCAAGACAGGTTTTGCATTTGTCTGAAGCAAAGATTCATCAGAAGAAATTATTTTTTAAATAAAAGCAAAAGTTTTCCTTTTTCTCTCCTCTGGAAGACCTGGTAGGGGGATACATTTTATCTTATATGACAGGAGCTCAATCCACAGAGCCTTACAGGGTATCTCACTGCTTCTGGTAGCTGGACCTTGTTACAGAAAGCAGCCTTGGAGCACACCCTGGGCTGCCTCCGTGGGGTGGGAGCTCTTTTCCATGCAGGTGGAGCTCTGTTAACCCATCAGGATGTAAATGGGGTGCCTTGATTTTTAACTCCCATTTGCAGACGCTGTCAGTCGCACAGCTCATCTTGCATGTGAGCAGCAGCATGCTTTTGTTTCCCCAGTGCTTAGGGGCAGCTAGCTGGCAGGTCTGTGACTAATGCCTGGGGTATGGCTAAGGAGAAGGTAGTGGTGCTGGTCAGAGGGACCAAACCTGCTAGAGGAATGGGCCAACATGACCTCACCTCATGTGCATATATACCTGCCCATTACTAACGGGCACCCACCTGCCTCACACTCTTTGCTCCGTAAATGTTATGGACCAGGTGCCTACAGACTTATATTCCATATATGTGGAGTAAGGCTTGCTGTTGTGACTGCAGAGTCCAGAGACCTTTCTCCTTCCCAGGGAGGCTGAGGACACTGTAGAGCACAGTGCTTTGTTTTTCCTTTGCCCTCTCTCTAGCTGTGATTATGAGCAAGGATAATGCTTAAATATTTTTGTTTCAATGGAAACAAAGACTGTAGATACACTGTGACTTTGAGGAATATGTTTTGTTTTGCAACAGGGGACACCGACCTAAAGATCATCTAGACCAAGAGGCAAATATCCTGTCAACCAAGAGAAAGCATCAGAAAGAAGGGAAAGCCTGTCATTTCCTGAAGGTGTAAAGAGGGTCCACCTCTTCCATCCTGGCACAGAATAACATCACATCAGTGACAGCGACAGATATTTGGGCCTAAACCTCTTTGTATCTTAATTTCTTCCTAGTCAAAATAAGTTTACTGCCAGCTTTTTAGTGCATTCTGTGATCCTTTGATGAAAGATATTTAACCAGTGCAAATTATTGTTTTATTACTTTTGGCAGACAGAATGTTTAGCAAGTCATTTGAAATGTATGCTTTTCCAAAACCCGCTAACTGCATTGGGAATCTTTACATAGAATCTTAATTTATCCCTTTATACTTCAGTTGTTTTTTGAATCTTTCTTTTGAACCACTGAGTGATTTTCAATCTGAAAAGAGAATCTGCGTAACAATATGCAATTGTCACACACATCAAGCTTTTAAAAAATTGGGTTTATGCCTTTGATGTAGTCTAGACAACTGAACATATTTCAGAAACATCACACTTCTTAAGCTACTGACTGACTGATGAAAGTGCTGCCTAATTTTTAAATAATTAGCTCCTCCAGCTTTTGAGATACGAACATCTGCAAATGAGAACTTTACATGGCAAGTAAAGTCAGCCTCCACATACACCCTCAAAGCGGGAGTGCAGATGCTGCTCACCATCCCCGCTCTGCAGTTTGGAACATAGCTAAGCACTGCACTCCTCCTCCATTGACTAGTAAAGGTGGGCAAACCATGCGGAATGACAGAGAGAAATTAAATGCTATGTGAACAGGGCTGTTGATATAAAAATCTCTCCTTAACAGCATGAATATACTCGTGTTTATAATATATATATTTATTTGAGTGCAAGTCCATTTTATGTTGCAATGATCTTTTGGCAGCTAGGGATTACTTTTTATCCTTTCCTGTATCATAAGGCTAACGAAAGA
Organism: Morus bassanus; assembly: GCA_031468815.1. Taxonomy (NCBI): domain Eukaryota; kingdom Metazoa; phylum Chordata; class Aves; order Suliformes; family Sulidae; genus Morus; species Morus bassanus. The sequence goes on along the minus strand of CM062567.1, from coordinate 12,942,177 downwards.
GTCAATTAAATTAATCCTCTGCAAATTTAAAGTGGATGAGAAATGAACGTAGCTAAAAGCTGTAGAATTCACAGCCAGAAGATATTGATGGGGAAACAGGTTAGTGCTGTTTGATAAAGAATTAGACTCAGCCCAAACTGCAGATGTTCTGTGCATAGAGCTCCCCTGAAGTCAGTGAAGGTAGACTTCACAATGGCTGCAATTCTTTACAAACCTTTATTTACATGGCAAAATCTCTTGTTTACCTTCTCATTGACCCTTCTTCTACAGAAATGACTTTCTGTCTTCTCTGTGTGCATACCTTTCCATTCCCAGATTTTGTGATTCTAAAATTATCCTTATCTCTAAGATGTAGTTTCTTTTGGGAAGAAACCATTGCACTGGAACAAGGATAAGCATATGGAATTGCCAGTACAAATCTCATTAATCCTTTAACAGAATAACCTTCATGACTGGATTTTGAAACAGGAAATGCAATGTTGCCTCCTTTATTAATTAGTTGGTGGAATCAATTAACTGCTAACCACTAACTAAATAGCCAATCCTGCAAACACTTAAGCATCTGCATATCTTTAGGCATGAGAGTAATCCCGCTGACATCGATGGGAGAGCTGTATGTTTAAAATTAAACCAGATTGTAAGTGTTAGCAAAATAGAGGTCTTAATTACAATATTTCTCTATAGAAAGCTTGTGTTGCTTTCTAACTTGTACAGCAGTGGGTTTTGTATTTACCTGTAACTGTATTTACCTGTCTTTAGCTGAAGAAAGCCCTATTCAAAATAAGAATGTACATGAATGAAGATTGAAAAGCACACGTGTCTTCTATATGGGGAGGAGGGAGTCAGTAATTTAAAAATAATGAAATAAACCAACCGTATATTGGTTAACAAATTTCTGTCTTGTTATGATAATACTCAGATTTTAAAAATACAAAGTAACTCCCAGTATCTAACACAAAATAACAACACTATGATTTGAAAGTAGTTGTTCATACACATTAATAAGTTCCACTCAGTTTTCAAGCTCCGTGCTTTCTCCTATGCTCTCCCCTCAGTTTCAGTTCTTATAGCTGTCGGTAGCTGTCTATAAGTGTCATTGGATCTGTTATGATGATGATGATGAATGTCCTGAGGCAGAGCAAAAACCTGGGTACTCTGCAGGTTGTTGGTGTGATGACCATTGCTAGCAAGATAGTTAACACCACCTCATTGAGTATATTCACCTTGCAAATTTGGAAGAAATTTCTGGCACTACTCTACATACGTCATGGTGAGTATTTGAGGCTTTGTACAAGGAACCAATAGCAAACCTTGACCTGCACCCATCTTGCTCATATGTTTTTGTGCAAGTGGAGAAACTACAAAAATGGCAACTGTACTCTGAGATCACTATGTGGGAAAGAACTGTGTGGACTTTATTCAGAAAAAAATAATGTAAACTGGAGAAACCAGTATTTTCCGTACTCTTGGAATGATTTGTGAAGGAGCAATCAGTGTACTCCCAGCTGTGGAGTAAACGGGAGGGAGGGCTTTAAAGGGCACTTTATGAGTTACACATATGTGGATGTGGAGAGGGGATTACTGCAGTTTTGTGGTGGTTGGTGGGGTTTTTTGTTTGTTTTGTTTCGTTTTCACAGAATCACAGAATGGTGGGGGTTGGAAGGGACCTCTGGAGATCATCTTGTCCAACTCCCCTGCTTGAGCAGGTACACCCACAGCAGGGTGCACAGGGCCATGTCCAGGCAGGTTTTAAATGTCTCCAGGGAAGGAGACTCCAGAACCTCTCTGGGCAGCCTGTTCCACTGCTCTGGCACCCTCACAGTAAAGAAGTTTTTTCTCATGTTTAGGTGGAACTTCCTGTGTTCCAACTTGCGCCCATTGCCCCTTGTCCTGTCTGAAAAGAGTCCGGTCCCATCCTCTTGACACCCACCCTTCAGATATTTATAAGCATTGATAAGATTCCCCCCTCAGTCTTCTCTTCTCCAGGCTGAACAGACCCTGGTCTCTCAGCCTTTCCTCATAAGAGAGATAAAGAGAGATTCATTTCTGGTTTTTTCACATAATAGCCAAAGTTTCCACAGGTAACCTCAAACTGGCCATATTTAAGCTACTTGGATACTTCTCAGCTGTATACTTTAAACCACAAAGCCATAGCCACTGTGTGCAATACATAACAAGCCAAGGCTTATAGAAGTTCCTGAGATGAGCTTGGTATTTTTCATACAGTGTTCCAAGATTTTCTTTTAAAAAGCTTCAAATGTTCGTTTTCTTATTTAATCAGTTGAGATATATCATTTTGCACTAACACAAAATGTACCAGACATATCAATGTAGTAAGTTTGCTTTGTGTTTAATGAGAAGAGATAGTCTTGTGTAAGATGTCAGTTGGATGAAGAACATTTGGCATGAAAAGGCAAATGAGCAGATACTGCCAAAGTATCATTGCTGTGAACCAGTTGTTCGATGTTTGATGACAAATTTACTGAAGTCACTTAATGTACATAATTTTTCTCTGAAAATGTGTCCATGATGCTGTGGAGTCAAAGACAGCAGTTGTGATGACATAACACATTTCTTATATAGTTTAGTGAATTGCAAAAGTATTTCACATCCTAGAAAACTGCCTCAACTCTGTCCCCCAGGTTTTATTTGAAAAATATTATTTCCTTGCATATGTCTGGTTACCCATGGTCTCCCTTGCTTTCTTCATGCTCAGCCTTAACCCTGGAAAAAAATACTCCCTGTAACAGAAACAAATGTGTAGTAGCTTAATAGGAAGAGGAAGAATAAACTGCTCTGTCGTTAGGATTTTGTTCATTCTTTTTTTCAAATCTATCACAAAGAATTGTAAACCAAAATATGTAGAACATAACAAACAGCATTGAAACTGCATTTTGCAACTTTGAACTTAATATTCTTTTCATGCCCAAACAATGCTATGTCTTAGCAACAAGATTGAAGCAATAACAGTGTACCAAATTCCAGTGAAATAATTCCCCTACTTTGCATGGTATAACATCACCTATTGAGGAATGCATTTGTTTAAGATGCTGCTACATCTGATTATAAGATTATATTTAAGAAGATAATATATACTTTACCAAGTATTACTTCACCACTTATTTAGTGCTGAAGTATAATTCTGTTCTATGTAAATGGCTAGAATACAAATATATCTGCCCTGACTTAATGAAGGATATTTTGTCCCTTCAGTTATGTGCGTCTACAAATGTATGCTTTTCTGAGTTGCAAATGCTTCTTTTTAGAGTTCTTCTCTTTACACCCTGGAGGAGCAAAAAGCAGATTAGGATTTTGGGATTTTGTTGTTTGTTTGGAAAAGAAGTTTTTCATAAATACCAAAATGAGAACTGTAGCATGAAGAATAACTTAAATGGCTTTCTAGCATTGTACAAACAAACCATGAAAACCTGAAATAAATGACAAATATTGAAATATGGAATGGAGACTCTGAAAGAAATTAGGTGCAGTATGAATTTAATATCCAGGACAAATCTTCTACGTGGGATTACAAAGGTCACCTATTAAAAAATCCACATTTACTAATCATTATATCCTGCTCCGTGTGTGTGTTTATGTGTATAGTTCACATGTTAAAGAATTGTAACCGCTGGAAATTATTAATTTTTCTATGGAAAATCATTCGTATTTTGCACTGTGTTTACAGACTCACCAAATCATTAAATCTGGAGAGGAGGCTGGCTACCTATTTAAACACTGAAAACCCAGACTTCTAGGTTTAAAATGTATACCTTAATGAGGGAGCTGCTGCAGTTAGCAGCGTGGGATGGAAAGGTACATTGTGCTGATTCAGCAATTTTTTTTTTTTCTTCCATCCATATGTGAGTTCACAGAGACTGACTCTCCTTCAGCCCTAATTTTCTGTTCTCCTTTCAGCAGGTTGCGCCCCCTCAAGGAAATAATACTTTTATGACTATGGTATCCTAAAGCTATATAGCTATTCCCTGACAGGCACTTTACTGATGTCAAAAACTAGTTACATCTAGAAGGGATAAAATAACAAAGACTACTTCAGAAAAGATGATATATATATAGACCCTGCCTCACTCCTGTGGGCCAGGTCCCTCTGCTAGCTAAGCTTTCCAAAAGCTCTGCTTTCTCTTGGGGAAGATGTCTGCTGGTTGTAGCAAAGCATCTGACAGCTGGGAAACACAGAAGTATTTTTCTAGGCTGAAGTGGTAGTGGGACGCTTTCCACCTGGGACTGAACGAGCATTATGGATAAATCCGTGTAACAAATCATGCAGGCAAATTACATCCTCCTCCTCCTCCTTGGCAGAAGGCTCCTCTGAAAGCTCTGTGCTGTATAGCAGCTCCAAATCTGCCCTGAGATCTCTGCTGGCACATGTGCAAAGTCAGTATTTGAACTAATTTGAGGCTAGGTATGGTCTAACATGAGCTGCAATAGTCAAATGCTAACTGTGTTGCACTTCCAAGTCCTGTAGTTGTAAACTTCTATAATATGGCCTCCCCTCCTCTGATTTCCATGTGCTCAATCTGCAGTTTGATCCACCTTTGCCATTTTTTCCAGTGGGCTTACCCTTCCCAGTAAGATATACCTGACAAGGCCTATTGCAATGTAAGTACTAGCTGCTAAAAGACACAGATCAATTTATCCCTATTATGGGATTACATCCCACAGTGGTGCAACGAGGTCCTGGTTTGCCATTTGTCCCATTCAGGATCAATCCAAGAAACAGGTGGATTGGCTGACTGGTTGACTCTTCACATTTTGCCAAGAGCCAAAGCTCCACATACCATCATAAAACTCCTTTGCACAACAGACTTCCTCTTTTTCAAATATGCTCTGTATAGGCAAACCATAAGAATATTTTGATTTCTTTTCCTCAGGAAGAGAAAATACTAGAAACATGTATGTGGCAAATACATTTCCACTTCCTTGCCTCATTTACCAACCTTGCTAGCACTCCATACCAGCCATCCATTTGTGCAGGGTAGTGCTGAGGCATGTACTCCTGGCAGGGGAAAAAGAAAGCTTTTGTTTCTTTAATATAAGAATCCCAGCTTTATAGTTTGTCCCTGTGTATGATAATTTCATGCTTCTGAGTGGTGAGTGATGCTCATAATACCAAGAAGTTGAATTTGTCTAAGTTCTCATGTTCCTGAAGCTGGGATCTGTGGTGAAATAAGAGTGGGAACAGAGAGCAAGGAGAAAAGCTTGGCTGACTTACCAGCATTTGGGACTTCTTTTAATAAGAAACTGTTTAAAGGACTAACAAGCAGCTCTGGTTCCTGCTGCTAATATAACTTTATTCGAACTTAGACTTGTTAATAATACTATCTTTGCTTTATTACTTCAATTTCTTTTCCAAAGAACTGTGAATTCTTCTCTTCCTGACTTTTCCTGATAAGCTTAAGTGCTAAAAAATACAATGAGGCTATTGGTGCAATTTGCTGAGCAGATAATATTGTATGACATTAAGGTCAGCAGTGGTGTTGGCAACAGGGAAGGTGGTTACATTGCTCAAATATTATTGGCCCGTCACGAAGTGTAAAATTATAAATATGGTGATAAATCCTCTTTCATAACAAATTAATTTGGATATTAAAGAAGCAGTGGAGAAATATAATCACAGGTGAATGTAGCTGGTAGATTTAAAACTTTTTTGGATGTTTTTTCTCTTTTTTTAGTGATCACATGATATTGTGTGCGGGGGAAAATGCACACAAGATATCGGTTTTCCTTGTTATATGGACACCAAGTGAGTAATATTCTCCTTTCACCCCAAATAATTTTGAGAATAAATTTGGGAAGTGCTTTATTTTGAGCAGACAGTAACTGTTTGGACATAGGCTGGATTTTACATGTATACATTTTTCACTTTTCTTTCCCTGTGTATGCAGCACACAACAGGAGGAGGATCCTATATCATTTGGCTTTTTCATTGGCCGCATGAAAGAAAACTATTTCTTTGAAAGCTTAAGTCTAAAATTATCTTAACCTTACATGCAGTGGCTATACCACTGCTTTACAAGTTTTAGAGGGCCATTGGAAGAGCATCACTGTTTCTTCCCCCAAGATAGTTTAGAAAATAGCCACATATATTTGCAATCTTTCTGATCTTTTTTAACCAAGATTACAAATAAAATTTGGATAAATCTTTTTAAATTAAAAGAATAGGGAGAATGATGCCCACCCTGGTTCAATGACTTTTTGTGAGACAGAAAAGACTAAATAAAGTTAAGTCTAAAGTCCTATTCCTCCAGAATACGCATCTCTGTCCCACTAGGTCATATTCCTTACAAGGCAACATTGGTGCATACATATATTCTCAGAGTTGGCATAATCTCGTTTTATGGTTTTTTCCTACAAAACAGGGAGACTAGTGATATCATTTTAGGTAGCTCACTTTCAGGCTTCCTTATGTGCAGGTTGAAAAATTATTATTTCTGTGTCTGTGGAAAATGTTTTAAATTCTTAACACTGAGAAGTGTTGAGCCTTACTAGAGTATACAGCTGCTGGTAACAGGGATTGTCCAAATTCATGGGATGACTGGGCCTTTCTTATAAAGGCAAATTGTAAGGAGGGATGAGAAATGGATGTAGATTCCCCATATTTTCAGATATTTTAATTATATTGGGGATAAACAAGACTGAGAGTTAGTATTTTCTTTCCCAATAGTCACCTTTCCTTTCCTGTTCCCCACCACTGGCCCTAAGGGCTAGTGCAGATTGATTAATGAGCTCTCCATTCTCATAGTTGCAGTTTTTATCATATTAGAGCTGTAGGGGTTTTTCCCCGCCCTGCAATAGGATCAGGTCAAGAATTATGTATGACTGGTTATAGGTTTTGCAGACAATTTTTTCCTTTTACCAGAATCCCCTCCATCATGTACCAGTTTCGTTTTAACTAGTTGTTCTTCATACCAAAGCTACATGTAGAAAGAATTAGTACTTCCATGGATGCTATGCTGTACTATGCCATCTCTTCTTTTAAATTCACATGTCTGCGATCTGAATTACGTTTGAATTGTGAACTGATAATTCTCTCTGTATAAACGCAGTATACGAACACAGTTCAGGGGCCGGGGGCAGAGGGGTGGGGAAGAGAGAAAAAAAAACTAGCTTATTTACCTAAGCTTTGCTTCATCATGAAAGTTGCTTTCAGGGATTCTGTTATCAAGGTCATTTATTTTGCAAACCAGGGTGCCTTTTCTCGACATTTTTACTGTGGGCCATTAAGGCTTTCTTGAAAGACAAGATCTTACTATTATATAATGCATTATTTTTTCATAAAGAATCTTGACTAGTTTGGAAACAGAGAGTTCTCTCTGGCCTCAGCAGCCTGCATTGCAATTCTGTGTTTCAAGTTCTGTCATGCTACTGAAGTAGAAAAAAAAATAAAACTGAGCTCTGCTAAGCTATTCTCTTTGTCCTACAAGAATACTAAAACTGAGTTACACTGAACTGTGTATTCCTAGCTGGGTTGTAATCACTTGCAGTGTATTCTTTTTATTTATGGCACGCATAATTTCTGACACCAAGTTGTGCGGTTATGTTGATCTGCTTGAGGGTAGGAAGGCTCTTACAGAGGGATCTGGACAGGCTGGATCGATGGGCCAAGGCCAATTGTATGAGGTTCAACAAGGCTAAGTGTCAGGTTTTGCACTTGGGTCACAACAACCCCATGCAATGCTGCAGGCTTGGGGAAGAGTGGCTGGAAAGCTGCCCGGCAGAAAAGGACCTGGGGGTGCTGGTTGACAGCTGGCTGAAGATGAGCCAGCAGTGTGCCCAGGTGGCCAAGAAGGCCAACAGCATCCTGGCTTGTATCAGGAATAGCGTGGCCAGCAGGAGCAGGGCAGTGATCGTGCCCCTGTACTCAGCACTGGTGAGGCCCCACCTTGAATACTGCATTCAGATTTAGGCCCCTCAGGACAAGAAGGACATTGAGTTGCTGCAGCGTGTCCAGAGAAGGGCAATGAAGCTGGTGAAGAATCTGGAGAACAAGTCTTATGAGGAGCAGCTGAGGGAACCAGGGTTGTTTAGTCTGGAGGAAGGGGAATGAGGGGAGACCTTATTGCTGTCTACAACTACCTGAAAGGAGGCTGTAGCGAAGCAGGTGTCAGTCTCTTCTCCCAAGTAACAAGTGATAGGACAAGAGGAAATGGCTTAAAGCTGTGCCGGGGGATATTTAGATTGGATATTAGGAAAAATTTCTTTACTCAAAGAGTGGTCAGGCATTGGACCAGGCTGCCCTGGGAAGTGGTTGAGTCACCATCCCTGGAGGTATTTAAAAGACATGTAGAGGTGGTGCATAGCGACATGGTTTAGTGGTGGACTTGGCAGTGCTAGGTTAATGGTTGAACCTGATGTTCTTAAGGGTCTTTTCCAACCTAAACAATTCTATGATTCTATGATTCTATGATCTAGGAAAAAGTAAAAAGAGAGAATAAGCTTTCAACAGCCTCAGAACTGTTCCCTTCTATTATTAATGTGGTATAATTCTGTTTTCAAATGTTTTATAGATCCAAAGTATTTCTAAATTTAATTAATGTTTAAGTTTAATAAAATAATGCACAAAATCATTATTTTGTGACATTAATGAAGTCTATTTTCTAGCACAACTTGAATAGGCAGCACTAAAATAGCACTAAAATACATTAACATTAGGTCATCTTCTTTGCATTTATAACAATAAGCTCACATTTTCAGAAAGGATAATCTTAAACAGCATTTTTTTTCAGTACAAACTGTACATCTTTATCTTAAAATTCCAAATGTTTCAACAATAGAAGACGATTAAGAACTAGACAATTATTCTTCATCTCTCAATGATTTATGACACAGAGAAAGACCTTTTCTTGAGAGTTCGAGGTGCTAAAGAGGAGGAGTATGTTTAAGCTGGCAGCTCCCTGCCTTCCCCCTTATTTATTAGGCACAGAATTTACTTCATTGTAGCCATCATACTAGAAAATGAGCCCATCAACTTCATTGCATTTTGGCCCTAGGTGTGGACATATATACATACGTTTGGGTTCTCCAGCATTTATATAAGCCTATGCAGAAAATGGAAATAAAGCACACGCATTCCTCAAGCAGCTAAAATAGAAAGATAAAATGCAATGGCAGGACTCATCTTCCCATAATGGTCTTTAGTATTTACTTGCAATAACCTGTACAATGTGTTATATGATTTCCAGGCACTGAAATAAGCACTTTGCTTGTCCCAAGGAGCTCACTATTTAATCATGGAAAAATAAATAGCCAGTAGAAAGGAGAAAAGCAGTAAATATTTGAGAGGGTTACCAAAACCCTCTGCTCTTTTTTTCATGTGTATGTAATTTAAAGTTCATCGTACTTTAAATTTTGACATATTTGCAATAATATGTACAGCCACTGGTTTTAGCATATTACTAAAGTTGTGGTCAGTATTAAGAAAATAAGTGGTACAATTGAGTGCTACTATTTCTGTTTCTATTGATATTGAGCTCAGTGAAAGTTCATCCCTTACTTGAAAAGGGCTAATATATCATCTCAAAATTCTACCTGAATAAAAAAAAGGAACTCAAAAAGCAAACAAAAATCTGATAAGATTAAATAATCAACCCACCCTCTGAAATAACTATCAGCGAGCTGGGAGTATTTTAAAAAATGCCATTAATACTCTGTGTCTTTCTTCCACCTACTTTGTTTCTTCTTGTTTCTTTTCACATGCCATTTCTAACTCAATAATTTCCCACAGTAATTGTCATACTGAAGAATGTAGTTAACTCTAACTAAAATCATGCTTGTAGCTCTTAAGTTCCCTGTTAATAAGTTGGTGTATGAGCTGGATACAACACATCAGGCCAGAACCACAAGACCTTCATTACTTTGAATTATACAAGTCATCTCTGTAGCATTCGTATGTGGACTGGCTGCTAAATAGTGGTACAGGATGGTTGCATCCCACTTTACTCTGACTTGGTGCTGCACTATCTATCAACTTGGTGTGTGGGAAGGCTGGGGCAGAAAACACACTCACACACTGGCCTTTAAATTTATTATCTATTTAACCCAATTATCCAGTAAAGGATAATAGTTTACATATAATTGCTGAGTTTGCAGTGGTGAGTGTCAAATCAGAAAGTAGTGAAGGAGATACCACTCTGCGTAATCTATGCGGTTAACCAGGGGAAGAGTAATCCCTCCCATTCTTCCTCTTTTAATCCCATCCTTAAGGAAACTGTTACTGTCTTTTTTGTGTTTCTGTTAGCTCCTTTACTTTCTTGCCATAAATGTGATATTTTATTTGCATGTTCTTTGTTTCCTCTGTTATGCCCTAAACCCACATCTACCCAGCTCCTGCACTGACCAAGAACTGAGCACTTGAATTAATACCCTGAGGACCTCTGTGATCATTCTGGGCTTGTGCACTCAAGCCCTCTATTCTCATCCCAGTCTTTCCTCTTGGGGAACCACTTTTCCCACACTTTTTTTTCCCCAGGATTAGCCAGTATCACATGATGTTGTATACATAGGGAACACCACCTTGCACAAAACTCCTGTGAAGAGTTGTCAATGATGTGAAAGAGACTTGGCCCATTCTCTTTAAGTTAATGAGACTCTTTCCACTGACTGGAGTTTGATGGAAGATCTCTGTGGTCCAGATCCTCTTGTTGCTAATATTGTCCGTTGGATACAGTAAGTGTTTGCATGCATTTCATCCAGCAAGTTTGGTGTGTTGGAATTTTTTTTTTTTTCACTTCACATCTCATAGGCATGACTCAGATTTGTGTGTCCACCTCCAGCATCCTGAGCAGCTGTACCTGTAGCTGGACTTTCTGGGAAGAGCTGTGATAAAGAGCTGTTCTCAGTTTTATTTAGATTCTGGTGTTATTTAAAACAGCCTGAGGTGGACTAGAGGGCATTCAGACAGAGTGCTGTTCTAGGCAACTTCTGTTGCATTCACAACCAAACCAGTGTGCCAATAGAGCTGAGAGAGTTCTACAGTTCTAACAGTAGAAGTCAGCTGATGTCCAGTTCTGAAGTATTCCTCTCAGAAGAAAAAGAAATATTCTGTGTTGTTTTGGAATGTGCAGCTTTATAATATTTTCCACAGAATTTCTCCAGTCTATATGAAGGTTGTCAGAGATTTCCTAGGTGAGTCACTGAGATGGATTGTTACAGACACATATTCCCAGGTGATTTGTAATCAGTATGTGCCTTTTATGTATATCTGGCATCAAAGATAGAAGCACAAAAAGAATATAATTCTTAAATTGTATTAAATAGACTAAGAGTTATCATTATTATTATTATTATTATTATTACCAAAAAGATTTTGTACTTCTATTTTTAAACCTTGTGTAATTCTATGATGCTTCTTCATTTAATTAATGTGCCAGTACAATAAAATAACACACAAAATCATTATTTTGTGACATTAATGAAGTCTACTTTTCGAGCAAAATTTGAATAGGCAATTGAACAACAGTGCACTAAAACACATTAAAACCAGGTCATCTGCTTTGCATTTCTAACAATAAGCCGGCACTTCCATGAAGGGTAATCTTAAACCACATTTTTTTCAGAGCAGCCAGTACATCTTTATCTTAAAATTCCAAATGTTTCAACAATAGAAGATTGTTAAGAACTAGACAATTATTTTTCAGCACCCATTGATTAATGACTTAGTCTATGACACACAGAGAAAGTGTAGAACAAAGGAGTGCATTATAATAATGCACAGGCATTAAACCATCTTCATTAATAGGGTCTTTTTGGATTCTGCTTAGCATAAAACAAAATATGCCATAAAGAAAGTGAAGTATTAGCTTTAAATATCTCTTTAAACTTGCTTGATAAAAAAAAAAGGCCTACATTGTGCCCTTAATCTTAAAAAATTCTGGGATTCATACATTCTCCAAACTAGGTACACTGCAGTAGGGTTTCTGAGCTATGATTTTAGCTCGGTTCTTTTAGGCCACATTCTTCACATTTCCTACTTTACATTAGGGCTTTGCATTAAAACTTGACTGTGTCATCCTTTTTCCTATTCTCTGCCATAGCAGAGTTTAAGGTACTGTTCAGCATTGCTAGCAATAGCAAAATCTGAATATTTTACATTCGTTAACCTGTTGAAATTTAGTAATACAAAAATGTTAAATGTTACTGATGAACATACCAAATAGCGAAAGTACGCTTTAACTATAAAAGATTCAACTTTGTTAATGCTCTGTTTCAACTGGCACAACCCTATAAGTGCTTTAATGTTTTAATCCATGATCTCTTTTGGCTCCTCCTTTTATAAACATATTTTTAACTCTGGCACCATGCCTCCTTGCATTGATCTTGTCAAAGTTGCTACTTGTAAAGCACACACCCACATGTTTGCAAGAACCAGGACCTTAGATATGTTAGATGTGCTTTCTACTTTTTTACAGCCATTTGTACTTGGGGCTTGTTTGTTTGCTTGCTTGCTTGTTTTCCAGCTATTAAGTTTCTTTTAAATAGAATAATCATTTTTTTCCCAGTGTTATCAAGAGTCTGTCCTCCATGCTTCTGGTCTACATCACACATAAGTCAAAGAACGGGGCTAAAATATGAGCTAGGTGTAGGCCATGCTCATAGTACTTGGGATGGACAGAAGAAGATGGATTATGGAGTGGTTGCTGGAGCTAAGTGAATAATTCACAGTGAATAATTAATTTGACAAACTTATCCTCTTTGTACATACAGACCAGATAACAGTCTCTTCTCGTTCATTCATTATTCAGATTTATTCAGTAAGTATCCTTTGAATAGGGCACAGCACCGAGCAGCTAAGGCATCTCATTGTGGCTCCAAAACCATGAATTAAAATCTCTCCCTGGATTCATATTTCATTTAGCTCCTCTGCAAATTGGGGCCTCCTCATTTGGGCCAAGCAGACAGTCAGAATTGCCATGGTGTGGGCAAAAAGCCCATCCAGCCCAGAGTGTCACCCAGAAAGCCACATTTGTCTCCAAGCATTTGAGGTGAGGGTAGTGGAAGAGAAAAAGCTTTCCTGCTTTCCACCTTCATGAGGGAATTGCTTCACAAGGCTGGGCTCAGTGGAGGATGGCAGTTCACTCCGGCTGTTTTAGAGAGCAGCAGGCTGACAGGAGAAGGACATGTGTTTGTTTCCAGCAGATCATCAGAGTAAAGTAAAAGGGACATTTTTCTTTTAAATCTGTAATGGACTGACAGGCCTGAAGAATGAGATCCTGCTCATGCACAGGGCCTATGCTACACCAGCCGTGTTTTGCTGCACATATTTTCTGCACGCAACTACAACGTGCAAGACTGGTAAACTGGGATGCTGCTTTGGAGGAAAATCTGCTCTTGGGTTGAGACTCTTGACATTTAATAGGAAGAGAGAAATACTGGGAATCACCAGCTGAGGTACCCAAACGTTTGGTGGTTGACAATAAACAATGTAATTGGTTTTGACTATAAGTTTGTCAGACGCATTCAGCGTCCAAAAATCAAAGGTTTCTGCCCCAAAGAGCTTATAGACAGACAAGATAAGAGAAGTAAAGGGAAAAAAGTGAAAGACATAAAACCACTATGTAGCAGGAACTCTGTCAGTCTGGCTTTAATTGATGAGGCTTTTATTCTTATTCACTTGCATAAGAAACCTCCACACAAAAAAATTTTTTCTGATTTGAATTCCATTTGGTGTAATGTCATATACTGTATGCTCTATCTAATAATAGTAATTACTGTTGTTTTTGTTTTCTACCCAGATGTAACATGCTTTGATGAACTGTTTTTCACTTTAATTGCATTAATTTAAATATGTGTATCTGATAAAATATTTACTGACAGCTTATCTAGCAAAGACATACATGGTTCAATAAACACAAATCACACTGTAGTTTGTACATATTTTATAACATTAACTTGTTGGTCAATGTTTAACAGCTTAACGCTAGAGACATTTCATCATGCATTCCATTATCAATAAACACTCATGTTATATCTTCTAAACAGTAAGCTGTAAAAAAGAAAGAATAATTCTCCCCATCTCTATTAGCATGTGACTGATGAAAAATAAAATTAATGTTAATTAAAATGTATTGATATCACAAAGGAATCATGATTTTGAACTTCCACATGAAAGTGAAAGTATTTTTCTGCAAAAATTTAAAAAACACTTTGTCTTATACTATCAAAGATGCAACAATTAAATCCATTTCAGGAGAAGCCTAGTGTCATAGGTACTGCTTTTTCATCAACTATTTTGATGAAAAAGAAAGCTAAAAGCAATAATTTGGTTTTTTCAGGCTTCTAGACTTCACTTTGCCTTCTTTATTTTATGTCATGTCAATGACAAACTCTTAAGCACTGGCATAACTTTGCTTTTCTGTGTGTCTCCTTCATGTGCCACATGATTTCTTACTGAAAGTTACTGATAGCCTCTGGTCCTCAAGGGCAGACCCCTACCATGATCAGATAACAGAAGAAAGCCTTCGATATTTCTCTTAGCTCTCAACACTGCTCACAGCAAAATGGAGCTGGATGATTGTCATGATTTTAGGTAGTTGCTTTAGATAGTCCCATTTAGGTCATCACTAGACTTCGGGTTCTTCCCCCCATGAGCTCTGGATGCTGACTGTCCTTTAAACCTTGTCTCCTCAGTGCTAGTGCATGCTAGAATAAAACCCAAACTGAATCTTTAGAATCAAGGAATTGAAGGACATTTCACTAGATGCTGGGTCAGGGCTGGTGTTTCTGCTCCTCTGCAGGACTTCCTGAGCCTTACAGCAAGCAGGAGCTTGCCTGCCCCACAGCATGATGTTGTGACTATTGCAACAACCGCAACATCAGGATTTGGTGTTAAAAGTGAATCCCACCCAAGGCTTAGACTTCAGACCATTTTTACTGTGTTCTCTTTTTCACAAGGTAAATACAGTGGCTAGTAAAAGTGGGTCCTGATTTGTAGTGGACTCTGTGGCAACACAACTACTTCCTGACTCTCAGATTGCCATGTGAGTTTTATTCGTTACAGACGATATATGTTCACAACAGGAAAACAGGAATAATCTCTGACTCTAAATTTCTGACATCTATCCCAATTCTTAATGCTTTCTAATTTGCTCACTGATATCTCTTCTTATCCTGAATAGCACTCAAATTCACAACTCAGTATTAGTTCTTGGGTCCATTCCTAATTTAGCCTATAGCTCCATTGCATGCCTTCCCTCATAAAAAAACATCAATTTTTCAGGTGTTCCCTTTATCTCTCTTCATTCCTATAGTTTTACTGTAGACTTTTTTCCCCCTTGGTCCACATTTTTTCTGAAATACGGTGCACAAAACCACACACACTACCTGAGGACTTAGCAGTGCTAAGTAGGTCAGAAAGATTGCTTCCTGAGCCCAGTAGATGGTACTCCTGTTTAGATAGTTCAATACAATATTTGCTAGTTTTGCAGCAGAGTGATGTTGCTGACAAACACAGGCTTTATTGAGCCAAAATACTGGAAATATACCACAGAAAATAATCCTACAGTAGGCAAAAGAGATGACCTAGACAAGCTCATTGATATTCTTCATATTTTTCTTTTGCATTATGAATATACGTTCATATATATATGAACTATAGCTATATTCTGTATTATATCTAATCCTGTTTGTACTAAAGTTTTACAATAAACCCTTATTGACTTCAACATCAGTGGAAATGGGTTTGTCATTTCTCTTGATTACATAGAGTCATTTAGTTATATTTTTATTTTTATAGTGTATTTGCAATGAATTGTAGATGCATCCATATAAGATGACAAGAAGGTATCAAACTCAGTACTTTCAATGCTAAAAATATAAGCTGACACTCTTTCAATCAAGCAGAATGCTCTTAATCGAAATTAGCAGCATAAAGGCCATGCACCACAGGGAGATGCAATCATGGGCCTCACAGACATATATCTTGGAATACTTTTTATTTTAAAAAGCCTTAAAAATTAAGCAAAAAAAATCAAAATGCCTTTTATGAATTTGTAAGTCTTATTTCACTATTGTATACATGCTCCAGAGGAATAAGAAATCTTTTCCCTTTCTACTTGGATCCTCTTTTTTCCAGCAGGCTTCAATGCAGTCTGAATCTTTGAGATTAAAAGGTTGATTTATCATTTTCTAACACGAATAATCATGCTGTCATAAGAGGACAGTGGGTTGATTTGGAATACCTGTCAACCACAAAGGAAATCCCTGGAAACATGTAAAATAACTGGGAAAACTGCAAGCCTATTTACAAATTCCTCAACATTTTGTCTATACTCTAACACAACAATGATTTTTGACCCTTGTAGCTTTAGCCAGCACAGGCAAACAAGCTTTGAATTATTGCTGTGCTGCAACGTAACAATTCCATTGCTCTGACCCTTGGTGTCTTGCAAAACACAGTAGAACAATAATTGTCAATCCTTCCTATACAATGTGTTATATTTGACAGAGGTCAGCATTAGCTACAAGACCTTTGGCTGGTGCTCAAAGAGGTAATATCTCTTCTCTAGTTCAGTTGATAAAATGTTAAATAGAATCAACGTTGCCCATGCTTTTGTGGAGATGGAGATAAAAACAGTTTTTATACTATAACATGTATTTTTTAATAGACAGAAAATAGATTACAGTATTACTCAAAGTGCTTTGGTAAATACACTATTTAAATGACAAAAGTTTTAATTTTTCTAAAGAGAAATGGCATAATTCTTCTTTCCAATATGCAGTGTGATTAATTTAACAAGGCTTTGCCATGTGCAGAAAATAGAGGATTTTGTTACAGATCTTACATGAGTAATACATGAAGGAAAAAGACTGACTCATAGACATTTTGTGTCAGCATGTGATTTGTATAAAGCAAGCACATAATCTGACATGGAAATAAAATGCATCAGCACAGTAAATGCTCCTCTTTGGCACTATGGAGGAGCTAGTGGCAAGGTCAGCAGTTGCAGCTTCTAAGCTCCTCACCTTGTAAGCAGCTGGTAGTTAACATTTAGCTTTAGTCATAGAGCATGAGTCTTCTGTCTGTCATCCCTGAATATTTTGACTGAAAAAGTATAAGAGAAAGAGACAGATATGGCATGAGGCAATACTCTGTATCTAGGGGGGAAATCAGAATTTTAGACCAGAAAGAACTGGCATATGAGAGGAAAGCATATATATTTGTAATTCAATTTAGTAAAATTATTTCTTTTGTTATATTTCTAGGCTGTGCACATAAAAATATATAATGTTGAAATAAACAGCAATAAAAAAGATTCCTTGTAATTACTTTAAATGTATTCCCTAGTCTCTATCCATACAAAACAAATTGCGAACCATACAAATCTTTGCTTCTCAATTCTGCTGCTTGTTGCTGAATATACTATTTTGAATATGCTGTCAGCTCAGGTTCATGAAGATTTGGGCAAAGAAAAGCCATTTTTCAGTCAAGAAGCTAACTGTGAGAAAACAGCTATTTCACAAGACAATAATTTGACACTCTGCTTGAGCATCCATCATAATCTTCATGAAAAAGATAAAACCAGGATGTACTTCAATTCCAGAAATCCAAACCTTTGAAAGATTTTCCTGCAGAGCATTTGGGAATTTTCTCTGTGCTGGGACACTGAAGGTCGTGAGAAGTTCATCATTACACAGCGAAGACATGCACATCTTCAGGGAAGCAAGTATAAGAACAAGGCAGACAAGGTGGAAAACAACCACTGGCAAGAACTTTCAGGTTTTGAGAAGCATTTGTATTATGCATATTCACACAGAAAATACACTTCAATTGGCAAGCTGCCTTACTGGTTGCATTGTGGATGTTGGTGGAGTAAAGCAGTATTTGTGCTGAGTTTGTGTGGCAGGATTTAGGCACTGCTTCAGCTCTGTTTGCTTTTCCCATCTTACCCCATCCCTGTCCCTGTCTCTCTCCTCATCTCCATTCCCATCCCTGTCCCTGTCCCTGCTTCCTTCATCTTCACTTTCTGTAAACCTGCCAGTGACTGAGGCTCTGTCTTTGCTGATACAAAAGTCTGGTTCTACAGCAAGATAACAAAGGAGATAATTATCTAACTGCCAAATGTGATGAAGACAAAAGGCCCTTGCAAAGTTTACTGAAAAATACTTGCTTAAGTTCAGCTGCCTGTGTCCTTCGTCCTTCGCTCCCCCATCTCTTCCCCTTGCCCAAAGGTTGAGCTCACCTAGTTTTTACCTTGCAACAAACCTCCCATGCCTTCAGTATGCTGTCAGTGATGTGTTTGGTTTTTAAGATGGGACAGCTAAAACACTTTAAGTATGAGGTTTCCCACTCCCGATCTTGGTCAGCTGGTCCCTGACCGTGACTTTTAAAAGAGGATTGTGAAACACGTTAGCAGACAGTGAATTTTGAATGGTAAGTATTTGCCTCAGAAATTAAATGCTGACCTATGACTCATGGGATAGAAAAGCATTATTACACTGGCTGGCCTTCCTGTCTGAAGAAAAGGATTCCTGTTTCAGAGATTCATGCTTTAAATAGGAACAATCATGAGTAAATTTCCCACAAACATGTTGGGGTGCAAATATATTTATGCCTAAGGAATTCAATTTCATTTGATAAACAAGAGGAGGAGCAAGGTATCCTTTAGCAGAGGCACATTAGAAGCAGCCAGGAACAGTAAGTAAGGGACAAACTAGCCAGAAAGGCAAGCAAGGAGAAAACTAGCTGAAAATTTGCTGAAGGTGAAAAGAAAAGAAAAGAAAAGAAAAGAAAAGAAAAGAAAAGAAAAGAAAAGAAAAGAAAAGAAAAGAAAAGAAAAGAAAAGAAAAGAAAAGAAAAGAAAAGAAAAGAAAAGAAAAGAAAAGAAAAGAGAAAAAGAGAAAGCCAACCTTGAATGTTGGCTAAATAAGTTGTGTGTAAAGAGGTAACAATAAGCATGAGCATTTATTCTTGGGCAGTATGGGAGAGAGGTTTATGAAGGAAAGCAATCTGTAACCAGTCTTTTTTTTCTCCTTCGTACATTTCCAAAAGATTAGCCCCATGCCAAATCGGCTATCTATTGTCCTGCCTCTAAAACAGATACCTGGCAATTACAGCTCTGCAAAGGTGCTGGGTTCCCTTTGTGGTTGCATGTGAAAGAAACAAATTACTTACTTTCATCTTTGCATCTGAGTTCATTTTTACTACACACATACATGGGATTTTTGTACAAAGACAGGAAGGCAAGGTCTGTTTTTTCATCATACAGTTAAAAGTGAACTCTCACTGCAGGCACAGGACTTTGTAAGCACATGAGCAGCTTGCTCTTGGCTTCACACATTTATATCTGAAGAACTCAAGTGCACTGAGCAAATATTCACATTTTAGTACTAATGCTACTAGTGTGTGTACACTGGTGGTTGTACATATATATTTGTGCATTTACCAACAGTATTGCTGGGAGGTAAAGAGAAGAAACACTGAAGCAAAGAAAGTCTATTATCAGGAAAGGTAAAAATTTAGTGACACAATTTAGTAAACTGTATGAACCGTGGCATTCAGCACTCAGGAAAACGCCCAGATATTCAGCTCCTTATCTAAAGCATGTCCAAACTATCTGCACTTCTTGAGTCTGCAAAGCTGAACTGGAAATTGGACAAGACAGGCTTTTCTGGTATTGCCTGTTTCTGGCTTAGACAGATAGGGGATGATAGCATCTTTCTTTACACACTTTTGCAGCACAGTTAGCCGTCCAGGGCTAACCAGGAAGCACAGTGATGTGCAGGAGAGATAATAAAGCCCAGGATTAACTTTGGCAGGCCCTTGATTTTGTGACCAGTGGAGGTCCAGTCCCACGTGCCCCTCTGTGTGAGGAATGCAGCCAGTCTGTGCCCCTGAATGTCTCCTTCCCATCCAGTGGTGAGGCTTTGCAAACGGCTGCGTGGTCTTTCTCAGTGCTGCCTGGGCAGCAGATGGGCGACCCATGGATTTGTTTCCTTGATGACTTCTCCTACACAGCCAAGGTGACAATGGAAAAATAAAAGCAGTGGATTCCACAGATACCAAATCCACCACCACTTGTAGGCTTGACTCCTAGAGCACCTTCCTACATCAGAAAATGTGGCACCTGCCAAAACTCAGCTTTTGTGGCATTTTGCTTAATATTGGAGGATGCAAACCATGCTGTGGACTCCTCAGAGCCTGGGAAGTACAGCCACCCTGATTGAGCTCAAAGCTGTCTGGCCTAAAGAAACTAGAAGAAAAAAGGAAAGGTTTGATCACTGTATTGAAAAGGAAAAAAAAATCAAGAGCTTGAATTTGTTTGCCTTGAATTCATTTTCATTTGTGCATAGATACATTTGCAAGAACAAAATTGGTTCTTTATAATGGTGAAAGCAAGCAGCCACATTAAATGATTGAAAACAAGGTTACAGAATAAATACTGATCTATGTTTACAGTGCATTAGTAAAGAAATTGAGCAAGTGTTTTTTTTTAGCGTTGGTTTTACTTTAACCAGAAAAATGGACATTCCAGGGCTAAGGTGAAGAAAACCATAAACAAAATTGCCTGGTATTATGAAGAGGGGGGAAGGGATGTATGGAGTGATCATAAATAGCAGAAAGTATCGATCAGTGATAGTGAAATATCAGTGAACTCTGCAGAGCACTTTGAGTTACCTCCTTGTCTTTGATTAGGTTCAAATGTTAAACTTAATCTGTAAACCTTTAAATGGAAATCAGACCCAAGAGTCTTGAAAATCTGAGGTTTCAGAAAACAACCACTGAGTTTGATCCAAATGTCAGAATAAAATTGCAGAGAAGGACTTCATATCGCTGGACTTGGAAATGAAATTAAAAATCAATGAACACTTTTTAGCCATTCTTTCTCTCCTTGAATATTAATGAGTGGCTAAGAAGAATAGTAGCATCTGGAGAATTTGCTGCATTGAAACTGTATGTAGTCAAAAGCTTCTTCTGTTCCAAGTTTTAAAAAAATTATTTCGTATAATATAAATATTTCTTTGAACATAAAAATAATAAAATTAGAGGCTTTTGTACTTTCTACATGATCTTTTGCTTCCTGAAAGATAAGGCTTTAGGCTGCTGTGTTTATTTGGGGGAAAACATGTATTTTTAAAAACAAAACATAGAGGTTTCACCCTATTTCTTACTGGACCAGCTCAGCTATTCAGGGTGGTTACAAGGACAGCCTTGTTTTAATGACAGCCTTCCTAATTTTTAAGTAAATGGAGTTTTCGCTGGTTTCTTGGTCCGCTTGGGAGGTGGGCACTGACACTCCGGATCAGCTGCTGGCGGCAAGGGCTGCATTGTAATGCAGAACAAATGAGGGTTGGATACATGCCCTCATCGCATTCAGCCGCCACTGCTGCCACTTACAATTACAAAGGACAAGAGCAGGAGACACTTCAGCAGCGGGGAAGCATGACCTGCGAGCCGCAGCTCATTTTGCACTGCACTTATTCAATACAGCACTGCCCTATAATTTCCTATAGCATTGTTATCTGTTAGCCGTTTACACAGTCACACCTTCATTATGTCCCCGGTTGCCAGCGCCGGCTGCTTGTCACATCTATTGATTGCACTCAGGCTGCAATTTGCATGGATCACTCCTGACTCTCCTCAGACAGACTGATACCCCTTGCAGGGGCTGATACCCCTGCTGGGGACTGAAGCCTCTTATAGGGTCTGATACCCCTGCCAGGGATGAAAACCCCTGCCAGGGACTCATACCCCTTATAGGGACTGATGCACCTTATAGGGACAGTTACGCCTGCCAAGGCCTGATAGCCCTGCTGAAGGCTGATAGCCCTTGTAGGGACTGATAACCCTGTTGGGCAGTGATGCCCCTTATAGGCACTGATGCCCCTTATAGGGATTGACACCCCTCCCAGGGACAGATACCCGTTGTAGGTACTGCTATCCCTGCCAGGGTCTCTGCCAGGACTGATACACCTGCCAGGGAACAATGTCCCTTTTGAGGGGGCAACAACCAGCAGGACCTCACTGAGGGCTCTGGGTGGCTCCTCCCAGCAGCTGGCAGCCCCAGGCAAGGATCCCAATACCCCCATGGGAATCCCCATACAAGAGCCTCTCAGAGAGACTGTCCTTGCCCTGAGCAAGCACAATACTTGGTAAATTCAAGTCGCTGTGATTGCCTTACAGATAGTCACAAAGAACTCGATACCCAAATCCCTCTGTCATTTATTTGGCATTAATCTCTACAATTATTAGGTGGGTGTTTTAGTGCAGAGGCTTGAGGAAAGACTGAGACACAGAGAACAAGAAGGGGAAATTGTAGTAGATGAATGTCAGTGTTGTCTGTATTGCACGAGGTTTTCTACTTCCCTGCTATAATGAAAGAGACTATCAAAGGGTGCAAGTATGTGAATCTGAGGGTGTCTCCCACAAATGCAAGCTCATATGCCAGCAGTCACTGCTGGCACATGCAAGGAAGATAACACCCCACAGCCGGGGGGTAGTATGTCCTGAACTTAGGACACTGGGCTCTGAACCTATGTGTGTATATGTGCGAACCTGACTGAGCTGCAGGTATTTTGCTGGAACCAAAGAGATGAGATACTTAATTCCATTCGTGTTTAAGTCAGTAGTACAGGTCTGTTGTCTTTGACTGGAAGCAGGACTGGATCTGATATCAGAAGGAGCTGAAGATCTTTGTCTAAAAACTGTTTAAGTGGGTGCACAAGCACAGGACAACAAGGTGATCAGATGGGGCTGAGAGAAGCGCTAATTGCCGCGTTCCAGGAGGAATATAAATAGCCTCTTGAAAGGTTTTGTGATTCATTTGCCCTTTCTCTCCAGTACCTTTGTGTTTCAGGGAGAGGTTTTGTGAGATTTTGGCTGCAGAAGGAAGGAATCCAAGCTATGTGAACCAACGATGGGAGCTCAGCTGGATAACAAAATCCTCACATTACTGCAGAGCAGGCAACTACACAAACCTTTTCAAATCCTCTTCACAAGTAGAGTGCAGATAAAAGCAGGCAGCAAAATGTTTCTGAAATTATCTGTGATGGAGTAAAATCATGCATCATTTCATGAGGGATGCTGAATCAATGCTTATTACTAACAAGTAAGGTGTTTAAATCTTTCAATGGATATGGGAAGAAAAGAAAGAGAGGGAAGTGTCTGAGATGAGCACAGTAAATTGTAACGTGAATTTAAAACAAATCCATCCTAATGATTATTATTTTAAACTGTAACATATATATTCCTGATCTTTTTCTATTTCTTCCTTTCAGTTTATGGCATTGGTTAACGTACTGATCCATTCATTTAATTTGTGTTTTGTCTTCTCCTTTTTTCTTGTTGTCACACACAGCATTTTAAAGAAATAACACCAGTGCATATGAAAGCCACAGCTTGTAGAAAAACAATCTAATCCCAGTAAAATATTGGTAATTGAAAATTTTGTCTTTGTCTTCAGGGGAGGAAAGTCAGGTAGCCAAGCCTAAAAACAAGAATTAGCATAGCTACTTTTGAGAATTAATTCTGAAAAAAAGTCAAGCATGCCTCAGTTTGGTGTTAATCATTTCACAGTTTCAACATTAACTAATACACAACAATTCTCATTTCAGAAATGTTTCGTATCTACAGTAATGTAAAGTATTAAAATTTTATTTATTATTGCATCAAAGTAGATGATATTAAACTATCAGCTTCCTACATACAGCTGAGTCTGGAGTTGTTTTGTTTAGATTTTTTTTGTGAAGTATTACACTTCTATTCCCAGTCAGAAGGTCATGAAAGTCATAATACAACCCAGACACTTACCTTTCACTGTTCCTGCAATACAGAACAACACAGTGTCATTTTAGAAATTTACAACTATGATCAAGGCCAAAGGAATCAAATAAGCCCATGCAAGCAGTGGAGCACAGGGTTTGGTGAGGAGAGGTCATCCATATGTCAGTGGTACTGTAAAGTGCAGGCGATAGAGGCAGAGTGAGCTGCGCACCCCTGTTTTGAGACCCCATGCACATAATATTGCACATGGTTACCTGAGTTTTGATAGCCACTAATACTTATATTTTTAAAAGGAGTCTGAATATAGCTAACTCACAAGTAAGATGCGATTGAAAAATGTGCTGTACCATGTGGGGTCTTCTCAGACAACAGCAGAGCTCATCCTGATACAGATCAGGCCACAATTTCAATCTCTCTGCATGAGTAGAGTCACTCAGGCAGATGAAGAAAGACAGAAGAATCCTGCTAAAACCTCCTAAAGTCCTGATGGGTTCTTCATCGGGCTATCAGCATGAAACATGTTTTCTATCCAAATTGTCCTCTGAGGTCAAGGAAACTATAGTCCCAGCCTTCTTTCTCAGTATGATTAAGGAGGCATCCTGTAGAATAAACACTACTTACTCTAAATTAAGATTTTTCAATATTTTACCCAAAAGTTTTTATGTGAGTTGTTTAAATCCAAGAACAATGGTGAAGATAAAAGAGCAAGAAAGCTTTCTTGTGCTATTTCAGTATTTGCTGAAACTAATAATTCAGTGTCATATGTGATGATGTAGTGAGTCAGCAAACGTGAAATATCTCTAAGGAGCTCTTTGTTCTGCTATTTTTTTTCCACCCAGTGCTTCTGGTTGTCAACAGAAAAACATAAAATACATTTTCAGATTCTAAATAAAGCATCTTACATATGATCCTAATACTTCTTGCTGGGGAAAAAAAAAGAAGAAGAAAATTAAGTCAAACACTGATACAGAATTTTCTTTAACTGTTTTCCCCTTTGATAAAGATGTAACAGGAATCTTGAGCATTTAAAGAGGATGTTTATTAAACTGATGCTATAAATGGAAATGTATATTTTATAACGCAGGATTCAGGAGAATATTTTGTATTTTACACTGATGACATTTCAACCTTCCTCTCCTTTGTCCCTCTTTCATTTTTATACTGGATTTGGTTTCCAATAAAATTTAGGGAGAAACAAGCCACAGACATCAAATTTTACTTATTTTTAAGACAAGGTTTACTTTTACCAATTTTGGCTAGTTTTAAGATTAAAAGAAATACTGAGAAATCCCATGTTGCCCAAGATTCACCCAATATTCAATTCACTTGTGGAAAAAGAGAAAGGTGTTTCCAAAATAAACTTGGTGCTTCCATCTGGAGGCCTGTCTTTCTCCAGTTGTGTGCCAAGGAGTACAGGGTGACAAGACCCTTCATTTAGGTCTTCACCTGAGTTAAGCATCAAATAATTCCCATCTAATGATGGGATGAATCCAGACTTAGGTCTTCAGCCTTGTGACTAAACAATTGATTTAAAACTGTATTTCCACTGAATCTTTCCCTACCACTAAGCTTGGCAGAGTTCACATCTTCTGATTTTATTCAGAAACTCTCTGACAGTAAAGAGAAGTTCATTATTTTAAAATAAATCATGTCAGTTTGGCTAAGGTTTTATTTGATACAGCACTTGTGTTTTAAGGCTTCAGTGGCTGCCTGTCATTGTCAACCTGATGTAAACCTGATCTTTACTGGTATGACATACAGTAATTAATGCCTGAATGTAGATTCAGTGAGAAAAACAGGGAAGAAGGTTTTGGACAGAGAGCAGATACAAAAATCTCAAACTGAAGGACTCCATAGCCACTACTAATTAACACAGTAAATGGCAGAGCCACCATGTTGCTAGGGAATTGTTATGAAGTACAATGCATTTATATATTTCTTATATGAAGGGAGGGTTCAGGATTCACCACTGAGATGGACATGTTGGGCTTCAGCTCAGGTTTACCTGAGGTCTTAAAATAACATCTTCGACTTCCATCTGTTTATTGAGTTTGGACTCAGATTTTGGTCTGCTAAATCATCCAGAGATATCAGGTTGTTCTTTGGGATTTCTGGAGTAAGGGAGAAACACAAACTAATTACTGTTGTCTCTGTGTCTCTTGATGCTTCTGCTTGTCTTGATGCATGCTTTGGATCTGTCATCTGTCTTTCATGCTTCTTGAGTTTCCCTGACTTGTCTGTGGACACTGGGTGGGGTAAACATCATTCTCCTTGAGTGGCTCAGTTGTTGTAAAAGACCTACATGCAAGCACCTCTAAGTATCTCTCTTTTCTGCAGACAGATGCTTCAGTACCTCTACTTTCCTGATGCCTATCTGAGATCAAGATTTGGATGAGGGAAAATCAGTTGTAGTACAGCAGAAATAAAATTAAGGGAAAATTGATGTGGGAGGTAGAGGATAAACCTGTGATAGTATTGACTGCTTTGGACTATACCTTCCCCTTATTCCAGATAATTCAAGAAGTTTGTTTTTTGGTTCAGGAACTGATACTCTTTTCTCAGGGGTGCTGGTGGATATTCATTTAGGTCTATGATTGCAGTTGTATCTCCCTGACATTTCCTTATTCACATTACAATATCATCTAGATGTCTCAAGCAAGAGCTGGGGCCCATATTTGTAAGAGCTGCACCTAGACACAAGCATTTATCTCAATAGTTTATCGACAAGCCAATGAAAGAAAAATTACAGGGAGCAATATGGCTTGCTGTCATTTTGTAGAACCTAGATATTTAGGTGACTTACCTAAGGTCATGCCCTTCAATGTCAGTTAAGGCTTGACTTCAGACCGAGGGTGTTCAAACCCTGCACTAATTCCCTGATGATTATTCTAGTATGGTAGGGACATGTACAAGAGGAGTCTTCACCCAAGTGATGCCCATCTACATTTAGCAACGTGTCATAATTTAGAACTGTTCTAGCATGAAACAGAAAGGGACCTACCAGCTGCTGGGTGTGGCAATCAAGAGAAACACTAGCCAGAACTTCAAGATAGATTTAAACTGTTCTACATCAATTATCTATCATATGGGAAATAAAATGCACAAAATTGTTTAATAGTACTAGGTAGCCTTCATGTTATTTGTTTTTCACTACAGGCAATATGTGTCCTCTCTGTTTCTGACTTCTGAATGGCCATAATGTGCAACATAGACAACCTTCCCCAGGCAAATCATTGTATCAGATGGTTAATTAGAAGAATGTACAGGGACAAATAATTTTTTAGGATCTTCATTATAGAGTTCATAGGTTAGTTCATTCAAAAAATATAGATTATTTTCTTTGTTTTCTGAATGGCCTCTTTCTGACTATCTGCTGTAGGGTGGTCAGTATAGGCTCTAGGGCCTTACATATATTAGAAAGTTGTGGTGGACTGTTTCTGCTGGCCAAGTGTTGGAAAGCATATATAAACACAGAGGCACTTTTCTGCATTTACATCCTGAAGTGTTGCTTCTGGCTTTGCAGTGATAATATATCATCTAAATCAGAATGCCTTTTGAAAAATGTGTTTAAAAATAAGGTGACAGAAAATTGCAGTGAAACACCTTTTGTAAAGTAATAGGATATCCCTGAAACCTGATGAATCTCCTAGGGAATCTAACCAGAGGTTAATGCAATTTAATATGCTCCTCTTATATTGACTATTATTACACCTTAGCCTCAGCCACTGTCATTAACAAGGTCAGTGACTGGTGCTGGAGGTCTAAAGGAAAAGGCTGCAATACTAAATATATACATGTCTGCAAACGTAAACTTTAGTCAAATTATACCTCTATAATAACTTCTTTAAACTCTAACACATTGCATTACTGAAATAGTGCCGCACGATAACTATGCTGTAGTATTTTTCAGTACTGTCTTATTTCTCTACAATGCAGTTACTGCATGATTACTCTATAAAACATTTTTAGAGTCCCAGAGAAGTTAGTTAGGGTTTCTCATGACATAGGCTAGCAGCATTAATTTTAGAAGATGGTAAAGTTTCATCAGAAACTTTGCAAGTCTGTAAACTGCATGGCTGCTAGGGGGCGAATTTATTCATCGTTTAATTTTTCAAAGATTTCCAAACTGAAAAGATTAGGGTGAAAAGTATATTGTATGCAAGCAGCCCCTGGCCATTTCAGATTTCCTTAATCCCCTGCGGTAAGTATTTGCATCTGTACTTCACTGATGAATAAGCTGTCAACACAGAGAAATGAAGGTCTTAATTTTTAAGTCTGGTCACTGTTTTGGACAGTTCTCTTCTCAGGTGCCAGATTTCTCAACCTGAGGCAACTGCGTGCTGAGGTTGATGTTCCGGTTCCATCCCTTGGGAATTCCTTGCAGACATCCACCCAAAGAGGTGGGCTGGGGACCCACCGGTGACAGTGCATCCCTGCCCCACTGCGGGCTGATCAGGTGCCCCTCTCCTCTGCCTGTGGGTGCTGCCGGAGACAGGCAGCGCTGGTCTGTGCTGCTGCCCTCAGTTGGTGCCGGGATGTGCACCTGGCAAATGGGGCTGCAGCTCCTTGCTCTGAACGGCCACGCTGCAGCACGGGGAGCTTTCCCCCAGCAGATTAATTGTTTCAAATGGTTTATGCGAAGGATGTAGAGGGACAAAAATGACTTTTCAGTATTTCAGTATCAGAGAATGAATATTTAATAATTAAAAAATAATAATAGTTAGCTGTTGTACCCTGATGCATTTTCAAGCGCTTAAAGAAAGAGTGTATTCGATTACCTTTCTGCATATTGGGATACTGAGGCACAGAAAGAAACCTGGTTAGTGGAGGCCTTACAGAAGGTCTGTAAACAAGTCAATCCCATATGAAAAACATTACTATGACCAGTCTGGGCCAGGACTGAAATATCTGAAGGCAGAATGAGGTTTCAGAAATGCCTGCTTTGGGGACACTTTCATTGCACGTTTTGGTTTAGTTTATTACGAACACAGGAAACACTATTAAAATCAAAACTGTTTCTGGTGATGAGCTGCATCTCCACTCCCCTCAAGAGTCAGAGCTGCTGAGTTATGTTTTAATATGCCCATATAAACACCATTCAGAAAGTTTTGTTTCATCCCCAGTGACTGCTGCTGGTTTGTGTGGCATATACAGACTTACTAATTACAATGATTTGCAGTCTTTGGCATCCAGGTGTTTTCCCTGTCGAAGAGACTATTGTCTGAGGAGCTTTAAAATGTTTACCTCATGCTCATCAGGGAGTTGGACATCGCTTATTGCTGGCATGTTGCACAGCGAGCCCTCATCAGAGTAGCTGTGGGGCCTGGAAGAAATGAGGGCAAGAGGGGGAGCTTCTCCTGTGGGAGATGAAACTTGGCGGCTGTGGCTTTCCCTTAGCAGAAGGACTACTGCATCCCAAATTCCTTTGGTTCTGTTGCAGCTTAATGAAGGGGCAAAATCCTTTTAGCATTGCCTTAACCTCCTGCTATCCAACACCACAGTGTCAGCCAGCCTGGGCTATTTCATGTGCAAGAATATGCAAAGCAGATAGGAGGACCTATGTGCAGTAAGGCATTTTTCTGGCAAACTTGACACACTGAATATGGATCCATACCCTCATTGCTTCATCACCACTCCGTGATGTTTGGCCCCAAAGCTAAAGTGGCTTTTGCTGCAAATAGCCACACTGACAGCTCCTTGTAAGTAGGGCAAGAGTGGATTAGTGCAGGCATTTTGCGGCAGAAAGCTCTGGAATCTCACCTGCGCAGCCACACGATTGCATTCATGTCCTGCTCTAATGCCCTTGAGCATCTTTTATCTTCCAGATTCTGAGGGTGTCATTTTTTTTTCCCACCTATTCAGGCAGGAGGGAGCAAAAGCAAGCAGAAGTGGGGTGGGGAGGATGTGAGAAAAATAGAATGTGGCTACTACATCCCTTTCTCCTCTCAGGAGCCTATAGGGCACATCTGCTCCCAAGCAGCAAATTACAAAGGTCTCTACCATGGCCTGCTGCTCTCAGTATCCACAGCTCCTTAGGGAAGGGACAGCACAGCTGGAAACTGGAGAATACAGCAGCCAGATGGCCTCTTTTTCAAGGGTTTGTGCATATTCTGGGAAGTGCAGAGTCTGGAGCTTGCTCCTCCCAGTTGCTGTGCTGCTCAGCAGGACCCTTTTGCTCTGGTAGGAGCACCCCCTGCAAATGCTGCAACACTCTTGTGGGACATCCCTGGTACATCTTAGATGCACAACCTCATTCTACATATTTGCATTTCTGTAAGTTCAGTGCAGCATTTTTTTGTTTCACCTGCAATTTTTGTAATACCACGTCACGGAAAATCAAATTACTCCAAATTTCAAAAAACCAGATGGATAAAGAAAAAATGGATTTCATATTTATTCTACTTCATCTAAATATGTTTGTGTAGAAAAAGTACTGGCCACCCATAATACTCATGGGCTTAGTATTCAAATTTGTGTAACTTTTCCAAATATTTGTTCCTGAAGTTGCTTATCTGAAGTGCTTAGCTGAAATAAGGGTGGGCTTCTTTTTTCCTCAGCCATTTTCATTTTTCTCCATTTGTGTTGATTACTAACTCTAAACTATATTGCTTAGGCATGGAAACTTAAATGGTAATATATAACTAAGGTGTGTAACCTGGCATCCAGTTCGCCGCTCTCTTTCCCCAGCATACTCTCATAGTGACCATCAGTCTTCCAGTTATTGGACTGCCCTTCAACTCTCCTCTTTTGAGAGAACCTGAGTGAATTGCCACAAATTCTGCAAAGCTTGGACTCCTTGCTTGCGTACCTCCAGTGCTGAGAGAGCCCTGTTTATCTCACAAGAACAGGAATATATGTTTCAATATACTAGGTGGGATGAGCAGTTTTGATGGGTCACAAGAGGAGCCAGAGCTCCCCAGACAGCATAGGGAAGGGTCTTTCACATCAGGACTCACACCTTAACCCCTCCTACCTGTCTGATTCACCCAGGCCTAAGCAGGTGGCTGTGCATTGGTGTGATGTGCATTTCTTCACAGGCTGTAAGTCAAGGTGTGTGAAGTTATTGCCTTTAGAACAGTCTGAAATACCTCACCTTGAAGGTAATAAACATAACAACCTCCACAGCCAGGCCCATGGAGACGGGAAAAGTCCTAAGCTGCTTTACTCTACAAAATGGAGCATGAAATACCACTAACAATCATTACTGGGACGTTCAGGAACAGCCATAATTTCTGTGGGGTGGTAAGACTATCAAGTGCATTGGCCATTAGTAGACATAAGCACATAACTGAAAGAGAGCCAGTGTTATTTTATAATTTAACTTTTTTTCCCACCTCATTGATACTGGTTTTGTATTTGCTAGATTGCGTTTATGTCACTTTACCATAGTGCTTGAAATCATGTACATGTTTGCTTGGAGGAGAGACTGACCCGGTTGTATGGGACTAGTAACCTTGCATTTAAGTTAAAAAAAGGTGTTGAAACAGGGGATGTCACTGGGTGGAGAAGCTGACTCCTTCCATTGTGGAGAACGAGAGGAATAAGCACAGCACATTTAAGGAATCCTTATCGAATATTGACTTTGTAGCTGCATAATATAAAAAATGACTGCCCTTCACCATTCCTTGTGGCAAAGGGGAGACCTTCCACAGCATGACTTAAGCTGTCTTCATGCCTTCACCAATCCTGAAACCAGCCTAGGAGGGAGCTATACGACCAGTATAGCTCAGCTGCTGCTAACGTTGGCTTGCTGATACTTTCTCATAACTGTGCCCAGAACTGAAAAGCAGTTCATGAAATTGTTAGCACCAAATGATAGTTTCTGAGAATTGGTGGCTTTTCAGGTTGGCTTGGTAGCATGACTTCTCTAGAGACTGGCAATGCCATTCTATCTTCCTAACACCTCAGATTCCTGTCATTTTGAGAGTATAACAAAACGTTATCAGAAAGAAAGTCTTCAGAAACTTTAAAGAATGTGTTGAGCTTGAAGCCACTCCTATGAATGAATGTCCGGGGATGCTCATTTTCTTTCTAATTGGATCTTGCTTGTCTTTTAGACTCCTAATGGATAGAGCACAGATTGGTACTGAAGCATAGAAGACACTTTTCTAAATCTGGCTTCTAAATTGAGTGACTTACATTCCAGACTGGTCAGGAATTTGATGTGACGTTGAATGTGCAGTTGTGTTTTGCAGTAACATTACTACTTCACATGCAACTACAAGTTTTTGCCACAGTAATAAATGAGGGTCAGCTGTGCTCAGGACAACAGAAACCAGAAGGAAAAGCGGAGAAAGGTTAAAGGCTGAAGGCTCAAGCTAAAAACAAAAAATAGTGATTGCCGCTCTGTTTTCCTGCAGACATGTTTTTTCCCCCTGAAATAGACAGAAGCTTTTTAAAGAAATGTTTACTTAAGCTATGTAGCGGATCAAAGGTTTGATTCTTTTGGGTGATGTGTATGTTGTAAAAAAAAAACCAACCAGCCAGTAACCTATAAAAGCTCCGTATGTAAAAACCTACTTCCATGCAGGGTTTCCTGAATTATATCTGACATCGAAGCCATGTAGGTCTAAATTCACAGGCTCTCTTACCTTAGCTGGTAAGGTGGGGGGGGGGGGGGGGGCATTTCCCCCCCGTGCTTTGTGCTGTGCCACATAGCAAAAATTGAGGGTACATAGGGCCTTGTTACCATATGCGACCTGCTCCTTGGATGATGGGGCCCTAGAGGTGACATCACCTTGTCACACCTGTGTCATCCGAATCCTCATTTTAAAAGTACTTTTAGAGACTCTTATGGAAATATTTTTGTTTATTTAATTTGAAAATCTGTGTAATGTCTGGCTCTGCCTCATCCAGAAATTACAGAGGCCTAAAACAGCCAAACACAGAGGGTTTCTAATAGCCGGGAGAGTTGCAGTGGAAGTACTTAGCAGCAGGAGCTGGGTAACCTACATTCCAACAAGAGGAAGTTTTAGATTAAAGGAGTTCTGATAAACAGGGTTTTACTCTGCTCCTCCAGCCGACTACAAATGCAGCAGGCACTAATGATGACATTAATTATTTAGCATAATTTTTTCTTGATATTCTTCCGTTTTTCATTCACTGCCTAGGTTTCCAGATATGTGTTTTTAAGTTAGGTAATAACTAAGGAGGGTAGAGCACAGAAGCAGTAGGTCCCTTGTAACTTAAAGCAGTATCTTATCTGTTGCACACCTTGGCTTTTTGTAATGAATGTGCAATGCTTTGTAGCCAAGCTTTTCAGAGGAATGCTGTTGTCATCTTTCCTCTCTGTAAAAGCCCCTCTGCTCCTGACACTTTAATTGCACGGTTGCCTAAATGAGGCACTGCAGAGTGTTAATGTACGAGTCTGAGCGACAACACACTCCTCTTTTCACAGAGCTTTTGCCCTTGATTGTGAATTTAGCAGAGCATGTACCTTAAAAATAACTGGAGATTCAAGGGGAATCGCTACACTTAGCCTCTTGCATAAGGTTTGTGGATACAGGGATCCTTCAACAATAACTCATATTCTTTCCCTGGGAATAATAAGCATTGCAATTAGTGAACTAGTTAATAACTGTTTGGTTAGAGAGGACAGCAGCGGCATTTCTCTGTTTCTGGAAGCAGAGTGTTCTGTGTCCACATGGTCTAAAGCGACGGGAAAAAAAAAAAAAAAAGAAAAAAAAAAGAAAAGGCTTGAAATCCTGCCTGCAGCCTCCCTTCTTGCCAGCTGCCCCTCCGGCTTCTCCCAGACGAGGCGGCAGGATGCTTTTTTTCCCTCCGGGGCCGTTCTCCCTCGCTCTCTCCCGGGAGCCGGGCACCGCCGGCAGCCCCGGGGGAGCGGAGTTTGGGGGCGAGGGCTGGCGGAGCTGATGTCAGAGCAGGGCGGCGGGAGCGATTGGGCTGCGGGAGACTTTGCAGCAGCAAATCCGCCCCCCCCCCCGGCCCCCCCCCACCCCCCTCCCCACCCCCGCACCGTCGCCTTCAAAGCGGCCGGTGCCCGGCAACTCGCAGAGGTGCAAAAAGTGGGCGCGGGGCCGGCCGAGCCGCCCCCGGTCACCGCCCCGGCCGGGCCCGGCACGTCGGGGCGGAGGCGCGACCCCTCGCCGCGGCGCTGGGCAGCGCCGAGCAGCCGGCCCTACCCACCGCGCTATAAAAGCCGCCTCCAGAAAGAGGAGAAACTCCGCGGGAGGAAAACATCTCGGCGCGGTGCTGTTTCGCTGAAGTAGAGGCATGACATCCGTCCTGGGCAGCAGCAGGGCGTCGGGAGGGCCGAGCGGGCAGCTGAAATGCAAGTCCAAGAGGAGGAGGAGGAGGAGATCAAAGAGGAAAGGTAAGAGAAATTTATTCTTTCTCCCCCCCCCTCTTTTTTTTCCTCTCTCTCTCTCTCCTGTCTCCCGCACACACGCCCCGGCAGACGCCTCGGCTGCTCCCGTTTTTATTGTCTGTGCCCGGCGCACGCCGGCACCGGCCCTGCCGCTGCCCCGACGGCC
Organism: Morus bassanus; assembly: GCA_031468815.1. Lineage (NCBI taxonomy): Eukaryota > Metazoa > Chordata > Aves > Suliformes > Sulidae > Morus > Morus bassanus. Next base: position 12,907,950 of record CM062567.1, on the reverse strand, counting down.
GCGGTGCCTTCCCCGCCGCGCCGATCCGCCACCCCCGGGCCCGGCCGCGGACGGGAGCGGGGGCCGCCGCTCCCCCCCGCGGACGGGCAGCGTTCGCTCCCCTCCTCTTGGAGCGGTTTTGGGCCGAGGTTGGACCCCCGCGGGGGTGCGGGCGGGCGGGGGCTCCGCGGGCCCCGTCCGAGGGAGCGCGGCGCGGCGGGGCTGTCCCGGGGGCTCCGGCGGCCCCGCAACGGCCCCCCCGGCTCCAGCGCCGCCCGCGCCGTGCCGTGGGGTCCGGCCGTGCCGTGCCGTGGGGTCCGGCCGCGCCGTGCCGTGCCGTGGGGTCCGGCCGTGCCGTGCCGTGGGGACCGGCCGTGCCGTGGGGTCCGGCCGCGCCGTGCCGTGCCGCGCCGTGCCGTGGGGACCGGCCGCGCCGTGCCGTGGGGTCCGGCCGTGCCGTGCCGTGGGGACCGGCCGCGCCGGCGGGCGGGAGGCGCCCGGGCCGGGCAGAGCCGAGCCTCGGGGCAGCGCAGCTCCCCGCCGGCGGGGTGCGCCCCCCCCCCCCCCCCCCAACTACACCTTTTCTTTTTTTTTTTTTTTTTTTTTTTTTTAGTAGAGAAGGTGCACCGAGTTTTGCTATTTTGGTGCTGTTCCCCTTCCCTGAGCAAACCTTTGTTAGGAAGGCGCTAATTGTCCAAAGCATGAAAAGTGAAGCTACAGGATGCCATTGCCAACAGGGAATATGCCCTAGATGAAAGCTCTTCGCAAGGCTGTCCTGTTTTCTCCTGTAGAGCAGATGACACACTACTGCCTGATTTTTGATGTTTTGCCTGAAAAAGCCGAAGTTAACAGACTGTGAACACTTTAAAGTAAAATGAACTGCTACGAGAAGCAGAGTGCCAGAGATGCCCGGCTGCAATGCATTTGACTGCAGAGACGCTAACTCCAAGCGTTTACCTAAGCAGTAAATATCATCTAACCTGTAATTGTCATCATTACGTGGGACTAACACAAGTTTTAGTCAGCTAGCTCGTCAACTCAAGCTGATGCTTTGGATATGCTATTTCTTCTTCTAATTCTAGAAATCCTAATTTGGAAGACACCATTAGCTAAATGTCTCTTAATTATTGATTACGTTAAGCCCAATAAGCATGGTGTTTGATAACTTTTCAGAAAGGTGCCAAAGCAGGTTTTGTAGAGCAACTAGCAAAAACTGGTCAAGTGCTAAATGCTAGACTGTATCATTTGATTGCCACTGTTCTAACTTCCATGTCTGAACTCTCTATATTCAGAATCATAGTAACAAATAGTGATCTGCGCACAAGTGAAAACAACAGTCGTGCAGATATATCAGGACTTCCAGTAGGTGTGTAACCTTGAGTTGTTACTCCGGATCTTTAGCATGCTACAACACTTGGTGACAAAGGCTGTCCTTTTGCTCTTCGTTACAGAATAAATTTTCAAATATTAAGCAAAGGGAGAGTTCCCCTAGTCAGTCTCTTTAAATCTGCTTGTACTTAAGTTGTGCTCTGCAGACTTCTTTATGCTGTATTTGTTCCAGCAAAACTACTTTTATAGGGAATCACAAATTTAGCCTAGCCTTACCTACCCCGTCCTTGGCCGAGAGAAAATAATAATCCATTAATCTATGCAATGGAGAAAAGGTGCTTTGTTATAAAGGTAAATGACAAGTGTTAATTTTGTTTCTAAGAAGCAGACAAAAGTGAGGGTCATTCAGTAAGACTTTTCTGATGCATCCTTTGTTGCTCTATGTTCTGCCAAAAGAAGGTGGAAGTTGAATGTCTTAAAAAACCACAAAAACTTGCTGAACAATAACTTGGTAGATAACAGCTATTTGCAGAATACGCAGCTGGAGGTTGATGGCATTCTAGAAAGTGCTTGACTGACCAATATCAATAAGAATGTGCACTTGAAGGGTTCATCTTTTTATTCCTCAAATGTGCTATTGTAACCACTTTCCAAATAATGTGGTTGGTTAGTATACTAATTATAGGGAGCAATGCTTGTGTTCGTATGACTTTGATTTTCTTTTCTATGTAATCACGGTATATATTCATAAACACATACATTCCTGTAAATTTATGCTGGCAAAAAAAAATGCCTGTAACTTAAGGCACGCCCAGTATAAAACCTGTTGGATTTTACTGTTACGCTAGTTTATTTACTGATCATATATTTCTTTGTCTTTTTCAATGGTATCTGATGCAAAGGTGTTGTTTAACAAACTGACTGTCCTGGAGGCTAGTCAAGGAAATGTTTATTAGGCTCATAAATTGCTATGTCTTCATGAGAATTAATATGGGCTCCGCTATTTTGCAGGTTTGATCTATGGAATAGATTTTGAGAAATCTTTCTAGAGAATTACACCAAAGACACTTGCCTTTTACTATTCTCCAGCACATACTTTGTTGTTTATAGCAAGAATGCTTTTAGTAGATGCTTTAAAGTGTGTAACTACGCACATACGTTTACATATACACACACGGAGATACCTATGGACACGTGTAGACAAGGAAATTCACTCTAGTCTTGAATTCAAATTGAGTATTAATCACAGTACGGAAATTATCTGTCACATCCCCACTCCTTAAGGAGATGGACTCAACAAATTATTTCTACAACTTAATATATTTTATTACATGTTACATATGAACTGTGCTTAAAACCAGGTTGAGACATCGCCTGATAGAATATCTAAGAATGTGGCAGTAGATGCAAATATTATTGTCTATTTAATAGCATTGCTTTTCCCCTTCTGATTTACGTTCCGTGTTTTCAGTCATATTTTTGTCCTGGTTAGTGTGAATTATAAATTAGTGTGTCTGGGTATAGCACTTTACTCCCTTTCTTTTATACCTGGATGCTCTGTTTTAGGAGTTTCCTGGGGGCAGAAAGCAAGTTCAAGCAAGGAAAGCAAACAACATCCTCTGAATAGCTAAATTTCCCTGTGTATTTAGGCTAAAAAACAATTAGAAACACATGCTGCAAGAGACACAGAGAGAGAGAATTTCCATATATGCAAATCAAGCACTGAGAAGTGTAGGACACTGAGTGTGATTCCAGTGTACAAAACATTGTCCAATAATTAATTTGCATGCACCTTATTTTTATGCTTATGAAATCCAGCAAGCCTTTCAGTATAAAGATCCTACCTTGAAGACTTAAATGTCCGTGCACTGAATATCACTTTGCAAGCATATGTTTGCATAGTGATTTCATTCAGTTTTACACTACATGCAGAAAGTGTGTTAAAAAGCTAAAACGTGGATATTCATAGCCATTTGTTAGATTAGTATAGGTAGGAATATTTTCATTGTCATTCAGAAAATAAGTATGTTAACTCCCAGTGGGAAGTAAATATCTTAATTTCTCAAAGACCTAATGAAAAATAAATAGGAATGCTTGCCACATTATCTGCATACTAATTTTGTGTAAAAGCAGTAATAGGTATTTTATATTTCTCTCTCTCTCTGTTTGTTGTCTTTTTTTATCTGTGTGTATAAAATGACCAGAGGTTAGAAAACTATGCCTAACGATTTAGAGAAATCTGTTTAAAATTTTTAGGGCTTTATAGGAAGTTACTGTATTTGTGGGTTCTTGTTGTGCTTTCTCCAGGGCTCTGGAATATGGCAGAGTACTGGCAGAATTCAGCACAGCGGCCTCAGCACGGTTTGTGCAGATTTCATAGCCTGTGGTACAGATTTTAAAAAGAAGGCTTGTTTTCTGAGATAAATGATTACAAGTAGACCAAACAAAAGCAGAGTTGCTGTTTACTGTTAATACTAAAAACGCCACACTTCAGCAGCCTCCGGCAACTTCTTAGAAATCAACATATAGAAAGTAAGTATGAAATGGGTGATTGGAGATATGCTCCTTCTGAGTTATTTTCCAGTATAAGACAACAAATAAGCCACCTTATTTGTAATACCATTTTATAGAGCTAGCAATTAAAGTTAATTACTGGAAACAGGAGGGAATCAGGTATCCCTGAAGTGGTAGAAAGCCATGGCCGAGGTTGCTGCTGATACAACGGGACGCGAAATAAAAGTTGACAGAATAAACTAAATAAGGGCAGCAAGTGGGTGAGAGAGGCAAAAAGAATGTGAAATGAAATTCCATGAAAAATTAATGAAATAGAAAGATTGTGCTGAGGACGGAGGGAGGAAACCAGCTTGGTTCTTCATCATCCTGCAATGCCAAAGTAATAAATGAGCGCGTTTCATCTTGGTGAGGTTCAGGGACACCACTCCTTCCCCACAACAGGATTGCATCGTGCTTCAAGATGTGTTCTGCTTATCTTGTACCCTGACAGCTCAAGAGGAAGGGACGGGATTTGGTGATAAAATTAAATTGATTAAACCTTTATCCATCATCTAATTTGGTACCTTTCTTTTTTCTTTTCTTTTTTACTATTACCTCCAATTTCTAGTGATCCATGTAATGACAGCAATTTGAGATAGCATCAAGGACATTAGCTACAATGACTGAACTTAAATTTAGAATAAAAATATGGGATTCATGAGTCCATATCCAAATAGCAGACGATTAGGTTATAGCACAGTTGTATCTTCCTAGCAACAGCACGTAAGTGTAAGGACAATAAAATGGCGCATTTTACTTTGAAAGAGAACAAAATATTTCAACTTTACCTCAAAGTATTAATTATGTAAGTAGAAAAAGCACTAATATAAATATTGACCATATCTTATGTGAGCAATGACATATGTAGCCATTTTTACCTTTTTGAACACAGAAATTAAGTCAGATGTTTTGCTTTCTTAAGTGGCGATGCAGAGGCATATACAGCTAGTGGCAAAGTATCCTACTGTTGGAAATTGCTTCATATTGCTTAAAAATTTTGTAGCTTCTCCTTGGTGATTTGGGTAGGGAAATTCTCCCATGAGGTGAGTGCTTTGCTTACAAATTCCAGTTTAAGTGATATTAATGGAGGTTTTAAAATACTTAACGACAGCCCTTTCTGAAGTGATACCCTACAAATGGAAAACACTGCGCTAAAAATTAAAGGTCAGATGAAATTGCCTTGTGAAATATCAAAGCTACTAAAGGTCTGTGCAAACTGTTCTCTAAGGTCTGTGCAAACTGTTTTCTTAGGTTCCTTTAATGCCCTTTAGGCTAGCAAGTTGCATTAAAAAAGTGAACATTAGAATATCTGTCTGATCTCTGTTAATTGTACTACTTTTGAATTACTGCTGTCCGATACTGTATAGGTTTTGCAAGTAGTAATGAACCTGAACTGGTCCCCGTGTTTACAGCTAACTATCTCTACAACCTTTCAGGCAGTTTACTGGTTTTTCCCTGTAAACTATTAGTTACCCAGACAAAAAAAAAGCTGATATGCATCAGTAGATAGATCGTTCTCAAGGAATCTGTGATGAACTTGATGTTTTCTGCATAAACCAGCTCGATTTGCCTGCAAATTATGTAAGTTCCAGTAGTAAAATAAAGTGCTTACCTTCCTGCTCTAGCTGACCTTTGTTCCCTGCTGTATGAATTTGAAACGAAGCAGCCAACCCAGAGCAGTTTTAACAGCATATTGTGATATATAATATATTAAAAAGACCACTTTGTTAACTGGCGGAAGCAGCTTGTCAACTCACACTAATAGGCAACCCTCCCCAAGTCATAAAATAACCAAATTTAATGCTTTAACTGAATGCATTAAATGGATGTTGTTATTGTTATCATTCAGTCAGTCTACAATTTCTTACTTCTTAACGATGGGTTTGAAACACGAAGATGTATTTTTGGGCCCTGAGTTAACAATACCCTCCCTGGACGAAGGACTGGACATCACTGTGGATGGTTTAATGAAAATCTCTGCCAAGTAAAGCGTGAAAACAAGGGAAGCACAGAGCAGGGCAGAGTGCGTGAAGAGCAGGATGGCTAATAGTGAAGATATTACAGTGTCGTTAATGAATGAAAGGTGTATTTTCACTGAGTATATTCTGTTTCATTCTGGTTGTTCTAGCTCCCAGATGTGTACTAGAAATAGTGAGGATTCAGAGACATATGCCAAAAGAGATTAAGGATGTGTAAAATTTCAGTAGAAGAAAATTGATAAGATTTATATTGTTTACTTTGGAGATAAACATAAGAATACAGTAAAATTATATTAAAGAAGGAAAGATTATAAAGAAGGTAAACAGGCTACTCTGATTTATTCCTGAATTTTTTTATTTACAAAGACAGAGGCCTTTAAGGAAACAGAATTTCAGCATGTTTAATAGGAGTGGAAGGACTTTTTCTGTTGAGACAGTACGTAGCTGACCTGGGGAATTCATTCATTCAAGGTATGGAAAAACACAACTTGCATATGTGTAGGGAGTTGAGGTATCTGATTAGCTCAGCTGAGACTAATGATAAAAAGTTTGCTGCTTACTTCAGTGAATGTAGGGTTTGGCTTTAGGTAGGATACATTAAGAAGGATTTGGTTTTTTTAATATGAGATGTGAATCCTCTTTTTCAGGAAATTATCTGACTCCTGACTTACTTGGATTACGAGGAAAGGTGATTTGTAGGCAGTTTAATCGCTGCTGTTCACTGTGAGGCTTTTTGCACTCTCCTCTGTTTTCACAGCTGAAGCTGTAGCGCAGCAATTCAGGAGGTGCCCTTCTGCTCGGCTTCGCGGCGGTGGCAATGTGCATCCATCCGCCCGTGTGCCTCCCAAAACCGGGAACACAGCTGTGAGGAAGGCAGGCGCATTTCCTTGGAATATTTCTGACGGCGTTTTAAGTCGCCTTCCTCTCTGTTCCTACTCAACACACTGCACGTTGTATGTAAAAATAGACCAAAATTGAGACTGATTCCCAATCTCTTACTTTGATGCTGTAGTGAGGTTAGGAGGATAACAATAAAAATTAGTACAGCCCCTGTTTCTTATTCCCTTGGAAAAAGAAACAAAAGGGTGGGATAAAAGGGGGTGAAAACAAACTTTACAAGCACATGATGATTTATTAAGCAGAAAAAACCACCGTTAACGGAGTGATTGCTAGCGTGTTGTCTTCAGATGAATATTGTGTAGTAGGAGATTACCCCTGCAAACCACAGTCTGTCTTTGTGAAAGAGTTCCTGCTGGGCTAGGGCTTGGTCCCAACGCTGTACCAACTATTGCCTCTGATTTTGGAGTTGTGCCACTTGTTTCTGAAACCTGCAGTATGTGCTGGTGGCATTTTATGTGTGCTTTGGGACTGAGGAATGAGCAAGAAGTAGATCTCAGCAAAATACTTCACACTGAAGTGTGCTAATTTTTCCCCCGTTTTTACATCATCTTTGTTCCTTGTAAGAGAAACGGTGCTCAAAATTATTAGCAGAGTCACCTTTCTCTAACTGCTAATGAAACTAGCATGAAGAGTCAAAGCTGCTGGAAAGCATGGGAAGAAAGAAGTAGAATTTAACCGATATTTTATCTCCATCTCTGTAGAAAGAGTTCTACACACAACTAATTTTATGCAGTTGCCCACTCCTTACCACTTCTCAGAGACTGAAATGGCTATTTATTCCTTAAATAGTGGGGTTTAACAAACATAAAATGATGGCTATCAAACCAACTGTAATAATGTATTACATCTGTATAAGGCCTGATGCTGCTGTCCCTACTCACAGTAAAACTGAAATTGAAACTTCTCAGCGTGAGTCAGGGTTGCAGAACTGTGCTGCTATATACATGTGTGTCTGTGCCTTAATACATATGCACATATATACATTTTTGCATGAAATATAAACTTTTGCTTCAGCTGTCTAGCAGTATTAAATGAATGACTATAATAAACTCCAGGTTATATTAGACAAAGTGTCTTAAAGCCTGTGGAGTCCAAAAAATTTTGATGAGGGATTAATTTTTATATTACATTGAAGTATTTTGTCTAGAGATGTAAAAATAAAATACATTTGTATAATTTGTGTGTTTATACACCTCCATCCATCCATGCTGTATGAATTTGTAATTTTAAAAATATATAGATAAACATTCTCATAGGATTTGTATATGGTTTTCCTCTATGTAATAGTGATAGTCTTACAGACAAATCACAAAGGCACAACTGCACAAGGATGATAAGATTTTTTTAGAATGAGAAATAAGTGAAAGAAATTTCTTATAAGCCAGATTTTTTAGGATATTTCTGTGTTCTATTTTGTAGGTATGTTTTTTGTGTAGCTAAGTAATTCAGAATGGTGAAGACAGATGCTTATGCAGGAGCCTGTAATACTCATGTCAGGAACCCCTGAACCTTTACGAAAAAGGTGAATTTGGTCTTAAGTCTCTTTCTGCGCTGATCTTTCTCCAGCTGAATCTTATGGAAGATCTGACATAATTGGGAGCAGAAGCCAACCCTGAGCTCGTGCCCCGTTTTACATCCATGCCAGCAGCCCTGCCACAAACCACCAGGCAAAATGCCTATGGGTTCTTGGACAATAGTTAACTGAAACTAACTTTTGTTAGCTGATTTCCAGGTTGTAATTTCCTTCCTTCATGCCAGTCATGAATTGCTATTTATCTGTCTGCATGAATGGTGATTTTGGGAGGCGAGGGGCAGAGCTGCAGTGGTCTGAATTGCCTCCATTGTTGAGCAGCGCAGACAGTAATTAAATTGGAGCTCAGCTCTTGCTGCTCATGGTTTTAGGAGTTTAAAAGAAACAGTACAAAAAGGGGATGCTCTCTAATATCACTTACAGCAGGTCTCTTCCAGCTGCAACTGCTGCAAAGATTATTGATTGATCTGTGTTTATCATTTATTTGTGCTAAAGCATCTGATGTGTATCTGTAAAATCTGTTGTTTCTAAAATCAAGATACTTGACTCGTTTTCAATTCATGTTTATAATGGCCAGTTTTTACACCTGTATGTCAGAGGTTTGCTTTACCCGGTGCTGTGCCCACAAGGAGCACTTTTTATGCCTTCAGCTGAAATATATGCGCACAAGTTATTTGATTTTCTTTAAAAAAAGAAAAAAGTTTCACTGTGCAAATCCTTTAGATTTCGTATGCAAGAAGAATAGGAAATATACAGTATTCAGGCATAAATGTAAAGCATTTCAGTTCTGCCAGAACAAGTCAAAAGCAAGTCTTTCTAGGTTAACTTGTACCCTGCCAATAATACTTTTTAAATGAAAGTTTAGCTCAGCATTCATTTTGTTTAAAAAAAAAAAAAAAAAGAATAATTTTGGAGTCTTCACCTGTAATAGCACAAGGTGTAAACTGTACGGTTAAAACAGGCAGTAAGATACTAACAGTACCAGTTACCAGAATATTGTTATTAGGTGTCAAAAAAAAAAAAAAGTGGGGATTTTTAAAAATGTGCACTGATTTTGATTAGTCACAAATGAAATAGCCCTCTGCAGTTTAGAAATGTGGTTTGTAATAGAAGTAGTTTAACAGAACACTGCTTTATAGATTGGTTAGCCCAGGCACAGTTTTAAGCAGGTGATACATTCTGCTTAAATGGGGTAAGAAACCATAGACAAAGGAGTTTTGGCAGATTTTCCTGAAGGCTACCAGTGAATTCCTTATTAAATTTATACTTTTATGATGTAAGGCACATTGGACTGTTTTTCCCTGCCAGTGACTTAAGATCATCCTTCTCTTCAGATAATTCCAACTCATCCTACCCAGCAAGGACTCTTATTGCCCAGAGTTAATAAAAATGCGTCAGCGTAATCATACTAGATACATGCTCAAAGTATTTATGAGAAGCTGTTATTAACTCTCACAGAGAGGCCACATTTCCCCCAGTTTACAGAAAGGGAAACTGAGTCAGAGCAGTTAATTAATCTGTTGCAGAATTAATTAGCAAGCGGTAGGAATTCAGGAGTCTGTTGCTCCAGTTTCAAATATCAAACGAGCCTGTTTCAAGATTGTACCTGTCTCTTCTGTAGCTGCATCACATCACTTGGGTGGTTTATCATTGCGAAATACTCGTGTGACATGGCAGGTCCCTGGGAGCGCTGCTCATTTCAAGGCGGACAGTGTGCCACGCTGCACACCGGCAGTCAGTGCTCACAGGCAGGAGTAGGTGTAATCCCTGCCTGCAAGGCAGCTGCTACATTTGTTTGCAAAGCAGTTCTGCCTATCGGCTTGGTGGTGTTTGAAAGAAGAGGGCTTTTTCTTTATTTATCTATTTTGTATGTAAACAAATGCATGGGGATCAGATTCTTCCTTAGTGTTAAATCACATTTGCTCTTCAGTTCCTGGAGGGCTTTTGATTTCTCCCAGAATGGCTTGTTATACGTGCTGGGGGCGAGCTTTCTATGTATCCAAGTTTACATTTAAAAGGCAAGTCTTTCTCCAATATTAGCAGCATATTGCTCACAGATCTGTAGAATAACTCTATTTTTGTCACATGCATTACTTCCTTCAGATGCTATTAGAATTTGTTTATGGAATTGATTGTTACAGATTTTTTTTTTGTTAAATGAGATTGCTCCTTTTAGACACATCACTTAATTTCAGTAAGATTAAATATTATCTACGTTTAATAACTTTTATTTCCATTAAAAATCTTAGTGCCTACATTTGTGCCTTGCCTGTGGTTCATCAATTTTGTATATGCATTTGCTTCTTGGAAGACCGGAAGACTATTCCACTTTAGCTAAAACCACTGTAAATTACTGTACTCTTTAACTGTTAGATAATTCTTTGACTGAAATGTGGCAGACAATTCTAAGACAAAAAAAAGGAATGAAGCCCTTGTTTCTGAGACTAGGAAAGTAATTCTAAAAGTTAAAAACAAATAAAAAATCTATTCTGTATACATTATTACTTTAATTTTGCCTCAAAAACTCCAAGCCCTCATCAACATTCTCCAAAATTAAATGAAAGCAAGAAGCAACAAATTACACACTGTTTTGATCTTGTAGAGTTCTGTTTTAATGGGAGTATGAATTAAACACTACAGAAGCTGTCTCAATCTATTGTTTTAATGATTAAAAAGATAACTGCAAAGGCTCCAAAAAGCCACTCTTAAAACAAAACATAGTGTATGTAACCCTGAGGATCCATGTTTTTATCACATATTTGCACTTTTTGAATTTCTTTCTTCACCAAAACACCCATCTCTTTCCTCCCCTTCTTGTTGTTACCTTAACCCCCTCGTGTGTATCCTCACCTATTGAAGTGTCTGTTATTCAAACAAATTATAAAAATGAAAGTATATACGGGATTCGTGGCTGGATCGCACCAATATATCATCAAAGGTCTTTGGGGTAACATATGGCCTTGGTTCAGCAAAATCACTTGTTCAGTTATTCCGTTGCTGCTCAGAAAGCAGTAAATAATAAGTAACAAGATCTGCATACAAATATGCAGGTGCTTAATATTTTTGTGGAATCAGAAACTGGATAAAAAGTTGCTATTCTTTTCCTAAAAATTTTCTAAATATAAAAAACTTTGTAATGCACTTACTTGCCAACACATATTTCTTAGGGCTCATCCTGTCTTAGCACATCTAAACTGATCTTCCTACCACTTCCTGAGGTGAAGAAATGTTTCTCTGACACTGGCATGTAAAGTTGGTTTCTGTGCTGTTTAGACAGCACTGGGAGACAGCAAAAAGTAAAGGTAAGGGCTGAGACTATTATTCTAATGGCTGTTGTAGCAAAAGCAGCGTGTGCATCATATGCAGGCAGTTGGATGAAAAGAGTGGTTTGTTAATTTTGGTTTGAAATATTTTTCCTTTTGTTGGTTTGCCCCCTAATATATTGTTGCAAATGCTGACGTCGGGCACATACCTGTCTGCAGGTGCAGTCATGCACAGACCTCGTACAGACAATCCACTGAACTTCCATCTGTCATTTCCCTGTGCTCCAGCAGGTATCAGTGAGTTTGCGCGTTGTAGAAGAGATGATGATGACTCACTGAAATCCACATGGCAAAAAGAGACTTTTCAGTGATCATCAGCACAGCCTTTGCACAGAGATGAAGTACAGGTAGGCAGGCACGCTAAAGGCACGAGATGTGATGCTCTCAGCGCATCTGTGGCCAAAAGCATGGCTTAAGGGTAGCAACAATACGGCTCCCTGACTGAATGTAGGAAACTGGTTTCCATCAGCTCTTTCTAGCAGACAGCTTGTCTCTGCCGAATGTTGACAACATATTACATAAATTTCCCTGCAACAGCTTGTTTCAGAAACTTTACCCAGTAATGGAGATTAAGTTAGAGTTTTGTTTTGACTGCTGTAATGCATATTCATTAGATAAAAGCCCAGACAATTACTGTGATAGTTTCACTAGCAGGTGGAGTACGTTTTAGGATTTGGTGGGCATGGGATTTGCTGGCATAATCTCAGAGAAATTTGGGGGATTATTTTTATGATGGGGGTTTGTATGAAAAGTGAGAACGTAAGCAGATTTGAAGGTGATTTCATTATGTTTTTACATTAGTTTGCTTTTACCAATTTAAATCTAGAATAAGTTCATACTTTGAACAAATTAAGGTCTCTTAGGGCAAGCAATGAACCACACAAATAAACGCTACCTTAGTAATATAGTTTAAAATTGTGTAAATAGTAACCAGTGGTATTTCTAAAGGATATCACTTTATTGCATTCATTTTCCAAAACAGTCAAAAGAACTAGAAGAAACATTTTCTGTCTTCACTTGTATAATGTTCACTTTTATCCATTATGTACATTAAGGTTATAGATTAATTTTTGTTGAGTAGGTAATATTACAGAAAATATGCATGCATCAACATTGTTGAGAATTTGCGAACAAAAGCACAATTTCCTTTTTTGTTTCCACTAGAGAAGAAAGGTTGAGAGCAGAATCAAGATGAAGAGAATAAGAGCCCGATCCTGCACTTTACATGGGAATCTTTCTTTTTCAGGAGCACCTCGCCCTATGGCTTATGGGACCTTCATCCCATAGGTCATTCTCACATGGGTGGTTACATTGTCTTCAGCGTGGATTGACCTCAGTGCTAATTTTTATAGGGGTTAGGGTCATGCTACTGGCACTATCAGTAGTGGATCACTGCCGAATTAGAGTTTCAGAAAGAAAACAAGGAAGTTAAAATTGCACACTCAGGAACACACTTTATTTCATCTCTACAGCACAGTATCAGAATTTAACATTAAAGGAGGTTTAAAAATACACTTGCACACCACAGAAGTTATCAGTCTAGACTCCCCATCTGTTGAATGCTTTGTAAGTAAGTAGCAGTAGCAGTTCAGTATCTGACTTAAACAGAAATCATCATGTAAAAATGCTAATAATTTCTCTACGCCGTTTTGTTACTAATGGAACTTCAAAGCTACGAATGCATATGTTTATATTCAATTTCTATTTATATACTTAAACACAGACACTCTAGTACTATGCATATTAATGTGCCAATACGTGCTCCAACGATGCTTATATTAACGTACATGCATATTTATAAAAAGGGCTGAACTCAAGGGAAGTTTGTCCTAGACTCCATAAGGAGCTTGGATCAAACCCTGATTTTTTTAATAAACATTGGGCCAAATTTCCAGGAATTGATTTGGTTCATAACATTGTCTTTTTGTTGTTGTAGCTGGGTTTTAATTCTTAAGCACAAGTTTTTTATGAGCTGCATCATTTTCACAAGCTTGTGTAGAGATATTCCTCTGTTGACAGAGCTGATTCCATACTCCCTTCAACATCCTCCTTTGTCTTTCTTGTTTTCAGTGTGTTTTAATCATGTTTTGTAATCCCCTATGCTGTTATAACTGATTAATTAGCAAACCTTCAGTTTCAGGCTCTGAATTTTTCTTTTAGGCTCAGACCATTTATAATCTCAGTTGAAAAGACAAGACTGAACATCTGCCTTGTGATTCATCTCTTTGCATCTCGTACCTGTCATGATTATTGTTTGTTCTTTATTATGACTGGGGTTTTTAAGGGTGAAATGTTATATTCTGCATTATCTAGGCTCTTAGCCTGAAAATAAATCCATGCAGATGGACTGCAGGGAAATAGTGAAAGTCAAGGAGTCCACAACTTGCATTCTTTTGTAGAATTTGGGACCTCAAATGTCCATTTTTTCCAAAAATCAACTTAAACTGTTACTGGGAAAAGACAACAATAGATGACTTGTTTATTCTGCAGAGTTTTCATCGGTTTATATTTTCAAAATTTTCTTTGCAAAGATGAAGGATGGAAACGTGTGTTTGTATATGTATGAAAAGTAAATAAATCCAACATTTTCATCCAATCGTAGGATGCCAAAATCTATGGTTTTCAGAAAATCACATTACAGGACCTGCAGTTGTACCCACTGCTGGTGGCAGTGAAAGGACCATTGTCCTTCAGAAGTTCAGATCTCAGCTTCCCTCAACTTGCCAAGATTTCTGCACGAAGCCTGTTTGCTCAGAGCTTGTGCAGGGAGCATTTTTCTCTGCTGCACTTGCTGTGCATGTTTTTTGATATAGTTGGGATTGAAATTTTGAGGGATTGAAGGGGTCAGGTACCCATTTGCCATTACCTGTTTCCAGCTGGAAACCGTGGGATGGCAAACTTTCTCTCCCCCGTCCCTGACACACAGCGTGAAGGGATAGTGGAAGAGAAGTTTTGCCAAGATGTTGTATTATTGCCAGGGCAGGTAGAAGAGTGATGAATAAAACATTTCTTCGCTCGTCCCACATACTGTCCTAGTCACCATCTCAAGCACCAGCTAGCAGCACAGAGAGGATTTATTTCTCCAGAAGGAACTGGCTGTCTCCAAGTGTCACATAATTTATGCACAAAATGCTTGTTTCTCCTTTCTACTGCAGCTGATACTCACGTGGCCTTGTCCATCCAAAGGACCCTGTTCTCTTCAGCCTGAAGTGGGCCAAAGGGCAGTATTCAGGCTGTCCCGTACATAGTTTCTTACATCGGTTAGAGGCCTGACAGTGCCAGCTGGCTGTTGGGATTTCTTGCAAATATACATTGCTGCTATTCATGCAATCTGAGCTTTTTAAGATCTGTGAGAGCTCCAAATGCTTCTTAATAGGGTTACTGCAGGTTTTGGAATGATACTGTAAAATAATATAGTTATAAATATTTTCATTATGGAAATATAAAAGGAAAGAAAACAGCTAATGTCGGATTGTTTTTTAACTGATTTTTTATTTCTTTCACAACTCTGTGCGATCTTTGTAGGTACTAGATTAAAAAATAATTTCAAACATGAATAAGAAATAACATTTGCAGAAAACTTCATTTCAGCTAGAATTAGCAATGTGAAGCGCCTTTCTGGGGCTGTGATTCCAGTCTGCTGCTTTCCCAGAGTGTGCAGAACAAGTGTGGCTGTGACCAACGGAGCCCATGAAGCATTCTGAAATAGACTTTAGCGCTCATTTCTTTCTCCGGGAAGAACTAATTTTAAATATTCCAGCAGGCCTTTCAGGAGATATGGCATCTTGCTCTCCTAACTGCCTTTTTTTTTTTCCTGTTTGTTTTTTTAAGAGATCTCCTCTCTTGCAGATGTTTATTCACTTCCAGCTTCATATTGCCCAGATGCATGGCTCTCAGCCTCCAGCCAGTCCCCTTAGCTGCTGCCTTTGGACAGCAATGTATCAGCAAGGAGCAGCTGACTTTGATGCAGCTTGGTTAGGCTGAGTTTTAGGACAACAGAGTTTCTTTAGAGATGCAATGTCTCAAGAGTTGAGTGGGCTTCGGGGAGATGCAAGACCCCACCTATGACAATCTGCCTGCCAGAAGGAGAGCTGACATGAGACTCGCACGCGAGACACTCACCTACATTGCCTTCTGCACATGCTTTAATTGAGCATGGCCAGAAAGTCTGTTTTATGAAGAAGTCTGTGAACTTTGTGTGCGTCTGTCCAGGTGCAGGTCAGGGACTTCAGTTCGGTGTGTGCTAGTGAGCTGCTGAAATGTTGGGGTCACAGGATGGTCCAAATAGAGTCCAGTTCTGCTGAATGTGCTCACATGAACCTGTGAGAGATGTATTACTGGAGAGTCACACAGCAGTGTTTCTTCTATGTCTCCTGATGGTATGATGGGAACACAGTGGTCTCTTGGTCCCCCCAGCCCCGTCAGCAAGGAAGTTGTGTCTTATCTGATATTTATCTGGGGTTTGGGGGCAGGTTCACACACTTGCAAAACGGATTTCCACTAAAGGAAGCTCTATTCTGAAACCAGCAGTGTCGAAACTTAAAATTATCTTCTCTTTTATTACTAGGACATATTTTTAGGCCCTAATTCATGTCTCATGTGAACGCAGTCCTCCCACTCCTACATTGGGAGTACTGAACTGGAGTCTGAGGGCTGTGTGTTACATTTTCCAGAAATAGGTGCTACCCAAGATTTTGAATATTTACATTCTTTGCCTTTTAAAAAAATACACCCACTGGTTTTAGGCCTGTATATGGTTTAAAAATAGTGAAAAATCCAAGTATGGACTGCTCTCCTTTGTTTTCTTGTCACTCAGTCCTCGTTCTTATTTTGGTTGCATGGAGGGGATCTTTGCTTAGTTACTTTGCATCTAGATCCTGCAAACTGTGCAAAAAAATATAGAATATAGGCCCAATTCCTATAAAAATCTTTTGTATGTCTCCAGTTTTCTGCACTCTCCTCTTGAGCTGCAGCACCACAGCTATGGTCACCCATAAGCACCTGAAGCTGTATATGCCCTGCTGTCTTCAGCGGTCAGTGTGAGGCCAAATCCAGCAGCATACCTACATTACTTGCCCGTTGGAGGACCTGCAGCTGGCGTTCACGAAGGTACATTCTGCTAAAAATTCCCTCGTGGGAGCCCTAACCTGCAGCAAGGGCAGGGTCTGACCGTCGGTCAGCCAGGGGAGTTCGGAGAGGAGGCCTGACCCCGCCGCAGCCCGGGCGGAGGAGGCGGCCAAGAAGGCTGGCGAGCTGTGGGAACCGGGGCTGCGATGCCGCCGGCCCTGCCCGGCTGCGAGACCCCCCGCCCAGCACCCCTGAGGACGTGGGCCCAGGGGTAGCTGGATCAGCGCCAGTGGCTGTGAAGCAAGGAGTTCAGTGGGACTCCGCTCATTATAAAACCCTGCTGGCAGGCAACTTAGCGAGCTATCGGGCTAGGTGATGATCTCCAATGAGGACGGGGGTTTATTTACTCTGGAAACGCAGCCGCCGTTCGCATTAGCGCTGGCTCTGCGGGTGGAGGCAGCCTGCGTTTGCGTGCTGGGCCCTGCCCTCCCTGGCTGCAGGTGCACGCTTGTGACCGTGTTCTTCGTCTGCTTTCAGGTGTTGCTGGCCTCCATTGAATATTTATGGTGTTCTTTCTATACTGACAAACAGAGAGGGTGACCCCGCAGCCCGTATTCCCAGGAGCTGCTCTTAGGCATGCAGGCTTCCCATTCGGTGGGATACCTGCATGCCCAGGTATTGCAGGAGCTGGCCTTCACGGTCACATCAGAGTAACCGCAGTCTCCAAATGGAGAGCACTCTGATCTTGGACCTTGTCTGCGGCCATCATGCTCCTACCTGGGAGATCCATTCCGAGGAGCAGAGAAACGAGATTTTATCAACAAGGATGGCTGTCCCTGCACCTCTGCGTTTGGAAGGTAAGCCAAGCTAAGCGGGTTCTGGGTACTGCCACTCCACAAACAAATTATGAATGTAAAACATGTAAAATATGTATGTTTTGCCACAGAACAGGGATGGAGTTATACATCAAATAAAACCTAAAGTCATTATTTTATTTAAAAAAATAATAAAGTCTTATTCTGTCAGCATACTCCACAGACTAATATGAGCAACCCAATAACTACTGTCTTGAAAGAGAGAAGGAAAAAAAAATAGCAGTGTATAGAACTTGGGAAAGATATGTTTCATACCTTTACATAAATAAGGCACAAATAAATGAGACACTTAGAAAATGCAAATCAAATCTGTTCTTTGTTTTAATCTATTACAATGGGAGCTTGCAATAGGTAGGAATAGAAAATGATCGCTGAGAAATATTGGTGTACTGAATATTTCAAATCACTGAGGACTCTTTCATTTAAAATAAAACCATCAGCAAAAGGCTATATCAATATATGAATGAAGAGGAATCAGATAGTTCTGCTACTGCAAAAAATTAATAACATAAGTCATTAGCATTAGTGCAACTTGCTTCTCTTTCTAATTTACAGCCACATATCTAGATTAACTGTAAAATATTCCTGGGTTTAGGACACACTGTCCTACATTGAATGCATAGCCTGGAAAGGTTATTAACATTGAATGGGAACTGTTCTCTCAGGAGAGCTGCAGATAAAATGACCAGGGAAAGAAATAGCACAACTTCTCAAATTAGCATAATTAGTAATTATCTCTTAATAGCCCCACTTGGCTTTGGAGACTTGGCACTTGAAATTCCGCTTAAAGTTCAGTGAGGAAAAACAAATTTCACGCTGAAATGTCTCAATAACACAGCTGAGCTGCTGAGGTAATCGTCTGGTTTAGGTAAAGGGAAGGAGATGAACATATGGATAGGGAAGATCTTTCCTGTAAGCACTGTGTTTGTGTTTGCATATGTAAAGCACTCGAGGCTTAATGGTACAATTGCCACTTTCTCTGGGGGCAAGGGGAGGGCAGGAGGATGAGTGGGACTTTTCTCTCTTCTTTAGTGGAGAGAAATAGATGAAGATAATAAATTAATATGAGGAAATCCCATTCATTTTGCACCAGAAAAATGTAATTTCTTTTGCAAGTCTAGCTGAAATAAGAAACCTGGAGGTAAACAAGCCAAGCGGCGGACAGAAGCAGCAGCCTTTGTCGTAGCCAGTGGCAGTACTAAAACCTTCCCAAATGGGGACGAATCTCCAACATTTAACTCAAGGCAAAATCGGATGAACAAGCATAGGGAGCCTGGTAACCGTAGGTTTTTTTCTTTCTGTGGCAAGGAAACAGATGGCTCTCTTAAGATGCTTTTGGCTGGGAAAGAACAAAGGTGAAAGAGAAATATTTACCATTTTTACATACCTAAAGCCCAGTTCTCTTTATCCTCAGGCAGAAAGCAATTTATCAGCCCATCCTGATCGAAACCAGCCTTTGTTATTAAGAAGGCACGTTTTGATTTACACGTTGCACAGCTGGTTGGAAGCTTTCCACTGGGAAACACATATACAATTGATAAGCCTTCCTAAACTAGTTTAAAATAGGAAAAGAAGTTGTTTCACTCTACCATCTTTGGCAGGCAAGGCAATTCATGTTGGGTGCCAGTACATCAGTAATGGATTTATTGAGGTGATGGTTTGGCGGTCTTTTACCGGGCTTTTTTTGTGGCATATATATATATATGCACATATATGTATGCATATATGTATATATATTTGTAAGTTCCAGACTGCCATATCCTGAAGGTGCAGGGAGTCAGCGGTGCAGTGGTTCATGCCACACATGGCCCCTCCTGGGGTAGGGTCAGGTGACCTGGAGAAGAAGCACTTTTTTTCTGCCTGCAGAGCAAAGGACCCCTTTACTGCAAGGAAATAACTCTTCTGGTGCGGTGTCCACACACAAAATAGGAAGGATGAAGATAAACTAGTCAGAGGAGGTTGACAGCTGTTATAAAACTGATAGGCTGACACACTCATGGCCAGAGCAGGAAAAGGTTTGGCTTGGAAACTGTAATTAAGGCTGGCCAAGGTCCATTAGCTCATCTTCACTAGTAGCTTTGAAGCCTCACACCCTATGTATCACCCTTATTATACAGGTTCTAGGTGAGAAATGTGATTAACCAAGCTGCTCTCCTGTGTTTCCAAGGCCCAGCTTCTGAAAGCATTTCAAATGCCTCTATCAACCAATAAAATCCATTTCAAAATTTAGAAAGAGCATGAAGGCAAAGAGGGAGAAGGGAGAAAAGAAATGGAAGCAGATCAAAAGAGATTAAATGACATTTGAAAAGTATGGAAATGAGGAGAATACTGAGACTGAATTAATTACAAAAAATCCTAAAAGATGCAGAAATCCAGTAGGTCTGATGTAAATATTTGCTGGCTGACAGAAAGCAGGGAGATAGGGCAGTATTATGATGAAATGAGCACATTTCTCCCTGTTCGCCCCTCTCCCCAGTCCTACTCCCAAATGAGCACTTGACAAATAAATTAAGCTCAAGCACTAACAGTGGCGAGAGCACAGAAAAATATTCTGATGGACACCTGAGATATCTCCTGATAGTCTGTACGTGGGCAGCTGCTGAGAAGAAAATGCTACAAAAGAAAAATGCCCACTCCTTGACAAGCCTCTTTGTTGAGTGATTGATATGTTTCTGCTTTCCTCCTTCCCTATAATATTAGGAATGTGAGCTGCTGCTTCGAGGCCAGAACTATTAAAAAATAATCATCTGTGAATACTAGCTCAACTGTTTTTTTCAGCGCATATAGCTGGAGGTGGTGAGTGTTGATTTTCCTTGGTACCCCAGACTGGATTTTTTAGGGCAGATTCTTCAGAACAAGTCTTTGTCATTTTACTCTTAAACTTCATCTTGAGAAATGTAGGAGTTCCAGTTGGGTAGTTGCATCTGTGTCTTGTTTGCTTACAAAGTTCATTAGAAAGATGATCTTGTTAAATTCAGGAGCCCTGAATTTGATTTTTGGCTCTGCTGCCATCATCTTTGTGACCGTGGCAATCTACTTGCCTCCCCTCTGCATAGGGTCCATCGGGACAGACAGAGTACATTCATCATTATTATTTATAATCTCTTCACGCTATGAGCCCTTTAGAGACCACTAAATTATGTCTGAAATGATGTGGTCCTGATCTGATTTGGGACCTCCTGATTACTATTGTAAAAGTAATAGCAATGTTACTGAATGGCATCAGGTTTTATTTCTAGGCATTGAGGAAGCTGAGTGTGTCACCTGCAGGTGAACTTTCAAGGCTACTTCTTTGACATTTGATCTTGCCTGACAGCAATTAATTATTTGGCCTAATTCTGCAATGCTTGGCAAACCTTAGTGAGGTGCAAAGGGCATTTATGTTCTGCTAAAACCAATGCTAGGGAGGACTGCTCAGCAGTTCAGTCAGGATTGGACCTTTAAAATTGGACAGAGCAAGGAAAAGGAGAAACATGCAAAATCACCTGAGCAGAAAAATGCCTGAGGATAATTTGTTCTCTTAAAAAGTGCCATTGGGTCATATTGGCTTCATTGGTAGCATTTAATTGTGTCAAGCTGATGATCTGCCACCTTGTTCCATTTATTCTTTCT
This sequence comes from Morus bassanus, assembly GCA_031468815.1. Taxonomy (NCBI): domain Eukaryota; kingdom Metazoa; phylum Chordata; class Aves; order Suliformes; family Sulidae; genus Morus; species Morus bassanus. Next base: position 12,886,802 of record CM062567.1, on the reverse strand, counting down.
TTTTCCAATTTTTGGAACCATCAATTTTGGCTATTTCTTGACTTGCTGGTAATTCAGAACAGGGGGTGTATAAGAACATACTGTGTATTACATTTGTGTTGCTTTCAAACAGAGTTAAGTATAACCTGAATGTAGAGATCATGGTAAGGAAATATCAGCAATTTTAAGTGGAAGAGTAAATTGGACAACCTGACAGACCTATAAGGCCTATTCTCCTTCATTTAATAAAAGTAGGTCAATGTAGGTTTTATGCTGTTCACATTAGTGTCATTCATTTTAGCTTTACTAATAAAAGGTAATGGCTGGTTAAGCATTACTGGAACAGAATATCAGAAAAGAGATTAGGAAAAGATAAATGGGTAAAGAAACATAGCAGAAAATAAAGCCATAAGTCATTGGAATGTACCTATAAAATTTGCTAAATAGTATCAACTAACACCCTGGTTTTGAAACTCCCATTTGCACCATGACTAAAGTACAAATAAACAGGAACATGAAAAAAAGAACACATTGTATACTTCTTTAGCTTCAGATTAACTATTAAACACTCAGGAGATGCTAACAATGGTCTTTATGCAATCCTGTCGTAATTCCCATTTAACTCTCAGAGCAGTTATTGGATATTTGAGACTACCGTGATGTGGCTCTTGCCTGTGTGGTTCTGCTTTTGCTGTGAAGAACTTGCTGGTTTAGCTCCTATTCGTTTTGGTAGCCAGGTGCCTGCCTGAGGGGATGATTAGTGGCACAAGGAATGCTGGGTGGATATTATAAAATAAAGATAAGGAGAATGTTAGTCTATCTGCTCTTATTAGCACAAGGCCATTTATTGAAGCAAATCAAAGGAGTATAGAAACATATATACACGTGCTCACACAGAAATCCCATTGCATTTTTTTCATTTGCCTTCTACAGTTTTTAATAATATTGCAACTACTGTTTTAGTTAAGAAACTATTACTTTAATATTTCTCAAACAGGGCCTTGGAAAGTCATGAACGAGAAGAGAAGGAATTGGGGTTCTTTTTATTTGCTTTTCAGCTTTTGCTTAAGGCATAGACTATGCTTTCATATCTTTCCTGAAAGAGCAAAAAGCTTTCAAAACTCTTCAGAAAGGGTGAAAACCTTGTTCAGCTTCACACAAAAAAGCACACAAATTTCCTTTATATCCTGCACCTTAAGCCACTGTCTTTTTCTCAGCCGTTTCTTAATAATACTTGAGAAAGACCAATTTAAAATGTGTACCTCAAACTAGTTCATGTTAAAATGCATTTCTTGTGCTGGATCCATCATTACAGCATTTGGGGAACTATTAGTATTTAGTATGTTTGTCTTAGACTTTCCACAGTCTTGTGACTGGTCCCCCGCTCAGGTCACAAGCTCTGTGGGGGCTGTGCCTTGTTCCTTCTCATAGCCTGGAATGGCTGCGTGACATGGGAAGCCTTTCCGCTGATGGTGTGTTCTTCGTCCCTTCATCCCCCCCTTCATAAGCCATCCCAGCCTCAATAAAAAAGGGAAAAAAAAAAAGGCACATCAGCAGTAATATAATCCACTAACAAAACAGGTAAAGGGCATAAGGAGCTTTTAGCTATTTTAGATTCTTGACCTCTAAAAACTGTTTCAGGACATGCCTTAGATTCAGTCTGAGCCGATATAGACATGGCATACCTTAGGCTTCACTAAATTTTTTCCTAAACCAAGAGGAAAAAATTCCTATTCTTTTACATTTGCCAAAGAAGTCAAACAAATTCCCCATTGCATGCTGAGCTAAGGATCTCTCTTCTTTGTCCCCAAGCAAAATACTGTAGTAGCAACTGGAAGCCTTATAATTAACAGAAAGTGGAAGAGATACTTCAGTAGGTCATACTCTAATAAGTGGAAAACTACAGGGCCCTCTGTGCTTCTCACACGCTGCTAAATTCAGTTCAGGTCCTCTAGGCTGCGAGACTGAGCATGTCCGAGCAGTCAGGAAGCCAATGAAACTACTTTTCTTAGTCTGTCATTTGCTATGAAACACGGAAAGCCACAGGCAGATGTCAAAAAGAATAAGCGGCAACATTTCCTCCAGGGCAGCTTTGGTTTAGAATACGACCAGTCCCTAAGTATCAGTCATCAGTGGCTAGCCTAAGAAATGGTTCAAGGCAGTATGCGTACGTTGTATTAGGTAACATGGGAAGTGGAAGTGGTTTCACGTGTTGGGAGATGGCAAAATTTTGGATTAACTAGAAGGTGAGTAGATAATTTTGTAAAATAGGTGAAAAAGCAGTGTCTCTGGAGCAGTAAGAGTGTGTTAGACCTCATTAGTGGTATTGTAGAAGGTGTTTGAATTAATCTGACAATTGCTGAAGTCAATCATTTTAATTTTACCCCTCAGTATGACATTCTGTTTTAAAAATTCTTTGAATTCAGTTTTGAAAAGAAGTCCCAAGTGTTTGCTTTCACTTCTGAAGGAGTTGTTTTATTTTACACACACATATTGTATTCTCAATTTTGTTTTTGTTTCTGAGAAGAAACAGAGAAGTTGGTTGACCCCAAAGACTCTTCTTAATCCAGTCTCTCAGCTTGCTAAGTGAGCCAATCTGAAAAAACCCAAGAGAGATCATGATTTCAAGGAGATGCACATCATTTAATACCATAGAGGTGCCAGTTAGTGTACAGCTTACATGTTATGGTCTTGAAGGATACACAGGATTATATACTAACATTGCAACTTACTCCAGGTAGGCAGCTCACAGATGAATTCCCTGTAGTCTGATAGACCATGTGCAGCTTCGGTTTCAGCAGCACTGTCTGAACCATCTGTAGCATGATGTACTTGTTCCTATGCAGCGCACACAATTCCTAAGTTGCAAATACCAAAGGTTAGAAAACAGTATTTTAAGTGTGTATTTATGCTCATCCCTTTAGAGATTGGATAATGAGATCCGTTCCTCTAGCAGTCAGTCCTTTGCTTCTCCCTGTCATTCCCCCAGACATCTGTGGTTACACGAAGAATCTGGTGTCATGATAGAGATGAATTGTCATTGCATACTTAATTTTTAAATACAGTGTTTATCTTTAACTCCCACTGACCCCAGATGAGTTTGTATGAGACCTTCTGAGGACTGAGCTTCTAGACTTGCTGTATCATCCTTAAAGAACAGGTGGTGGTGAAGCCTCTGTTTAGGAAATAATAATAAAAAAAAAAACATGGGAGAGAGGATCAAACCCCAAAAGACCTCAGCCCAGACAATTATATTGAGGTTTTATAACCAACAGGTTGCTGCAGTCACAATGAAATAAATCAGAAAAAGTAGTAGTTCAGCTTGCAGTGGCATGAGCTGCCAGTTCTCCTTCTATCTCCCAATGAAGAAAGAGCCGAGATCTGCTTTAAATTCTGACATCTGGTAAAGCATAGTGATGTATGATTCGGCACGCAAGCTAGTACATTGCACAACAAAGTATGCCATTTATGAGGCTCTCTAAATATAGGAAAGCAGTTTTTTTAAGTAATGCAGTAAATAACAGTGGATATTTTAGTTCAAGGGAATGTATAAGCCTTGAGGCTGAATTCAAGCAAGGACATTTTTATGTGGATACAGATCTTGGATTATTGAGACCATATGCCTACCTGTCTATAGTCTCTATATTACCCAGTGATCATTACTGCTTGACATTTTAAAATAAATATTCATAATTGACTAGAGATGATGATACAAGAAACAAATTGATCTCATTTAATTTGGCCAAAAAAATCTGAGCTGTCAATATCAAAACTTTCTTACACAAATGTAATTGTGGGTCTGTGTTGTTCAAATTGGCGGAAATTAGAAGTGTCAGCATCACCAAACACCTTTAACTGTGAAATCTCAATGAAAGTAATTTCTTTGCTCATTCCTTGGCTGAAAGGAGAATTTGGCTGTTGATTTCAGGAGTGGAACTTAAGATCCCACAGCCCTGAATAAGACCTGCTGCATTATCTCAGAGCTGTGAGCTGGCCTGCCTCCCGCCTCCAGCAGCAATTGGCAGCAGATGCTTAGGAAGGGGCTAAGTGCAGGACAAGCTATGTAGGAAATCTTCCCCTCCTGTATGTTTAAATCAAGGCGGTTATGGCAATACCAGAGCCAGAAGTTACACCTGAACAGCTGTATTCAGTAGCCACTGGTGGGCATGAATTTATCCAATCCTTTTGAACATGTGAAATTTAATACATACGTAGTCTTGCTTAAGCCAATGGGTTGACTGAAAGGTAGGTAGTGTGCAATTGTTCGCTAGATCCAGACTTTTCCTATAAATTACCTTTGATAAAGTTAATAAGAATAACATCTTAAAACTGTTCAATTCTTTATTTACCAGCAGAGCATTTGTTCAGCACACCTCAAATTTTTCAGCACAAACAGAAATAAGTAATAGAGTACAAATTCTGGACCCCTCTTCTTTTGCTTGCAAGCTGAAAACAGCACATGGGGGCTGTTCAGGTCCGTGCTGAGATAGATGCTCTGTTGGACCTTCCACCATGGCCCTGAGGGAGCACCCTTATTCTCCACTGTAGTGCCCCAGTTGCCACCACAGAAACCCAGGTGGAGGGTGAGGGGGTCTCCCTGTGCACCAGCGCCCGTTGGGAGCTGCGGGATACCACAGGCCAAAGCAGCTCCACCCTCCAGCCGCAGTGCCAGACCCGAGCTTTGCTGGGTTTCACAGGCAGTGAAGACAGCTGCTTCTGCTACATAGTTCTTTGGGGCCACCAGGTTTTAAGTGAGGAACTGGTGGGATCACAGAGGAAAATTAACTCCAGTGGAGTCAGTAGATTGTATTGACTTATGTCAGGGCTGCAGTTGCCCGTAATTTTCCAAAAAAGGCTCTGACTCTCTAGTTTTCCTATTAAGAGATTTAAACTTTTTTTTACTTTACTATTTTACCACGCTTTACTATTAATTACTGTTATTCTACAATGTACTGGATTTGCATATACTCATATGCAAAATCCTATTTACTTCGAAATTTACTGCTTTCATGATTCCTGTTATTTAATACCACAACATAGTGCATGAGGAAAAATAATACATCTCTTTCTCTTTTTATATCAACTCCAGAGTTTTACAATCCATCCAGCTGGCAAGGCCCACAGAAGTCACTTTCCCGTGGAGCAAGAGCAGCTCGGAGTCCACAGCTCGCAGTGTCAGGGGACCTGGTCCCCTGTACATGACCCTGTATCCAATTATCCTTGTAACCTGGCTGCTCTGTGTGTTTCCATTACTGGTTACAGGTCCCCTTTACATTGATGTTATTTTAAAAAAACTGTTGGACTGGAATGAGCATTTTGTTACTGTCAAAAAGCTTAGATCAGATGCAGACAGTTGACTATGACCAGCAGATAGGGAGCATACATGCATCCATAGGTGCCATAATGTGCTTTATTCTTACCTAACCACATGCATAGTCCTGTTAAAATAAATAGGACACTGTTGACTTAAAATAGGTACATTACTAACAAGCTGTGTTGAACTGGAGGTTATGTTTTTAACCTTTTCTATTCAATAGCATAGCATTGCCTATGCCGCAGTATTAGAAAGCTGGGAACTGCATTTATTGGCTATTACTGATAAATCATGGACTAGAACTACTTTTAGTCCATTCATGCTTTAAAATTTGGGGGAAAAATGTGTTTTCTTTTCAAAGAAGAACACATTTTGACAGTTATGGTGAATGGAAAATCTGGAAAAATGTGTTTCTGTCAAGAAACAGTGGTATTGTTCCTGACTGAAACAAAACATGGCATGGAGAATAAAATGTTTATTTGCTGTTTATAAGACTAGTGCAAAATTTAACTGAACACAGATATTGCCACATTTGTAGAAGGAGTTGCTGTTATCAAATCTGTATGTTTTCAGCAGAGAAAACAAGCTTTTCACTGCACCCCATCCAAGCTAATGTTATGTCTGCATCCTTGTTTTCCGTGGCACCTGCAGCTTATACAGATGTTTCCAAGAGAAGTTGTTTGCGTGGGTTTTTTTTTTTTTTTTTTTTGAGTATCCGTAGCAGCACAGCCCTGGTAACACAATGCTCTAACACAGCCTCAAATGCAGTCTGGTTTCTTGTTTCTTTTTTGTTGTTGTTGTCTGAGTTGCCATCTGCAATAACTAGTTTAAAGCTAACTGGAGCCTATGACTGCAGTGACAGCATGGGTGGGGTGAATACGAGCAGCCCTAATCGCAATAGATGATAAAACCCAGATTGTTTCCTGGGCTGCTAGATGGCCTATGTGTTGCAGGTATTGCTGCATGAAGCCCTGGAAAAGCACTGCAACCTAAAGCAAAGGATGTCATCTTTTAATGCCTTGCTGAATTTACTCAGCCATTCCTGCGCTGCCAGGAGCAGTGTGGCTGCCCCACGTGATGGAGGAAAGCGAGAAAGGTTTGACACAGTGTTGTAAGCCCACCTTCTCTTGCTCTTTTCAAAGAAGCCATAGGAAATGCGCAAGGCTGGAGAAAGGAAATGTGGCCTTTGAGTTTCCATTATTGTGCCGTTATGGCCACATACTGATCTGCCAAACCCATCATTAGTAGCTTTGAGAAATTCCAGCATGTACCAGTAAACCAATGGAGACAGTTTGTGCATTAGCTGCAGACTCCTGTTATAATCCAAACAACATTTAACTTGCTTCTAGTTTCATACAAATTAGCTGCTCATCAACTCTGTTATTACACAAACGTGTAGCAGCTGCACTGCGGAAACTGATTACTGTGAAACTCCTTCAATTCAACTCTCTTATGCAACCTTCCTGTCATTTAACTCAATTGATTAACTCAATCCAATTTTACTATTAATTTAGTTTCACTGTTGTCAAATGCCTCATATAATTTTTCATATGTTTGTATCTTTTGGGCCTGGCTGAGTCTAATACACCCTTAAATCAATTATTTAAAGAACTCTGTTAGGCCTTAGTAATTTAGAATATCATCACCAGGCAGGAAGTATCCATTAAAAAGAAATATTTTAATAGATATACATACTGTAGAATCTAATGGCATTGAAACAACATGGGTTATTTCACTGATTCAGAATTTTATTGTCTACCCCTTCCTGCCATATTTAGTAAAAACTTAAGCTAGCTTCTGTGAAAAGCTCAGAAAGCAGTAAATAAATAAATAAATAAATAAATAAAATTAAGGCTTGAAGAACTTAGAGCTGATATCTGTGACTACAAAAATTGTCAGTCATCGTGAAGCTTGTCTCTTAGATCTGATGCATTCTGGATGTGTGCACTCAGCAGATTAAAAAAACCTGTCATTTTCATTTGGAAATGGAATGTGAGTCAGTTCTCCGCATACTTAATTCAAACTTAATTCAGGCTTACAAAACCTATCAGGCTGGTCATCACTAACCAGTTTATGGTTGGGATAACTTTTCTTCTCCTTTCCTACTTTCTCTATTTCTGTTGCCCATCAACCACCCAAACAGTATTACATATCACTATGTAATCTGGAATGATTCTTCACCAGCTTCACCAGGCTGTGTGTTATACCTCTATCAACCATTGAACCTGCTGGTACCAGGTTACTGGCTCAGGGGCAGAATGATTTTCTATCTGTATATTTAATCCCACCACCAAAAATGGGCCTCTGAACAACTTGCCCACCAGCAATATCTACTGCTGTAATTAAGTAGTGATACAGCAAGGGAAGGCCACAGAAGGCCATTGAAACCAGAGGAGACCCTGCACAATGGAGGATACATGTTGGCGGAGAGGGTATGAAAAGCGAGGGCAGCAGCTGTATACAGACAGATGAGGTTGCACTGATTTCTTCATAAGCGACTGTGGGAAAAGGAAAGGACAAGCGAAGGAAGAGTTGGGCAGATGTGGTTACTGGGCTTCTACAGAGGGCTGTGGAGAACATTAAGGTGGTCATCTGAGATGCTGAGAAAGAGTCACTGCCAGGAGGCAGAGCCCCCTGCACAGAGTGGAAGGGCTGGGTTGCATGTGGTGGACAATTGGAATGGGAGGGAATATTTGGGGGAGCTGAGCAGTCAGAAGCTGATTTGTTGCTAAAAGAAGTGCGCTGTAGCGCTACTTGTATAGTTCAGCAGAGCCTTGTCTGCCTAAAGCAAATGGTGAGTCTCTTCTCTAAGTCCACTGGAAATCACCACAGGCCAACAATGGTGTAATAGCCCATGTTGAGTGATTGTGTGAACACCCATTTGAAGTCTCCATTTATATTAGTCTTATAGTATAAGGCTAAAGGAAAGAATATACAACTAAATGTTCAGTGTCTTCTTCTTTGAAGTAAGTGTCTGTTTCACTTTTGCCTTTTCTGTTGAACTTAATTGCAACAGTCCATTACTCTGATCTTATCCCATCAAGAAGCCCTTTATTAAATAATATGAAGGATGTTTTTCTATAAAATCTGTCCTCTTGAAAATAATTGATGGCCAGATAAGTTCAAAAGTGGAAGATTTTTCTGATCCAGTTTTCTGCCAGGATATAGAGCAAAATTGTCCTGCATTTAGAAGTTAATCCTGTCCTTCTACCCCTCTCACCTTCTCTGGAGAAGCAAAAGCTTCCCAGGCATGAGTTTCCAACTTCTCTAACTGTGAGTGTGACAGCCATGGTCTGACTGGACAAGACCTCAGGGGCAAGCCTATCTTTTCTCTTTTGTGATTTAATGCCTAGCATTACAGGGTTCCTGCATTATACTGCAATATAAATAATAATAATAATAAAGTATGAAAATAATTTCTGAAGTAAATCAGCAAGCAGTCAGTTCTAATACTGTACTGCTATTTGTTTTACTTGTTCTGTGTAGATAAAACCCAGGTGTTCTTTTTTCATATGAAAGATGAGTTATCTATAAAACAAATAAGATGGGCACCAGCTGCCCAAATTGCTCTCTAATGCTGTTTAAACAGTGTACTTTGTGTTTCCAGGAGAAAATCTCTTCCTTTTTAAGTTTATAAATGGCAGCATAAGTTCACTTAGGTGTACAATAAATGTTCTGCTTAGAAAAAAAAATATTGTTCAAATTACTGAATGGGATAAAGAGAGTCTTCTTCATCAAGCACTAGTAGCACAGGTCCCGCCCTTAGGAAGGTGCTTATTTGGGGTTTTAAGTCATGAATGTGTTGATAAATCAGGAGACAATGAGGGGCCCAAAAATGTGTCTGAGCACCACTTACAACATGAAACCTCAGTGTCCTCTGTTCTTCTAACTTGAAGGAGAACACCATGGCCAAGGCAAATGGAAAAGGAGGAGGCTGCTGAAAGGGCTTTCAGAATGTTGGGACCCTCTTGACAAGTACAGGGACATCTTGGGGAGTTCACTCTCAGTTATTGTACTGTGTTGCTTTAACCTACAGGCCATATAGATAGATACCAGATTTTAGTTTTCTTCATTCAAAAGGCTGTTTCTTTTCCTTTCCAGACTACTAAGTCAGCTCCCTGACCATCCTTTGTTACTCTTTCTTGCCCCCTCCCCAAGCTAAGCAATAGGAGCAGATGAAATGCTGACAGCATGTCCATTGCAGAGGGCAATTTCCACTGATGGATGACATGTCCATAACAGGTGAATCATCATTCTCATTTCTGTCTTTGAAATACATTAGTAACTGTTAGTCAGTGTTATCACTGGAGTCGCCTTTGCAGCAGCTGCACTGCTCTGACTGCTCCACTTTGTCATAGTCTTTGCCCCTTTGCTTGCCCAGCATTTGACATTATGGATGTTGACCTGCCTTGGCCTCCCTCTTATAGGTATAAATTATGTTATTCTAGTCCTCTGGCTTCTTTTCTCACTTCTACCACTTTTGTGCTTATTTAATTTAACAGATCCAATTTACCCAGGAACAGGTGAGATCCTACCCTCTTTGGGTAGCCTGAATCCACTGTATATATTGGGTGCATCCAGACTGTGAGGGAGTTGTAACCCAAATTCTGAGTCTTCTGGCTCTTCATATGACATGCTGAGTATCTCTTTATAGCCCTTGATGTTGTTTCTGTTTTTTTCTTAGAAGGCCATTCTGCTTTGATACAGTATGAAATAGTAATCAATAAGGAAGGAAAAGAAAAGGAGTTGTACAGAAGTGGTAGTAAAAGTAATCATCCAAATAGCTGAAATAAAAGCATTCAAAATTGTCAGCTGTTTTTTTTACTGGTGTCACTAGGGTTTTCATAATGTATAAAATGGGAATTATTTGGATCAGGTCTTTAGTAATCTCAGGTTTATTAAAGTTTAGTACTTATCACTTAGAATGTACATAAAAACTTTTTTTCCACCTCAACCAATAATGAGGATATGATTAGCATACAAAGAAAATTGGAGATAAAAAGAAATCACATTTCAAAGAGATTTTGGAGCTGAAAATGCCTCTTAGTAGGCTCAGGAAATAAAGTTCAACAGGAATTGGGCTCCTCTTCTCCCCTCCCTGTCCTTGAGGTTTTTCTGTTTCAGGAGCTGTGGAATATAAAGTGATAGAAGTCATACCAAAAGGATGCAACATACTTGAAGCTCTTTCTGTCCCCTATTGGCTTGTCTGTTGCCTGTACTCCTAAGTAAATAGCCAGGTCACAAAGAATTACTCTTGGAGAGGTCAAAAGTGCCATAGCATTTGCCAACCAGCCTTTCAGTTCGGAGAGCGGATTAAGCAACCACAATAGAGAGGGAGCCTGATGAAATCGATCATTCAGCTTGGGAGAAATCATAATTAGCTTTCCTGTAAAGCAGCTCCACAGGAACACAGTCTCTGAGGCTCCCCAAGACTGCGACAGATCTCTGGGAATCTGGTTTTCTTATCCCTTTTGGGATTCAGCTCTTGTCTGCTGCATTATGTGCATGAGACAGGCAAGCCCTTCTTCTTCTCTCCAGGGTGCTGACAGGCAAGGTTGGAAGGGTCATGTTCTTGCATAGTTACTGCTCAAAGACTTGGTCCATTTTCCTTTTCCAGCTGTAGCCCCACACTATGCAATAAACAATAAGGCAGGGAAACAGCAAGGGAACCAAGAAAGAGGCCACTTTTAGCTCCTTATCTTCCCAAATCTTTGTTAACCGTTCTCCTGCTGCATTATTCCTGAGCATGCATTTGAAACTGTACTGGATGCAATAAGAAAATATATTGGTGCTCAGTGCAGTATGTGGCAGACTCTCACTCCTGCATCTGCATCAGTTTCTCTCTTCAGCCCTGCTAGAATAAAAAATAATTTCTTGCAAAGTCGCTTACAATTGCTTCTAACTTTGTTGTAATAGACACTGACCTTTTAAACCACTAATCCTATAGAGGGCTAAATTATAGAGTTTACCTCCCTGGATGCTCCTTAGCTGTCATAATGAAGTAAGTTTACAGTGGGGAAGTGAATGAAGCAAGCATGTTTTTAACCATATGGTAATTATCTGCTATCTGTGCAAAAGACATAAAGTGTTGTTTACTGGATGTGAAAAGAGCATCTGAGAAGGGATTCCCCGGAGAGGGAGTAAGGGAGATTTGGCACCGTGGCTGCTCTTCAGATGGCTTGTAATAGACCCTATAAATTTGGAATATGCTATTGTTAATCAGTGGAGATTGGAGATACTTGGCACATAATGTTTCAGGGGCAGGTGATTGTCTTGCCAAGCAGACATTTTTTTAAAACTCAGATTGAATTATGCAAATTCATAATTGTTGGTTGAGTTTTTAAAATAAGAATAAAGAAAAATGTGTAAAATTACTTCCTTTACTCTTTGATATCAGTGGCACATTAAGTAAGAAGGAAAAGTTACTCTGGTAGTAGAGTTATTCTAAGACCAATAAGCTATAGGCTGTGTTCACTCTCTGGAAAAAGTACAATTTAGTTTGAATTCTCTTTTCTTGCTTCCAGTACCTAAGTAATATATTCTTTGCTTCTTAAAAAAGGAGTTGGGGGAGGGCAAAAGAAAGGAGAATATATCGTGGCTGTAACAAAACCACACAAGATTGCAAATAATTTAATTTTGAGTACATTAAATTATTCAGAATAATTGCCAGGGCTCATTTGCACAAATCTACTTAAACTGCTTTAGTACTTTAATATTAAGAAAATTAGTTGTGAAAATCTAGTCAAATCATTTGCACTATAGTGGCTGAGTCTGATGCACACTTACAATCCCTTTAAACTGCCCAGTAGTGCACCAAAAGATTCAGCCTCAGACACACAAAAACCAGTTTTTGATGAAAACTGATGTGCTAAGTATCAAGTAAAGAACATTCATTTCATTACTTTTATTTTTTTAATTGTTTGTTTTCAGCTTTAGTCATAAAACCAGCAGGTTTTTTCTGTGCTGAATAGTGAAAATATTTACTGTCTAGTTAATGCTTATTTCTTGTGAAACTCTCTTTGAAGTGGTGGGCATACATGCTGCAGTAAAAGCACTGCATTTTGAAATTAGAATGTGTCTAATCAGTCCCTACTTAATTTTTCATTTGTGTATTTCTCAAAAACCTTGTTTACTGAAGAAGGTAAAAAATATGTTAGTTACTTTTATTTGCAATGTTTAGTACTTGGTATTCAGAAGATTTCCAGGCTGAGCATGCTAAGTTTAAGCAGTGAGACCTTCAGGTGGAGATTTCAGAGAGGCAAAATGAGAAGCTGAGTTGTGTAGATGTAAGGAGCTCATGAACAAGAATGTAGGCGATATGAAGAAACAGGCTAAACCATGAAAGGATATAAAGAAAATGATGTGAAGAAAATGGAGATAGGATCCTAAGACAGAGCGTGATCCTTAGAGGAGAAATGAATGAACCAGATGAGAAGGTTTTAAGAGAGCAAAGCTGGGAAAGCTACGGGAAGGCAGGATGCTGTGACTGACAGATTCAAAGGCAGCAACAAGCAAAAACTCAGCAAAAAACCCCCTTTTCCTCACCACTATATGCTGTCCCTCAGCAACTCCTAAAGATGTAGGATCTGAGCCTTAATGTCCTTACCTGTATGAGAAGTCCTTTGATATCTGTCAGACTTCCAGTTGGGTTACTCACTTGAGTAGGTATTTCAAGGAGTAAGTCCTTAAGGTGTAAATTTTTCATGGCAGCATTATTATCTTTCAAACCAGGCTCTAAAGCCCAGCGCACATTTATGGTGCCATTTAAATGAAAAACAATAATATATGATATAGTCTGAATATTATACTTAATGAGCTATATTTTCTTTTAAAATAAGGTTACTGACTATAGCCAGAACATTATGCTGCCATAAATTTCATGAGACTTTTTTCTAAACACCTCAGTCTATAAAAGTCAATGACTCACAGAGTAGACATAATCTAAGGGAAACTTTGACCTTTTGTGTAAAACAGCCTTACAGCCTGTCGTGTCAATGCTCTGCTTCCTCTGAGTGTACTCTGAAGGCCTCAGTAAAATAACCGTTATGGCAATTTCCACCTGGAACTTGCATTTTAATAATTCTGTAATTATATTTAAGCAGCAACCTCCTTTACACAATGCCTTTTTTGCACTGTTACTCAATGGCCCACACAATTATTCAGCCTTTAACTCAGAGCAATCCACCTTGTAGGACTTGAGGAAGCAGGTTGCAAGTGGTGTGATGGAGCTGTTGTTGTTTCTCAATGACTGTCAGAGCAAACTGGATGTCTTTGCTTAAACATGACAAATATTACTATTTCACTGATATATCTGGTTATAGGTTATTTAAGCCTAACAGTATTCAAAGCATTCTAGTTCTCACCGCACATCAAACCCTTTCTGTTTTACACAGCTGCCACTCACAGCATTTTCGGTCAGATACACAGAGGTTGAGCACAGATGACATTTCTTATTACTCGAGAGGAGAGCTAAGATGTGTTTATGTCTATGAATTATCCCTCCTCACTTTCCTCGTGTCTGAGTTTTCCTTGATAGATGCAAGAATATGATACCTGTCCTTAAGTCTCAAGTCGTTAATTTTTATTCTCCTACTTTTCCCATATTGAAGAGTTTGTTCAGCTCTCAGGTCAAAATGATGTATGTGGACTTCAGGACTTCACAGAAACAGCTTTTGGGTGTTTAAAGTCTGTGGACATGTTTATGTGATGGAAAAAGCAACCCTTGGTTACAGTGGGAATAACCATGGCAGAGAAGCTGTGATGATTTGCCAGAGAATTTTGCCCTTTACCTTTCTTTATCTCTCTCTCTTAATCGTAAGCCAACACTCCTCTGATATCAGGGTATATACAGTAGACACTGATAAAATTGACTTTCAGTTATAAGATGGCATTCAACAGGATATGAAAATGAATTTTTGTGACTATTTGTGTTGATGTCCTGGGTTTCTTGAAAGTACTTTGTGTGAGAAGAGGCTATGAATGCTTTTCTAGAAGGTCAGGCAAGCAGCTTGCTTTGTCACTCGTGTTGGAGAACATCCTGCATTGGTAAACAGCTACGTCTCTCTTATCAGGGATCTGTGAAGACGTCTGCTCAAAAAGTGATTAAATAAATAACCCATGCAAAAATGTTGGTTGAGCCCTCCAAAAATACCAATCTATGCTAATTCTCTGAGTTAGGGGGAAAAAAAGTAAAGGAGGAGAGGAGAAGGGGAAATAAAGGAATTTTAAAATAGCTAAATTAATTACTTTGAATTATCACTCTTCTGAAAAAATTCAATATATTGTTTTGGCTGCATTTTCTTGTTTTTCAGAAGAATCTCAAATTGTGCTAAACTTTTCTTCCTATACTGGGTTACAAATTTTGCTTTATTCATAGTTCATTTCTTCCGCGAATCAAAAAAATAGCAATAATGCTTTTCTTTACTGCAGAGAGGACACACAAAAAAGCATTGTGAGTATTTTTTTCTTCTGATTTATCTACTAAACCAACCATGGAAGGGAGCACAGTTCTACATATAATCTTGTGGGCTCCAGCATATCATCTCTTTTGTATTTGGGTAGAAGAGAGTGTAAGAAGACATGAACTAATGCATGATTCCTACATAAAGAAAGCTCCATGAGGAGGGAACTAAGATCTCAGGTAGACTTGCTATTTGTTACACATTCAAATATCTATGTGTACTTCGCTGTAGACAAGATGTGAGGTCCAGCAAACAAATATCTGGTAAGCTATATCAGCATTCAAGGTCTTTGCAGTACTTAAAGTGACTTGAGATTGGATTCAGTACTGTTCTACCTGGTGACTGATGCTGGTTTGAGGTTGATAGAATAAAGTGGACAACCAAGAGCAATGTTTATTACCTATCCTAATTCTAAGTTGCTAAGGCTGAAACACTGGGAAAGCTCTCTGTCAGGTGTATTCTGCAACAGTATGTGATTCGTCAGGCCATGTAACACTGATGATGTGATCTGAACAGGACTTAGAGACTGCACTTCTTTCACGTATCTAAGCAAGAAATCTGTCAGCTGTACTTCACTGAAACTTCCTTTATCTGTATTCTGCTTGTTACTTTCCTGTGTCCTTTATTCATGCTTTCTGATTTATTTGATGTTTGATGTTTACTGACCCCACTGATTCACTGGGAGCTTTTTTATTAGCTTTGGATCTCAGTCTAGTAATTGATTCTTATCCTAAGTCCAAAATTGAAGGTAATATTTTAGTCCTTGAGTCTATACTATCAAAAACAAATGTTTGACTTTACGCATATTGCTAGTCCTTTTAAGTTCATTGGTACTTTCACTTTAATTTCAGTGAAACTGATGTGCAAATTACCTGCTTAAAGTTAAGCGTGCACGTTTGCGAAAAGAGGAAATTTAGCAGGTATGCTATGCAGTTAGGTAAGAATTACTGTAATGACTGATCTTTTTATTTTATAACCTTCTTCTCAAAGAAATTGCTTCTTTCTTTTATCATTGAACAGACTAATCACAGAATGATTTTTTCTTTCCCCATATACACCTCACTTGGGCTTTTCCCAGTATATTCTTGAACAGTATTTTGACCTCTAAATGGTGATGTACATAGGTTAGTAACATTTATCTTGTAAAGTTCTAACCTTCAGGTTCTCTACAGATCATCAAATAGGAAGGTAAAGAATGCATACAAAATGTTTAATTCTGCTTTGCAATGCAGAGCATTCAGGACATTGGCAAAAATAATTGCAGGAAGTTTTATTTTATGCTTCCAGTGAATAAGCCTGACTTTGGGATGTTTGTACTCTTTTTTTCCTGTAGAAAGACCAAGTGGCTGAGAATACTGGATGGAAATGATGGGATTTTATTTTGCAGTAGTACGAGTCTAGTGTGTTTTTTGAATGTGAATGTGGTCTCATTGGCAGGGTTTGCACACAGATGTGTGGCATTAACAGAGTGGATAATTGGATATTGCAAATGAATTATCCAAATGTGGTGACTAACAGGATAATGTCCCTAGCTGATGTATTCAGCACTCCTTTAACATTAAGAAGGGAAAGAAAAAACAGTTATAAGAATAAATGTGCCTCTTTACATTTGGATTTTTTTTAATCAGTAACAGTCTAAATTATCATGATGCAATTCACTATATTTATGCATGCACGTATATTCTTATACGTAGAATATATCCACACAGCAGTATACATAAATGTATATATAGGGAGGTATGCTTATATTATATATACCCTGTTGCAGTAGATATTTGATATATATTAGAATAACAGATTCTAGTAAAATCTTAGCACATTAAGATAAAGGTTGATTTTATAGCACAATGCCTGAGAAACTCCCATTACATTTGTAAGAGTTATGATGACAATGTTTAGATAAATAAATCAAAAAGCCAAAAGAGAGGAAAACTGGGATATCCAGCTTTCAAGAATCTCGTGTATTATCACAGATATGATCAGTCAGGGGAGATACACTGACCTTACCAGTTAAAAATCTAAATATGATCTTTTTCCTCCACTTTTTTATCTTTAATTGCCTTTTTTTTGTCCACTCATATTATATAGTTGTCTGTCTTGGTCACTTCTGTCCCTTGTTTCATAAAAATATACACTATAGAGAGAAACATTTTGAATTTTTCTAGTAAAATACTGTTGTCTACTGTATTTGGTATAGAAATTTTTCCAAGCCTTATTTTCCTTCCAGTTAAAAGTAAATGAAAATATCATGATGATTTATCCTTTCAGGTCCCACAGAAAAATGAATTGCTTTCTCTCTGAATCTTTATCTGCAGAGTATTAAGTATTTTCTTTCTTAAATTAGCCAAATTTTCCAAAATCATCATTATCATCTGCAAAAGTGGTTAAAACATAGCATAGTATCCAGGTTCATATAGTATGACCAGCATCCTGTTTCTTATTTGGCTGCTGTGCCTGCAATGAATATTTCTAGTTATTATTCTGAGGGATGTTTCAGGGGTCAGATATCTGCAACTCTTGTAATTTTTTGTTTGAATTTTTAGCTCTGGAAACAATTTGCTGTTTATCTCTGTAGGTACAAAAATTGCTTGGTCTGCATTGTCCGAATGTAAAATAACTTTTCTTGTCACCATTACTGTCAGCAGAATTAACATGTTTCCTAAGGTATTTGTGCTGCTGATACCTTACAATCTGTAGGCAGCCTGGGTAAAACTTAAAGACACATTCTGTTGTAATAAATTTAATAAAAATAAGGACACAACACATTCAGTGGTTTCATTTCAGGCATCACAGTTTGGTTTCTTTAAGCCAAAAACCAAATCAGATATTACCTGGGTCTTTACTGTTTGCAGCATTTAATGCCATTTTTGGGAGCTATTTAGTGTGGAATTTTAGATCAAAACAATGTTATCTGTGATATCAAATTAAATTCTCCCTTTACTTTTTAAAGGATTAAAATATGCTTTTACAAAAATGTTTGTCAAGTTTGCTTACTGGACTGTGCTTCAAAAATAAATTCAGAAAATAGGTAAATTGCGTTTCTATCATCTTGAAAATTATGCACAATATTGGGCATAAAGGTCACAATGTTTTTAACTATTTGAATTCATAAGATGTACAAGGCAGACTAAATCCATCAAAGGACTCGCTCCTGGCTGACTTATGTACACCAGATGGATGTACATGCTGTTACATTAATTTTAATGGGTTTTTCTTAAAAGGTATGCACTAAGGTGTGCCAAAGACCTAACATTCACATGCAATAGGGAAAGCATAATGTTTTACTTCTGGAGTTCAGCAGGGAAGAAGGCAATAGTAATGAAAAGCTGCTAGGAGCAAGAAAGGGGATTTAAAGGCATGTGGGGCTGTGAAAATTCATGTGCTATTATGAAAACCTTCCAAAACAACTTTCCTTAGAGATTTTTAAAACTAAGTCAATAATGGGCTTAAGAAAACAGCCGCATCCCTGTGCGTTAATAAAGGAAGTTTCTGTCAGTACATGTAATGGCTTAAAATAGAAATTTAAGGCATGACATAAAATAATGGTTTTGTTTATTCCAGACTGGATATATTTATTACTCTGTGTGTAGTTGTATTGCTTACACACTGTTAGAAATCACTAATGCTGATCCCGTAAAGACTCAAATTTTGCACTTTCCTTCCTGTTGAAGGAAACTGAAACATAAATTATAGCTGAAGTCTAACCACCAAAAACATGGAACACAGACTACACAGACAACTACTGTTTCCTTAGTTACAACAGGTTTACAGATACAGCACACTGAATCTTTAAAACAATGTCTGGACACCTTTGCCCAGACTGTGATTCACGACCACAAGTTCTGTGTGTGTGTGTGGGAGTGACAGAAGCAGCAGTTTCCATGGGCATCCTGCTTCTCCTGTGCCACCTCTCCCCCTGTCTCCACTGAAAAGCCCTTGATTTTGCATTTTATTTTATGAGCAGGAGTCTGGTTTTGAGAAAACCATGGGAAAAGGCTAAGTATTACCAGAACCATTGCCATGCTGTTTGTGAAAATATGCTAAATTTTGAGATGGACAGCATAATCTGATGTGTAGACTTTTAAGTTAGGACCTGATTTACACTCATTTCTGGCTTGGATGCAGAGTTTAGTTATGAATAATTTTGTTTCTTTTGCCCCTCTGTCCTTGAGTCTGCCCTGGTTTCACTGTTACCTGCTTGGGTCAAGGACTAGCCTTTTTTTGTCTTTGTACTGGTCCTAATACTGTTTGAAGCTTTTAGATGAAGCCATAATATAAAATTATAAAAGTTGCATTATAAAACTTAATGGGAAATGAAAACATGTTTCAATCTTGGGGTGGAGGGGGGAATAAGAGTTTGAGGAGTGGAAGTGCAAAACATGATCAGAATGATAGAATTTCATCTTGAGCCATACTTGACTCTCTCATCACAACCAGCAATTTAAAAACAGTTTTAAATGTTAACTTAGCTGTGACTTGATATGCTATGAAACTCTGCAGTCTCAAAAATGAGACCTATTGATGAATTTTATCATATAATACAGAAGCAGCCTAATACCTCAAAATGTGCTTAAGCGAGAAGGGGAAGCAGTGTTGCATGCTGGAAATGTCACCATGAAATGAGAACCATTAGCACAACGTCGTAACACACGTCTTGGGGAGAGACGGCAACTGCCGCTGTGCTGCCAAGGACATCGTTTTAAAGCGTGTTGCTGTGTTCAAGAAAGACACGTAGTTCAAAGCGTGTCTATGTGGAAATGAACAGGAAAGAATTTGATATTGGTTAGACACATTGCTGCCATCAGTGATTAGGAAACAACAGCATCATCCTCAGAAGATGTTATTTCTCAAACTCTGGAAAATCTGCATCCTTTCTTGAGACCTGTACCTTCTTCATTCAAACTCCTTCTTTGTCTTCTCCCCAAATTGAACACAATCCAGGTTTTCACAGACAAAAGGACAACCAGCCACTTATATTCACCTTGTTGCCCCAAAAACCTGAGCTGTTGTTGGCCATTAGAAGTAGTGTGGAGTTGCCTGAAAAAACCCACAGTCTACCAAAATACAACCTTTAACTCCATCTGCCTTTGAGGGACTGAGCAGCCACTGTCTAAAACTTTGCAGTTCTTTGAACTAAATGGTGTTTTGGAGGATGGCAGTTTGAAAAAACTGCTGTTAGTAATATTCACTGTCCTGTAAGCTGCAGAAGATCATAATCTGTCTGATCAAAGTAAATAAGATGATCTTCTGTAGTAGTGAGGAGAAACTACAAAAATAAAGTACTGACTTTCAGCTCTGTAGCTCTTACTTAAAGGAAGAAAGTCGATAGATGGGAATGATTTGACTTGGCACTTAATTTTTTTTCTAGTTCATCAGTGCATTTAAATCTGTCTAAAATAGAGGAGCCTTAGAAGGATGAGACAGATTTGCTCTTTATGGCATGAGAAAATCCAGGAGATTTTTTTACAAAAATTCTCTGTAAAGGCTATTCATTTTTATCACCAGGAAGAAGGGAGGAGATATTATATAAGTTTTAACATAGCACAATCAATTTCTTGTCTGATGTTGGTAAAGGCAGGATTCTAAGTCTGATTGGCAGAAGAAACCCTAGGGCTAGCCACTAAAGATGGCCATTATCATTTATTAAGCAGGTGTTGAAATGAATTGGTCTTTTATCGTAATGCAGATTTACAGTGCATTAGGCAATCCATTTTTCAATTTAGTGTACTGCCTCTGATAAATTAACAGATGTCGATTGATTTTTTTTCCTTCAGTCCCCCTGTTTACACCTGACAGCCAGTGCTTTATAGCTGAGCAGTTATTTGAAGTTATAAACATTATAATTAGCAATTTTTTAATTAGGCTGACAATTAACAGGAGATTTGCAAAGCTGCTAATTTGACATGTCATACTCTCCACAGTGTTTATGTTAACCACTACTTGAGTGAATTCAATTGAACAGACCTACGGTGTCTGAAAAATCAATCTCAGAAGAACCCTTTTCCCCACTTGGCTAACATTACGGCACTTCAGGCAGAGAAGTGGGACTCCAATGAAATTTTACAATATGACAATTCCAACAATTGAAGTTTAAACAATGCGCCCATATTAGCTCAGAGATGCAATTAAACATGATGTGCCAAACACAGGCACGTTCTGCGCTCTTTTACTAATGTTAGGCTTTAAAGTTTTTATTTTTTAAGGACTAAGACCAAAAAAACCCAACAACCATCCAGCCCCAAACAACACAGAGTCTCAGCCCTAAAGATAACTTTAGTTCTTTGGGGTGAACAAAGGAAAAAGAAAATACGTCATTCTAGTAAGTGCCTGAGTGGTCATTGATGAAATCTATGTAGCTTTTCCAGCAGACTTCTGCATATCCCAGTATAAACTGGAGTAGCATGAATAGAAGTGTTATTGTAGTCTTGCTGCAGCAAATGGGAATGTTCCTTCCATTAATCTGTTCTTTCCAGCACTTTCCATTAATCTGACCTTCCTCTCAGGTGGTACAAAATGCCCTTCTTTCTGATTGAATTTTCTCTGGGAGCATTTTCCACTGAATGCTATTGCCAATCCTGACACAGAGGAGGCTGGGTAGATGTGAGGCAATAAGGGAGTTAGAGTGCTCAGCAAGAGAGAGGAGCTTGGGTATGGAAAGAGACAACTGATAAAAAGTTGCCTGCCAACACCAGGGTTAAGATAAATTGGGGGGGCAGCATGAGAAAACGTGTTTCTGGTTGGCTGCAGCTGAAAGGACCAGAAGTGATGTGTTCTTAGGTCATTTCTGTGAACTAAGATACTTAATCACATCCACTTTGTAAGAGAAACAAGGCTAGCTTTTAAATGCAAATGGACTTGATTTTGACCGAGAAAGCTCTCTGCCTTGAAGAACATGGATGTTTCCTTCTCTTATACAGGCGTTTTCGTAACTTTTTTTCAGGGTTTTTTTTTCCATTAAGTCATGTACTTTCATCAGGTACCTGCTTCTTTGGTATTCTGTTTCTGAACTGGCTCCTCGTTCTCTCTACTTGATGCCTCATCTGGTGGAAGCACCATGAGCCCTTAAACTAGAACATGATAAAAATAAAAAGAGAGAGAAAAAAATGCGGCGTCTTGCACACCTTTTAAAAATCCTACTTCTTTAATCCTCTGCAGCCATCGAAAGATGTTCACACTCCTTCCCATGTTAGCCTTTCTTCCCTGAGTTCCTCGCTTGTGATGGAGACGAAATGCATCCTTAACTTGACTGGTGGTGAAGTACCAGGAGGGACCAGGATGTGCAGAAAGCACCGCTCTCTGAAATACTCCACTCTGCAGTCTCCCCACAGGAGCTCAAAAGAAGATCTTATTGAAACCTTTCATTCTACTGATATTACTACTCAACATATCTATGATTTTAGTAATTTTCTGAAGTCGTCTGCTTCCTGAAAGCTGCATGAGAATGAACAACATGGGGTACATACTCAGATTTCACTCCAGTCCAAAAGGAAGATAAACAAAAGGGCTTATTTAGAGGGTGATCTCAATAAAGGTCTCGGGAGTTGATTCAAAATAGCAAAATACTTTGTGTATGCCTCACCTGTGATGCAGGATTTAACAGGCAAATAGTATCCTACTTAAATTAAAAATATGGTCCCTGATGGTCACATGGCATTGAATTAATTTTATTTGAATAGTGAAGAGTTTTACTACCCGGGAGTCTTGCATGAAGTCACCAAGGGACAGATCCTTGGCAGGTACAGATTGTCACAGGATCTGCTTCTGAAATATCCTATTTTCTCACACAGAGTGAATGATTTCTTTTTCTATTTCCTTTCAGTGACTAAATAGACACAATTTTGGGTTCACAACCCAATATGTTTTATAACTTAGAAAACTTAAATGCCAATTTCTTTCTAGAGCAATTAGACAAAGAGTATCCTAAAATGGATCTATCAGAGCAAATGGGGAATCGATGCCAAATGAGTTATAACTAAATCTGTGAAGCTGTGGTGCTAGCATCTTACTATTTTTGAGCTCAAGCAGTTCTAATTAGTTACATGGATTATACCATGTTTGACATGAGGTATATTCAGGAATCCATCTACTGCTTGTTTTATGTAAAATCCTGGTTGCTCATTTCAAACAGTGAGTCAAATGCTGCTGCCAAGGAGTGCTATTAATGGGTGAAGTATCCAATTTTTCCCCTGTGGGACCAACACCCACCCCCAAAGCAGCAATTCTCCTCTGAGAATGAGTCAGAAAAGAAGTATTTAATCACGACTAGTATTCACTGCAGAGCTCATCTTCCTTACGTTGATTGGGCAGGGAAGAGAGAAAGTTCTGGATTATGAAGATGTCCTTGGGAAATGAAGAGTCAAGGAGAGGTCAAGAAATGAGTAGGAGGGGCCTTTTACAGGGAAATTTTTGAAAAGGGAGAAGAGAGGGGAAGAGGTTGTTTAAAACCTTGAGTTCCAGCTGGATTTTCTTCATCAAAAAGCTGATACACAAAAGAAAGACCGTTGTGGCAGATGAACAGATTTCTAGGTAAGATACATACAGGTCACAACTCAATCAAGGAGAAAAAGTTAATCTCGGGAGAAAGTGGAGAGGGAGAAGGGATAAAAGTGGACCCTGAGGATTGTTATTAAGGTGGAAGAAGTTAGTTCTAGGCAGTAATTACAAAAAAAGAGAAAAGACTATGCCTCCCTGCCAGTATGGGAGACAGGATCATGGTTTAGGAGATCTGTAGGCAGTGTAGACTACAAGGGTGCTACACGTGGCACTGACAGGCTTCAGCCTATCAGGGTAGCAAACCCTACAGCCAGGGTGAAACTGCTTCATAAGGGAAAAGAAATCTTTGCCATAAAGTCCAATAAAGTGGATACTTTGGGAGAGGTGTGGGAGAGGGTTTAACTCCACAAAGCAAACTGGTTAATGCCATTACAGCCTTTTGAAAGTCTTGCATAATGTCAAGAAGGCCCTATCCCATTAGGAAAAAGGAGACATTCTGCTAATGAATATCCCAGAAAAGGATGTGAACAACACTCTAATTGAGAAAACTATTTATTTTGAGCTGTTTATTTAAGCACAGGAGGATTCCTAATGGAGCCATCAGACCTCACTCATTGGCTAATAGTTTAATTAGGCCCATCTGGTGGAGGCTGTGGAAAGAACTGTCCCAGCTCTCATATTGGCAGAGAGGTAATTTGTCATCCCGTGGCCCAGTGACTGGCACGCGAACATCTCTAAAGCCAAACAGAAGCTTAGCAATCTGTCTCACATGAGGATAGCTGAGAGCTATTGGAGGCATTTGTGTGGTTCACCTTGGCACACCGAGGAGAAATGACACTATTGCACAGTATCCTTGAGATAACCTCAGCAGAGAAATTCAGGCAGAGTCCCTGAAAGTCAAGTCAATCTTGCCATTGTCATCCAAACCAAATATAGGGAAAAGATTTTTTCCTCCCTTTTTCCTAACATCTCTTCTGTGCCATCCTGATAAAACAATGCGGTGAGGATGTTTTTTATTAGAGTCTTTTCAGGAGCATCTGTACTTCAGATACAAATTTCACTCCTAAAAAATCTTGGAACAAATGAATTTCCCTTTTGGACAGGAGAAACTTGCTGTTTTTAAGAAATCCTGTTTCTACAAAGCTGTATCAAGTGATGGAGCTGTAAATAAAGAATAGCACTGAAGAGACTTTACTCAACTGTAACCAGTCTGTAAGCTGAGTAAGTTGACACAACTATGGGTTAATTCAACTAAAGAAGGAAAAAAACTTCAAAACTGTAAGAGCAACTGCCTTAAAAGCTGGAATCAGTATTTTCTTCACAGTCTGGTGTTAATGTTAGTATTAGTGTTAGAAGACATTAAAACCACCACTGCCTCTTTAGGAGTAATACCTGAGAAAACATGGGAAAAAATACCAACAAAAGTTGTATCTCACATTTGTTTATCCAGTAGTATTTATGTGGCACTTATTCTTCATTCTAGTATAACCCACTGTCTTTTCCAAAACACTGAAAGCACTTAATATGTCAAATATTTTATCAGCCTTTTTTTACAGGCTCATAATGTCAGTACTGACTAAACTAAAAGAAGCAAAAATCTCATCCAATGCAAACATAGCAGCTTCCACTATAAATGACACTTGAAGAGTCTGAGTAGCCTCAGAGGAGACATGATAGCTTAAAAAATCTGTAAGTCAATAAATCACGAAGCTTTATACATGTCAGGTACCTATCTATACTTTAAGAAGCAAAAGATGGAAGCAATACAGCGATTAAAAGAACTGAAGAACTGAAAGCATATGAAGCGAATGTTTCAATTAATCTCATGGGCAAACAGTCCATTGTGATCTCTTGATCAAAAAAAATTAGCATCCTTAAATTATTTTTCTCTGCCTGTTAATATTCACCATAGTTTTCTCAGTGTAAGTTAATACTCCTTTTTATTGTAGGATTTTTTCATGAGCTAGACATTGCTGAACCAAAGTGCTATGTTTGAATACCATAAACTGAGCTTTGAGCAACCTGATCTAGTGAAAGATGTCCTTGCCCATGGCAGGAGGTTGGACTGGAAGATCTTTGAAGGTGCCTTCCAACCCAAATCATTCTATGACTCAAAGAAGTTGGATTTTGCTGCTCTTCTCACCTTGTCTGGTTGCGCATGCTGTTGCAGGTGCACAGTCGTATGTTCATACTTTATAGATGCTAATTCCTGTGTATTGTTCTTACAATGGAAATTAACACAAGTGAGTTCAAAGAATTTCAGTCTGCAGTTTCAAACCTAGGAAATAATGCAGTTTACTAAAATTCTGCCAGTCTAGTTGCTCCATTAATTAATTTTGCTTCATATGCAAGTACAAGCATCATTAGTTTGTATCATTTTTAGCAACATCCTGAAAGAATCAGCAAGTCAGTTCTGTGCTCAGCCTGATAAACTGTCAAGACAATTTTGCCAGCAAAGCTAACTTGCGCAGTGCAAATATTTACCAAGAGATTATCTGTTCTTAAAACAAAGTCACTAATCCAGGTTGTCTCTTTCAGACATAATTCTGAACATGTATATTGAGTGAGCTAAAAGCGTAGTAGCAAAAATGTTTTGCAATGTAAGAGCTTCATGATCATCTGCTGCCTTCAGCCAAATCTCTTTTGAAAGCTCTTTGTTGTGTGTCTTGCTGCATTGTGAATTCTGCTCTGTTTACAAAAGTGGAGGAGACAGTGGATAAAGTAGAAACATTTTTACTATTTTTATATGCACTTGACTGGTATTGACTGGTATTTTTGACTCCTACTGATCAGTTTTCTCCTCACTCACCTGTCTTACTTGTCAACACCATATGGGGCAGGTGACGGTCTTGTTCTTTGTATTCCAGCTAAAATCTGGTGCGTTTTATGTCTGAAGTGTCTAGTTTTGGTCTTGTATTGGTACTTGTATGATACAAATACTTCATAATAAATGAAATGCTATTAAAATTACTCAGCAGCATGCCTACTTGCTACTGGAAAAGCTCAAGAGTGCCACACGTAGTTTGCAAAACTTGTAATAAAATTGATCTGCCATCATCTATGCTGGTAAAGGTAAGATGACATATAGAAATGAGACCCTGGAGATGAGAGCAGCCTGAAGCTACAGTATAGAGCTACATGGACCACAACAGCCACATCCCTGCCAGCTTGGATAGTGCAGGAGTGGCTTTCCAGAGGGATGTTTTCCACAGAAGCTGCACCCCTGAGTCCTGGTGCCTCAAGGTGAGGCAAACTGGATGGGTGCCCAAGACATGGGACTGCCCAGCTGCCCACCCTGGGGGGGAATAGAGTAGCTGCCTAACACACGCAGTGAAGGGCAAAAATGGTAGTGGGATAATAGATTACTTTACTGTGACCCAGAGCAAAGTGCTGGATTACTTCAGGGAACTCAGGGAACCCCAAAGTAGATTAAAGGGATATTTTTCCTGTGAAGAATGAGAAAAAAAGATATCAAAGGTTTGTTCACTCTTATATGTTAGAAAAGGTAATCCAACAGGAAGAGGCTCAAGCTATCAATTTATCTTTGTGGAAGACTGTATGGTTATTTATCTTTTTTAATTATGCTTCAAAAGGAACATGGTGCTGCAATAAATAACATTAGGCAACAATAAAGGGAACAACACAGAGAACTGACTGTAGCGTGTTCCCCTCACCCTCTTCGTTTTAACCTCCATAAAAGTGTGGGTTTTTCCATGTTGTTTGAGATATTCAAGACTGTGGTTTTTCTGGAAGCAAGTGAAACACAGCTGCTTGCTGATTAAGGGGATACAGGAGATGGCAGGATTACATTAGTATGATGCATGTGCTGCTTCTCAGGGACCAACGAGTTCCCAAATTTAGTGCCAGATACACACACACGGTCGCACCTGAGCGCATCTAAAAATGTCGCAATTCCACCAAAGCCTGAGCAGAGTTTATTATCACTTGTGTAGTAGAGAAAATCCATAAAATTCCTTATTAGGATTGGGAAAGCACTGATCCCTCTTTTAAAAGAATTCCAGTAACTTTGAAGGATCTTTTTCGCTTTTAATTCTCAAGACACCAGCTAGGAAGGGCATTTGAGCTGCAACATTTGTGTTGGGCAGGAATTTCTGCACAGTGAAAGCATTTTCAGAAGTAATTAGTTTTACAGGGCTTACTTCGAGAGGTTTTTACTCAGGACACTTATGAAGAGGTTTGCTTTCCAGAAGATCGAGTGAATGGTATCTCTCTGAAGTTTGCATTTTTCTGGAAGTTTGACACAGCTTGGGTAGTGAAACTCACTGCTCTTTCTTGTTGTTTGGTATTTGGAAGCAAATTAAAGGGAATTAGTTAAGACTTCTTCTGATATAACTTTGGCCCTAAAGCTTTTTTGTAATCATGCTGTCAGTAATGTAACAATTTATCTTGCAGACAAGTCTAACAATGTCAGAATTTCAAAAGCTAAACCGGCTTTCATATTTCTTTAAGCAAGAAGGAACTGTTGGGATTTTCACGTATGTTTTGTCTTTGTAAAAATAGACATTGGAGTGTGAAACATAGATCATCCTTCGCACTCATTAGCATTTTAAAGGCTTGTCAATTGTTAACAGATTTGATGTAGCTACTAGAAAGATAAGACTGGGTTGTGATTCACATCTACACTTTCCAATCCTGTAGTAATCAGTTATATTACATTTTACTAAGTGTAATGTCAAGTCTCTAAAATAAATTTTTAACCCTTTGAAAAAATAATAAAGACAATGATAAAGGAAAATGCCAATATGCCTTCTCCAATTTCTTTGCAAAGTGATAGTTCTAATTTGTTATTTTTGCAGAGCTTAGAAAATTTCCCCAACAGAAATAATAATTATATAATTTGAAAATGAAAGATGAATGTATTCTGCACAACTTAGCCTTAAAGTGTAATAGCATAAAGCAACATAAACATTTACAACAGAATGAATTGCAGAAATTGTAATACAGATAAGTTATTTGAAGATTCATATTTTGCTGTATTTTTTACATATGACTGCATTTTTATCAGGAACAGAGTATTTGGTTTGGCTTACTGAATAGCAAACACCTTTCTGAACATGTGCAAACCAACTAGGATGTAGCTATCTTGTACACTTTGCATACATTTTAACTTCTCAGAAGCTATCAGCTCCAAAAAGAGCTGTCAAACCCTAGAGCACCATGGCATTGTATTTAGAAGTATTCTTACTGTCAGGAATGATTGGAACTATTTGAAGTAAACTACAGAGTACGTATCAACAAAGTCTGGCTAACTGAATCTTACCATCTGAATATAGGCTACAGTAGCCTCATGTGTCATTCATGGTATGTCCCTCTTCCTTCTTCTCCCTTAAAGACAGGGCCAAACCTAACCCTAAATGTAATACAGGTGTTTAGGATCTAAACACTGGCAATATGTATTTGACATGCCTATCTGGTTTGACTCCTTTGCAGTCCGGCACTCATTGCCCAATAGTTATACATCCTGTAGCATCAGAGCAAGCCAGTATCCAGACCATCATCAGGATCACCAGAATGTCCACCAGAAGGTGTTTTGTTGGCAGGAGTATCATTACTGACATAGCTGAAACAGAGTCAGGACTTCCAAATGAAAGAAAGATTCCTCTGTTCAGAGAAATCATTATGTTACGCCAGTATGGCAAACAACATTTTTTTTTTTTTTTAATTTAAATTTTCCTTTTTACCTGCCATCTCCTTCTAGGCAACTGTCCACAGAGAATATTGATGGAGAACTAGACACCACTGACATTTTGCCATAGGATATTCATGTACTATCCTATGCTGGCTGTGTTATGGTCTAGAAAGTCCCCAGCAGAAGTTGAACAAAATTCCTACCTACGTGGTTCATTTATTTCAGCAGAGGGTCTTTAATACAACTGATGGAAACTTTCAATCTTATTGTCTGTGCTGTACCTACTGTATGGAGGCAGAGGATTTGAATTTTCAGGTGTGCTGATTCGCTGTTTCATGACTTTTGTTGGACTGGAGGGAAAACTGCAAGTTTTGTTTGCTATTTTTAAAAGAATGAAAATGGTCTGGAAAGTTCCCTTGCATGGCTTGTCCAGTAGGTCATGTGATCTAAAGATCTGCTAATCTTCCTCAAACTAAGAGGGTGACTTGAATATATTGGATTAGATATTTCAATATTGACTGCAACTGTCTGAGGACAGTCTTTATGTCCTGCTGTGTTAACCCTTGCTTTGAACCAGAGTATGAAAACTTTCTGGACTTGTAGATCATCTGGCTGGTGTTATTAGCTCTTCCATATTGGGGGAGAAGGAAGGAGAGGGGCAAGAAATGAGTTGGGCAGCTTTTCTCAGAAAGTGCATAGCTTGAGATGATATTTCCACAGTGCTGTTAGAAAGTGCCTTGAATGCACTTTTCATCACTTGGCAAATTAGATCTCTTCCTGTCAGAAAGTTAGACTCTAAAAATGTACAATGTCTGTGGCAGAGATTTCCAGCTGCCAACAAAAGGCTCACTTTCATGAGGAAAATAATTTAAAATGCTTCTGAGTCATTGTGGAAAATGCGGGCCATGTCTGTGTCTGCAAAACCCCATTGAGCTGAAGCACCAAAGACAAGAAAAATTGCATTCATACCACTGTGATCATCATCTGTCCATTCAGCACGGTGCGCTCCAGGAAAAGACAAAGCTGGAGTGACAGCTCAAGGAGCAGCCTGTGCCTTTCTGTGTCACTGCTTGTGCTAACCTGTGGCACCACACAGGAGTGTGTGGGAGCGGGGGTTAGAGGAGTGTGAGAAAGGAAACCCTCCATGCAAGTTTCTTTTTCCTTTTCTCTTTTCTTCATCCCTGAAGTCTTGATGTAAACTTGCTGTGATAGATGCAGGTGGCTAAAAATAGTGTGCTTTTTTGTGTACCATACAAGAAAGTGAATAATTTTCTGCTGTAAGAAGGATGCCAAGGGACAGCAAAAACCTGATGGTAATGGCAGGTAAGGTACAATGATGGAGTGCGGCTTCCAGCCCACTAAATCAGTGGCAGAGTACCTGGCACATTTGCCAATGCTACTGCAGCCAGACAAAAGCCCTGGGGAAATGCTCTCTCCATTTAAAAATTATACTTGAGATATACATGTTTTATATTAGGAGTTTGATAATTTATCCTTACAGCGTAGGAACCCTGCAGTAACAAGTGATAGTTCTTGTTGTATTACTTGTTCCAGCTTCTGCCTCCTGGATTTTCAGGTTCTGTGCTTCTAGCCAAGAGTATACCATATATATCTCCCCACCAATTTAATAGTCTTGGGACATGAAAGTTTAAAAATTATGGTAAATGCTGGACAGAATCTAGGAAGAAACCATCATGATCAGTTCAGAGTTTCCTGGTTGTACCTCTCATGTCATCAGCACTACATTTGGAAGCTATTTCATACAATTATAACAGATGAGACAGTTCTTATGTATAGGATTGTGCTCTGACTTTTGGACAAGTAGGGAATCCACTATAAAGATTCTGATTTTGATACTTTGGGGAGTATAAATCCCATTGTTATTTAGTGTCCTAATGCCATACTGATTCTTACTAGCAACACTTTCCATCATCTGGAATGAAATCCTGATCTTTTTGAAGTCAAACAGCAAAATTCCTGTTGACTTCAGTAAGACAGATTTAGCTCCCAGAACTGTGCAAGATCCTAAGTCACCTGCCGCTAGCCAGATCCTTCAGCAGTGGGGATTTTTATCGAGTTGACCTCATTTGTGGAGTTGCCTAAGAAATTCTGCTTAGACTCAGAGAAGATACAACTGGAATAAAGCAGGTGCCTTCCTAATTGGAAAGTGGGGGAGGCTGAGTTTTACAAGAAGTATTTAGTGCTAAATAAGGAATAGAATTGTTTCCCTGGGGAGCTTGAAATCCTTTTAAAACTTTTATAGCTTCCTATTTCTTTGCCTCTGGTTCCCACTGCCAGATGGAGCATTTCATGTCCCAGAAGGATGCAATTCTGTATCTTCACCAGGCTTACCACACAAGGGACAATGGAGGGTGCAGCCGGGAAGCAATCCTGCTATTTGAGGGGTGGTGGCAGCGATGTTGCCCATGGGGTGCAAAAAGGCAGAACAGAACAGGGTGTCTTGCCCCTTCCGTGCTCAGTATTGTTAATTGTATGGCAAAGCATGTCTGAATTCCTGAACTGAGTAATGGACTGTCAATTGCATCCCCACTGCAGCAGTATAATCTAAGATGTATAAATTTTCTACTCAGCATGTTTGTTTCTCCCACCATTGCAAGAAAACCAGATTTGGGAGGATGCTTAGATCCTTTCCTCTGGATGATGAATGCAGTCTATAGCCACATTCTCCTTCATTATGCGAATAGTTCAGACAAATCTTCCTTCCCTCCACTTCCCTATTTAAATGTGCTATTGTGAACAAAAGATTCAGTGCCATTGCAAGAACTAGTATTAGATTGTTCACATCATTAGTTTAAATGAGATTACGATTATACCATCTGCATTCGGTTGTACTCCGTTCAAACCTTGTCATTGCCTTTGCCAAACTCAACATCTTTTGGGGTTTTTCTTTGAACACCATTTATCTGTGTTTCCAGACTATTCAAAGACACCTCACTGCCTGTAATAGCTGCATTTAATTTCCTTAAACATTTCTGGTTTGCTGGGTCTTTATGTCAGATTTCCTGTTCCACATTACTAGTATTTAAACTTGCACCTTTTTAAAATCAGATGCCAAATTCGCCTCACATTGCTCTTTTCTAAGCATTCATTGCTAGAATACCCTGGAAATTAGCTAATTTTCTCTCATGCCTGACATTGGCAGCCAGATATGAAAGCCAACTTCACCAACTGGCAGAGTTCACCATCCAGTTGTTGGCCCTGCTGAGCACACATGGGACTCAAACCAGAAGCCCTGTGGTCCCCTGGCAGCAGATCTGTTGATAGCCACAAAAGGGAGCTGTGTCCTGTGACAGAGAGCTGAGCTCCTGTGAGCTGGAAGCAGCTCTTCCCACATCTCCCCCGGCCACGGTAATGTGCTGCTTGGCACGCCAGTGGTCCCAGGACTGGTTGACACCCATGTGCCTGCATGGTACTTGCTCCCCCGGTGTGATTTGGCTGAAGTCTAAGGTGTTCTTCAGTTCTTAACAGCAAAGTCCTGCCAGTTTGACGGATACCTCTCCAACAGCCTGCTTTATATATACTTGGACATTTTGAGCAGTGCCTCAAGTTTTTATGTCAATGTTTGCATTTGGTGACATTCGCCTGTCATAGAAGTCACCCTGCATGCCCCAGCTGCTTTTAGCAGCTGTTCTGGTGGCAACTCCCCACTGCCGTGTCCTTCCTCAAATCCCTTCTCAAGATGGGTGAAGGTTGCCAAGCATGGCACACCTGGCAGCCCGCTCCTGTTCTGCATCTCATCTCAATTCCCACTCACCTGACAGAGTACCAGAGAGGTCACAGGCATTTGTCCTTTGGCTGCCAGAGGTGGCTCTGGTGCCTGGTGATTAGGCAGCTGGGCCTTCCTTTCCCCTGCTCATCTGCCTCTTGCCTGAAATACTTGCAGCGACGAATAGGAGACTTAGGGAGAGCATGCTGAGATGCAGCTATAGGAAGAAAGAGGCACTGAACCAACCCTTCCCTTTTTTATTTAAACCAGCTGCAGCCACATGAGCTATCTGCCAGCTGTCCCCTATCTTCCAGAAGAATTTAAGTTGAGGGCAGTCTGTGATATGTTTTGCAACTTTTCTGACATCAGAAGTAGGACTTTTGATTGCAGAAGACTGCATCCAGGATAAGGTTACAGTCATGGCAGATTACTTATAACATGTAATACAGATCATTAAATTTGCATAAAATTGCACAGGGAGGACAGCACAATTTGGCTGCTCCAAACAAGATACATTCAGAGAGAACAAAAGTAGTCTCATTTACGTGCAAGCAAACAGGTGTTACTTCTTCCTCTGATTTTGTAAGTCTTTTGTTTGTTTCCTTATTAGAGGACTACCTATTCAGTGCCAGGACTTTGTTTTCTGTGTATTTTATGGCTATTTTATGGTGTTGTGGAGGCTTAAGGAATAGCAATAACCATACAACACAAAGTCACAACACATCATGAACACAGTGTACAACACAGATCTTTTATTAAAGGGAGATGAAAGGTGGTCAGAGTTAAATTACTGACCTGGGTCTCAGGAGAGCTGAAAAATTCCCTGAGGTCGATATCATTCCTCCTCAGCATTTTCATTTTCCCATATATAAAAGAGAAATTTTCATTCCTTTCTGAGTGCCCTTAATATTTAAACTGTAAGCTTTGTATACTGTCTTATGGCATATTTATACTCAGTACTTAGTTCAGCTGGCTGCAGTGTTTTACAGGGCCCCTAGATGCTACTAAAATTTAAATTATGAATCAGTAACTTTGCAATATATTCTGTCACATTCACCAAAGATCATCCTACCAAGTTTTGGAATGCCACATGTTGATTAGACAAGATTTTAAATGTCTGCTTAAAGTGTCATAGACAAAACCCACCAATTCACATGGCTTTAATAAAATGTATACCAAATAAAAACAACAAAAAAAAAGTAGCCAGCATCTGTCTGCATTCAGATTTTAAATATGAGGAGCATTTGGAAGATGAGTACAGGACCCTGAGCTTTAGTTTACTACAGCTTTTTTGTAGACCACTATAAAACTGGCTAGTTAATTCAGATATATAAAAGCAGCATTTCTGCTTTTACGTGAACATTTTCTGACCTATATACTTAGACAATTATAATACTTTCCAAAATGTTGGACTTCTTGTTATTTTCTAAGGGTGAAGCCCATATTTTAAGCTGCTTTCCTATGTTGCAGTGTAGTTTCTGCATCAGTCTTGCCATTATAAATTATTAGAAATTGGTTCATTTTTTCTGCTTAGCTTCAAGTTTAACATAGTCCTTTGAGAACTGTAATGGCAGCTAATGAGACTTGTGAAGAGAGTCTTCTCCTGTTTCAAAGTGCCCATATAGTGAAGAGTGGAAAGCTAAGATTCCCTCACCCTGTTTGTGACCTGACTCCAAATGATACACACTGCTAGAGAGAACGTAATTTAATGACCATTATTACCATACAATCCTGCACCTCCTTTGAAGCTGTCAGCTTCAAAATCAACTCCAGTCATGTATGTTCATTTTAAAACTTTGCCGAGCTTTTTATCAAAGCATGACACAGAGCTGCTTCCTAAACACCTGCTCTTTCTCACACACCCAAATTAACCATTCTCCTCATCTAACCAAAGGGAGAGATACTTTGAGGTTCAAGCATATATAGTAACTGTTGAAACATGGCGTATAGAGAAGGAACATGCTAATTAGATTACTGAGGCACTTTAAAAGGATTTGCTTCCCTTATAGAGTGTGCAACATGGCTGGCATGTTAATCCAATTATAAAGTAAATTATTTAAAGTAATAAATCATTAACTTCACATTTTAGTGAAGTTTCTCATTTATATGCAGAAACATGGAAATTTGATGCATTTATGAAAGTACAAGACAATGCTCCGATTGTTCGTGAGGTGGCAGGTTTGGCTTCCCCTGTGCCTGAAGTCAGAAGAGCAGATTCTCAGCTGTGGGGTGGATATGATCTACAGGTGTCCTCCAGCCCAGTTCTCTCATCTGCTGACCTTGGTACCTGATGTATGGGCATGTCACTCAGCACTTAGCTGCAGAGAGGCTGGAGTACTTGTAAAGGTTTTACAAGCTGCGAGAGAATTTGGTATTTGAAATAATTTCTTTGTAGAAGGACACAGGGGAACATTTTATGACCTTTCACTTCTTCTATAAGCTGAGCCTTCCCTGTGAGTCTGATCTGGTTTCCCTTCCCTGCTTCTCATCTATGATGAACATAATGCTAATTGTGTCTGCATGGAGCTATTTCTGTTGGATACTGTTCTGTGCTCTGCAGCAGTCCCTTGCTCCTTCGGGCCAGCAATGGCCAAATACACCTAGAACATGGTCCTTCATGGTTTGTTATTAGGTAATACAGGCATTTTTCATTAGTAGGTGGCAAAAAAAAAATATTGGGAAAGACTGTGGCATACCTTAACAGTATTTTTTACAAGGAAATGATATGATCCTAACGTCACCCCAGCAAAATCCATCCAATGCCTGAGGGAGTCAGAAAGTCACCAATGCCAGTGTATGAGCCAGCTGGCCAGCAGGTTAGAAGACATGGCAACATCTCAGGCACAGCAGAAGGGAGGTGAAGACTTTGCCCATTTCTGGATCTCTGATTTAATCTTTAAGTCAAAAGGGCAGAGGAAGCTGAAGCAAAGCAATGTGAAAATTAAGGAAGGGATCCTCACAGGTCCTGTTACCCTTCCACTTGGGTTTCTCCTCCACCTGAATAAAGGCATGCAGGCTAATCCATATAGAAATCACCTTCTAGGTAATGCAGTAAAATCAGTATATATCTTTGGCTGGTTTCTTGGTGGCTTCAGAGACTAAACAAGTGTCAGGAGGTCATGGAACTTTCCTGTGATAGTGAAAGTCAGAGGCACGTGGCATCTCTAAGGGTTTGGACTTCTAAGTGCAAATCACCTTGAACATCAACAAAGCTGAGATTCATGCAGCAGATTTCGATATTTTATGTATAGACTATAGAAACTCTGGCAGCTGAATCAAAAGAAACCATGAGAAGGTTATCTCTACTGGATATGTTCTTTATTTATCATATGAAGGTCTACTAGTAATAGCAGCACATACACTTCAAGGAGGATTGTCTCTTCATATGAAATCCTGGAAGGGATGGGGCTGACTTCCTAATTACTAAAGAGAAAGAGGAGGACACTGACTGTTAATATGTACCAAAAATGTTATTAAGTTCCCAGTGCTACAAGCAGCAAAATCTTGTAACTGATCCATGGAAGTGAGGTAAATTCTGGAATCCTTCATAACCAGTTTCAAATATTTGACAGCAAGTTTCATTAATATATGTATTCCTGCTGTGCAAAGAAGTAATGAAACCAATTTCCATAGCAGCATCACAGGACAGTAGCATTCTTTGTGTGTGTGGGATTGGTATGCAACTATTGGTAATAAAACAGTGTTAAAAAACAATAAGAGATGGCCAGATAAAACCAGAATAAAAAGAATGTACTTAGGATGCTTTGAAAAGCAACTGTGATATTGGGGAAGAGTGTGTGTCTTGTTCTGACTATACACAAAACTCTAGGTGAGAACCTGTGCACCACTTGGAAATCATATACAGGGAACTCCACTACAGCCAGTTTTTAAGTACGGTTTCCAGTAATGTAGAGGTTTTGACATCTTATGAAAAAGTTACTGTCACAGAAAGCCCAAACAGTTAGGCTGCAAGTATTGGATCGCCTCATAGGGACAACCTATAGGTACCTGTAGGTACCTAATAGACACTCAAATGTTGGTGCACCCAAACTGCACCATTCAGATCAGTGTGGCACTGCATGCTATAGGTAAATATTGCTTTGAATCCAAACTTTTAAGACAGCCTTGTGACTATTTGGGTTTTAAAAGGTAGCACTTCTTACCTAAGCACTGCATTTAGTGCTTCGGAAGGAGCACAGGATGTGTTTTCATTTGTGCCAACCTGTTACCTCTTAGGAAAGTAGCTCCATCCCTGACTTGAATCCTGAACTCCTGAAGTTGCTGTCCTGTCGATATTATAAATCAAGCATTGCTGGATGTGTTAAGGAAACTTCACATTTCTGAATAAAGTTGCTGCCTACATCTGGATCATCACAGAGGATCATTTTAGTGAGCCCTGAGCTCTGGCTGCCATATTGGAGATGCCTGGATCAACGGAGTCCAGTAGTATCACAGAAGGGAAAGAACAAGCTTTGTGAAAATGTGATGGAGTGTATGTGAACATATGTGGAGTTTTAAGTTAGAATATAGACCTTAAGCCAATCTGTCCTGCTTACAGATTTTATCTGCCTAAATTACTGGGATGAAGAGAAACAATAATACCATTAAAATAAAATCCTGTAGTATTATCAATAGGAAGACTACTGCATTTCAGAAATGTGTTAGTTGTGGTTAATGTGCAGTGGGTGCTAAAGAAATATTTAAAGTATCTTTCAAGGATTTAAATGAAAATTGGCTTCTATAAATACCAATTGGTTTACTTAAATGCATCCAACTGTGACAAAGAAGTGGTTAGAGGAGAAATAAATCAGAAGGAATTAAAATGCACTTGTTTTCAGAAGTGACTACTGATTTCAGTGAAAAGCTATATTGGGTTGAATAAAAGTGGTGAATATTTGCTCATGTATTTAAACCATATTCTTTCCATATATCAGTATCAGTTCCACTGTTAATGAAATTAATTCAATTAAGTGGGTTCAGCAAAACCATATCAATTAGAAAAATTAAACTGGCAGCAGTAGTGGTAACACCTAAATTGTTGATGCAAAAAGAATAATCCCTTTGAAATAGATAAAATAAACACAGAATTAATCCCAGGTACTGGATTGAATATAAATGGATTGAGGAGATATCCTGGTTGTACATTTTGTGCATGTTTATACTTCTAGTATATAATTGTGAGCAGCAATTAAGCATGGTACTTGAGCATGACTATAACTGTTAATGTAAGTGTAGCTGTTCTTTGACAAATCCAGCTAGGAGATGCAGGCGTTTGGGAATCTGGGATTATATGCACTGCAAAAAGAAAAGCAGAAAATCAAGGCATTTAGGGAAGGTCAGAATTATACAGCGAGGCATGTTCATGTAATGATTTGCCATAATATTTTCTTATTTTTTTTATGTAGTTTTAAACCTGTGCATAGCTTTTGGTGCATTAGGCAGTGGTTTTTGTGTGACTTAATAGAGACATAACCAAAGTATATTACAGAGCCAAAGATTTAACAGAGAGAGGAGCTAATCCTCTGTGTGACCTTCCTGCTCTTTGTCCTCTTCTAGGCTCAAGAAACTACAGCTGTGATTGAAACAAGGCCACACTCAGGAGTGCTCTGTGCAGACGGGTACCATCCCGTTACTGCCTAAGCGTGACTTGCTCCAGCCGAGTTTTCTTTGAACACAGTAAGGAGCTCACAGCAAAGTTCAGGCATTACAGAAACCTGTGGGAATGGTGCTCTTGAATTCAGGAAACCCCAAATTCATCTGTGCAGTGTAGATAGCTCAAAGAGCTGATGGGGAGTGTGATTAAATGCATTTGTTCTTGTCCTCCAAGCTCAGCTCTATAGCTCTGGAGCTGCATCCCTCCTAATCAGAAGCTTCCAATCCCAATTCTCACTTTGGTGGAGTTTTTGTAATGGGGTTTGCAGGTGGCAAAGGAAAACATTAAAAGGGGTGCATTTTGCTAAAGCTGGGGTACTTTACTGTTTTGTTTTAATTTCTGTAATTGCTGCATAAAGAAAGGGCCATGGGAACATTTTTTTAGGATCAAGAGAGTCTGATTTTGAGAGGTCTCTTTCTTGTCTCAGCAGAGTTATAAGGTACATTTTATATGTTTAGGACCATTTCCGCCCACCCACCCCCCACAGCCCCCTGCCCCCAAATACCTGATTTGTCTACTCTTACTTTTTAATGTATCTCCCATGCTGGAATTTTACCCACTTAAACCAGTAGATCAATTCTTCAGCAGATGAAACTGTCAGAGATGCAAATATGGGCAATAGTTTCATCTAGTGCATGAGTATGGCACCAATAAGTCTGCAGTTTTACCCCAGGCGTGGAGCAGGTCATAGAGTTTTAGTGTAATAGTAGTTTAGTTTTAGTACGTCGAAGTGTAATAAACTTTTTCTGCTACCACATCCCTTCTCCATAGCTTAGCATCTCCTTGCTTCCACAGTAATAAAATAACTGAGCAGCTATTAGTGAAGTACAAGTGTATATATTTGAACCAGGGTCTCTTCTCATGCCAAGAAGAGATGTTGATCTGTTCTGTAACATCTTCTTTTCCAGATGGCTACACAGAATGTGCTGCTGGTTTGGTTCACTAATGATTTTATAATGTATTTTAATCTGACACCACAATTGCCTGGATCATTCTTACAGATATATTTCTTAAAAGCCAAATAAATATATCTGGTAGTACCACATCATCTGAATGTAATTGGAGGAAGTCACAGGCTTCCTACCTGCATTAATCAACTGTAGATGAGCTTAATTAATCTCTTAGATCTAAATGGTGAAAGAGAAATGAGAGCTATTTGCTTGAAAGCCAGTATAGCAGGCTTTGAAAACATAAGAGCTGTCCTGCTTACAGGTAAGGATGTATAATGATTGGTGTCTTGCTTAGAAACTGTTCATCTCTGTGAAGGAAACACACAGTCAAACACTTGGGGCTTGGTTTTGTTCCAGAACATAATTTCCCTCCCAGGACAGAACTTGCCTAAAGCTCAGCTGTGTATATAAGGGTCTATCACTAATACCTTATAGTACTTAGCTTCTTCACTAACTATTCAATGCTTATTTCCTAGGAAAGTAAAAGTAAATGTGTCATTTTTATTAATATTTTATCAAATTTATAGGGGCTAAAAGAGGTATAATAACAGGGTACCCCGCTACAATCTCCTTTTAGGCCACCCCATTTTGCAATAGCTTTAGTACAATTTGGGTGGCTGAAGTGACGCTTAAATAGAAATAGCCATCATAGCTGAAATTCAGCTGCAAATAACAAAATATGTTAAAAACAGGATTTTATGCTTTAAGTGTAAGAGAAATAAGTGCCCCTTTTCATAACATTTTACATTTCTCTCATGTTTTGTTTGGGGGTAAATCTGCCAAACACTGCTACGCAACTGGCAATCTCAAATTCAGGAAAGGGAGCTTTTGTCTTCTTCATCTTCTTCCTGGCAGAGTTGATAGCTTCCTTGTGCTAGCAGATTCATGAAAATTAAATCCAGGGGGATAATTATTTTGTCCAGTCTGACCAGTCTATTACAAACTGCATTGGCTCTGTTGAGCTCTGTAATTTGTGCTTAGCCAAAGCATGCTTTCCAGCAAGGCCCCTACAGTTGCTTGGAAGAGATACAAAGACAGAAAACCCACCACTTCTTTTAATAATTTTTTCCAGTGGTTAGTCACCCTCACTGTTGCAAATTTGTGCTTTATTCCTAATTAGAACTTGTCTGGCATCAATTTCCAGCCAGCGGTGTTGCAGGGCGCAGAGGTGGATGCCTCCTAGGTCTCTCACTCTTTCTGTTACATAATTGATTTTTCATGAACAGCACAAAGTAATGCTGAAATTAGCCCAGCAAAGCAATAGGAGACATGTTGGACCAGGAAGCCTTCCTGCAAGATATGCAGGTAATTTTTTATCCTATTTATTCTAATATTTTATTGAGCTTTGCATCAGGTTAGTGGATACTCTTTAACTGTGACTTCCTCTGAGGCAGCACATTGTTGATGCTAATGCTGAGAAAATATATTAATCATTTGCCCTCTGGCACACTCTGCTCTCATTCTCTCCCTAGCACATTCTCCCATTTCTCAACAGGATGGTAATCGACATGCAATTTTGCTATCTTGCTGATGGTTCAGACACACGTAATCCAGATCTCTGTTCCAAAGACGTGAGCTTGTAAAACTGGTGCCTCGGATTGCTTTAGGCTCCTCTGCATGTAGGTACATATCCCTTGTATGTGTAATCTCATTGTATAGGCACAGGGATGTGTATGCAGATGCTCTCAGGCACTACATCTCGTTTAGATAACAGCATTAGTTGATAGCAGGAATTGATTTACAAGGTCTCTTGATGTTTTCATTAAATGGATCATTTATGCACTTCATTTATTTTTAAATATTTGCTCTTTAGGTCTAACTGTAGCTCTTCCCATATGGAACTGACTAAACTTTTATAGATAAAGACCCAAGGAATTAAAATGAAACACTTACAAGTTTCACCAGTTTTGATGGTAATTTGGTAACTGACGGTACCCAGTGCATTCCTGTACACCTAAGAAATCCAAACTGACTGAAAGTCATTAAAGCCTTTTTTCTGGACAGAGGCCACTGGAGCTGTAAATCTGATCATCACAGATTCCCTGGTCCAGGATACAATTTGTGGTCAGAAGGATCTAGTGATGGCATCCCAGAATGGGCAAGAGCCAGTAACTCAGATTTTGTGCATCCCACATATTCCAGCCTTGGTTCTTCCTGCTCTCCCACACCCAAAGTATGTACTCCAGCAATCTCAATGTGGAGTCTATTTCTTTCAGCTATTGGATCTGTTCCACTTAGTTTAAATAAAGGTCCTAACTCTAGAAATCGGTTGAATTCTGAATCAGAAGAGAGCATATCACAACATTTCCTGCAGATCAGAATTAAAGGAAAAACTTGTTTTGGAAAATTTCAGGAGAAATAGATTTAAAAGGATTTTTAAAAATATTTTTCTCATTTTTAGATTCTTTCCATTATTAAGACTGTAACTTAATTTTTTAATCTTGCTTTTAATTATCAGAGATAATTACCGATACAGATTACTACAGGGCATAGCAGCCCATTACCACTGTTGCACATTGCACAGCAGTCTTGCATGTCTTCCACATGGCTGCACCGTGGATAAAACTTTTAAGGTCGACTATTATAAACAGAAGAACATCAGCAGAAAAGAATCTGTTGCATCTGTTTTGGTGAAGTTAATGTTAACTTTGAAGTACTAGCAAAATATAAAGTGAGTGGCAGACCTTATATCAACAGGCAGCCCCTTTTTTTCTAGTTTGGTAATGTGGTATTTTCTCTCCTATGAAAAGATCATTAGTACTGTGCCCATCTCCTTAATAATAATAATAAAAAAATAATGTGGGGTGGGGGTTTTTTCCAAGTCATGAGGAATATGCTAACAAAAATTTGAATAAAATATCCATTCCAAAAAACTTGGAATCTGAATGCAACCCTTTTAATCTTCTCATTTACCTTATGTGCCAGAGGGTATTGCTCTATCTGTAGGTGGGTGAAAAAAAAAAGAGTTTCAGGGAAGTCTAGATAGGATGCCAAATGTCAGTGCTGACTAAGAAGGACCTTTATTATCAGTGATAGCTTATCTGGTCTCAGATAAAGTAAAATTATTCAAAACTTCTTAATAAAAGTATCTGTCTTTCCTCTGCTAAATGGCAGCTTATTGATTTCTTCACTGTGCTATTACAGTAGCAGAATTTGAAATGTTTTGAAAACATCCCTTAGAGCCACACAACAATAATTAACAGCATAGCAAGTGCTGAGCAGCAAGTAGCTGATAATGACAGAGTCTAATGTCGACTGAATGCAATTAATCATGGATACTACCCATAGAGCTTTGGATTTATACTCAGTTATTATAAAGCACTGATGAGGTCCCCTCTCGATCTTTCACAATGTATGTATTAAGAGTATCTCTTTGCCATAAGCAGAAGAAAGCAGAAGGAATGCTTTGAGACTTGTATTTCTTAATATGTTTACTATCGCTCCATTATGCAGTTAGTGACTGGTATTCTCCTAGGAAGGCAGTATCATAGAAAAGCAGGAGCAGTTCATGCCTCTAATCTTTCCAGCAGACAAGACAACAGGCAATATATACGCACAATCCCAAAGTGGCGAATAAGTGCCGGTGTTTTGATACAGGATACCTTTATACAACCTAAAAACAACCTTTCATTGCCCAGCTTTGCTTAGGATAAGCAACCATGATCAGCACTGTGTGCATACCGATGGCTACATAATTCATATAAAATTGCATTCATTCTTTTCCTTCTCTGTTGTTCCTGCCATCATGTTCCACTTGATCAATCCACTCTAATAGCTGTTTGGCACTTGACAAGTGACTAGACTCTTAAGCCTGAAGTGAGTTCAGTGCAAGGAAAAGGGCACAGGAGTTTGTCATGTTGCAGCACACTTTCAGTCAGACCTGGAACTCTTCATGGCTGAGTAAAGAGGATCTCAATATTCAGAACTGTATCTCCCCAAACTCAATTCAAACACAACTCACAGTCTCACCTAATCCTCAGGAAAGGAAACAGGAGGGAATAGTGATTTTTAAACTGAAGGTTGCTAGGTATGCATTCCTAGTCCTCAAGGAATTCCTGGTGGCAAGACCATCCATATCTCCTCTGTGTTCAAAAGAAAAGTGTTTACCTGTCTGCTTTGTGTTTAACTTCAAAACTGAATGTGAAGGAGTATCTCCACCGGTAGTCAAGGCATCTGGCTGATGAAAGGTGTGTTCATTGGCAGGCTGATCAAAAGTCTTGTACACTGTACACTCGTAAATGTTTCACTAAATATAAGTGAAATGTGCTGCTTGAACCTTACTGCACCTTGTTAGTCACCAACCAATTCAGGAGTGAAAGACTGCTAATGAAAGCAAATGATCTTCAAGGACTTGCAAGAAAAAACACAGCAACAAAACACTTTGTATTGGGTTTGTGTGGCAAGGTTTTGGTAGCAGTGGGGCTGCAGGGGTGGCTTCTGTGAGAAGCTGCTGGAAGCTTCCCCCACGTCTGATAGCACCAACGCCAGCTGGCTCCAAGATGGACCCACTTCTGCCCAAGGCCAAGCCCATCAGCGATGGTGGTAGCGCCTCTGGGATAACATATTTAAGAAGGGGTTAAAAAACACCAGTGCAACTGCAGCTGGAGAGGAGAGGAGTGAAAATACATGGGAGGAACAACCCTGCAGACACCAAGGTCAGTGAAGGAGGGGGAGGAGGTGCTCCAGGTGCTGGAGCAGAGATTCCCCTGCAGCCTGTGGTGAAGACCATGGTGAGGCAGGCTGTCCCCCTGCAGCCCATGGGGGTTAGCAGTGGAGCAGAGATCCACCTGCAGCCCGTGGAGGATCCCGCACCGGAGCAGGTGGATGCCCGAATGAGGCTGTGACCCCATGGGAAGCCCGCGCTGGAGCAGGCTCCTGGCAGGATCTGTGGACCCCTGGAGAGAGAAGCCCACGCTGGAGCAGGTTTGCTGGCAGGACTTGTGACCCCGTGGGGGACCCACGCTGGAGCAGTCTGTTCCTGAAAGGCTGCACCCCAGGGAAGGGACCCACGCTGGAGCAGTCTGTTCCTGAAGGACTGTACCCCAGGGAAGGGACCCACGCTGGAGCAGCTCATGAAGAACTGTAGCTCATGGGAAGGACTCACATTGGAGAAGTTCATGGAGGACTGTCTCCCGTGGGAGGGACCCCACGCTGGAGCAGGGGAAGAGTGTGAGGAGCCCTCCCCGTGAGAAGGAAGGAGCAGCAGAGACAACGTGTGATGAACTGACTGCAATCCCCAATCCCCATCGCCCTGTGCCGCTGGAGGGGAGGAGGTAGAGAAAATTGGGAGTAAAGTTGAGCCTGGGAAGAAGGGAGGGGTAAGGGAAGGTGTTTTAAGATTTGGTTTTATTTCTCATTACCCTACTCTGATTTGATTGGTAACAAATTAAATTTATTTCCCCAAGTCGATTCTGTTTTGCCCGTGACAGTAATTGGTGAGTGATCTCTCCCTGTCCTTATCTCGACCCATGAGCCTTTGGTTATATTTTCTCTCCCCTGTCCAGCTGAGGCGGGGCAGTCATAGAGCAGCTTTGGTAGACAGCTGGCGTCCAGCCAAGGTCAACCCACCACACACTTCTTAGAAGATGATGGGGCCAAAAGAGTGAATAACAATTTTTGATATGGGTGGAAGTTTTCTTTGGGATTGACTCTGAAGCTGGGCTCTCAAAACTCCATTGGTGCCAATAGGCGTTGAAGACACAGCTACACGGTCAGA
The DNA here is from genome assembly GCA_031468815.1 of Morus bassanus. Classification (NCBI taxonomy): domain Eukaryota; kingdom Metazoa; phylum Chordata; class Aves; order Suliformes; family Sulidae; genus Morus; species Morus bassanus. The sequence goes on along the minus strand of CM062567.1, from coordinate 12,841,859 downwards.
TCCCTTTCTTGTTGCTGCCATCCACCCCTTTTTAGAGTTCACAGTAAGCCTATGGAACATATCAACATGAACTGTTACCTAAGATGAATGCTTAATGGGATTCCATACCTGACCTGATACTTCAGAAAAAAAAGTGAAAACCTCTGCTGAAGTGATGTGGTTTTTATTTTGGAGGACATGAAATTAGTGTTCTTAAACTGGAAAGGATGTAAGTTTCTGGGTTTTAGGCAAAAAGCAATATTAAACTGAGGGAATGGAAAGGAAAACTCCCATGTGGCCAGGCTGTTCCTCAGCTGAATTTCCTCAGAACTGGACTGTGTGATATGGACAGTTGTTTTCATTAGAATATTATTTCATATGCAACTTTTGTCTAACTTTCTGAGTTAAATCCTATGTCCTGAAAGTATTTCATAAGAGAAGTCAAGAAAACAAAGCAAGAAATGTGATTGACAGTATTTCACTCTATCTGTAAAAAATACTGTGGTTCTTTTCATTGTCATCTCACTTTTAAGCCATTCCTTCATAGCGCTTTAGAGAGTCATAGATGGACATTGCTCTCCTAATACCTTGCTTTAAGTGAAGTGTGAGTCCCTTGTGCCTGATTTCCACAGCTAAACAGAAAAATGCAACACACTGGAAATGCAATTTTCAGACAAGATATAAAGCTTTGGAGCATGGATGGTAATTACAAAGTCTACATTACTTTCCACAGAAGTAGAAAATAGTCCTTATTCCAGTATATTAATCATCTTGTATTCCACTGCATATTCCAGTGGATTTCTTTTAATAATATCTTTCTGATTAGAATGGTCTTTTTGCAAACATGAAAAAAAGGAAATAGTTTGTGTGAAAGTACTATATGAAAGTAACTGAAAAAGCACAATAAAAAAAACAAGCAGTGGAGAAGACTAAAATGATGGTTCCATCGTCAACTTTCTGAGTTGTCTCCACAAGTTCATTTTCTGCTTGTAAATGAAACAGACAAGAGTGTTTTAGTTAGGTTCCTAGGAACCAAAAAATATTGTTTTCCCAGAAAAATGATCTTTTGAAAAACCCCTTGTACCCCCATAAATAAATAAATAATAAGCAAAATCAATAGACGTGAGCAAAATAATTAATCATTGTGTTTTGAATAAGGGAAAAATTTTAATTATATGGGTTTTTTTTTTTTTTTAAGGACAGTATTTGTCATGTGTCATTTCAGTCTACTTAAAGTAGAAGACATCTTTAAAGCCGAAGATACTTGGAAGCTGAAATTATCATTTTCTTTCCTATCATCTGGGATTTTCTGTCTTCTTGGTTTTTTTCTAAAGCTAGAATTCAGTGCAACACTCCTGAAAACAGGAGGACTATCCAGGCATGTTATTTTTCTTTCATGTGTATGTTTTTGATTTTACTTCTAACTGAACTGAAATCTCTTAGTTTTGCCATTGGTATTAGTGGAAGCACTAACGAGAGGTTTTATCAGATAAAATATCTATGTATGTAACATCAACACAGGACTCACTTATATCTTGTTTGTATATCAAAAAGTATAAAAAGACAACTGTTTGTTCAGGACAAGGAGTTACGAAGTATTGGTGGTGTATTAGTTTTACAATCTGTTTATTTTCTGCCTTATCACTTATTATCAGGACTTATTTCACTTCTCCCCACCACAGAACAAATGCAAATGCCAGGCAAGCAGCAGAATTTTACACCATTTTCTGCTACAGCTAGAAACATTGTCCCTTTACTTCTGTGTGAGTGGTTGCCATGAGTCTGAATTAATGACTCTGTATGTGTGTTATGTTCATGATGGACATTAAGTCTTCCAGGTATAATTTTCTGTAAAGAAAAGTCATTTTATTTCCAGCTGAATAGGCACTCTATCATACTACCCAAGTCAAACAAAGTTATTATTTGGCTTTTCACCAAGTTTTACAGTATAGAAAGGTCATATTTTTAATAGCTTTGTACTCCATGGTAATCAAATTTGTAAGCCTGGAGAAATAAACTACTCAAATATATCAGTGTTCTCTGTGCATGTTTAACCACTGCTGTTCTGTTCATATGGTACCCTTCCGCCATGCTGCAACAGCAGAGCAGGCTGTGTTTTACTCTTATCTTGGTCATTAGCTTTGTACCTAAGGTATATCATGCTAATCATATAAGAGCAGCAATAGCTAATTTGAACTGTTTCTTACTAAACTCTAGTTTTGAAGGACTAAACCAAAAGATACTGTTCTCAATCAGATGTCTGCTGATAGACAAACAAGGTTACATTACTGTAAACCTGGGTGCACTTAAGTGTTAATAACTTGCTCATATCAACGATAATTAGAAAGAACACCTGCTTTTAAAAGTAATTTTTTTCTTCTGGTTGACTGGGCATTACATTTGTAGGAAATGGATGCTGATTACATGCAAATGAAATTTCTAAGGTTTTCTTGTGTTTCATTTTTAAAAATAACCATGCCCTGTTGTGCATCAGGAACAATCCAGCTTGGTTACTGTTCAGCAGCACCTGTATGTCAAAAAGGAGCTGTGAAACCTTGAAAAGTCCAGAGGAAAAGAGAAAATTTTGCATCAGCACTTGGGCTATCTATCTTCTTAAACATCAGATTAACCTGAGGTTTCTGTAACTTTATAATAGCAGTTGTTATGGATTGGCTTAGAGTCAAGGTACAATCTGACTGGTGAGAGTAGATGAATTATTAACCTGTAACACAACAGCCTGGAGTTGGGGCTGCCAGACAGGACCGTTAGTGCGATGTGTATTGATGGCTTCCTGATGACGAGCTTTTTGTCTGTCTCAGAATAGCTGAGGCTAGTTGCAATAGCCACACTGTTTTGGTAATTATACCTTTCTTGGTCATTGCTTTCACTCACCTTTCCATTTTTCTTTCTTCAATTTTACCTTGCCTGCAATTTGGTGGTCAGTGTTTGAAGTCTACAGCCTTTCGCCATGCTTTTTGACCTCTACTATAAGGCGAGACTCCGATCCTAACCATTATCTTAAATAGTATCTCTTATATTTAATCGCTAAAAATGATACTAAATACCACTTAGTATTTAGTCAGAAAACCTAAGCAATATTGTCATGGAGACAGAAATCTTCTTTACCTGTTACAGATTTTATTGCTACAGTGCACTGCTAGAACTGGGTTTTATGTTTTGCCTATACAACATATGCTACAAAATTTGAATTGAAATTACCTAAAGATGCTAATTTAAACTGGATTGTTAAATCATATGATGTAAAACCCTTATTCAAAATCAAAGTGGTCTTCATTGGATTTAGGTTAATTCACTTTGGAAGTGTCCATATAGAATTGCAATGCACTTTAATTAGTCAACTTAAAAAGCTCATTCAATGTAATTTACCTGCGCATCATTTGTACTGTCTTCTGTCTATAATGTGTTCTCTGACAAAAAGCTTTACTTTGTCAAACCGATGCTTTTCAAAAGCATTGGAGAAGCAGCAACATGTTTTAGCTCTGTTGAATAGCGCTTGCCTTGTGACTGGGTTTCATCGTAAAATATTGTAGCACTCAGGATTTACCTCTAAAAGACACCCATTGCTGTCTGCTCCAGCGTGATCTAGGCCCTCTCCTATAACTGGGTTTACACAGCAGGAAACTGCAATCCAGCAGAGCACGCTGCTCCATCGAAGCACAAATCTGTCAGCCTACAAGTGCAAGGGGCTGGGGGCCCTGCTTTGCATTTTGAGTAAGTAGGTCACAGAAGCAATGGCTTTTGTGAAGTGAGCCTGCATAACTTAGAATATTATAATTTGTGGAGAATTAAATGGATGCTTCAATATGTTTGACAAAGGTTCTTCAGAAGTGGAGTCTTTGGGCGTGCATTGAGAAATGAGGAAAACATAGCGCATTTTGATTTTTTACTCACTTTTGCCTTAGCTCTCCAGTTTGTAGCCATCTTTTTTCCAGTCACAATTTTTTCTTGCCTACTAAAAGTTCTTAAATACAGCCCAAAAAGCAATGCTTTTGGTTCAGAGGCATTTTTTCCCTTTCTTTGAAAAGAAAGAAGTTGTTCCCATGCCAACTTATTCTCAGGTAAATTTCAGTTTCAACTAATTATCAACGAGTAATTTGTGTCATCACATAGAAAAAAGGATTTAACTGAACAGAAATATCAGCAGGTTCTTGATGTTTGAAAACAGGCATCACAAAATTTTAATACATATGAAATGGTGTCATGAGCATAATTACCTTTAAAGTTCTGTGGCTTTGTGCTGCCATGTTCATAATAAGGTCACCATCATCTTGATGGTGACCAGGTACTGAGCATCAAAAGTCATGCTTTTGAGATGCAGTTACAAACATTTACAAGATGAGATTTTTTTTCCTGAAGATGAATTTAAACTTGCACAACTTTGTTCCAACAAGAGGTACTTCAGGACTGGATTGAAATCTTTGAAGTGAAAAGTCATTTTTCCACTAAGACAGGAGGAAATCACCTTCTGATGCTTTTAACAGAACAAATTAGATCTCTGAGTGAAGATTTGAATTGACAAAAGGCTGATTCTAAATACTTCCTCTGTATCGTGCAGAGGGCTCCAGGTTGTTACTGCTCTGCAGGCAGAGTGATTGTGTACAGCCAGACAAACAGTCTGTGACACCGACACATCGCTCGTGTGGCAGCTCCACTCTGGATGAGGTCATTGATTGCAGTCCAGTTGCAAGGGACATTGTGCATAGACTCAGTGTGTGGCTGCAGCCAGGCAAAAAAAAAAATGAAGCTTCAAAAATTTCCTCTTTTAAGAAGTGTAGATTCTGACTTACTGGTTAGGCTCTGACTGTATGATCAACAGTTGATACACCCAACTTTGGGAGCAAATCTGGCGAAGGCCAAGTGTTGGGATATCTTACATTTTCATATGTTTTGGTGTTTCTCTCCAAAGATGTCTATGAATCTGTTCCTTATTGACCCATGTGCCATACCTGAAATGTTACATGATGTCTCTGCCTTTCCCACTTGTTTGGTGCCTGCTATTTCTCCTCTCCTTGGACTAACACTACAGGACAGGAATGGCACATAAGCAGCAAGGAGGGGTTTTGCACATTGGTACTGTTACAGTCCCAGTATAATCAGTAAAATAATTGGACTTAAATCACAGTGCCATCATGGACTCACTTCTAGTGCCTCCCACCAAAGACCTCTGGTGTCTTATGGATGCCAGTCTCAACCAAAGAGACATTACAAAATAAAACAGAAATAAGGTCATTCTCTGAAACTTTAATACAGAAAAGTCTCATTAAAAGCAAACTGAGATCTTTACCTGCTTGCAAGTGTAGAAAACAAGGGATTTCATTCACTCTGTGCAGCAGCTGGAGCAATCAGACAACTGCAGCCTGCTCTCCCAGCTTGTGACCTGGGACTTCTTTAAAACACGCGGCATATTTGGTGCAGTGCCACACTAGCCTTTTGGCCCTTAAGTCATCAAGACACTATCCCAACATAGCAATGTGAAGATCTGGAAGCCAGAGCTTCATTTTGGTGGCTGGAAATGTTGACTTTTTTTTTTTTTTTTAATTTTAGGATTTGTCAGACTTAGCCAGGAAGGAGCTGTTATTCATAAGCAGTGCACTGTCTGCACTCTGGTAACGGTAAAAGTGGTCAAAAGATTGTCTGGAAGTCATGGAGGGAAAGGACAGCAAAAGAAAAGGGACATTAACTTAATTAAGTCAGTAAAGAATAAAGGAATGCCACATGAATGTTAAAGTCTGTGTGACAACATACTTTTTCTTTATATTCCCTTTAAAGTTAAACAAGGGATGTATCATTGGAAAGGCAGGTTGATTGTCTGTGAAAACATCAGATAAGCTTGAAATGAAATATTCAATGAGCATAAAATTCACAAATGCATAAATCCATAACTTTGGAAGATATGAAACGGAATCTACCATTGCATTTTCCTCCCTCTTACAAACCCTGTCTGATTAAGGGCAGTTCCAAGGAACAGACTGTGGAGAACTGAAAAATGAGAGGTTTGAGTACAGCAGAAGGTTAGAAGGTAAGCACAGGGACAAATAAGCAGGGAAACCTGCTGCAGGTCCCAGCAAGATGGAAAAACTGGTAGAACTGTGTTCATTACGTGATAAGAACCTGTGGCTTGAGCAAAGACTTGGTGGAGTACAGGGAAGAAATCTAAAACTTGGGATTTCTAAAGCCACTGGAGAGTATGATTGTGCACTCAACCTTCTAAGACACAGTCTTTGATTTTAACAGCTTGATGTTTTCTCTTGTTTAATACCTGTAATATAGTCTGCAGTCATTGTGCCTGAAACAGCTTGCCAGGGTGTGAAAAGGTGGTGCCCAAAGTCAGCCTCCCCTCTACCCTTCCTTTTTTTACTTTTCCCCTGGGCCAGGTGGCAAAGGACAAAGCCAAAACCTTAACTCATATTAAATAACTGGCACATATGACTTTCCAATATTCAGACATGTCAGGCATGTACTTTGCTGTGTCTAGTTCTGAGCACATTTTTGATGGCTTGTGCTGTTGTGGGTGTCTCTCTCCGGTGCTATCAGTCCAAAAGCAATGAGGAGTTAGGGCAAGGTAGAGGTAAAGGGGAAGGGGTGGTGAATACAGATATATGTTGAAAGGCTAGTATGCAAATAGATTTCCATGGTGTCAAATCCATAGTCCCACACATATTAAAGGTCGAGGTCAAATCCATTTCTAATGTATTTTACACAACTGCATTAAAAGATTGTCTGAACAGAAAAAGAGGGTGCTGTCAACAATATCAGGAGCAACCTGCCCCTGCCTCCCCCGAGCACTGAGAAGGGCAAAGTTTACAGCACTGTGCAGCTATGCAGCTAATTGTTTGCCTGTAAAAGACTGACAGACTGCTTGATAGTGCAAGTGATGTGTATCTAAACCAAAAGAGAAATCACCTAGCGATTCCTTAATTGCATTCATTTGTATGGCTAAAGAACTAAGTCGTTCTCTTAAGATTTCCAGCAGCATTGTATAACGCTGGGCATCCCATGTATGCATTTTATAAGGGCACAGACTCCAGCCCAGCAAAAAAATGAGTGTGAGATCTGGGGAGGAACTGTCATACTCTGAAGTAAAACATTTCAGTGAACAAAGCAAAATATGACTTGTGCTCTCATCCAGAACCAAACTCCAATGTCGTTGTGAATGTGCTTCTAATTTTTTGGATCACGCGAGGTATTGCAGATACAAGAGCTACCTTGGAAGGAAGTATTTGTGTTTACAGGTATCTGAGAAATACACAGCATCACAAAATGGAAAGAGTAGAACAAAGAAAGGGTTGGGAGGGGCACAGGGTAAGGTTTCTTGTGCTTGGTTTCCCTTCCTTTTCTACTTAAATATTTGTATTGCAACACTGAGACAGCAAACGGTTAACAGCCAAAGACAAAACCCACTGTGACCGTCAGGTCTCTGTGCAATCATCAGCAGAACTAGCTATTCTAGCCAATTTAATAGCTTGAAAATAAACTCATTAGTGGTCTTTTATCAGTGGAAAAAAGTCTATTAAATCCGGATGTGTGAAGAAGCAGTACGGAGGCTCATTTCCATCCCACTTGTGACCTGAACAAATCAGAGAAATGCTTTTCAAGGAACAGGGTCAGGCTTGACTGCAATAAGATATTTTCTACACACAGCACCCAACTTGTATCTTTCCTTCAAGTTTCTGATGCAGTTAATTTTAATTTACAGTCTATTTGTCGCTCCCCACTTCTCTCCCTCTCGCCCCCTTCCCAGTACCACTGTCATCCATAAACATGTGGGCTGTTTATACTTTATAAAGAGAAAATGTACTACAGTCTGTTGGATTTCTTGATATACCTGCCAAGTGATAGCCCTCTGACAGCTCTGGACTCTACTTCTCACTAACCAAGGCAATAAGTAAAGATTCAGATACTCATCTGGAAGCTAAGGACCACAGCAGAATGATGCTGATTTATATCAGCTTGCGATCTAGCCAGAGCTATGGGCAGAGGCAAAACATACTCCAACCTCGTTTCTGCCCATTTGGTGAACAGAAAGCCAAATGAGAAGTGTTTGAGATGTGCTTCCCCCAAAAGAGGCAAAAATGTTGTTTATGTCAGGATATTGACATTGCTCTGGGATTATGTCTTAAAATTATCTATAAACAGCTGTTTCTATATTTTTTGCTTCTGACATGATGCACAATGCTGAGTGAGCTAACTAACCTGAGACTAAGATACACATTTCCTTCAGAAGGTGGTATGTCTGTGGGTTAATGCTGTAAGGCAGCTGTCTGCCTTTTAGCAACAGTCCACAGTGAGTTTTAAATCTTTAGCCTCTTGAGGAGACAAGCATTTAAGGACTGTTGTTGACATAAATATTCAAAAAACAACTCATGTCTTGGCATGAATGAGTTAATTATCTTTATAGGACTAACTCTACAAACAACTGCTTCAGACATTTCTGAAACACTGCATTTCCACGATGGGTGATACTATCGTTCTTAGAGAGCTGTACACTGGCACTGCATACATAGTGAAATAACACTGTCTTCAACACTGTATGGGAAAAACTGTTTCACTTTTTCCTTGCAGCTATTTGGTCAAAAGTTAAACTCGTAACGGAATTAAATTATTTTTTAAAATTTAATTCCAGACATTTTTATGCACATGTATTTAAACTTACATTACTTAATAATATACTAGAATTACTTAATGGTCTCTCATCCTGCCCTGAAACATAACCCTATTATTCTAGTCTTAGCTCTCTTATGAATTGAAAATCCCAGCTATGGTAAATTCCTTTGAAATGATGCTGGGATTTTACAGTGAGTCTGTGGGCTAGTTTGCGACCACCAAATTCATTTACTGTTGTCTGTTAAGCCAGGCATGAATCACAGATCTCTGGGGTGAAAATTCACTTTCTTAACCCCTTGGGTCACCCAGCTACCAAGGCAACAGCTTTCTGCAATGAGCAACTCCATAACTAAAGCATCAGCCACATGAAATCCAAATCTCTTGATTAGAATGGGGGCTGGTAAACCCCAGACCAGGTGCATAAATACTTCCCAGAAGTTTGTTTAGCTCTTAGCAGAAGCTGTTCTCCTTCACTTGCTTTGAAAGGAGCAAAATTGAAAACTGTTCCCCAGCCCGCTTCAGCAGGCCAGAGCCAGCCTGATAACTTGATTCGCATGGTCCCAGCCTCATGGCACACCGCAGCAATTCTCTTGTCATTGGCTTGTGTGCTCCTTCTTGCATGCCCCTGTCCTGGGGGACGCCCATCAGTCCAGGAGGTTTGGACATGTTGTTAGCTTGTCTTGTATATTCTGTAAGGTCTGCTGAGAGCCTATCATGCACTTTATTGTGCATCAGAAGAAGAGACCAGGGGATACTTTATCCCATGCAGTCCAAACTTAAATAAATTTGGAATTAAGACTAAGTATTTATTTAATATTTTAAGGTAAGAAGAAATCTCATTTACCTAGGAAAAAGGTTCCACCCTGTTAGGTCTTCTGAAGTTCAGTTTAATTGCTGCATCTCTCTCAAAGGCACAAAAAGGTCATAGAATTACAAGAATACGGCAAGTGATTGTAACAGGAAAATTCTGTTGAACAAATAAGCATCTGTCTGATTTAAGCTGTTAAGATTTGTATCCGTGTGCAGCAGTAGCTGTCCTGCAGCACAGGCAGGCTGCGGTGGAGCACTCTTAGGTACCATTATTATCGAGCATCGCTCAATCTGCTTTCTCGCTGAAGCTTTTGACACACTGTAAATTTGTTTGTAAAATTCCACTGTGCTTTGCTTAGCACATCTACAGACTGGCAGATGTGTGCATTTGTTGCTGAGAAGTAATTTTATGTTATCTGAAGTCCCATTTTTATGTTTCAAAGTCTTTCTCCACACATCACTGGGAATGTTAAACTCTTACAAAGCAAGGGGAGAGAGCCATTTAAATAACACGCATACAGATAACATGCTGGCTTTTATTCTTTGTTCTCAGAAAGTATGCACTGTACAAGAAAAGAACATGGTCACCTATCCCCTTACTGGAGAAACTGTCATTCCTAATTCATTTATACAGGGTACTTAAGATGCCTTGAGCAAACTAAAATAGCTTTAAAGGAAAATTAATCTAGTTTGACTGGAGAAAACTAGGTATTTTTTGAGAAGTGTAACACATTTGTTAAAGAAAGGGGTCGTGCTGCTTTTGTAGGCCCATTCGGGAGGACTGTTAATAAAATCCTTTGCCCTGCTTTCACCTTTCCATGGTGGGAGGATGGCAGCACAGCCAGCCACCAAGCACCATCCAAGCCAAAGTGATGGGATGGATGCTCCTGTCATTGCTTGCATCCACTTTGGGTCTGGGCTGGGCAGCACTGTGCAAGGTGAAAGGTGATATCCTGCCGCATTGGGAGGCAGAGCCCCTCGTCATTGCCTGCTGGCAGGAGGGACACCCAAGCCACCCAGCCCCAATGGTGGCAGGGCAGTGGCTCCGGCTTTGGATGTCTCCTGATAAAGCAATTGTGAAATGAAGGAACAACTCTGCACCCAAGAGGGAGGACCAGGCTGGCAGGGTTATGACTACTGAGAGGCTGAACTCCTCAGGAGTGATTTCCCATAATAACTCTACAGGACATTATCTGTTGGCCCTGCCTGAACTAGGCATGTTGAGCAGACACCTTAAACAGCAGGATTTAACCTCTTCTCTGCAACAAAGTTGTTGAAGAGGTATGTGTTGTCTTCTTTTCTTCTCACATATCAGGGAGACATGTTCCTGTGGCTTTTTGTATTGAAGGATTTTTACTTTGCTGCTTTGTGAATAGAGATTTAAAGCAGTGATTTTTCTAGGGACACTAGTGAAAATACTTCGTAGAATTTAACACACTATTTTGCATTAAACTCATCAACATTCTTTTTTGGAAGGGGAAGACACGCAGCACTGACATGCATGATGGTTCTTTGGTTCTTATATACTGCTGTCAGCTTGGTGGCAATGTCAGTGTGCTATTCCACAAAATAACAGTTAAGATTAATTAATGGATAATGTGTCAAAGTAGCAACCCTTCTTTGTGTGGCTGGATACTTTCAAGAATACTACAAAAGCCTTTCTAATGGTTGTACAGTGGTATTTAATGATGTTGTATAACAGTAATATCACTACTTGTAGAGCATTTTCCTACAACATTTAAAAGCACACAGATTTTTTAAGGGCTAATTTCTGTCATCTCTATTCATGGAAAAGATTTGGACTTTTGCTCTGAAAATGTATTCCAGGGAAAAGTAAGAGCCACAGTCAATTTTGAAATTGCAAATGTAGGTAAAAAAACCAAAATCCCAAGATGTATGTTTTTCATTGCTTATGTTAAAGTTCTGTAAATATGTCGATGAGGGAAAGGATCTTTTTTTTTAAAAGTGAATTGTGAACTCACATGATTCCTCATTAAAAAACTCTAGATATTGTACTGGTTGTAAATAAAACTATTTAGAAGCAAGGTGAACAGACTGCAGTGTTTATTTAGGGACTAAAAAAATATTCCAAAATTCTCTCCTGGCATCAATGAAGAAATATTTTTCAGAAAATATTGGGATAAAAGCTCTTCAGAAAAATAAGGGATTTTGTCCATATACATATTTAAAAAAAAATCTGGACTATGTAAATGTAGCATCTCTTCATTTTCTTTACAGATTTACAAATTGCCCTGCCATAGAACATCACGTGCATGTTTAGAGCTAGACATTGCAACATAGCTAAGATATTTATTCTGGTAGCTCACCCTGAAAATACATTAAATGAATCCTCCCAGAAATCTGGGCCAGTACTTATCCCTGTAATGTTATCTTCTTTGTAAACATAAGTGGTCTGTATGTGCTAACATAGCTGCACTGTTACACAGGTTGCATAGGTTGTACAACACCTGTTGTGCAGGTTAATATGTGTTAGATAGCAGCAGGACAAAAATGGATATTTTTTAGACAAAAGTCTTTCTGGGTTCTGATTTGAATCCTCTAAGAAACCCATGTTTATACACCATAGCTTTGAGAGTGTGGTGCTCTTAAAGAAACACATCATACATAGGCTGACACGGCCATCCTCAAGGTCAAATCTTAATATTTAGTAATTACTAATTTTGAATGCAACCTAGCATTATTTTAAAGTGGTTACAATTATGTAAGTGTGTTCATAATTTATTGTCACATTAGAATCTCATTATTACAATAACGCCAAGTACATTAGATTCTCCATTTTCTCTGTTCCCTGTTCTGCTGACCAACTGGTTGTTCCCTGTGCAGTTCAGGACATGCTTAATAAAATGTACCTTTTGTTCTGCTTTGATGGGAAGTGAGCAGAAAGCATTAGCCTGTCTGATGAGATGGGATTGAACTGTTGCATAAATCCCCAAACAATGGTGAATTCCACCTCATTGTAAAATAAAAAGTGTATCTCATTAGTTCTCTGCCGTCATTTCCCGCAGGTTATCGGCTTTAGAGCACTCTTTTGAAGTGTCATATAGCAGGTTTTAAAATAGGAAGAAATGATCTTGGAACTTTTGAAGAATATTGGCATTTTTCCTTTAACAAATTAGAAGCTGAAAGAAGACAACTGAAAAAAAAGTGTCTTGTCTCGCCTCCCTGCTCCATCAAAACGCTGTTCTTTAGGCAAGATCTTTCAGGGATATACTGTCTCCTGACTGTCATTACTTACACCATAGAGAAGCACCTATGAAAAGCTGAGAAAAGCAATGTTTTTCCACCAGTCTGCAGGCTACTGTAAGTATTAATATGGTCATGTAAAGATTCCTAAATAAATTATAATGATACTGAAAAGATGACAGTAGCGTCTGATAATGACTTACATTTCTGAGACCCCAATGTCAAAATTTTCCTGTTCAGACAGATGAATTTCATAAAGCTGTTATAGACAGACACAGAAAATATAGCAGCTGTGACTCTTGTGTTGCTCCTGTCTAATAAGACTGAGCTTTGAAAAAGTCATTGCATGATTATTTTGATTTAAAGGAAAGAGAGGTCGTATTTTTCCTGCATAGAATTGTGTCTATAGAGGGGCATATTATGTAATGCTGGCTGCATTTAAGGACCAAAAGAGTCTTAAGATAGTATTGGTTTAATCTGTTGAGTAGGTTTTCTGTTGCAATATTTTATTAATTGGAGTGGTCACTACAGCACTGAATGTGCTCCTCATTCCTGAAAATTTTTTTGGCATAATGGGTTCACTCTGACTTCAGCCTACTTTTTTATAGCCACTATAAGTCCTGGCTAGCAGAGTCTGAAAGGTGAGATACCCAGCTCACAAACATGTATCACTGTACCGGAGGAATGCACAAAGCGCAAACACTAAAGCATGTATCTGTGTGACAGTGAATTACCCAGGCTTCATTTGAGCTTCATCTTTTAGCATCACAGTCTGGCTGGTAAAAAACACACCTGTGAGCACCTGTCTCAGAGATGCTGCTGCAGCTGGCAGCCACAAGCGGGGGGAAAGGACAGCACAGCCTTGAGTGAACTCAGCAGCTCCTGAAATACTGTAACCAGAGCTCCAAGGGTGCTGTCTCCAAGATTGTTTTCCCTATAGCAAAGTGGGATACATCAGCTTTCAGCTGAGTAAAACCCATTCAGGTATCTCTCCTATTCATTCCTACTGTGCTTTGCTTTTCTATGTTTCCCACCAGAAGATGTAATGGAGGTTGTCTAGAGGAGTAATATCAATAAAATTTTACCTGTGATTGGAAGCCAAATGCCAGTTTGTAAGGTGCAAGAACAGATGTGGTGCGATTCACTTTCTATCAGGCATTTGTTCCATTTTTTCTCTTTGCTTTCCTGCTCAGTTAACTTTTAATAAGAGTGAACTCTTTTGAACAAGCCCCTTGTTCATTCATTTTAGTACTTTCATTTATCTCCTGATGCCTGCTGTGGATAGGAAGCCTAAAGATATTTCATTAATGAAGCATGTGAAAATGAACGAAGCAGACAAAGTAAGCTATTAATTAATTTTCATGTTTTTTGGTTATCAGGGTTGTGCAAAATAGTTTGGACAGACTATGAACACATTTTAACCTTATCCCAAATGCTAACTGAATAAAACTGGAAGTCAAAGTATTTAGCAGCTTCTGTAGCACACACCACTCACAACTGTCTGCTTTGGGTCAAGAGCAATACAAGAATTGATGGCTTTTGGCTCACCAAGCACAAGCCACAAAAACTCATCCCAATGGGGAATACTCATTGCAATAGCAGAAGGAGAGTCTGTAATCTCAGGTATGCAATTATTAGCAAGTAGCTTTTCATAGTAACATTTGAACAGACCTTTTAAGGTACAGAGTACAGAGGAAAACTCTAGTAATACTCCTTTGTAGGTTAAAAGGGGACATATTAGTTAGAAACATTGGTCTTGTAAATAAAAAGAGACTCAGAGATTTGTGAATACTATTTTTATTGTAAAAACCTAATGTCCCTATGGCTCACAGCAGAGGTACAAGGCCCTGTGGCTTGCAGCAGATGTACGTGGAGCTCAGTCCTGTGTCTCTGACAGCGGCTGGTTGTGGACATGAGGGCAGAGCATATGCTGTTCTGAATAGTCTCTCACCACCCACTGACCAGCAGCTGAAACATTTCCTGAGCTAGCCATAGTGTTTTGCACTACTGCAGGAATAACAGGGAAAAAAAAAAGGTGTTGCAAAAATTACTTGACTAGCGTATATAAATTGTCCAGCTTAAGACTAATCAGTATGATTACATAAAACCACAGAGTCCATTGATTTCAGAGCTCTTTTGTGTTTACTGTATATGAATTATTCTTTCTAGAGCTGCCTTGGTGCAGTCGTCCCAGGTTTCACCTGATTTATGGGTCCATTCCTGTAAGCTCTAAATGCCCTCCACTCATAGTTAATTGAGTCCAACTCAAAGTCACCCACCACCAGCAGAATTTAGCTGCTAATCCCGCTCCCTGTGATCACTTGTTTTCTTATTCATTGTATGTTTCCCTCCTTTGCCTGGATTCCAATTTCAGAAAACTATCTCTGTACTGCTCCTCCTATCCTATCTCCTGAATGACACGAAGTGTCTCAGCATCTCATTTCTCTACATTGCACACTACTTCTAGAGTACTGATCAGACCTCCAGATCTTTCCTTGCCTAGAAAGCTGTTCCTATTTAAAAACCTGTTTGGATACTGTTTTCAACCTCTTGAATGTAAGTAATACTCCATTTTTAGTTGGTATCTACTAGTGTATTTTATTTTCCTTGAACAAATGCTTCAGTACAGGTCCTTATTCCCCTTTACTGTAGTTACTATTTAATAAGCTTTCATAAGCTTAGATGCTGAGATAGATAGATAGATAGATAGATAGATAGATAGATAGATAGATAGATAGATTGATTCTGCTTCCTACATTTAATATAATGTGTTGCCATGGAGATAAGTTCTTCTCTATCTGACAAGTGACAAATAAGCCAAAGGCGGCATTGCCAAAATAGTTCAAAGATTGGAAATGTGACATTAAAAAAATCTTTTTGCCACTGAGCTAAATTATTTATTTTGCTTCTCTTTTTTCTGTTCTATTTTATCTCTTCCCTCTGGAACCAACTTTAACATCCCCACTCCTGCTAACAGGATTTGCAGGCATGTCCCTTTGGAGCCTATCACAGTTCTGCTCCATGAACTGGATTACATGTTACTCAGTGACGGAACTGGCATTTGCCTCCCTCGTCTTGCTCTCTGCTCCCTTATCGGCAAAGACTTTTCTTCAGCACAGATCCATCCCTTGGTTTTTTCATCATCCCACATCTAGCAGTTCACTAGCACTGTGGGAATTGTACCAGCTGGGATAACTCACAAGCTTGTCTCCTTCTGGGGTTTACAGTCTTGTTATTTTAACTTGTCCTTGGTACTTCTCCAAAGCTCTTTGCCATTGTGTGAGTAACGTTACTAGATTAGCAATTTAGGGTTTTGTTCTTGGGGTTTGCTAGTTTAATTGGTTAGGTGAATTGAATAATCCATTTAAAATATCCATCTGTCAGGGTAGAGCTAGACAATTGCCGCCCTGTATGTGTTCACACACACACTGAAGTACTGGAGGGAAAATTGTTCTCTTTTGCCTTATTAAAACCCTCGGGAGCACTGCCATAACACAGCAGTGAGAGCTGTGCACTCAGAAAGCACAAGACAAGGTATTCTTCTCAGCAGTGGAAATGGCATGCATAGTGCAAGTAGTGCATGCAGCTTCCCCAGAGAAAGGAAAAAGGAACTATGTTGACCCTGAATGCTTTCAGTTGATCACTGAGCCCCATACTAAAAGATAAATTTTCTGAGATTATCATTCATTTTCACTTTGCAAAGGCTCCTACAAGAGCTGTGCCTTACTGCACCGATGACTACCCTGGCTTGACTCTTTCATCTTTGGTGTATTCACAATGGCCCATTTTACTTGTTTCCAAAAAGGACTAACTGAATTTCATGTCTGGATTGTAAATACCAGCAGTCTTAAGAAAAATTCTGGCTGACAGGAATGCACGTGGTAGACCTTTCAGAGCAAAGCACAATGAACCACTAGTTTAGGAAACCTAAAATCCCCTTCTGTCCTGCTAGGAAACCTCACTACTCTCTTTATTGCATATTAATTTATGGATGACATATGAGTTCAAATACGGAAGACATACAGGGTTGAATTTCAGTGAAGTAGTGCTCCTGTAAGTATATAAGGTGTATTTTTCAAATTCTTCAGTAATGTTGTGCTAACAGCATTTAAATTTATGGAAAATTTGCAAACTTTATTTTTTTGTTTTTTACCTGAATACTGAGTACTCTCCATTCATATTTTTTTAATCAGCAGAATAATTTGTCACATACGTCACAAAATATTACTTTTTTCCCTAGCTTGATGATATAAGCAATATAGGAAATTCATATCCAAATTGGTTGCTCCATTATTCTGGCCTCCAACCAAAATTACTCTAATTTAACCAAATCATTTTATTTCATGACTAAGTACTCCTTTGAAATTTGCTTTATATTTTTAAAAATCTAAATGTGTCTCAAGGAATCCAATTTCAAACTAGGAAAAATGCAGCTAAGTAGTCAATGAAGTTCTTAATTTCATATAAGTATCAAGCAAAGCACTAATTTTTGGTGTTCTCCATCAGAAATAAATGACAGAGAGCTGAGAATTCAGGAGAAAGGAGGCAAGAACAATAGGATGGGTATATGTCATGTAAGAGGGAAAGAAGAACATTTCTGATTTTTGAATTTAATAGTTCCTGAATATTTTTTGCTTAAAATTAGTCACATGAAAACCTGGTGGTCCCCATTAGCAGCTATTTTTCTAAGCCTTCTTTCAGTTGTGAATGTTCATATTTTTGGAATTGATTTTTCATATTTGAATGTTATAGTTGAAACTACTTAGTTTCACTTGGCTTCACACTAGAGCTATTAAAATTGGATGATATTTGGGAAATACTCAGTGCAACTGAACTAAGCTTCTAAAAAGAATTTTCTTATTTCAGGATTTCTTCTGAATGTTTTACATAAGAATTTTAAAAATAATGGTCTAAAATATGTTGGGAAAATATTCTAAATTTTTTCACTGAGCAATGTTGATGTGCCAGAGGAAGTCATGTTTAACCATTCCAAAATAAAAATGTGCCAGTCAACTGAATTAGCTACCTTAATGATGAAGCTGAATCTGACTGTGATCAAGGGTTCTCACTTCAACATTCTTCTGTATATATTAGAAAGTTATTATATTAGGGTATACATTAGGAAATCATAAAATTTCCAAAACGGTGGTTGAAACAACTTCATGAGGTCTCCAGTCCAACCTCCTAGTCAAAACAAACCTGTGGCCAACACTGGATTAGATCAGCATGGATATGTCTAGCTAAGGATGGCACCTCCACCACCTTGTTCTGTCATATTTTCCTATCAAGGAGAATTTGGCTCTGTCACTTTTGTAAATCCCCTTCAGGTAATCGTAGGCTGTTACTGGATCACCCCTTAGCCTTCCCTTCCCCAGACCAAGCAACCTCAGATGTCTAGCATCCCTTGCTCTAGGCTCTGGACCATCTGTATAGTTTTGTGCTGGACTCTCTCCAGTTTCTCAGGAGAACTCCTAAACAGTGGGATAGAAACCTGGGCACAATATTCCATTTTTAGCTTCACCAGCACCAAGTGGAGGTGGGTAGTAACTATCCTGACCTGCTGGCGAAGTTTCTCCTAAGACAGCCCTGTGTGCATTTTGCTTTATTTGCAACGAGCACGCACTGTTGGCTTACATTCAACTCAATGTCCATCACTACCCCGGGTCCTCTCCAGCAGGGCTGTTACTCAGCCAGTCACTTCCCAGTGCATAGTCTTGCCTAGTACAGAACAGTTCACTTATTGAACCCCAGGAGATTCTGCAGGTCTTCCAAAGTCTGGTTCCTCCAACCTTTACATGCTGGAGGACAAGCCAGTCACCCTAATTTGGGATCATTTGCAAGGACGTAATTCTGTCTCATCATGATGTAGCACGTAGCTTGATTTCACTTTGCAGAAAGAGTATTGAAGAAAACATATAAATGAAATATTCCTAATAACCTCTTACATTACGGCAGAATCATTCTCTGTATAACTCTTCTGAATTTGGAAATTATTATCCTCCTTATTTGCATGAGTAGATAATATGTTCTTTCACAGTTTAACAATAGTAATCAATACTATTAGAAAGGTTTCACTTTTTGTACTGAGAAGTCATAACTTCAAGAGAACAGAATTGATTTTTTTCAGAGCCTTGCTAGCTAATAAGTATCATAATTTTCTTCTCATTTAAAGAAATTCCTCTTCTGTCCATCTAGGTACTGAAAAGTTTCTGTGAAACATTATTAGTATTTAAGAAGAAGCATTGTGTGTTTGTCAAGAGCTTTACTGCAAGCAAACTACAGGTGTTTACTTCAAATCTGTGCACACTGTGTATTTTAGTGTTCACCCTGTGATAAGAAAATGATCTGGCAACTAATTATCTGCACAACTTCAGAGAAGTCACTTATGCCAACTCCAGTGCATATACAGTGAATATTCAGTATATCTATTCTGAAGTACCGTAATTCAGAAAGGGACATATACAGACAAGATCGGAGCAAATGCAAGTCTGAATGAAGCCAATATGTACAGCATGCACTTTTCCCTATGCTTATAGTCAGCAGACTTCAGCCATAGCAAGATTCAAGCTCAAATTTTCTTTATTTTTGATAAAGAAAGAGAGGACTTACACAATTAAGGGCTATTGGAAAAATGTCCAATATGTGGAAAAATTCCACATATCAAAAAAATTAGGCAAACTTTTCTCCTCAGAAATGCAGGTGGAGTTCAGTTTCACTTCAGGGCATGGATATGCAGACCCAGGCTGGCTTAGACAAGAAGTGGCTGTTTGGCCAGGTTCCAACATCAGTCACAGAACTCAGACTTTCTCGCTGCTTCTGAGGTTATCATTTTGCCGGTAATATCCCTCCTCTCCTCCCAGGCAAGAATGCATCTCCCTCAGCTAATGCGTACAAATGAAGTTGCCCGATTTTATCCAGATTTGTCTCTTTCTCTCTCATTCTCTCTCGCCCACACTCATTCTTGTCACTTTCTGGGAACAGGCATGCTTGTGACATTTTACCAGTAGCAAAGAGGGCAACAATCACCTTTGACTGAAAATGTTTTTTGGATAGGTACCTCATGTGAAGTGTTGACTGCTTGCATCTCAGATGGATGTGTTTTCCTAAGGGTTTTGGAGAGTGAGACTGAAGGGCCTGTACAATCATGTAACATTTCTTCTTGTTTCTTACTGTTTGCTGATGACAGCAAAGGGATAGACTGACTTGGTGATTTAACCAATACCATAGCCATGAGGCAGTTTTACTTCTAGTTTATTAAATCTTCTGGCAGGTTGCATATGTGGAGGGAGTCTCTTGGAGGGTGAGCAGGTGGACTTATCCATCGTTGTTTAAAGTTGGCTCAAGTCCTTTTACAGAACCATTGCCATGTTGTTATCCTGGGCAACTTGGTAGCTCAAGGGCTGGACAGTTAGTCCATGAGATTTCTCCCAGGATTCACTTTCAGGCTTTTGGCTCTTTTATATCCACCTGCTTCCTTTTGGAAATGTGGTTAGGCTGTAGGACTAGAGCCGTCACCACTCTGTCAGTGATAAATAACCAATGTGCTTGTCATTCTCCCTTACTATGCCATGAATTCTTTATGCTGCCCTTAGCAGATGTTCTTCAATGGAAAATTTGCAAATGAGTTAGGATAAAAATCTCATCAGAGAAGGTTTAGTAAATAGCTCTAGTCCCAGCCTCAGGATTCAGTCTAAATGTGGATTCTGGTTTTTAACAAACACCACTGGAAAGCCTGGAACACTTCCCTTCCACTAAATTTGAGTGCTCTTCATTAAATATCAAAATATCAAGAGTGTCAAGTTACCACTAAAAGGCAAAGTCTGTGTTTTTATGCATCCTTTATGTACAGTCTAATCTCAGTCAACTGTCTTAGCCAAATCAGCTGGAGCTGAACACCATGGCAACCTGGTTCATGGGAACAGGGCTGCAGTCACCTGGGAAGAGCAGCACACGCTCTTGGGCTAGTCACCGTCAGCACAAATGTTTGTCCTCAGGCTGTCCAGAGTAAGGCTGAGGTGTCGAGTGAACTGCCAAAGGCTTTGATTTGGGTCCTTGGCTTTGTTTCATGTAGTTCCCTGACACTGGCACTATTTTAGATTTTCAGAATTATTTTAGAAATTATTGGCAAGACCAATCAACACTGGAAGAAAACAGCACCGTAATTTTGATGTACATTCTGCCCCATGCCTCCATGTCCTTCATGCTCTCATAAACCACTTTATCCAATACCACATCTTTGTCCAGAGCCTGCTGGATAGTAGATCTTTGTGTAGTTTTACAAACAGTAATAGATTATTACTTACCTTTCACCATATCTTTGAAACAATTTCCTTCATAAGCATCAAAGCAGTCTTTTCATGCATTTGGATCAGAACAAAAGACTTCTGAGCCACCTTTCCTTCCATTTATGCAGGTTTTACTTTAATACCTGGAGAGCTACCCTTATTTACACAGGCTAACCAAATGGATTAATCTTCTGCCTAATTTTGCTGCTCCACTTTTACCTGATAATGTTTTCTCATATCCCTCTGTTTAAAAATAATGATCGTAAGCATTTTCCTCTGCTGTTTTTGGTGCAGCACTTATAAAAAAAGGTATTGCTTAGGTTTTCACAGTGATGTCATCTTCCTGATGAACTCTGACAGGGCAATTGTAATTCCTAGAATGGAAATGTTTCAGGAATTGTTTATGTTTGGTAAACATCTTAAAATAAATTAGTGAATGTTAGGTCTGATAGAAGGAGCCATAAACAGTTCTGGGAAATGAACTATTATTTATCTACCAAACAGCTGCAGACAGGTACATCTTCGAGCTGACCTGCAGGGATTACTCCTGTGGGTGATCTCCACAGGCAGTCTGCTCACCACGTTTCTTGTGGTTTCTGTAATCAAACTGTCAGCTTGTATTACTTGTGGCACTACTTTGTTAAAAAACAATTTAAAAAGATGATGAGTTGAACTGAGAAAGGACTCCTGAACTTTTATGGGAATTGAATACTGGGATAGTGTAGCTCCTTTGGAAATTATCAAGCTTGGCTCTATGTGCATGAGGAGGAACACTCCTGAGATTATCAGTACTCTCCTTGCCATCACTAACAATCCCTAACATTATTTTCAGTTATAATCTTAGTTACCAAAAGGTAACTAAGCCTGATCTTTCTCATGCTACTTTCACATCAGTGTAGCTCTGTTGACTTTCCTTTACAGGGTGTGAAAGAGAAAAATGATGTATTAAGGAAACATTTTACTCTCTCTAATCACACAAAGGGTAATAATATTTTTAGAGTGACATAGGGAAAAGCAAAGAGGAGTAGTGTAGCTGAAAGTCAGACTTGAACATTCAGTAGAAAAATGAGGCTTGGGATGCATAAAATTTCTGTTTAGGCAAGTTCAAACTAATTTTATGAACCGTTCACCCAGCTCAACTTTCTTTTTCTATCTCATTTTCTTTACCAGCTAAAAACAAATATAGCAAACATCAGTAGACCTTGAAAAACACATTAAAATTGAGCACAAGGTTCCTCCTTTCTTTCAATATATCTCAGCTAAATTGAAACACCACTATATTTTTAAGATGACAGCTTTCAAGAAAATATGATATCAAGTTTAATTTTAAAAAAGACTATGTTTTAGTTCAGTTGAAGAAATTTATGTATTGACATACTCCAGAATAACTTGTAAAGAACTATTAAAAGACATCTTCAAAACTGAAATGCAGTATATACCAAATTAAGCTCTGCATGTGTGTTGCTTTGTCTTTACAGGTTAATTATGAAGTTATAAAACACAACTTACAGCCAAAGGCATTCATAATGATGTTAGATTGAAATGTATACTATTGCATTTGTGAGCACTCATTTCCTTTTTTATTACTGCTTTGTGGATATGAATTGGCATTTCCATCCCCAGGAACACAAAGAGTTTCGTATTAATTCCTTAGACCACAACAACAGCTAAGCAGCTCCAGTGAGTGCTCACTGCCAGTACCATTACATATGACGTGGCCTTTTGTATGGGAGGATCTGAGTGTGGGCAGCTGGCAGTTTGATTAGGCTTCCCAGCTTTAGAAAGCTCTTCAAAATGCACACCTGTGCACTGACCCTCTGCAGGAGAGTTTTGTTGCTGGTATGAGGCATACCCATACATCTGTACCTTTATCCCCTGGAAAAACACGCAAAGAAATGCCTGTCTTAACCAAATAGGCAAATAGCATGTCCATCAGACAGGGCAATGTGCAGGACCTGTTTGAAGTCATTAGGAATGGTCGGTGGACCTGGCTCAAATTGGCTCCACTCTGGTGTCATTATCAAGATGCAGGGTTTGTTTCTCTGAGATTTGTTGATAGTCTTCAGTGATGGGAGTCAGTGTGTGTTTTGAAGAAGAGGTACAAAGACACATACTCTGAATATCATGGGTCAATACCCTGCCTTGAAATCTGGATTAGTTACAGGAAAAACAGGCCAAAAGCACTACCTCTTGTGCCTTGAGAAGGGAGGGCTCAAGTGTTTTGCTGAAATCTGCAAGTTCTGCGTGGGGACTTGGACTCTGCTGGACTTAGCGTGCTTTGCTGTTGTCCTGAGTAGGATCAGGATTACACATTTGGATTTGAGTCTCATGGCCAAAAGATCATGAGAGATGTAAAAGGAAAGAGACGGGTACCCAGCTGGTGTCACCAACTGGTACAGATATGTGAAAGCCCATAGTGTTGCCTTGATTTACATTGTTCAGAGATTTAGTTCTGAACACAACCACCTTATTAAAAACAGGACAGATGATACCTGCTGAGCCTCATCACAGCTGTTGCTGTGCTGCTTAGATGTGAAGACAAACTTCACCTCCTTAAATGAGAAAAACGTACCCTCCCCTGGGGCTGCCCAGCTTTTTGGCAGGATCAGAAACTCTGCCTGCCTGTCCTGCCTGAAGCACGAGGCAGCCTTGCTTTATGGGCTGTCAAGCACAAAATGCTTATCTTCATGTCTTCTCAGTCCCTGCTTGTCCTATCTGCAGAACATAGCAAAAGCAGGTTTGCCAAAACTCACCTTGTGCAATGCTTCCATTTCATTCTGATTTTGGCACGAAAAGTCCTCTTCTTCTGAACCCCATAAAAACTGAAGAACTGCTTAGGTTGCTTTTAATCCTTCCAAAAAAGGCTGAAATCCAGCCTTTCTTCCTGTCTGAATGAGAATTTAGGACATTAATCTAATTAAAAATTGTTTGCTAGTTATTGTGTTAACTACCTAGAAACCTAACTTTTGGCCATTAATTCTTCCAGAGGGTTGCTAGCAGTTGCTGTATAAGCATAAGCCAACACAATTTCATTTCATTTCCAGGAACTTTTGTATTTGCTCTTTCCAAAACAATTCAGTAAAACATGTGACAATATCATAAGCACTGAAAGGCAGAGATTGGATAATTCAGGATGCAAAGTGTTTCTGCTAAATTTTACTAAAATATGGCTTTGATTGATACCGTGACTGAAAATTGCTATATGACTGATGGCATTTCAATGGTGTCTGTGAAATGGAAGGACCTAAGGCTTCAGATCATCCATCATGTGCAATTGTTTACTTTACTGCAAGTGTTCCCATTCCTATAAAGTGGCTTGCTTGGGTGGGTTATAGTTGGAGCACCCGCATTCTCCATGCCATCCCGGCTCATAGCTAACTGGAGAAACTCAGCACTGTCAGGTCTGATGCCCTACACAAGTTCTAAGTTTATTTTAGAATTTGTAAAGTGTAAAGAGAAATAAAATGCTGACACACAGTTAATGCAGACAGGTCCCCTGTCTTCTCAAAAATCTGCTCTAGAGGATATCACTGGAGATCACTTTGGCAGTTATGTTTTGCACTCGGTTTAGTCATGGCAGGATTGTTTTCTGGACTCACTGTTGAGATTAGGGATGGTTATGGACTGGAAAAAAAAGTTGGAAGTTTCTTTTCTCCAATCAGAGTTCACCTCTAATGAGAGCATTTTGTTATTGAGGAATAAGGTGCTGTTAATGAAATGTTAATGATCACTGATGATCCACTAGGGACTTTGCTGTTCATATTGATGCTCATGTAAGGGCTTAGATGACTACACTGATAGGCCCAAATTAGCAGGCAATATGACAGTGCACAGATAAGATCATATATTTGACTGGTTATTCAGCTATATTGTGTTTGTAATAAGTTGTGCAGTGCTATTTAATTTGTAGTTATTATGCACAAGATTGATAGATTCTGGTTATCTTTTGTAAATAGGAGAGTACACAGACCGGGCCAGCCTTAGACAAAAAAATCAAGGGATTATTTGTGACCCTGCAGGCCTGTCCAGTCTATCCAGGCCAGTTTCCTGACCATCAGATTATTGTGTGGTACCTGGACATGTACCCAGCTTACCTGGTCATATCTCTAGGTGGGGTGAACTTTGCTCTGGAGGTACAAGGGTGACCAAAAAGGCAGCAGCTGCAGAGCTGAGGGGTAACCCCCTCCCACATGTCTGTTGCTCTAAAGCAGAGACTAAGCCAAGACCTGTGTCCCTAGTTTGGGACATGTGGCACCATCCGTGAAAGGCAGGAACTTTGGGATGAGTGTGATGGGGGACAAGAGGGTGAGGAAGCAGGGGCCCAAGTCATGGCTTGAGGACTCAAAGTGCAGTCAGGAATGATGCAGGTTGGGATAGAGGAGAGGACAGCTGGCAGCATGAAAGGGGAAGACAAATTTGCACTTTTAGGACCTACCTAGATCCTAAATTTTGGTGGACTCCAAAATGTCTAAATGTTACCCTGAAAGAAATTTTTGAAATGTTAGCTTATTTTAATAAGGATACATGTGATATTACAGTTTAGTCATACTAGATATTCGTTGGGGGGTAAAGTTAAGGTCACATGTTAAATTTTCATGCTATCATAGCTTGAATGCTGAAGAAATATTTTTACCAAGGGGATTTGTATTTGCCTGAGTGACTCAAGATGCCAAGTGGCTAAAGGTACTTCAGCTTCATTCTTTCCTCTAACACTGACTAGCCACCAGTTGCTCACTCTTTTAAATACTGTATGTGCTTAAGAAAAAATATTGCTTCTTAAGAGAAAATAAAACATCCCACTGTTGCTAAAAGACATATCAAAAAATCAGCACTGTATAAACTGAAAAAGCATACCACCTCACGTGATCAGAACCTGCTTGTGCTTCAAGCTCTCAAAGCAAACACCTTGTCAGGGTCCACCTCTCCTAAAGAGATTACAGACAGGATAGTTTAAAGAGTCTGAGACACCTTTAATAAATAATTAACTTGAGAGAAAAATGCCTTTTCCCAGTTCAGAGATGTAGATGTGACAAAGGTGTATGGGATCACATCTCCCATGGTATTGCCCCGTTCTCAATTCACAGCTTTGCAATCTTCACAGGACATGCCATCTTTTGCACAGTGCAGTTTCATGACACTATCCATGTAGGTCTGTAACAGGTATCACCATTGCTAGTAACAGGCCACAGGCTGTGTACTGAGTTTGTAAGGCATTAGGACCGAGGCTTGGTAAGTTTGCTCTGCCTGAACTGCCTGCAGCTTCATTTTCCCTGGTTTAACTGTGACAGCAAATTCTCTAATTGACCAGGTAGCTATGGCTAATTTGTTTTACTTTTGTTTATCTTTGTGTGGTACAACCATAGCTTTATATAGATAGCAGTAACAAGCAGTTATGCTGTATAGAATAAGATATTTATGGCTCTAACACAGTAATATCTTGCAGAGAAATGCAGACTTAGTGTGATAGCAGAGGCCTCGAGAGAGGGAGACACAAGATGGGCACAGAGACATGCAGGCATGGGGTGATAAGAGACAGGGCACCGGCAGGCATTGGGGACCCCATGGCTACAGAAAGCTCAGTAGTGGTCAGTTAAAGAAATGCAGACGTGGAGATGGAAAAAAATGTTTTTAGGGATAAGTCAGAGAACAGAGAAATAGTATCTACCATATGCAAAAGGCATCACGCAATGAAACTTGGATGTGTGGAGCTGCAGACCAGTGAAGAATGAGCAATGGTGTAAAAGCATGTTATCAAACACATAAAAATGACCCAAGTGCATCCTGGAGTGAAGAAGAGGAAACTACATGGACATCATGCTTGTCCTAGTGCACGATGTCTAAAAAAGTTGTGTGTCACAGCAAGGTGGAACTGTATTACTTTGTTTTGCTCATAATCCTTGTTCAGTAATCCTGGCATATTCTGCCCTTAACATTAAAAACATAAATACTGAGAAGCTGTTTTGACTGAAGGTGATCTAGAGTTCTGTTCTGCTTCAGTGTTGCACTAGATGGGAATAAAGTCAGGTGAAACAAATGTTTGTTTGGTATTAATGAACAAAAACCTCCCCTACCTTGGCATAAGGAAAATAAAACCTGAATGGCAAATTCTTGAATATTTTTCTTTCTAGCATACCATCATGTATGGACCACAGCTTTAAATTCCAGTGTTAGTCTTCATTATGTCTGAAACAGAATAGTTCCATTGGTATAGCTCTCTTATCTTTCATAAAGGAACAGGAATGAGAAATTTGGCTTAATTGCATAGTTTTAAGTCAGAGCAGTATTTCTAGCATTTAAATTGTGTTAGTCAAGACATCCCAGGTTCTGAAAGAGCAGAAGTGGCTATTAGTTCTTCTGGGTACTAAACTGGTACAGATGTGAGATTCTGCCAGTGTAGTTCAGTATGTGCTGTGTCTCTGGAAGGTCTCTGAAATCCTCCCCAATGTGGGTCCACATACAGCTGGGCAGGCAATGTGGCTTCAACTGAACTGTACGCTAATCAGGCTTTCAAATGAAGATGGAGCATAATTTAAGTCAGTGTAAAATCATCCAGAAGGCAGTAACACATTTTAACAGGCTGTATCTCTTAGACATTTATATAATAAAAACATATGTTTTCTCCTTAGGGGTGCAAACCTGAAAGGTGTTTGATCCGACCTAGCTGGGGAGGCTAATGGCCTCCAAAAAGATGTGCTATGCCTTGCAGAATTCAGCTATAAGGCATGAAAACATGTTCATGCTTCTTTCTGTTTCTCTGCTGCAGACACCAGCCTGGCTTGCGGCCTCGACTCACATGCAGAGAACAGCAGCAGAAAATAATAATTCTGTTCTGCAGAGGCAGCAGTGCAATGATCTTGCTTTGAATGTCACCTCACACATCAGCTACTTTTTTGCCTCTCGTGCATGGAAATACTTACACTCCCCAGAGCAGCAGAAATTTCTTTGCCAGCTCTTGTGGACTCATCTGTTTGAGCCAAATGAGCTTTCAGGTGGTAAATGTGTCTAAAAAGGTAGACAAGAAGGGCCACTCAGGAGTTTTCAGATCTCGTGTGAGACATCTCTCCAGCTTGGGCAGCAACAGAACGAAAATTATGGCCAATTCAGGGCAACTTCCCCTTCCCCTGTGAATGCATAGCAATGGGATTCCTTCTGTCCCAGAGGAAAAAGACTGATTTGGGATCAGTAGTGACCCTGCTATGCAGGGCACTGTATAGAAGAAAATACAGATGTTTCAGAGGGTTACGTCATGTTCTTCTGTCCCACCAGGGCTGTGTGGCCACAGTGACCAAGAGAGTAAATGAAAAAAATTAGTAATTTGATTTAGAATGGCAGCTAAGGCAGGAGTTACACTATTGTGCACATAAATTTATTCATGATTATTTCTCCAAAATGAGATTTATATAGTGGGTCTAGAAAAATATTCGTGGGGGTCTGCAAGATAGAAGTAGGGGTGCTGCACTAGTACAGCTTTATGGCATCAGTCTGGCTGGTTTGGAGCATAGGTGGGACTTCATGAGTAAAATCCCTCCTGGGAGAGATATTAGTCCAGTCTGCCAATGTCTATATGAACTTTTGTGAGGTAGAAACTATGAACAGGGTGGCAGCGTGCTATTCAAGAGAATCACCTACACAGACAGCAGAGGCTTTGGTTAGTTTCCTTGCACCTAAAGTGTTCAGGGTGTTGTGGGGCTTCATCATTTTTTCTCTGTCCTAAGGTGATCAGCCACTACTTAGTCCATTTTCCCTTCTCATCATCATGTAAATGAAATGCAGCATGTTTCTGTAAGAGGCTATTAGACTGCTAAGGCAAGTATTTTCGATCTGATTGGATTAAGTAAGTATACCTGGACTTCAGATTTCAAACATACTTTCCATTTTATTTACAGCCAATATATAGAAAAAAACTGATGGACCATAATCAGGAATGAACAGAAGCCTCTTAAAATATAAAGCAGTATTCTCACTAGGGTTGATATAATAAGGTCAATAACTTGGGAATAATGCTGCTGTGTCAGTATTTCTATATACTTTTCTTCTCAGGGGTTCATAAATCTCTGATAAAACAGCAATTGCCTCAGAATGAAAAACCAGTGGGCAAAATTTTATATAAAATTAGTAAAGCATTGGTTTTAATTTGAAATATTTTGTTTGTGTTTTCCACTGCTGGTTTGCTTATCTTTGGCAAAGAAGACAAATAGTTACTTTTATAAAACAATCCTGAGGAGGTAAAAGGCTCTCATTTGAGCTCAGCTGTTCAAATTTAGACTCCTCTGAGCAGTGCATTTTCCCTCCCACTGTCATGCTGGGAGGCAGCAGGAGAGAAGGCTTGGAAGGAAGGATTGTCTTTGCTGCCTGAACTGCTTGCTGCCGTGCACACAGGTCAGGGCCCTTTGCTTGCATCTGACCTCCAAGCATTTTGTTTCTGCTGAGAAAATGCCCTCAACATCTGTGTGCCTGCTAATGGACAAATGTAAAACTGCTAGTGTCCTGGTGACGGTGTGCTGTTTCATAACCAAGTCCAACTATGGCCCTCCAGGTGGGCATTACATTGTCTGTTCTGCTGGTAGGACACTTCTGGAGAGTTAAGGCCGTCCCTACATGGCCATGCAGAAGACTGGCACAAGTTATGTGAAAATGTAAAATAGCAGTGGAAGCAAAGGGAGGGGGAAAAGGGTGGAAACTACATTAAGGTTTTCATTTCAAAGCGTAATGCTGTTATAGGCATATAGGGTACTAAAGACACAGATGGCATAAAGGTATTTTCAAAACTGTGTGCTCACCATATCTTGAACTGAATGGGCATAACTGAAAATGACACAACTCAACAGTGTGCACCTTTAGACAGCAAAATGCTTTTAAAATTTGGCCTTAAGTATTTAACATCTAAATTGTAAAACTTGGACAACTCTAAACTTTTAAGAATTTCAGTCTTCATATCTTTGTCTACTTAGGCATTTCTTGATATTTTATCATTGATATAATTAAACTACAGAAAACTGGCAGGTAATTCTCTAATTGGAATGTTATGATTTTATATTTTCTAAAATAATTTTTAAGAATTATAAAACTCGGACTTCATGGTCTGTAGTTCATCAAGAGCATTGAAATAACATGTAATGTTAATTAATTCAATCAAATGCTTATTAGTGTGTTTTACAGGTAGAGCAATTTCGGTGGTTTTGACTTTATTAAAATAAAAATTGATGTATTTTTATTGTGACATGAGAAGCTACAATAAATTAATGGTTATGTTTCTCAGCTCATTAAAAATGCAGCAGCTTGATATTGCATTGTTACTGCTGATTATTTCTACAGTGAGAAAACGTATGGCTATTCCTTGCAGGCAGTAATGATAGATAATAATTGGTTTTAAAGATGCCACCAGAAAACCCTAGCAAATGGAGGAAGTAAAACAGTACCAGCATGACCAAATGAAATAAAATATAATATATATTGCTAGGTATTATAAAACTGCTTCTGGTAGCTGAATTCCTGCTCAATACCACCAAAAATGCTTATAAGGTTTTTCAATACTTAGCCAAAAGTCAGCATATGTTTTCATCTGATGTATAATTGCATATGACAACAATGTGCAGGAAAGTGAACCAGTATCTGGCAGTTCGGCTGGATTTGCACAGATACTATATTCGGACACTGTGAAAAATATCCATTATTGTCTTACAAGCATATTTAGAACTCAGCTAAAAACAAGACTCAGTGGAACATTTGCACTATCCAAAAAGAATGGTGAATAATTCTGCAGAAATGAGGAGAAATGCCTCCAGAAAGAGAATTGCTACTTCAGGTCTATCTGTATTTGCTTGCTTTTCCTGTGATCACGTTTAATCCAATGTAAGGTAGGTATTATATTTGCTGACATGTTTGGAAAATTAGAGTTCTATTATGAAAAACAAAGTTTGTTTTATGGTGGCTGTACCCAGATATTGCTTTAAAACTGAATTTTACTTTCTGCACTGTATTAATTCCTTTTGATCATCATTCTTCCCTGCACATCTCTGTTGCTGTGGGAGCTCTGAGAAAATGTGTAGAGAAGGAGTGCTGCTGGTTGTCATGTGGGGCTACAGTGGGACCAAAGGTATTTGGCTTTAAGAAAAGGAAGTAATTCCAGAGATTCTTGTAGAATAGGTCAGGGTTCATACCTCATAAAGTAGATAAAATAAAAGTAACCAGACAAAGCAATTATATTGTGGCATAAGAGATGACCAAGGGTTGTTACACAGGTTTAACTACTGTGTCTATAATTATATCAGGAAAGTGCCTTGTCAGATTAGGCTGAACAACTGCTCTGAACCTAAAGATCTCTCAGAATCCCTTCAGTGTTCCTGTGAAAAAAGAATTGTGGAAGTTGAACATCGTAGGCCAGATCCTGTGAGAGAAGAAGGTAGTCTTTTAAAGCACTGAATGGTTATGCTCCTCGAGGGTAGGAAAGGCAAATGCATCATCCTGTGATTACTGTGGGAAATGTTTCCTTTCCAAAGCCGTACCCCTAGGTACCAGAAAATACTACTGTGATCTTCTAAGGACCAGCACTGCATAGTCTTTGTTTCAAGGGCTGTAATTTGGTTGTAAAAGAAGGGTTACAGGCTTTTATGGCTTGGTAGCAGATGGTCATGGTGTTGCTTTGGCTATGCCTGTCCTCCAGCTGCTGCCATCACGGGCTGGCCTCCCAGCAAAGACCCTCTATCCTCCTATCCTGGGCTGACCTGAAGCACTGCCTTGTCAGTTGGGCTAGCGGAGATCCCCGCACCCACTCACTTCTGCTGCTCTGGCAAAGGGGTGGCAATGTCCAGGAGAGGGCAAGGGTGAACAGTTTTCTTAAATTACAGCTAAATCAGCTAAAGAATTCACTGTCAGACCCCTACATACACAGTAGTGTCAGTGATCAGATTTGATACCTAAAGGCACCTAGATACGCAGATCCATTTCAGATCCAGCCTTCTAGAAAATGTCCTTTGCTGTGTCAGTTCTCACACTGTTTTTTATTAACTTCCCTATTAACACCAAGATTTTAAAATTCTTCTACCTTAATTTGAGATCCTAGATTTTGATATCAGGCTTCAAAAGAAGAGAGGGGGTTTGGATGTGTTCTGAATACCACCGGCTCTCACTAAATTAGTCAGAGCCAAAGTCACTTATTTTGAAGGCAGAGCTTAGTTTTATGTGTCAGGATGTTGTACACAGAAGGTTTTCAAAATAACTTCTGCATGAATAATGTTGGGTTCACCTCCTTTCATTTTCCCCTTCCAATAAATGTTCACAGGAAATTTATTTCATCGTGATTGCAGAAAGTAGAGGAAAATTGCATGTTTCCTATCTTGGGAAGTCTCAACAATTCAAATGGGAAGTTGTCTGGGAAAATAATGGCCATCTAAAAAGCCTGATAAGCTAGGAAATGTCAGACAGCCATTCATTTCTTCCCATTTTTAATAAAGATCTACAGTGAAAAACTTAACTCAGAATGACTATTATTTCATTGTTTTAGAGAATAGTATGACATAAGATAGCCAGAAATATATTGAGATCTAAGTGCCAGAAATAAAATATCAAACTCTTTTTCTAAAACTGATGTATAAAAACTCCATTAAGACCTTCCTACAGATGTTTCCCATGCAGTGCATGTTGTCAATACACCTTTTAAAGAGCCTTTGCATCACAAAAGAAAAAAGTTACACTGATATACAACAAACTATTTTTGTTATAGACTAAAATAATTGCATCCAAAGTGATAACTATCACACCTTCCCATTACTTTTCTCTCCCGTCTATACCAATTATAGTGCAGTAGTGGGCATAATCCTGGCAATTTGAAGCGAGCAGAAGTTTCGCTGAAATCATAGCTTTCACTGCGTAATTGCAATCTCTAATTGCATAAATGCAGCCTATTCATTTGCACTCTTTGCTTCTGCAAGTATAACAACTAAAGCATTTGATTCCTAGTCATACAGCTGACATTTTCCAAGACATTTTTGGTGAAAGTATCTCTTGCCACAATAGTTTTTGACATAACGGGATCTTGATGACAGTTGGGGTTTCTGGCTGCTGTTGTAATACAGAGAGTAGCAATGACCCCACCTCCAAGAGAGGGCAAATGAAAAACTATCAGATAAAATAAATTAAAGGTGAAGAAGGTGACTGAATTTGGTTGGAAAGTCATCCTCTTTGGAGGGATATTTTCTTTCTCTTCTTTTCTTTATTGTGAATCTCTCTTGGTTTTCCCTGTACTATATGTACAGTCTCATGTGACTTGGTGTTTTTCCTTTTGAAATCAATAATAATTCAAATTATGTGGCACTTACCCTTAACCCAATACATTTTTCCTCTGTACAGAACTAATAAATCTTATTCAGAACAATTTCTCTTTTTCCTCAGCATGCGTTTTACAGAAAATTATTCATAAATATGCATCTCTGTGCATGAGAAAACAAATATATTTACATGTTCTTGAGTTGTTTTACTGCATAAGTTAGATTGGCATATATACGCAGAAGAACTAAAATTAAAGATTAGCTTTGAACTGTGCAAAGACCAAGCATTCTATAATGACTGCTTGTTGGAAGTGGGAGTTGTCAAACTCCTTGTCGTGATAATTAGTGTTCAGTCTTCTAACTAATATTAGTTAGAAATTGTGACATTCAAGCGGATTGCTTATGATAACACTGTCAGCATCTAGTGACCAATATTTCCATTCTCTGTCACTTACAGTTTAAGGTCTCCAAATAGAGAAAGGATAATATTTTTAAAAGAAAAGGAACAAAAAGCCTTAAAATTTAATATTTAACCTGTTCTGTCTGCAGAGGTCTCTTGCTGGATAGCTGGCTTGAAACATAGCATATTACAGCACCCAGTAGCAGTTTTTATCTTCTGCAACATCTTCATAGGTTTCATAATGTTTCGTGAATGTGAGGAAAGTTCCCCTCATTACTAGAGGCAGAAAAGTGTCAAATCTATTGTACTAATTATGAAATCAAAGCTTCATTTACATTTCTAGTCCTTTTAGAAAGCAGAGTTGAAAGACATTTTCAGGCATTACACCTGCCTGTTGGTGACACTGACAAATAGTAAGGTTTTACAGTTGAATCATAATCTTTAGAAATGTTTTCCCATCTTCATTGTTCCTCAGGGAAGGGCTTACATGAACAAGAGAAATACTGATACCAGGAGAGAGCAAGGGAATACTGACTACACACAAACTGCTGTCTAATACACTATTAAATAAACTGAAAAGATGGGGGAAGAATCTGTTTTCTGTAATTCTTTTCATTACAAGGTTTAAGGAATTCTTTAACAGAGACAGACAAATTTCTCACTCAGGGTAACGTGATTTTTCTTGCACTCTCTGAACCACCTCTTGGGTTGTTTGGCATGTATTTCCCACATGGTCCAGAGCAGGATTCGAACCTCTGGTCCAGCAGAAGCTGTCCCTTCCTTTACAAGGCTATGAGGAGGCTAAAAACAGCTCGGCAAGGACCTCCTTCTGCCCCCCTCAAAAGCCATGCACTTGTGTCCTTTGGAGCCCAAAACTCAGCCTTATTTGAAGCTGGCCTTTTACAGTTTAAGTGGTGCAGGCACTGCCGCATGCCAGCACGGTGTCCTTAATGGATGTGGCACAGAAAGAGAGTGACTCCATTAAACCAAAGTACAGCCTTTTAATTCCCTTTGGTCCTGAGCGCTCACTTATCACTATCTCACAGCATCCTACATCCAAATCAAACCTGCCAGCTGCTTGGAGCTCTAGTTGTATTTAATTTAGTTCGTTAAAGCGGCACCTCGACTTTTCCCTCCCAACCGCAGACAGGTTCCTTTCAAGCTATGCTGAGTGGGCGTTTTCTCTCCTGACATGAAAGGGCAACCAATTTGTAAGGGGGAAAATTAAATTTAGGACACTTAGTTCATATGAGAGGAAGGAAAATAGAGCAAGGGGGTGAGACAGGGGTATGACATTTATAATGTGTGTTCAACACACACACTGATATACATACTTGCAGAAACAGTAAAGATATTAGATCAAAAACAGCTAGCAATTTTTGAACAATTGGTAATATTGTAAATCTTTCCAGAATAGGCAATTCTGTGTCTATTGCTAAGACTTCATGAGTTTTATCAACTCTTTTTTTTCCCCCCAGGAATAAAGAAAAATCAGATTTCCTTCTATCCCTGGAAATCCACCAGAGCCCTAAACCAACATTTTTTACCATGAATGTGGGTGATCTGAATTCAAATTTTTATGTGCTCAAGAGTTCCTTTATGATTTTGAGCAAGTCACTCAGCAGTTACCACTTACAGTGCTCCAGTCCTCCATCTGTGAAACAGGACTAGATCACCTTTCTTTTAGGTCTCTATTTACTGTAGTTCGCTCATGGACCCTCTGAAGCACAGATTGGTCATGGATATATGCAGCACCTACCAAAATTAGCTCTGAGGTCTATTTGCCTTCCAGTCTGCCTGCTTGAGTCCCCTTAATACCAGTCTCTACAGAGCTGTGACCCTGAAGCAGGGGATTATAAGAAAGGATTTAACTGTGGGAAAGAATAAGAGTAGATATGTAAATGTTAGAAGATTGTTCAGCAGGAGGGCAGGTATGTGCTGCATGCCTTAGGAAAGACAGCCAAGAGTTCTGCTGAAGTTTTACCTTCTAAGATCTACTTCCTAGAGAATGACGCATTTGCAGAGAGTAGATGTATGTAGATTGTACTCACGCAGAAGAACAAGCCTGTTTTGGCACACAAACTTTCTGCATGATGGAGAGACCACTGTTGTGGAGGCTTTTGCATCACTAACTTTTCTGGAAGCTCTGACGTGAAATATAGTAATTCAGATTCACATATATATTCATTGTATTGGTGTTCCTCACACAAGGGAAATGTATTTCCTTGGTGAATTTAGACTCAATACTTGCTTTTTATATTTTTGAAGATAACAAGTTCATTCACATCGTTTCCCATTGTCTCCTTCCTGCCCTGGAGCGTTGGCTGCCTCCAAAAGTAAGAAGGCAATGGGTTCATCCTGGACAACCACTCCTTGTCCTGTTAGTTGAGACTGACAATAAGGAAAAAATTTCTTTTTCAAAAGGGAAGAGCAGAGGGGCTCCTTAATATTTTCCTAAAGAAAGCAAAGGACTCTTGGCATCTGCTGACAAATCCTTAAGCACAGCTATTGCAGTATTAGCTGCTACAATAAGCAACCAGGTCCTCTTGCATACTGTGTCATCCATACACACTTAGGAGATGATTCTTATACTAAGACCTTACGATCTAAACAAACCAAGTTGAATGGCAAACAGATTTTGGAATTTGTGCTGAGTTAGGTCTGCTCTCTTTATTCCTATGGCTATGTCCTGAGTTTAACTGATTAGATTAGAGGTTCCCTACGGGACTTTGGGATAAACAGCTTTGTATTACTTAAAGTTCACAGAATTGAATCTGCTGTTTTGATATACGAGGTCAGAAAATATTAAAAAGATTATACACACAAATACAGTGTTTGATGCAGATTGTTCCTTTCCTCACGATTGATTTGCCATGGTGTCTTGTAATTTATTCATGCAAGGGAGCTGTGATGGATGATGTAAATTATTTTGTTTTTCCCTTTTGACTTAAATAATAATTGCCAATATCTTAGTGCAATATGGAAATATGGGGATAAGACTTGGCAAAGTGTTGTAAAGTTACTTTTTTTTTCTTTAAGGCAACAGAAATTATAAGCATGAGTTCATTATTCAGAAAGAATGTGTTTCTTAAAGAGAGTGAAAATGTCACAGTTTAAGAACATCACCTGAATGCTGAGAGGTGATGCTGTCAGATGCACATCGAAATAAAAGATGATCAAAAGGAGATTTTTTTTTTTTGTTTTTGAGCCAGTGGTCCTTTTTTCAAACCTTAACTCATTGCAAGAGATACAAAATTAATAGGTTCTGATGATGAA
Source organism: Morus bassanus (assembly GCA_031468815.1). Taxonomy (NCBI): domain Eukaryota; kingdom Metazoa; phylum Chordata; class Aves; order Suliformes; family Sulidae; genus Morus; species Morus bassanus. The sequence continues at coordinate 12,805,014 of CM062567.1, read as the reverse complement.
AATATAGGTTCTGGCATAGAAGTAAGCATTTTGTAAAGCTCCCTCTTATGCATCTCTTGTAGGGATGGAAGCTTAGAAATACAAATTGGAACTGGAAAATAGAATGTAGAACAGCCTGAGACAAATGATCTGGACCTTCCAGAGCTGCATCCATCCCCAGTATAAATCACTGTATTTTAGTGAACCTACACTTGTCTTCATTATTATCTTGGTTTTAAAGAATTATTTTCTAACAGAGTCTTGTATGATGTATAAGCCATCCACACAGTTTATCAGAAAGATCACGGGAGTGTACACTCAGGCAGGAGAAGTCTCTCATCCAGAACTTGGCATCCAAGTCAGGGACTGACTGTGTGAGCTGTGTCCCAGTGCCTTCATATTAACAAGCCTCATTGCTCCTCCACCAGAGAGGTTGGTCTTCGAGAGACGTAGATCGGCAGGAGGTAGCAGAGGTTCCCCAGATCTCCTATGGCTAGATTGTGTGATGACACTAGAATGAGTGTTCACTGGGGTGACACAGGCAATGAGGTCCCAGCAATGCCTGGTAGCCACCAGCAGCCAGGGACTTGGGTCACCTAGCACATCTCTGCTGCCAGCTATGCAGTGTAGCCCTGACACATGAGCCTAACTTGAACCATGGATGTGCTGATAAATCTGAACAGATTAACTGTTTTGATTAAAATAGGACCAAAAAAAGGCAGGAAGTGGGACAAAGGAAGCAGAGGACTTTGAGGTGACTTTTGTGATCTCAGTGAAGAGCTGCAAATCTGAGTCCTCATCCCCTGATGCCCAGTGTCCCATGCTGTATGTGGAAACCACACTGCCTGTTTTCTTTCCCTGTTGTACTGGAGAACTTGAGTCTCCCCAATGTACCAGTGGAAAGCTGTGAGGGAGCTCATCCTCCTTTTGCTGCTTTAGACCTTGTCCTCTGGAAGAGACCTTGTCCTCTGGTCTATTTATAGGCTACACATCCAATTTCAAGTTTTAATCTACATGCTGAATCATGCATCATAAGACATCAGTCTCTCAAGTTCATGAAATTCTCATCCTTAATGCTCACTGTTTGGATTACATACTGCAGGCAGGCCTCTATGTAGGATGATATAGTGGCTCTGTTCCTGTTCACACAGAATTACATGGCAGGAGAAGGCTCAAAGTGATAAGATGCTTTTGGTGAATGTGCCTTCCCAGAGCCCCTTCCCACATGTTCTGTTTTCTGCTGTGACTGTCAGGTACCACTGGGAGAGGAAGGACCTTTTACAGCATCGTGCTTTTGTCGGTGTGGCCCATTGATGAAAGGGGCTGGTGCTAGGTCACTGCAAGAAATAACTTTCTCTATTAGGATATTGTGTTTGGAGCGAGGTCTTGCAAGGACTACAGACTGACCAAGAAGGTGGAATTCAAATAGTCTCTTTTCCCTGGCTGAGGCAATGCTTTGTGTACACAAAAGACAGCGCTGTGTCTATATAAGAAGCAGCTGGCTCCCAGCAGTGCAAAGGGTATTGTTCCTGCTGTTTCCCATGGAACAAAGGCACACATATGGGAATCACAGGGTGTGATTAAAAAAAGGGGAGATAGCCAGGAGCTGAAGGGAAGTGGCAAAACCCTTCATATACTTTCTCTTCCTGTAATATCTAAATTCATTGCCTCAGATACAGAAAGTGCTCCTTCGGCCAAGCCAAGGATCAAAAGATCAGATGCAAGTATGGAAAATAAAAAAATCGCATGTTTGATGTCTGGTTCCACTGTGCTGTGGAAACATGAGACTTTCAAATAAAAATCCACCAAAAATAGGTGAGCTAGCAATGCATTAGAAAGTGTGAAACCACAAATTATTCTGGTAAACCTGTTCTTATACTGCTTGTGCAGATAATGTACACGTGCTTTTACAGTAATAAGCATATCCCATGGATTTCTGTATTACCTGCAAAGCACTCAGGCTGATTAGGACCAAGTTTAATTTGGTCCTAATCAGCTCCAGGCAAGTGGACCGCGAAATTAGCTTGACACATTAATTTTACGTTTTACAGTAGGTAGCCCTGCCCAATTTGCCTGACTGTGCTAGTCCAATTTTGTAAGTCTATGTATATATGCATTAATATATAGCATTTCAGTTGTCTCAAACACAGGTGCCGTGATGTAAGATGTTTCACTTTTTCTTTGGACTACAGGCAATCCCTCTTGGGCCTCACATTTAAAGCATCACACTTTCTTTTAGTTCCAGTCTGCTGATGGTGCTAATGTTTAGTGACAGTTACTCAGTACTAATGATCACCTTTGGGGATTTTCAGAGTGCTTGCCTCTTGCTGGTCATTGGTGAAATGTAATCAATAAATCTGCCAGCCAGGCTTTTCCTCTCGCCTTTCCTATTGGAATTAAATGAACATCACAGTAACAGATTTGTGATGGAGTCCCCTTGCCATCCAGAGCCATTCCATACATGAGTAATGCCGGTTTAACTGATCTATGAAGCGTACTTTAAAATTATAAATACATGGAAGAAAACAGATGGTAATACTTACATTAAGATTGTTCTTCGGTGTAATTCTTGACTGGAAAAAAGACAGAAAGTTAAAAATTGTTTAAAAATTTGTTCTCTTTGGTTCTCACTTTTTTCCTGATGAAATGCTCCTATCAGCTTTTCTCTTTCTAACTCACATCTGTATTGGCATGAAGGACCATTCCTTATTTTTCTTTTCTGACAAGTTGTTCCAAACATTTTTTCTTTCCAATTTTAAGTGGTGTGTTATGTACTGTATTTTACATTTGGTAACTGCCTTTAAATTTTTTTTGCATTGTTGTTCACCAGACAAAAGCTACTTGTGTTTTCTCTGTACGGAACAGAAGATGTCATTATGTAATTTATCAGTATTATCAAGAGTTAATAATCTTTCATCTGAAAAATTACATTGTTTATTTTAAACCACTGTCCTTAATACAGTGACATTATTTTCTGTTTATGACTGTAGGAGTAATTACTTTTGTCTTTCTATTTGTCTGATGTAGTATTCAAATAGATGCTAAATGTTTTCCATGGAGTTGAGAGTACTCTGCCTTTGACTAGAGCTAGAGCAAGATCTTGCAAAGTACCATGAGGAACTTCTATGGAAGATTAAATTTTTCTTCAAATTTTTATGCAAGTTTAAGGAGAACTACTTCTGGAAGACAGGGGTCTGTCATCTTGTGCTAAGTAGTATAATTCCAGAGCTGTTCGTGATTGTGTTACAGGGCTGTGGGGTAATGGCTAAAACCATCTTGTGTGATAGCAAGTGAGCAGGTGTTTCTGAATGCTTATGACATTGTCACAGAGTGAAAGCTCCCAGGCCTTTCAAAAACAAAGGTGGCTTTCATAAGATAACAGGGAGAAAAAAAATCAGAATAGCAAACCATTGATTTGTCTACCTTCTGCTTCTTTGCTTTGCCAGTGGGAAAGCACAGAGTTTATGTCCTTCTGTAGCTCATTAAGCTCTTCTGAGGGTTGACAATTTAAAAGCTGAAATCTGTAACTAAGTGGTTACAATAATTACCGTCTAAATGTGGTCTAAAATAGCTACACCTGAGGAATTAGTGAATTAAGAAAAAAATGAGTTCTTTCATGGCAGTCACCTCCTTATCTTGGCTGATTGCCTACCTTTTTCTTGGTTATATCCCGAGCAACCAAAAGACAGTTGGCTTAAGCATTTGTTCTTCCTGTCAATAACTTTTCTAATGCAAGTCCTTTGAACACCTTTTACTTTGAGAGCAGCAGCAGAGGAGCGTGTGAGGCACTGCCCTGGCCAAGCATCATAGGTTGCCCGCATGGCTGGGCTTGTGCTGTGCAGGTCCAGCTGGGTACGGGTCTGCGGCCAGGAGACCTTCTCTTTGGCTACTGAACAAGTGCTGCCATTTTTCTCCTTCTTCAGGAGCCAACTCTCACAGTGACTGTCTTGTTTGGTATGTGGTTTTGACGCACCAGAGAGAAACCACAGTGTCAGAGCCATGGCAGAAGAGTAGGAGGCAGGGGTTAATAGGTTACATTCCCCTTGCTTGCTATAAGTATATTTGGAGTTCCAATAACTCTGAGTTACATCATATAAATGACTTACATTCTGCCTTAGTCCTTGTAGGATGAGGGTCAACTTTTTGGCCAATTAAGAAAAGTAAATGCTATCAACTTGCAGATGAACTGCATTTTCCTGGATTACATTAACGGTGGTGAGTACGGAAAGGAAAGGAAGTGCAAGGGGGACAAAAGCAGGTGAATTTGTGCTATTTTATGGTGTTCTAATTTGGTGGTGCCCTAACTCCTACAAAGTCAAACTGAATCCTCTTGAATATTTAGGCCTATTTTGACATCATTTTCTTATAAAAGCAAGCACTGAAATTCTGACAATAAAAGTGTTTTATACCCCACATCTTCTTGAACAGGTTAATCATAAATATAATGCATTTTTCTTAAGCCATAGGTGACCAGATACTGAACCTGAAAATGGCATATGTGTAATGAAGTATTTCAGAAACAGAACTTGGGAATAGGCTATGAACATATGCACATACAAAATGTGCAACACCTACGTTTGTGTTCTGTATCACTCCTCATATATGAGTTCTGTCACATGCATGTGAATAAGTAGCATATGGCTTTCAAAAAATACTCCTGTGGATGCTCTTAAAATACATCTCACAAGAAGTGATTCCCCTCTTCTGAGGAAAACTTCCATAGTTTTTCTCCCCATGTGCACTGACATTTTAATTGTTTTTCATCAACGTGTTTGTTGTCCGAATAGGCTACCGTGCAGAGGCTGCTCAGTTAGCCCCCAAAACAGCAGGGAAAAAACCTCCCTCAAACCCAACTCCGACCAAGTGCTGACTGGGGGCTGTGACTCACCATGGGAAGCAGCCACTCTCTCCACCAACAGCAAAAGGACCCTGGAGGCACTAAACACTAAGATCGTTGGGGTTACATCTTCTCAGAGCCTCTTCCTCCTCTGTGACATGGAGGAATTTTCCTACTCCACAAGAGTAGAGGGAAGAGAGGATGAGGTTTTAAAAGCCCTATGACAGAAACATTTCTGAGGTTATTCCCATTGCTGCATCCTACCATGAAGTGAAGTCTTTCAGGAAACCCATGACAGCTCCACTCTGAGATGCTGATGCATGACCAACCCTGCCTGCTCCTCTCTGCTCCCACCTCAGCCTTCATCCCTAACTTAGCCGTGCCAATGACCTGGCAGAGGGGCTGTTCTGTAAGCGGAATCATTAACATGGTCTAGGTTAAAAACATACTTCCAAGAAAAGGAGAGAGGTTATATTTAACTCAGAGCCGTGATTGGAGCAGACTCCTCCACAGGGACAGCAGCGTGAGGTGGGGATGGTGAGCCGTGCTGCAAGGAGAGGTGAGGATGAAAGAGCATCCATGAGAAAGGCTTCAGCAAAAGAAACTGTACACAGCAGGTGATTTCCGCTTCGATACTAAAATGATTATTTTTAACAATTATGATAAATTATTTGAAAAGTAAGACTTCTAACCTAAATCCCTTGTGTGATGCCATATTGCTGTGCATCAAGGAAGAGCTTTAGGTAGGACATTGCAGTGCCACTACCCCAGGAGCATCACCAACTACAGCAGGCACACCGACTCAGCAGAAATCATGCTGGCCATACCTTCGGATAGATGTACTCTTGTGATCTTCCTGGCATAACTATTAGGAAAGTAAGCACTTGCTGCTCGGCTTGGGATGTTTCTGAGCAACTAAGAATAACTGCATGAAGCTTGGCTGCAGGCGTGTGATAGGCAGGTCCATTAGGGCTGCTCTTTTCTGTTTTGTCATGTTTGGGTTTTGTTAAGCACAGAGAGTCACGTTGCCAGCGCTTCTAAGGGGGCATAATGAGAGCAAAGTCAGTTGCTCACAGAAGTAAGTGGCATGTCTGATAGAAAATACTGACGGGATCAGGCCCTGGCACTACAAAATTCTCATTAAAAGGTTTTCATTTTTTATCACTTCCATTCAGCCCTGTCACCCCTGTTCAATAACTAACACTATTGACTTTAGCTGAATAAAGATTACATGTGAATGCAATGACTGATGGATTAGGCCACGACACGTGAGATGTATTTTCTCTTTCCAGAGCACTTTGCTTTGGTCTTTTTACAGATCACAATTATAGCATTTTTGCAGGCTGATAACACTACAATGCTGCAAATACCAAATTAAATATTTACTCTGGGTTTTTCCCCATTTTCAGCAATTGCATGCATGCCAACATATTTTGAATCCAGTCCAGCATTTTTTGCACTGTATGACTTTCAGAAATGTAGCAATTATAAGCCATTAAAATGAAACAATTTATGAAATGCAGATGCCAATTTATAACATAAATCAGTGCTTGTATTATATTACTGAATTGACATTTATTATGTAATTAATAATTAGAACAGGCGTTTCTTCATGCCATCTGCCATTACATAGGTCTAAATTATGTCCCTAAGGGGTAACTGTAAGTTAAGAAACTGCATAGGTGTACATCTTGGGGGAACCACAGGGAGGTTGGGAATTTTGGGTTGAGTTTCCCATATGGAGATGGCACAGATTTTCTGCCAAAACCACTGTCCACTTGTGCAGGAAGTGCTGGGACCAGGCTGGATCATATTTCTGTACAGGCTCAGGAGTATATAGGCGCCAGCTTATTCCTGTGGATATCTGTATAGGGGCAGGATGTAGCTTGGACTACAGGATACAAAAAATATGCAGAAGAAAATAATTTGCTATGGGCTCTTGCTGTTTAACATGTGTTGCATATTTACATGTTAACATAAGAGGTATTTCCATATGCTCTACAATTTATTTGCAGTTATCCATCCTGAGGCCATCTGCCCAGACCTTAAAGGATAGATATGGAAGCAAAGAATGGTTTGGCCTGATCTGAGAGAGCATTCTGTATGGGAGCTAACTTTGTGTATACATGCCTGTGTTGTTAACAGAAAAGCCAGTTTCACTGTAATCTGACAGCCACTGAGAGAGAAACTGTTATCTCCCCATCCTGGGAGGGCTGATAACACCAATCTTCATAGCATCTAAAAATCTGTGCTGAGGGATAAGGAAAGAAATTAACACACTTAGAAAAGAAAATCATTGCACGTTACTAACATGTAAATCAGCTTTCATAAATGTGAACCAGGTTCTACTGGAACATAAATTTAGAACCACTCCATTTCCTTTGTCTGACCAAATCACTTTGGGTCCAATTTGACATGCAAAAGGCAAGGTTTCTAAATGCAGCTTCCTTTTTCTTCCTTTTTCTTTTTTTTCAGTATAAAATGTTTTCATATAGAAATCCAGCTCAGCCTGGAAATGAAGGCATGTAACAATTTTGCTGTGCATTAAATGAGCATCTAACTTTTCCTATGTTGTAAAATAAAACCAGAGGAAACAAAACTGCAAAAACATGCTGTTAAAGAAACAGTGTTTGGATGAAAGCAAGGAAATTCAGAGTTAAGTGCCTGGTGTCCTTTAACTCAACCCCATTGTGACTAGAGAGATTGCACTTTGCAGCACTTCCCTGTGTGATCATTTCCATCCCTGCAATCCCAAACACAATGGTGGAAAATTAAGACTGGAGGGGAAGCATTAACTCTTTGTTGTTGTGGGTGCTGTCAGACAATGTGGCTGTTTGAGTAATAACTTGCTGAAAAATGAAATTCAAACTGTTAAGAAAAGTCAGGGCTTGGTAGTCCCCTGGGAGTCCAGTGCACTGCTTAAGACCAAGAAAATTAACACAAACCACAAACCAAAATACTACAGCATAGCCCTATTTTTACTCTTCTTTTTCCCTTGAATTGTGTGTCTCATATTACTGGCCCTCAGGCAACAGAACTGTGAAGTGAATATTTCATACATATCCTTACACACAAAAAATTACATACATAATACATTATAGATCCTTTTACTTCCATACATAATATCCCACGCGGTAATTTCTTTTCCAGAAAAGGATTTGTAAGAAAATGGCAAGTCTATTCTGGGTTGTAACTGTAGGCAACATGTTACTAAGCCTCTTGCCACCAGAAATTGAATATAAAAGAAGCTGCGTACCAGTTCAGCAAAATAAAATGTACTGTTGGTTTTGGGGTTTTTAAACAACTCTAACATGTAGTATGTTACTTCTGGAGTTGTTGACAGCAGTTGCTAGAGCTGCAAAAGCCCCACAATCAATTCTTTGTTGCTAACATAAGGAAACCAGTATTTGATGTGGCTTATCAGAAATCCCAGTTATCCTATTGCTCTACAAACATGGATACTTAGAGTCTGCAACACATGTGACAAAGCATTTACCAGATTAGGTATTCCTATGGGCTCCAAACAGGCTGAGAATGTCACCGGTATCTCTGAAGAGCTCAGTCAAGAGCTTCTTCTCCTGAAATGATGGATATCATAAAACTGGACATACAGGAAGGTGAAAGTGTCCACATGAACTCTGAGATGTGGTGAGAAATCAAGGTCACATGTAGCTTCCCTGAACAACTAGGGACAGACCAGAAAAGACACCCTGTAGGGTAGTTGTTAGGGCACACTACCAGAGGCTTAGCAAAAACCTTCACATACCTATTCCCAAAGACTGTCTCCTTAATGTGTATTTACAACCTGAAGCAATGGCTTGATTTTCAGCATACACTGCTCACCCAGAACTCCTGCCATAGTCTCAGAAAATCAGGCTGCAGGCTTGATGTTAAATTTTTTTTTTTTTTTTTTTTTAGCATGAGGCGTAGTTTAACTTGAGTCCCCTCTTGCTTTGAGACTTATTTGTGTGACTTTGGACACTGAGGCATGGGGAGATTAAGTGACTTTGTCAGTGACTTTCATTACTCAGGTAGCTCTTTCATTACTTTCATTACTGTGGTAGGTCTAGGAATTAGACCTTGATGTTGGGCATTCAGAGGAGTACTTTTCTTCCCTAATAACTGAGTGGTAATACACTGCATTCTTATTTGGAAGATTCACATTTGATTTTCAATTCTTTCATCTACAGAGAAAGGAGTGCTCTGGAGTCTGAGCACTCTGTCTCTGAAAGTACGCAAGCCAGTATTTCTGTCAATTAATGGACGTTAAAGGAATGGAGAATGTCCACTCTGACATACACATTTAAAGCAAGGGGTGAAATAGCAGGGAATATTGCAAGCTAATTGTTCCCATCTGAACTATTTTTCCCAATGACTTTTCCTTGTGCTTCTATTGCAGGTTGAATTCAACTGCTCTTTAAGCACATGTCCTATATAAAGGACATAATGGCTGAGCTGAGAATAAACATAAAAAATGTGAATAATTTTAAAATAAGCAGCCAGTCATCATTAATTCACTTGGCACTCATTACAGTAATATTAATTATGACTTATGCAGTGGATATTAATATATTCTTCCACTGAAAAGCTGGTTTGGTTCTAACTTTATTTCAAGGAAAATAATTGATACTTAAGACTTCACCCATTGTGCCTTGTCTCCAAATCTCTTAAAAGTTAAGACCAGGAAAATAAATAATCTGTAAGGTGACTAGCAATGAGCTACAAAGCTTTTTATTCCCTAGGTCACACCCCAAATGTAAACCAGGGCAGAAGTAATGAGGATTTGGTGGCAATTCAATAGTTTGCCCAAAAGGAATTGGTAGCCTGCCTCCAGTTGCTGGGGAGCAGGTGTCTCCAGTGGCTTCTCCAGGGGGTTTCCCTGCGGAAGGGCTGGTGGAACTGGGGGCACATGTTAGGGATAGTGGAAACCAGTCTATGCAGGGGCCAGCTCACATAGTTACTGCCCAGTGCGTGTGTTTAGTTTGTAACTAATGGTCGGAATAAGAGTTTCATTTCCACGGCTGTCAATCTAGAGCATTTCTTGGGCAATGTTACTTTCTAGATGCAAAGGTCAGACTTACTAAAATACATGGCGATACTGGTGTTGGCAGCAAAAGGCTTAATGAAGGCAGAATCTACTGCGTTGGTTTGTTCTGAGGGTTTTTTTAGGTGCTGCCTTCCATCATAAGAGAAACCAGAAGTGGTGACATTGTTTTGCCAATAAATTGAAATGGCAATCTCTCCCCTAATGTGCTCACAGCAAGTGCAAGCTTTCAGTTATTGGGAAACATGTGAACAAAAAGGTTTTGTTTTCTTACTTGTTTGAAGTAAGAAAACTTCTTTGGATGTGTTCCACATTTCAAAAATTGGCCTTCATCTGGTAGTCTTGTATGGAAATTTATCTGTCTCCTGGTGCTATATGAAATGTAACGCATTCAAAACATTTTTATTCAATGTGAATTCTTGGGAGAATAAACACGTTTAACAATGAACAATATTATCTGTAGATTGCTGAAGTTCTTAATTGGCCTTCTATTAAGCCTAAGATTATTGAGGATGCTTTAATTGATCTCACTTTCAGATGCAATAAACAATTAAATGCCAAAAAGAAAACCAGAATTCTGCTTCTGGACGTGACATAAAAAAAAAACCTGAAAATTGCTTGAAAGGGAATGGCCTGCTTAGTCTTCTCTCTTTGTCTGGTCTGACTAGCCCTCCAGGAAGTCTCTGTGTTTTTATAAAATTGGTTTATATACTCATTAGTGTTTAATAGTCAGTATTTTCCAGCAATAGTTTTATTTTACTGTTGATATCAGTAATATGTTAACTCCTTAAAATTCAGCCATGGAGCAGGCACAAATGAAACCTGCTGTTGCTAAAAGGCTCATTGGACTGAAAGAACAGCTATTCCTTTTGGAAGAGGAGAATATGAGATAGTTGGGGTATGATCTTGCTCCTTTCGACCTGAAAAAAGTATCTTCATTTATGGTCCAGGTTTCACTTGACCTGAGATGGGCTGAGAATCCGCTTTGGTGATCACAGCTTACTCCTGAAGGGTGTGACTTGGGACAGGTCCCATCACTAAGCAGTGCCTGCCCTCCTTTTGCATAAACACATGCTCTCGGTCTGTTCCTCCACAGGAAGGCAGCACGCATCCCATGGATGTACCACCTTCGTCCTGCTGTGCCAGACCCTGTGCTGAGGTAGCACGGGTGCCACCCGTGTCCTCCCACCTGCCACTTTTGTGGTGGGGCAGAAACTGCAGCCCAAGGAGTGGGAGAAGGCTTTGGCAGTTACCTGTTCCTTTGCCCTAGAAAGGTGTGGCCAGGCATGTCTGCCAGTTCACTACCCCAGTTAATTGTTTCCCCTTGTTTTTTTATATTTGTTTTCTCATGCACATTCTCCAGATGTTGCCCTCTAGTGCATAATCATTCCCATGTTTGCACTCCAGGGGCTCAGTGTCAGACATGAGCCAGGGATAAAAAATAACTTATTTTTCCCATTGTTATTGACAAGTGGGGGGGACGACTCACATCTTCAGTCCCTAAACAACAACAAGAAAAAATCAAACAAGTAGCTGCCACTGCTCAGATTAAATCCAAACTGTCTGTTAAACCTCTAATTATCAGCTTGCCTTGTGGGTAAAATGGTACCATTCAATTATTGTTTTTTGTTCGCTTGTCAGCTGCAAAAACCATATTATCACTGCTTTTCAAACCAGCAAAAAGAACAGAAATTCTGCAAATTGCTTTCTAAACGTAGTTACTTTAAACCTAATACCTCTCTGCAGCGTGTCAGCAATTGTATAATGCGATGTTGCATGCAAATTGTATTTAATGTAGGTATTTCAATTATTTGTTTTACATTATGTAATTTTAGTGAAATGATTTCCTTTGTTGCCATGTCACGTGTGGTTCAGTTTGACACATCCAACTTAGCATGTTAAAAATAAACACACAGACACACACACACTTGCCTGCACACATTTTATCAAGCTACTGTAAATACAAGCAAAAATTTTAAAATTATAGTTACTTCTCTGCAACCACGGTGAGGTGAGAAATAAAATCCTCTTTTTAAGAGTAATTTCAGGACTGATTGTATGTGATAGTCTTTCTATTTATTTATTTACTTGGAGGGCTCACATGTCTAGGATATCCTTGATCAATTTGTTTCCCCTTTGCTTGTGTGTGGTGCTGGCAGTCGCTGCCAGCGAGCACCACAGCCCACACCCTCCCAGCCACCGCAGGTAATGACGGCTCTGTTATACAGCTGGAATGACTGAAGCTCCACTACTCCTGTGATAAAATACATGACACATTTACATCTGACTTGGCTGGTGCATTTTGGGTGTTTCACTTTCTTAGCTTTCCGTTTTTCCATTCACATCATGTGAAATCTGTTTTACTAAAGCAGAGGGAGCTCAGGAAAGATTTCCTATGGAGGGTGTTAAAACTCCTCCTTCCCCTCCCTGACTTCTCCCTCTGCACAGCCCTGTAAGTGACCTCTGCCATAAGCAGGGATCTGTAACACCATCACTGGTGGCAAATAAACAGAGTTTTTGCTGAGCTCCTAATTTGTGAGCAATATATCTCACCAAGGCGGGCTTAGAGACAGCTCTAGTTCAGCCTTTTCATATCATGTATTGCTCCTGCCACTCTATAGAACCCTGCAGGCAAGGATTCCTGGGGATTGCTTTCTTTAGCCAAAATGGTGATTTTCAAAATATCCTAGCACTTGGTAAGATAGAGGTCAGGTTTTTGTAAGGTTCAGCATCCTCCTGCTCCCAGTGGGAAACTTCCATGGGTTTATTTGCAAAAACAAATTTGCATGTATCTTACACTGCTTGAAACAGGTGTTGATCTCCCTTTCTAATGCTAGAAAGAGCAATATATTTATTTATTTGGGGATGAAGCTGGAATTCTCCCGCACTTCTGCTTTAAAAGACTACCAGGAATATTTTCAGTTTAAGAACATAATCTACTATTCATCTTTTGCTATGGGAAGAGATACTTTACTAAGAAAAATCTCAGTGCTTGATTTGCCAATTAGAAAATCTACTTGCTGTAGGCAAACAGCAAGGAGAATATTTCAAAGCTGGTTTAACCCCTGAATGGGCTCTCATTTAGCTCTCACGATGCTGGCGCGAAATGTTTTTTTCCTGGACGAAGCACAGCAAAGCAGAAGTACACGTGGAGTGAGTTTCCCCAAAGTTTCTATCTCTGATTGTTGCGTGTCCTTACTCAAAGACAAATGACAGTTTGACTTCTATTGACTGCGAAGAGACCGCGAGGGGTCAGAGGCAAGGAGATTCAGCGAGGCCGGGCAGCCAGGAGAGGCGAGTCACACCTCATTAGTAGGCATGCAGATAGGAAAGCTTTAGATTTGTTTCAGGCCCCTTGCAAAGGTGCCTTGACAGCTTGAGTTATGCTGACAGCCTCCCCTCAAAGGGAAAGAGAGTGTCAGGCAAGAGAGATGAAACATGTTTCACTGTCACCCTCCACACAGCGTAAATGGATGGCCCAGCATCTTGCCATCAGCGACGTTCCCATCTGGGGAAAAAATGGAAGAGTTGAGTTTGATGTTATAAATCACCATAATTTGTTACAATTTCCAAAGACAAATATGACAGGGTGGAATTACTTTGCGGTGCTGAGACAGTCATTTGCAGAAGCCATAAAGTGCCAGTATAAATCTGAGGATGAGATATATTTAATCTGAAGAAACAGAGCACAATACCACCTCAGTATATTGTGTTTACTAAGAACTTAGCTGCACTGATGCTATGGTACTGCAGGTTGTGCATTTCATTCTACCCTTTGAAATCAAAATGACTTTTTAATAAAAATTCTAATGAGGTAGAAAGATTCTGTTGTATATTTTCTATTTGCTCCATTGAAAGGTGGAAATATTTATTATGTCCTCCAAGAAAACAATGCAATGGTCAGTTTTGACAAAAGAAATAGTTTGGGGGGTTTACAAGTGAGATTCCAGAGAGAGATGATGCACTGTTATGCATTTAGGGCTGTCTCTTCACAGAGTTCATGTTTCACAGCTCTTAAAATAACAACCCCCCCAACATATTATTCCTTTTGGAAGTGTCCAGGTCACCAGCATTACTCCCAAAAGCTGTATCTGGAAACCCTTTTTTTCTCCCTTTCATTGATGATGGCATAGTCCAAGAAGACATTTTGAAGACACATTGCTGGAAAAAAATCAGAGAGGAATTGAAGGTTACCCTGTGACATTTCTGTGGTCGTAGTCTAGATCATCGATTTTGTCTTTTCTGTAGCAGTCACCATCTGAGGTGGCACACAGAAAGGAAGGTGCATGTTCAAAGTATAGAAACCGAAGCCAAAATTGCTAATCATTTCCTGTATGTTTGTGGGTATGTTGCTTAGCCTGTCTGTACCTCGATTTACCCACACACATTGCTAGCCTTCCTCACCCTTCCTGTAAAATGATTTGAGTGGCCCATATGTAAAAGGATCTCCAAAGAAAAGTGAAAAGTCCTTTTTAATAGTATTCACTTTAATAGCAACCTTTTTTATTTCCTAGGTGAGAAAATGATGACACATTATGCACCTTTTTTTTCTTAAGGCCAGAAAAGAGAGAAAAGAGAGAAATAGGTCTAAATGGTGATTTGGCACTTACTTAGATAAGCCTTCCCCACGTCCCAGCTTTTTACTTCCATAAATCCCAGCGTTTTTATGTCAGTGAGTAGATGATGATATGTTCACCCATTCTGCATTTGGGTGGTATCAGGAGAGAGATGAAACACATTTCGGTGTTGCAGTCGCTACTGAATAAATCAAACCTCAGTGATGCAGTGTGATGGTATGAAAATCTCGCAGCCTGCGAAGTCAGTCACTCATACGTGATGAAACTGGATCACCCTCCTTAAAACACTCTTAGCCGGAGCTCTCAATATGTCAGCTCACTGCTCTGGAAGAAACTGGCAGGTGTTTTGAGCTTGTTGAAAAGACAGCAACTTTGGTATATGTTAAGGAGAAAGGATTTACCACTGCCTTTCTCTCTTCCTACTGTCCTACAGATGGAGTTCAGCTTGTTTCAGCCCTTCGAGCTGTCATTCATGAAATTTAACAACTGCAAGCAGGCAGCCCGCAGTAACTGCCTTTACAGTTTGTGCCTTTGTTGCTTTCTAAATTCATGATCTCTGCACTCGTCAGTGTATCCAATACATAGCAATAATAATGGGGCTTTTGTTTTCATTCTTGTGTTATCATTGTGTTTTCATTTTGTTTCTTAAAAGAGGAGCTAATGTGAGTGGCTACTACCCATAAAAATTGAGGTGTGTTTCTAAAAGGCTTGTATTTCAGGAACGCACCCACCGGCATGTCTTTGCCAATGCTAGGGGACCTGCGGTGGGTTTGTAATCCTGCATTAGACGGAATGAAAATCACATGAGCAGAAGGGAAGGGTTTCCTTTTCTCTGCGGTAATGATGTATGAATAGTATGTGCAAGCTCCTTCAGCCTGACTGTACAGGTGGCTTCTGGTTTACTTCCAAAAATGTTCTTGCGTGTTTCCTACACCTCTTCTAATGACCTGCTGTCTCTGTTTAGAGTTAAAAAAAAAGTTTAAAAATTACTGTAGAAAAATAAACACCTGACTTCCATCATGAGGCAGAGGTTAATGAAGGAGAAGTTTGAATCTTTCGGTTAACGAAGGAGAGGTTTGAATCTTTCTCCTGTTACATATTCAGTATAGAAGGAAAGAATGAGTTCAGCACCAATTTACTGCTTTAATGGAGTAGTATTGAAAGGAAAATTGAGAAGGCATTCACATACACAACACATACTGTGAGTGTGGAAACACCTGCTAAACTAAACACCAAAGAACCAGGTGGGTGGAAGTTACACCTTGTTCCCTACAGCCTGGCCTAGACTGCCTGAGCAATGGTCAAAGCCACTTTACCCCAAGAACAGCATGGTGTGGGGTGGGAGGAGCAGTGCATGGTCTGTAAGTGCCCTGCTGGGAACTGCAGACTCCTTTAGGAGGTGGGATGCAACAGGAGAAGCGGGCTGCTGAAGAGCAGCTGGGTCTGCACAGCAGGATATTTCCTTTTGGACAAAAACTGGGTTTAGCAGAGAAGATGGTACGGCTGGAACCTGACTCTGTCTGGGGCTATGGAGCTGGGTAGGGTGGGACAGAGGATTGCAGTTCTCCCTGGCATGAAAAAGGAATGAGACAGACACAGAGACAAAGACTGAGGAAAACATTAAGAGTTTTGTGCATTTGTTTGTCTAAATTTCCTCACTTTTTCGCCTCCACACCGACCTTCAAGTCGTACCAAAACAATCCTGAAAACATTTCAATCCATTTTGCTGTGAGTGCTCCCTGAGGAAAGTGGCTGGACATTTCTCCGTGCGATGGGAGGGAGACGTAATCACTCAGCTGGGGCACCCCGAGGTGCTGCACAGCCATTAATGGAAGGTGATAAGGGCAGCTATGTCTTTCTCCAGCAGAAAATGCAGCTTTTTCTGAGTGCCACCCGTCTGCGCACTGCTGTGCAAACTGTTCCCCTGCCATTCCCACCTCTCTGCCCCCTCAGGGCTCAGACAACCTTTAACTCTTGAGTTGTCTGTGGGTTTGTTTTTGTTCTTGACATTTTCAGTATTTTATCAACAATAACAAAGTCCTAGCAGTTGTATCACTTTGTGCAAGCTGTTGCCAGACCTCGTAAAGCTGCTTGCAGTGCCGAAATGGTTTGCGGGCAATGTCAACAAGAGGAAGAGGGAGCTGTAAGAGAGACCGGGGCGAAGTATGTGAGCTGCCGCCAGCGCTTTGCAGAGCAGCCAGGGTGAGAAAGAGTTGTGAAATGTTGCTGGTGGGTGACTGCTGCTTCACCAGCTCAGGCTGGTCCTGCTGGCAGGGGCATGATTTCAGTGACTCAGTCACCTACTTAGGAACCTCCTGATCTTTCTGCATTTGGGTGTCCCTTTGTCACCATATGTTTTACTTCTCTTACTGATTCTTACCACAGCAAGCTGGTTTGACTGAACCAGAGGCAGTACACACTGTAATTTCTTAGACCTTATTAATCTTACACCATTTGTGTTATCTTTGGAATAGGAATGATCTCCAGAATTAAGCAAAAACCTAGAAGACCAGCTGGATTTTTTTCTCTTTTTTTGTTATGTCACTTTATGAACATGGGTAAGTGCTTAACAACTCTGGCTGTGTTCAGATCTCCTATGGTTAAACATTGTGACTATGTCTTCATTGTCATACTCTGGCAGCTCTGGTTATTAGACAATACTAATTATTTTTTCATTCCCTTGAGCATAAAAACAAGAGTAGTCATGATTTCAAAGTTTGGCACATATAGTTGACAACATGCAGGTAGGCCAGAGGGGGTCTGGAGTTGTTCAAGTTCACACAGTGACCTGTTGCAGATTCCCGGTGTCTGGGATTGGAGTAGTAACACTTATCCACCACTTCTCAATTTGTGCAGACTAATAGATATTTAGGGAATTGACTACAGATCCTTTACCTAGAACAACTCACCCCAGTGAAAATTAGAGCAAGCAACAGACATTTGCAGCATGCAACAGGTGAAAAAGAAGTTGCCTTGTATTTATATACCCACTGCACCTCTTTCTTATTGCCTGTTCCAAAGCTGAGGGTCATTGGGTTGTCCTCTCTCCTCTTACACCCTTCTGTCAACAGCAGTACTTTACAGAAAATTAATTCTCTGTAAGCCATTCCTGGGCCAAGTCCAGCCTTTATGAAGCAATGTGAATAGAGCAGAGGGGACACCCTAGCTTTACAGATGACTTTTCTTGGTTCAAAGACAAAACTTGGAGAGTCTGTCATCTGGGAGAACTCTCTCATCAGCAGAAGCCCCTGCGCCCCAAGAGAAGGACAGCTGCCCAGTCTTGGAAAGAGAGACGAGCAGAGGCATTGTGGCTCAGTTCTCAGACGTGGTGGTGGGCGTCCCATTGCTCCCCTGTGCACATGTATTTCCATCAGTCTGGGCTGGGGAGAAGGCAAAGGGTGAAAGGGTGTCCTGCTGAGCTTTCCTGTGCTCTAGGGCCAAACTCAATTTCACAGTAATTTAATTTAATGATAATTCAGTACCTAGCAATTGTACAGCCATTCTGCATGTGCCCTCTCATTGGTCTGATAAAAAAGAGCATATTCTGCTCTGAAAATTACGGGAAATGTGAACTTCATCATTGTTCATTTTCTTTGGGGAATTCTCTGTTTCTTTCTGCCTGCAGTCTGGCCACAGGAGTTCTGTAAAAGAACAGTTTATTAGAGCAGAATAACTGTCTGAACTAGAAGAAGTGTATTTTGGTGCTGAGAAATCTGATTACAGAAACACAATCATTTACAATTTCAGAGGAAGACTGTTCTAGTGTACCCTTGGCTTTTCAGTTGGTTTTATTGGTGCAATATGTATCATAAAAATGCATACCATAGAAGTGAATAAGCTCTTGTGGGTTAGTGTGTCTGTTTCTCCTTCAGTGTGTGGGTTTATTGCATAGTGTTTTGTCTTGTGCTTTTAGTGTCCCCAAAGGTCAGACTTCAAAACTTCCCCTGGCAGACCCTTCTGCAATCCAGCAGATCTTCCAATTAGCAAAATGTTCATTATACGCAGCTAATACGGTATGGATTTACTCATTCACTTTCACTCATGCTTCTTGGGACCCTCTGAATAATAAGATATTCCATCTCAGAATAATTCATAGACTCTTTGCCCGAACACTGTATCTTTCAATAATCAATCTAAATTGCAAAATACCTTAAGCAGCAGCATTGTTTGCCTCATGCTATTTAAAAATCATGAAAGCGGTGGAATGAAGGATAAGGGAGCACATCCATTCTCTACTCAATATAGTTTCATCCTTGAGAAGGGGACATTGCAAAGACATTGATATATAAATGGAGAATTAAAAATTGGACTTTCATGTATTTGGGAGGTGAGGCTGAGGTGTGTATCATAGACACAGCTCTGTAACAAATAACTGTATATTCTAGTGGAGCATGTGAGGAAAAGGGATATACTCTATATTTCTAAAGTGAATTTAGTGTCCTTAAAGGTGCCATACTGAATGTAATCTGTACATCCATAGTGAATGGATGCCAGGTGAACTACACTTATTGGTGTAAAAAGATGGGCTGGACAAAAGAATAAGTGTTACCTTTCTCTAATTTTTCTGTCTTTATGGTGTCTGGAACCTTTCTCGGGGAGTGTGAGGTTCTGTAGAAACACAGATTAAAAGCAGGGCCTAAATGGAGAGGGCATCTCAACCCCAGTGAAGTGGGGTTGTGTCCCCCCCATCACAGGTAGTAGCAAATGAAAAGGAAGGCAGCCTCAGCATGGTCAGGAGCGGTCTCAACATGCTGCTGACCACGTTGCTTTTGCCAAGTGTCACAGCAAAGGAGAGTCCCCATTTTTTTCTGTGTTTCATTCTGGTTTCTGTTATACTCAAAATCTTGTCTGTGGGCAGAGAGAAAACACATCTTATATATAAAGCCAAGAATTTATCGTTAGTATAACTCTAATACAAGAATCACTGTTGGCCCAGATCTCATTATTACAGAAAGAGAAAAAACGCATCTATTCAGAAAAAATGTCAATAATAATATAGTTAAAATTGTTATGCATACACTTCATAGTTTCTACCCCTTTGGCTGGAATCATGCTTACACTTCCCCAAATCCTCTGGATCATTCTGGTGGCAGGGTGGGCACTATGATGGGTCATCAACATCTGGACTACTTCACTGGGAGGATTATGATGTTCATGTTGATGGTTTCTTCCTTCTTACTTCAAGAGCTGTTCCAGGTCATTTTTTTACATAGTTGATAGCAGGCTTTTGCATCTTACACTCTCCTCATTTGTATGCAGCTCCAAATTACATCCAAATTTCTATATATGCTGTCTTTTGCATACGTTAGGAATTATTCTTTTGCTATCTTTGTGATGCCTAAAGGCAGTTTTGTCCCACTCCCAGTCTGCATCAGAGACTACAGGTGAGTTGTTTACAGCCATGGAGTCCCCAGTGCCAGCCTGTGCCCTGTCTCTTATCACCCTGTGCCCACACTCTTATGTGCCCTGACCTGTGTTTCCATGTCTTAAGACCTCTGCTGTTGTACCAAGTCTGTACTTCTCTTGATAACATCATTGTGTTAGAAGCATGAAGATCAGAGTCTGCACAGGATAATTGCTTATTTCTGTTATCTACATAAAACTATGGCTGTACAACACAGAGATAAACATAAGTAAAACAAATTAGCCATAAGCATCTGGTCAGTTAGAGGAATTGCTGTCACAGCTAAACCAGGGGAAACAAATCTGCAGGCAGGTCAGAATTTCAGACAGAGCAAACCTGACAAGCCTCTGTCTTGAGTCCTTGCAAACTCAATACAGAGCCTATAGCCTGTTACTAGCAATGGCAATACCTGTTAAAAGGCTTGGAGCAGTGTTATAGCCACTGGTGGTGGTCTTAAATGCATGTTTGGGGTAGATCAGCCTCTGAATTCCTTCAGCTGGCAGCAGAATGAGCTGGAAAGGTATTAACTTTCTGTTCTGCTATGAATAGCTGCTGCAAGTCATTGTGGGAAGCATATAAACTCCAAAAACTGTCTTAACCTTTATACTCGAAAGTAAACGCAACACAGGAAACGTGGATTATTCCTGTAGAAGTATAATCTGGCCTGACCCACCTTGCTGCTTGCCTTCTTCCCAAAGTAATTATCTTGGTCCTAAGAAACCAGATGTTCCTAAGAATTCACAAATGATAGCATTTATTTAATCCAATATTAGAAATCTCTGCACCTACATTTCAGCTAGTCACCATAGGCTCTCTTTCTAGTTTGCAGAAGAAACAGGCACTTTCCATGCTACCCATTTGATCGCTAGATTCTTTGGAAATGACAAAGGCAAATAGGATAACTTGGTTTTCTCTACTGGCTGCAAGAGGAGTTAACTAGCTCAGACAAAGACTGCAGATGTCTAATTTTGAGTGAGGTAAATAATTCCCAAAATATCCACTTAAAATGTATTCCACGATTCCTGTTTTAAATTCATGCTTGGCAAGTTAACATTGTTCTCAGCTTTGTACTGCAAAATAAAAGAAAAAGTACTTCTGTAAAATTAGTAGAGGGCAAAAGAAAATTTCAGTAGTCACTGTTCTCCATTGCTGTCCTGTTTAGTCAAAGAAAACTTACTGTGTATATTTTTGGTCCTTCCTTCTGTGGCAGAGAGGTGGATGTATTAACAAAAGTGTTTGGGGATTAAATTTACAATATCAACCTCAGCAAAAAAGTAGTTAAATACAGAAGCACTGTTTCTCAAAGGGAATAATGGAGTAGGACATCTAATTACACCCTGTATTTCTGAGTTCTGGAGGACTAAGCCTCCTCTAATAAAAGATGCATGGAGACAAAATGATTTAGCACAATTATATGCAGAGCCAACATCCCAAGAAAAATAATCAAAGCAAAGGATAGCCAGAAATCCTAGAGGGTTCACAGCTGCAACTCAGCAAGCACAGCAACTAGTTAAATCCAGACCTCATATATAGTGAAAGAAGGCCAGTAGGACAATGTGTCCTGGCTGTGACAGCCCTTTTGTGAGAAACTTACGGCAAGACCTCACTTTCCATAGATTTATAAAGCTCAGGCCAGAAAAGATCATTTAGTCTGATATCCTATAGGATATATATTACATAGGATATATAAGATATATATATAGGATATAACAGGACGTTAAATTTCTTCCAGTTAGCTCTGAGTTGAGCCCAATAATTTAGGTCAGCCAAATGCATCTGAGTCTTCAGAATGTTAAATGATAATGTGCCAAAGAAAGATATTCAGTACCTTGCTGATATTTAGAATTATTTAATAATAAAGTGTGGATTAAACAGCATTGCAGATAATTGTAACTGATTTTGCAGATCCATGAACTCTGATGAGTCTTGCTTTTACGATGTAGACATAAATGCACATGTATAGCTTTATTTTAAAGTTTAAATAGCTCAGTTTCACCATACAATTATCTCTGTCTCATAGCAGTACCTCTCCCCACACTCCATCAAAATCAGAAAGTCTGCCCTGGGATCCTTGGGATAGATTTGCCTTGGATGTCTTCTCCTGCACAGAAGACCTGTGTAGAATTTAGAAGTTTTGAAGAAGCTTTTTTTCTTGCTACTTTTTTTTCTTCTTCTTTTTTCTTATGACAAGGTGATTTGGTGCCTTTCTGTCCTCCCAAAGCAGGAACAAGTGGAAGGCTGTGTTGATTTGTGACTATCTCCTTGTGTTCTAATAGTGTTTCACATTTTGATCCAATCAGGAATGAGACACTAATTTTACAACTTTTGAGTCATTCATTCTTCCTCAGTCTAAAAACCATCCCTGGCTTTTGTTTCATTGAGCAAATTTTCATCCAAACTCCAGCTATTAACAAGTATATATGTGAGCTCCTACTCTCTTCTCCAGGTGAAAAATGGACAGTACCACATCTGTAGTGTGTAGCTACCAATATAAACTCCTTACCGTGTCATGGTGATCTCTTAGGTTTGTATGTAAGTGTAGGATTAGGTGGTGTAAAAACTGATCTTTGTGGGATGCTGAATGTAGGAGCTATTTGCAAGCAAAAAAAATGATGGAGTGTGATTCTTCATAATGTAGTGGAAAGGTGGTATAGAAATCTGGTGTCCTTACGTTCAGTGCCAATGTAATAGGGACAGCACATGAGGACCAAATACACTGGAGCTTGCTGGCAGAACAAGTATCATTCACCTGGGCCAATCACCTCAACTTTTACTTTCCTTGGAAAAATGATGGATGAGACTCTGTCCACATTTGTAGATCTGAATTATGCCCAACTTTCACCAATTTAATAAGGCAGCTAAATAAGTGCCCAAATTCCCCATATATGCGATACAGAAAATGAGGTGCCTCTGGAGACCTCCAAAAGGAGATCCGTTAAACCAATTTTAGGTAGCGAAACACAGGCAGACAGGGGTACCCCTTAGAACCTTCAGAAGGTAATCACAATAATCTGCTTCTCTCCATTGGTTATATTAGGAACTCACTCTAGTAGGCTGCTTCATTAGGTGCCTAAAATGTAAAGAAGCCTGGATGTTTAAGTTAGGTGGATAGGTTCCTGTAATCAGTATGTTCTTACCAATGCTAATTACTTCATGTCATCTAACTCCAGATAAGAGCATACATTTAATGAGCCTGCACCTTCTACACTGGTGCTTGGAAGGCAACTGTGAAGAATGCTTTTTTTTTCCTGAAAATGGACTATGCTGTGGTAGTCAAAGGCAAATCAGCAAATTGTCTTGGATCCATTACAGCAGAGTACTGGCAGGCTTCATGGCTTTGTATCTTCTCTGAACCACATAGTTACGCTGGGATTGCACAGCTTCTCTGAAATAAAAGGGAGCAATGGCTCCTTTTAAATTTGACTCAGTAATGTTCACATAACCCAGCAAAGAAATGCTAATTAGTAGGTAAATTAGATGCCTCTATCTGCATTTGTCCTTGGAGAGATGGTAGATACAATTTTCTAGCAACCTTGTTAGCCTCTTCTCATTCAGTGGCTGGATTAAAAACCAGTACAATAACCCGATGGGTGTACCATATAGCAGAAAATCTGTTATGAGTAAAATTCAGCTTAACAACCAACCAGTGCCGACAGTGTTGCTTTACTCTATATAATATAACCACATAGCTATCCTGTGCTGTAGTGCAACGGAGGATGAGGAGACACTGGACACCATTCACAGGTTTCTCATTTCCTCACAGCTTCCTGACAGCTAAACAATATAATCTACTTTGTGGTACATTGCCTTATTGTAAGAAACATGCCTCAGTATATTGCAATAAAAAAGAACCGTTTGAATGTTCTACATCCCCATTGCACATACCTGTCAAGTTTCAGATGGCCATTTAGATGATGCTATTGCAGTGGATGAGTTCATAGAGGAAGTGGCTTACACCTTTGTTTTCCAATCCAGCTCTGCAACTGAGAACATTCAAGGGCTGGAAATAGTATCTTCAGACTCTCTATGCAGAGTTGTTATTATAATACCATGAGGGCGGTTTAGGCTGACATGTTTTACTTCATGCTTGGAGCTGTCTTGGTGCATGCCCCAGTCGGTTATGACAGCTTAGTTTATTTGCAACAGCTCTCTGAACAGTGTTTACTTGATCGTATGCAGGCATCTGGGCATAGCTACAGTAATAACTGTTTTCTAAAAGGGGACCCAGTTTTAGTAAGAAAAATATTCCCAAACCACGTCACTGTCACAGCTTTATGCCATAACGGGACAGGCAAGTGCTCTGCCTTTTCACTGTGCTAGAGAGACTTCTCCCTTCCTGGCAAATGTGAAATTGCTTCGGGAATCTGAATCCCAGTGGTCTGGTGACAAAGCAATGCTTTTTAGGTCCAAAAGCTGCAGAAAGTTTAACAGGATTTGGAAAGGATGGTAGAAGTAAAGGAAAATCAAGTGATTTGCAATGGCAGGCTGAGAGTTTGCTATGGTGGGAAAGGGATAGGCAGAACATCAGAAACAGGTCTTTGTTTTGAAATGCAGAAGTGGTCTGACTAAAGCACAGGAAAGAGGTTCATTTAAAAGGAAGTTACAGTGCTGATGAGGAGACAGATTTTCATCAAGGGCCTTCTGAGTGACCTTAGGCAAATCACTGTTTCTCAGTTCCTTATTAGTGAAATGAGTATGATACTTTTCTGCATTACAGGAGAGCTTGTGTGAAAGATGCAGCTTATAAGGGGGCTTGGTGCTTAGATAAATAAGTACCTAAAAGACAAGGAAGAAATCTTCTAAGAAGGCATTTGATCCCACTCCTTTCTTAAAGTCAGAATCTCTTAAGAATAAAGAATCTAATATTTTGCCCACTGCTATAGACCTCACAAGATGCTGATGAAAGATCAAGCCTAAACCTCCAGCACTTGATAGCTAAATGCTTCCCTGAAGCAAGATCAGTTGGAACGGAATCATTTCAATACATTTTATATGCTTGTAAGTGAGTCTTTAGTAAGGAATAGGATTTCTTCTATTGAAGAAATTAGAAGGTTTATTAGTCTATCCATATAAATTCGTATAACTGGCTAGAAGGAGTATTTTATAGTGTTTTCAAAAAAAAAAGTTTTAGGATTACATTTGCAAGATATGTAATTCATCTGCCGTGTGGCTTGCACTCCTGAATCACTTAGGTGCTCATAAAATGCAATTCTTTGCCTACTTTTCTTTACAATTTCTGCCTATCTAATCTCCTAATAGAAAGCCAAGGTATATTTCATAAGACAAAAAAAAGATAAGAAGTACTGTCTTCAAGCTATGAGAGGTTAGTCTGTAAGGCTCATTGTGATGGTATCTTTTTGGCCAAGAATATATCAGGATTCAAAAACCATTTGGTATTTATAGAGGCAACACAAGTATCCAGCAATACTAGGATTTTAAAAGATTTTAGAAGTAATACAAATCCCTGTGCTTCAGGACATAAGCCAATCTCTAATTAATGAAGGTTAGAAAGAAATCTTTAGGAAAAACTGCTCTATTGTGAGATTTCTACAGCTAGTTTTTAGCTTGTTACTCTTAAGTGCTTGATATTGAAACAAGTCCAGACTAGAAAGACAAGTGATCAGGTTCCATGTGGGATTTGCTGTTTCTGTTTCTGTTATGTATTTATCACACAAACACTTTTAAGTCTCTCACACAGTATTTCTGCATTGTTCCTTATTTTCTGATGTCACAGTTTACATAGACTGTGATCAAACAGGATATTCTCTGCACTCTCAGGAACACATCAGTGTTTCTTCCTAACTATGTGACCCAACTGTCTTCATTACATATCTGATCAATAAATATCAAAAGAAGTAAAGTGACAAATGAAAAGCACTGACCAAACAAGGGTTTTTGCCAGGAAAGCCTTGATTTCAGATATTAATGAATATTTATATCAAATTCATTATTTCGATAGACTGCAGAAGAATGAAGAATTTGCAATTGCTTTGCATCATGCTTCCAGCAACCCATGCAAATGAATTACATGTTTCTAAAATCCTGCGGTCATTCTGCACAAGAAATAATGCTCCCTGTCCTCTGTGCTGCCAGCTTAGCAGGTTGAAAGGAAGGACTGTTGCTCCTTGGCCCCAAATCACAGGTCAAGAACAGGCAATGTGCATCATGTAACCCTAAGTGTTTCACAACTGTCCCTTTTTGTTTTCTTTCCTCACACTGCAGCCTGATCAATTCTGTTCTCTGGCTGTATTAGTATCTCATTAGTGAATCAAACAGAGCAGCATGCTGAACCAGGGTCTCCCACTCCCCAGTGTGTGTGCCAGGCTGTCTGGTACTCAGTGGTCAGGACCTCTGGCTTCTCTGAAACACCTCCAGAAGATCTTGGCTTCATCCCACTGGGTAAGAGGAGGAGTTCTGAAATCTCAGATGTATGATGGGCTAAAAAAATCTTTCTCACTCATCTCCAACCCTGAGTTTCTCATATGCTTGCATCCACTTATCTGTGTAAATATGACTAATGGATAGTCCATATTTCTGTCCTCTTCTATGCTGATTTTTGCAGAGCTGGAACTAATGCTATTTCGTCAATTTAAACTAATGGATGGGGGTGCAAAGAGATGGGTGCTATGGGGTTTGTAACTGCTATGGGGTCAATGCAGTAGCATGCCAGTCCAATATGGGAAAAATCACCCAGGCTCACACAGCCACAGAGAAGGTTTGCAAATTCAAATTTGCAAGTAAAAGACTTAACATCCACTAAAACCATTACCTACTTTATCTTCCCAGTTGGGGAAGAAAAAAATGGCATGAGGTGGATGACAAAGGTGCTGTTGGACATGTGCTGAGCTGTAAAGTTTCAGGAAAATGTGCATACATGAGTGCTGAGATGTCCTCTCTCCATAGAGAGAGAAGGGAAGAGGAAATAGAGAAGCATTTTTTTTAACCCTTATGTGAGTTAAATATACATATTAACTTTGTAGAACTGCTGAAGCAAGTTGTAAATGATGTATGAAATGGAAAATCCGTGCCTACTGCACACAGTATAAGACAGGGCTGTGCATTCACTGCTGTACTGTGCTATTTGCTGTGCTAATCAATTCAGACAGAGCCACAAAACCCCACCAAGCTCAGAAGTTTTGGATAAAAGAACTAAAAAGGCGGAACACAAGTATTCTATTTTGTGGGATGATTTAGTGGTTTAAGTGCCTGATCTGAAACACCTAGACTCCATGGAACCACAGGTTTAAATCCTAGCTGGGTTCATTTCATCCTTTTATCTCTCAGAAAGAGATGAATTGAGTACTCTGTAGCTTTACTCTGAAGGGTTCCCACAGATGACATTTTTTAAAAACAAACAAACTCAAATTCTTCATATTTTGGAATCTTTCGATTCCCTAAGTTTTAAAAAACACTGCATTGATCTTGATGGCAAAAGGTATGTTTCATTTATCTCCTGAGTGCAGTAAAGAGTCAGTGGAGTTTATGCTTATACTGCCCATGGTAAATACCTCTGTGGCAATTAACATGGTTAAAATGCCCTGGGTTACATATCGCTATATTTCGTGAGACCTCCATGGGGATCAAGGACTGATGACCACTTGGGTAGCACTGAACAGCCCAGATGTTTCCAATGAATCCAGCTGGACTTTTCCAGAAATATGGAGCAGTACTGAGTTAGTACATGCATTAGAACCTAGTACTAAAATACTGAGAAAATTTCATCAAAGATGAAAAAATAAAGACAAAGAAGTGTGCATGAAAAATTCTGCCACTGCTTTTGACATTTGATAAAAATATTTCTATCACAGATTGAAATTCTGGAGGACGAATCATCTCCAGGCACACCATCCCAGGAAAACTAAGACACAGTAATATTCAATACTGTAGAGAAACGTGTTACTTAACCTCCTCCTCAGTTAAGTGCTATTCAGATGAGTGAATAAGCAGCACTGTACATTTAGGTTATCATAACCACATCCTGTACTTCTCCCCTTGCTCCTTCTTCACCCTGCCCTCCCCTCTCCACTTCCTTCATATTGAAACTCCTTGTTTTTCATGGTGCCACATGCTCATGTGCTTTCATGGTAGTAGCTTGGACTGGAGAGGTAAACTTGTACTTGTAGACTTCTACCAGCCTTTGGAAACACAGAAAAATGTAAGTTGTAAGGGACCTTCATAGCTGAACCCCTGCTTGAGGCACGGCTACCTTCACAGGACCTGTGCTGTCGAGGATGAAAACCTCCAAGGACGGAGATCCACAAGCTCTCAGCAAGCTGAGGCTCCTGTGCTTCCACTCTCACTACAAGGAATTTTCTCCTGATGGCCTGCCAGAATTTCCCCTGCTGCAATTATTTTTCCTCTTACTAATATATTCTCTGTGATAATTTCCCCTATTGACAGAAAAGTCTGTTTTGTGTCTTTTTTGTGAACTTGTTCACCCGTCAGTTTTCCCTCCCTGCTAAAAGGTCTGAATTCCAATGCTGTCACCTATCTCTGCAGCAACTGGGGACTCTTCTGAACAATCAGGACTTAATCTGTCAGTACTGGGTTCCCCAGGATGAAGGGGAAGCATGTCAGCATGGTGCAAGTCAAATGTAGAGCACTGTTGCTGTTGGTTCTGGGATTACTAGGTAGATAATTCCCTTTGCTCAGTTTCCAGCCAACACAAGTAGCTGGGTTTTTTTGTGTTTTGTTTTGTTTTGTTTTGTTTTTTAACATCATTCCCTATCTGAAAACAATTTTCCCCTCTATTTATGCTAACAGTGGTTCTTTGAAAATGGCATCAGTTGCTCTGTTATTTCATGTTAAGCCTAGGTCAGAGCTGAGGGTGACTTATGTCCTACTAAACACTCAGCACAAAACTTGGCACCCCATTGCCCAGCTCTGCAAAGGGGTGCTGGGCACCCCTAGGTGCTAGGAAATCATCTCAATCAGTTCAGCACTGGTTGAAGCCCAGTCGAGTTACCACCAACCTCCCAGAAACAGGTCAAGAGGAGAGCCCAGCATGAAGCGCTGACCCCAAGAGAGCTCTTCCCTTCTTTGGTTTTACCCTGGCCAGGGTCAGCGTTGCCGCTTAGCTGGGACTGGATCCTGCCATCTGCAAGGCCACCATGCCATCAGCTACCTCCAGCCACGGCTCCATGCCTGACCAGCTCCATGCCTGACCCGTCTCAAAGGTCTCTGCACTTGTGTTCAGGGCACATATTTTCCAGTTTTGACATTTTTGCTCTTACATCTTGAATCCTTTGCTAAATGGCTACCAAAGCAGAGTGCTGAGGATGCTAATAACAAATTAAACTGTACAGGCAAAGACCTGGTAACACATTCAGCTGAGGATGAAATGAAAAGTACATCCTTGTGTTTAGCACTTCAGAAGATTTCCTTGGGTGGAACAGCTTTTGTCTTGGCCAGAAGCAGTGTCATCCCCTAGGAAACAGTCATCCTCTTGGAAATAAAGACATATTTAGATTACAGAGACTTCCAATAAAAAAAAAAAAAAAGAATACAAAATCACAATACAAAGCATTAAGGTTAGAATGTGATGTCTGCTTTGAAAAAAAAAGGATCAAATACTTGCCAGGGCTGAGAGCATCCTGTCTGAAAGAAATGCCTTTATGAGAGATATAAAAGTAATAAAAATAGCCAGTACTCGCAAGAAACTGTAAAAAATTAGTCTCTTTCTGGGAGAAGATCTAGCTGTACATTAGGTTAAAAAAAAAAACCTAGAGCAATCAAAGAGGATTTTTCCCTCCAGTGTGTATTCTCTTGGCAGCTGTGCTCACTTATGGATGGTGTTAAAGCACTTTAGTTTTCATTGTAGAAAATGGAGTCAGAAAAAACAGAAGTGGAAGGGACCTCAAAATGTCATCTAGTCCTTCTTGTTGCCCAAAGGCACAGTCAGCTATGCTGACACCATCTGGACAGATGCTTTGCTTCTTAAATGGGCATTTCACACATCCATAAAGACTGGTTCATAATTAAACACCAACTATGGTAGAGATAACATGTAGCTACACTGTCCTAGGAGCACTTCTGAGAAGGAAATAATTTCTTGTTTCTGTTTCTTCTCTAATATCATGCTTTGCTTTCTGGAAACAGATGCTAGTTCATTATTAGGAGGCAGGAGAGAGTGCGGCAGAGGTGGGGTGAGCAGCCCTGTCCACCCTGGCAGCAGAGGCAGGTAGATCAACCAAGGGGTCTCCACCGGGAGAACCTCCACTGTCTGCAACAACAGCACATTGATGGTCACGCAGCCATAGTTCCTAAATTTAGCATCGTGGACCCAAGTCATGAACCCACCAGGAATTCAGTCTGAGAACAAGGAGTGACCACAGAAGGATATCGCTAGCTCAGAACTGAAACAGAAATGAAGCTGCTGGGACATTTGGGGAGGAGACTTTCAAGCTGTGCTAAGAGTAAGCAAAAGGTGAAGCAAATGCATTGTCATAGTTCTTCACTCTGGGATAGTTGCAATTTATTTGAGTCTAGTTTCTGCTGACTTTAATTGATTTTTGTACCTTATGCAAACATGTACTTTATTTGTCCTTGTCCTTTAAATATTACACTTTCTGTTGATCTTCACAGGGTTTGTGGAATAATTTGTTGAAATCAGATGTGAGCAGAGAAGATGTTTTATAGAATGAAAACAATTAGTTATGCAAGTGGCAGAAAAGTGATATAATTATTCTTTTCAGGCAAGTCAGTTTTCCTAAGTGAAATTAGCTAATTTTAGTAACAATTCTGCTTTCTATTTTGAAAGTTATCCAGTTGATTATTTTATTTATCAGGTCAAGCCTAAGCTGTGAGTGATCTCAGACACACTCTTTGCAGCTGATTCAAACTCTTAATTTAAAGTTTGAAGACAGAAAACCTTCTTTGACTGCTTATTTTACAACCTATTAAAATTAGTACTGACTGTCTAAACCTTAGAAAATATTCAGATGGACACCTGAAGAAGTATCTTAAAACAGTTTCTTGAAATATGACATTTAGGTGCTATATAATGAGATTTCAATATAAACTGATGTGAATGTGTAACTGTGTCTCGTGTCATGCACATATGACATATCATGCACTTATACAGAGTGCTGCATGCATGGTTGATAAAAGAGTAGGACTGCAGTAGAGTGTGATCCATTGCAGTATCCTTGGAGTGTGGTCTTCACCTTTCAGCAGATGATTTCGAAGTAAATTCATGGATTTTGTCACTTGAAGGTCAGGCCTCTTCAGTGCCTCTTGCCTTGGCTGTGAATGTTGTGAGCTGTACAAGTAGTGAGCAAGTGTGTAATGGCAATTTTCAGCTGGTTACAAATCATTCAGCCATGCACTGGTTTTCACCAAATTTTCATTTCTTCAGTGAGGACTTTTTTTGCAGACCAAATTTCAACCCTCAGGTATTTTCACTATAGAGGCATCATAACTTTCTATGACAAAGGAAGTATTTTTACCCTATGTTTGGGCAGAATGTCACAGCCACAGTGGATAAAAGTTCTCCTAGCATTGCTATAAGCCCAGGATTTTATTCAGACCTCCTTTCAGCTCCAATTCATGTGTCTATGTCTTAATGTCTGCTCTAATGAGAAAGCAGCCCTCAGGATGGTGTTTCCCATCTGTAACAAAGATAAAGCTCTATTTTTGAGACACATTTGTTGCTGCTACTGTTTTTTGCTAGGACATAACCCAAGTCCTTTTAAGTCATTGTGAAGACTTCAGTTCCTCCCTGGAGATCAGGATCCACCATGAGTAAAAATGCCTTAGGATAATTTTATTGTACTTCATTTTGATGAGGCTCATCCTTTCTAGAGTTATCATCTTTGGGAGTATCTCCACAAATCTTTCTCCTTTATTTTCAAGACCTTTAACCTGCCTGAACCATGATCTTTCTAATACTTCCTTTCAGCAGAAAACCCTATCATAAATATGTTTCTCTACCAATATCAACTTTTCAAGGGCAAGTTTGAATGTTGATTTGCACAGCTAAAGCATTATGGTGCTTTTTGTGACACCACAATACTGCGACTCACTGGTGCTTAGTAAAGAAAGTATGAGGAGAGTTTCCAGTACATGTTCCAGAGGTGGGAAGTTTGGAGTTGTCTCATGAGATCGTCGCTCCACATTATTGCTGTCGAGCTGAGTTAACTGAAGAATGATGTATAAAGAAATTACTTTTTCAGTTAATAGATATAGGGAAAAATAGACATAAGTGTCATATCATCAGTGAAAGATTTATTGCACTGCTGTTTAGGATCTATGTAAAGACTAGATTAGATTGAAGATAGGGTGCTCATATGCAGGTCATAGCTCTCGGAGCTGCCCAGGCTGTTATTTAACCCCCTGTACTGAGATTACAGTTTGTCGTTACTGGGTATTAATGAATGATTTTAACATTTAGGTCATGGACTTTTCCAATACCTTGCACATTTGCTGGTGAAGAGAGAATCCCAAAAGATTAGGAGACTCATTTCTTTCAATCAAAAGCTTATCAGTACGTTTTGCGTCTACTGAGCTGCTCAGAAAAAAAACACTCCAAGACAATTTCTAAAGTGCAATTTCTGATTGAGTTAGAAAAACTAACTGACTAGGATTTGTTACAGAGTTTTATCTATTTGTTTAGTACTTCCTTCCAGGACACCTGGATTCAATAGAAACAGTCTTAACCAAACCTGATTTAAAAACATTTTGACTGAATTTTGCACACTCCTTTTTGTTGGGTTTCACTTCATTCACACTGACCATCCACTTCCACAGTTGCACAGCAGAGACTAGATCTGGAATACATTTTACTGAAACTGCATTTGTATGTGCAAAGTAACCTCATGATCCTCACGAGGTCTATAAGCCACTTGTACCCTATATTAACATCCCATTAGTGCCTTTTGCACAGCAGTG
The DNA here is from genome assembly GCA_031468815.1 of Morus bassanus. Taxonomy (NCBI): domain Eukaryota; kingdom Metazoa; phylum Chordata; class Aves; order Suliformes; family Sulidae; genus Morus; species Morus bassanus. The sequence goes on along the minus strand of CM062567.1, from coordinate 12,772,285 downwards.
AGTTTAAGCATACTGTATAGTCTTTTAGCCTGGAAGGATTTATGCACATGAACTATGAATAGGTCTATAAAAAATGGGATTGCCCACAATGCATGAAATTAAACCTCTTGTAGGATCAAGGCCCAAGATCTCTCCAAGCATCAATTTTCAGATTTTTTTTCTTTTTTGAGGAAAAATATAAATATTAATCCCTCCCTCACTGCAGCAAAATGCTACTTAATTGACTTTGATCTTCCTTCAGGCTATCAAAGGTCTCTGCTGTCAGGAAACTTTCCACGGCCACAGCAAAGGAGCATGGAGAGATGCAGGGAGGGACATGAGGAACAAGGCTGGGGAGGGCCATGCTAGAAGCTGATGCACAGGGGAGACCAGGTCTGAGCCCAAGCATGAAGAGGAGGGAGAAAGAGGAGAAGGTGCCATTAATATTGAGTCCAAGGCTCCCCAGGGGGGCAGTGGAGTCTGATGGAAAGTGTTTTAATGACTGATCGGAGAGTTGACTGTGATTTACAAGCTGGGTCTACCAAATAAAACCAAATCATATTGCACATATAACCACATATAACCCTATTTCCAGGACAGCCCTCTCTTCTTGGATTAAATGAAAATAGAATCACAGACGTATTTTAACCTCCTTGCAAAATATTTAACTTTATGGAAAGTTTCATTAAAACAGTCTTTCAGGAAAGGAACTTTATTTTTTTTTTTACTTTTTTCATGTTCTTCCTGAGATTTTGCATGGGATTTGAGTCTCAAATGACCATATTTTCTACTGATGCAAACAGACATTCATTACAGCTGAACTGATTTACAACAGATAAGAATCTGTCCATAAAGCCAAATCAACCTTTAAATTAGGCTCAAAAGAAATACTACCAATTAAGTTTAGTCTGTGACCTCTAACATAAGTTTAACAAGCTCAACATATTATAGATTTCAGTAAGGGAAAAAATCAATTAAACTTAAAAAAAAAATCAAATCCCCAAAGTCTAAACCTTGACAAAAGTAGTTCAAAAATCCTGTAGCATCCAGCTGTTTCCATGGTTTCACATCCTGTGTTCCAGTTTTTAGGGTGCTCTATAGGATGTGAAAGCAGCCTGGAAAAAAAAATCTCCATGAGAAAAACCTTTATTTCAGTTCCCTTTTGTTTTGGTTTGGTTTTTTTCCAGCTGCTAGAGCTAGGTGTTTTTGGTTTGATTGGGTTTTGGGGTTTTTTCCTCCCCCTACTCCCTCTCTGAAAAAGTCCTGTATTTTAATTTGGATTTGAACACTTCAAAGCCCTCAGTGATCATGGGACTGTTCCCACTGTAGGCAATTGCAAAACTCTCATTACCTTTGGTGGGAGTTGGATTGGGCCCCAAGAAAGAAACTGAGGGAAAAAAGCATCATCTTTTCTCAAACTCCCTTTCCCCCCAGAAATAAGCTAACATAACCACCCTGATGCAACAAATTTATTAAAAGCAAATAGTCATCTTGTACTACAAATCCTTCTGAATACAATGTTTTGACTAAATGACATTTAGCAGTGTTGTAGCTTTAATGGTAAAGAAAACACTAGCAGCTCAGTACTTAAACCTCTGTCCCATGGTGAATATAATTTTCAATATCCTGTAAAAATTCTTTGAAGTGTTTGTATCCAGACTGCCCCAATGGATTTACTCAGAATTAGTTAATAGTGAGAAAGCATTGAACTAAATTTATCGGTTACGGTCTCTCATGATCACATAAAAAATAAAATTAAAAGCAACCCTCTATAGAATACTTTATCAGGCTTGGTAATGGCATCATCTCTGACAGTGAGGCAATAAAAGCATATTAGTGACCCCCTGATGAAACATGTTTACAGGCAAAGTCAAAGAGATTGATCATTCTATCTGGAAAGTGGCATTTTCCTTCTATGCACTGTTACTGCTAGTTGCAGAAACATACTGGTCGGCTAATGCCTGACAACAAGGAAGTGTGTGAAAGGGGATGCAGTTATCAGGTCCTGCTCAGCTTTTCAAGGAAACTTGGAAATCTTTTCTGCTCCCAGCCTGAACTCCCTTGTTATGTCAGTAATGTTGCTAGCACTATGAAAGAGAACCAAAAGGCCATAACCAAGACCCCAGGTGTTGTTGTGCTGGGCTTCATACAGGTATCATTTCTCCCAGAAGTGTTTGCAGTATGAATAGGTAAGAGAGACAAGATGAGAAAAGAAAGGGGAACAGTTAAGGAAGAGACCTTCCCCGGATCATAGCAAGGCCAAGAAAAAATCCCTCTTCTAGTGTCATAAGACCATGCTGGGCAACCTCTCCTTAGCAGTCATTGTTGGGGTTTTCAAACGTGATCTTCTGGGCTATTTTCTACATGTTCATACTCTCATATCCAAAATCTCAAGCCTTAGTGACACACTGATTGTTTCCTGCAGTTGCATCGTCTTGTAGAGACGACCTGATCGGTTGAAGTTTTTCTCATTTTAAATCTTTTCTAGTCTGTCACTCTGTCTGCTATATTTCTTCTTCCTTCTCCAGTTGCTTCATTTATTATTTGGGTGGAAATGGCAATTTTTGTATTGCATACATGACAGTGAAAATTGCATTCTTTCTATTTTAACAGCTCACCTCTTAAACAATGGACCAGTTCGGAATGGATTGGTCTTGCTCAGGAACTGCCCTCGTTTCATTCACTCCCATTTATATTTTCTGTAAAATGAAGCAAAAAAAAATCTATGCATTTCTGAACCACTTTTGGCCCTCAGCTCATCTCCTATCTAAATATGTAAGTCAAATATCACCTGGAGAGTTTCACAGTGCCTCTGAGCACAAACAAGAACCTCGTGCTTTCCCAGTCCCATTTCTCGCCCTGTCCCTCATTACACAGTCAGGGTGGCAGGCATGGCTGTAAGAGAGAGTTCTTAATGTAAATATATTTTTCCTGCTATAGTTTTCTTAAATAATAATTGCTCAATGATTAGCCGAGTAGAGTGGAACTATTACTGCTGTAAAGCCCTCTTCCTTGATTTCCTTGAGGCTTCCTCTTACCCCATGGAGAAACCCTAAGCATCACTCAGCCCTTCCATGTGGACATGTGTTGTGGGGTGAGCAGGGGAGATGGGCAGCCCAGGCTGCGTGCAGGACAGGGAAAAGGATGGGCTCAGGGGGGCTGTCTTTGGAGCATGACAGTACGTGGATCGGCAGTGGGAACAAGACAGGATGATGTGTATCTGGCAGAGCTTGGCAGGACTGGGGAGGGGTCAGGAGTCAAGGCCCAAGGACAGTAGCTTTGGGAATTGGTGCATATGGAGGAAAAGCTTCAAAACATTGAACATTTTTTAAACCTTATCTTTCTGTTAGCTTACTGATTGTCTTAAAAGTCAAAATTATCACAATTCTTGGTTAGTCACTTCTGTATCATCATCCCTATTTCTGTGTTAAGGTCCAGCTGAATCATTGCCTGGCTGAAATAAATAAGACATTAAATTTGAACTATGTAGGTGCAGGTGGGAAGAAGAAAAAATTTTAAAGAACTGATTAAGACAACAGTTTTCCGTGGTGTAAAGGATCCATTAAGTTTTTGCCATCTCAGCCACGTCCCATATACTTTGTTGCTCCTGAGTGCTCAAGACATGTCTAAGGTAGAAATGCCTTATTCTAGCTAATCAAGAGGCTACATCTTTTCCTGCCACGTGGCAGGAAGATCAACCAGCCTCATGTTTGTTGCCTTTGCATTAAATTACTGAGCATTACTATACAAGGGGTTGATGGAGAACATGATGAAGAGGATCCAGATGGTCCAACACATGGTGACCTGTCACATCAGCAACACAGATTGATAAGAGTTGATCAGTTCAGTTCATCACAAACCACCCTTGACTTCTTGTTCAGTACTGTGTTTTATTTTTAAGACCTTTATTTTCACGGCTTTCAACTGTCTGGAACTTGACTCTATCCTTGACCCCATTTCTCACTGTGCTGATCACCTATGGCAATAATCATCTATGGCAAGAAGTTCTCTGGAACAACAACTGACAGATACCAGAACAAGACTTCAACAAAGAAGACAGGATCTTCTAAATGGACCTCGAACCAGAGTCAAGACTAAACGTCAAATCAGCCATGCTCCTAGAATAAGGTGTAGAACCATATAAATACTTGTTTCAAGATGTGACTTCCAAGACTTACAGTCTGGAGGGGAATGAGTGAAGAAATGAGAATATTAGTGAGAAAAACAGGTACAGAAAAACAAGCAAAATTCAGGTTCTCCCCGAAAAAGGGTTTTTAGAGGGACATAAGAGAATTTGCTGCTTTTTAATATTAACAGTCTTGAAGCTCATGGTAAAACAGTCACCCTTTGTAACAGTGGCTGGCTAGGGGGTAATTTGGTGCATACATCTTAATAAAGAGGATTAGAAAATATAGAAAGCATAAAACTTAAAAGCATTTTTAAACAGAAGTTTCCCAAAGACTGTCATGAGGCTTTTGCTTCAACACTTTATTACTGCAGCACAGTGTTGTACTGTGAAAAGCATTTCATCATTTGCAAGGCAGGAGGTTGTTGGCTCAGACAAGTGTCATTATCAAAGACAATTTCCACAATGCATTCAAAAGCTTCATTAAGTGCCTGCCTGACAATAATATTGGCCCTGTTATGTTCAGGCTCTGGAATACAGATCCATAGCTGACTATTGTTTCAGGCATAAGAGGTGAATATCCATCTTTGACCTGCAGATTTATCTGAATCAATCACATTGCCTGCAAGACACAGGTCAATGTGAGTAGGTTTGTGTGGCAAGAACCTCCCAGTACTGAATGCTTTTTGGCTAGAAACAAAACCACACAATTACATCAGAACTGGAAAGTAAATTAATGATTTTGGTAGGATTTCTTCAATAAGAAGAGAGCAACAGGAGACAAGATAAGGGCAAAGCTGTTTAAGGTTTAATGTAACTCAATAAATCAGATCTTAAACCCTTTCCTCACCCCACACCTCAGCAAAAGATGACCAGAAATCACAGAAAGTTATTTCCCTTATTTGACTGAAAGAGTTTAGGGTTTACAAGAAATGAGGAAAAACTAAACAAATATTAAGTGGAGATACTAAGAGAAACAAAAGGGGGTTGTATATCCAAATTCAAAACAATTTCTGAGGGATTTAGATGCTGTGGAATCTGTGGCTGTAAAACAAAATAAACAAGTCTCTCTGAATATGCATTTAGCTAGGACTGTAGGCAAGTCACTTAATCTTGTGTCTCAGGCTGCACAGTGTAAAACCAATTGGAACCATGTGGGCAGGGCTCAGCAGGGAATAAAAACACCCAGGCTTGTCCTCTGGGGACTTTGAATGGCAAAAAAAAGAAATAAAGAAGTAGGAATAAGGGGACAGATTTGAGTAAAAGGGAATGGAAATTCCTTTTGAAGGTTCATTAAAAAGAAAACATTATCTTAAATGCTAAAAATTTAGTGGATTAAGCCCAATTTAGGGCCTGATTCAAGTTGTGTGAGGTAAAAATGAACTTTACTGTCTTCAATAAGCCAGAGTGAATGAGATGGTTAATGAAGAATTGGTATATTACACCATTAGTTTGAGGACTCCTGGTATGACAGCCCTGGTTGAACCAAGGTGAGGAATGCTTCTACACTCATTCGAAATCTGCTTTTCCCCAGCATTACAAGGTTCTGCTGGACTTTCCTGGAAACAAACAGTGGTGCTGTTTGTTTCAATGGTCTGGAAGCCAAGAACTCTTGCTCTTCTGGCCTTGAGGCTGGGATGCCAAAAGCTATCTCTTTATCTCAGTTTGTCCTGAAACAAGGTGGGGGAAGATACTGAGAAGTGCAGGTTGTATCTAAATGAAGTCTTCATCAAAAGGTACAGAAGTGTTCCAGCCAAAATCCTGCTTCCATATCATAAAGGTTTACTAGAAAAGCACTTATGTTGAAAGAGTCGTCCTTTCAACAAGTTTCCGAGCCCTATGTGAAACGAGATATTCCCACCTCCATTCTGCAGCTAAAGGCTTGTTCTGATAACAGACTACTCTGTATTCCAGCTCGCTGCACAGTGGAAAGGCTTGGATTCAGTCTTCAAGGGGCATTTTCCTTCCAGCTCAAATAGCATTTCTAGTCCATTTAGGTTATTATGGTTTTTGCTCAAATGTGAACTCCAAATAATTTTGTGTTATTTTAAGACATCATAAATAAGTGTAGGGATCATATCTTTTTCTTATAAATAATTGCCCTGCATTTTATCATGCTATAGAAATAATACTTTGTACTCACTCAGTTCCTCATACTCTGGGATCATAAAGGATTGATAAGAAGGGCTATTTTGTTGATACTAGGAGAGTCAAAATACATTGGAGGAATTTCAGTTGGATATTTAGTCATTCTGAGCACCTGCAACTCCTTCATGAGTCATTCACACCTTTTGACAACTGATGCATAAACAACATGCCCAAGGTTGCACGATGAGTCCCCTGGCAGGATACAGGACCAAGCTTGGAAGATATTAGTCATATGTGCCATAGCAGTTGGTTGATATTCTCCTTCCTAGAAAGCATCATGCAGCTCATCACAGTTGTCCTTCTTGTGGTTTCAAGAAAGCTAAATTAGTCTCATCTTATATATAGAAATCAGAGTATACAGAATCTACTTTGTCTTGATGCAAATAAATATATTTAAGAAAAAATGTTCTAATGCTTAGTAGCATTGATACCACCCAAAAATCATGTGTTTACCAGAATACCATCCCTCCTTTTTATGGTTCTAATACCAGCATTTCCCCCTTTATTTTTCCAGATCCACTTGGAACCTGCCTTGCCTTTGACTCTACCTTTAACTGTAATGTCTGCAACTATTGCAATGTGATGGGGGCAGAGAATGGCAGCAGCAAAGTTGATGACATAGGCAGAAAGCTGTGGCAGCTGATGTGACAGTACTAATCCACTAAAATAACACCAATTTATTGCCATTTTTCACAGAGTATTACCAGAATAGCTTTTGCTACCATTTGCGAGTAAAAAAGCCCCGCTCGAAAAATCTACAGGAATGGTATGTTCATGGCCCTTGAAAATCTTTTTAAGCCTAGTTTTGTTTTCTGGGGCTCAGGAATAAACTTACTAGAGCTTTAGTCAGCTAAAGGTCATCTGTCAGCTAAAGGTGCTGGGCCTTAACTTTACTGTCACACTGTCAGAAGTTAGCACTGGGGAGACTTGTGGTTGCAGGGGAGTACAGTATTTCAGTGTTTTATCCTCAGGCTGGCTGGACACTGTAATATTTCTTCCCAGCTTAGACTTCCTCATGGGATGCTTGAGCAAGTGTCACCTGTACTAAACCCAGCACTATAAGTCCTGGGGGACATGTTTCAGAGATGCTTGTTCTAGTCCCAGTTAATGAAGGTATGTCCCATTGGTCACTCCCAGCTGCCTCAAGCTAACATTAGGTTAAGATCACTTTGGGTATCCAAAAGAAATACAGGCTGGTATCCATGTGCTTTTGCGTAGCATGAACACTCAGTGTTTCACCTAATTTTGGACATCTGCACTGGAACGTCCAGAGCTGAGCTAGTGTCCCCTTAGTGTTGGGTGACAACTAGTCAACAGCGGTTTCCTCTGTGGTCAATGAAGAGAAATGGGCACTTTTCATGTGAGATTCATCTTATCGATTTTAATTGACTTCTTGGAGAGGAGACAAATCATTCCTGACTGTTTTGAGTATATCGACTCTTTGGTGAGTTGAGCCAGTTGAGCATCCCAGGGTGCTCAGTTCATCTGCATGAAATTAAGCTGGAGGTGAGGCAGGAAACACCAGCAACATTGGACACCTAAGTTTAGGACACTGCATCCCACTGCATCCCACTCAGCCTCACCTCTGTTACTTGCTGACTGCATGATAGCATTGCTCTTTTTTTCAGGATTTACCAGTGAGAACACCAGCACATGTCAGCCTCGATGAGCAGGCAAGTAGCAACCACACTGGTTCAGACCAATCACTCAGATTCTTCATATTTTTCAGTAAATCATCTCTGATGATGGCCCTATTGGATGTCTAGGGAAGAGTGTAAGAATAGGGAATAGATATAGCATTAACTTTCCTGGTGTACATTCTCAGCTTCCTGGGATCTGCAGCTCAGGATCATGAGTATCTGTATGACCTCAGTCACTCCTGTTAGAGTTTTTTTTCCAGTAATTCATTTAACTGGTTTTGGAAACCATTTACTATGCACAGCATCCTACTGCAAGAATTTCCACAGCTTAACTATGCATGGTGTAAAACATGTCACCTTACCTTGTATAGTGTCTGTCCTGTGACAATTTTAAGTCATTAGCTGTAAGTAGCTAATGTTTTTCCCAAAGACTGAGTGCTGGATCCTAAGGGACTGCGTCTACCTCTGGGAGCTAGATCTGTTCTCCTCGTTGTGCGACTAAGCAGAGATCTGTTTTTATTCATGCAGCAATGAACAGGAGAGTGTGGGTGCTCCCTGGTGTTGCAATGGCTACTCTGATGTCCTTGAAGATCATAGATTTCCAACAAATGACCTCTAGCATCTACTATCAGGGCCTAATAACTGTACCTCCATATGTTTTTGTGGAGACTTGTATTTGAAAACACCACCTGTAAAAGTGTCTGTGTACAACTACACATATTACAGAATATACAAAGAATAAGAACATATCTATCTATATACACAGGTTTGTGTTTGTGCTTGTCTATCTCTGGTAAGCAAAGGTTCACTTTAAGGAGAAGAAAAAAAGAGGAAACATGGAGAGGTTTGGAAGGCAAGCAATGAATCGTGGATGCGAGGGAGCCCAGCATGCAGTGTTAGAGTGCTAGATTCAGGGAAACCAGCTTGCATCTCTCAAGCATATGCTACTGTAACAACGGCTACAGTACAGAGAGCTCTGCTTGGAGGCATTTTGGAGTGGCAACCTATAGGGCTGCCATCTGTCCCATTTCAGTCAAGGAAAGCTTGTCTTTTCACAGGAACAGAAGCTGCAAACCGATTGCAATCATGTGGGGCTGGGGTTTCCTTGCTGGTTTATGTTTTTAAGAATGACTGGCTAGATAACCCACTGTTTTGGATCAAATTATAAATGTTCACAGTTTGACTACAATGTTAACATTCCAGTGATCAGTGTCACACAGGTACCCAAGTCGTTGTAGTTGGTTAAAACAGTTATGATCTATGTGGCATTATGAGAAAATCCTTCACTGGCAATGTGCACTGGCTTTTTGGATCATCTTTTAAAAATAATTTAAGAAAAAATAATTTCTTCTGGGATAGTAAATGGCAGAGAAATGCACTAGGTGACCTCCTGAGATCCATCTCTCCTGCTCTGTGGTTATACAATAGCTAGAGTTCAGGCCCAGGGCTCCTTCAGCTTTTTCCAGAAAATATTCCGGAGGCTCTGTATAAGAAATGATAGTGAATCATATAGCTGATATGCCTTATGTTCCTGTACTAGTACCCAGGTCACTGCTTAGGATGAACCTTTGCTTGTTTTTTCTGCCTCCTTCGCAGGAACTTTGGTGTGCTCAGCAACCATCAGTAACTTTCCAGCACCCTTGTGGTTATAAACCCAGGATGTTGGTCTCACAAAGTACAGAAGAACTAGAGGAAGACTAAATACTGTAGCTTCAATTTACTCCCAAAGTAATGGGAATACACTTAAAATAACATTCATTTTCAGAGTTGTGATATTATTGCTTTGACTGCAAACACTGTCTCCCTAACCAGGTCATTTGAGTGTACAGAAACATGCTCTCTTCTTTACAGGATACAAGCAAATGGGTGAAATTAAGGCACAAAGATAATAGCACACATCAGGGGAAGAGAACTAAGCTTTTGCTTCAAAAACATTCTTCACAGAAGGGTCTAGTGGGATTTGAAATTTTCTTCTGAAAGTAGGTAAAAGTTAGAGCTTTCATTTGAGTTTCACTTCATGTTTCGTGTTCATTTCAACCCAGAGCTCAAAGTGAAACTCCAGGATTTGGGGAAATGAGCAAAAACCTGAAGGTGTGTGTTAAAATGTCACGTGCAGAAATATTCTAGTTGGGGCCTTAAGGCACCATCCCTTTTAAAACTACAACGGTGTTTCAATATTTGACCTGCAAAGACTCCTTTGAAATTCCAGCCTTAAGCATCCTGTCCAACACAGGGTAGTGGTGAGGGTGCAGGACTGTCTCCTTCCTTTTATACTGCAGATGTTGTCTTATGCACATTGAAGTTGGAGCAGGAAATGGAATAAATGTTAAAATACCTGTCATTTCCTCAAAAAAAGTGTTTTCTGGTAGCAATACAAAACATATACAGACATGAAGGCTTGAATTATTTTTTGGTGTATCATGATACTAGTTACACTAGAAGCATATTTGAGCATGGCGTCCAGCCACATGGTAAAAATCATATCACATTGAATATGGATGTAGAGATAAAGGATGGAAGAACAATGTCTGTTGGGGAGTATCACAGTTCAGCAGCAAGCACAGAAAAATACAAAGAGATTTGGAGAATAATATTTTGCGTGTGTTCTATTAAAGAACATAACGGCCTTGTTCCAAAAGCAAAAATCTCCTTTTCTGGGTCAGGAGCCTGAGCAACCACCTCCAGGAACCACCTGGTGTTGAGGAATGGTGGAATGGGTTGTTGCTAAGGAGGACAGAGTGCCTTAAAGGTTTTTGGACGCTGGTCCTCTTCCCATGTGTTGATCTTTTCAAGGCAGCAGACTTTTGCCTGGATAAACAGTAATTTCTTAGTCTTGGGCAATTTTCTATCTTTTTAAACATGCAGGTGTGTGAGAGGTCTTTGTGCCTTTAGCAAGCTGAAGTTCAAGTAGAGGAATGTTGTTTCCTACAGCATAAAATTTCATGAGCTCTTATTGTCCCTTCAGTGAGAGCTTGAGAAGACTTTATACATCAAAAAGAGGAAAGACTATTCCTTCTTAGGATGAGAGTCAGATGATAATTTCGAATTTAAAATTTTAAAAGAAATGTCCATAAGCACACACATTTTTTATTTTTATTTCCGACTGTTCAGAAGGTGGTGAGAGCTCAGATAATTTTTATTTATGTTTCCTCCCATCAGCTGAATTCAGAAATTGTTGGGGTTTTATCTACAGGCTTGTTTTCATTCAAGGAGGCTGAATGGGAGTTAAAGGTTACCGTTCCAACAAAGCTTTCTTCAGGAAGAGTTTCTGAGCTCCAGGGGGGAGGTTCTGGTCAAAACCAAAGGTGCTATAACCACGCAGGAAGCAGAAGACCTCGATCCTGTTGTGCTGTTCTTTATGAGATCTGTTTTTTCCCATGTCTGAATAGAAACTATCTATGCTTTGAAAACAACTGTTTCCAGCAGAACAGTACCAGTCTACCAGTGCCTTTGCCCTTCTTCCTCCACTGATGCTAAAGCTTCCTAGAGACCTGTGTTTTCATTGTCTTCCCCATCTGTTTCTTTAAAAAAAAAAAAGCCCTCCTGCAGTATTAGAAGCTCTTTGCAGTTTACTGGTTCCTCTAGTCCTTCTTGTTCTTTTTTTTCCCCCGTTTCTTTTGTTCTCCTGTTCAGATGAATAAAGTAGTCCCAAGTCAGCAGAGATTAAGAAAAGCAGATTGGCACACCAAGGATGGCCCTAGGCTGCATCATTCCCACTGATGACTCCCCTCAGCAATTACCATGTTGGAAACTTCCTAGGAATTATTCAGTGAATAAGTACGAGTTATTTCCCTGCTAATCTGAATCTAGTGTTGTAAAAGGGGGATGGAGACAAAAGAGGGGGTTCAACACTGCCAGCCAGAAATAGGAAACCAACAGTGTCCCCTTCTTTTATTTAACGTCACTAGACAAGAGGGAATATCTGCATATTAGACCATTACAGCCTCTTACAGAAGCCTTAGTGTCTTTGGTGGAGCACAGTCCTTTTCACCTGTGAGAGCAGCACTCAGTTTATAAACCTAAAACCTCTTGTTTGTGCAGTTACTTAATCACTGTAAAACTGCACATTACTGTTGTCACATGGCTATACTAAAAGGAATATTTAAAAGGAAACAGAGCTTAAGGGTAAGCTAGGGTTTGGTGATCTGCCAAGCTGAAAATAGCATTTAACAGGCTTTTAATCTATTTCATAGGTTATTGTCCCCATGAGTGCTGTTATAGTCTACAGATAAGAAAAATGAGAACAAAGGGTTATTTTCACTTACAATTCAGCAGCTGCTGGTATTATTACTGTGTCATTGGTAATCAAACAGAGGTGCACTAATAATTGTATCCTTTAAAATGCAGTGTGCAGTAAATATTTGTTGATTTAAAAATAAGCAGGCTGTAGAAATCAGACAGCTCTTTCTGTCAAAGTTAGCAGATTAAATGCTCACAGAGCCAAGAACCACCAAGAGAGAAATGCCTGGCATTTGTGGAAGATTTTGTTGATCTCTGCAAGATTGCTCAGGTCTGTTTGCACCAGGGAGAAAAATAGATGTTTGAAGTAAAAATGCAATTCAAATCAAAATTAAAAACATGTTTTGGCTTTTGAATCCTAATTTGTAGATACTGCGTAATATACTGTTTTATACCTTAGAGATAGGCAATTAACAAAATAACCCTCTACTTGCATCCATTTGACTTGCTCTAATTACCAGAATACACAAGGCACAAGAAGAAGAACTTTTATATCTTTCTGCTCATCAGCTCCGCTCAGGATGGAGAGCCAGGCTTTCCCTACACGCTACAGAGGACAGGCAGATGGACCAACAGGATGGTTTTCTCCATGTTCAGCAACACAGGGGAGCTGCTGGAGACTTCATTTTGCCTTGTAAGGGCAGGAGAAGGGAAAAAAGAATTTCTAGAGTCTGGCAAGTTCCTTTGCTTGCAATTGTGCCTCTCCCATGGAAAAAGTGATAGAGTGAAGCCTGAAACAAGACTGGAGCACACTGTGTTCATGGTGCAGACTTACAGGGTTGGAGAGGCCTTAGCAGAGACAAGTGATGCTGAGGAGATGGGATGTGTTGTTACATTTGTTGCACAGCAGGACACAAGTTCCATGAGTGCATTTAGCTTAATATTAGGTGGCTACAGTGCAGACTTCACCACTGGAGCTGTCTAGAGTCAACAAGGAGAATCTGGCATTTCTAGTGCCTGTGTTGGCTCTTCCTCATGCAGAAGAGGATGCAAAGAAGGATGTCAGGGAAGACAGATCAGTCCTGTTATACCCGTGCCCTGTTTCTCTCCAGTAACAGTAAAGGAAACACACAGTAACTAGCTCAGATGAGTTCGTTCATTCTGGAAGTGCCAAAATTATTTAGGAGACTTTCTCTCATTTTCAGAAATCACTTAAGCACATATAAGCCTATATGTTATTAGCAGTCAGTAGGATTTAGGTTCTGAAAATGGCATTTCAGCTTTGAAAGCACTGCACACCTATGAAAATTTTACCTAAGGTGACTTGCCCTCGTCACACGGTAAAACAGGCATAGGTCTGAGCCACAGCTCGCTGCTTTAACAGCCAGCCTGGCTTTGCTCTCCGAGGGGTACCACACTGTCCAAACACTGTAATAGCAGAAAGTCTGGCTATTTTGATTTGATGAGGTTTCTTTTAAACCTCTTGAAATATTTTGGGGTCTTTGAAATTTGACATGATAGACATAACAACGATGACAACGACAACGAAAACAACAACGAAAACAACAACAACAACAACAACAACAACAACAACAACAACAATAATAATAATAATAATAATAATACAGTAGCAGGCTCCAGACAGTGTTCCTGCTGTGTTCCAAGCTGCACGCAACAGCTACTGCAACTTTCAGTAGCCAGGGGTTTTCCCCTTCATCACCCTTTGGTTTTGTAAGTAAGGAAGGTTCAAACAGTAATAAACTGAATCTGAGCTACATATCTGCTTTTTCAAGTAGTGTTTGGTACAGGGGCAACACTGACAGATTTCATTACAGCTGCCTTTGCAGGCGTTGATGTATTAACACTGTCATCTTGCATACAGTTTGGATGAGAGAGACTCTGAATGAAGCTGAGAGCTTCTGATACCGATGTGGCAAATGATTCAGCGCAGATCATTATATGCATTGGCCTGTTTTCTTCTTGGTGACGTGTGAGGCTGAGAATGAGCTGTCACTTTAGTTCATTATTTATTTTTCCTTAGCTTGGGTTTCTGCTAGCCGAGCAGCCTGGAACAGAGCCCAAGAAGCCGTTTCGGGTACAACATGGCGCATGGAGGAGGTGGTGTGAGATCACGGCACTCACAACATCTCCACTTAATCTGGAGCGCTGACCCCATGCCTCTGTGATGGCAGGAGGGCAGGGATGTCGCAGGACTTCCCACTGGGAAGCATTGATGTCTTGCTGTCTGTTTTTTCTGCTGAGGCTTTTACTGGGGCCAATAAGAAGCTATGTGGTACTATGCTTCAGAGAAAAGGTCTGCTGTCATCATCCTGTGCATCTGTTGCATCTTGCATCTGAGCAAGTTTAAGCTTTTTGGCAAGCATTAGGCCTTTCCCTGCTCCCCTCAGATAAGCAAAATTAACTCTGTTTTGTTGGTCAGGACAGTGTAACGGCAAGATGAGGTCATTTTCCTCAGCTTGTGTTTGAAGAGTGGTAGCAGAACTGGGAATAAAAAGAGAAATTGTCCCAGCTGCCACAGAGTCCCAGCCACACCAGGGATGAACCCTGTCAGGCTGGAGACTCTGGGACATGCAGGTGAATATTTACAGAAAAGCACGATGGTAAGAACTATGAGCATGGGTCATTAGAAGCATTTCATATAAATCACTTGGACAGAAGCTGGTGCTCCAAGCGATGCCTGCATTGAACTGTGCGGCATGTTGAGGGCCACCCACGGGCTGGTGCCACTAGTGCCAGCGGTGACTAGTGTGTCCCCATGGGGGTCTGGAGTAGAGCTCGGCTGGTCGGGCAGCCTAGGCTCCTCCACATGTGCCATGCCCTTGCCTCCTGGGCTCCTGTGCTCCCTGAGAGCACATTGTCCTCCCTGGCACAGCCAGTCCCTTGGCTCGTGTAAACTGATAGCGCAGTTTTGTTTCAGTAGAAATAGGCCAGGTTAGTCCAGCCAAGAGTCTGGTTTGTATCTCTCACAATAGGCTTTAGCTTTAAGAAGCCAGGGTTTTTCTGCTTGTCAAAAAAAACAGACAAAAGCTCCATCTCTGACAAGAGCTCTCTATAAGCTCCAGCAGCTATTTCATTTCATCTTTGCCCATGAAGAAAGCTGTATTGTAGAGCAGGGTGGGGATAACTCATGTCAAAAGCTTTTTGAAAGTTACTTTGAAAGTATATTTCATCTTCAAAATTTAAGTGGCTTATCCAACTTGTAGCAACTGAAATCAGCTTTCCTTATCTTGGTGAATGGTGTCCCTCAGCCAGTCACCAAAAACTGTTCAGCTGAGGCAGCAGTTTGGGGACATCAGAAGAGGCAACCTGGAGCCAACACTGCTGAGAATAGTGACATGCCATAGCCCCTTGGAGAGCATACGGATGCCAGCACAGCATGCCTTCTCATGTTGTCTCTGAAGATCAAATCCAAACCTGGATCCACAGCGGGAGGTGAAGATGGTGGCCTTATCTCAGCCCCTGTGCGACCACAGCACAAAACTGCCAGGTGGTTTTGCAGTTTGTTTTGGGTGGAAGAAATAAAAAAAAGCCCGTGTCTGGGATCATAAGGATGTTTCAGCTGAGAATTCATAGCAAAATAGCATGGAGATACTTGTACACATCCCACTAGCATCCTGCATGGCTGTAGCTACTGTTACAAACTCTTTATTGTAATAGAGTAGGGTTAATTTGCTTCCTAAGTGTTGTCTGCCATCCCCTTCTTGCCCAGCCAAACCCTCCCAGATGCCACTGCGTGCTGGGTACGGGGATTATTGATGAAAGCTGAGCAAGACACCACATGTGGCGAGCTAATTAGAGGGATCCCAAAACAGTGAATATCCATGAGCGTGGTAAGGTATGGATGAATAGAGCCCAGGGGAGTATATTCTCAAATTAGACGCACAACCTGCATAGGAAGTGGAAGAGAAGCTGAGTAACTGAGCTCTGCATGTCAGGTTGAAATCTCTTTCTGTACACATTAAGGCTGATTGTTCGCTGAAAACGGCTCACAACTCATTCGATAATAGCAGCAAATAATCATTTCTGTGCAGACGAGACAGGGAAATATACATATAACACTCTTCCACAACTCCCCTAATGCTGTTAGGGCATTTGTCTATTTTTACACCAATTCAAAAATGCAGTCCCTGAAGGTCACTCTTTAGGAAAGGCCTTAATTAAGATTTCTGCCTGCAGCAAATCGTATGAAGTATAATACATCACGCTGTAGCAACCCAGATACAGATCATTGGCTACCTTGATCCAGTCATGTGGTATGAGCAAATATTACCATTTTCTTATCATCAAGGATCATTTTACAACGTGAATAAAAAAATAGCAACATCCAGGTTTTCTTAAAATGTCCATGAAAAGACAGAAAAATGTCTGCCATTCAGGCTAAATAAAGCATTCACTTAGGGAGTGAAGGTCAAATGGAGACATATACTTTACTGACAGAAAAATGCAAATCTTCTTTGTATCATAAATATTAAAAACAATACTCTTTAAAAGGCCTAATTTATTTTTATTGAATTAATTTCCTTCCATCTGTTTTTCTGCACTTTCCCTCTGGAGCTCCAAGGGCTGTTCTTCCCAAACCAAGGACAAAGCACCCAAAGCTCTAGCTATGATGAAAGGCAAAAGCACCTATGCAGTACTGCATTGTTGTGTCCATCTCTTTAACCCCTTCCACTCTCACTTCCAATCCTTCACCTGCAGATTTTTATGGGAGAGCCCCCATGCATTCGTGAGGTTGCACATACACACAAAATCCACACCTTCAGAGACAGTTGCAAGATCAGTGCCATAATAACCACCCCTTCCAAGTTTTCCAATTCACATTTTTATTCAGCAACAAATCTTCCATTTTATCTTGGGATATTCCTGTCCATGAACAATCAGCCAAATAAATATTTTAGTTCATGTCCTAGTAAAATTATTTCCATAGTGAAAATGAGCTTATTTTGGAAAACTTTTACTTGCCAAAAATAAAGTATTTTCCATTCAGATATACTCAGGAATACTAGTTGGAAACACAAAAGCACTCATCTATTGCTGACGTGAAACTGCAATCCCATTGCAAGGAGTAAGGAAGACAAGAGTGCTTATTAGTGGAATAGGTGAGTGGTTTAACTAAACATGAACTAAACCCAACCATTACTCTGAAAGGTTGACCTATCAGGGATGCTTAAATCAGGGGCAGGGGACTAGAAAAATTCACATGACTACTGATCCTTGTTCCCCCACACAAATGGCAAGGCAGAGTCAAACCAAGAGCCTGTGGCAGGTTGATCATTGAGTTTGTTTTTAGTTGGAATTAGCTATCAGCAAGACAGGAGGATCTTCATCTCCCCAGTTTGAAATCAGGTAGTTTGCTGTGGTGAGGAAGAGTGAAATTGAAGCCTTCGGTAGCTGTCGTCTGTTCCCTTCCAGTCTCTCATGTTTCCTCTCAGCACTGCCAATGTCCAGCTCCATCCCAAAACAGAAAGGACTACTAAACTTTCCTTTAAAGGAAAAAAGATTTTCTTGCAGATTTTCTTTCCTAGCTAGAAATCTCTTTCATTGAAACCTTCCTCCCGAGTAGTTCCATGTTACCACAGTAACATGTTTGGCCAACAATTAGTATTTCCCAACTATCTGTCCTTCCTCTTCCCTCTACTGAGTGGCTGCAACAGTTTTGGCTCTCTGTTTCCACTATCACAGCTGCAATTACAGGGAGTTGGCTCTTGCAAAAAGATTCATGGGTCACTTCCTCAGAATGCCTCCAGAAAATACATGGCAGATGTTCACTGGCTGTGGGGATATGCAGCCACCTTTCACAGATCTCACCTTTCCCTAGGAAGATTAGGGATCCCGACCTGCTAGACTTGACCTGGTATATACCAGGAGCACGATGTTCTGGAAGGTCAATACAATCTGAATTCGTTAGGACCTCACCAGCAGGTCTTCTAAAACATCTAGTATTGTTGAAATGCCTGGGAAAGGCAAGGAGGAACAGACATTCATACAGAATTATGTCTGCATGGGGCTGTATCCCAAGCCCAAGCTCTGAGCTGCACAGAGATTACTAGTTGCTCTGCATAACATGAGCACTTTAAAGGAAAGGAAAAGGAAAAGAGAAAAAGGGAAAAAATCTGCCTAGCCTTTAAAACTAAATCTTACTTTAAGGTAGTTTTCCTTTTTCATTTATTTTGGAGAAAAGCATTTCTCATTACTAGCCAACAAGACCGTGAAGAACAAGTTAGTGTTTTAGCCTTGTGGGTCATAAGAGGCCAGTAATCAAGCACCCTTCAAGTCCTGGTAGCATTTAATATTGCATCTTTATAAGGCATGGCAGCATATGTGGCCTTGAAAATGTGAGAGTGAATAACAGCAATGGGTATTTAAAAGATGCCTGTCTTTAAAGACAGAACAGACAGTATTATTCCTTTCCTGATATGCAAAATTCTCCTGTGATACAAAGCAGTTAGAAACAGATGACAGTAGCATTTCAAAGCAATCAGGAGTACAACAGCCTAACAGCCTAACTACCTTCTTGCCTTTCTTTCATTTTTTAACTTCACTGTCATGTTCAGGGAGGGCTTTAGTAAATGATGTGCTGCAAGAAAGATGGATGATAGGTAGATGGATAGATAGATAAATAAATAGGAAAGTCTTCATGTGAGCAAGAGGCAGTTTTACCTATGACTTTCTTGCGTGTCACTTTTCAAACAGATTTTCAAGGATTTTTTTCTCCCCTTTGCAGCCAAATGAGAGAAATATAGCCTGCACATGAGAGATAATATTGTCCTGGGAAATATCCAGTGGATTAATGTATTTCTACTGAAGCTAGCAGGAAATTGTGTTTCAGTTTGTGCTTATGGGCTTATTGTGAATACGTCATATTGAGA
This sequence comes from Morus bassanus, assembly GCA_031468815.1. NCBI lineage: Eukaryota > Metazoa > Chordata > Aves > Suliformes > Sulidae > Morus > Morus bassanus. The sequence goes on along the minus strand of CM062567.1, from coordinate 12,753,323 downwards.
ACAATTTGTTAAACAAGAAACATAAGGTGTTAAAAAAATCAAAAGGGAAAATAAACCAGGAATGTCAGGTTCTATAATAGGTTTGATGTGTATCTGTATTGTCAATAACCCCGATGCCAACGACTGACTCCCTTCATTCTTGTTTCATAATGAAACAAAGATGACTGTGGTTTTGAGTGTTATTTATGGTCCATCTCTAAGCTTCTCTATGTAAATTATTCCAGTGCTATACTCTAGCAAACAGCCTTTTGCTGACATCATTCTAGACAATTAGTTCTATACCTTAATTAAGTAACAAAGCTTTATCTGTAATGCAGTTACTTTTGAGCAAGATATACCTTTGGGATGGGAAAACTGAGCATGAACAGGAGCCATGAGAGTCAGGTCTTGAGCCCGGGACGTTAGGGCACAGTAGATGGATGGTCACAGTGAGTCAGACCCCAGGGAGATGGGGTCAATAAGAAGTAAAAGTAAATTATGTACCCAGGGTCAGCCACTTATATGTGGCCAGCATTTGATGGAAAATGGCTCCTTTTTTATTTGTTTTTTGGTGCAGCTATGACAGTGTTCATTCCCTGCTTGTAGAAATACTATTGATGGGACCCTGGACTCTAGTCACTGTTGCAGCTGGGCAAGATGTTTCCGTAGCCACCTCTTGCCTCATGTACTCTCTGTGCATGAGCCTTCCTAGGATTTTTTCAGCTTATTCAACAGCAAATGGGCTTTGCAGCATGTGATTAAAGGCCTTCTTATTCATAAAATCAGATCTTTCTGTTTTGGTGTAATACATATATAAATTTCTTAATATATATGAACATATTATTTATATATTTATATGCTATATCATATATAGTATAATATAATATAATATAATATAATATAATATAATATAATATAATATAATACAATATAATACAATACAATACAATACAATACAATATAATACAATATAATATGGATATATTATATATGTTTATATAAAAATATTCATATAGAGAATATATATGCATATTTTTATATGTATCTATATAAATATGAAGCCAGGGTAACACAAAGTAACTAATTATGCTGGGCACCTACATTTTTTCCTGCCTAGCATGAACTATGTCTAAGAGGCTTGATTTACAGAGGGCAGAGGGTATGATCCTCCTGTTATCCCTTTGAAAAACTAATATTTTGCTTCAAACCACTGACAGCGGATCTGCATTGGCACTTTGAGCTCTCAGAGTGTTCATGCTGGGGTGTGTGTCTGTGTTGGGTACCAGTTGCTCTCTGTAGGTGACACTTTTAAGTGAGAGTTCTTCCTGCTACTGACGTGTCTGATCCTGTTTCCATAGAAATCAAGGTCAGATAACAGAAGAAAAGGTTAGGGGATATTTTTTCTTAATTATTTTAAAATCTTCACCATTTTTTCCTCTTTCTGCTGTCCATTTTCATAGAAAAGAAAGCAAATATGTTCTATTTCTCCGTAGCACCTCCTATGTGTGGGTGCACACACACACTCATGCAGACATACAAATATATATACAATAGGAGATCTCTCCAAAGTTTACATGGCATTTAACATAGAGAACCATAACTCGACTTCAGATGTTTTTTCTTGTTTACATATCTATCTTCAGCTTCAGAAGCGCAATAAGAAATATGATACAATGCAACATGAGCAACACCAACCACCTCAAGTTATAATGATGCTTGTGTAGTTTTGACTGCTCAGCAGTTAAGGCAAATTATTTTGACATTGGAATTAATCAAATGACTCCAGGCCAGGGTTGTTGTACCATGTTATAAGGACCACTTTCCAGTTGCATCATCAGTCACGTTCAATCTCTGATCCTTCTTCCTTTCTTCCATGGAAAAATGGCATATTTCTAAGGGGCCTGAGAAAAACAAATTTTACCTGCTACTCAGCAATTTGAGCATATGGCATTGAGAAAGTGGCCCATATCTCCACTGGAAAACAGACTGAAAAACATGTCACCACAAGAAACAGATTACTAGAGCTGATGGTGTATGATATTTTATGTGTTTGTGATGGGCTCTGTCTAAGCTAACATTAGTCATGGGGTCTGAAGAACTTTTTTCTGCAGTAAAATGATAAGGGAGACAGACGCTTCCAGAGGGAGTCTGCCCTGTCCTGAGCCAGAGGTACTGAAGGCAATTAGCTTAAACATTGACCATTCAGGTGGGTAAGGCCAGATAAAATAGTAGGCTAGGATTTCAGAAATAGACACTGAACAGTAAATAAAAGAAATTGGTAGAGATGGTACGTACATTGGAAAATCCTCCCTAGAGATATCTCTAAATTGAGCTCAATGTCAAATACCAGAGCTTGCCTTCATAAATGTAATGTATCACATTAGCTGCATCTCATATTTACCCTTCTCATATCCTTCTACAGCAAAAAGAAAGTACTTTTCTAGATCTGTCCATACAGAAGATTTCCCATACCTGAATAACTGATTTTTGCCAAAAATAGGAAAGATGTGGCTTTGTCTCTGCTTTCATGCTGGCTGGCAGGAGTTTTTATACCTTGGCTTTTTATTTTATCCTGAAATTCATATTGCTATCAAGGGCACACTCTACACTGCAATCAGTGTATAAAAAAAGCAATTAAATTCCTCCTGGGTGTCAAATTAACCTGGCTGTCAGCAGTGAATGTGCAGACAATCCCACATCAGTCAGTAATATCAGAGATGTGACCAAATGAACAAGGTAAGAGCAATGAATATAAGGGGTTGATGCTTAACCTGTGTAGGTTCCTTAGGTTTGCAACCAGCCAAAAAATGGACATTTTGGATGCAAGTTTTGAGAGGAGGATAACAACTGTGGATGTTCTCATGTGCCAGGGATCTAGTCATTGCAAAGCAAGAAGAAAGACAAGTAGTCCTGGGACCATCTATTCTGCCAGGTAAATGCTTCACCTCCACAGCACTGAGTGCATGAGCATACAGGAGCGTTCCCCTATGCCTCATTCCTTTACATGTCCAAGAATAAATGGAGACAGTCACAGAAAACAGGTGTGGGTCAGAGTCTGTAAGTGTCCATTAGCTGGCTGTGGACAAGAATAAACCATTCTCAGTGTTTCTGGGTAAGCATGATGGACTGCCGGGACACGTTGTCAGTTTGCCCTGGAGACCCTTCCCTGAATTTCAGCTTTCTTCCTGAAAATGTTCAGTTGAGTCAATCTTTGACAGAAGAAACTAGTTAAGGTGAATGTCGTCAGATCACTGAGCTGGAACAGCACAGAAAACCCTTTTGCCTGCTGGATGAACATTAGCCTTAAGCAGAGCCAGAGCAAGGGAGTGGTGTAGAGATCTTTTGACAAAAACTGTATCACTTGAATTTTGAGCTAGCGTATTAATTAATTGGGTATGCAAGTCAGGATTTTCCAGACACTAAATCAACTTCATAACAGGTTATTCATGAATAATTTCAACCTGTTTTTCCATTATTAATAATTATTTGTACAACAATATCACATCAAAAGCCCTAATAAATGTAAGGCTTCATTGTTCTGGATACTCTACAAACAACATAATAAGGGACAGCCTGATAAGTCTTATTAGTGGGCTGAAGGAATTATCAGCATTACCTGGAAAGAGTCTCTTACCATAAAAGGACTTAACAGTAGAAAAATGTTCCTCATATTTCCCACAGAACTGTCTGAGGGTGCAGGAGTGCCTTGACCCTATTTCCAGAAGAACTATAGCCCTCTTCAAGCTGCCCAGAAATATCAAAAAAAGGGGCAGGGACAGGACAACATGACACTACAGTAAGGGGGAAAGGCAGCTTTTGGTAAATCTGGAGACATGGGATCCCTAAGCTGTCAGACATGGGTTCAAGCCTCAATACAGCACCAGGAAGGTCAGACTGCAATGTAAGGGAAATGTTTTGTAAAAGGGACACTACTGTAACTAGTGATGTCTTGCTTTTCTCCTACAGGATTTTTTTTTCTCTCTTTGGCCATAAACGTTGCACTAGACCCAAGCAAACTTTCCTGATGGAAAGTTTAGTGTTGTCTAAACTTTTATATCCCCACAGAAAGCTTTGGTTTTACCTAGGTGATGGTTTTATCCAGGTGATGCTTTCTTACGGCCCAACTTAAAAAAAAAAAAAAAACCACCATGGATTTCTCCAGAGCTAACTGCATAACAAATGTCATTAGTAGCACATATTTCAGATAGTGATAAGAAAGACTGGTGATCTGGGTAGCTCACAGGTGATCAGGTCAGAAAACACAACAAACCTATCCCTGAGACTCATTATTAGATGACTACTGTAAAACTGTAACCAAAATATTGTATTTGAAGATGAGAGTTTAAACAGAAATTTTCAGTGAGGTGACTGGACTCATGGAGTGGTATGAAGTGTTTTGGCTTGGTAGACTGATCTTGAACCCAAATCTACTGTCTTAACCTTGTTACACATCATGGTGGTTTGGTTTTTGTTTTAAAGTACATATCTTATTCTGATGTGCTTTGTACCTTATTACGGAGGAAGGACTAAAACTAATCCTTTCTAATCCTGATAAATTTCACAGGATCTTTTCTTTCCTTTAAAAATACTATAAAACTGTAAGCTTTAAAAATAATTTGCATTTTGTCAGCCATTTTAGGGAGCCTATGTTTAAAAAAAAAGAAAGAAAGAAAAAGGATTGTTTCTGACAACCATACCATCCTAACATATTAAAAACATATTGCCTGAGAAGTGAGGATTATAAATAGCTGGCATTGTAGCTCAATACATTAGTGTGCTAGTCTTTGATTCCTCTATAATTATAGAATGAAAGCTTCAATCCCTACGTTCGGTGAGCACTTAAAATTACAGCTAAGGTAGTAAATTACTGGTCCTCACTGTCCTAGTCAGAGAGATTGCTTTCAGTTCATAAAGAGAAATTCAGTGTTGTGTCAGAGGCATATTCCCCAGTGAGCTTACTGTCTTCTATTTAAAACTAGTAGGTGAGCTAAAGGAAATACTAGAATATTTTACAATGTACTGACATAAGCAACAATTCTTATTTTCGAAAACAAGCACCAGTGTTGCCTCAAAATGTTCACATTGTTCACATTGATTTTCGTTTTACACATCCCCAGGAACAAAATGTACCAGCTAATAGATTGTTTTTATTAGTTTCACTGGATGCTGTATCAATAATGGGTTTAACCCTTGCATGAAGGTAACGTGCTGGGCTTTTTGAACCTGTTGATGGACATTTGATTCAATGTGTCATTCTGTCAGTAGGAATTCTGATAAGCACAAAAAAAACCCAGGAAACACCACAGTGAATTCTTGCTCTAACAAGTTTAGTCTTCTGACAAATTATTATCTTATAAGGATTGTTTCTGAAACATAAAATAAAAATAGGTATCAGTCCTAGAGGTTAATTTCACCCTTTTAAAGCACTGCAAAATACTCTGAATGAAATCCTTTTGCCATTGTCTAGGGCAATGTGTGACAACAATGTAACTACAGATTGAGAAAAGTCATGTATACAATGTGCTCATTTAAACAAGACAGATTTGTGAGTTGATCCAAAAGTGTATTCTCTTAAACACATATTTGGGTGTGTAAGTAGCTACCTAATCCAAAACTGAGTAAATTCAATGGGCAACTTCCCACTGAATGTCCTGGCTCACAGTGCAAAATGGTCCTGATTTTCACATCAGCACGAGTTTGAGATCAGCAGCACTTCAAAAGCTAGACAGGGTTAATTCGAGCCTGACTTCCATCATCAAAGTTGGATGCTCCAGCTCTAGTTCTTGGAGAGGTGATCGCTGTGTTGCCGGTACAATTCTGTGCTCTTCTGGCTTGAGGACAAGCAGACTTGAAGTGATCATGGAAGGCAAATGTGCTCTGGATATATTTGCTGAAAAAAAAAAGTACTTCCACCTTGTTTTAATCATGATTCAGTCAAGAAAGGTCAAGAATTAACTGGGCAATGACATGACATTACTTTCAGAAACAACTAAGTTGGTGCTGAAATATATTTGTGCAGTGCTATGAGGAAATACGTTCAAAAATTCTTAAAGGACACAGGAAAACCTAAGTGCCAGTGGAGCTTGCTTGTGAAAGTTAGAAGTTGCTTGGGAATTTTTGGCAAATATACCAGTACTTAAGTAGTCAGACATCTACCTTATGAAAAAATCTATGAGAGTAGGTTAAATGAAAGCTCAGCTAAGGGTACATACTTTTCAGAATGCCTGAAAACGCATTTTTTCACTGTCCTGTACTAATAAGAAGCTTATGTGCAAGTAATAGTAGTTACTGTCTCAGATCAGTTAATATCTTGAACGTTTCACTAGAATTATTAAAAAAATAATACATGGCTGTAGGGATAATACAGAATATAATCTTGAAAGATGAAAAACTCAGCTCTGAAACTGAGGAGGTTTTAGATACAATACTAAATTCACAGGGTGATGGCTTTTAACAGGAATGAGGAGACTTTATTGTACAGGAAAACTGGAAGATCAAGATGGCCAATGAAGAAGCCAGGCATCAGTTCAGATCCTGTGAAGACTAACTTTGTTGCATACGCTGTACACTCTTCACTCCACAGCTAAGACCAGACAAGCAACTGTGCCAAAACCATCCATGTAAATATACACAGAAACCTGCCTCTTTAGTCTTCATATTCAGATGCTTGTGGACAAATGCCACACTAAGTGAGACAATAATCAGGATATGTATGACCAAGGTGCATGTTTGCATAGTCACAGTGGTGAAAACAGGGCTTGATGAGTTATTTTTTTCTGAATTGTTTTTACTGAGAAGGTTGCATGTTTTGCAAGTACAGTAGCAATACTCACTGAAAGGTTAATTCAGTTCTTATGTTGCTCTTAGTTCTCTTTACGCAAGCATTGGCTGTGGTATTTAGAAATGAAAAAATATTGCTCATCTGGATGACCTTTCACTTGAAAGGTCTTTTGATAGTTATCTGGTAGAGTTAAAGGATCAGAGCATTATTCTAGATGAAGGTGACTGCTTACAGTTTGAAACATCTCTTTTAACTATAAAAAGTTCAATTGTAAATAAAACAAAAAAACCCTAATCTTTTAAAATAAATACCCATTGTTTTTCAACATAATAAAATAGGCTTGGGAGCTTATCTCTTTTGCTGTTAGATTGACATGTTTTTTGCAGCGTGCTCCTAACCTCATTGTTCTCTTAATCTGGCCTTGTTGGAAGCCTACACTTAATAACAACAGAGAGAAAGCTGCTGCCTTCTTATATAGAAAAACTACATTCACAGTAGGAAGCATTGCTTCTTTTCTCTAGATTGGGATGTATGTAAAAGTGCTAAAGGAAGACACAGGAAATCTATAGTGATTGCATAACATTCTGAAACCACAAACAGGTATTTGATTAAATTCCAGGCTGTTGGGATTTCTTTACATATATGTTTTCAAGTCAGAGGAAAATTCTTAGTGCGCAGGTAAATGGACTAATCATGGTTCCGAGGTCAATGTTTTTGAGTTTGCTTTGGATTTGTAAGCAAGAGCTTGCTGGAGAAAGGAAGGGAAACAGGCCAATGTTTCATTTTGTTATTATTACAGGCAGAAAAATCCACTTTACTGCATCATGTTTTATGGAGTGAGTGAGATGAAAATAATGACATCTGCCCACAAGATGAATGAATTTTTATGTATTGAAAATACCTACTTTTGATGATAAAGAGCAAAAGTTAATCATTCCATATGGCTAAGCTTGAACTTCTATTTATAACACATACCCCAGATTAATAGAATCTTAGCACAGAATAATTTAGAAGGGACTTCTGGAGGTCATCTTGTGCAATCCCCTGCTCATGTTGCTCAGAGCCTTGTCCTGTCAAGTTTTGAAAATCTCCAGAGACGGTATTTCCACAGTGTCTCTGGGCTACCTGATCCAGAGCTTTCCACCCTGGTTGTGTTTCATTTTCTCCTTTGTATGGAGTCAGAATTTCCCTTGCTGTAATTTGCAACCTTTGCTATCCATGCTTCCACTCCACCCCTCCCAGAAGATTCTAGCTCTGCCTCCTCCAAAACTCCCCATTAGGGAACAGGACAGCAAATCCCTTCCCCTTGTGTTGCCCACACTCATCCACCTTTTTGCATCCTTCGTGCACCAACTCAATGCACGAATACATCAGCTGAGTCTTTCAGATGCAGCTTCACAAGTTTCTCAGGGACGGAATATCCACCTCTCTTGACCTGCTAGTTGTGGTCTTGCTAGTGACAAATCTTTCAGCAAATCCTTCTGCCTCTGCGCTTTTCTGCTTGTGTAGGAAAAAGCCCTTTAACAGAGATAACCCAAGACTTCAAACAAAACTAAGAATGAAACGTCAGATTGTCTTAATTTTGAGCATAGTGAGGGCCACTTTGGCTGTCTGCTCTGAGATCCTGGAAACATTACAAGAATTTCCTTCATTATTTCTAGCTTTAGGTGCAACAACAATACTTACATTACAGCACACATATGAACCTCGGTATGAACTCACCAGCAAATCCCCATTGCCTTGGTTAATTTGTTCCACCTGACTGTTTTAAAAGTGTGTTTAGTTCTATTTTGAATTTAGTTTCAACTTCTAGACTTGAATTTGTTTATATATCTTTGTCTGCAAGGTTGAAGAGCTGTGTGAAGTCAAATTTCTGTCCCTCATTTAGGTTCTTAAAGAGTGTAATAAAATCATTCTATAATATTGTCTTTACTTAACCAAATACTTTGCATCCCTTAAATAATGTATAATATGGCATTCTCTCCAGTCTCAGAACTGTTTTCATTATTCTTCTCTGAACCTGCTTAAGATATCATCTCTGTAGACACCAGAACTTACTGGAGCTCTCCAGCACTGGCTGTACCACATCAAGTACCATGTACTACAACTTTCATATTCAGTGCTTATGTATCCCTAGTAATACTTTAACCCTTACTAGGTGGCTTACGGCAAATGTTTTCTTGACTCACTGTTTCTTAGGGCAGAATCGCCTATCCTGTTAGCAGAGTTGGCCTTCCTTGTTTCTCCACGTTACATTTGAAAAGCTTCATCAGAACAACTGTAGTTATCCACAAATGACCTAAACTCCATTTGTAGTTGGTGGAGAGAAATTAATAATTTCAGGGTGCAGTTCATCTCTTTATAAAGTAGACATCTTAATTGGTTGAATGAATCACACACTAAAAATTCCTGTATCTCCCCATTGTCTCTTCACATGGTTAATGTGTTCCTTTCCCTGAGGAGAACAGAAATCTCTTTCATTAATTTCTGTAGAATTTTTATATCCCTTAAATATAAATGTGTATGTGTTTGTGCACAGATACATAGGTGCACGTACAACTACACAGCTAGCTTTCTAAGCATGTATGGCATTGAAAAGTGTTACTATGTCACATTGCTGAATGTAAAGATAAATAGTTGTTGTGCTGGAGAGTTTTTATACAGCTTCCCTGTATGCACCAGCAGTACAAATCTGATGAGATAGTTACCGGTTTCATACCAACGCTTACTGTCCTGTGAGCGGCTTGGGCTGATAAGATGCTGAAACAACTGATCCGAAAATAGACCATAATCTTTCTCCGCTCTCTTTTTTTAAAATGACCTTTAGCTAAGCAGCTATTTAGTTCATTTTTCAACTTTAAGTAAAAAAATAGTAGGGGAAAAATAACATTACTTTTAATCCAGGTCTTCTAATTTTGGAGAAATTAAGTTAATCTTTCATTATCATTCTTCAGATCTGCACATTTCTTTCCATTTACTTAATTAGATCTCTGTAATTAATCAGCATATAGAATGAGCATTGGAATATTTGAATGACCATGTAGAAAGAAAATGCCTTTTCCTGTTTTAATTTTGTCAGAAGCCACTGAAGTTTCTCTTGTACTGTTTCAGTTCCAAATACTTGAAAAAAAATCCCTTCCAGTAATTAATTTACTATATAGCCCATGTCATCTATTATTGCCTTTGAAGACCACTCCTGTTGTTCCTACTGATTTGTTCTTACTAGTGACTTCAGTGGTAGCAGAACTGATCCCTGTAAATACACAGAAATGATGATTATATAAGGACATTTTTAATAAATATATATGTGAGGAAAAAATCTAAATTAAAATGAAACTAAGTGTAACTGTATGATCAGGTTTTATGAGGACAATCGTAGTTATTAATTCCTTAATTATATATGTTTACCAGTCAGAAATATATTGGTGCAGGTTACAGAAAATACCTGAAAACTGAAAAAAACAACTATTTATCTTGAAAAAGTATGAAATTAGGGAAAAGGAGACAGATGAAACCATGCGAAGCTGTATACTTCAGTGGAATTTTCACTTACATGCTTAACATTTTATTGCTGCTAGAAGGTTTGTGTCTAACAGCGGGTTAGTACAAAGTGCTTGCTTTGCACATGGGATTTATTTGCAGGAAATCTTGAGTGTAGATGCACTCTGCTCTTGTTATGGAGAGTTGCAAAGAGTCATGGATATCTATTAAGGACATAACAGGGAATCTCAAAAGGCAGCGATATATTACTATGTCTTTCATGCTAAGGCCAGCTGAGGTGTTTTGTAATGGTAGCATGTGAAAGAAAGAAAACAGAAAAAGAAAACTGAGCTTAAAAAGTCTTCGTTAAGCTAAGCATGTTCCTGGCTGCTGCCACATTAGAAATTCTCTGGGATCAGCTTTGCCTTTACAAGTGTTTATGTCAGTAATCCCCCAAATGTACCACCTCACGGATCCCAGTTTTGAGCAGAGCAAGCTAACCAGCAGCACAAGACTTGGTGCTTCCCTTTATCCTCAGTTTTAAATTCTTAATGTCTTCTGTCAACAGCTAGCTTTGGACAGGCACATAGGCAGCATCCTCCTGGCATGGGCACTGGGAATTCCTGGCTCTCATATTTGACGATTTAGCAAGCACTAACAGGCTGGATCAGACCAGAGGCAAAGCAGCTCTTTTCATCCACCCCTGTTGGCAATGGCCAGCCTCCATACAGCCATGCATTGCACAGTCACATCCTCCTCTCCAGACTGGACCTACACCCACAGTCTTTCTGGGTTTTACAGCCTCAGCCTTCCTCAGGCAAAAGACCTGAATTTCATCGGAAACCTTAGCCTGACTTCACTTTTTCTCTGGATGTAAGACTTTTTTTTTTTTTTTTTTTTTTTTTGGAATAGATCAGGACTGTAAGAATTTTGAAAGGAAAAATCTAGTTGGTGAGACATGATTTCCAGGAAAACATCCTGCCTGGAAATCCAACAAACATAATGTCTTTTACTGTGTCCCTTGCTCCTGAAACCTGCAAGAGGTGGTGCCTTATCCTCTTTGTGGTGGAACTGAGAAGATTGTATTTTCCCTTGCATCAGGAAAGATTTAACAGGGGAAGGTTCAGTGTCTCTTGAAAACCTCAGGGAAACCTTTCCTTCTCACTTTCCCTCAAGTTTTTTCCCTTGACTTTATATTGTACCCAGGTGCCTGCTTGCTTTACCATGATGCAAGGGCACTTCTAAAACCACATCTCTCTAACTTACAGGAGGTGCTGCTTCACCTTCAGGGGTCAGATTAAAGAGGAAGGAGAAAGGACCATTATATTTAAAAATTCTCATGGGTTGAAGCCCTGGAGCTACACTGCTACTGTAAATAAGTGATAACAGAAAGTCTCTGACTTTACCCACTTTTACAGAGCACATATGACATGGTTAGAAAATAAATGGACATGAAAGTATCTGTGGAGTATCAATTAGATAAAGAGAAGGTCAAACCAAAAAAGGCTTCCTCTTTTTTATAATGAACTTTCATTTCATAAAGTACTAAGTCAATAAATTAGATTGAAACTCTTTGGTCTTCTTGTAATTATATATTACAGATTATCCCATCTATTAATTATCCAAGAAGAGATCCAGCAATATAATAATCAGAACTGAATTATGCTCTTTGGGAGCTGAATCCCAGCCTTATAAATGAACTCTTTTCCTGGAAATTCTGTTTTTTCATGGTTGCTGATATATGGACTCAGGTCAGTCCTGTGGGAGAGAGGATTCTTATATTTTTAAGAGGCAAAAGAAAAGAAAACTTACACCAGTAATGAAGTATATTCATTTATTCCAGTTCTAATACCTTATACATTATATATTTCACTTAAACTCAAATTTTCTTTTTTGGATAATTCTCTATGATTGGGTTTTTTAACTTGGATGAAATTTACTTATGGTTAGAGGTTTGCACTCACTCCTACAATACCTTTTTCTTTACTTATAATAAACTGAGGAAAGGACAAGTAACCTCATTAAAAATACAACCTCAGGAAGGTAAAATGAAGACATTGTGAACAACTCCCTTAAGAGATCATCAAATTGTCACATTATGGTGAGATAAAATGTTAGACAAAGAATACCGTGCTTTCTCCAGCTATTAACAGGAGCTTAACTTTCCATCAAGAGCCTAAGTTCAACAGAATTTCTGTGACCTAGAATCCACCATGTCCTTTATTTACTAATAAATATGGGAAGGGATTGTTGCTATTTTATTGTTTCAGAATGACAATGGCTGTTTCATTTGCAATCCTAGAAAAGTAATCAAATATTATAGCCACTAACAATACCAGTCACAGCAAATTAGCATCGTATTTCCTCATCAATTACCTACTCCTTAAAACATTCCAAATTAACATTTTAAATTCATCACATTGCTGTTTTTAAAGTAATATCTAATGAATAAATTCCTGCCAGGTGGTGTCTGATATGCAGCTGGCAAAAAAATATTGAAGCAGCTGCACTTTAACAAGTAGCCTTCTTTTCACCTGCTAACAAGCATCTGTCAGCTGGCTGTATGGATAAGCAGGACGTGGATTTTGCTTGTAAATAAACTGTACCTGTGAAAATCATGTGGTGCAGCTCTTCCCTCTACAGGATAAAAAAGAAGGGGAAGGGCCCCTTTAGGAGACTCTTTCAAGAAGTGTTTCAACTTTGATGTAAACTAAAGTCCTGCTAAGCTAGATCTTCTACAGCCCCTCTAATAAATTGACATCTTTCATGTCAAAGCCTTTGAAGGACAGAGGGCATTGGAGAACTTAGAAAAAGGGAAAAGAGGAAAACACAGATATCACAGTTTTTTGAGGGGAGGTAAGGCAGAAGTTGCAGATGTGGAAAGGGAAGTGCTTTTATTCATTGCAAAAGCAAAGACCTTATGTAAATGAAAATGGATTTGATCCTCCATGGAGACCACCTCAAAGCTTATTCCAGCCTGCACATTTTAAGAGCCTTTCTCTGGCTTTTAAATAGATTTGAAATTTTCCAGAAATTATTTGAGGGTCCATGTTTAAACGTTAGGTTCTGTCATAGGGTCACTGTGGCCCGAACTCAGATCATCTGCTGCCAGTGCCAGTATAGTCTTCACACTTCTCCTCCACCTGTCCTGGCAGCCTCTGATAAGAGGCAGCCCACAGTGTTTTTTGCCTTCTGAAGTAGGCTGCTATTTTAGTTGTAGCGATAAAGTAAGATACTCCTAGGAACTGGTTTGTATGCTGTCCTCAGTCCCCAGACCTCTGTACATTTTGAAGGGACATAAGAAATTAATTGGAGCAAGGACTGTGCTCACTGTCTTCAAAGGCTTTACTTGTATTTAGGAAGGTCTAACTTCTGGAAAGGACCCAGAAACTTAGGTAATGTCCAGAGGAGGAAAGGTTCAAGTCCTTCCCGCTTTTCTTTACCCAGCCAGAATCTGGGGAACATTGACTGTAAATGTGTACGTCTTGGGAATATGTAAGATAAAAAGCAAGGGCCGCTGATACTCATTGCCTGCAACAGCATCCACCCCATATAAATCCCCCTTTTCCACCCTTCACCCCAATATGCCAACACACAGTCAGTCACCATCAGCATCAGCCTGCTTAGGGAAGTCCTCCTCAAACACTGCAGGGAGCAGGCTCTGGCTGCAGAGCACTCAGGTGATACTCCACTGGTGCCCCAGGGAAAAAGGTCACATTTTTTTCAGAGATGCCAGCAGTCTCAGGGTTTCCACACCTCTCACAGCATGCTCTTGGGTAGAGGAGATAGCATAGAGCTGTAGAACTAACAAAACCTGTGTCATTGAGAAGTATTTTTGACATGTACAAAACAGGAATGAAACAGAAGAGAGAAGGTAATTGGACCACAGAGCAGATTCCCAAGTAATTTTCAAGTGTGATAAAAAGGACTGGAAAAATCTGGCTGTTCTCTCTGTAGAGCTGGCACCTCCACTTCCATCCTTGGCACCCTCATCCTCTGCCTCCTTCAGCCCATCTCATTTTTGTACCATCACTCCAGACACCCTATAAACAAAGTCATGCTTAAAAACCAGGACAAAAGGTTTCCATTGGTGCTCTGGTGGGAAGCTTTCTGCCTAAGCTCAGGACACTTCCATTGCAACTTAGGAAAATATGAACCAATCATGAATATCAAAGCAATCCTTGTGAGTCACTGCTGCATGGTATCATCAATTGCAAGGATCGTTGCAACAGCTCATAGCTGGCTGAGGGAAAAATGGTTATATTCAGTTGCTGTTTTATTTAAGGAGCTTTTCTTTTGACAGATAGTGCTTAGCTCCGCAAAGATAAAATGCTGTCAGTGTTATTGACAACAGACAGATTTGAGGTCAGAAATCCAGTGTAAGCTTTCTTGTCTTTTTTCATAATAAAATACTCTGTGGCTTCTTTAACAAAGCAGATGATAATAAAAATATTTACACTAATAAATAGGAAAAATAGCTAAATGTCCATGTATTCTTACTAACCATGCAACTTTCTTTCTCACAATAAATTATATTCAAGCAAAAGTAAATATCAGGTCTTGAAGGTTACTTTAAATAAATAGGTAATTTAAATGCAACAGTAACTTCCTCACTGCTTGGTGTCTATTTTTAAAAAGACCGCTTATCAAGAGTATGAACTTTCACTCGTTTTTCACAGCATCTGAAGACACATGTCAAGGTCGCTAACTTTTAACAATGTGATTCAAAGTCTGTCCAGCCTTTTCTAAATCTAACCTGAACCAAAGATTCCCTAAAAATTATTTCCCTTTTAGAGGGGAAATCAATTAAGTTTGAGAAGCTGGAAAGTGAGGATTTTTTCTTGCAGAATAAAAACTTTTCTAGTCTGCATCCATGAATGCGTGGTTGAATATTCAAAATTCAGGTAAAGAATGGTGGAGAATTAGAAGAGGTTTTGATAGACTGATGACCTTTGCACAAGTTCCATCAACCTGAAAAACAGACATTCTCAATTTCAAGCTGTTTTCTTCCAAAAGTGGGAAGAGAAGCTGTCAACAAGTCATATAATTTCTCTTGGACTTACATGGGCTTACTATGGGTTTGATCCTACTTACTTGCCCAGGGCATGACAAGATTTTATTCACTTATATTCAAAAATATTATATATAGCTATAGATCAATAGATAGACACACACATGTGCGCACACACACAGAGTATCATGTATGTAACTCCATGCATGGGAACCCAGGCTGGTTTGCCATGGTTTCAGCAGGGTAAGATTTTCACCTATCGTGTTTTGAAACCCTTTGTTAAAACTGCTGTAGAAATGAAGTAGCAGAAGTGTTTGTAGATGTGAGGTTTGCTGTCTTGTGGAGGCACCAGTTTGAGCTAAGCCTCCATTCTCCAGCCAGGAGAAGCCTGTTTGCTTTATCTAAGCCCTCTTTTAGCTTTCTTTTTCATTAGAAACAGATCTGTGTTCAGTAGTACAGTGTATTTTCTATTCAGATTTTTGTTTGCAACCACTTATCAGCTCAAGAAGCTCAGCAAGCTATAGGCATGGTTTACCTGAGGCTTATTAGTAAAACATAAGCATGGCGCTGATACCCAGATAAGACTTCCACGGGATTTTTTTAGCTCTCCCGGGTGTATTAGTCTCAGAGTCATCAGAGCCCTACAGGAGGAAGGAGAGGAGAGTCTTCCTTCTGCAGCAGCTAGGAGTGGTGCAGGGAAAGCACAGTCCCTCACTTTGGGAGGCTTTCAGTCCCCCACAATTTGCAATGTCCCTTGGGATCTGTTCAAAGTCACATAAGTTAAAAGTGACATTACCAGCCTCGGTCTTGCATTGACAGGGTTTTCCCACAGATATTTCAATGTTAGGGAACAAGCGAGGTGATGAATCACCCTCTCAGGTGTAGCAGGAGCCCTCAGAGACCAGCCTAGTATTTGCAGCACATGCTCTTTTGACCCAGCAACCTCAGCTTACAGGAGTGTATTGCTCAGGTCATGCTTGGTCTTTTCTCATGGTTAGGGCTTCAGAGGTACCATTAAATTTTCATCAAACCACTCTGAGGAGGTGCCATTTGTACCTTAGCAAGTGTGAATTAACATATCTATGAGATTCTCTGGGGTCATATGCAAAGGCAAATGGGATCTTGTTTTCAAATGCAAGTTCACTTTTTATTTTGTTTTACCAAATGTTCCAGGATTCAGGGGCTTCTCTAGGCTGATTTGTTTAGAGGTGGTATTATCAATGGCTCAGGGCTTGCAACACTTCCCTGTTAACTTATATTTCAATTGTAGGGGACTCTGCCATTCCCACACAGCTCATGGATGATAACAGCTGCTTTATCTGATGCTGTGCCCTCTCTGCTTTGTCTTTCCTCTTTTTAAGCTCTTGTTCAGTAAAACCTGAGTTTAAACTCTACAGCTTAAACATTACTTATGTTGACAACAGAAGCTTCATTATTATTTATGAACTTATAACTCTATAACTTCACCTCAGATAATAATTTAACATCTTAGATCGGTTTTCTAATGCTGTTTTTGTATAATTTATTGCAGTCTCGATATTATTTTACCATTAAAATATAATATTACTCCCTACTTTGATTATAATGATTTATATTTCTGTTTTTAAAGCTGCCTGTCTGAGTAAGACTCAGAAATACATGAGCAGAGGAACAAAATGTTTTATAACTCCTTATGATTATCAGGAGTTTATCCCAAGGAAATTCAGTAGGGTTTCCTTTAAGGAGATTGTCCTGTTTATGATTTACAAGAGTGTTGATGATGTAGTCAATTTTTATTCCCCCAGTGTTCCAGCAGATGATATAGGAATCCGTACCTGTCATTTCAACTCATTTGAAGGAATTCATGACCCCTTCAAGCTCTTGTCTGCTATAGATTTCTTCTTTGCCCATTTGGGAGATAATCAGCTACCCAGCTTCATGCCATGATAACTTTCTTGCTGTAGGTAGCATATGTAACTGTTCCAGCCCTTCATCCCCAGGCCTGGCTCAGAATTTGGGCAAGGTTAGTAAGGACACATCCCACATACCCTACATGGTCTTACCGTGGCCTTTCCAGGGAGCACTGCTTCAGCTAATGGCCTCTGAGTGATTGCATTATAAAACCTGCTCACAGAGGTTGATGAGTTCATGGTACCTACATTTTGCAGCTTTGTACATGTCAAAAGCTGAGCAGTGGTCCATCCCTGGGCAATTGTTTCACCCAATCTTTTAGTCTGAGTCTTCAGACTGCTACCAACCCTCATCTGTGCCTTGTATGATTGTATTTGGAATTATGTTCTTTCCTCTGTCTGCAGTTAAGGTTTTATAACAGCCGCTGGAAAACTAGTGTTTCAGCGTGAGTATTTTTTACAACCTGTACAGCAGTTCATCCCTGGTCTATCAGGAAATGTGTGTTTATGGTCAGAAAAGTGCATCCACCCTTCCTAGCTCTTTTTGACAAGAGTAGTTGTGCTAAAACATTTTGGGAGGATCTTCTCATCTGCTGTGTCAGTGGAGCTGCTGCTCTTTCTGTCAAGGTTCTGGCAATGATACAATAAATATGAAGGCCCAGATGGGACTGAAAGCTGTGGGTGGAAGATATGTGTGAAATCACCAGGACCATCTCTTGGTCTGAATGCAGCTCATGTCAGTGCCATGTCCAGAGGAGTAGCTGCTCCCCACCAGGAAGACATGGCCCAGTGTTTCCTCTGTAAGCAGAGAGAATGATGCCCTGTATAAAAAAACCTGCTCTGATATTAAGTCAGGCCTCTAGCCATTTCAACATTTCTTGCGTTTTTCTCTCAGTATGAAAGGAAACAGCCACAGAAATCAAATGAAACAGAATGAACTTGCAGGACATAGCGTACAGGGCTCTGAGGGGTTTCTGCCACTGCTCTGTATGATAACATTGTATAAGATCTGGTTAGAGTTAAGTATCCAGTTAATTAATAACCTGTCCAGCTTCTTAATCATACAAATAACAGGAGCTCTCTCTGCTACACGTGGAAGGCAAATTAAATTTTCACCGTCTGCCTCTCTGTGGTCCAAGTCCTCCACAATTTGTAATGCACATTTCTTTTCTGAATTATATAGTGTCTTTTGAAAACAAGTCCAATCACTGTTTGCAATCTAGGGCACCTGGACGCCTTCCTACTGGAGTTTCTGCTCCATAGGTTTTGCCAGAGTGCATCAAAATGTCCTGCTAGTGACCCAGCTGACTTCTGACCCGTAATGCGATGAACACCTCCTGCCATTTGCCCTACTTAGCGACAGGAGGGAAGGCAAAGCACTTTCCTCAGCTATAGCAAAATTACACTGATCAGAACATGAGGACAAGCGAGTGTAACACAGAGGTCTGAGATAGACACTCGTCATCATCTCAACTACTGTTGAGATTAAGATGCTTCTTCAAATCCAGAGACAGAGGATATGAATGCAAATGAGGATTTATTATCTGAGATGTCTTCTAAAAATAAGACTTGTATAATAACAATAAATTACAAGCAGCAGCCTCTTCTAAAATTACCCATCTCATTTTACAAAATTGCTAACTTGCTTTGCATGTGCCCTTTTAACTAACTGGGAAAAAACTACCCATTAAAATAGGTTATTGTAAGGATTGTAATAGGATCTGTACTATGAAAAGGAAATAACATAAACTGTGTACAAAAGGGAAGGAATGTCATTTTTCTTTCTTCTGAATTTCTATAAACACAGGGATTCCCTCCCCTATGCATTTGGAGAAAGTGATGTATGGGACTGATATTATTAACTAGTCTATAACAAATGAAACTGGGTAACAACCATACAGAGTCTTATGCTTGTCTGCCAGAACTGACAGTTTATACTTAGCAGTGATTCAACTGACACCACCAAGTAAGCTTAAAAACTAGGCTGTCATACTATGTAGGAAGAAGTTTTATTCATTAAAGGTCTGTATAGAAGGAGCATACTGTAACCAGTATGCCCTATTCAACATGTTTGACTGTCAGTATTTGGCTTGTGTTCACAGCAATAAAAAAAGTTTTTATTTCAGTGCATGATATTTTATTAACAGTATGTATGAAATATTTCCATTATTTATCCTAAAATACCATGATTCAATATATACTGTGCTAGAATACATTTCGTTACAGAAATATCCGATTACAGACATGTTTTGTTTGGAATCTGTATCTCATTTATCTTTTTTAATTCTTTTTTTCTTTTTCATTTTTTTCCTATTTGAGCAATAAAAGGAGAAAATTGCATCTCAGCACACTGGTATAACAACATTTCATCTTAGAAATGGCCTAACATATTCCAACAACACACTTTTGCAGGGAGATTTTATGATTTTAAATTCAGGTCTCCAGGTGAAAGTAGTGAAAAGATTGATTTAGTGAGATTGTTAATTTAAAATGGCTGCTTAAAGTGTCATTTAAGAGCAGCTAGGAATCTAAGGTATGTTTAAGTTTTGTTTGTTTCCCACTGCTTTTAGGCCAAAATAGATGTTGCTGTGAGCAGGGAATGAATTCTTTTTTAATACAGATCTTGCAGTAACAATTAGTGCATCCCAGACCATTATATTGTATAGACATATGCACAACCCAAGTGAGGCCTAGCAACTGTATAGTGCTGAAAAACTCTTGCTATTTATTTAAAGTATGGCTCTTCTCTAAGGTCACTGTTGGAAATAGAGCACATTATGCTCACATGTGGTAGTAAGGATGGCTCCCTGATTTTGCTGAGCTGATGATATTATTAATGGTCTGTATCCCATTTTACCTTTTCTTATTATATATGAGCATGAATTTCATGAATTTCAAACTGCCCTGTTGGAGAAAGACCTCAGGTCATTTGCTTAACTGCATGAATTCTCCTCCAAGGGGAAAAATGGGATCTAGCAATGAATCGCATGCCCACTCAGGGTGAGAAATCACACCCGGGCATCAGCCATCTTTCCCCATTTATTTTGCAAAAAGTGTTTTCTTCAAAACCACAGATAAGGAAAGAGTTGGTGTCCAAGAAGGACAAGTCTTCTAATTTGGTATCTTTCTTCTGGTTCTCAGCAGTACTAGGTATAACAATGGTGGTGTAGCAATCAGATGGTTAGTACCCCAACCCATACTTTGATTTTGGGTAGTACAGTCTGTTGAGGAATGTTATTAGGCATTTAGGGGGTATTAACATTGTTCAGCTTCAGGTATTTATTTAGATGCTTATTGGCCCCAAAAATCCATATCTAACTCATACTTGAGATCCCGTGGTTCACGGTCCTTCCCTGATGGCCAAACCATGTAAAAGTTTATGAGCCTGTGCAACCTTTGCTTCAGCATAGCTGGATCTTTTTGAGCAAAATACACTTATGATTTGACATAAAAAAGCATCAACCTTGTTTCCATCATAGCAACATTGACTGTGTAAGTATGGAGTCTTAGAAAGCTTCCTACTTCTTTCTTCTCTTCAAAGAGCCATACTCCACCATCATCTGTTTCTGATTTATCATTAGAGCTCAGTTCAGTAAGATTTTGACTGCACATTAATAACACTGAAACTGTTAGAACAGACACTTCCTTAAAAATTAATGATGTGACCTACAGGTATGGCACTTATACTTGTTCCAACACAAAGGCAGGTTTTCCTGTGTGTGCAAATGCTTGCTGAAATTTACAAAATGCAGTTTGTGTGTGAACGAAACCAGTGTTAAAGTTGGTAAAAAGCTATGCTAACCAACCTTGGGAGAGTTCATCCAATTTTACTGCATAATAATCCTTCTTAAGCCATGATTACAGAAAGGTACATAACATTATAACCTTCATTTTTAAACTTAATAGAAAAAGTGCCACTAGAAATTTTTTTTTTTTGTCACTTAAAAAGCAAATGTAAAGACTCTCAGCAAAAAGAATTCCTTTCTTTTTTTTTAAAGGTACATCCTAAGCCTAATTTTACTGACAGTTAGATACATTTTCAGAAAAGTTGAAGTGGAAGCTTGAAAACCTTTTCATTTCTCAATTTCTGTGGAAAAGATGCTTTTCAGATAGATAACTTTTCTCTTAACATCTCTAGTAGCAGACAGCGGAGTAGTTTATTCATGTGAACACAAAGCATTAAATCCTGCAAATGTATTTATCCAAATATGTAATTACCTTATTTTCCATTTTTTCCTCCCAAATTTCATGGATGCAGATATGGTGAGATTAATATAAAGTGTTATGTAGCAAGAAATATGGAGCTGGGTGTAGAATGGCTTCTTAAGGAATCTTCCCCTTGAAGGAATATATAGTCTGTAATAAATCAACATGCTGCAGGGTTACTTGAAGCAGCTGCATTTCCATCCCAGAATATAGAACCTTTTTATTTAAATGAAATAGCTGATTTAAAGGAAGAATGTAAAAGTTGAAACGACAGTTAAGTTATCCCATCCCCAGGGGAAATTTAGATGTACTTGGACGCATTAAGAGTTCCAGCACTGATTTTTTACCCCCTCAAAGACATTGCAATTTAAGATATACTTTTGGAAGTCCCAAATGAAGTGTGACTTCACACCAGCATATTTGTCTTGAGACTTGGTAAAAGCCTGTCCTCACTGTTGTCAATAACAAATTTCCTGTCAGCTCCAGTGGCCAATGTTCCCTTGTGGCTGCTTCTGTAAGAACCTTAAGTCTTAACAATTTAATAATTTCCATAAAGGTTGTAGCAAAATTGTGGGGGCAGGGATGTGGCAGTCCTGAAGAAGTACATGGAAGTCATAGTAGCAGAGGAAGTTTAAGTGCCTATGTATTACATTCCACATAAGGAATCACAAGATCAGTCCTCAGGTTTAAAGATATCACTTAGTAAATGTGATATCACTGTGTACCTTCCACTGAAGACTGTCCTCCATGTTACACTGGTTAATAGAAGCAGCCAGGTGTTACCTATTGTTGTTTATTTTTCTTCTACTTTTACCAAATGGCAAACAGGATATCAAATACCAGTCCTAGGTAGCTTGTAGGTGATCTCTGAAGCAGGAATAAAAATCTTAAACTACAGGAAGGCATGAAGCGTCTTCCAAAATAGGTTTCATGCTTGTCTCAGAAATAGCGATCACTGCTATGAAAACTGCTGGTGGTTTACTGTTGTGTCCCAGTGCTGCAAACTTTCAGGAAATTTATGGGCATTTCATAAATGTAAGTGACTTCAGAAGAACAGCTCATATTTGCATAGAAGTATTCATTCTCTTCATAAAAGATGCTGAGAGTTTTTAAAGATTTATATCTGCCATAAACTGATGTTACATTAAAAGAGATTCTGATTGGTGCAGTGAACCTAAAATATCTTCCTGCTTTTCCATGGTTAATAAATCGTTTCAGCCAATTCAGCTAACATTTACTTGGTCAACAGGACACATGCACCCAAACAAGAAAGGAGACTCAGCAGCAGAGTGAAAAATGTCCATGCCAGTACGGGCAGGCAGAGCCAACCTCTCCATCCCTCCTCATTGATATGTACGGCTGCCTCTTGCAACATGCATTCAAATGCCACTTCGGGATAGAGCTGGGAGTGACATTCAGGATATAATCCCTTCATAGGTCAGACTCAAGAGTTACAGATCGATTCTTATTGTACACTCTCCATTCACCTCACAGGTCTCCCATCTCTTGCTTGGCCTAAAAGAATGAGGGTGGTAGAGAAGCAGGAAACTGTAGAAATGTGGGGTTTTTTAAAGAAAATAAAAATCCAACTTTGAGTTCTCCCATCATGCACCAGTTTCAGCCTATGGTACTTTTGTCTTTCTATATTCACTGAAAACTGACAGCAACTACAGAAGCAAATGGCATGATCATGTCCATAGGTGCTATAGTCCTTTTTCACAGCCAGCAGAGATTATAAAAAACTCTAACACACAGAGTCCCACCAGAATTAATCCCTGCAGGAAGAAAGGGTTTTCAGAAATCTCTGTCACATCAATTTTGCACTAAGGCAAACAGAAGTAGACAAGTAAGGAATTTTCAAATAAAGTTTTATTTGTTTGACCCTGATGGAGTCAGTGTACGACACTGGGAAAAAAATATGCCCAGACTTGCAATGTCCTATGAAGTTTAAATCAAATGATGCTAAAATTGGGTTGCCTCTCAGGTGCCTGGCTTGTGCTGTCTAGCTTTGGCTTTGATTGTAAGCAGTATCAAACAAATTCTTTCTAAATTGACCCTGATTTTCTGTTCCACTGAATGTAAAATATAGGGAGAATCTCCTGGTAAAAGCTCTTCTCATTAGATTTCCTCTAAGGCTTTGCAGTTCTACAAGGAATGGGATGTGTAATAGAAAGACCTGCAGGGTAAGGAGAGAAGGAGGAAAGTGAAGTCTCTGAGTTCCTGGAGTCCCAGCTGCTCCACTGGGATTCTCAAATGAGATAAGAATTTATTTCGGATGTATGTATAACCACCTGCTGAAAACCTGGGAAAATATTATCTTCCTATGTGAAGGTCTCTCTTAATCTAGTGGGTAAGAATCGGAGAGCCAAGGCAAAATACTTTGGTATGGATGTTACTGGCCTTATGCAGTCTTCCTCCATTAGCTGCCTGCTGACACCTCTGCCTCAGACCCACAATGTTTTCCCTGAGAATGTTCAGCTGCCACTGCTTGGACCAGATTTAGCTGTGTAGTCTCCATCCATGGAGCTATTCAAAACCCAGCTGGACATGGTCCTGGGCAACCTGCTCTGGCTATCCCTGCTTGAGCAGGAGAGGGTTGGACTAGACGCTCTCCAGAGGCCCCGGCCAACTTTAACCATTCTGTAATGAATCCTGCAACCATAAAGCTGATTTTCAAGCCAAGACCAAGAAGTGAGACTCAATGTAAATTTATGGTGAAAGAGGAAATAGTAAAAGTAGTTGTTTTGGTTTGAGTGTTAAAAAGATATCATTTTGATATAAACGCAGGGCCCAGCATCACACTGCTGGTCTCCACAACAGCTACATGTTCACTGCAACCCTTTTTTAGAGCATAATCTAATTTAATGCACACCACACCTCTGTGTTTAGCAGCCATCTGAAAAGCCTAAATTGTGTGAGAACACTTCATTATCAAATTAGACTTTCTGTGAAACCAACTACATTATGCGCTGTTTAATCCTCAAATTATTCAGCTCAAAATGTGCTTTGCAGTCATGGAAGGCTGTCTTAATTTTTAAGGATTCCCTCAGCATATCTGTTCTGGTTTACTAGGCTGCTTGATTTATTTTTTTTTCCAAAGCAAACTAAAAGTCTGTCATACACAACTTTAGCAAGGTTTACCCCACTGAAGACATGAAATGGATTTAAGAAAACAAGACTGGCAGCATTCTCATATGCTGTAATTTAGGTATTGGCGAAAGTGAGGAACATACTCTTCCATCTCATCCAATTGCCAGTTCTGGGCCCGATTCTTGCAGTGTTCACTCCCAGAGGGGGACCTTCTTGCAAATAATCCTAGTCAGGATCATGGTACATCTCGGGTTTTGTTGGCTGTCACTCAACACCCTCCTGAGACATCTGCCTGAGGGTGAGTGTCTGACACTGAGCAAACTTCAGTTCTGCTTTTCCTTCTCAGGCATGCTAGTATTGCATCAGTTAGACTGAGCTGAATTTTGCTTTTAATAAAATTAGTTGCTATTTTTGTTATCTCTGCAAATTGGATATTCACAAACCAGAAGCAACCTAAAAAATCCAAGTCTTAAATAACACAACTTCCAAATATTGTAAATTGGTACCACCTAGAGAGTATGTTAGGATAAAAGGAGAGTTGTCATCTAGTGGTTAGGGGACAACTCATGTGAGACAATAGGAACTAAGGAAGCCAGTTTTCAGATGATGCTAACTGGCATGTGTTAGCTAGGACCACCTGAAAAATCTGTCCCAAAATGGCAATAAACATTGCAGGTTCCCAGAAAATAAGGTCTGCTCACCTTTTTGTCACAGTCCTATACTATTCAATAGCTGCATATACAGGAGAGGATAATACTTGTTTGAAGCTGTTCAAATTACTAGGTTGGTTTTGGTTTAAATATTTCATATGTAATTCATTTATTAGCAGAGAGAAAATGTGAACCCTTTTCTTTCTCTTCACACTTACAGAGTATTCTGGATGGCAACACACCATTAATTTTAGGCAGAGCTCATGTGGGACTCGTGTTCAAAGCTTAGGAGCATAACCTGGGCACTTGGAGTAATCTCTTGACAAGCTGGTAAACATATACTATGTTATTATTTTTCTGGTACAGATGAGGTGCTGGTTCTTCCTTCAATAATACTAGAGAAACAAGGTATGGCCTGTTACTCAGATCAGTAGTTTCAAAGGATTATATGACATCAAGTAGAAAAATCTTTCATTATTTTGAAATGGCTGGCATTAAGTGCAAGTCACGCTGGTGTATTGCTGATCATTTAGATTAATTATAAAAGTGCATGAGTACTTAATTAACTGTAGACAGTTCAGTCCAGTTTTTTTGGAAGTTACGTGCCCATTGAATGGGCATGGGAATGCTTCCGCTGTGTTTCATAGGCTTTCTTATATTTCTGAAATCTATTTATGTATATATTGCCCAGCCATTAATAGAACGTGAAATTCACACCTTCAATCAGACCTGCACTTTCGTGCCAGAATAGCTCTTGACTGAAGAGAAATGGCTTAAATTAGTCACACAATCAGAATTTAATGCAATAAAGCATTTATAATAAGAAAATTAAAAAATCAGACTGGAAAAGAAATTACATCCAACACTGATTCATTGGTAAGGAGATGAGGTAAAATAAACATAACAAATCATAAATCACAGGGCTGTCTTTCAAGAAGATGATCAACGTGAAGAACTATGGGAAAAAACATTCTCAGCCTGTATTGATCAACCCATATAAACACCAAGGTTCCTTTAGGATCTTTACTTCTCCCTGACAAACCAATCTATTTATGGTCAGGGTCCTGACATAAAAGACCTAGCATGCAAAGGCGAGTGTTAAGATCATCACATGCACACCAGCAAGTGCATTTGCTGTCCCCTGCATCACTCCTGTACAGTCAAAGAAAATTTACCCAGCTGTAGAAGCAGATGGAAATGTGCACATGGACAGCGAGGACAAACAAATTGTCTCTTGCTCAAGTGATTTGGTTTCTTCTTGCAAATACAAAATGTCTGAGGAGAGATTACACTGAAATTTCAGCTAATAAAAAAATACAAAAAAGAAACAAATCCACCACTGATGATCCTTTGAACAGCTGCTGGTTTCTACCAGTCAGTCCCAAGTGGCCAGCAGTCGCAATTTGTGAGTAGTCTTGTCTTCAGACATCTCAGGGCAACCAAAATGCGACAGGATGACAAATAGTCCTTTCAATAGATACTGACAAACAAATTAGTGCAAAGATGCTTTTCATAGCGTACCAGATGTGTTGAGTTCTATCATATGGAACAGGGAATGAAAAACTGTCTACGTCCCATCTGTGCTTTTTCAGTAATCACTGATGCACTCGTTCTGGAGTGTATAAGGTACAGTAAACATTTGGACTGGGTTTTACGTGCAAAATAAATGGAAAACCCTAGGTCTTGGCCTCATCATCAGTGTCTAAATCTTTTATATTAGCAAGAATACCTTAAATGCCTGGGAGAGAGATGTTCAGGAGTTAGGGTATTGTCCTGGTGATTAATTGAAAAATTATGCAAATACCAAAAGAAAGGTTTATGGAAATCAGAATAGACTGCAAAAATGCATTTTGCTTCCGATCGCATGCAGGGCTTCCAGCCTGTCATAAAAAAGCAATAGGTTAAAGAATTGCTGTTTGGATTTACATCATTTCCTCTCTTGGGGCTTATCTGTCCTCAGACTGTTAACCCAGATTTAATTCAAAGAGGCTGCAATTGCAGCTGCAAGAACAGCATTAAAATGGAAACAATGAAAAGTGAGTGCTCTCAGTGGGTGATTGAAAGGCCCAGGGCACTGCAGCACATGCATTTCTAGCCCACTGTAAATGAAACCAATATCTCTCAGGAAAAAGGCCCTTTGTGAGGTTGTCCTTCCATTCAGAACAAAAAACCACTGGGCCTGAGCAGGAGCAGGAGGTGGGGGGGGAGGTACAATAATGTATGCCAAATATCCATAATGAGAGAATGCAAATAAAAGGAGTGGGAGACCTGCTCCAGACCCTCTGTGTAGGGCAAGCTTTACTTGCTTTTAGCTCTTTTACCTTAGATTGAAATGTTGCATGTTTTCCCTACAGTTCCCTCCCAGAAAATCCTTTCCTAATAGTTTACAACTAGGGGACTCATTTCTGGCTCCCAATGTCATCATCCTCTGTGCCGTGACTGGCCCTGGTCCCTCTCTACATTAGCACTGGACCTCCCATGGGGATGTGAGAGCATGTAGCCACCCCAGCCCACATCCCATCCCAGATGAGCCCCTGGCTGCAGGATTTCCTCTCAGCGCTGAGGGTTGCATTGCAGCAACCACTTGTCCTGCCTCTCCTCTGCCTGTGCCCAGGGTACCCCAGGAGGCAGCTGTGCCAAGGAGACATGCAACCAAGTCTTGCAGGTCATTGGCATCCTCTTTGCAGTAAGTCCAGGACACCAGAGAATCTATTTTCTCACTGGCTACATTACCCTTTTCTCTACAGCCACTCTCACCCCTGCAGACATCCAAGCTCTTGCCTCTCTCCTGCCATGAGACTTGGTCTCCCTTTCTTGTCACTGCCTTCTCTTCCTCCCTCTGCTCTACTGCACAAGCCCCTTGTTATTGCATGAGAAAAAATCTGTTTCTCTGAAAAATCCATTCTGCTTTCTCTTCCCCTTTTGGTTGGTTAGACAATTATTAATCCACCTCCTTTTCATAAAATAGCCACAACCATAATAATAAAGTCAAAATATGATTTCCCCATAATATAGTAAAATCTCTCGCTTTTCTTTATTCCTTGCAGATGGTACACCTCTTACCATAAACAGCATGTTAGCTCACGGATTCCAGATGCATAAAATACGTACAAATCTTCACATTTTCTCTCTCTCTCTCCCTCAAACAAGTGTGTGTGTATATATATTATCCTTGCCATTTAATTTTCCCTGCTTTTCATTTTAATTTCTCTTTTAGGACGACACAGACTTGTCATAATCCATCTGGGATTTTATTCTTCATCATACAAAAATGTTGCTTGAAGGCCAGTTTTTACTTGGCATTAAGAGACTGAAGATCAGCCCAAATCAGAGTTTTATAAACCTCTTATAACAAAATCCCTTCAGTTGTAAATGTGTTGTCTCAATAATTAGATAAATATACCAGGCCACTTGTTACCAGACTAGCACAGGAACTAATTACATTATTTCCTGAGACTGCATGTGATGCACCAATTCACCATCAAATAAAAGGCTCTAGTATCTGCTATCTTCCTCTGATATCGTTGTCAATAACTTTAGTTCTAAAAAGGGGTTACAACAAAGGCTCTATTAGAAGTAAAAGGCATTTAAACAAAGAAATATAGGAATATGCTGTGCGGACTAAAGGATAAACTGGATGTATGTTGCATTGGTAGGTGAGGGGGTTTAAAATTCTCATTTGATCATTTACAGAAAGCTTCTGACTTGATTGTGAAATGTTTTCTCTTGTGCTTAAATTTCATGCCACAGATTATTAAAAATTGACTTTGCAGTATTTATTTTACTTATCTACCCCAACCAGGCTGTGCTTAACCATAGATTTTGTGAATTATTAAATTTTAAAAGCAATTTGGGTTGGATTTTATACTCCAGTTCTGTGTGTGAGGATGTGCACCTCCAATCCTAACCCTGAAGCTAAAGAGCTTTGATTCATCTTTAATCTGAACAGTTTTACAAGTGCATGTTCCAAGATGTAAGACATGATGATTGTCTCCAGTGTAATGCTTAACTAACTGCTTGTTAGTTTTAACATTTAATATATGATGAAAAATAACTAGTTTCAAGAGGTTATCTGAGCCGTAACAATGCTCAACATAATTCATTCAGTCAGATAACAAGAACTATTTTCGAACATAATGAGAAGCTAATAAAGGTCACTGTGCCTACAAACACATATACATCACTATTAATTTAACAGTACTGATGCCAAATGCATGCATTTAAAGTAGAAATCTCTTTAACTGAAACTGCTTTATGTTAGAAGAAGGGAGACAACTGAATAAATCTTCAGTATTTAAATTAAAGCTAGGCCCAAGTTACAAAACTTAAATCTAAATCAGGAATCAGACTGGTACTAGAATCAGACTAGATTTTGACTAAGAAGCCTGGATAACCCAATTAAATGTGTAAGGGCTAAAGCTTAAAGTAAGACCTGAATTTTCCTGAAGTTTGAGGTTGAGATATATTTTCCCTGTTAAAATTAAGGGCAAATCTAAGGTTTTTGTGTGTAAATTTTGGTGCCTCCTTTTTGGTTTATGCAAATAGTTTTTCAGAAAAATATCAACACTTTTTCAGGATATTCCTAGACTTCTCCCGTAAACTGAGCCTCTATGTGAAGGTGGGAATTTGAAATGCTACTGTTGAAAATTGAGAACTGTTTTAAAAATTTTGTCCTATCACTGTCTAGAGGACAACAGCAGCAGATGTCTTCAATGCTGTTTGCATTAAATGCAAATACAGATTTGGGATTTACTTGGGTTTTGCCAGTACATTGGTCTCAATGACTTTGTGAAGAATTTTGCTGCCAAGTGAGACACATTGTGGCATTTTCCAAGTCATACAGGTATGGCAACAGAAAAAAGCAACAAGTAATATGCAGCAAATAGATTGTGTAAAATAATTGCTAAATAGATCATGAGCAAGAAGACTAGAAAATACTCCATGTACAAACCTCTGTTCTAACTAGGTCCATAGAAACAAACTAAAATGCTAAGGTCTGGAGGTGCTCCATATAGTAATTAATGCCAAATTTCAAGGTGAAATTGGTTTAATTACACGGAGCATTGGCAAGATTAGTACATTCAGTGTTGAGCTCATTGGGTTTTGTTTGTTTGTTTTCTGGTTGATTGCAAAATTGATGTAATTATTTACATGAGGACTTTTTATTTTAATGCCATTTTTTGTGTGCCACGGAGCAAACAGTGAATCCCCGTCGTCCTGCTAAGCAGCCTGTCAGAATAGGGCAGCATGTAAGAAAGAGGAAAGAATGGAAGGAAGCCTTCCCTCTTCTAGTTCTAAATTGTTTTGGGAGAAGCTATGATATTTTTTCTTTTTCAATAAAACCTTAGAGCAGACCTTCAAAAAGAAAATCATCCTTGTGAGCCAGGAAATCCTATTCTTCTGATGGGTTTATAGACAGTATCAGGGATAGCTGTGCATCCTAAATCAAAATGGAATGTCTTTCTAAACACATATTTTGTGCTGCTCCTTGTAAAGCCACCATTCATTGAGATCTACCTCTTTCCAGATCTCTGTATGGCCCTGGTTTCTCTTCTACAAGCCTACTCATAATGGCTTTAAAAACCCATGAGCCTGCCAAGCCTTACTCTTTAAAATAAATACAAATATTTTCCTCTTGGACACGGGGAACCCTGTTTTAAACATGAGTATGGAGATGTAGGTGGCTCCTGTATGTGTTTAGGTGTTTGGAAACTGTGATTTACAAACTCAGTGACTGTGTTTGGAAAACCACAAAGGTTCCTTTAGATATATACATGTATGCGTGCAAAAGTGATGTATATGTACACTCTCTCATAGACATCACCCATAACAGAGCTCCAAGGATGTCCACAGGAGTTGATAATCATTGTTGTCATGTGCTAAAATCCGTTTGGATGACCTTGGCTTCTTTTTTGTAGATGGGAGGCAGTTTATGGAAGAGGTTTTCCAAACTGTAGAGGATTGCATGCATATCCATTAAAACTGAAGATATGCAGCATGGCTTTGAAAATTTCAAAGTGTCCTTTTACCAGCTTTTTCTGAGTCACACCTTGAAACCAGCTTACCATATATTTTCATTGACAGTAGTGCACATTGAAAGGACAAATCTACACAAAGGACTATAGATAGTAGCATCAAAATTAGAATGTTACAGAAAAGCCTCTGTCAGCGCAGTCCTCGAAATAATGGTGCCAAATGACCTTCCTCTATGCTTAAAAATACATGCTGCCTATTTTTGGTCAGATATCTTTACTTTCTTTTATTGTGTCACGTGTAATGATGTTACCACAAGGAGTCATAACAAGGTATTTTGGGTTATGCACACTATGAATCAGAGGTTGTCATTTACAAGAGGCTGGAAGCCTCTGGGTGCGACCCTGGTCTGGACATTAAAAAATGCAAAATATTCTGATCCATAACATATGTTTCTAACAAGGTTGTTAGAAATAAACATGGCCCCAAGAGATGCCTGGGACTTCACTGATGGAGCTATGGCAAATGACGCACATTCAGGACCCCCATTCTGTTGCACTCTGAATGCTGTTGCACCTTTGCCTGCAGATGGGCTATTAACAGTCAGATTTCTTCTGCAGCTCATTCCTAAAAGCCATGCTAACTAACCATAAATGCAACATCTTTGTTCCATAGAGGACTCTGCAGATGAAGGCAGTGCTACTTCTGCACTAATCCAACAGTCTTCTTTTAACAACCTACCACTGGCAGTCGTTACAAGTCAAGACAGTCAGAGTGGGGTTCATCTCGTCTAACCTTAGCCATTACTGTGCTAAGCATCAAGATGACCAGGCAAAAGACTCTGGGGCAGTCAAGGGATTTGTTATGGTTTAGTCTTGAGAGGCTCTCTGTTTTTATTCACTAGGAAAGGAGGTCCACTGCCATTCATCAGAAGTAGAAATCTCTTTTTACGTGGTAAAAAACATAGAGTACTGCCGTAACTTGCTCAATGGATTCAAACTGGGGATGTAGTCGTGCAGTCCAGACCTCCAGATCTCTTCATCAGCAGCCTGATTAGAGGTATGCCAAGCAAAGATCTAATATGCATCCATATTAGAATAGAAGATTTATTGTACTTATTTTCTATGAAGAATTCTGCAAGCTAGCATTTGTATTTATTATTAGCTTTATAAAGAGATATGGAAGAGAGTTTTACATTTTAAATGTGTTTAGGTTAAAAAGAATCATGAAAATGTTCATTTTCTATCTCATTTTGTGTGTGTGCAAATCACTCCATCATTGTTTTCATTTCTGTCAGAACACTAAGCATACCTGTTAAGAGTCCACAGATAGTGACCCTTGTTATGTGACTGAGAAATAGCTTTTGGTAACCTTATTGGGTGACTAGAGACAGATTACTGTAGAGGTTTGCAAAACAGTTCAGGGGACATCAGGGATCAGTCATCTGCAAAAGCACTGGAAAATTGCAGTTTGCCTTAGGTGGCTGGTTACACAGCATGAGTAGCGAACAGTCAAAACAAATAGTTTGCATAGACTGAAATGTGTTTACAAAGTGTGTTTGAGCAAATTCTACTGACAAGTATATCTGGAAAAATCAAAGTCTGATACAAACAGAAGAAAAAGCTTAAAATCACTGAGCAAATTAGGTACAAATCACACTCTCAGCAGTAGACATGAGTTAGACAGATCCCAAACTCTACACATATCAATGACACAGACCTCAATCTACAGCCTGAACCACCTTACAGTATCAGGGCCATATGGAGTATGACTTTATGTTCTTCTTGTCCCTTTAGGGGGAAGATATGGCTTTGTTTTTCTCCATTTCTTTTTGAATTGAACAAGTTCATTTTTTGATAGTGAGTCATTTGTGGAAGTGGCAGAGGTCACATTGCAACTCTGAAGTCTTGTCACTCAGGGCCGAGGAAACGAACGATGGGATTGTTTGCATTTAAATCATCAGCATTAGACAATTGCATTTATCCTGAAAACCATCTATAAAGTCTGGAAGCAGAATAGTGGAAACGGACTTTCTCCCATAAAACTCTGTTCACTGGAGATTTACTGTGTGGCTACTTCTGGAGACAAATTGTCATCTTTTCTTTCTCCCTCTCTCTCTCTTGCTCCCTTTTGTTAACAAATATGAAGAAAATCTATCCACTGAAGCTCAGCCAAGGCCAAAGTGCTTCAATTTTCTTAGCATGAATGCTCCTGGACACTCTGAATGGTGCTGGTCAATCAAATACCTTGGAAAAGTTAATAAATATGGTTGCAATGTTTTGGTCTTTAGCCATGGCACTACAGATGTGACCCCCATAACTCCAAATACATTGCACTGTCCTGGATTCAGAATTTGAACAAGAACACTACAAAACTGAATAAATCAGAGCACAGCCTATTTCTAATACTGAAGAACTGAGGTTATAAGTATTGTTTTGCTATACTGACCTAGCATTTCCGTATGGTAGCATAACAAAGAAACCATCCACCCTGCAGGACGTTGGGCTGCAGGCTGGCCCCATCAGAGGGTTGCTCAGATGGGCCCCGTGGCAGCACCAGCTCTTCCCTGTCCTGGTGCTTGCTACCTACAGATGCACGCTGGCTCCTTCGGTGTCCATTAACTGTCACCCATCAGCAAAGGGGCTGTGCTCAGGACAGTGACCTGGCACTGATGGTGGAGGGTAGGCATGTTCCTGTGCTGCAGGGTCTGCTGCAAGGTGGACACAGAAGAAGTTACATGGTGGCAGTTCACAGTGTCTTTGCTGCGTATCAGAACCCGGCATATTTTAATCAATAGGCTTGAAAGTCAAGCAAGGCCTCAGCAAGCACGGTCATTAAGTGTGTGATTACTGCAAGGACTGGTGTTTTCAGTGGATTAGTGCCTGCCATAATTGGCAGTGGGGAAGAGCAGGATTACTGTTAAATGTTCATTGTTATTTTTCCGACATTGAAAACTCACTGGTCTAATTTAAAGGTTAAAATATATCCAGAAGGGCATTAAAATATACATAGAAGTGGAACTGTATGTGCAGGTAGCCAGACTGTATTAAAAATCTGCTGATTGTCAGGTCCCTAACGACACTGATGATCTCTTCTTACCCTGCCCACAGCCCAGGACCCCATTTCAGCCTCCCCCTGAGCCATGAGTCCCAGCCCCAGGAGTGCCAGTCTCCAGCCCCGCCACAGCCCTGCTCTGGATAAATGTGATAAATGTGTCACACTGGGTAAAAGGTCTCCCTTCACTGCCATCCCCCATCTACCCCATCTCTTAAAAGACATGATCCCTGCTCCCATTTCCTCCCAGTTTGAAAAACAGGGCCTGGACATCAGTCCTCAGGAAGAAGTGTCAAACAGAAGGGGTCCCTCCCAGTGACCCTAAGCAAGATGCCCAAGCCCTGAAGAAGGATGGGATTTAGGATACACACTAAACTTCAGTGTTTATTACTGATGACTTTGATCAAAAACTCCCTAAGAAGTCTGTCACCTGTGTGCCCCTCTTCAAGGTACATGATGCTCTCCAAACCTAAATAATTGTCTTAGGCTCTGACACAGGGTTACAGGTTCCACTTTGGAGGCTACAACCTTGTGCCTCTATTTATATTTCTATACCATCCAAATACAGGTATGAGCCTCAGCCACTCTCTGACACCATGTTGTGCCTACACTCTGGTGCCATTATTTTCCCTTCTTCTGCCACCTTGTGCCTGAGTTTCCGCAGAAAGAAAACCTAGATGCAAGCCCAGGAGGACATTTCATGGAAGCAAGTGTGAGAGGTCTGTGGATGACTAGACATATGACATGGGTTTCATCTCACCAAATGGTTATATCTGAGCCAGTCACACAAGTTTCCTTTTGCAATCAATGGAGTTTAAGGCATGAGTCATCTTATCCTAAAATTCAACTCATGGCCATGAATGGTCATGTCACCAGTGGCAGAACAAATAGTATATAGCACCAAAAGAGTAAGGTTTTGCTGACAGTGGCTATACCTATGTCTGCAGTAGTTTAAGTGCTATAAAGAGGTAGCTTTTATTTTCTGGTGGTTTAGGAGAGGACTGTACTGATGTTGCCCTATCAGCGCATCCCCAGTTTGTTAGGAGCTCATTAGCTATGGCAGATACTGTCTTTTGAATCAGTGCAGTTCAAATAACTCCTGCTTTACTTGAAAAGAGGATTTTCTTCGTTGTTGTGGAAAGAGAGAAGATGGCTCCTAAGAGGGAATAAAAGACACTGAATTCACATGACTAATGGAGTTAGATACATTTGAAGAGTGTGAGCTATACATTTTCTAGTAAAGAGGCCCTCTCCTCACTAGGATTTCCTGTGCCAGAGGGAAGAAAGTTTCAGATTGCTTTTGCATTTTAAAGTGAAAGAAGAGAGCATGGGAGCTGTCTTATAATCTCTTGCTGAGATCAAAGGGGAAGGGAGGTAAATGCGTATGTTCTTCTTTCTCTGGTGCTGCACCAGCTATTTAGTAGAACTAATGGAGCCTCCAGTACAGAAGAAGCAGAGATTAGCCTCTTCATCTCTGCTAACAGTAAAGAGTCCAAAAGGATTAATATTATTAAGAGTGAATTTCAGCTAGAAAGTAGGAAGGAAATTCTTCCCCCTTTATCTTTTCATCTTTGTTTCCAGAAATAACTCTAAACCATGGTTTTCAGCCTCCCACCCATTCCTATTTTTTTCTTCTTATTTCTCAGTAAAAACAGACTTGGAAGTGTCTAACACCCCGACAAGCTTTGACTTTGTGGAATTTTCAACCAGTTTGCATAAGAACTGTGAAGCACTAACGACACTGAATAGTCATGATAGGTTTATGGGATCAGATCCTTAACTGGTTTGAAACAGTTATTACACTGACCTCAGCTGGTATGACTCCATGTATGTTCGTGGACTTCAATAAAGCCACACAGACTCACTCCAGCTGAGGATCTGACCTGTGAAACTATGGAGTCTTATCCAAAACAAACTGAACTTCTGTCGTGAATTGGTCTTCAAGGGAAAATAATTGCTAATTCAATGACTCCCAATGTTTTCACTGCAGCTGCTGGTAATTCTGTGCTGCAGAAAAATCTTTACTTTTAACTGGTGAATCAAGAGTTTACCCAGAAGCTTCAATACACAGAAGATCAGAGGTGCAGAAGTGTATACACAGTCCTCCAAATGTTATGTATTAGAAGGCAGGCCCTAGGGTCAGTCTATGAATCAAAAGTGACATACTCAGGAGAAATCTTCTCAGAGAGACATTATGTCTTACTGTCCTATTAGCTTTTCTCATAAATGGTGAAAAAAAAAACCCTAAAATCCTGGTTTAGATGTGACTTTTTGATACACACAGGATTGTCATAGTCAGAGTTAATTTTGTGGAGAAACAGCCTGAAAGAGCTCACTGGGAGCTGTTTTCAGCATACCAAAGCAGGAACCCTGGCATGTGCATTGATGCTGCAGCACCATCCAGACAAATTAGCCCTCAGAATTGCAGAATTTGGAGCTGAAGAAAGTAAGCTCAGGAGGCTACAGTTCTGCTGTTCCTCTTGGCAGCCACCAAAGGGAGATGAGCAGAAAAGAAATGCGATAAAAAGTAAATGGCACTTTCCTGCTAAGCTAATCAGTTCTGTTGGAGAACAGAGGGCTGTGCCAACTGCAAATCAATGCACTAAATCACTTTCGTTCTTGTGTGAGCCCTGCCGCCATGGCAGCTGCTAACAAGGGAATAAAGAAAACTGTTATTGGATATTTAGTAGACTTTTAAAGTGCTTGTGTAAAATAACATATTTAATTTAATGCAAAGTTATAAATGTAATTGGAGTTTATGGACATTATAGTAGGGAAGAGAAGAATAAGATTCCTCTTCTTTCTGCACAAAGAGCTGTTTTATGTTCCCAGGCCAACCTTATCAAACTCTGTCTGCGGTGTTAAAGAGCAGCTTTCCTATTGGATTTTACCACTTCATCAGTCTATAAGGGGTAAACACTGAGATAATAATATGCTTGATATTTCACATGGCTTTTAACGTGTTCAAGTTACAGAACAGGACTAACACATACTTACTTTAGGATGAAATTAATGTACTCTAATGCCACAAGCTATATTGACTAAGTCTTCACTGGCTATAAAGAAAGCCTACAGTGACTGCTCCAGATGTGGATATGTACAAAAGAATGTGTAGATTTAATCGGATAACCCCACTTAAGACAACAACAACTGCACCCAGTGGATTTATTCAATGATGTAATATTATATATATTATTTTTCTGTTATCTTCCAAATAATTCCCAAACAATAATAATAATCTTTCTTGTCCCTAGCCATGACTGGGGCTAATCCCTTTCTGTGACTAGTCTCTGGGAGTTTTCAGTAATGCTATTAAAGTGCTCATAAGAAGTTGCAGTTTTCCTAGAAAGCTCCGTTTCTGCAACATTCTCAGAAATCTCTTAGCCTATAATACAGGCTTCACATCCTTGAACTCCCGGTTCAAATCACTGATGCACATACAAAGCAGCCCAACTTTGTCATCGTTTAAGTCATCAATCGTAGCCGTGCAGTGAAATGCTTGATATAAAATACCCATGGGCAAGCAGTAGACTGCCTTCTCTTTAATTACATCAATCCTCAATCACCCCAAAGCAATGCCATCCTTGGAAGTACTAACTCTGACAGGTAGTACTTCTGGGAATGCCATAAAAATGCCAGCAAAGCAGCAATGGCAGAGAAAATAAGCTGCCTCATCTTTGGAGAATTATTGGACTGTACTAACATTCAAGGGTACAATGTCAGCACAATGCAGAAAGAGTTAGATGCATAGCCCCCATTATTATTGTTGATGGGAGTCAGGTGTCAAGTTTCCTTTGCATCACCCTGAAAAACTTAGTCTTCTTTGTAAAGCTTTAGCCAAGTTTTCCTTTGTCACCACTCTTAATTGAGGGATAGGTTTGAAGCCATTTGTGCTGTGACTGAATACAGACTGAAAAGGTAAAAAGAAAACACTAACAAAGTAGCAATAATGAACCTGAAGCTTTCAGACTCTGCAAGCTGTGATGGAAAGCTTAATAAATATTAAAGGCTCATGCCTTAACAGGTGAAATTGGAGCAGTTGCTTTGTAGTAAATGGCACTGTAATACCAACAACACCTGGGACAGCCCCAGGGCAGCCCCTAACTCCTTTTAGCTGTCTCAGCTCCCCAGGGTCAAATGCGAATATAAGTGCCTAAATACTTAAATAACTGCCTCAATTAGCAGACCTGACTTCTGTCAGTAGCATCTTGTCTGAGAAAGCCCTGTAAATCTCAGCCCTCTTCTATCACTTGGAGTTAATTGTTTGCTCTCAATAAGCACATGTATCTCAGTAAAAGCATTCTTAAATTATAACGGTAGTGCCTTTAACTTTCTGCCCACAGACAGATTGGTTAACACAAGACTGCCTTGTGTTATAAAGGATAAATCAGGGCAGGATTCAGGTTAAATAAGCATTATTATGGAAGTACAAGAGAGAGACGTCATACTTGGCTGGCTTCCAGTAGATGAGCAGAGAGCAGATTAAACAAAGCCTTTCATCACTAATTGCAGACTGGACCTTTCTGGTGCTGGCCATTCATTTTCTAATATTTAAGCAGGTATTCAGTTTGGGAAGGAGGGGATTACAACTCAAAGAGGAGTGCTGACAGGCTCACTGGCAGTGTCTGCCCTTGGCTGGGGCCATTTTACGTTGTTCCTTCCATCAGTTATGGAGAGGAGATGAACAGCTATATCTGTATGTGCTTTTGTAGGCATTACTGCAGGTTGGAGAATGATATCTTAGAAGAACTAAAAGAGCAGTTTGTGCTGAGGCGAAGCACATTATTATGCCCATGTTAGGTGATCCACACATTATACAGTGAAACTATCATCTTGTAAAGTGTAAAATACTTAGCTGTTCATCAAGGAAGGAGAGGCGGTGGGGTGGCCCTATATGTTAGGGAGTGTTTCGATTGCATAGAGCTTAGCGACTGTGATGATAAGGTCAAGTGCTTATGGGTAAGGATGAGAGGGAAGGCCAATAAGGCAGACATCCTGCTGGGAGTGTGTTATAGACCACCCAACCAGGACGAAGAGGTAGACGAAGTGTTGTACAAGCAGCTGGCAGAAGTATCACAATCAGTTGCCCTTGTTCTGGTGGGGGACTTCAATCTACCAGATGTCTGCTGGAAATACAACACAGCAGAAAAGAAACAGTCTAGGAGGTTCCTGGAATGTGTGGAAGATAACTTCCTGATGCAGCTGGTAAGTGAGCCTACCAGGGGAGGTGCGTCGCTTGACCTGCTGTTCACAAACAGAGAATGACTGGTGGGAGATGTGGTGGTCAGAGGCCATCTTGGGCTTAGTGACTATGATATGATTGAGTTCTCAATTCATGGTGAAGTAAGAAGCGGGGTCAGCAGAACCACTACCATGGATTTCCGGAGGGCAGACTTTGGCCTGTTCAGGGCACTGGTTAGGAGAGTCCCTTGGGAGGAAGTCCTGAAGGGCAAAGGAGTCCAGGAAGGCTGGGCTTTCTTCAAGAGGGAAGTCTTAAAGGCACAGGAGCAGGCTGTCCCCATGTGCCACAAGAGGAACTGGCGGGGAAGACAACCGGCCTGGCTGAACCGGGAGCTTTTGCTGGCACTCAGGAAAAAAAAGGAGAGTCTACCACCTTTGGAGGAAAGGGCAGGCATCTCAAGAAGAGTACAGAGACCTCATTAGGTCTTGCAGAGAGAAAATTAGACAAGCAAAAGCCCAGCTAGAACTCAACCTGGCAACTGTTGTAAGGGATAACAAAAAATGCATTTACAAATACATTAACAACAAAAAGAGAATCTTCATCCTCTACTGGATGTGGAAGGGAACATTGCCACCGAGGATGATGAGAAGGCTGAGGTACTTAATGCCTTCTTTGCCTCAGTCTTTAACCATCAGACTGGTTATCCCCAGGGTATTCAGCTCCCTGAGCTGGAAGGCAAGGACGGGGAGTGGAATAAACCCCTCATAATCCAGAAGGAAGCAGTTTACGACCTGCTGAGCCGCCTGGACACTCACAAGTCTATGGGGCTGGATGGGATCCACCCGAGAGTACTGAGGGAGCTGGTGGAGGAGCTTGCCAAGCCACTCTCCATCATTTATCAGCAGTCCTGGTTAACAGCGGAGGCCTCAGACGACTGGAGGCTTGCCGATGTGACGCCCATCTACAAGAAAGGCCAGAAGGAGGATTTGGGGAACTACAGGCCTGTCAGCCTGACCTCGGTACTGGGGAAGATTATGGAGCGATACATCTTGAGTGAGCTCACCAGGCAAGCGCAGGACAACCAGGGGATCAGGCCCAGCCACCATGGGTTCATGAAAGGCAGGTCCTGCCTGGCCACCCTGATCTCCTTCTATGGCCAGGTGACCCGCCTAGTGGATGAGGGAAAGGCTGTGGATGTTGTCTGCCTGGACTTTAGCAAGGCCTTTGACACAGTCTCCCACAGCATCCTCCTAGAGAAGCTGGCAGCTCATGGCTTAGACAGGTGTACTCTTCACTGGGTAAAAGACTGGCTGGATGGCCAAGCCCAGAGAGTTGTGGTGAACGGAGCTAAATCCAGTTGGCAGCCAGTCACAAGGGGTGTTCCCCAGGGCTCAGTGTTGGGGCCAGTTCTGTTTAATATCTTTATCAATGATCTGGATGAGGGGATCAAGTGCACCCTCAGTAAGTTTGCAGACAACACCAGATTGGGTGGGAGTGTCCATCTGTTCAAGGGTAGGAAGGCTTTACAGAGGCATCTGGACAGGCTGGATTGATGGGCCAAAGCCAATTGTATGAGGATCAACAAGGCTAAGTGTCGGGTTCTGCACTTGGGTCACAACAACCCCATGCAACGCTACAGGCTTGGGGAAGAGTGTCTGGAAAGCTGCCCGGCAGAATAGGACCTGGGGGTGCTGGTTGACAGCCAGCTGAAGATGAGCCAGCAGTGTGCCCAGGTGGCCAAGAAGGCCAACAACATCCTGGCTTGTATCAGGAATAGCGTGGCCAGCAGGAGTAGGGAAGTGATCGTGCCCCTGTACTCAGCACTGGTGAGGCCGCACCTCGAATCCTGTGTTCAGTTTTGGGCCCCTCACTACAAGAAGGACATTGAGGTGCTGGAGCGTGTCCAGAGAAGGGCAACGAAGCTGGGGAAGGGTCTGGAGAGCAGGTCTTATGAGGAGAGGTTGAGGGAACTGGGGTTGTTTAGTCTGGAGAAGAGGAGGCTGAGGGGAGACCTTATCACTCTC
This sequence comes from Morus bassanus, assembly GCA_031468815.1. NCBI lineage: Eukaryota > Metazoa > Chordata > Aves > Suliformes > Sulidae > Morus > Morus bassanus. The sequence continues at coordinate 12,712,004 of CM062567.1, read as the reverse complement.
TATAACTACCTGAAAGGAGGTTGTAGCAAGGTGGGTGTTGGTCTGTTCTCCCAAGTTACTAGTGATAGGACATGACGAAATGGCCTCAAGTTGCACCAGGGGACGTTTAGATTGGGTATTAGGAAAAAATTCTTCACTGAAGGAGTGGTCAGGCACTGGAACAGGCTGCCCAGAGAGGTGGTGGAGTCAACATCCCTGGAGGAGTTCAAAAAACGTGTAGATGTGGCACTTCGGGACATGGTTTAGGGGACATGATAGTGTTGGGTTGATGGTTGGACTTGATGATGCTAGAGTCTTTTCCAACCTAAATGATTCTATGATCTACACTGCACCTATACAAACATCCTCTATTAGTACATGTACAATAATTCCTAATGTTTGCAACTCTTTAAGTGTCCCCAGCATGAGCTCTGTGAGCATAAAGGAGTCCTGATCCCTCCTTCAGTAACACACAACCCAGTTCGTTACCCAAATCTATGTGAAGATCAAGGACTGAAACAGTATCAAGACAACCTGTCAACAGCAGAGCCTTCTTGCTGGGGCGCATTGCTCAGGGAAGAAGGACATCTCCCTCAGCACTATATGGTCCAGCAACAGCCACTGATAACATCCACCAGAACACAGGTCAAGTCTTCCTGGCAACATAGATGCCCAAGGTAGGGTAGAAATCATCTCTCCTACCTTTGGACATCTACAAGTTAGTCTTTTAGTCCAAATCAATAGTCCAGGTCCCCAGTAAAAGGAATAGGCACCTTCTGAGAGGGATTTATTGTACTTTTCTCAGCAGGCATTTATCTGTACATGTTGATGCCTCCTCTCAGAAGGTGAAGTGAGCCTCTCCTTGGGTTATTAAGCCTCTCTAAGTCCCTCAGGTAATGGCTGAACTTGGAGACTTTGAGTTTGGAGAACTGAAGTTGGGCTTTAACAGCTCAGCCCTACCCTAGACTTTATGTACCCTATTGGACTGCTGGTTTCAGACGGTGGCAAAACCTTTCAAAATCAGGTAGTGCAGCACAAAGTTTTGCATCTTCTATGTCCTTCTGCATGCATGGTCCTGAGACACAGTCTGTAGTAATGCCTGCATAGGCAGCTGCTTCACCTCCCCAGATCTCAGCTCCACTGGTTCCAGAAGTCCTTTTAAATACCTTTGCTAACTTTGGTACTCTTACTTTGGCATAGACCACTCATGTTTCACACGGCCATAGTTCAGTTAACAGGTTTAAATTAGTGATGAGCAAACCTCTCTTAAGCCAAATTGAGCATTTTCATATAGTTTTCTGCCCCAGTTTAGCTAAGTCTCCTTAAGTAGTGCAGACTTGTATGTATACACAGCCTAATGAGAAATTAGCCTGTTCACCTTAATACTGGCCAAACTAGTTTCCCATGTGACTGTAGAAGCCCTTCAGTTTGCCTTAAATGTGTAGACAGATGCACTTTGATAATACTGTTTGATAAGCAAGTGGCATACAATCAAATAGACACAGATAGTGTTAGTCATGTAGATTTATTATATGCTTAATAAATCCACTGGCCATTTTTATGGTCTCCATTGCAAGACTTCAGCACACAGAGCTGAGCACTGATGGTTTCTACACAATCATTCTCTCTTGTGCTTCTCCTGTTTTCTAAAGCGATGACAACCCAAAAAAGGGAGGAAAAAAAGAGGGAAAAAAAGCCTGTCATGGTTTATAGAATGCAAAATAAAAATATTTCCAAAATGAATGTTGAAATAGCATAAGAAGCTTGCGAAGACATGATTTTTAAACTGCCATCTCCAAGCCACAGCCAGATCACTTAGAAAATACATAATATAGTACACTCCACAGACAGGCAGAGATGCTCATAAACTGGTAATAACTCAAGAGTTTTTATCTCTATGTGTCCTCAAGCAAGGCATCAGGAGAGAAAAACACTCTTGCAACAAAATTAAATAGTTTTAGATCTAATTTTACTAGGCTGAACTAGATTTCAGATTGATTTCTGTGGAATCTAATAGAGAACAACACACATACACATTGCCTTTCTTATAAAAAAATCCATCAACCACCTTGTGTTTTTACTTACTTTGCTCTTTACTAGAAGTAATAAGAAACTAATATTTCACAACACAACATGTTTCATTCTGTAAATGGTCTTTCATGGTAAAGGAGCTTGGAGTGGGCTGTTATGGAGCACTGAAGTCCAGCCCCTGAGATTTGTCTACTCAGACACCTATTTATATTCATACAGTGAAACTGCAGCTAAAACCCACTATCTCCATTCTGGGAAAGGAGGAGAAGAGAGCTGCAGGACATGCCACTGTAGAAAGAAATAATGTCGCAGATGCGGCATGCATTGGCTAAGGCCCATGGTGTGATCAATTAAACACATCCCAGAGGATATATCCTGTATCTCAAATCATATTGGATGGATCCATACAAATCACGATTGGCTTTATTGCTGGCCCTTTCTGCTTCCTAAGTGATAGTCTAGAAGTTACTTTGACCTCAGAGTAAATGTGCGTGAGCATGTACGGAGGCCCCAGTGGGCTGCAGAGCAGCCAGAGCACAGGGCATGAACCTGCCACTGCATGTTAGGGGTTGGATCATCACCAGCAAAACATTTCACATAGCTTCCCAAAAGCTTTCCAAGTGTAGCAGTTCTGGGTCAGTAAACAGCAGAACAGAATGCAGAGGTAAAATGATTAGTCCGGTTGTCAGCCCCCTGCACTAACTGATGTTTCACACTCAATGTTCTCTGCAGCATCATAATACTATAAACTGTTATTGCTATTTAATATAATGGCTTTTCAGAGCTTTCATCTTGGACAAGGATCCCATTTTGCTAAGCACTGGACAACAATAGAGCAGAACGATATTCTCTGCCCCAAGAACTAGATAAATAAATGATAAAGGCAGCAAATGGGTATATTTACAGCAGAACCTTGCACTTGGCAGGCCACAATCGACTTCCAGGCGAAGTACAGGGACAGGTATTTCTATGTGTGGGTGCTGCACCATACTGAGCAGCTTGTTGCCCTGTTTCAGAGGGAAACTTTATGGCTCTGGGTTCACACCTCTGACTTCTAACTCAAAGCACAACCTGCCTCATGCAGCTGAAAGCCTTTGTCTGAAACACTGACTATCAAAATGTTCCCTGGTTTTGTCTTCCTTTTGGTTATCAGACAAGGAAATTGTGTTCTGATATTTCACATCTTCATTTCAGGTCCCTACTGAAGCAGAGAACAAAACCAGTAATGCTGAATACATTTTTCTTTTAGAAACCTAAATTCCTTAATCTGAATATTCTCTTGTCTCCCTGCTTTTAAGAAAAACATTCTGGGCAAAAAGTCTTATTCAACCAGAAGTTTTTTCTCTCAGCATATTTCTCTGCTACCTCCAATAAGAAATTCCTTAATGTTCCCACATGGGCCAGGGTAGGATATCACCACAAAAGCCATGGATTGAAAACCAGTTATAAAAAGCAGATTGTTAGTAACTGTCCACCTCAGAGGCCACACTTCGAGGGATGCTGAGCAGCATATCTGCAGACAGAAACAGTCCCACATATTTTAACCCTTTCATATCCTTCAGTACACAGGCTCTTTTTTTCCCCCTTGGGCTGCTCAGTTAGATGTGCTCCTCCAATTGCATTGACCGATGGCTCTCAAGGGCTCATGATGGCAGCAAGACTTCTCCTTCAGATCTCCCAGTGTAGGAGTGAAAGACCAAAATGTAAACCAGGGAGGAACGGGCATGTGTTAATAGCTCCTTGCAAATATATGCAGGCTTGAATTTATCCTATGCAATGCAAGGCACCAAACTGGAACTCCTGCACCAGGTACACAGCCATGCCAAAGTTCCTGCTGTGTCCGTGAAGAAACAGAAGCCATCTGAAGGTGTTTAGGGCAGCCACGCTTCTAACTTAAACACCACAGCTAGAGGGGATGGACAGAGACGGTCCTCCCAGCCCCACTGGTACCACTGTGTTCATTCACAGGCACCCCAGCACAGCTACATCAAAGTGAGTATAAAAGATCATCACACAGAGCCTTCCCCCTTGTCTGTGAAGCCAAAAGTACTTGGGCAATGCTGCTGCAGCCCTGCACATTTGGTAACTCGTGACTCAACAGCTGGTTCTTGAATTCAGCTGTAAAGGCTGATTCTGACACCAAGCAAGTAAATCGTATCTGGAAACTGGCTGCTTAAACTAAATGATGCAGCATGGTGGCTGTACAAGCCATAATTTAGAAGGCTGTGAGCCCTTCTCAGTAAGTGCTGTGCTTTAAAGACATTGCTATTTTCCTTGCAAATTTGCCATATTTTTCTTTTGTGTAAAGAATCCCTTCGTCCTGTCAATCACTGTCAGTCCAAGCCTGAAATGACTAAGATATTAGAAGCAAGATAGAGAATCATCTCCTGATGTGCAGGCTCTCTTTCTTCCCTGTATCTCCTCATTTCAAAATAAATCAAGACTAACAAAACTGTAAAAGTATAACTATTTGAGTAGCTGCAAATCTGCTTTAGAGAAATAAAAATAAGGGGTTTTTTTCAAGAGGTTTTGCAGCTGAGTTTACATTATTGCGTCAGAATTGACCCTTCTTGAGTAATTTCGTACTCCATGCAAAAAATCAAATTATTTAGGACTGGTTTATAATGTCTGCATTGTGTTTTTAAAAGAATACTATTAAAGAAACCTCTGACAAGTAAAGTAGCTTACGGTAATCAATTAGAATATGAGAATGAAACTAATTCAGTAAAACATTGCTAATGCTGATCTGGCAAACCACTGGTAGCCATCTGTCTAATCCTTCTCATGTTCAGAAGTTGCATTTTAAAAAACAATTATTAATAGTCCTTATTAGCCGCCAAGCAAAAGAGCATGCCACAAGCTTCTGCTCAGAGATTAGCTAATATTAGCACATACTACTCACTTCTCCAAGTTTGAGCCAGAACCTGCTGTGTGATCTCAAGGCCAGAATGAGTTTTTCTACTGGGGTCCACAGGAATAAGAGAGAGACTATAAGGGATGGACCCAAGGACAGGTGCAACACCCTGCCCATGCCAAACATCTTCTTACAGCCCTTCAGTACCTCAGCCTCCCCACTAGACAATCTATTCCAGCACTGCACTATCCTTACTGTTAGGAAGGTTTTTTAATGTTTAAAGTGACTTTTCCTTGGTGCAATTTAAGCCCATTACTTCTAGTTGTGTTAATGCACATGCAATACAGTTTTGCTCCTTTCTTCTATGCACCAGCTTTTTATGTATTTGAAGACTGTTGTTATGACCCCACTCAGTCTGCTCTTCTTAAAGCTAAACAATTTGTCCAACATGTATAAGGCCTGACTTTTAAAAGTGTTGAGCTCCTGCCATTCCTATTGCTTTTATTCAGGTGATTGAGAGTGAAAGAACATCAGTACATCTGATGATCAAGCTGTATTGTCTGGTGCCCTTTAAATACTGATAGGTATGAGGGGCATGAATGCTGTTTATAGCTCTATAAGTGTATTCTTGTCTTCACAATAAAAGCGCATTTACGGGACCTGTGACCAATCTTCTGACTGTATCCACAGGGCTAGAGCAACTTCACAAAAAGAGCAGATTTTAGTGGAAACTTGTCTGCCTTATACACCAGGCTTTGCAGAATCATTTGGACTAAATAATTTTCTGTTTTTCATGCAAAACATATCTTGGCCAATGGGTTTTTGATTTGCCTAAATAATTTATATGGCTAATGTCAAAACAGTGTTCATTATTATTTTGTAACTAGTTGCTGTTGATGGAAAATGTATACTTCAGCATGAACTGAAATCCTTTTCCATCCCAAAACAGAGGAGAGTAAGGTTTCTCCCTATAATGGGCTTCTCATCAGGAGAAATGGTGATTTTCGTGCTTAGAGTACTGGAGCAGAGTTCCACTTGGCATCACTTGGAAGGATGTGTTTATAGTGAATATGCTACAAAATATGATGCTATCATCTTGCTTTAGTGTTCTAAGGTGGCTAGAAATAAATCCCACTATACATGCTCTTTGTCTCTCAATTCCCATTGTAAATACAACTTCCTTTGTGTCCAGGTAGGCCCTCATGAAATAGCTCCTTCATGTCATCGGAGGCTTTTGGTGCAATTGTAATGCAAGCAATAATATCTCCTTGTATTTGTTCTCATAAATGTATTCTGCCTTCCTGGAGAAAAGTGTTTTTGAAATATCTTGTTTTCTTCTCTTAGACCCGCTCTCATAGCCGTGAAAAATAATCTCCTCAAACAAATACAGAGAACATTTACAATTATAAAGTAAAAATAGTGGCTCTAATTTTGGGCTACCTGTCTTTGCTTCTTTTTGGGGAAAAAAAAAATAGAAGAGAGTGAGAGAAAAAAAAGGAGGCTTTAAAGGTATTTCTCTGTATGGCTTTTTCCTATCCAGCCATGTCCTTTATTCTTATTCTTAAGATTTCATCAAACTGTTGGAAGTAAGACTCATTGTGATGGACATTAAAATACACAGTGACTATGGAGTGTGAATACACAACACTCCTAATCTTGTTCTGAAATGATAAACAAAAATAACACTGAATTTAACCGTTGACGATAAAGGTGAAGTAGTGTCCTGTGGTGTATATATATGGTAATAGGCAGTAACATGCAAAAGGTGGAAGTGCACAATCATACCAGTAGTTTTATACCTAGCCAGATTATTCCCCTGTAAACACCTACATTTAATTATCCTATCATCTACCTTCCCCTCCTCCATAGGCTCAATAATTCATCTGTGCTAAGTGCATACTATGGCTCTCCTCTTCTTACATCTCTCACTCAAAAACCCTGCCCTCCTTCTTCCAGACACACACTAAATCTTCCATTGCTCAACCAATGGATTGAAATATTAAATTATAATCTTCATCATCTGTACTGATTGAAGGATATCCTGTTATTAGGGCCTGCCTGAGCTTGGTTGACATAAACCCATCCATTGCTGCTCTAAGAGTACAGTAAATTTTACAGGCCATCCTGTTTCTCTGCCACACAAAGCAATGGCACCAGCAAAGTCTTTGGGGACAGGCAGGAAACAGTAACAACAAAAGCTTAAAATGGCTAAAAGGTCCCTTAAGGCAAAAGGGAAAATAATTTGATAAATTTTAAATCCACATTCTAAATCTCCCTTATCAATTGGTTGGGGTGAAAGATAAATCTTAGAATATTCCTTTACCTAATAATGGTATAGTCTAAAACTACATGGTTTTGCTTTTTGATTGGTGGTAGGAGTAGGCATTAGCAACCTCAGCAAGAAAGCATATGTCCTCATTGCTTGATTAATGGATTAACTCTCTATGAGAAGTGAGAATATTTTCTCAGCAAAGAAGCTTTAAGTTTGTGTACAACATCCAGTGTCTTGAGGGTTAGTTCTGAAGGTCTGACAGCCATCAGCAGTCAGGCACAGGTGGAGCACACTTCAGCTCACTGCATCTCACTATCCAGACACAACAGTCATTGCTTGTGCTGAAGCCAAGGACTGCCCTGATCCTACATCTATCATATGAAGCATTCCCCTTACCAAATGTAGCCTTTGGATTAGGTCCCAAAAGCCTACGCTCTTTTCACTTTAATCAAAGAAACCAGTTGAGAAAGTCAGGATTGAATAACAGCCTTTATCCTGATCATAACCCAACAGTCTCACATGCACTGACATAGTGTCTTACAGAGATACCACATTTCTCAGTGAGCAACGCCTTAGCAGAAAGTGTCAAAGTATTCACTTAGGAAAATCTTTTGGCTAAAGTATTCATAAATAGCTTCATTCTTTTGGTTCATGACATCACTACAATCCCTTAATGAAATTGCAATTCAAGGAGGCTAATTTGTGCTCTAATTATATATTAGTCTGGGCTGAAAGGTTTCTGGACGGAAAAAGGTTTTCTTCAGGCAATCTTTTATTCCGCTTATTGTATTTACTTAACAAAGAACAGTCAGCTTTTACTGTGCTTTTTCATAATAGAATTGCGCTGTAGTGTTACCTAGCTAAGGGCAAACAACTGCAGTCATTTTTGATGGATTCTGATAACAGTCTTTAACAAGAACAAGGATTATTTGCAAATGTAGGAAGAACCAGGCCGAAAAACTAACAGATGTGCTGCTGAAAAAGTTTAAGAGCTCTTCAGCTGGAATGCCTTCCAGGCCGGTGGTAGATTAGCAGCCAGGTAGTTTAAAGAAATTCAGAGAAATACTTTCTCACCAATAAAGAAAATCCCTATGGAAATAATTTTTCCTGCGTCACTTTAAAGAAGACATTCTTGGTTTGGTTTTTGATGCTTCTGCCACAAGATGAAAGCCCAGCATTGTTCGCAATGTGTAGGATTCAGAGCATTTCCACCTAACTGAGACTTTCTAAGCAGAGAAGTATTTTAGGAAAGCAACTAAGTCCTTCAAAGCTCTGGATCACCTTTGTAAGGTGTTTCTGTTTCTTCTGCTACCTAAAGTAGACACCTTGTTGACATAGGTCCTCAAAGTACCCATAATTTGTCAGGAGGAATTCAGCCTAAACAAACTGAACAACAAACTAAATAAACTAGTTAACAAACTAAATAAAACAAATACCTTCAATATATCCCTGTTTCTAGTGTTTGTGTTAACAGCAACTTTTCCCTATCAATGAATCCTGAGCAAAATTTTGAGCTAGTATAAATCAGTATCAGTTCTTATTTTGCTGAATCTATCCAGGCACCTAATGCAGAAGCTCATCATGGCACTGGAATTAAATTTCTGTGCCATCTACTATCTGCAGGATAAACAGAAACTGCAGGTAGAAGGAGCTATACTTAATATGAATGTGAATAAGAAGGATTTCAAATAGGATTCTTAATGTTTGGATAATAGCTTCCTGTGCACACCATAAAGGCTTTCCAAAAATCAAATCAACAATTTCTAGAAAAGTTAGAAGCAGTTGTAGTCTCTTGTGCCATCAACGCTTGAGCTTCCTCTGAGACTTCTGGTTCAGCCTCTGTCAGGGAAAGGAAACAAGAGGAGGTGAGCTGATGGTCTTATCCATTACAGCAGTTCTCATGTTCCTCCTCCCAGGACTGACCCCCTCCAGCTCTCACCCTCATCCCCCATTCCCAGCTGGACCAGCTCAAGCCTCCCACATTCCCAGCTATGCAGTGCTCAGGCACCATTGCTGGGAAGCATGGCCAAGGAGCACTACAGAGGGGCAGAAACCAGGAGGGACATGCATTTGGTATTTGCACAAGCCAGCTGTAATAAAGATATTGCAGTTCTGTGAATTTCGGTGGGGCTGTAAAGTCAGGAAAAACAAAAAAGGAACAGACTCGACAAGATGTTTTCACTTTAGAAAAAGCGTGGAGTAGATCAGAATGCATGGACAAAATACTGATTTTATATGTCTCCTTTCTTCTGTTTTCTTCTAGAAAAAGTAAGCATACTGTCAACCTTCATAGCGCCCTTCAAGTATCTGAGTCCTGGTGCAACCACTATGGAGGATGAAGACAATTTAAGTAAGCAGTCTCTTTTCTTTATAGACAGATGAATAATAAAGTTTAAAGATAAAAGCTCTGCGGTGACAGGGCAATTGTGGAAAGGAGGTGGATTTGCAAATATTGGCAAGCCATAAGCCCAGTCCTCATGTAAAGTGCAAAATTCCCTGATACTGAGTGCAAACATGTTCTCCAATCTCCAACGAAAGAAGGGTAAATCTCAGCTCAGCTTCCCACTTTTCCCTGTGCAGACCCTGACATGGGGGGGCATGTCAGGGGTGTATGTCACAAATACAAAAGAAAAATTTGTTACAAGAAGATGTTTACACTCAGGTTTACAGTACTGTGGAGCTCCTTTTCCTTTTGCTGTTTATGTTACCTGTTGTGGTTTAGCCCCAGCCGACAACTGAGCACCACACAGCCGCTCGCTCACTGCCCCACCGGTGGGATGGGGGAGAGAATCAGAAGGGTAAAAACTCATGGGTTGAGATAAGAACAGTTTAATAATGAAAATAAAACAACAACAACAACAACAGCAATAATAATATAATGAAAAGGGAAATAACAAGGGAGGGGGCAAAACCCGGGGGGGCGGGTGGGAGGGGGAATAAACAACCAAACCAAACCACAAGTGCTGCAACCGCTCACCACCCGCCGACCGACACCACCAGCCCCCGAGCCGCGATCGCTCCCCTACCCTCCCCGGCCAACTCCCCCAGTTAATATACTGGGCACGAAGTCATATGATATGGAATAGCCCATTGGCCAGTTTGGGCCAGCTGACTGGGCTGTGGGCCCTCCCCTCCCGGCTGCTTGTGCACCCGGCAGAGCACGGGAAGCTGGAGAAGTCCCGGACTAGTGTAGGCACTGCTTAGCAGCACTGAGCCGCTACTTACCAACAACTAAGACATCGATGTGCCATCAGCACTCTGCCAGCTACAGCAAAGAAAATTAACTCTATCCCAGCCAAAACCAGCACGTTACCTTATTTTGCTCACTTGCTTTTCTCAGACTCTCTAAAAAACAGGACATTTTGGTGGTGTCTTCCCCCTGTTTCCTTGATTACAAAAGGTCTTTTGCAAAAGTAAAGACTGCAGGAACAAGCCCTCTGCTTGAAAAACTGCTTTCTCTTTTACTTCTGTGATATGACCTGGAGAACAAAAATAAAAGAAAAAAAAGAAAGAAAGAAAGAAACCAAATCCAATTGAGAAAGGATGATTAACCAGGCTTAAATAAATTAGATTTAACCCAGAAATTAGCTACTGGATTCTCTTGGGCTCTTACACTAAATAAAGTCACTGACACTCCCTGAACCCATGACCGCAGACCTGAAGGAAAGTGCTGCTGGGTTTGAAGGAGTTGTGAAGTCTTCAAAACACCAAGATGTCTGGGAGTGTCCAGTTAGGACTGAATAACCCTCAGTGAGCCCTCCTTTTTATCACCTAGAAGCAATTAATGTGTGTTATCCAGCCCTGCTTATTGTAACGCATTTTGAATCATTAAAAAAGGGAGGGACACTTTCTGAACCAAATGAGCAACATTTTGCGTTTTAGTATCACCTACCAGATGGGTTTCTTTTCCAGCCAGACACACACTGACATGTTGTCCTATTAGAGCCAGTGGGTGGGAGGAATGGGCTTTTTTTCCCCATTGTTGCTAATTTGCCTTGGTTTGATCGTGGTGCAGCACCAAGGGGAATAGCTGTTGAAGGAGTGAAGGAGCACAGCCCCCTGTTTGCTGCTGCTGCGTATCACATGGACATCACACCATTCTGCTGCAGAGGGACTGGTAGGTTTTTACATATCTTAGCAAAGGCAAAAAAATCCTGAAAATCCTTCAGAATTGGTCTCAGGGAGTCTACATTTTCAGGAAGAGATATGAGAAGTACACACAGGAAACATATTATGCACATGATGAGCTTGTGCAGGCACCTCCCGCGTAACGTTTCCCAAATGTGCTACTTAGTTATTTTTAGGTAATGTACGAAGTTTGTACAATCCAAACACTGTAACGCCATTTTCTTATTGCTGCTGTAACGCCAAGACTGCTTCAGGCTGGCACTGGCTTTAAAATAGCTCATGTGGTCAGGGTAAGCTGTTTTTTCTGAAAGAGAAATAGCAAATTTCACTGTTTTTGGGAACATCTTGCCTAGTCCTCTCTTGGGTCAAACATACACTCACTCAGCGATTTGTTTCTTGGCACATACAACAGGTTTTTAGGTATTACTACTAGAATTTTAAAAAAAATAATTAATTTAAAATCAGCCATATTTCAATGCTCACTTCTAGTATAGTGGTATAAATCCCACTAATTTCTATAGCACACATGTACCTGTGTAGTAATTTGGCATTTTAAAGAGCTTCAGTGATTTGCTTTAAATAAGCAAAACCTTCTTCTGTGCTAACAATTTAACAGCAGCCTAGGAGAATGCTGGCAAGGTAGAGATTTGGTTTGCTTATCCCTCTAGTTTTCTGCTCCCTGAGCACCCTGTGAGAGTGCCCCTTCCTGGACTGTGCTATGTAGATTGGCAGAGTCCCACTGGCTGAAACAGATTAAAATCCTGTTTCACATTCCTTTAGGCCTTCTTTACAAAGGAAGCCATGCCAGATTAACTACACATGCATTTTCAACTAGTGATTATTAGCATATAGACACTATTATTGTGGTTTATGATCCATGAACTAATACTAGAAAAATGTATCGAAGGCACTAGGCACCTTTGGAATCACATTTTGGGTAAACTAATCATCAGTCTCTGATGAAGACCTTATCTTTAACATGTGAGAAGTCAAAGTTAGCTAAGAATGTAAGAAATGTCACACAGGATTAGAAATAGGAATTTTAGCTCTATACACTGTCTTCAACATTTGATGTTAGTGATGCATTGAGAAAAAGGACATTTAAATGGTGATCTTCCCCTCGGTATATCTTTCTAGCACCCAGCAAGAAATTTACTCAGCTAGATTTTGCACCTGAATCATCATATTTATTAGACATCAACAGACCTGTCTAGTCCTCTCTGCAGCCCACTGATACTTCTGATCTCAACAATAGCGAGGAGCAGGAAGTTCAGTGATTTAGTGTGTTGTCAAAAAGTGCACCCTTTTAGTGCTTCAAGCCTGCTGTCTCTAGTGCTTGGATTGCATGAAACAGTGAATAATCATTCCCTGTTCACTGCCTGCCTGCCTGCCTGCCTTTCATGGTGTTACAGTCCTCTGCCTGTCCCTGATCTTTAATCGTTACATCCACACTATGCCATGGCATCAAGGCAGACTATCACCAGGCACAGGTACTTGTAAATCTAGGGTGTACCTTTAGCAGGAGCGTATGATTCCTGGGGATCTTGATGTGCAATACTGCTGTATGCACAGACTCGGTGCAGCGCCCTTCTGGAGGTGTATACCTCTCCCCAGTGTCTGCAGAGGGACCTGATGGAATGGTCCTCAACATATAGGTTTCAGCCATTGCAACAGTCTTTTAGGATGAACCCCAGCCCCAGATTCAGTGTATTGAAGCATGTTCAGTTATGAGCATGTTGGTCAAAGTCCCCCTCAGGCAGAATGAGGCACCAGAGCTTTCGATTGCACAGTGTGAGATACAGCAGGGACTCTGCCTCTAAGAGGACAGTGAATATCCCTTTTCAGCAGTCAGACCCCCAAGCAATCCCCCACAGAATCAACCGCCCTGTTTTTCTTTTGAAAACTGTGTCTGTTGCCATCATTTAGATTTCTCCCATACCTAAATCTAAGCTATAGTCTGGTCCTGATTCAGGAAGGCATGTACTTAGATCCATTTCTGCTGTGGGCTGCCCACGTTTTTTGCTGCATGCACTTATTTGCTAACTTGGACAGAGAGCATCGGAGTTTGAGCATCATCAGGTCATTAGGTCATTTGAATAATTTCCCTAATTGGTGAGAGGTCTACTAGATGTGCATGGATTTCACAGTTATTTCAGATAATAAGGTGGGCAAAGTAGAGTATCTTCATTCTGGAACAGCTAAAGGTAATAGCAATCACCTTTCACAAATTTTCCGTCTTCACTTTAAGCAAAGTCCTGTACTTTTTTGCACTGGTAATGCTTCCCTTCACAGTGTGGTGTTACACACCAATAAAGTCTAATGGTATTGATTTAAACAGCCTGAACCTTGTGAAGTGGCAGGGAGGGTTCAGCAGCAACAGAGACATCATGGCAGGTTTCCCTTAAGTAGACTTCTTTCATGAAGGTTTAAAAATACATATCTGTGTGTTTTCATGTAAGAGAGGAAGGCACGATTTCTGTTGTTAGCTACAAGTTTATTTTTCTAAAGTAAAGAACACAAACCTAAAAATCCCAACAGAAGACTTCCCTGTGCTCTGTTGTAGATTCAGTAAGTGTATGAAAATACCATCTTGCTTACAAGAGGATACTGCCCTACATTGCATTTGATGTAGTAGCTGACCGTGGACAATGGTACCGTGGCTCTGGCTCCTGGATTCATACCTATTGCTTCTGATTTAAAATTTTTCACTTTCAAGTATGCCAGGAATTATGGAGGTCAATCCTTCTAACCTCTGCAGTCAATGTGATGTAGATGGACAGCAAAAATGTACTCTACATAAGCAGGTCAAAGAGGGCTAGATATTAAAACACAGAAAAATAAAAATTAAGTCCTACCTGTATTTTTGAAAATGCTTTGGTAGCAATCTGCTGTTTACTAAAACATTTCTAAAGACGGTAACTCCCTATGTCAGAGCTATCAGTTAAATCAGAAGTTTGCTATACTACAGAGATTGCAAATTCTTTCTTTCAATATCATACCTTTTCAACACTGTACTGCCCCTTGTAATTCAATAGTAAAGATGCCAACCAAAATGAAGATGCCACCTACCACCTCTCCTTTCCCATCCTCCTTGGAAGTTGGCTTGGCAGGAGAATAACCTTCAACAGGAACAATATTATCTCTTCAAATGTAGCGTGGAGTATCGGATGGCTAGTTCTGCAAAGCCCTCATGACCCAGAGACATAGGCAGTGTCATTATTAGTGATGCATTATAGTTCTGAAAAGCTCTTGATGATGCAGACTCTCTAGGTTAACTCTGCTATGCATAATGACCAAAAGGAGAAAAACATGAAAGAGCAGACAGAATGTTGAGGAACAGTGCATAAATAAATATATTTTGCTAACTGCTTTCCTCTCTCCCATTCAATTACTGAAGCAAATACAAGATTGCAATGTCTTTTCTTGCTTGTGAAACTGCAAAAATCAATGAATAAAGTTACCCGAGGAAATACTACAATGCAGAGGTGTGGGGCTTTTTTAGAGATCTTACATTAGAACCCGTTGCCAAAAATTTATAATACTTTTCTTTCTTTTTTTTAACTCCCTCCCCTTACAATTTTATTATTCTCCAACCTTTCATCATAGGAGAACCATACTTTATTATCTTTTTTTTCCCCCAAATATAGAGAATGTGTTTTGGGAACTCAAGAGCAAAGATATTATGAGAGATAACAGGACTGAAAATGATCCACAGTTTTGCATTTTCCCTCTGTGCATCCTCCTGACTTACCCCTTTCCTTTTAGTGCTCTTCATTTCTAAAATTGCTTGTGATTGTTCTATTACAGCTGCTTACAGTATTTATCTTACGTAGTTTGGTGTCATTTGCCTGCTTTGTCTGATTTTCACAATAGAAGTACATGTGCCACCATTAGAGAGGTAATCTTATGTCTGCTACACAGAGGTCTCATAAAAGACACATTTCAAAGGCCTCCTATTTCAAAGATACTTGAAAGTATAAAGTAATTTCACATTGCCCAGCGGCTGCCAGGTATCACACAAGTCTGCCAGGTATCACACGAGCCTGATGGGCTCACAGACTTTCAGAGGCACCCACTGAATTTAGGCTGCCTCTGATTTACATGCCACGATGACTTTTGGCCTGTTGCAGCTCTCACTGAGGTCTGTGAGGAACTGAGCTATTTCCTGGTGTTTGGGGATCGGGTCCTCTAGAAATCTGGTTGACTCTAAGGATACTTGCATGGATTTCTTTCACTGTGGCTAGGCGAAACCATACCATAAATAGAGGCACATCACCATCATGCATGCTCAGCGTTATCTGCATCTCCTTTGTGCCTGATCTCTGGAAGTTTTACACTTGCAACTCTGCATTTTTTTCACTACACAAATGCAAACTCCCTGCTGGCCAAAACCTGGACTAGACAATTTCATAGACAGAATTTAAGACAAAGAAGTAATGCTGATTTTATGTTGCCATGGTTTTAGTTAACCAGTGTTTTACTGAGGGTGATTAAGGTAAGATGTTTAGGTATTAACAAATCCATGGTTCTCTGACTATGAAAGAAAAAACAGCTGGAATAAGACAATATGAATTATAAATACAAATAACCCCTTGAGTTTTCCTATTCAGTGGTGCATAATCAATACAAATTCTTTTCAAACCTGAATATTGTGTGAAACAAGAGCTATCTTTCTTTTCATGCTTCCTGACTACAATATCATTATGTACCATAATTGGCTCTGTAAAAACCTATTAGGTAAGATGAGAGAGGAGGTGTGAAATACAGAAGCAAACCTGCTTCCTGGTAAAAAGCATGTCTGAGTTAAAATATTTCACCTTTATTTAAAAAAATGCACACAACCAAAGGACGTATTCTGAATGGGATGGAAACACAAGAAAGGGTAATGGCAGAAAATGGCTGGCCAAAGCCACTGCCAGGCTGAAGAGAGGAAAGTTAAAGTCGGCATCTCCTTCCTCCTCAGATCAGAGTTTCCATAAATAGAGTTGTGAACTCAATGAGAAAAGACCACATTATCCTTGTGTCTTAGTTAACCTGACCTTTTAAATGTCTTATTTCCAGAGAGGCTTGCTTAAAGATGTCATGTTTTATACAGCTGAATGCTATACGATGAAACTTTTCTTTTTCTATTATGTATTTCTTTTCCTTTCCTTCCTCACCTGTCTTCATTCTGTCCCCTTAGCTTCAGAAAGTAAAAATTAACTAGTCACTAAGACCTTAATTTGTCAGTTTGTGTTCTGCCTCAGCAAAGCGCTGCGGCACAGAGTTCTGCAAGTAACTTTGGTGAGACATAGACACAGGCTGGAAGTTCGGTGTGTGCTGAGGGGTTTTCAGGAAAGAGCCCAAACTCTCAGTCCTGCGAATGGGCTCCCACACATGCAATTGAGCCATGATTTTTACTCTTGTCTAAGCAGTGAGCTGCTTTCTGTGGAACAACTTGTCTGAGTGCGGACTTATTGCTCTGATGGGAAAAAGTCTTGATATTTAATACAAGTGCAACTTGGCAGGATATAAAGGAGGTTTTTAATCATGATGGTTGGTTCCACATAATTCTATGAAGGCTGCTGGACATCTGGCAGCCCAGCCTAATACTGGGCTGCAGCAAAGACACACCACTCCAGCAGAAGCTCCTTGAGGCAGAGCCGGCAGCTCACTCCTTATATCTTTGCAGCCAGCTTGTACATCAGGGCAGAGAGGAAACAAAATATGGCCATGGCCCTGCAAAATGTGGGAGGACAATTCTATGTCCTCTAAGGCCCACAGGGACCTTCTATGTGCTTGGGACTCATGCAGCCTGCACAGGTGGCATGCTCATGTCTGACAGTAACAAACCACGGGAAAGGCTCCGCACTTAATGATGGTTGGAATACAGCAGGCAGCCAGGCAGTGCTCTGCTCAGAAAGGGATCAGGTGTATCGCTCCAGGGACAGGTTGCTTCACAGGTTGGTTACACTCATGTTTACTTGCTCAACTTGTCTCTGCCCCAGGGAATGCACAGGAGGACTGTAGGATGTATCAGAGCTGCAATACATTTAAACGAACTCATCAGAAATGACAGAAATGTTATAGGATCCTTACTTAAACAGCAGCATATTTTCTGTCTCATTCGGGACATCAGTGAGATGAATCTCCATTCTCAGTCATGCATCTGCTGTAGCAAAGAGCACTGCTTTGCAGCATGGGTGTTACACAAACATAGTTCAGAGCTTTGTGTGATTCATTGGCTCAACAACAACAGAGTGCTCTCTCCATAGCTCCCCACTGTCATTTCATTCCCTTCCTGGCACTCCTGGCAGTCACTTTCTCTCATTGCTTTTCTTTGACATAGATTATTCTTTACATCAGTAATTACTCCCATCATGATGCTCTGGCTTTTCTTAGTCTCATTTAGATTTATCTAGAATTTTTGCAATATTAGTTGTTGCTGATGCAGGAGCTAAGAGTATCTACAATTTAATTTGACAGAAAGACACTCACTTATTAAACTGGAATATAAGTCTAGACCAAATTATTGTTTCAAATGCTAGGAAGGTCTGTCAGATCATTTCTTAGGCTGGATTCATGGTGTTAGTGACACAAGAGCCTCTGGTGTGAGTAGAGCTGGTCAATGTATTCATTGCAGATAGATTATTCAATGCATTTGCCCATTTTTCTGTTTGTGAATCATTTGTGAATCATTTCTGATTTCTAATAATGTGCTCATAAACATTCACCCACATGGATTATAGAACAAATCTCAGCCTAAGAGAACTTTGCAAACTATTCACTTTTTACTAGTAATTATCCAGTGTGAATGCAGTAGTTCATTTAAGTCTCATGGCAACAGTTATAGTTCATCTTTGAATAATGCAATCTTTTTTTGATACAGGAGGCTAGTGACTAATACAAGTAGAACTTTAGGGACAAGTAAACATTCAGGACATGCAGAAAACCTGTGCTAAAAATAATAAAGCAACCATTATAGAGATATTTGAGGAAAACCCCCAGAAAGGGCTGGGCAAGGATTTCTATCATTAACTTTTTTTTCTTTTTTGGCTATTCTGCCAGCCAATAATGTCAGCTACTATGATGACAACTGTAATGTGAGGTTTTTACTTTCTTTACTGACAGGTACCAGCAGTGCAGAAGTAAAGGAAAATCGAAACATTGGCAACCTGGAGGATCATCCAATATCCTCTAATGAGAGGGCAAGAGGGGGAACACCAAGCACTAAGAGAAAAAGACCCTTAGAAGAAGGCAATAATGGCCATTTCTGCAAACTCCAGCTCATCTGGAAAAAAGTCTCGTGGTCAGTGACACCAAAGAATGCTCTGGTTCAGCTACATGAACTTAAACCAGGTTTACAATATAAAATGGTTTCCCAGACAGGTCCAGTACATGCTCCAGTCTTTGCTGTTGCTGTGGAAGTAAATGGACTTACATTTGAAGGCACAGGGCCCACAAAAAAGAAAGCCAAAATGCGTGCTGCAGAGCTAGCTCTGAAGTCATTCGTTCAGTTCCCCAATGCCTGCCAAGCTCACTTTGCCATGGGGAACTGCATCAACCCATCCACGGACTTTACTTCTGATCAGGCAGACTTTCCAGATACTCTGTTCAAGGAGTTCGAACCATCTACACACAGCGATGACTTTTCAGTCTATAACCCCGTTAATAACGAATTGCTTTCCACAGCTTATCGACACGGGCGCTTACTCTGCCATACGCTGGACTTAATGGGCCATGGTAAGCAAAACAAGCACAAGATGGCATCCAAAGTGGAGAGCGAGAAGAACCCAGTGGTGTTGCTAAATGAACTGCGGTCGGGCCTGCGGTACGTCTGCCTGTCAGAGACAGTGGAGAAGCAGCACATCAAGAGTTTTGTGATGGCAGTGCGAGTGGATGGGAGAACATTTGAAGGCTCAGGACGTAGCAAGAAGCTGGCCAAGGGTCAAGCAGCACAGGCGGCCCTGCAGGCCCTCTTTAACATTCGGCTGCCCAGCCACATTCCAAGCAGGAGTAAATGTCACCATTTGCCACAGGTGAGAGCTCCTGGGTAGCCACCACCATGTTGGAGGAACTCTTTCAATGAATGGGATAGGTATTGCTGTAGCTGTTGTTGTTCTACCAGATGTTTCCTCTGATGTTGTAGCAAGTACCATGCCACAAAATAGCTCTTTTCTCATAGAAAGAGCCAGATGCCACAGGCAAAAGTTTGAAAAGAGTATCCTGAAATCACTGGGTACAATTTTCAGCCCTTTCCATAAGAGGCATAGATGAGAGGGCAAAATGTAGGGGCAAATACCAATGTTTCAATTTGGTAGAGAGAATGATAACATTGACACAGGCAGAAAAATCAGGTCATTCTGTGGTACTGCATCTTTCTTGACAGAAAGGGATGCCCCATATCCTCCTTTTAAAGTTCATTTTTTATGAAGACAGTGCCATTCATAGGAGAGAGCAATGACAAGGAATGTGCCTGTGTCAGAGCAAACTCTGTAGACAATTCTGCCACCAGAAAAGTTGAGGATTTTTTTTTATTATAGGCTTACTTTTGGAGTTTGGAGTTGGTTTTTTTTTTTTTTTGTTTTCAGATATGCCTCCAAGAGCACAAGGGATAGTGAAAGCTCTGAAGTTTTCCTGGAACAAAGAGATTATTGCTGTATTCATACAGAAAATATAGATGTGAGGTACATACTTAGCACATCAAAATTTCATAGTTGGTCATATGCCAAAGGCTATCTTAGCATTACTCAGACTTGTGTCAATTTTCTAAGTTCAAAGGAAGCCAGGATTTGCAGACGTTGGGAAGCATTACATGGGTTCAAGTAATTTCTTGATTTGTTTGTGCTATCATAAAAGGTTTGATCCACCAGCACCAGGAGGTGATCTACCACTACAAAGCTCCCTTTATGAAGGGAGCTGTTAATGTCCAGGATTTAATACAAAGCACCGGGAGCGCTAAAAGTCATTCTGCTGCTGGCTTGCTGTGAGACCCTAGGCAAGTCATTTAAATCCAATATGCCTGTAATAAAAATGAGCATACTATATGAAAGAACACTTCAAGATCCTTAAGTAGTGTGTAAATGCAAATTATTAGTAACAATTCTCATTAATGTTAATAAAGATGTTCATTAGATGTTCAAGGATTTTGACAGAAGATGCATCCTTTAGGTAACATGATTGCAAGACCCGGGAATTATATTTGGTGACCCAGAAGTTTCTGTCCAATCTTTCCAAAAAGCAAACATGAGAAATATAAGAAGTTCTAAAATACATCACAATCCTCCACCTTTTCCTTTTAATTCTGGTTTGTAAACTCCATGAACCAGAGGGATAACAATATAATTTAATAATAGCAATAATCTTCACAGAGTGCTTTGCAGGCATTTTGGAAGCCTTGGCCAACCTGGCAGTTCAATTCTCCCAGTACTCCCCCGAAGTATGGATAGTTTTAAATGAGAAATCTATGCTGTTTCCTGACGGAATTAATTCTGGCAAAAAGTAGTTTGTTTTGATGGACATGCCTATCCTTCCCCATGGAAACCTAGCACTTGGATATAAAGAGGAATCTCTAGTCCTGTCCTACTGGCTGTTTTGCTGCCACCAGTGACCATTTTTGGGTAGGTTGGAAGGTAAATACCATACATTCATCAACCAATTGTTTGTCATGTTCTGAAACTGCACCTACAAGTATCTTTGCCTCAGTTCCTGAGCTCTCTGAAATACTCCCTGGTTGTTTGGTTTCATGATCGTCTTCTACCTGAATATCGCATCTTACCTGCGTCCCCAATTGTTCACCAGGTGACACATCCTTCAGTGTATATTCCTTTTTTTATGGCCTGTTCTCCTTTCTGTAGACTTCTGCCCTCCTTATCGTCTTCTCCTCACTGTTCTGGAAGTAAAAATGTCAGTGAAAAGGTGTCACTGAACTTTCTCTGTCAGTATTTTTTGAGTGGTTGTGTATTGTCCAACTAAAAGATTACTCAAGCACTTTTAATGCCAGCATTCAGCACATTGAGAGATAAGCCTTAACACTGATTTCTGCTGACCTCCTTACTAGCTGCTCTCATCAATAGACATAGCAGCCGTGACACAAAACCTGAGTCTGTGTTACTCATTTAAGTCATAACCCAACTTCCACTGAAACCAACAGATGTATTTCCACTGACTTCAGCTGGGCTATAGCTTAAGCATTAAATCCAGAAGCATCTTTACTTGTTCTCACTGTGTTATGCAGTATCTCATTAAATGACTGTCTTTGCTTACTGCTTCAGCCCATCTGGCTGTTTGGTCAGTCGAAGAAGTGGTAACCATATTGGGGAGAGTGTAGTTCTCATTGAGCTGTGGTCAGATCCAGCTGCTCCAAAAGTTGTTTCAGCCCCTCCTTGTCTCCCTGATCTCCTGCAAACCACATTTTCAAGGACACATTTCAAGTCAAGTTTTCAAAGCTATTCCTACTTAGTAAGCTCAGCTTGGTTTGTGTCCAAAAGTGTTTAAAAGCAGGAGAGCAACCTGAAACCTGAACAGCTTACGGATAGAATTTGAAATATTAGGGGGGTTTGATTTCTTCACAGAATAAGGAGTCACTATTGTCCTATCCAACCATCCCCTCTTTTCATGTGCTTCATCATATTCGTTAGGATATCAGATAGCTAATGCATTGATAGTAGGGATAGGCAAACAAGATCAGCTGTAACAGTTTCACCTATATTTTGAGTACTTTGTAGAATCCTGAAGTATGTTTATCTCTGTGGCTGCCCTTTACAAAGAGTATTCCAACTTTACATGCCTCTGTTCCTGCTCCCCTTGCTGTTATCAGTAGTGTTAGGAAACCAGAATTCAGTTTTTCCTGATTACAGCCTGACTGGAAACAGGAAAAGCCAAAAATCTTGTAATACTGGTTGTCCAGTTGTGCTGAACCTATGGATTTCACAGTGTCCAAGAAAGTGTCAAAAAAGTTCAGATGTCCTTATGAGCTGGGCCTCCCAAACATTGACATTTCTGCCTTGCTCATCAGGGCTCCCAGGGGATCTGGTGTCCCTCAGCCTGGGCCTCGGGCATGCCCTCAGACTGACAGCCACTTTTCCTGCTGACCAAGGGAGATTCAATGTAAAATGACAAAAGAGGCACCATGTCCTCCAGTCTGTCCTGAGAGGTGATGCCTACACAGGAGGCTTCCTGAACCACCAGGAAATGCAGAGCATAGATGTAAACTCCTGATACCTTGATCTCTTCCAATTCAGGCAAAACAAAGAAATGCAAGAATAGCAAAGTCAGAAATAGATTAATTCCCTGGGGCAGCTGCAGTCCAACTCGCTTCTTCAGCTGCCTCTCCTGCCCCTCAACTGCCAATGCTGAAAACCCACCATGAAGTTGTAAGCACTTTACAATAGCGGTGCTTTCTTAAAATAACATGACTGTGCCTCTGATTTTCTTCCCTGTGATTGTTCCACAATGTGTTTGGGCTGACTGCAAAGTTACACCCAAAAATATATGAAAGCATATCACAATTTACACCAGGAATTTTTTTCATCTCATAATTCAAAGCCAAAATAATTGAGGTTGTGGCTTCTTTACCATCATCAACAGTGCTTTGATCCACTTCTGTGATACTCATACAGGTACAATGATGGCTAGGGGACCATATATACACATGTATAGGGTGAATAGAAGGTAGATGAGATAATCCAAGAACCAGCTAAAATGGTCAGAAGATTTGCCCATCAGTCTGCCAGCTACTGTTCTTCCTCAAATCATATGTCTTATCTGTGCTATGCCACTGAAGTGCAAGATAAATACTATTGATGGTCTGAAGCTGGGCACACCATGTTGATCAGAGTAGCCAAGATAGGATCCTGGATATCTGCTAAACTAATGGCAGAGATAGTGTGAGTCAGGAGAATGGAAATTACAACACATCACTCTGCTCCTTCTCTAAGTCACTAAATATTGTTCCTTGTTTCCTAGCATATTTGGTCTGAACTCATATTGTCCATCAAAAAATACACAATTTCTTCAATTATTAGCTTTTATGGAAGTCTGACAATTGTTTCTCCCCACCTTGAGAGCTAATGTTCTTATATTCCAAAGTAGGAGACAACATCAGAGAGTGCTGACGTAACTAGACCTAATGAGTCTGCCCTGGTAGAAATGCATTCACACACTCCCAGGCTTTCCAAGTACAGTGAGCTCATTTCAGCAGATCAAGGTGACCCCCAACTGCATCTGACCGGTTTACAGATTGTTTTTCTAATCTTGTAGTCCTTCTAATCTATCTCACTCAGTCTAAACAGCATTCTTACTGCTGTAGAGCAAAACCATTAATTAATATTGCCATAACAAATTAGTAATAGAGGGGTGCTTGGATGTCAAATGGACCTAAATTAAAAAAGAATAGGTGTGAAAACCTCATTCACTCTGCTTTGGAATGGCTTAACGCTGCTGTTGCTGGTTCATATCCAGAGCCTCCAGAGCAGTAGTTGTCAATTTATTTATTTAAGCAAAACCACATTATGGTTTGTGTGTGTATCATCAAAAAGAAGCAGGGTTTTTTTTCCTTTGGCAAATAAAGCTAACCATTTGAATCCAGTTAAATCCCCTATTTGCCAAAAGCTTCATTTGCAAACCAAAGCAACCTCAGTATCCCCATTGCAATGATTCTTTACCCTGAACAGGTCAAGGATTCCTGCCAGCTAACTTCAGTGTCACTTTGGTGAGCAGTGTCGTGGGAAGAACAACCACTGTGTCGGGGAAAACCCCAGACCCAACACCTCTCATCCATTTACCTCCAGAAACCAGTTTCTTTGTGTTGCAGAACTGGTTCATTTTCATGCAGTATCGATCACTCCTGCCTCCTTTGCTTTATTTCTCTCACTGTCCTTGTTTGCCAACTTCCTTGCAACAATGCCCTCTCGCCTGTGTTGCAATTAAGCTGGGGCTGAAGTTGGCAGTGATAGATTAGTTCTGCTGTGAAGAGGGACAACACACAGAGCTGGCGCTGAGCTTTGAGAAGCTGTTCCAGCATGTTTCTGTGAGAGCTTTGTCCGGTCAAGTGACCAGGTACATTTTTTTATACCCTTCCTCTGTTTTCTCCTGCACAAAGACAAATAGCTGATAGGTGTAGTGTGTAGCTCCTGACAGTGAGATGCAAGAAAAGGAAATGGTGGGGAGCAGAGAGATGTCTCTGCAATGCAAATAATGGTTCATTTTCAGCCATCTATTTCTGACTCTGTAGGTGGGGAAAGTTGCTTTTTATAATCAGAGCAATGGGCAGTCGAGACATTTATAGGATTAGTTTCTTAAGCAAAACAATAGCAAAAGAACCAATTTAGAGGCACAGCATTAGTGCACTGGATACTGTTATTATTATCTTGGCTGCTAATAAGATTGCAGTCACTTCTAGGCTCACAGTTGAGGAACCAGGACCACCTCCTCACCCCTCATACAAGTCCAACATAAAAAATGATTATTGCCCCAGAGAGATTACAGTTCGAGTCTTAGTTGAAGACATTACCATGTTTTAATGTATATAATCCATGCAAGATCAAAGGGAGATGCAGAAGGGCTACCTACATGGAATCACAGGAAATCAATTAACAGGATAGAAGGAACTCCGGTTGCTTGCTCTCATAACACCAGTACATACATCTAGATACATTAAGGGGTTTGCACATGAAAACCAGTCATCACTGCAACAAAACACATTACTTTCCATTAGCTTGGCTACAGTAATGCTCCAGCTATCTGCTGCAGGAAGAATTGCGAGAGCTGGTGTATCCACTTCCACCCTCTATACCTCTCTCTTTTGCTCCTCTGTTGCTGTACCCTGTAACTCCCCGCTCCCTCCCGGCAATAGATAACTCCAGCAGGATCCCCAGAAGATTCCCCTGCACTTGTCTTTAAGTCCTGCGTGATAAAGAGCATGCTTAGGGTTTTCGAGTATTAGGTATGCTAAACAAAACTCTTCTAACAGAGATATTAAAGTCTAAATACACCACTCACCTAATTAACAATACTTAGGAGAGCTGTAATAATGGTGATAATTAATTAATGAAAGGCTGTTGTTCATTTACAGAAGTGAAAAAATAATTTTTATATCTTAAAGAAAAGAATCTTTAAGGCTGAAAGGCATTTTTCTCAAGTGTATATATACTTATGTAATTTAAGTTTATAAGCAACCCAAACCCCTTCTTCCCTGAAAAAAAGGAAAAATAAAAATATCTAATTCTCCTTTATAAAGACTCTGAAGGGTCCACTGTGATTACAGTGTATTTAGAGTGGGGTGAATCTGATTTAGCCGTCTGACTTGGCTGCTGGCTGCTCTTTTAGCATAGTTGCATATACTTCATACCAGCCATACATCCACAGAACTGGCATTTGATTTCTTCCCTTCAGAGTCTAGATTGCTTATTGAGCATGGCTAGTGAGACACAGCGCAGATTCTGCTGACTTCTGCTATTTACCACAATAAACCAGCCTTGCCTATCCAGGAAGCTGATGGTGTGGATCTGATTTGTGAAGAATTATTATTTGTGCTACCCATTATGGTGAGACAGTTTGTGCAGAATGGTTAGGGCTCCAGCAATGAACAGAGGTAGTTAGTACATGAAAGCTGAATCCAAGTCTGGTGTCATCCACACATAAAACTTCCTTCTAAACCAGACACTCTCGCAGCTGTCAGAGTCACCTTTGTTTCTTTCTGGCTTTGTAAGTGAGTTAGGGGCACTTCAAAAAGTTCCCAGCAAGCTGGACCTCGTTAAAGCTCCCCCTTTGTCCTGAACTTGCATCCTGACATTGTTTATGATGTTTCATTATTATCTTCTTAATACAAGCTATGATCATTCTGCTCCGCTAAATGGAGCTGTAATACAAGTGCCCAGAGTGATTTTTTCTTTAGTCGAGTTCCATGCAAAGCCTTCTCTGTTTGAGCTGGATTGATACAGTCATGCCAAAACTGCATTCTTTACCTATTTTTGTCTGTAGTCATATCTAGGAATCTTTAATTTTTCAAACAGATTTTTCCTCCTCTGTACAGAGTATCAGAAGCAAGCTCATACCATTTATTTTATGATGACTACCACCCTCTTGTGGTCCTTGTGCCAACCGCGTGGCAGGCAGATCATTGCGGTGTGAGGGGAAGACTAATAACATAAAATGCCAGCGCACCTTGGAAAGGCAGCAGCTCGGAGCCTGCCGTTTCCCCAGTGATGCTGCTGAGAAGCCCAGTCTCACATGCAGCAGAGGGACCACTCCCTTCTAGCTGAATAACGGGGAATATCTTTGTCCATTTTATTTTATTGCATCTGTTAGCCTTTAAATAGTACATTTGTATAGTAGTTTTGGAGAAAACCAATATTTCTCCTGCCACTTTATCTCAGCTAAACTGCTCATGCATACTGCAATGTGAAAGGATTATATACATCCACATACACACACACAAAATAGTATGCATGTCATAAAATTCAATAGGTGAGTTATATTTAGGGCTTAATCTTAGGATTGTTGAGAATTAATGGACAGAGCAGACTTTAGACTTGTTATAATGGAAGTAAAATATGATTTATGTGTTTAGACGTTTATACAACCAAACAAAACTAGAGAATTGGTTCATGTTCTCTGAAAGAGTAAAATCCTTTGTTGTTCATTTAGTGCTTTCTTTATATGAACAACTTACAAGTGAGTTTGGATCTCTAATGAGAGTAAAATTTAGCAGAGCAAGGGGTTTTTTTTTCTTTTTTCACATGCATGGTGCATGATGTGAACTTTTGTTAAGATAAATATTTTTACAAACACCTGAGAAATAGAAATGGTAGATAAATATGCATAATCACCGGGAAAGTGAGTAAATTATCCATCTCCTTTCATCACAAAGTTTTATTCAATGAAAACAATCAATATTGTCTATGTCTCATGATACCCATCAGCATCTTACACTGAATTCTAAGAAATATAAAATATTAATTCATCCATAAACATTTCCTCCTCCACCTTAA
Organism: Morus bassanus; assembly: GCA_031468815.1. NCBI lineage: Eukaryota > Metazoa > Chordata > Aves > Suliformes > Sulidae > Morus > Morus bassanus. Next base: position 12,684,769 of record CM062567.1, on the reverse strand, counting down.
ATACTTCAATATTGCCTTTAGACAAATTCATGTTGCTTTTTCATCCTTTCTGGTTTTCTAATTGATAAGTCAGAGTTTACTTTCAAGCAAGCTAACCATTATTTCCTATTTGTCTTCTGAACTGGAGTAGACTTTTGATATGAAAGCACCTTAGTGTGATTGCTCTTAACCTACTTGTCATCACATCTGCTGCAGGCACTAGCTACATAATCAGACCTGAATTCAGACAATGGTAACTTAAAATCAGTGCTACACTGAGGTGTCACCCAAATGAGCCTATGCTACTGAAGCCACACTGATTTGCTGTATAAATTCTTTGTGTGCTGTTTCTTCTCACTCTTTATCCAGTTCACCTCTAAAAACTACAGGTGGAAAGAGAACATTCCCTGAGCAATCATACTCAAAGGAACAAAATGAACATATTTGGGTTGTTCAGAGAAATAGCCCAAGTGTCCTATGATTTCTAGGTTCTTCTGTTCCTGTAACTTCATTGTTGAGTTCCTATTTTTAGGCCATCTTCTATGAACTGGGGCTATTACTCACAGAAATAATTACAATCAACTCCTTTCCCTCCTATGTGGGTCATTGCTTTATTAGGTTAAACACAAGGAATATTGTGAGTCTCTAAGGTCTTGTGGGAAGAACAAAGTCAGCTACACTGGCTTCTTTTCTTGTTTGATAATTAGTTTTTATCCAAATCAACTCTGCCCTATACTTTTAAGGAATAATCCTCTTAGGGATGTTGGAGAATAAACTCATTACTCCTGAATCAGCCCCCTCTTTTATTCCACTCTCCTTGATACACACACAAGTCATCCTAACCATCAGTGCCTAATGACCCTTGTGCACTCATAATATGGACAACAGTTCATAACAGCACCATAAATATACTGTTAGGGCTTGGTTGTCCTGGTAATTGCAGAGAAACAGTGTCCAAGAGAGGTGCAGAAATTCAACGTGCTTGTTTAAACCTGATTCAGCTACACAGAAACCCTCTGCAAACCAAGTCAGTGGCCATCAATGTGCAGCAGCCAGAAAAGCTGAGCTAGAAAATAATAGGGAGCAGTGGTTGATAATACAACAGGCATAAAGTCAAGTTCCTTCAAAGCTCATGGTCACGGCAGCAACGAGCTGACTGATGTGCACCGGAAGCTACAAATCAGAACACACTGAAGCTTCTGTGTCTGAGTATCAGCAATTCAGATGAAAATAGAAACAGACCACGTAGCTGTTAAAACTGTTCTCTGAGCCAAAAGTTAGCAGTTGTACCACTTGGAATAGCAGCATGATTCACCTAAAATAGTGTCCTATAATAATGCTTACAGTGGCTCATAACATGATAACATGGAGAGAAGAGGAATGGCCCATGAGGGTCACCATTCTGGAAAGCACTTTCACAGATACTAAAGGTAGTTGTCGGCTCCCACCCAAGAAAAATGAAAAAGCTCTGGCACATACATTCCTATGGATCATATGGATCATTGAGCTTGCAGCTCAACCCAAGGGTTTTGCTATTCCCAGCCAGGACTGACAACACATTAAAACACTGTCGTATTTTGCTGCCTTTTGTGGCGTTGCATGTTCTCCCTTCAGTGCTCAGCTAAAGGCCACTCAGGATTTTTTCCTTCAATCCACAGAGGGAACTAACATTGTATTATTAGCACAGGCTGGTTGCTGTGACTTTCCAATACTGACTTCTGGTCATAGCCCTGTTCTCCTGGAGTGTGTCTTTTGTGCTTGATGACTTGTGGGTCTCACTGGGAAGTCCATCTTAGCATAGAGATCATAATACAGAGTTGCATAGACATTACTGGAACAGCAGGCATGATGCTGGTTTTGTCTTGACACAAAGACATCTTTGTCCGTTTCGTGCTTGTCTTCTTCAAAAATACACCTTCTTCAGTGTTGTAGCACATTCCTGCTGATCTTAATTCATATATATCTGTCTGGTTCTCTGATGGTTAGGCATGGCCTACACCGTCAATATTTATTCTGGCAAGTATCTCAGCATGGCTGGAGGAGTCTGTGTATTATATTTGTCCTTCCTCTGGGTGCTGGCTACTAAGCAGAGAAGACAGCAAGAGCTCTTAAAAAATTATTTATTTGCTAAATAAGCAGATTATTTTACTCAAATTCCAAAAAAGTTCTGAAAAACAAAACTACAAAATATTGCCATATGAACCCTCAAGCAGAAATTACTTTTTCCCTTCCTTTTTTTACTTAAGTGTAGGATATTTTTGGTCACAATCATAATAATCCTACTGATAGGAGATGCCCTCTGCTTTTCCAGGGCAAGAACCTTCAGCTGCATGTTTTACATTTTGACTTTGAGGGAAATCAAAGTACAAGAGGAATGAGGCAGCTGCTGTCACCACGTACTGGAGAACACTGACAGGAAGAAATTAATAGCATTCCCCAAAACACTGACAAGCTACAGTGCATAAATTTTCCTTTCAAATCCTGTATTCTTAAAAAAAAAAAAAAGTAACATGACTTTCAGATTTACTAGTCTTTGATCTAGATATTTTGAAATCTTTCCCTCTATGAATAGGCAGGAGCCTAAAATGAATATAAATTTTCAGAAAACTACATCTTTGCCTGCATCTTTCTTGGACTTTTGTGAACTTAGACAGATCTTAAGCCCTCCCTCTCTCAAAAAGGAAAAAAAAAAAACAAACTCCAGTCTCCTTTATATATCAAAAATCAAGCAAACAAGCCAAACTAAAAAGTCCTTACAGGCAGACTAACATCCTTGTGATGTAAATGAGCTGAAATCAAGCAGATATCTGAGCAAAGCTTCACCGTGGCAGAGCGGGAACAACTTGTGCAAATCCAAGGGATCTGTTGGGGAGCCCTCAATAACAACAGGTCACCAGATAAACGCCAGTGATGCTGAACTGAGCAGCAGAAGGGAAAGGAACGTTGCAAAGACAAGCTTGAAAAAAAAATTTTTGACAAAAATTGATCTGAGCAAATTAAACACTTGTAATGTAGTGGTTAGTAGCTTTTCTTTTTTTTCTTCTCCCTCTCAAAATGCAAAATGCAGGTGGGGGGATCAGTGTGAGCGGTTTGCCTTTCCTAGGCAGTGGTATCTGGCGTGTGGGAGCAGGGTTGCTCCCACCTCTAGACATGAGGGGAACTTGGTGGGATCAGGAATAGAAGCTTAAAATACAGAAATTACTCCATCGAGGACCTGGGAACAGTATTTTCGAGGTGAGGGACAGAACCGACACCTTTGGAGAAAATCAGGCAAAAACCCAAGTCTGGGAGGGAAACTGTTGGAGTTATAGCACAATCCTGAACTGAAACCCTCGTGGGGATATGCATAGGGGAATGCTCTGATTGGTAGCTGAGAGCTGTGTTTTGCTACCCATGCACATACAGTATTCTGGTAGCTTATTTTTTTGCGCATATACTTGCTAGCATTACAAATATTAATAGTTGTTTTTGTGATTGGGAAATTAAGGTGAATAACTGAACCAACATAAACCAAATCTGTTCTGATATACGTGGGCATGAAGCCACAAGACAATGTGGGAAGGTAATGCCTTTATTCCATATTCCCACAGGCATAAACCAGAGCAGAATTTGAACTTGTGGATGTATAGCAAATAAAATATCAAACTTATCCTGAAATATGTTGCAGCTCTTTCTCATTCCATCATGCAGCTGATAAATACCTAATCTCCAGTTCAGGCCTCTCTATTTAAATAAGCACAGTAAAACGTTTAGCTATCTCTGACTGAACTACTTCAGCTGAATATCCTTAGTTCACTGCTTCTGGCCCTTATTAAATGCAATTCAGATTAAGTCTGTTTTCAACTAGTATTTGTTTCTCTCTTGACACAGCTGGTATCTGCCCCTGCTAAAAGCTTTCAGACTGAAAGAAAAATCTACTGAAAAATACATTATTTAGTAAGCATAACTAAGCATCACTAATACTAGGAGGACAGAAGATTTCTTCTGTGTTAACTGTTAACAAACACATTGCTCTCTACAGGCAGTCTCACACCCACCATTAAAATTAATGATTTTGCAGAGCTGGGACCAAAAAATAAAAAGGGGACTACATCTTCCCCTGTAGCACAGCAGACAAGCAAGATATGTGAGACACCCTCGATTTGCTGTATATTCTGCTTACTCGCTCATCTGCTTTACGAGCTGCCTTTTTGCCCCTACAAAGTCAGGCAGCTGCCGGCTCCGCACGCCCAGCTGCGGGCAGCGAGCGGGCAGCTCCGCCGTGCCCCATGCGCAGCCAGCCCCCCCTCCTGTGGCATGGCCTCCTGCAGCACAGGGTCACACGCAGCTTCCGAAGTCCTCAACCTTAATGCCCTTTCCTGGCTCAGGTTGTCCTGTTGCTGGTTTCCATTTTCCCTTCTGACACTTTTGTCATTAGGAACGGTCTCCTCTCTCCCAGCATGCCTTATCCAGGCAGGAGCAGGCTGGAGCTGGAAGTAAGAAAGCAGCTGTGAGAACAATTCAGTAAAATTTTAGGTCAATGTTAGGTGCCCCATCCTTGTGGTAATCACTTGCATTAGAGTGCATTAACACAATTGCACTTGCAGCATATTAAGAGTGATCTGTGCAGAGGCACAAAATCAAGTGCAATAATAATACACATGTATGAAAAACAACATGATTGCTACCTAATTAATTAATAACTGGTTACTGATTAAAAGGGGAACATTTGGAGCTAAATATGTCCTTGACAACTTTAAAAGGATTGGTTTAGCACTGATTGTATTTTACAATAAGACATATAAGTGCAAATAATTGCTTCCACTATATCATGGAATTAGTTCCATGACAGTTCAGCTGATTACTTCAAGGTTTTATCTGTGTTTTGTAGCTGCAAGATCCACTACCATTTTGCACTATGTTAGCCGGTAGTGAAACACTCTTGTCTGTTTACATGTATAGCATGTAATGTAACAGGAGAAGCAGAATCAATACTGTAGATATATACAGTACCTGCATCACAAAGGTTACCGCGCTTGGAAAATAGCTGATGAAGACTTGAGGTAATGAGCTGAAACATCCTGAAAGTAATTCCTAGCAGCACTAAAGACAATAATATAACTTCACCTGACATGGGTATTCCTCTGCAGACTGAGGGAAGCATAATTTTTTCTGGAAGGGAGTTTTGTGTCCACTGAGAGTTTAAGTGAGATATGGGATATACCTTATGAGTGAGGAGCAGCTTATAACTCAGGAGGGGTGGAACCTAAAGGAAGTCACAGAGGTCGTTCTTATTTTATCACTGGGGGAAGTACGCCCTGTATATCACTCAGCCTTTTCACACATTTAGTTACTGAGATAATTCTGGGTACAACAAATTGTTGACAGTATTTTCCATCTTGTATTTTATGAACAGAAAGCTTTTAAGATAATTAAAAACAATTGCAGAGGAACCATTTGTCCTGTGAGTCCAAAGCTAGGCTTCTTTACAGATAAGTTTAATGAAATACATAGGAACTCTGTGGTTCCTGTAGGGTATTGAGCTATCAGCTAAACATTTTTGTTCTCTTTCAGTACATTTTTTGCTGCTGCTGCAGTGCAGAAGCTAGAAGGGCCAATGAAGCAGTCAGAGAAGTTTGCCCATCCTTTTATCTCCCTTCATGGTAGCAGCCATTCGTATGATGTGAATATTTCTGCAGAAGATATTTCCATGCATGTTTCCAGACAGCTTTCCTAGCAAAATTAGCTTTCTGTGATCGTGCTTTCTGCTGCTCCTAGTAATCCTTGAGACTGTTCAACTATATTTGATAGCAGCAGATATCTCAAGACACTCGGTCTCTATCTATACAATATAAAAACGGCGACTTCGTAGAAGCAAGAATCCAAACTAATCCTGCATAGGGAACAATGCAGTTACCCCCAAGGCAGCAACCAGTGGGCCAGGTAGCATGTTGGCAAGACATACCGAGCCACACTGGTGTCTCCGTTTGGTCCTATTTCTTCTCTTCTTAACACAGGGGGCCAGTGCATCCTCTTTTTTAGAGTTATGAGTCTATTTGAGCCTGCAAAGTCACAGAGGGTGTAAGAGGAGTCTTGGGCTTAATAAGTGTTTCCCTATAGCTGCATGTTATCAAACTATTTCTTAATTAAAGCCTACACAATGAATCAAATTGGTGTAATCATGATATTACTGTGGTTGTGACCTGAAACAGGTTTTGATATGATGCATCTCAATTTGTTCCCTTCAGGAGACAGCTGGACTTTTTCATTTAAAGTGGAATTCTTCACAGTGGGGTGGCAGTTGTGTAAAAATGTAGGCATCTGACAGCCTTGTGGAGCACCTGGTTCTGACCTCAGCATCAGGCAGGAATCCTTTTGATGGCAGTGCAACATTGACCCAGACTTCGAGGGTACCACAGGTTCGGCACCACCAAGCTGCACCTGTACCAAGCACAGGAGCCCACAGCAGCGTGGACCTGGCTCCAGCATGTACACACCCAGAGTTTGTGTAAAAGCCCCTCCTGTCATGTCTTGGCAGCTCCCTTCTCCCACGCCAGCCCTGAGAAAGCTGGAAGAGGAGTACTGGCGTTTGCTGCAAACACAGCATCAGTAGGGTAGCAGAGGCATAACGCTACAGAGGCATGAAGTCTCTGCATTTTCTCTTGGGGTAGCCTGGCTCCCGTGGACATCTCATACATTCTATAGAGTGGTACACTGCATCCAGAAGTCCTGTTTCTATGACACATATGTGGGCACTCTAGCATCAATTAGCTATCTATGTAGGAATACACAATACAAGAAGGAGGCAGATTTCTGTCGTGTATGTTTGGACTTCACTCTACTAATTAGTTATTTTCATATGGAAAATTCTTCTCTTTTATTAGATCTGTGGGTCTCTTCTTTCTTTATACTCTACAGAACAAAGTAGCAGGTGGCATTGCAGTAACCACTGGGGCACGATCCTACTGAACCACGGAAAGTGCACTCTAACAGGTTCCCTAAGGACGGAGAAGCTCAGCCCATGTGTCAGTCTGGGACAAAACTGGAAAGGGCAAATATAAGGGCAGTCATCTCAGTGCTTGATTGGTAGGGCCAAGGGAGCAGGCAAGAAAAACGCATTGTTTGTGTTATTTGTACCTATGTTGGTAACCCAGAATTGATCATCTGAGTTTAACTGCATTCTAGTGACAGCTGTGAACAATTTCATTGTTTTTCAATGCAGTGTGTTGCCAGTTCAAAGGACTGTTAGTAACCCTAACAAAGCTATTTCTCCTTCTCTAAAAGAGTAAGATAAACTCAGACATAGAACTGTTAAATTCTCCCTTTTTTCTAATATTCCTGGTTCTGATTTCTGATGGGCTTAATTAGCAAAAAGCAGGTTGAGAAATGGTTGATTAGAGGTTCAGCTGTAAACTGGAAATATTGTAAGTCAGATGCCTGTTGATGAGTCTACTATGGTACATTTGTTATAGGATAGATGGGGCAGGTGCTAAAATCCTTACTTAGCAAAATTGAAGCCAATCAATGTTGACACTGGATTAAACAGGAGCATTTGTTGTATTTGGCAGCTGTGAAGGGGTTTGCAGTTTATTAGAGAAAGGGGGCAGTCTGCGATACATCTGAGGTATTTGTGTGCAATCTGTCAAGAGATGAATGAGCCAGTGTTAGGAGGAAACTGAGTAAGTTGATGGACTGGTTTGGGCTGGGATGGAGTTCATTTTCTTCATAGCTGCTCGTATGGTACTATGTTTTGGATTTGTGACCAAAACAGTGTTGATAACACACTGATGTTTTAGCTACTGCTGAGCAGTGCTTACACAGCATCAAGGTCTTCTCTGTTTCTCACGCTGTCCCACCAGTAAGGCTGGGGGTGCACAAGAATCTGGGAGGGGACACAGCCAGGACAGCTGACCCTAACTGACCAAAGGGATATTCCACACCATATGATGGTAGCAGCTCAGCAATGACAACTGGGGGAAGAAGGAGGAAGGGGCCATGTTCAGAGTTAAGGCTTTAATAATAGACCTATTAAACTGTCTTTATCTGTACCCATGAGTTTTCTCACTTTTACTCTTCTGATTCGCTCCCCCATCCAACTGGGAGAGAGGGAGTGAACAGCTGGATGGGGCTGAGCTGCCTGCCAGGGTAAGCCCACAACAGTGAGTAATACAGGGACATGACTGTGGGAAGTATATAAAGTCACCATGTATGAATTTATATTGACATACTGGTTTCCATTAAAGCCAGTGGCAAAATTTTATTGGGTACAGGTTCCATGTTAGAGGACCACATTTAGGGAATATTTGGAAAGTAAAAGACTGAGATACTACAATTCAAAAACCACATTGATGGCCATTCTCAAATAGCTGCCTGGTTTCCATTCATACCTTGAGGGGCTAATCAATAAAGCATAATTATCTCTTCTGTTTATAGGGTGATGCTTGTTCTCAGTTTGAATTGAGAACTATTGAAAGGCCATATGAGGAAGACCTGAATGCATGTGTCAGGATCAATTCAGAGTTTAAATTGCTTATAATGGCTTTTTAATGTCAATGCAGATATCTGTGAGTGGTCTAAAGAGAGGGTGACAAAAAAGTAACTGACTGTGTCAGTGGCTAATTTTGCTTTTGTAGTTTAAAGGGATATTGTCAACCGGAAACCAAGGCAAGGAACTAAGCGTAGTACTAAATACAGCACTTTGCATCTTGCTGCCACAGCTTGTGATTGTTTTATTTATTTTAGCTTTTTCTCCCTGATTGCTGTTGAAAGATTCAAATTAAGAAAAAAAGAAAAGAAAGAAGATCACTAATTATGGAATTTGTTGAAAGTGTGAAGCTGATCATAAAAGGTTTTGATAAATAGAGTCACAGAACAGTTGAGGTTGGAAGGAATCTCTGGAGCTCATGTAGTGCAGCCCCTGATCAAGCAGGATCAGTTACAGGAGGCTGTCCCGGCCCATGCCCTGCTGTGTTTTGAATATGTCCACAGATGGAGACTCCAAAACCTCTCTGGGCAGCCTGTTCCAGTGTTTGATCATCCTTACAAAAAAAAAAAAAAATAGTCTTTTCTTGTATTCACATTGAATTACAGGGTTTTTTTAATCTGTGCCCATTGCCCCTTCTCCTGTCACTGGGCACTACTGAGAAGAGTCTGGCTCCCTTGCCTTCATTCCATCCCATCAGCTATTTATACAGATTGATGAGATCCCCCTGAGCCTTCTCTTCTCCAGGCCGGACAACCCCAGCTCTTGCAGCCTCCCCTCATATGAAAGATGCTCCTGTCTCTTAATCGTCTTAGTGGCTCTTTGTTGGACTCACTCCAGTATGTCTATATCTCTCTTGTACTGGGGAGCCCAGCACGGGACCCAGCACTCCAGATGTGCCTCACCAGTGCTGAGCAGAGGGAAATGATCACCTGCCTCAACCTGCTGGCAATGGTTTTTCTAATGCAGTCCAGGAGACTGTTGGCCGCCTTTGCCATGAAGTCATATTGCTGGCTCACAGTCAGCTTGTTCTTCACCAGGACCCCAAGGTCCTTCTCAGCAAATCTGTTTTCCAGCTGGTCAGCCCCCAGCCTGTCTGAGTGTATGAGTTTGTTGCTCCCCAGGTGCAGGACTTGGTAGTTCTCCTTGTTGAACTTCATGAGGTTCCTATCAGCCCATTTCTCCAGCCTTTCAAGGTCCCTCTGGATGACAGCATGACCGTCTGCCATGTCAGCCACTCCTCCCAGTGTTGTATCAGCAAACTTGCTAAGAGTACATTCTGCCCCATCATCCAGACCATTTATGAAGATACTAATAGTATTGGGCCCAATGTTGAGCCCCGGGTTACATCACCAGTGACAAGCCTGCAACTGGACTTTGTGCCACTGTTCACAACCCTCTGGTCCCAGTTGTTCAGCCAGTTTTCAGTCCACCTCACTGTCCACTTATCTAACCCATATACCTATGATGATCTTATGGGAGATGGTGTCAAAGGCTTTACTAAAGCCAAGGTAAACAACATTCACTGCCCTCCCCTCATCCACCAAGCCAGTCATCTCATTATAGAATTATATCAGGTTGCTCAAGCACAATTTCCCCTTCATAAATCAATGCGGACTGCTCCCCCAGTCTCCTTCTTGTCCCTCATGTGTTTGGAAATGCTCTCCAGGAGGATTTTGTGCACCACCTTCCCAGGGATGGAAATGAGGCTGTTAGGCCTGTAGTTCCCAGGATATTCCTTCTTGCCCTTCTTGAAAATAGGATTGACATTTGCTCTCTTGCAGTCTTCAGGAACCCCTACCAGTTGCCAAGAGCAGGAGCAGGATAGAGCAGGGTATTTTCCATTTGGTTTTCCTCTGAGCTGCAAGCTACTGAGCTAATTTCAGGAAAATTTGTTGCAACACTTTCATGGTCATTGCTGTGCTGGAAACTGGATGAGAAGATCAAAACAGTCCCTTCTGGCTTTAAAATATTTGGGTTTGAAAATATTCATAATTCTGTCAAGTCAAATACAAATGATACAAATACAACACCTTTTTTGTGAGTTGATCATGTCCCTTTAGCATGATTATTTAGTAGTCCTAAATACTCTTGTTAATAATGTGTGACAGGCAACTGTGGTGGGAATGCTTCATGATGGTTCCTTGTGCAATAGCATGCTGGGATTGCAGACCCATGCTCTGCCATTTATGTTATCTGTACTTCACTTCAGACATGTTTTATTATGGTACTTTAAAAAGGAGAATGGAACATTTTATCATATTTTCCTGCCAAACCCCTTGTGCCTATTTTTTTTCTTAAAGAATTGTTTTTATCATCTATCTTTTACTGTGTATCACAGCATTATCTTCACCTGTTAAGGGAAAAAATGAATGGACTTACAGCGTACAACAGACTGACAGCAAATCATAGCATGGATGTTCCCTTCAGAATGACAGTTATACCCTAGGTGGCATAGTGACTAAATAACTCATTGTGAGAAACTCCTTTTCACAGACAGTTGTTAAATGGAAGGTATTACCAAAAGAGAACATAAGAATTATTGCTTCCTGTATGGTCATTTTTCTTTAGGTAAGGATATCCACCTCTTTTTTTTTTTTGCCTTCTGTAAGAAACAAACTGAAAGAACCAGTCCAGTCCTCAGCATCATTACAGCACCATTATGGTTTATGCTGACTTAGTATTTTCACTATAAATCCTATTTTCCACAGGAGTCTTGAGATCAGGGTTCATTTGCAGTCCAGGCCTGTTTGGGGGAAAATATTTTTTAATGCACTTTGAGGACTGAGCCTAGACCTTTTAAAATTTATAGTAGAGTGACACAAAAATAAAAATGATTTATTTCAGATGCTTTCTAGTGTTACTATTTCATTCCTGTAGCAAAGAAGCTAGATCTTAGTTTGAAGTTGAGGATTTACTAATATTTAATGGCAAATTACTATAGTTCTGCATAGACTAGAATCAACACCTTCAGGTGAATGGCTTAATTTATTTAGAAAAGCGCCTATGTTTTCATAGTGAATAAATATTCCAAAAACTTTACTGTATAAATACAATACAAAAACTCAGGTATCTCTGGTACTCCAAAGACTGCAATGTTCTTTGTTTTATTAGAAGATCAGCAGCAGATCAGTAATGCAGATGAGCAGATCTACCTGTTTCAAGCTGAGTACTGATATAACAGATTAACGAAACAGTGTCCACTCAAAAAAAAAAAAAAAAAGCAGCTTGTTCCTGCTGAGACACACTGCACTGAAATCTACTGGTGATGAAGGCAGTTGGGTTAACGTAATGCCCACAGTAAAGGTGATCTGAAGCCCTTGTTTTGGAGCAAGGACTGGATCCCTGCTGCCGGCAGAGCTGGGCATTGCTGAGGAGATGCTGGGGATGGCAGTGTCTCCAGCCAGCATGGCTGGCTCTGGGAGAGGAGTCCTGACCACAGCTCCAGCTCCTGTTAAGGTCCACGCAGTGTAGCTCAAGGGAGGAAACGTGCTTTTAAGCGTATTTCCAACACAGAGTCCACCATGTACTCAGGCAGTTCTTTGGCATCGTGCATAGCTGACTGGGAGCCCAGCAATTCCCTCTGGCTCTTCGTGCTCAGGAGGTCCTTGCTGTGTGCCACCATGGTGGGCTGCACGTAGGGGCCCTGGCTGCAGATGCAGCAGCTGTCAGCTCCTCAGCAGAAGAGGACTTCTACCTGCAGCATTCACAAACACCAGATAAATCAGGCTCCAATCTAGTCCGCTACGTGCCAGGACAGTGCTACATATTGGACAGGTTCTACCAGGTCCCTAATTAAAGTCTACCCATGTTTATTACTGAATGGAAGGCCCTAGTGAAGGCCTTGCTACATGGCATAAGTCATCTGGATTTAGTCAGTGTCTGTTCCTATTGCCCATAATGTGTTTGTTCAGCAACCTCAGTATGTGGGGACAGGAACAGGGGTGGGACGCAGTTCTCCACCACCTGAGCTCTTGTGCTTAGAGGGTGTCCTCTCCCTGGGCTCTAGGACAGCTCACGCTGGGCAGCGGTCTTTGCTTCACCTGTCCAGTTAGTGCTCAAACACACAAAAACCTGCCTGGAAGGATAACTGGAGTTATCCTGGCATATATATCTGGGATAACCAACCCTTGTCAGCCCAATTCCTGCTTTCCAGAGCCTGAAGGTGAAATTAGGATTGACTCTTGCTTAAAAATGAAATAGAGAGGGAGGAAAAAGCGTTCGTTCCTGTCTCCCTGCCATCTCATAAATACATGACAATAAAATGGCCACACATAGGTTTGCACTGGTTTAGCTTCACGTGGAGTTTAACAGCTGATTTAAATTCAGCAGGTGGAAGTTTTCTGCGTGGACAAGACTCAAGTCTATAGGAAATCAATAGGCTTAGGCGTTTCTAAAATCTTCCCCTGCACCAGGCAGTATGAAATTCTCTAGCACTGGGGTAAGTGACTACACGAGATGCAGGTCAATGCCAAGTCAAGCCAGCTGACTGATTCTGATAAAATCTGTTTTCTGCCTCCCTTTTCACATCCTCCTTCATTATTACTTTTTTTTCAGACAGTGGTGTTAAAATAGCATGAGGGTCCTAGTTTCAACTGGCAAAGATTAGGGGCAGAGAGAGATTGAGAGGGCTGTTTGCAAAACTGTCAAGAACACAGAGCAGTCCAAGTATAAAATCTATTCACCTTCACTTTATGCTGCTGATGGGTATAATACGAAAATATTTTTCATTCATCCATCAAAAAAGTTAGAGCTTTACACATATATATGCAGAATGCGCTATGTGATTTGGCATAAATGCTTTAATCACATACATTTCAGATGTAACCTACTTGTAGCTCCACAACTGTGAGTGTAAGACACCTGTCTCAAGTGCAGGCTGATAATAAGTATCATGAATCTTCCCTCCAGATCCCACAGCACTTCTCGGATAAGGGGCTTGATTTGGCCTGGGCTTTCATGCAAGGCTTTCACTGAAAGAAAAAGCAGTTCCATGTGCAGAAGAACCCACTGCACCACACAAAGACAGCCACTTCTGGGGGGTGAAGCACTAGAACTTGAACCAGAGCCTTGCTGTCAGAACTGTCTTTTTTCTCCCCAAAAATACTTGAGCCAAGAAATGATAAATGAGCACAGAAGATGTCATGATATCATTAACATCCAAACAAAGACAGAGGACATCTTCTGTGAAACTCCTCTGTAAAATTTGTGTGGGTTTATCGTGCTTTTAAAGACAGAAAAAAAGGCATCTGCTGCTCCAGCACACTGCAAAACACAACACGTAGAGAATTACTGAAATGCACAGAATAGTCTTTTGTGATGTGTGGAACAGGCAAAAAGTCAGTAAAATAAGAAACATTGCCCATTTGTAAATGGAAGATCATTTTTATTTCCTTATAATTATACTCATAAAATATTTCCTTTCCTATTTCAACACTGACAGGGAGAAATATCTTAAATCTAATGCTGTGGTGTTAACCAGATGAAAAACAGCTTTGTTGTAATTGATTTTGCTGAATTTCACATGTACAGACCAGACACACATGCACATAACTGTAGTTGCAGAGAGATAAAACAGGCAATTATGCAGGGTCATTTGGGTAAACTCATTTTCTAAAATAAATTTTTAAAAATAGCTTTTTTTCATAAACACTCAAACAGGAAAAATAAATAAGGGTGCCTAGAAATAAAATTTTGAATTTTAAATACCTTCCAGAAATATTTGCAAAATTATCAGAAATGCTTCATAAGTTTGGTCAGATACTGATTAGTGGGAATTTTTTCGTTATTGCCACTGGAATTTGATCTGGCCATATTTACACAGATGGATCATATTTGAGGAGGGAGGAAAACACATTTTGTTTTCAAGATTGTCAGGTTTTGATCTTTTTTTTGTCTTAGCTTTACAGACATTTATGGAGAAGGATTTTTTTGCTCAAAAATTGTGAATATAAAATTCAGTATATTTCCACTTTTTGAATGAAGCCCAGTTGAAATAAGTGCTACAAAGTAAAGTTCATATACAGTGAAAACCTCTAGCATTAATTACTCCTGAATGTTTGTGAGTACCCAAAATCCTGACATAAAAGCTGTAATTTCTATGCAAAGTAGATAGGATGATTGAGTTATAATTAAAATGGTAATTATACCCTTAATGCTCTGTATTTGACTTTTCAAAGAATGTTATGCTCCAAGAAAAGCTATTTAAAGATCAGAGAAAAATGTTTGAAAAATGAATGTATTCAAGACATTCTAGATCTTTTAAAATCCAGTTATTGATTTTTACATGCTTTCATGTGTAGTCTGAAACATTTTCTTCATTTATTTTGGTCGATGGAAATAATAAAAAATCATTGGAACGTGAAAAGCTTAAACGAACGCAATATTCTCCAAGCTGATATTTAACACGATAAATATTTGAAAAGTTGGAGGGCAGGCGACAGTATTCATTTGCTGACTAAAAGACTGGGCTTTGTCCCCTTAACCGGGTGATGCCAGGGAAAGAGCCAGTGGGAATTCAGCAGCCCTATAGTTGCTCCCTCATCGGTTTGAGACGTGTCACGCTGCACCCTGCACAGGATAAATACTACATTTCCTTTGATCCCTCATTGACTCCTTAGAATTAAAACGAGAGCACCTAAAGCTATACATCAAATGTCAGGAGTGGCAGCCTACTGGAACCGTATCAATATTTGATGATGTATGTCTTGCTGGGAGGCTTAGGAAACGCTGGCTGTGGCAGCGGTGACACCCGGGATGCTTTGCACTCACCCAGCCATGGTTGTGCCCAGAGCTGCAAGAAGGGGCAGGAGAACTGTGCCTATGTGGTGGGATGTTCCTACAGATCCAAGAGGGGACTGTGCAGCAGAGCAGGGCCATTTTCCAACTACTGCCACGCTTGTGTTATTCAGCACATGTGCACTCACTTGCCTGTGCAATTACTCTGTCCAAACTGGGACTATGACCATCTTTATTCACTTTGGAGTTGGTACAGTAGTCCCTTGTGCTGCTCAAGTAAGCCGTCCTCTGAGCAAGGCAAATGAAGGCTATAGTAAGCTAAAAGCATTTACATTAAAATCAGTAAAGTTGTGCAGTCTTAGATGCTTGGGGTTTTCGTAGCATTACTCACCAAAAAAAAGCCTTGCCTCCATCCATTTATTCCATGTATCTGTCACTTACCTTGGACTTCATGAATTTTCATTCTTATTAATCTTGCAGATATTGTTGGAGGTTTTTCCTTATGCCCCACAAAAAGCATCATAGGGATGCTTTAGGTCAGAGTGTTGAAATTTTGTAATTTCTGTAAAATACACAGCAGCGATTTCCTAGTTCCTAGCTAGCTTTCTCTAGCAGGAAAAGGGAAAAGAGCCAGGGACTTCACTGTTGCTGATCTATTTTCTGCTTTTATTCCACCCATGGGTGGTGGTAAGGAGCTCTGGGCATTGGGGTAAAGCTGAAAAGCCACTGAAAGAAATGAGCTTAATTCCTGTTACATGTGGTCCCCCCTCATCCAGTACCTGATCCAAAGCCAGGACTTGCATTCATCTTGCTAGCTGATAGTCCTCCTACTAACCCACGATATTCATCCGTTTGCAGAAAGTGTCCTGGCTGATGGCCAGAATGATCAAATTTTCCAGTGTACGCACTGAGTAACATCCTTGGCTCAACGTGTGGCAAGTCATGTCTCTGCCCAACGCTAAGTTGTACCACCCGGACCTGGCATTGTAGATCTTCCCTACTCATGCCCTTATGCCACGTACCTGTAATGCTCAGGATGCCTCTCTTCTCCGACAGGACTAGGAATGACAGCAGGAAAAAAAGAGAAAAAAAAAGCACATCTGAAGGGTACAAGAGAAAGGAGTTAGCGTGTGATAACAACATAAACCTTAGTAAAGAGCATCTGAGAGTGATTCAGAAGAAATAGCAAAAAGCCGAAGGGTAAAAAAGTGGTAAACAAGCAAGTAGCGTGTGAGAAAGCGTGAAGAAATCTGGGAGGAAAGACAGGGGACAAGGACTATTGGCTATCACCTCCTCTTGCTTTTTTGCAAGACACATTTGTAAAGTTTTTTGTCTGTTTCAATATACCATCCCCTGTTTCATACAGTGGTTTATAATCTGTCTGCATTCCGTAATTGAGAGATGCTATTTGCAATCCCCTGCAGTAAGTTCTGAGTGACTGATTTTTAGTCATTGAGACTTTTAGAAATAGTACTACTTAGTGAAAGGCATGCTATGGGTGTACATCAATGCCAGTTGGCCCGAAAAGATGTGTTGGTAGGCATCACTGATAACCATTAGCTATTCCAAATTTCTACAGATGTAGACGGAAATAAAATGTACAAGCAAATTTTTTAAAAGCTTTTCATAAAAAGTTAAACTCATGAAATAGCAGAAATGTTCCACTTTTAAAGACACAGATGTCCAAACCAAAACCTTCTTAAGCAAAGGTAAATGTTTCTATAGGTTTCTTCAAGGTTTGGCTCAGATTCTGCATTCTTGTAACACAACTACAGTCTGGCAGGGAGGTTTTGCAGGGGAAAATGAAAAGCAAAAACTTTTCTAAAATTATCAGTGATGGTGGATTTAAAAGTTGGCTTTTGAAGTGCCTTACCGCTAAAAAGAAAGCATGTTGGATGGCAGTCTCACCCATGTCCAATTGGACTGGCCACATGGAAATGAACATAGCTCACCCTATTCTTACTAATTGAGAACTTCAGCAGCTGTGGCTCCTTTGTCAAAACTGGCACAAACGTGCCAGTCATTAATAATTCTTTCTTTCTTCTTGATTTTGTGCTAGTCCGTGCCTTCTGAGCTGGGTTTCACATTTGAGGATTTCTAAACTAAAATTCTCGAAGTAGTAAGTAGTAGCACAAAGTAGTGCTCCCTTTAAGGGACTTTGCTAATCTCTTAAGAGATTTTTAGAAAGGTGTGTGGTATGAATGCTCCTGGATCCTCGACCTTCCTGGGGAAGAGCAAGACCACCAGCTAAGGGGGCTCCTTCTCCCTTATTCTGCATTATGTAGAATACCTCTGAAGGTGGTGCAAGCTGCAAACACATTTCACTCTTGCCAGGTACTGAACCCAAACCAGAATCAGCCCTTGGTCTCCCTAAGCCCAAGTAAGCCATTTTCTCCTTACTGCAAGTAGTCCTTAATGGAACTGGTATTGCTGGCTGTGACGGAGGCTTATGCCCAAACACAGCTTCCCAGAGGGCTGCCTCTGTCCAGCGATGTACAAGTCGATGTCTGCTGTATCCTTCCTGTGGGACAGCAGTGTACCTTCCCGGAGAGCTCGTGGCTGTTGATTTGCTACCAGACAGCACACAAAGCAAGAAACTGCTGCTACAGCCACGCAGACAAAAATGGTTGTCCCCCCTCCTGCAAGGTGCAACAGCACGCGCACCCCTCCGTCTTCCCAGCAGGGCAATCGAGAAGGCAAAATTAGCACCTTAGCATATTTTTTTTTAAATACAGGGTTATACAGGTGGAAAAATGGCTTTGCAGTGTCATCTCCCATTGGTGTTGAACGTGTTGAACAACTGGTTTTATAGCTGAATTTCACCTACCAAGGAAATAAGTGTTCATTTTGTCTTTTTGATGCAGATAAGCTGTCCCGTGTTGCTGATGTGCCAACACAGTGATGGCAATGCTGCGCTTTGCCACAGAGATTTACATACTGAAGCCATGAGAGAGGTGATCCCTGGGGTACTGCAGGCAGATAAATGCAGGTAGAGAAACTGAGGCACAGGGATTTAGTAGCTGCTTCAACAAAATGGTTACAACTTTTGACCAGGTCTGTCATGTCTATACCAAAAAGTATTAGAGACTTACGTCCTTGGCATCACATAACATAAAAGGTCAACCTTACATCTAGTTTGGGCCTGCAATGAGACTGAGCTCTTCAAAGGCCTCCAACCATCTACCTATGCAAGTTTGATACTTAAAAACTCAAGGGAAGCTCAGGTTTTGTCCTTTTCTGTGGTATGACAATGCATTTTGCAATGACAATAAGTTCCCTCAAGTGTCTCCCAGTTTTGTATCCTGAGAGATTTCCCATCATCCTTGCCTTGAAAGACATCTTTATACCTCTTTGAAGGGAGTTTATTCTGTGGATTTTTAAGTTCTATCTGCACAGAAGTGTTAAGAATAAAATAAAAGTTTTAAAGCCTGAGGTGTTAAAGTCTGAACAGAGAAAAAAGGGGTAACACTACGACATCCCTGTTATGAAGCCGGTCAGTGTTAGTCTTCCAACAGTTAAACCCTATACGTGTTAAAGAAAACATAAAATACGTGACTCATGGCATAGATTCTATCAAAACAGTTGTTGAGATGTGTTGGAAATGTCAGCTAAAAAAAGCCTCTTTAACCACCTTAATATATATAAAATGGCAATCTACAATTTGGCATGACATATGCAGATATAGATATAGATATAGATATAGATATAGATATAGATATAGATATAGATATAGATATATAAAGTACGTGACAAAATACAGCTGTACCACATCGTTTTAGCCAGCAAGGGTAAGATTTTCTTATTCTGTTTGTTTTCCAGGTCACAGGGTCTGTGATAATTTCATTAGCTGATGAAACATATTTTTACTGTGTTCCAAGGACAATGTTAAGTGCACGGGACTCCTGTTTTGGGGCCGTGAAAATTAATATCTAGGATATTTCAATAGGATCTGAACATTTCTCTACAAAAGCATGGCAATGTAATGAATGTAGAGCTAAATAGGATTTAGGATAGGGTATTTTATTCCATTTTCTGGTGTAAGGAAATCACTTTACTCTGATCACTTGCTACTGGTACCTATTCACTGTTACTACAGCACTGAAATTGAAGGGATAGACAGTTGATTTAATCTGCTGCTGAGAGCCAGTAGATCTGGGCTCCCCGTACAGTCAGGGGATAGAAATAGTCTCTTATGGGAAGAGATGGCCAGAATATAGCCATCACTCAGGGGTCTTGCATGACTCTGTGGGCTGACCTCTGGAAATGAGGGTAGCTACTGAAATGTTCACCTAGAAATAACAACCCCAAACGTTCAAGAAAAGGTGAAGAGTGCTCAGTTTCCTAAATCCACCTCTCCTAACACAGGCCCTCCCAGCACAGCCAACTGCCTAGGGACCACTGCACTGCTTTCCATCAGGGCACCCTGTCCCTAGGGACTAAAGCTTTTTACCCTCGACAGAGAGGTGTTACAGCTCACCACGATGTTTGGCTCAAAGTACCTTTTACTATTATTAGTCAAGGAGATGAAAATGTATGAAATAACATTGCATCCTCTCACAGCACAAACTGAATTGAACCATCTCTTGATTACCCATGGAAACAGAGGGGTAGGGTACCCCAGGACACAGATAAAACAGACTAATATGCAGATTAGGTTTTAAGAACATACTGGATTATAAGAAGAAGGAAGAAGGAATATAAGGAAGAAGGAATATAAGGAAGAAGAAACAAAGAAAGCCTGTGTTGGCTGTGGAGGATAAAGACTCTGAGGTACAATTGTGTTACCCAGCCATTTGTCAAGATAGTTATCTTGGGGCACAATGTGGAATTGGCGAGAAACCGTCAAACAAAAGAAAGTGGCTCTGTGGAGCTCAGGGATTGCTTGAAGGTGTGCAGCTTCGGTGAGAGGACATTTTGGCACTTTGACACAAGAACCATAGAATCACATTTCCCAGCTCAGTGACCTTGCAGAGCACTGACTGCATCGCGAAAAAGAAAATGTGCTCATTTTAGCTGTCACCACCGTATGGGCAAAATATTATTGTTATTACTATTGCATTACTTCACAACTAACCAAATGTTAAAATGCAGTAGACCACCCCCCATTTCCCCACCAAGAGATATGATGGCTTTTCTTTCTCTCCCCTTCTCTTTTTCTTTTTTTTTTAATCAGTTTCATTTCTAAACAGACACAGAAGTTGTTGTGTGAGTCAGACCAGTGGTGCTCAACCTTGGCAAGGTAGCTCAGCGATTTTAATGTTTTGTCAGTTGTAATCAATGAGAGCAAGTCTGATGCTTTCAAATTCCTGTCTGAGGTTTCCTTCCATTCACCCTCCAAAGCACAGCATCTACTTACAGTGTATAGCCTTACAGTGAGGAGGGAACAAATGGCCGGCCAGGTCTGAGAGTGTGTTTTGTGCACATGTTCACACACACGCGCGCACACTTTCATGTCCATGCTGCTCTGAAAAGAAAAAAACCACAAACCACTGCTAGAGTAGACTTTGCCATCCTGCTACTCACCTGTGAAAATTAACTATCCAGGTTAATTACCTGACAAAGTCTGGACCACAGCAGTCAGCTCAAAATGAGAGTAGTGTGTCAATGAGAAACAAAACCGGAGACATGCTGGAAGGGCTTTGTGTGCACCAGGTTTCTTTTTTTCCTTTTATTTTTTCTTTACTTTTTTCTTTTCTTTTTTCTTGTTTTCTTTTTATTTTTCTTCTTTTCCTTCCCCCCGCCACCCCTTCTGACAATTTCCCCACTGTTGCTATCACTTATTATTTGCCTTGCAGACATAGGAAGGCTTTCTGGTCCTGGCACGCCCGTGTTAGGATAAACTCTGCACAGACATGGAGCAAGAGCGCTGCCAACCACAAAGCTACACAATTATAACAGAATTGGGAATACTAACGAGATGGCTGCAGTATTAACCACTGCCACCAGTATCACACGGATTGTCGTTAAAATGACAATAGCTGCATGAGCTCCATATTGGTTGGAGCTTTTTACGCTTCCTGGTTCCTTGGAGGACTCAGAAGTGGTACCAAGAGTGGGCAGTTTTCCTCCTGGTATAGACCAGGCAGATGCCCTCTGTGCTCATGTTGCTGAGTGCAGGATCCAGCTGCTACCAGGGCTCGGCACAGATGCAGGGCCAGCGCTGGCTGTAGCAGAGCTGTTTCATTGCTTATCCTCCCATATTGCCCACGTCTAAAGGTAGGCACTATGCAGAGTGTGGGGATGGGCAGGACAGTGCTAATCCCTTGGTAAGCCTGGCATAAATTGAAGTAAAACAGCACTTTGACCCCCAACTACATCAAAGAAGTCACATGCATGGCTTCACCAAATTGTTCCTCTTTTACAGATTGGAAACTGATGCAGGGGCTGATGGCATGCCTGGCATCGGGCTGCAGGGGATCCAGGCACAGGGGCAGAAACTCAGCCCAAATCCCTGAGCCTTCACCCACCCCCTTCCCTGCCTGCCTGTCAGACTCATAAATGCTTCTTTGTGCTAAATTGACCATAGTGAAAACAACACTACTAGATGCTGCAGTTTGAAGCCTATATACAGACTTGGAAAGGGTCCTGATCCTGCAGTTGAAATATTTTCAATGCAGGCAAGAGTGACCTAGAGTCGGCAGTGAGTGCGTAAATCATTGCTCAGCCTGGAGCCGCCTGAACTGCTACCCCATCCGTTACACCTCCAGTTGTTTGCAAAGCCTTTCTCCACCCAGGGGGAATTTTCAGTCAGATGCATGTAGAAATTCTGAGATTAATTTGATTTTTGGGGGGAGACAGGGAGATTTAAGTGCGGGGGTTTTTTTGTTTGTGTTTATTTCTCCCCTCCAAGCTGCCTTTCATTGCGCATTTACTAGTTCTGCAAGACAACACCCTGCTGACACTTAGAGAAGCATCAGTGAATAAAGTCTGTTGTACAGGCTGCAAAGCCATCTGGACTTTCTACTGAAAAGGTTGGACATGGTTTTAGGCAAGATTTTATCATGTCTGAAAAAAACTTCTGCACTCAGTACCTCTTCCAAGGTTGATGTCAGATATTTTTTTTCTTTTGTCGGTTGCAAAACAAAAAAATTGACAAACAGTTGGAAGGCAGTAAGGATGGAGATATAAATCTCTAGAGGAAGCTTTGTCAAAGGTAGTGGAGTATAAACAAAAAATAAATTAGTTTTGGTGTTATCAGAAACTGGACAGACTTCGATTTGTATAATAGTTTGTCTGGGTTTCCAGACCACCTAGACAATGCTTCTGTGAGGCTAAGCACAGATTCATTTGACAGAAGAAGTGGGGTAAATGGTTAAACACATAATCACAGGAGGAGAAGGGATGAAGAAAGACAAGAAGACAAAGGTGCAATGGCAGACAGCCTTGAAATCCTTCATTTTCTTGCTTTTATCATTTTCAAGGGCTCCAAGCAGCATGTTTTACCTTGCTTTCCGTATCAGTCAGCTCTTGAGTCCAAGAATTTTGTGTAGCCCTTGTGTGCTACAACCTCCCCCAAGTTTTTGCAGGACAGTTCTGTAGACTGGAAAGAGCAGCACAAGGCTTGTGTGCCAGTTTTTCCTTGCTGAGATGCCCTGTGAGCAGAGCAGGAGAGAGAAACATGCTGGATGCAATTTACTGGAGTGTCCTTTAGGTTATGTGCATCTTAGCAAAGGAGCTAACATCCAGCAATTACCTTAAAAACACAGATTAGTGACACAGTTTTATATATTCTGAGAGCAGGGTATGAGGCTGGTTATTCCTCTTTTCTCTCTGGAATTGTTGTTTGTATTTTGGGAGATTCTTTCTTACCCCATAGCTGTACACAGGAGCCCAGACACCTTAGAGATCCTTAGAGGTATCCTTCCAGAGGTATAGTGCGTTGATAAAAGAAATTTATTCATATTTGCATTATACCTTTTTTTTTTTTTTTTTGCTGTAAGGGAAGAATTGCACATTCTATTTCTCATCTTTGACACTGACTTACATGAGCAAAATATTGAAGCTGATTGTCTCTCAATTTAATCATCAGTTATGTAGGAATAAATATATTTACCTATCTGACATGAATTTTTTAGGGTTTGGTCAATTTGTAGGTAAATTGCTTTGAGATTTCTGCATAAATAGTTAAATAAATAGAAATAATTGGGTTTGAATTTAATTACTGGGTTTATCCATTTATTATTTGTCTTTTCTTTCCCCAGGAAGCTCTTCTTTTATTGCCCGCAGTGAATAAATCACTTAAAGCAACTCTCTGATGATGAGGAAGTTCTCTTAAAGATTTTATTTGCAGTAGGAAAGCTGTAAGTGAAAGCAGTAACATCAAACTCATCCACGGGCACATCCTTTCAACCCCTCTGGGTGTGGTCCCAAGGGAAGGTCATCCTGTGGAGGACAGCCCATGCAGTGCCACTCCACAGTCTCCTGGCCTCACTCTCAGTCTTCTCCAGGGCTCTTGCCTAAAGAAAAGTCTGCTGAAGCAGTGGGTTTTGCCCAAAAGTGTTGTCACAGGGTTTAAAAAGGTCATTCCCTGGCTCAAGGTGTGGATACTTGTTTAGGAGTTTCTTGACTGGAGATGGAGGGGAGGGTGATGGGGAAGTGATATTTGTTTTTTAGAGCATGGGCTAAAAGTAATGCTGAATTTTTAGTTTCAGATACAGGTTCTCAGCAGGTATAAACCAGCAAAACTCTTTCTTAATTTCAGCAATATTATGTTAATTACTTGTGTTTGTTCAGTAAGGGACAGTAAGTCAGGGAGGGACTGGTTGTAGCCCTGGCCCCAGGAACACACCAGTCCCAAAGAACTCTGTTGGGTGCCCGAGTGGCAATTGGGATTCAGTAGAAATCAAGGTTCTGCCTCTCTTGGCACAAAGCCACTGTAGATGATGATAACTGTCCCTGCTAATTACACATTTGAAGAGAAGCCCAGAGAAGGGTGAGGTAACATGAAATTTAGATTGCCTTACCACCCCTCCCAGGCAAGGGAAATGTTGTTAGCAAGGTTATAGCCGGATTTCGAGAATCATTACAGCAAATGACAGCAAGGTCTTTAACAACAAGAAAGGAAAAATTCAATGTCTGTATAGTAATTGCCATGCAGTGTATTATATGCCTTGCTCTGCAGTGATTCAGAAAGTTGAATCATGCAGTGCCTTGCTGGGATCAGCAGTTCAGAATAGATTAAATTTGTTTTGGACACTGCCTGCACCCTGCTTTATCTAACAAAGCATATGTGTGATGGGGAAGGCTCTTAATAGTGGAGCCCCTTAATGAGAACCATAAACACAGAGGCGTAGATTTTCAAAGTGATGCTCAAGGGATTTGAGCAAACATTGTTCTCTCCCTGCTTTGAACATTTACCCAAGAACTGCTAACTGGTTAGGCTTTGGGAAGAGAAGAGAGTGGACCTCAAACAGCTAAGAGTATTGTATGTGCCCAGGGTTTTGCCACCATTAGTTTCCAAAGGGTATTTGTTTTAATGCACCTAAGAAAGATAAAGTGAGGAAACAGAAAACTGAAAGGACATTTCTCAGATAAAGCATTGATTTTATTAAGGAGAAACAGCTCATAATATGAATCTAAAATCTTGTTTTTTATAGAGAGCATAAAAGCCTTTTTACAGAGTTAGCCATTCCTAGGCACTGGTGGCTTTATAGAGCTTTTATCTAGTTAAAGAAAACCCATTCATGCTAATTTAATATTTGTAGTATACAACAGCTTGACATCTGAAGCTTGTCCTAAAGCAGGCACAAGGCTGCTAAGCGAACAGTACTTCATTGTTTTGAATTATTCAGCACTTGCAGCCAACCTTATGTGTGCCTCTGTAGGAAGAAGGCTTTTGGGTTAAGGATGAGTAAAAGAAAAGAAAAAAGGCAAACAAACAACCCCTCCTTTCTGGCGTTAGTTAGCAGGTGCAGTATTGACTTCAAGAATGATTCTGCAAAATTGGTATGGACATTCTTCATTACCGGAGCGATAAATGCAGAGCTATACTCAGAAGAAGCAAAGCTGGAAACTTAGCATGGCCTCCTTTAGGGAACAACTGTTCATGTTGGTGGAAAAGCTTGTTTCCTCTAAATTCATTGAAATGGTACTTATTGGTAGCATCTTTTTAGAGCAAGATGAATGCAGACAGCAATGAATCAACCTCAAATGAGGGGCTCATCTGTTAGCATCCTAGCATTAACACACTAATGTGAATTTAAAGATTCTAATTAAACCTACATACAAAATGTTTTCCTACTAAATAGAAAACCGTACTTTTTGGAGGAGCTGGGGCATTTGGATTTGACAGCATTTCCTTTTTCAATAGTATGCTTATTTTATGTGTTCTATTTTCTTTCAGTCACTCCGGGGGGTTCTGAAACAAATAAAAAGATACATTATATTAAGTTTGATTGATTCCATGTAGTCAAGGGATATATTGAGAAAACAGACCATTTTTTTTCACTGAGCTCTTAAAATAAATTCCTGTTTGATCTTTGTACTTCCTACTGTTGCTACAAATTTCTTTTGAGATATTTAACATTGACTAATCTCATTTACAGGATCACATAGTAGTACTTATGTGCAAAATCAGAAGCTTTTTCATTACAGCAGAACTCACACCATAGCTATCAGTTTCTAAATTTGTCCATCCCTCTCCAAATGCCCCAATAAAGCTTGGTTTCCTCCCCCATTTCAAACTCGGTATTTGTGTGAAAAAATTCAACATTTTAAGAAAAAATTCTGGGAACAGTGGCACAGTACCTCTTTGCTATTCATGACTGGAAATCTCACTGAAGAGTTTTAAAAAAAAGTTTACTGGGAGACTTTTGGGTTCCCTAGTAAAAAAGTTTCAGACACAATGAAGGACTTCAGCTTGCATTTAGCTACTCAAGAAACATCAAAAGTGAGAAACCTACTGCAGTCTTTAATCATTGCTGGAGCGTATGCTGGATATTTGAAAAATTCATCAAAATCTGATAAAATGGTTTTTAGCAGACCTCACATTCATTAGAACAGGGTTGAATCTAACACCCAAAGAAGTCATTGGGAAACCTCCCAGGCACAAAGGGGCTGAGATTAACCAAATATGGACCTTAACTAACCCTCCCATTTTACCTTTGTCTCATCTTAATTTCTCTGTGCATGCTACATCCTCCCAACCCCAGGGCAGGGGATGGCTACCATTTTCATAAAGCCATGGGTTTACAGGGAAACCCAAAAAACAAATTGCTGGAAGAAGGAATTTTCTATTCTGACTCCCATTCTGCAGTCTTTGGGGGCATTTTGTCATTCTTTTGTCTGCCACACAGGGACAGTCTTCAAACTCTGCCTCATACAGCAGCCAGCGCAGTGCTGATATTTAGTAAATGATCACTAATGATATAAGCAATGGTGTGGAGGCAAATATATTTTGTGGGGCCTGGAAAATTAGCAGAGCAATCAGCCTCCAGCCAGGGTGAGGGGAGGAGAGGGAAGCAGCCAGCAAATAATCTCTCTGAGCCCAGGAGCCTACTGCACAGTGCGGGTGAGCAGGCCAAGACAGCCGAGGTCAGCCGCGCCACTGAGGAGCCTTCATGAAGGCAGACCAAATTTGGGACAGTTGATGATTACAGAAATCAGGAATTCATTGTGGTAGCTCAGCATCATATGTGGCTAAAACATTTGTAATAGGACTATGAACAGATGGAGAGGGTTGGTGAAAGTGATTCTTTTGACTGAATCAATAGGAGCAGTTGATCTTCCCAATCAATCTTGATAAGAAAACTGTGAGAATATTCAGTGTCAGAAGTGCGTTGTTGGAGTTTTCATTAGAAGCTCAGTGTGGGAACGTGTACCCAGCTGCTGCCTGTGCAGCACGTGCCCAGTCCCCCCTGAGAAGCATGAATGAGAAGACCTCTCTGAATCAGGATGTACACAGGATATATGAATGCAGTCAGCTGAAATGAAAACATATAGTCAGACAAAATAAAACCACGTCCATCTAAGATAAAACAAAGCCTATATATGCTGGCCCTGAGGGATAAACCAAAACCAGACATAATGATCAATACTGTAGGAGTTATGATCAGAGAGAAATAATTACTGCACATCTCAAGGAAAGAACCACAATGAATTCCCTGGCAGTGCCTTGTTCTCTGAGTAATACTCTGTAAATGCCTGTGCATGCTGAAGGAAGGCTGAGTTATGAGGAACTGTTTTCTGCAGCCTCCAATCTGGCTGCAGAAGTCCTCGCTTAACCCTGCTTGGTGACTCTTACTACAGTCAGCGTCATTTGCCTCATGGTTCCCTTGAGAGGTGGGTAAAAGTCGTTCCCTTTACCTCTGAAGAAGTGGGACTCATGGCAAAGCAAGAGGTTTGCACCAAGGCTGCCAGGAAGCAGGGCCAGGAATGAATCCAGCCTGCAACCTGCTGCCCATGACCTGCTGCCCTCCTTCCTTCCACAGGTCACTCATGCCTGTCTGTTCCTATAGGTCCTCTTTCAGCCCTTTCCACCATGCTGAGGGAGCTCCTGGCGTTAAATTGTTGCTAGAGGACTGATGGTGGAGGGCAGCCCACGACCCTCAGCTATTTCTCTTCTCAAGGCTGCGTCTTGAAGATGATGTAGTACCTGTGAAGAGCCTGACTAATTCATTGGCTCAAGGGTTCAATCACTTAGCGATGAATCTCCAACTAGCTACAGCAAACTTATTTACAAGCCTGGGAAAAAGTGTGTTGTGTAGCAATTTGCTACACACCCTGACCAGGAGCAGTGCTTTAGGACTGATATCCTCTGTGTTGTGTTTTTCTCCCCTCCTGTTTAGACAGTGAGAGTTCTCCACAGGAGAAAATACAAACTCCCACTGTCAACGAGTGTGTGTTTCCTTCTCGGCCAGTAAAAAGAACTAGGTGTGCATCTCCTTTTATCTATGAAGAGAGTTGTGAACTTAATTCAACCTGATCCCCATTCATCGTGTTGAACATTTACCCCCCAAATGTCAGTGATTTTCTGGAAAATAAAGTACTTGGGAGACAGGAGAAACAGAGCCCTTGGTGATATCTGTATAGCAGAATATTTCTTCCCATCCATATGCAAATCTAACCTTTTTGATATTTCAACCCTATAAACCCTAAGACAGGATTTCAATAGAAAATGTTTACTAAAGGCTTTCTCCTTTATAATCTATTGATTTTAATATCCTTACTACTGCTGTTGAATGTCAGTTTTACCCTGAAGACTCCCATTGCAAACTTGAACACATTTAATTATTTATACCATTTGAAATATTAGTGCCAAGAAATGACTAAAAGTTTTTGGTTCTGTAATGGTATGATCTAAAGTTTGATTTTCCTTTGTGAATAACACAATTAATTTGATATGGTAATCAAGGACAGATGAATACCTTAGACAACACAGAGCAGTTTTAATAGTAATGACATCTATTTTTCATTTTTCCAGCCTCCTTGTGTGTGTTAAAATATAGCTCATTAAGTACTGCAGGATCTCACAGTCTTTTTTCACAGTGAACAGTTTAGCATTATGCTTTCTTTCTTCTGCCGAGCACCTGAACTGTTGCTTCCACCAGTGACAGCAGGCAAATAGGCAATGAGCATGGTCTGAGTGCAACTGAGAGCAGATTTGCCCCTCAGTGTGGGTCTAGCAGTCTTGTTTGCCTTACTCATACCACTCACTGTATTAGCAAGACTGAGCAAAGTTTTGATCTCAAAGAAATTGTCTCCGAAACAAATATTGTTTGTACAGAACAATCTATGTGAGGACCTATGAAAGGTAAGATTTTGATAGCAGGCAAACCAAAGCAGGGCATTTGAAAGAAGCTCAGCACCTGGAAGGTCAGTTCTTCCCCAGAGGTGTGTTTTTTCCTCCCAACACACACCCAAAGCCAGCATGGCCAAGCTCACCCTGCCTGGTCAGGGCATGGGCATGCTTAAACTCCCATCCTTGCCACTTGAGCCTTATCTGGAACATCTTAGAGTCAGGCATACTTCCACTGGTTTCAGTGGCGTTTTGTATCAGACCCCAGGTTTCCAAGGGGATTACACCCCTAAGCATAAGTCCCTCCTAGGTCCAGCACACAAGCGGCATTTAGGCATTTATTCTCCTGTGTGCCTTGGTAAAAATATTCAGAGTTCTGACTGTCCATATCTTTTTATTCTCTTCTGCCCTGTCCCCCTGCCCCAAGCTGCCACTTATGCCGTTACATGATTAGTGCAATTGCATGCACCTCTGTTAATTGCACTGAAAATCTCTTTCACAAGGAAAGTTTCTACTCTTCTTTTTCCCTCATCTTCTGAAATTTTCCCTTTTTCTACTACCAACCTAATAGTTTTTCAGAAGCTGCCAAGATGTATTTGGCTCTTGTATTTACTCCAGATGGAGACATATTTTCACTCATATCTGGCAGTAGGAACCATGGTATCACCAAACACAACTTTTCTCTGAGATTAATTGCTTTGATAGTAGAGAATAACAAAAGAATGATTCCTTTTGTGTGGGGGTTTTAAGTTATTTCTGATGGCAGATAACATAATCTAGCTTGTATCCTAAAAGTTCAACCAGATACAAAATAGCCATCAATAGTTGGATTTTTCTGGTTTATATCCCATCAGGAATGATGATCTGGATATGTATCTTTTAGTAGCCTAGGATTATTGTTTAAAAGTAAAGCAAGAAAATCATTGAAATGTAATTGCTGGTTCTAAACTGAGCAGGGGTAAATGTACCACCTCTTATCTGCGCTGTATCTGCCCTGGATGCATTAGATATGTTTGTAACCAGTTTTGGTTTCATAGAAACATTAAGAACCAGTCTAAAGGCTCTAAATAGACAGAAATGCTGTCACTGATTTCATTGCACATAACTGGGTCAAGCCAAATAGCTGCTCTGGTGTATGTTAGAGGGAAAGGCAGTGTGCTACGCTTCTCATAACATATGGGTATAGGTCGGGAATATAACAGCATACCCAGCTCTGCCACTTGGCCAGCTTTCAGGGCCAGAGTATTCAAGGCCCTGAAATTAACGCTGCACTACATGGATCAACCCTCAGGTTATCAAATCTCTTATACAGGGCTAAGCCATGCACCTCTTGACTTCTTATTTTTCGCCATATGCAAAAATAGACTGCTCCTTTTCCTACTTTCCATTTTACTTTGGAATATCCATTTGGAAACTTAGGGCAATATGATAGCTTGTAAATGACCTCTCAGATTGGACACTATGTTTTCGGTTGTTTTTCCTGCATCCTACATGTATTCACGTATGTCACTCCTTTGCTTCTATTAATTTCACTGGCATCCTTTTAGGCAATGGATTCAAGATGAAAAATATTTGCCTGACTTATTTTAGCTAAGAGGCTTCACATTTAATGGATTTGCTGTTCTTTAATGTCCCAGGTCACTCCGTGAGATCAGCAACTACCGAATTCCTTATCGTCCCTAAATGTTATCTGAAGTCATGTCGTTATTTTGCCTTTAGTGAGTCTCTTTGCTCTCTGGCTTTGGAACCTACTGCCAAATGAAGTAAAGAAAGCTCTGACTGTGGGGATTTCTAAATCCAAAGTTAAAAGTTATTTGTTCTATTTAGCATTTTTAAAATGATTCTTTTAGGAATTGTATGCGCCTCTAAGCTAATTAACTCTTAATGAGCACAAAATGCCCTGGGATGCAGATTTGGAGGGTACGCTAGAAATGCAGGCATGGATTGGACTGCCGTACTGCAGGAGATGAAATTTATGATTTGATTCTTTTTTTAAATGATGGTACAGATAGTTTTATTGAGATAGTCTTTTTTCTTTCTTTCTTTCTAGTCTAAATAAAGCTGATCAGATTTTCAGTCCACCATATGGGGCCCAGTTACATCAGTCCTGCAAATACACTTTAGTTTTCCGTTATGGATGAAGTCACTCTTCAGTAGGGAAAACAAGTTTAGAAACAAACTTTCATATTATGAAAGACGGGCGGCGTTCCAGCGCTGAGCGCTTAACCAGAGCGTCAGGAAATCAGAACACCTGGCTGTGCCTGGCTCCTTACTATTCCCCTGGCCCAGTCCCTCACCCTTTTAGTGCCTTCACTCATTCATCTGTAAAGCGACTATAATTGCATTTATATCACAAGGGTACCTTGATGCTTGACAAATGAGAATTGACCCAAAATTCATCCTTCAGAAGCACTGTATGAGCAATACCTTGCTCACATGGTGGTTGTGGACAATTAGATTAGAAGAGGTATAAATGCAGTCAAAGTGAAATTCCATTTAGGAACTGTCAAATTGTTCTTGATAATTTTTCTTAGTTTTCATCTAATTCTAGTGTAGAATTTTGCATGCATCTCCCGGAAATGGTTTATATGCCTCTTTCCTTCTTTTGCAACAAGCCAGTGTATTTTCTTCTATGTTATATTAAACTGTCTTTCGGGCCAAATGGTTTGTTCCCAGCGCAATACCTTGGAAAGCTGCATTTAGAAAAACAAAGGGAAATTATTGTGTCAAAGAAGTCCTATCCTCTATGTATTTGAGCAAATTGCAATCACTTATAAGGATTGTACATGGAAAAAATATTCCAGGATTTATGAACAGTGGTTGTCTAATTGTTATGTTTTATTTAATTAGATTTTTTGTATTTGCTATAATAATGCTTAAAAATTAAGCTGACTTTCTGCAACAAACAGTAGAAACATATGGTGTACAGCCTGCAGAGGCTCTCAATGGCAGTAGTATTACTGACAATATTTGTGAATTAGAATCTGCTTTCCTCTGAAAAATAGCTGTGTGTTCTCCCAACTTAAAATATTGTGGTTTTGCCAACATGTTTTCATCACCATTAACAGTTTTGGGAGAAAAAGAATGGATATGATCTTCTTAAATATATTTCTTATTTCTGCATGGCTGTGGATCTTTCAGGGTGAGGGAAGCTAAATATCAGACTCAGCCTCTCCTCCATGTGTGTCATGAACCCACTTAAAGAAACTGGATGAATTCAAGGGGACCTGTTTTACCAGGACCCACCCCCCCCAGGTAGCTTAACCCAACACCAGGAGAAAAACTGGAATTGTTGCTTGGTTGAGCAACTTCTCCTAACAAAGGCATGATCACTCAGGGCTAACCAGATTACAGGATGCTAGGAGGTCTCCTGTCAGCACCCCAGAGTAAGCTCCAGCCCCCAGGAATTGCTTCTGGAAGGATTTGTTGGTTTTCCACAAGAAATCACATGGCTCAAAAAAAAAAAAAAATCCTTTGGATCTTATTTTTTTATGTTCAGACTTGTAATGCACTTTAAGAACAACTCATGCTCATAAACAATGTTCTTCTGACTTATCTCTAATGTATGCTTGAAAGGCTCTGTGCCAAACAAAGTGCAGAGATTAAGTAAATGAAAAGATACTAAATATTGCAGCAGGGAAATGGTCCAAGTAGTGGTGTTCTCAGGAGCACCAGAGCTGGTTTGGGTTCACATTCATCCATATGCAGTCTGCAGAATTCACTTTTTAGACCTTTTACTCTGCTTGGCTTCAGTAACCGGCTTCCCAAGGCTCTCCCTGGTGACAGGACTCACTCAGACTTGAGGGTTCAGAACACACAGTCTCTAGAGCCCAGTGCGTGGGAAAATTTGACCTTTCAACAAAGCTGCCACGCTCAGGAGGAGACCTGGCAGACCGGTCCCTCAGCACTACTGCACACCAGTGAACTCGTGCAAGCAACATCTTCGGCAGGATGTGCAAGCAGAGGTTTCCCTCCTCTTCCTCCCAGTGGCTGTGGAGGTGGAAGCAAGACAGACCATAGTACTCCTCTAACAGCGTTAAACATAGCCCAGATTTCTGAGCTGATGGTTTTACCTCAGTAGCTGTAAGTCATTAAAAACTCACCTTGAATGCAGAAATAGGTGGTCCTTACCTATAGCCCAGGCCTCAGCTCAGCCTGGTTTGGTGGGACACCTGTCCACCTCTTCAACTCACTACAGTAAAATCCTTTAATGACCAACAAATTTCCTGTGAACTGATCCTAAACCAACATCTAGGAGACTGAAAAAATGTCAGTCTTGAAATTTTCTCCCTTTACCAGTAATCCTAGTCAATAAGGGTCTCTAGCTTTAATTCAGTTAATTTGGCTATTTCTTAGGGTGATGTGGGTATTAGACAGAGAGATACTCCTTTTATCTTTGCTCGGGTAGGTGGTGTCAAATTCTAAAAGGGACCTCTAGGCACTAGACAGCAGGTAACTAATCCTCAGAAACGCCCAGGTGCCTCAATCAAAGAAAGTGAAAAAATTCTTTCTGACTGTGTCTTTCAGGATTTTGCCGACTCCGTATACCAAATGGTTGCACAGAAGTTCCAGGAGCTGACAGACAATTTCACTTCCATGCATGCACGCCACAAAACTCTTGCAGGCATTGTTATGACCAAAGGTAAGATATCTTCTCATTTATTTTCCTCTGACATTTTTCATGACTAAGTAATACATTATTTACCTGGTCCACAGTACTGAAGGATGCCTTTATTCCCACACAGAAAAATAAATAGTAAAAGAAGCATTAAATATTAACACCTCAAGTAAGTTCACACAAAAAATATTGGCAACAGAGGTAAAGATTTATTCATAAATATGTCCCTACATTGCTTTGTTTACAGGACAAAATACAGACCTGCCTGATTTTGCATTTCCTAATAGATGGGGTAGATTTAGTTATCAATAAAAAGTTGTATTATTTATTAATTGCTTTTTTAGGTCTCAAAACACCAAGTTCTTGTTGTACAAGGCTACCACAAAACTTGTTTTAGACTGACAATAAAAGCAAATCTCAACCCAATTCCTTTCCAACCAGAAGAAACAAAACCCAGAGCATGCATAGTTTTAATTCTGCTCTGCTCTAACCGTGGGCAATACTTATATGTATCAGCAGGGTGTGCTGGTTTTGGCTGGGGTAGAGTTAATTTTTCTTCACTGTAGCTGGCAGAGTGCTGATGGCACATCGATGTCTTAGTTGTTGGTAAGTAGCGGCTCAGTGCTGCTAAGCAGTGCCTACACTAGTCCGGGACTTCTCCAGCTTCCCGTGCTCTGCCGGGTGCACAAGCAGCCGGGAGGGGAGGGCCCACAGCCCAGTCAGCTGGCCCAAACTGGCCAATGGGCTATTCCATATCTTATGACGTCGTGACCAGTATATTAACTGGGGGAGTTGGCCGGGGGGGAAGCGATCATGGCTCAGGGACTGGTGGCGTCAGTGGGCAGGTGGTGAGCGGTTGCAGCACTTGTGTTTTGGTTTGGTTTCGTTTCGTTTCGTTTGGTCTGGTTTGGTTTGGTTTGGTTGTTTACCCTGCCCCCTCCCGGGTTTTCGCGCCCCTCTCTCTCTCTCTCTCTCTCTCGTTATTTTTCCTTTTCATTATATCATTGTTGTTGTTGTTGTTGTTGTTTTATTTTCATTGTTAAACTGTTCTTATCTCAACCCATGAGTTTTTACTCTTCTGATTCTCTCCCCCATCCTACCGGTGGGGCAGTGAGTGAGCAGCTGTGTGGTGCTCAGTTGCTGACTGAGACTAAACCACGACAGAGGGCCATAATTCTATATTCCCCCCCTGTTAAGCCTTAACTGATGGGCACATACTATATAGAAATCTTTAGTCCTTTGATGAAACTGTTGCGTAGATAGTCTTTCTTTCTTTGTGAGCATACCTCAGTTGGGCACCTCAGTATTTATGAGGATGTCAGCAGTGGAGATGCTGCCATAAACTTCATTCTCACTCAGACACATTGAGCAGTGGATTGAGTTTAGAAATGAGATGATAAGCTCAGAGGGGAAAGGCATGTATAACTCATCCAGGCTTGTCTTACTCCTTCCTTTCAACAATTACATTAGCTAGATTCAATGGGGACATTTGTGAATATTGCAAGGCAGCGGGATGGAGACAGGATTATCTGCTGGATCTTTTCCAACCACAGAACCTAAATACAGCTAAGAGTTCTGTGCAGAGTAACTTATTCGCCTCCTTTCTGATGTGGAAAGAGTGAGCAATGCTATCCTGAAATTAGAAGTAGAGAAGTTAACCTAAAAGTCTTTTAGACCTCTGGTTGCAACCAAACTGTTCCTCAGTTAAATTTGTTATTATTTTGCTTTATCTGTTTTGATTAGTTATTTTTTATATTACTTTAGGATCTGGAATAATGGATGAGTCTTCCATTTTTAAGTGCTGCACAGACACAGTGCTGCACAAACACAAAACATGGTATATAAGTCCTACAGACCACAGGAGACGTATTCAGTACCAAGAAAAATAAAAGGGAGAGTGCGATTGACTTTGGGATGTGAAAGATGCACGCTAGACCCAGCATACCAGCTGCTGTGTCGTAGTCAGATTTCTTGACTGTGGCACTCATCAGATTTAAACAAAGTGCTGTAATTTATTTAGAGGATCTCTTTCCAAGCAGGATGACCACAAGGAAGAATGTTCAAATATACCTTTCATAAGAGGCTGAGTTACAGGAGCCAAGAATTGTTGCTTTAACCACTTTTCAAGGGGTAACTGTACCCAGCTCAGTGTCCCTGTTCAGTTTTCAGTGTGTATTTTCCCTGTAAGAATTTCATCTCAGTCCCACATTGCCAAGGTACAACCCCTGCATTCTTTAGCGCAGGCCTAGACCTGCTTTGAAAAGCATGATGGAGCCAATGCAGCCTCATTGCTATATGACCAAAGAAGCAGTCATATGAAGGACAGTTTAAAACTCCACGCTGTATGGGAAAAGAAGTCACCCAAAGGAATCATAACTTCCAAAATTGTGGCTGCTGAGTGCGTGCAGTGCTAGGGGAGGGAAAGGGCATATCCAGACCCCTGCTAGTCTTGCTGGGCAGTTTGGGCTGTCTGTGTCTCTTCTTTGGGGAAGGAGTGAAAGTGTCCTCCTACTGGGTTGGTTTTTTTTTGAGTCCTATACCCTTAGTGAGATTTTACACATCTGTATTTCACATTTCTTCTTAGTCAGCATTAAGACAAAGTATAATTTTACTTATGTTCACAAACCATTTCCCTCAAGGCTTCTTTGTTAATTCTGAATTCCCTTTTATGAATTCCTTCAATCTGTCAGCCATCCAATTTGTCAATATCTTACTGGTTTTGTGGAGCCTAGAAAAGAAATTCACAGATATGAAGTGATTCACAGAAGAAGCAAAGCTAGAAACAGCCTTATCTTGGTACATTTTCCAGGAAGATTTTAGTTCCTTCCAGCACAAGAATGTCTGCCAACCATGGCAAGATGAATCATTTGCCATTTGTGTCATTATTTTCTATACTAAAGTTGTAGATTTGTGGTCTGTTCCCCACCGTCATTCCCAGAGGTAGCAAGGATCTTGACACACTCTGTTCAAAGATTGCACAGACAGGTTTTCCACATCAAGCACTTATTTAAGTACCAATTTCCTGTGTTTTTAACACAGAATTTGGCGTGAAACACTTAGATCTCTGTAAACAATTTACTAATGGCATCAACAAAAACAAATCTGGTAATGTCTTCTTGCATTTTGTACCATACACAACTATAACAAACAAATATTAATTTGTTTTTACCTTCTTTTCAATTTATGTCATCCCAACTAGAAACAGATTTATCTGTGCTTGTACAGTTTTCAGACAAAGCTGGTAAAAAGCAAAATGCAATTCTGTGATAACTGCTGTTAAGATAATACAAAATCTCTACAGACAAAGCAGAAGTGTGCTAGATTGGTTTTTTTGTCCTGAACTCTGACATTTTTCTATGCCATTTCAGTTTCCTAGGGAAACCAAAGAAACTACATTTGGGCAGTGTAATTGACTTATGCTGTAGCACCCAGAGCAAATTCCAAAGTAGGAGGAAGAAAAAAAATGTAGAAAATGATGTTATTGACTGACTGTGAATGTTCCGCAGTAATAAATTGCCGGTCAGAAAAACAGACTGTCCAATGTATTTAGATATGCTTTGCTCTGAATTGTGGTGAAAAGTTAAAATCTCAAGGCATTTTTGTGAAAGTAAGTTTTCAAAACATTTAATTAGTAGACATCAAGATAACCTTGAAAAAATGTGCCTAAGTAGGAGCAAATTATCACACTAGATACCAGCTGATGTGATCTGATGTAATATAATAATTGAATATAATAATAATTCAAACACTAACATAACAGATCCTGAACTAAATGTTTCAAAAGATGGAAAGGTTGAAGTGAATTATTTAATAGTTCTCCAGTTATAATGTATTTGAAATCTGCCAGTCCTCTAACACATTCTAATTTTCTTGAAACACATTCAGAGAAGATTGTTCTATCAAAAATTTGTTTGATTGACTCTAGGAAAAATTGTTTAACAAGTAAGACATTGCATTCAAATCTTCTGTGTAAAGCAAGCCGTATTCCCACAGAATATCTTCAAATAGCACAATAAGTATGCCTGCTATTGTAACATAGTATCAGTATGGGGACCTCAGTTTTATTGCATACTGACTATCCACAGTAGTTCTCCTGACTTCTCTGAAGATATGATGAGCTCACATATGGTAAATTAAGAACATCAGTTCACCTCTGGAAAAAACAGTCTGGGTAACATCATGTTAAACACAAACCATCACTTCAGAACATGCATATCCAGGCATGGAATGGATGGAGTTAACTTTCTGCATAGTGTTTTGCATTTGTGGCTAAAACACAGATGATAACACCAATGTTTTGGCTATTGCTGGACAGTGCTTGCAAAGTGTCAAGACTTTCTCTCTCCCATCCCCATCTCCATCCCCAGCAAGTAGGCTGGGAGGGGGCATAGCCAAGAGACCTGTCCCCAGCTGATGAAGGGGATATTCCATACCATGTGACATCGTGCTTAGCAGTAAAAGCTCAGGGAAAGGAGAAGGGTGAGACATTTGGGCTTGTGGTATTTGTCTTGCCAAGCAACCGTGAACTATCTTTATCTCAATCCATGAGTCTTCTTGCCTTCTTTCTATTTTGTCCCAGTCCCGCAGGAGAGGGGAGTGAGCAAGAGGCGGGGTGGGTGTTTGGCTGTTGGCCAGGATCAACCAATATCTAATTTCAGGGTGTGCAACAACAATAGCTGGACAAAATGTTTCTTGCTGTCTACAAGCTCCTCCCCTTCTTATATGAGTCTGTCTCTCAGGTGCAATTGGGACATCTTATTTTTACCCACTGGTCTGCTGTACCTTTTTACTGAGAAGTTTCCAGGGAGAAATATTTTTTATTATTATTATTATTATTAGGCCAGTTGATACAGTTGGAAAAAAAACAAGGGCAAGCAAGTAATATTTTATAACACAGGCCAACAAATGCAAAACTGCAGCACTGTCACATACCCCCATCCCTGACACACAAGTCACAGATTGTTGGATGACAGGAGGCCGTGGAGCTGCTGGTGAGAGGCAGTTCTTGCAGGGCTCGGCAAGGAGAATGGTCCCACCATGGGTCACCAGGCAGGGCAGCCAGCTTTACCGGGTCATTGAGGAGAGAGCACGGACAGTGCTGCCTGTCCCCCAGAGCTCGGAGACAGGAAGCTCCAGCCCATGGCAGCGCAGGGTAGGAGGCGGAGTTGTGAGCTGCACATCAAGTGCTGTGATCTAAAGGCAGGCAGCATTCCCGCTGTTTATTTACACTATGGACAGTTTGCCTTTGCCAGCCCTGAACAGATATGGGCATACATGTGTGCTCTACCTGAAATCACTGGATGCAATAAAGAATTCCTGTCACTCAGTGCAGAGATGATTTATTATTGCTAAGGTCCTTTTTGTAAAAATACCCTCCCATAATCATTACGGACAAAATGAGACTGCTATTTAAACACTATTTTCCCATTTGTGTTTGACAAATCTTAGCAGTTTAAATACTGATAGGAACTTTTTGTCATGCTTTCTGTTAAAAACGAAACATTAAGAAAGTTCAGTCCTTTTCACAGGAGCATGGTATTCATAGAAGAAGGTTAAGAGTTGATTTCTCACTTCAATTTTCTCTCTTCTATCTTTTTTTTTCAGGCTGACAATCATTTTGATGTTAAAAGCAAACTAGGAGGTCTTCTCAGTTATCTTGTATGAAATAAAGATGAACTGGACAAAAGAGCCTTAAATAGCAATTTCATGCTGTGATAAAAGATGGGAAATTATCATCTGTATCTCATGGAACGGATCTTAATAATTGCTAAGTGGAATAACAGAAAAAAGTAAAGTTGACAATACGTCTCCATGGATCTTTACAGTCATATTAAGACTCACAAAGCATGACATCTAAGTACAATTAGAAATATTGATGGCCAATTGATTTCTGATCCTTAGTTTAAATAGGAAAGTTGTAAAATAGTAAAATACAGTAGAAAGTTCAGGCCCTATGCAGAGTATTAATCTGCTCCATCCCAGGAGGGATTCAAGTAGCCAGACCAGTTAGAGGAACTGTGAATAATTTACAGATTAGTGCCCAGGGAAGATGCCTTCAAGAAGAGACTTACAGGAGTTATTTAGGCTCTCAGGCCCCATTTGCATGATTAGATGGATGCTAAAAGCCTGCTCCCAGTGAGACTCAGGGTTTCAATGAGGCTTAGATTCCCAAGATGGAAATTGGGTGCCTGAACTGCTTACATGCTTTTGAAAAATCTCGTGAGGTCTCTTTACCTTCTGTTGCCTGATGCTTTTAAGGATGTGGCAGAAAGTCTTTTGACATTCTTGGAAACATTATCCACTTCTTACATGTAACCAGGTTGACACATCACCACCTGATGACAGGTTTTCTCAAAATATTTTAAAATAGGTAAAAGGATATGTAGTTAGAAACCATATAATGCACTCTTTCTCAGAAATCTGTTTTCCTTTGGTTATAAACTTTAAACCATTAATCTTCAAATTCTCTCTAAATAATTTTGAACTCTTTAAGAGCATCTCTTTTCCAGAGCATTAAGTCTATTCTTGGATTTTGTAAGGTGGACCTATAACGAGCAGACTAGAATCCCTGCAGCCCAACAGATTTAGGTTCTCCCTCAAAGGACATCTGAGGTTTTGCAGTTAAAACACTGGCTCCACCAGGTTCATCACTTCTTTTAAAATATGGGCTTAGGCTTGCCACCGCAAGCATTCCCCCTACAAAAGCAACATTGGGTGTTTCTTCACCTCTTCTGTTAGTCAGTCTGTCAGTCCTAAGGAACAGAAAATAGTTCAAGATACATTGCTTAGAAACAGAAAATATGAGACGGGACACGGCCCTGTAGCCTGCTGTACTTGACAGAATGGGGAAAAACAGGTTCAAAGTAATCTGTCCAGGCCTGATTATATATACTAAAGAGAAATTAGAAGAGAAATTAAAGAGAAATTATATATACTAAAGAGAAATTAGATAAAATGCATGCACCAGCTGGGAGCAAGTAGGGAACCAGGGCTTCACTTTTGGAGGTGAGAACCCCAACCAGCACATCGCACAGCCCCTCACTGCTGTTGTTGACTAACCTAACTCTGTCCTCTCAGCTCTTTGGTAGCACAAGTTCAGCAAGTACAGGGGAAAACCCTCTCTCATCAGCAGTTTTAGGCACTCCCATGGGAGAATGACCCAGCCTGGGAAGGGAATTGAGCCCCCATTTTCCACCTGCTGCACAAGCTGTAGGTGTCTCCAGCACTTCTTATTGGTGCCTTCTGGGCAGATCCAACAACAAATGTCTTCTTCCCCGCCATGCCCATTGGTCGTTCTGGTTTCCATTTCAGAGCAGTTAGCTCTTCTCAGACACTGAGCCTTTTATCTCAGACCATTTACTGTCTCTGGACTTGGCTTTTGGTTCTTGCTGTTTAAAGAATATTTCTGACTGAAATAGTAACTGACACCTCTCAAAACCTGGATGCAGGCAAGGCCCTGGCTTTGTGTCACATATAATTGCAGTGGCCACAAGGAGGGATATAATAATTAACATAAAACACAGCAATGAAAAATAGGCACTTCTGTTTCCATCCTTAAGTAAGTGTGTGAAGCAAGGAGCTGGAATGTTCGGACTTTTATTCTGCTGTGTGATAAGCAAAACTGGAAATTGTCCCAATCTCAATACAAACAGTGGATCTCATCCTAGAAACAGAAGTTTCTTGGGTGAATAAAGGCTTAGTGACATCAACCATCACTTTTACTTTACTGACCTAGTAAGGAAGGAAGACTTGTTAAATGCAAGTACACTTAAGAGAAAAAAAAAAAAGAACAAGTTTCTCCTGTACTTATCTGCCAAAATCCACATTCAGGATTTCATCCTTTCTCACTGCAATTAAGGATCTCACTAGAATATAAAACTGTCAATTTACTTAATGCTCAGATATCAGTGGCATAGCATTTATTAGAGAAAAACAGACATTTGCACTCAGGACCGGTGTCGTGGTTTAACCCCAGCCAGCAACTAAGCACCACACTGCTGCTTGCTCACTCCCCCCGCAGCAGGATGGCAGGAAGGGAATTGGAAGGGTAAAAGTCAGAAAACTCATGGGTTGAGATAAGAATAGTTGAATAATAGAAAAGAAAAGAAAAGAAAAGAAAAGAAAAGAAAAGAAAAGAAAAGAAAAGAAAAGAAAAGAAAAGAAAAGAAAAGAAAAGAAAAGAAAAGAAAAGAAAAGAAAAGAAAAGAAAAGAAAAGAAAAGAAAAGAAAAGGAAAGAAAAGAAAAGCAATAATAACAATTGTAATTAAAAGGAAAATAACAAAGAGAGGGAAATAAAATCCAAGAAAGACAAGTGATGCAGATGAAAACAATTGCTCACCACCAACCAACTGATGCCCAGCCAGTCCCCAAGCAGTGCCCCTCCCCCCGCCAACCTTCCCCCTCATTTCATTGCTGAGTGTGATGTCACATGGTGTGGGATATCCCTTTGGTCAGTTGGGGTCAGCTGTCCCAGCCGTGTCCCCTCCCAGCTCCTTGTGCGCCCCCAGCCTCCTCGCTGCTGGGGTGGGGTGAGGGGCAGAAAAGGCCTTGACTCTGTGTAAGCCCTGCTCAGCAATAATGAAAACACTCCTGTGTTATCTACACTGTTCCCAGCACAAATCCACCACAT
Organism: Morus bassanus; assembly: GCA_031468815.1. NCBI lineage: Eukaryota > Metazoa > Chordata > Aves > Suliformes > Sulidae > Morus > Morus bassanus. Next base: position 12,642,608 of record CM062567.1, on the reverse strand, counting down.
AGCCCCATACTAGCTACTATGAAGAAAACTAACTTTACCCCAGCCAAAACCAGCACAACCTGGCAGGGAAAATGCAGTTCAGCCCCATTTTAAAATTACTAATTATCTCTAAGCCCCTACAGAGCTCTGTTCCTGAGGAGAAAAACAGTGTTCAAACTCACATGAAAGGAAGGGACCCTCAAATAACGTTGATTCTGCCACTATCAATTTACGTTAAAAAAAAATCCTTGTGGATTTGATATAGGGATGAAGAATGCAGGGGCCTGGGATGACTGTGCCATCTCCAGATTTCCAAAGGCTGCTTTGAGGAAGGGAAGGGAAGGCAAAGGGCACTGGTACTTCCAAGCACAACACTGTCTCCTTCCATACTCCTCAGAAAAAAATGCTGATGGGGTTTCATCTTTTCCATCCACTAAGGGGAGAAGAGAAATGGACCATAGAAATTAGAACTAGGAAAGACCACTAAGTCATCCAATCCATTTCCCTCCAAATGTGAGGTTGTTCCCCATGGTGCATTCCCAAGTGCTTTTGCTGGTGTAGATTTAAATGAATCAGTTAGCAATGGGGTTTTCAATGCTACCTTGGGAGACCATTCTAGTCTAACAGATATCATTGTTAATAATTCTCACCAGTTATTCAGTCTGACTTATTTTCTGTGATTTTATCCCAGGTCCTCAGTTATACTGCCCTAAATTGTCCACTTAGTACCCACCTCTCTCCTTGGAGTTTGCACCCTTCAGATACTCGGAGGCACTTATACCACTTTCATAGGAGTCACTTAACAAAGGTTTACATATTTAATTTTTGTACTCTTTCCTGCTGGGTCACTCTGCTCTACAGCCCTCAGCAGTTTCCCCCCTGTTTTCTGATTCACCTCCACTTTAGCAACCCCCTCTCCATTCTTTTCTGGGCTGGGAAATCCTCCCTGTGATTGAGACTCTACTGGAAAGGCCCGCATAGGAATGTCTTGCAGAATGGATTAGTGCAAGAGTCCTTTTTCAGGCATCCAATGATGTGATCAAGCAGTTCAAAACTGGCTTGTGTCAGAAAGGGATTTTTCTTCTGGAAGAACTGAATTTGGAATTTGCTCACAAAGAAACACCCCATGATACTGGCGGAAGTTTATTGTACCTGGCCGTGAAAGGAGAGCCATGGCTGCTTTCAGACAATACCCTGCGCAGAGGGATCAGGGTAGAGAGGGACTGTGCCTCTGCCCCTGCTTGTTCACTGGCAAAGATGAAGAGCACTGCAAAGAATAACCTTCGCCAGGCAGCGCAGTCAGAGGCAGGATTACCCAACACATTAATGAAGGAAGAAAATACGAGGCTCTCAGAAGCTGCCTCTACACCCTCTCTTTCTATGGAAATACAATACGTTCACTTTCACATAACCCACAGTTTGATGTCAAGAAAAGAAATCCCTGTGCAACTCCAGCATTTCAAAGACTACGTTCTATTTATACCCCTAAATATCTTTAACCTCACTGCTAGCAACTTCTTTATTCCTAATTTTTGCTCGCTATGTACTTTCCTTTTGTTCAGACTTCTGCTATTACATTTCATATGTCTTTAACATGCTTATTCCTTCCCAGTTTTTTGGTCAGCCACTTCTTCACATCAGCCGCTCCCATCCACCTCAGGGCTGCTCCTCTGAACACCCAGTTGCGAGCTATGGGATACAGCCAAGGTGCTCACTGGAGCTCCCATTTGTCACTAAAATGATCACAATCACCACCACTGGTACAGCAGAAAATGGAGTGACAAAAATGAGCTGCAGCAGAGTCTTTATGGCTGACGGATAAATGTATACTGTTAATAGCTATATGCATACTGTTAATCATGCCTGCTCTACACAATTCTCTTATAGGTACATATTCATTTTTTTGGATTCATGAATGTGGTTTTGTTCTCCATGCAGAGCTGGGGACAGTAGAGCTCCCCTGTGTCAGGAGTGCATACTCTACATTCAAACTGAAGGGCAGAGTACACCATGCCACACACACAAGTCCCTCAATCCACAGCTCCCTCCTCGCACGTGCATCTTGATTTTACTCCTTTTGAAACCTCAGAAAAGAAGGGGCTGTAGATGTGTCACCAAATTATGGGCCAAATGGAGGGAGCCCAGACTGACGGGCCTGGGTAAACACGTTCCTCACTTCTAACCATAGACCTACCCCCGTGCAGGCATTAACAAACAGGGACAACTGTTTCAGCTCCTTTTCAGAGAAACATGCCCTCTTCCTGCTTTTCTTCAGGGACGAGATGGGGAGAAGAGCTCTTCACCTCTTTCGCAGAAGTATTTTGCTTGGGACATTGCCCACTTGCAGGGCAGTGAGCACAGCCTGCAGCCTGGCAGTGCAGTCCCCGCAGGGCTCCACACTGGCTCAGGGACCTTCCTTGGGGCAGTGGGGCGCAGGACTGTGCCCACAGCATGTCCCCACAGGCAGCTTTTTTAGCATCACTGCCCTTTCATGTCTTGACTACCTCTTATTACAAAATTAAAGCCATTCTAAGGACATGGTAGAGCTACCAGGGAAGAAGATAACAGAAAATAATGCGGGACTTGTCAGTGCTATGTAGCATCAAGAAATTTTCCTTCCTTAAACAAACCTGAAATGGAAACCTGAACTTATCCAGCTATGAGTAGAGGGTATTAAAAAAAAAAAAAAAAAAAAACTCCTCTGTGATCAGAGCTCTAGCCTTGAAAATTATTCCAAATACAGTTTTTTGCTGATAACAATAGACAATCCTTTTGACTGAGTTGTTAAAAAAGGTAAAGAAAGAGCATAAAATTATTGCTTATCAGAGAGAGAAGCAGCACCATTTAAAATGACATGAAATTGTACCCCATGAATTATTCACAAGGACTGATGTTACACTATCATTATTTCTGGCTTTCCTTTTTACCGCATAGGATTTGTGTCAGTTGTCTCCAACCCAATAAAAGAGGTGGGTTTTTTTTTAATTAATCAAACCTGATTTTTCCGATTATTTTTTCTAATTTAAAATGAATATATTCCAAGCAGTGAGTTGTCTTCACGGTGTCATGTTGAAAAAGAAGATATATTTCATTACCGCTAGAAGGGTCTAAAACATGCAGCGAAATAGACGCTTGCATACCGACTGGTGTTTCTCTACGTGTTGCGCCAGCTGCTGAGAAGCCAAAGTGTGATCCCAGTTGTATGCCGGCATTAGCAGTTGCAAACGCCATCCTATTCAATGTGAATTAAAACCACTGAATTTCACAGAAGTTCTCCGATATACAGCCAGTGTGATTCAGATTTCGTGTCAGCAAACGCAGTTTTCTGATTGCACGTAACAGTCAACACCTCTTGCAATTACTTAGTGATTTTGATCTTCCTTTTCCAACACATAATTATGCAGGGCTACAAATTCTGTATTATGGAAGGTCTTAATGATCATAGCACACTAGAAGTGAGAGTAACTCTATTAAAGTCAGTAGAAACATTGATTAGACTAGCCAAAACTCTCTGGTTTTATTGGTAGAGCTGTGTCTTAAAGCAGATGTGTGTAGACAGTTTACATTTATGGCCATGACTGACTTAAAAGCACAGCTCATAACTGTAGTCCATAAGATGTCAGCCAATTCTCCATATCCAACTTATTTGCTGAGCAAACTTTTACATTTTTTCTTGCTTACTGTCTCTTCTGTCAGCATCCTTCTGAATCATTTCTGTTGCAAGCTTTGTGGCTGCAAGACTGATGTGTTAGGAGATCATGTAGGGAAGACAGCATTGTTTGTTTTATGTGTGTAATAGCCCAGCTCAAGGCAATATGACCATCCATGAATATATTGACATTAATACAGTTACCCTTAATTGTTGTAGGGAAAAAACTGAAAAAATTACCTCAAACAGTTTAAACATCAGGAAAAAAAAATTAAAAGGCACCAGATTTGCTCTGCTTGGCATCTTATGATTTGGGGTGTTTTGATTTGCACATGGTATTTTGTTACTTACAATAAATCTTCCCACAAGCAGCTGTCTACAGTGTAAAAGCCGTATTTCTGCTGGCTGTCTGCAGGTCTTCAGAGTTCATGAAGAGAAGGTGGTGATATTGAGGTGTAATTCAGACTATCCAAAAGCAAATATCTGAAACAGGCCAGATGAATCACCTCCCAGGAAAGTTCCTCTCTGTTGACTATAAAGAGAGTCTACAGCAATTAGCTCAGCTACAGACATCTCAACTCTAGTTATCCAGAATAGCTGAAATGAATCCCACCGCTGGTGTCAGCAAACTGAAAATGGCTCATAATAAAACCCATTTTCTTTTCAACAGCTCAGCTATGACGTGAAAGTCTGGACTATCACTGACACACAAAAAAAATGAACATTAGTGGGGTTGAGGTCCCTCCTGCCTGGCCGTGAGGAGACCCTGCGTGCTGGACCCCGGGAGGGGCTCAGGCTTTCAGCAGAGCACAAGAAAGGCTCATTACCTCAGCAGATCATTAGACTGAATCTGTGATCAAAAACAGCGAGTCATTTATGGGTATATTTCTGTTTTATAATGCAACTAATTAATTGGCAGGATTATTGAAAATAAAATGAGGTGGATTCCCTTCCCGCTCTCCCGGCTCTCCCCATCACGTCAACACAGCATTAGCCAGGAACCAGCCAGTATGCTGACACAGCTCCCCAATTTCCTTTCCCCTGCTCCATTTCCTTTTCAAATTGAAAACTATTAGGAGTCTTTAGGCAAATAATAGAAACCTAATGCAGGTACCTGTTATAAATCGTTCGCTAGTTACTTTTAACCTAATGTCTCCTCAAACATTACTTCGCAGAAGGTGGCAAGGGAAAGAAATGGCTCATGAACCCTGACAATCAGTGGGTCAGGAGTTAAGGTCATGATAATGTAGCTCATTTCTTCTTGTTTGTCAAATGACCTGAACACAGATAGATCCCTGGGTCTTTCATCTGAGATTGGCTCAGTAAGAACACGGGTCTTGCCAAGAGCAATCCTCGCCTAGGATCATACCCTGCTGTACACCCCTAAGCAGGGAAGGTGGCATACGGATGATGGTGCCAGGCTAGTGCTAGTTTAGGATTTTGACACACCCAATGCTGTAGCTTTCCTAGGCACAACTTGATGATGTGCTCGGTCTAGATCTGCCACACGTCTGAGGTTAAATTGATCAATGTTTAGGAGGTAGCTTGACATTCGCAAATAGAACTCACTTGAGAAATTTGAAGTATTCTGCAGGCAAAATAAAACAGGAAGTAAACATTAATAACAAGAGTTAGTAATGGCTGGTTTTTATGCAAAATAGACAAATGTACAGAAGTGCCTATTAATTCTGAATCACTGCAGCATGTATCTAGTCTCAAGAGTTGGAAATGCTGCCTGAAATGCCAATGTGATCAGTCAATGTTAAAATTTGCCTTCATCAACTGGGCATCATGTGTCTTATTTTCAGAGAGAAATTCCTCCTATGTTTACTGGAAATAATATCAAGCATTTCACAGGGGATAAACCTCCAATTCTATGTATGTACAAAACAAGGTATGCAAGAGGACAATCTGTTAGCATATACGCTCCTGAACACATCGGGCAACTGTCAGGTTGCTGGAAGTATTTCTCATCATGCTGGGTGCCCTCAAATGCAGTGGTGAATGGTGCTGCGTTGGTCACAGATCACTTTCCCCATTTGGCTCCCCAGTGAGGTGTAAATATTTCAGAGCTAATGCATAAGTCATGTACACCTGTGTTTCTGCGTGCCACAGTAGTGAGACATAACTCTTGGGTATTTCTGAGCATGGAGGAACATGGATTATTTTCTGTCATTGCAAATAGAAAATACATGGAGATTTTTAATGTTTAACACTCAGACTGGTTCTGCAAATTCTTGGAAACCATTGCCTCGAGCCCCGGGCAACATCTAAGTGATGTTCTGCAAACACATACAGCTTGCCAGGGCTGGCAGACACCCCAGACTGTGTCCACATGTGACTACCTACTGGAGCCCCATAACACTGAAAGCAAACATATGGAGTTAATTCCCCCAAAAATGATCACCCCAAGCACACTTGCTATTACTGTATGGGTGGACATTGTGATAGCAAACATCATCAGAGATATTTGTATTATTGCTGCATCAATAGGTGTTGGGTGCCTTTGTGTTTAATTTCTTAATAAATCCAGACCTCTCAGAAAATCCTGAGTGCATTCATCATCTTACCCTCATGACAGAAAAGAGAAAGAGCTAAGCTTATTTATGGATAAAATGTTTGAAATAATAAAAGGCATCACACCGTGCACTGGACTGATTGGGAGGGGTGAGTAAGGTATAGCTCCTGGAGAGCAGGATGGCTTCCCCAGATGGTTTGCTCTGTATTTGCAAAGCCTGGTGCTTTGACCGGAAGGTGAAAGGGTAGATGGGGAGGCACATTAGGGATATGCTAATGTAAGAAGGAAGCAGTCAGTCTCACTGCCCTGAGGAGTACTGATGGAGGTCCTCAGGTGCAGGATGGTAGGTGGAGAGGCTCATGGGTTTCTGAATGAGGGAATTGTCTCTTGCTGATGTACTTCTGCTGAGCTGAGGAAAATAACACTCTGTGTACATTGGTAAATAAATAAAATAGAACCAAAAAGTAGCTGATTCTTATCATGAACCTTCCAAACAAGGAAAATACTATATACTGTTCAGGAAAGTATACACCACTTTTTGAGATGCTGAGTGGGGCTCAGACACCTCTGTTGCAGGCAGTGCCTCGTGAAATGTTTGGTGTTACTCAATATGAAGGACACAGTTAGCTAGATGTACATGTGTCTGATCTGAGAGACCTATTATTTTTCTCATGAAAGCAGTGACCTGAAAGCAGAGAGACATCAAAGCAATTCTAATGTGCAGAGTACAAGAGTATACATAAGTTTATTTGTAGGGAAGGAGCCATTTGTCCACCTCAACTTTTTATCAAGTAATAAAACAGGAATAAATGCAAACACTTTGTAATTGCATCTCTCCACTACATTCTCCCATGTTCTCCTATCTTCACCTCTTGGGTTTTCTAGATTGCCAGCTCTTCTTTTTTTTTTTTTTTTTTTTCTAAATACTCCCAAGCACTCTGTTAGGGCCATATTTCTAGTAACAAATAGAGATCAAACTTCTGGCACAGGCATAGAGTGATGTGTACTTTGTCACTAGTACCTAGAACAACTTCTCTCTGAGATTGTCACAACTGGGGTCAGGTGTAATTAACTGAATTTTTCACAATTATACCTCTCTTACAAATCTCACAATGCTGCAATGCCACAATATTGCTAAACTTTTTGGGCTACTGATTTAGCTATCATATTGATATAGCCATGAGATAATTTTGGTATTATTTGCTACTGTATATATTAAGCATGACAACAGTGCTATAGCATGTCATCCACCACTAGTCCCAGTGATGTGGAGATTATGAAGTATTACTGGTCCTGTTTACAAACTGGCACATCACTGGCAGCACCAGCCCTTTATGTTTAAAATACACTTTCCTTCTCCATTCAGCTGTTTTCTCATATCACACCAATGGATCTTATGAGAGAACATGGCCCCAAGCATGGTGCTTCCAACTCAGAAAAACTCTGCAATTTCTTTTTTTTTTGCCACTCAATAGGCTTCATCATAAGAAAAAAATAATATTGCTGACTCTATAAAATAATTCCTAAAGCTTTTCTTTAGGAATTATCATAGGATCATAGAAACAGCATCACCATGGCCCATGGTGATATTGTTTCCATCCCCCCTACGGGTACTTGCAGCCTCAGACCTGCCTTAGTCATAGACTTGTCAGACTTTGAGGGCTTGATTCAGTTGCTTAAACACAGGCATCTGTTTCCACTGAGTCACCTTATGGATGTGAGATGCATGAGGAGGGCACAGAATCTCCTGGACACCCCCACCTCCCTGGAGCAGCAACCAGAGGTTAGGCAGGATGCCGAGGGCATCTCAGGTGACACTACATGGGCACAACCATGCCAACCCCAGCAGTCTGACTTGTATACTGTGCACGTGTTTGCTTACACACAGTCGTGTACAGCTGTCAAACACAGTCCAGCACTCTTAGGCTACTTTTTCACATCTAGAGGAAGAACCTGTCAGCCAGAAAAATCCTTTTTCCCAAGAGTTGCTCCTCTGTTCTTTGGTATTCAGAGAGATGTATCCTGACATGTGCTGTTCAATAGGTGATTTCAGTTTGGGCTCAGTTAGTTCTTAACTGTTCTTTGAAATTGTCTACAGGGCTGAATGAGCGACATTTTAGAGCGAAACCATGTTGAAGTCTGTAAGCATTTTGCCACTGACTCCAAAGAAATCAGGATTTAATTCTAGAAAGTGTCTATACGGAACAAGAAAGGCATGTTTTTCAATTGCCTTCACCATTATCTGGAGAGGCAATGGAGAAACAAAGCTGGTCTCAGTGATGAATCCTCCGTCCCTGGAACCACAGTGGAAGAGGCACCAATGTAGCTGCTCTTGAGGAAACTAAAAGGAATCTGGTCTGAAAGTCAGATCTGTTTGTTCTCTGAGATTTTTAAAGAGCAGGTCCAAAAGCGTTACTTGCATTTTATTTAGTACTTATAGTGCAACAGCAATGAAATCTAACATTACAGGGAGCGTGTGCTACCACCAGAAAATGTCTTCAACACTCATAAAAACCTGCCCATTTATCAGCACTGCAGGAGATCTTTATTACCTCCCTACAGCATGTGCTCTCCTATGATGTAGTTATTTATTTAACAAGTAAACTTCGTGGCAAGCTTTTATCTTGGAATTAGCAGCAAGACTGAAATAAAGCTCTTATTATTCTAATAACACAGAGATGTGAGATTCCTGCATATTCCAAAGCCCATATCATCACCTTTACAAGCATCCTATTAGGGCTGTCTGGGCTGCCGCATCAAAGTGTGGGCTGTGAGATCTTTAACATTTATGATATCATCCGCACCCCTGGCAATTTCACAATCCTTTTCTTTGTCTTCCTACAGGTTTGGACATCAGGCAAGCTCAGGTTATTGTGCTGTCATCAGGTACCAAATGTATAAATGGGGAATATATTAATGACCAAGGGCTTGCGGTCAACGACTGCCATGCAGAAATTGTGGCAAGAAGGGCATTTGTTCACTTCCTCTACTCACAGCTGGAGCTACACTTAAGGTAACTGAATTCTGTTGATGCTTGGGGAATGTTATATGGCTTTCAGTGGAACAGATCTATCCTCCAGACATTTGAACTATTTGTTTCTTTATGTTGTTGTTTCTGAGTCTTTGGCTGATGAAGGACCAATACACTGCACAGAAAAAAACGAGAGAGTTAAATAGTCTAGAGCACTGGGTCATGAGCTCCTTCAGCTGATTTTTTTTCAGTAGCTATTAGATATGACTCATAAAGTTGGGTTTTATGAAGCCTGATGATTTTGTACAAATCTTTACATGCAGGCTTGTTAGTATCATTCACTGGCCAGAGACTGGAAGGGGGTCATTTTGCTCACTGCAGACACTTTCCTGTCTTCCTTGCTGCTGCTGAAATATCTCTAGGAAGTGATTTATTGATCATTAATGCCTTCATTGACTCACTAGAGAACCAATGAGTGTTAACAGTACAGTAAACTTTGTGTCAAAGTGCAAGATGCTATCACTCACTCCTTCTTTATGACGTTTTAAAATGTTATAGCATGTAGAGTCATTACAGAGGAATTACTGTTCCTGTTTTCAGCCAAACCCATCTTGTTACCATTTAAATGGTTAATGGATCATACACCTCCTGGAAGCTGGTAACAAGTGGGGTACTGCAGAGGTCTATCCTGGGACCCCACTAATCATAACTATCAACAATCTGGCAAAGGCTATGTAGTGCTTGCTTATAAGCTTTGCTGAGGACACCAAATTGTGGGGAGGACCAGTCAACATGCTTGAGGGCTGGGCTGCCATCCAGACAGGCTGGAGGACTGGGCCAGCAGGAACTTTGGCAGAAAACACAGCAAGAACAAATGGAAAGCCCCCACCAAGGAGGAAAGAATCACCTGCAACAACACAGGCTGGAGCCTTACTGGCTGGGGAGCAGCTTTGCTGAAAAGGGACAGGGTTTGTAGGCAAACAGCAAGCTGAACATGAGACAGTAGTGTACCTGGCAGCAAAGAGGGTGAACAGGATCCTGGGCTGTATGAAGAGTCAATCAAGGGATGTGATCATCCCCCACTACTCAGCACTCATTAGACAACACCTACAATACCATGTGCAGTTTTGGGTCCCCCAACATAGGAAGGACATCAACCATCTGAAGCAGGCTCAGCAGAGGCCACCTGGATGCTCAGGAGCCAGAGCAATTGGCCTTTTGTGTAGAGCGGCTGAGGGAGCTGGGCCTAGTCAGCCTGGAGATGGGATGGTGGACCCAGCAGAACATATGTCAGCAATACGGTGGAGCTGGCATCTTTACCAAGGTGAAGAAGAAGACAGACAACAGGCATGCACTGAAACAGGAGAAGCTCAGTCTGAATATTAGGACAAACTGTCCCCATGGGAACAGGCAAGCAGTGGAACAGGTCACCCCACAGGGTTTTCAGTCTCCCTCCTGAATTGGAGGTTTTCAAAACCTGAGTGGACAAAACCCTGAGCAACCTGGTAAACTGTTCTGAGCAGAAGGTTGGGCTAGAGACCTGAGGTCCTTTCCAACCTGAATTATCCTGTGGTCCTATGAAAACCGAGCAGAAGTGAAGCTGAGGTGGAATTCATTATCTGGAAGGAACCAAGGAATGAAGGAAGGAAAGAAAACAAAAACCCCCTTATCTATAGATCATTCTTCTGCCCTTCATTTTTGCTTGCATTTTAATGTAACTTTACCTGAAGGCCATTAACTTTGGTGCAAAAACTCCCTTTGACTTCAGAAGGTTTTGCATCAGGTCACAGACACAAGGATTAACCTGAGCAGGATTGTGTGTTCTTGTGAGCTGTTGCACCAAAGCAACAGTAATAAGAATAATGGTTATTTTCACTTCAGGCTGGGGTTGAAGGCAAGAGAGTATATTGACTAGATGAGCTGGGCTAACAAATGGGGACAAGAGCCTTGAAGGATTTAATCAAAAACAATATTCTATTTCAATCTGAATTACTTTCAAGTTTACATTAAATTATTGTTTTCAGCTGTGTAGCAGCCCTAGTACTTGCTTTGTGCTACAGTCTCTTGAGAAACAAGTGCTACCACTGTATCTTAAACTATTGTATTGATCCATACCCCTAACATGTTCAGTCATATTATTATTTTATTTGGATCAATGTTAACAGTCTTTCGTTAAGAGAATCCTCAGTGCAGCACAAGCTCTGTTTGCAATAACTTCAAATCACTCTCTGTTCAGCCAAGAGCAGACACCACTGCTTCCCTGACCAGCACACACGATAAAAATCTCAACCAAAATTGTCAAGGCTAAGCACCTTCAAAAGACGGAGCTGGAGATATTGTCAAATCAGATTTTACTTTCCTAAAGTCCACCGGGAAGCAAAACTGTGTGTTACAATATATTCTTCAATTCTAGTATTTATTGCTACACTCAGTTTTATGCCATCATTGAGAGCTTTGTCATATGGCAAGAAAATGGGGGTGCTCAAAATGAAATGAAAAATGCATTTTCTGCACATTAAAGTCACATTCACCCCTTTTTCTCCAGAAAAAGAGAGACAACTCCCACTGGAAGAGAAATCACATGGTGCTACTGCATAGCTAAAAGGGCACATTTTTTAGGACAGGCATGTTAACTCAGCTCCACTGGGACTCCCTGCACACCAGCTCCTCAGGCTGGCGGGAAACACAAACATGGTTTCTATGTTGTTATGTATTTGCATTAGCCTAGCCCAAATTAAAGTTCTCTTCCAGGTCAGGAATCTGTTGTACAAACTCATATATGAACCGAAACCAAAAAGATGGTTCCCTAACCCTAAAAAAAAGAATGAAAGCATAGTTCTTTCCTCAAAGACCTTAAATTTTCCATCATTTCCTATGGAACAGGCAAGTTTGTTCTGTGGAGAGTATTCCCTATTTTCCACATATCTTCCTCCCACCAAGTCTACCTGCTCAGATTGATCTCTGCAGCTGGATTTCAAACTTCAGGAGCCTCCAGCGCAAGAATTATTTTTCTAGATGATGCTGTCCTTGAAAAGGAACCGCTTTAGGGTTTACAAATACTGCCACTGACCTCAGTGAAATCAAAACACGTACTTGCCTGAGTGTAGCACAAAGGCTTCAAAGAGCAGGACAAGCAGGTTGGAGAAAGCAAGGGCCAGGATTAATGGCCAGGAGAGATGGATGCACAGTTGAATTTGTTTCTTGACACCTTGCTTGAGATGTCTAAAAGTTAGTCAAGTGTGCACTAGATCTCCAGGGCTCCTTTTATCGCCATTGGAGAGAGATGGGCATCTCTAGAATGGAATTCAGCAGACCTGTTCAAGTACCTATTGTGGGTGAGATGAATTGCTATGTACTGGGACAAATTTTTTTCCATTTCTGTAAAGAGAACATAGGGTGACTCCTTTAGATATTTAAATAGTAGAAGAATCCCACCCACAAGCCAAAGTTGTGCCAATATGCAAATTACATTGTTTTTCCTTCTCTTCATATTGCTAAATGTTAGAGGTGTGACTTTCCTGACTTTTCTTGGGAAAGAGAGTTCCAGAATGGGAACTTTATCCTCTCTAAGAAACAAGAGTGACAAATACTTCAAAAGGAAACTTTCTTTCAGCAATTCATTGTCTAGAGCTTGGGTTAAATAAAAGCTAAAAGTACAACTAAAACCTGACAGCTTCTAACCAGTCTGATTAAAACCCTTAGCCCTCACAGATTTCATTTTTATGACAACCATAATCCTCCAGTTCTCAAGACTTTCATGAAAAAGATGAAAAGTAAGGCATAAATTTTCTGATGTACAAAAGAAGGACAAGAAAGACCTTTTGAGAAGCTTCTAAATATCACCATCAAAAAGTACACAAATACCATAGTCTGATTCTCTTGCAAAGATGGCAGTAAAATTCACATTGATTTCAGTGGGATTATTTATACCAACTGGCCAATAGGGAAGAAAAGAAAATACAACTCTTCTTTTTTAAAGAAAAATAAAACTAATAGACTGTTCTTAAAATAAATCAGCACTCCTGCTGCTGTAGTGGCCCTGCAGGTGCCAGAGGGATGATTTTACCAGAAGCTAAGTTCTTCCAGTGAGTCAGATGTAAACCACTGTTTATTTTATACATGAAAATCAAGGAATAGTCTTCATCCAGTCCAGTTAAGTTTTTTCCAGGAAAAACAGCTGCTTGTTATACATCTACTATTTCTTACTCTTGTCCTACTAGCCTCTCAATGGACACAGCTCCTTCCCTTTTAAGCCTGCTGTTAGTTTCTTTAGGATGCCATGCTGCAGCATATAGTACTAGAAACTTCCCATACGTACGTTTACATGCTAAAAACAGCTCCTCTGCTTCTCTTTTAGAGAGTAAGGCCTTGTTTCAGCAAAATGCTTTGCATATATTAAACCATAAGTACGTGCTTGAATCTGCTTGAAGTGAGCTCAAAACATATGCATGTGTTATGCTAAATAATGAACTTAAGCACAAGATTAAAATTTAGCATACTCTTAAATGTTCCTCTTGAATCAGCCTCAAATCCTAACTCTCCCACAGAAATTCATAACAGGCAAAGGTTTAAGGACAAATTCTGCTCTTTTCGCCACTGCCAGCATGTGGAAATTACTCTAATAATGCATGACATTTGTGGGCTTCTCTCTTCATTGCTTTGTACAGGTGTGTGCGGCTGTGCAAAGTGGCATTGCAAAGGACTGCTACTGCAAAGTCGTTCTCCTTCAGGACAGGTCAAAACAACTATCCTAGAGGGTACAGAAGTGCATCTCATGCTCCACTTGGCCCAGTTTTAAAAAGTCCCTGGGTCTCTCTGAGGTCTGAAATCCCCCAAGCCTCCCATGCACAAGACTCTGCAAAGCCACTGGAGATGATATTGCATCCCAAACTCTTTTACAACAGTACTCTCAGAGTTTTGTTATTAAACCTATTAAGCCACTGTGCAGGGGTGAATTTCATGTTTGAGTTCAGCCCCCAGAAAACCATCCCAAAGGCAAGTCAGGACCATATGTGATACAGAGGATCTCAGGCTCCTGGAGGAAGAGTCAAGCTGCCTTGCCCTCCAACCCTGCCATCTATTTTTAGAGCAACTGTCTATCACCCAACCGATCAGCCACACTGGTCGCAGACCCTTCTTGGTACTCAGGGAGAGGGAAGAGAGCAAGGTTAATCAGTGAAAAACAATATCCAGTAAAAACAGGATGGGTGCTGATTACTGTGAACTCCTGAAATCCAGCCCAAAGAATGACTGCTCCAACTCTACATAGCAACTGTTTCTAAGTACTGCAAGCTGCCCCCCACTCTAGTGAGGTTTAACATAATAATAGCAGGCATTAGGACTGCACAGCTTTGTATTCTCCCAGATGATTTTGCAGTGAATTATTTAAAACTAACTGTAGTTGCTCTACTAAAGTCCAAGCAGCAGGACTTACAGGTATTTTATTATTTCAGATGTTTGTATCAGGGCAATAATATAATTAGTGCAGTTGGGAAATTCCACCACAGCCAGCAGAAAATGGAGAAGCCGCATGTGGCAGCCCCGACTCTGCAGCTGATGTGGCTCCCTGTCCCTGACAGGCGAGCTAATGTGCCTGTAAATTCCTCCTGACAGTAAACGCATCGCAGCATCAAAAAATGACAAAACACCCAAACCATGGAAGAGTGACAGCCAAACAGCTTCAATAGCACAGAGGCTGCACCAGGAGAAAACAGGCAGAGGCAGCTTGGACTAAAGCCAAGGACTTGCTCCGAGGCTGAGTAGAAAGCACCCCTGTTTACACTAACAGGAGGCAGAGAAACCAGCAGAAATCGCCTTGGTTAATGGGCTGTCCTACAGTGAATTAAACGGGTAGGATTCTGCCTTATTAAGAGGCCTCTAGGAAAATCATTACCTGCAGGTGCTGTTCTGTTCAGAGATATTCCTGCAAAAAGACCCTTGAGTTTTTGAGGGAAGAACCAGGGCATCAGAAGGAAAGGAGTCTCATCATAATTTCACTAACACATTTTCACCTTCAAAATGATAATCACAACCATCACCCAATTGTAAGTACTAGAGGCAGCTGTCTGTCAGAGAAATCACCCATGTCTTCCCAAATGTAAATCATCTGAGGAACCGCATGGCAGCATAGCCTTAATGCGAGCTATTGCTGCAAACTGCAGGACTGGGAGGTTTTGGCCTCCCAGGCAGCTGTTGCTAATGGAATATATGCACTGTGTCCCCATCTAGCTGCTGAACCACTGCGAAGATAAAAGCTTCATCTTAATAAGTATCTTTTTCAAAACAGCTGAGAAAAGCCTGCACAAGTTTTGTCCTCACTTTTCAGGATGGCTTCTGATTTCTAAAAATGCCAAGTGACCAAGAAGATGTTGCTGGCTTAAATGGAGCACTCGTAGGTGGCTCTGGTTGAATGGGGAAGAAAAGCAATGCCTGGCGAACAGGGAGCATTGGCAGGGGTCATAAAATCTGGGTGCTTCATTAGAGGCCCTTTTCAGTGGAGTATATAAACATGCATCTCGGTTGCAGTGATGTTAATGAGATTTAAACACATGCCTAAGCACTGCGATGAGCAGAGCTGATTTGTTCACATACGAGCCTAAGAGAACTTTTCCTTTCTTCATGCACCAGAACCTCTTTAAAATCAATGTGTTTATGCATCCATGCGTGTGAGGAAGGAGAGTTACCCTTCAAAAATCCACATGTTTTATCATTAGAATATATTCTAGGTAAGCAAGCCAAAAGCACTTTGACAGTTTTGACCCTCTTTACACTTTTCTTCACTTGGAGAAGCTTATTGTTTTTCTCTTGTTGTCGCTAGGCAAAATATATTGCGCCAGGTGCTAATAAAAACAAACAAACAGAGGGAGAAAAACAGAGAGAGAGAGAGAGAGCAGAAATGTTTCTGATTTGGCATGTAACAAATGACCTGGAACCTCTTTTGTGATCATAGCAAACGGCGAGAAGACTGGGAGCGATCAATCTTCGTGCGATTAAAAGAGGGAGGCTACAGGCTGCGGGAGAACATCCTGTTCCATCTGTACGTGAGCACCTCACCCTGCGGAGACGCACGCCTCAACTCCCCCTACGAAATCACAACCGACTGTAAGAAAAAAAAAATCTTCCCTCTCCTTATTCCTCTTTGTGCGGGTTTTTTTCCTTTTTTTTTTTTTTTTAAGAACAGTCCTTCTTTCTTTCTTCGCTTACAGAAAATGTGTTTTACTCAAGAGCAGAAACACTGCGGGCTGTGTGGGGTGTGTGTGTCTATGTGACTACTGTTTGCTGCATACCCGGGAAAGGTGTGCAGAGAAAATCAGAGCTGGGCAAGGCAGTGGGAGATTGCTCTGTGTGGCTGAGGCTCAGTGGCTCTGCTAGGGAATATGTCCCCAACAGCCTAGCAGGAAATGCAACCCTAACAGTAAATAAATGCCTTGGGAAAAGTCCTCATGATCTAAGAGACACTTGGAGCCACAGCCATGGGCTGGACCAGAGGATCAGGTCTCCAGCTGGAGATGCATGGACTTTTCTCAAGTTTAGGCAGTACATATGGGTTGAAGGGCTGCATTTACACCAAACCTGAGCTGTCCAGGCTGCAGTGGCTGGAGTCTGAGGTAGAGCAATGATACGATAGGTTATGACATGATATGATACGATATGATATAATACAATACAGTGCATCTGTAGTGTTGGCTGAAGGTCAGACTTTCTCCAAATACCACTTGCCCTTGCAGCAAATAATGTCAGAACCTGTCTGGAAAGGATCCTTGCCATCCACCCTATGTCAGATCAGCCACATGGCCTCTGCATGGCAGATGGACTAGATCAAGTCCAGCCTTGGGGTGCCTGAGCTCATACACATGGCATTTAAGTAGAAACATGGTTTTCCAGGGATTTCTCATCTAGAGGTGATTCTGATAAATAAATCAGATCTTGAGCCAGTGTGGATGCCACCAAGAAACCTGCAGAGCTTGTTGTCCATGAAGAGACATCCTGTCTTGGCCACATGGCCCATTACTCTCATCTTGTCACCCCCCCAAACATGCACGTCCCTGTTGTTGCCCCACCATTGCAGAGGCATATCCTTGTTGTGTACCCAGTGCACCAGCTTTGCCCCTGCCTAGCCACAGGGAATGCCCCCAACAAGAGACAGGGGACTCGAGAAGTCTGTGGCTTGTTATCACACGTGTCTCTCACTCCATGATCAAATGCACTATGCACAAGGTGCACTCTTATCTCTGCCCTTGGGTATTGCTTCTCATACATGCATTTTACAGTCCTGTAATACCCATAGTGCTGGCTGCTAAAAGTACATATAATGAGAAATAGTCCTTGCCCTGACTACCTTGAATGTGAAGCAGGCAAGGCAGAAGAATGGATAGAGGAGGAAGCATAGGCACAGGAATGTAAAATTAATCATCCAAGGTCACACAACGACCTAACTTCCTCACAGGCAAATCCATCAGACAGTAGTTCCACTTCTGGCTCTTATTTGTACAAGTTATTTATTAACGATTAGGTATTATTCTCCCCAGACTGGAATCTCTTTGTCATGTGTGAAACAGCAGCTTGCTGGGGCGAGAAAGCAGAATGCATCTATTCAGGAAGGAAATACACTTCCTTACCTGACATGATTTCTACATTCTGTCAGCAGGTTTTATAAAAATGAAGAAAAGCAAGTAAATGTTTAAAAAGCAAACTGTAAATTGACAAATTCCTGAGGAGGTAGCAAAATGAGGAGACGTAGCATCATCTTAAAAGCAAAATTAAAAATAAAAAAGGAAGCTCCCATGAATATAAAAAATGAATAGTGATTTTGGCCTCCCACTTTATGTGTGTATCAAGAGATATCTAAAAAGGCTTTATATTTGGTTAAAGGCCTTTATGTTTTCCAGAAGACACCCCCCCTGGAGCACCCCTTACTTGACATCAGAATTGGAAGCACCAAAACCTGTAATTATTTTAAAAATGTGGTCTGTTCTTGAGACCAACCAAAGACTATCCAGGATGGATTCTGCTCATTCATGCCTGAGGAAGCAGATGCTTTGGGCAGCTGATAGCCAGTGTTGCCTACTGATATGCAGCTGAAACCTGGAGGTGAACCCCACTTGGCTCATGGATTACTTCAAATAGCACATAAACCTGCCAGCTAATGACGGAAAGCTTCTTTAGATAACAGTACATACAGGAAGCCGTGTTTAAAAATACATAATCACGCAACACCTGACACTCAGACAGTAAACTTGTAGGTGGTCACAAAAACACTTTCTGTGTAGGTTATTACACCAATTATTGTCCCAATGCAGAAGCTGAGGCAGAAAGGGCTGTGTGGTTTACCCAAGGTTACGCAGTGATTCAGTAGCAAGACTTGAAGGGGCACTACATCTGGTTTGTATTTCACTCTTTTAAGCAGATCCCTCTGTCTTTGTCCTGTGCTCTTAAAATCATTTAGCACTGTATAAAAGGCCATGTTGCCAAAAGCTGTCCTTCAGTGAGATAAGCATTTCCTTTTAGCTCATATTATCCCAGAGACATCTGGGAAGATAAGTATTTTATAATGTTTATCATTCAGATCTTCTCTTTTTTTTTTTTTTTTTACTAAAGAAATAACCTTTCTTTCATCCAGTAATGACAAGAAACTTCAGATGAATGCTGTTTCATTTCTTAAACAACAAAGAAGCCTCTCCTAGAGCTAGTGCAAGCCATCAAACGTTACTGATTATTCTCTAAAGATGCATTAACATTTAAAAACGGTGTCTCACCATGTGGTTTCTGGTTTTGCAAAGGAATATGATAAGCCTTTATCAATATAGGGAGTGAGTAAAATCCACCTCTCAAATCTCTTTCCAAAAATTTCCTATTATCCACCGTGTCTTCCCAGCACCCTCAGGGATGCCTTACATTTCCTTCTTATGAGCTTTGTTCTGGTAAGGGAGGAGATAAGCTAGCATGCACTTGAAACCCAGTTTACTTCTTAGGGGATAGTGCAGTGTACCAAGTTAGCAGCATGTGTAAAAGTCTGACCTTACCGTGGTTCATGTGAACAGCTGCAATGCAGAGGAGTGATCCAGGGAGCCCACAGCCACGCCAGGTTCATGCAGGAAAGTAAGAGATTAGGGACAAAAAGAGAAAAGCTCACATTGATTTGCAGTGATGCCCTTCTTGGATCAGAGATGAACTGACTTGTTTGTTGATACATCGTTAGCCAGTTCTAAAAGAAAGGCAAAACCCAGCTGGACGAGGGCTGCTCTGAGCAAGCAGGGTTTTCTAACATTTTTTGGCGCTTGTAGGTCAGGAGGCTGGAAGAACTTATGAGGGGATTCAAGTGAAGCTGAAGCTTTGGGAGAGGCTGGTACAATCCAAGAGAGTAGGGAAGGAATCTGAGGGGAGAGGTTCAGGAGTGGGTGACAGCGGGAGAGGACACCAGCCAGGGTCGGTGGTGTTGCAGGAACAGGGGGCTAGGAAATGCCAGAGGGGTTTCAGACAGTTGTGAGAGTTTTGATGGGTTTGTCCTGGCTCCTTCTCTCTAGCCAGTCTCCTTCCCAAGACTCTTTTCTCTTCGTCATTTTCCAAGGTCACCCACAGGGTTATAGCACAGCTATATGGTGAAGAGACAGCATGTTCCCAGTGTCCTCACCACTCTCTAAATGCTCCTTCACACACTCAGCCTCTGCCCCTGCTTCAGTTCAGTGCTGTAGGTCAGGGAGCCTGGAACATCTTTTCGAGTGCCTTCCCCCTTTATGCACATCCAAGCAAGGTATGCCGGGATTCCTGACTTCTCCTGAGGTCAGTATTACAGCAATAAGTTAACATGGTTTTCCTGGAAGTTTCAAGGGGGCTGCTGTTTTCCACTACATCACACACACTCCAGCTCATGAGGTGGAACTGCAGCCATGAGGGCAGCTAGCCCTGTAATATTTGTTCCGTATTTTACACCTTCTCCTGAATCTAAGGCAAACCGGAGAATAATCAAGCCCTTAATTTGCTGAAGTGCCTTCCTAGCTAATTTAGGGCTTCTTGACTCATTGCCTTTTTTTTAAGAGCCTCTTGAAAAGCAAAATGAATTGCTTAAAAAAAATTAAGCTAATAAATCCTCCACTTCCCCACTCCTCCTTCTGTGGCAGGATTTTACCTCATTGTGCATCTTTCTTCTAGAGATGCACTTTTTCACTACATAGACTACCAAAAAGACAAACAGAATTTGCCCGAAGGCTTGTCGCCATTCTTCTCCCCTGGGCTGCTTCTCTGTCTCTTGCTAACATGCTGTATTGCCTTGTACCATTGACTCCTTGATAGCCCAGCTCTTGTTTTATCCCACACTCCCTTTAGGTCTGAAACACACCATTGCATCTGCTCCACATGGGGTCTTCCTCCTGCTTGTCTATTAACCTACAGCTGTGCTGAAGCACTCATGCACACACATTTGACAGAGCTCTCATCTAAACAGGATCCACTTGCAACCACATGAGCTGGATCATTGCCTTAGTGGGTGATGTGATGGGGAGATGTGCACTGCAGTTTTCAGAGAAGCTGGGGAACAGAAGAGTACCCAGAAAGACAAGTTTGTGCTCTCTACTTCAAGTGTCCTTTCACTGTGCAAACTTGTGCTTTCCCTGCCTGTGACTTGCTGCTGGATTTTACACCCCATTCTCAGACAAAATATTGTGTGTTAACCCCCAAAGCTGGGGCTGCCTTGAAGGGTTGCCCTGCTCACACCACGACTCAGAACTCTGTGTTAAGATGGGACTGATCCAGACTGCCTCAGTATATGAACCCCAGATCAGAGTCCCTGAAAGTCATATCCTAAGCAGAGTGGCTGGAGAGGGCCAGCTTCAAACCGAAGCCATCTTAGGAGCCTGTCCATCAACAAAAGGTGGACACAAATGATCCCCTGTGACTGTCAGGAGACTTTCAGCCCCAGAACTCTGTATTCAGGGTCCTGCAGGCAGCTATCACGTTGTAAGTACAATGAGGATGCTTATGGCACCAGCGGGGCTAAAATCCCTCCCAAAAGCATTGGTTTTGGTGAATATTATTGGACGTGCAAGGGGAAGAAATCTGTGTCTTCTTTCTGTCAATCTCACGTTTTGTTTAAATGGACAAATTCTGTTCTTGTAAGTAGATGATAAGGGGGGGAAGGCTTTCAAGAACCATCTAAACTCAGTGATCTGAAAAGAAATTAGATATCTGTAACTAGAAGAAAATGCAGGTCCTAGCAGATTGATATACTGCCCCTGTTACAAAAATCAAGGGTAACCATAGGTCATCCCTTGGGCTTGGACACTATTGTTTGTTTCCACTGTACAAGTGCTCCCAGGTATCGTATCGCTCCATCATGACTGCTGGCTTGCTGCAGCTTGGGAGACCATGTTAGAAATTTGTAGCTAGTTGGTGCATGGAGCACCATAGGTGTATGCATAGGTTGTAAAGTTGTTTTTACACTGATGAATGGCCCATCTGTGGAACTGGGATGAAGGTGCATTATTTTCCTATTTTTCATATGACTGAGCAGAACACTACCTTGGGGGACCTCGGAACAAAATTATCATAGAGAACCATGCCAAGAAGTAACACGAAAGAAAAAAATGCACACACCACTCTAGGCTGTAATGCTGAACACTGCCTCAGGAGAAATAATCCTAGCACTGGATGAATTATTGTGGTCAGCCCAGATTGCTTTGTCATGTAAACCATGCCGCAGAAATCGCAGACACAGCATGAGGCTGTAGGACTACTTCAGGGGCTAGGGAACTGGTTATTAAAGAAGGTGAGGAGAAATTGTCCTTTCACTTCATTAAGACTAGACTGGGATAGATCCAAAAGGTTTGGGTTCAGGCTGTGAGCACAGCACCCATTGTCAACCTCCTTTTAGATCAAATCGTGTTGAAGCGATGTCCACTTCCTGCTTGTGCTACTGACACAGTCTCAGTTTACCCAAGTAAATACAGAGGAAATGCAAAGGCTTTCTACAGTTAACTAGAAGCTGGTCTATCAAGGAGCTTACGACCCTGCTTGGGTCTGTTAGCAGTCACCAGTTTTATAAGTAATTGCCCTGTTTTCTAACTCAATCCTCCTGGGCTGCTGAAATGCTGTTTCAGAGTGTGGCTGCTTTCACTCAAGTTAACTTGGTAGGGAAAGCATGGTCGCAGGGCTGTCCCCTCTAGTTAGTGCTGTCCATCACTTACACACATCACCATGGCTGGGAGCTGGGGTGAAGTGTGCTCTTGGCTGGGATGGGCAAAGGTGACAGCAGAGCCCAGCCCAGGTGTAGTGGTCCTCTGGCACTCCGAGCACTGCAGGTCTGACCAGTGGTCTGATTTAGCTCAGGGCTTCCCAGGTGTGGAGGTGGTGCTGCGTGTAGCCATTTCAAAGATTTCTCCCCAACACCCGACATAAGTCCATGCTGGAACTATGGGGGAGCCGCCGCCTTCTGGGGAAGGTGGGCAAAAGGATTTCAAGAGAAGTGTGGTTGAGAGGGATCAGTGGGACCCTGGGACAGGATGGCCGTGGTGAAGATGGGATGGTTTGGCAGGGGAGAGGTCTGTGATGTTCAGCTTTGATGGGGGACTCTGGAAAGCTTTGGGATCAGTGGAGCTCCTCTCCTTCTTGCAATGCACAGCACCCACACAGGACCTGCAGGCATTGGTTTGACCCATCTCCAGTGCTGCAAGAAGTTTTTCCTCCCCCAGCATCTCCTACTCACTCTCTGCTCCTCCAAGGCTGCAGGGGAGGGAGAGAATGGAGGATAGAGGAGAGGAAAGGCTCATGTTGCAGGGACCAGAAAGAGCAGAGGCAGGGACTGGCCCAAGCCCTTTGCTGTGAACCCTGCAGCCCTTCTCATGCCACCTGAGGGAAAAGCTGCAGAAGCAACAGCTGTTGCATCTCCATGTTCAGATAGACCCATTGCTCAGACAGAGAAGCAGTGCCAGAGGGTCTGCAAATACATGGTCCAGGTGTTCTGGCTGCTGGAAATCCCATTGTTTTTGGTAATCCAAAGGAGAGGTCTGATGCCCTACACAGCCTGCCATGCTAAACCTTTTACCAATCCCTAGGGTCAGCTCTAGCCCCTAAACCTGACAGAGAAACTAGTGATGTCCAGGCTAAGAAAGAGTGTGGTGAGATTGTAAAAGCACTCATGGTTTTATTGTTGGTATTATTATGCTTGATGCCAGAATACACCTCTGAAAGAGACTCTTGTTTTGCAACACTGGAAATCCTAAAGCTTTCAGTGCCAATTAATCAATCTGTGAAAGTTTGCTATTGCTTCATGTTTTGTTATTAATCTCTTTCAGGCTGGGTAGTTAGGTTTTTAGTGGAGTTTTGCTAAAGCTGACTGGTGAATAACCACTTCAATTCATCGACAACTTTCGAGTCTCAAACAACTGACTGGCTGGAAAGAAATCAAAACTTGTCAGGCAAATTTTTGAAACAAAACAATTGTGTGAAAGTGGAATCACATCCTGTATTTTTCATGTGTCCTGGTCAACAGCACGCTAACAAGTGGTAGAAAAAACCCTACTTCATTTCCTTCCATGCCTGGTTCAGGGTGAGCTTTTTCACTCAAGGTCACTTAGACTCAAAGAACTTGAACCTGTATTTCCCAAGCCCTGGATCAGGGCTCCACTGAATTCGCTATCAGCTGAGCTAGACATCTCCCTTTCTTCAATCTCTGTTATAAAACTTTGTCAGAACTGATACATCATGAGAAAACTCTTTAGCTTTGACAATGCATTGAAAATGTCCCGATTCCCTCTCCTTGTGATATTCTTGGCTGCTTTTGCTTATTTGGGTTTTGATGTTTCAGGGGGAGTTTTAAAGTAGAAAATGAGATTTTTTAGAAGGATGTGTCAGCACAGTGTGTGTCTATCTGGGAAAAGAGAAAGAATATACTAGAAACTATGGACTACTCAAAGCCAGCCTTGGCCACAGCTTTGAAAAGCTTTCATGTAAAGCAAAATGTGTTTGTTAGGATTCAGGAAAACAGGTTTCCACAGCTATAATCAGATCCTAATTTTAACAGAATGCTTGAATCGCCAAAGGGAATTGCACTGTATTTATTGATTCTGCTTTGTTATGGGTTTTGCTGCTTTGTAAAACACTGCATTTGGACGCAATGTTCAGATGTGATAAAAAGGCTACATTAATCAGCAAAAGGCTATGGCTGAGAAGCTTTCAGAATAGTAGTAGAAAATTTCACCAAGAAAAGCTGTTTGTCCCTGAATTCGTCCAGCCCAAGGAATAATAATGTCTGAGATTCTCCAAGGTCCCCTGAAACAGGGACAAAGAGACTGCATGCTCCTGGACACGGCTGCCCCAGTTCCACCCCCAACATCCCATACCCTGCTAGAGACATGTGCCTAATTGCAGCACATATTTTGGGTTGAACAGATCAAAACCTAGTTGGGAAAAATCCCTGTGGGCAAAAACTACACCCACTCATCTAATTTGTCTAATTTAACCTTCCACTGAGTGGGAGTTACAGGTAAAGCTCATGAGCTGAGTTTTATAAAGCTTGTCAGGCAACTCCAGGTCCAGTTAAGATCTCTGTGGGACTTTTGAAAGTCCTTAGATTCCTGGGAAGTTTCTTAGAGTCTTATGAAGAGAGAAAACTGAAGACAGCTGCATAAGAGTGACAAACAGTGTAATCCTAACCATGACTCTGCTGGTACTTCTTGAGCAACTCACCTTACTCTGATCATTTCTATTTCCATACCTGTAAAATGGCAATAAAAGGTACCCAGCTGTCACAACTTTGAGGAAGGGCAATTAATGCTCAGAGTAGGATATTGAAATGGAAGGCACTATATATTCTAAGCACTATTATATAATTATTCAGAATAATTTAGTAATTACAATCCATAGATTTTTAAGACCAAGAGGGACTATTTCCTGATGATCTAGATTGAATTTCTCCAGCCAGAGACCATAGGACTTTACTCAGTAATTTCCATCTACAGCTCCAGAAGCTGAACTAGGGTATGTCTGGTGATACAGCAGGAACAGCAGCCTCTCTAGGTTCATGCCAATCACAGGGGGGCTGATTGTTTCTGTCTCACAGGGTTCATTTTCTGTTTTCATATTTCTCTGACTTCTTTCACAACATTTTTCTTAAATCACTCCTGAAGATTTCAATTTCCAAACAACAACAAAAATCCCAAAGCCACATGAATAACAGCATGTTTTGTTGATAAAAGAAAGAGGGTTATGATGAATAACACATTCCCTTTATGTTTGTGTAAACTTTTTGATTAAAACATGGCAGGGGAGAGAATTTTCACCAAATGGGATATTCCAGTGATGTTGACAATTTTTCACACAAAGTATAGTTAAAAGATAAAGCCTAGCTTTAAGAGGACACATTTTTCATTTTTAAAAAAATAGAAAAAAGATACAATGATGCATAGCTTATGACATAGGTGAACAACTGGTCCCCACTGGCCTCCGACTGATGGGGCATCTCACTCTCTGCACGCAGCTTCAAGCCCCTGCCCTGCCTTTGCTTGGCCGCTGACCTGGGCACCAGCAGCGGCTCCCCACACTATCAAAGATGAGCTGTTCATTGCTGGAGACCAGCTAATGTGCCTCTGTGGCTGGTGACAAGGCTCATGAAGGCTTCAGAGGCAGAAGTTTTCTCTGTCACACCATTCACAGCATCAGCAAAGACCTTTGCCAGGTCTCTAGACTTTGCCCTGCAGGGGCAGCTGCACTTCCAAAGCAATGGCATTGCACATCTGATTTTAGCTGAGAGGAGCAATTAGTAATTAAAAATAATAATCTTGAAGTGTTTGAGTTGTACTTTACTTGATTGCCTCATGCACAGAATCTTAATTCCACTGATAAATCTTGTGCTTTTTGCTTCAACATACTAAAGCACTTCTACTGCAGAGCAAGCTGGCATCTGCAGCCTGGGTTTGTAGGTGGCATCAGGGATCTCCTCCATGGCTGACCCAGTACTGCTCATTCCTCTGTGCCTATAACAGTTATTTATAACTCTTAGAGGAAATGGTGCATGACTTTATTGCCAACAAATTGTTTAAAAACAATTTTAACTGGCTACTCACATTTTGATCCCAGGTGTTCCTCAAAGACAGACATTAGAGAAAAGTAGTTTGTAGGGTACATATTTTGATCTATTTCTCAGATTGCTTTTTTTTTTTTGTCACAAGGGGTTAAAGCTTGCTGAGAGACCAGGGCTTACTTAGAAGTTAGCACAATAGCAAAATGGATTTTATATGTTAGAGTGAGGTTCTCCACTCTAGCAGTTAGTTTCATAAAGGTATTCTAGCACCTCTCCCTAGGATGAGCATTCAACATATTTCATATTATTCTACAAAAATAATAAAAAGTCTTTGCAAAATGCTATGTCACCTGAACAGATGAAATTTTGCCCCTCAGTGACCATATATGAAGGCATTCTGATGGAACAAAATGAAGAGTTTTCATTAGAACACTTGATGATGAACTTTACTATGATGGAATACCATTCTTACACCCTTCCTACAGTTACTATCTCTAACAACACAGCTCAAACCAAAACTCATAATTTAATTAATATGTACCTATAACGGATAAGGACAAATAGTGCAGTCATTTCCTTTCTGTTCTTCTGGATTCAAGCTTTGAGTTTTCCCATAACTGATTCTTTTTATGGATTAAACACCACATATTGATGAACCATGAATGGGAAAACTGCCTTTACTTTCACACCTTGTCTGCACATCACTTGAAACTCTTGGCAGATGAA
This sequence comes from Morus bassanus, assembly GCA_031468815.1. Lineage (NCBI taxonomy): Eukaryota > Metazoa > Chordata > Aves > Suliformes > Sulidae > Morus > Morus bassanus. The sequence continues at coordinate 12,615,754 of CM062567.1, read as the reverse complement.
AAATTATAGAAGAAATAGAAAGATTAAAAAATGTTATTTGAAGATTAATGATGAGGAGAAAGAATAACATGCTGAAGGTAACATCTTTTATTAGTTCATGGTATACCTGATTGCAGTTCAAAGCCAGGATTTTAACTAGGAAATATGCAGGGAGGAGGGAAAAGGTAAAAAAGTTCAGTTTCAACTGTTAATTTCCATTCCACAAATTACAGGTGCCCCAGGTTTTGTAACATTCTCAGATAAAGTATGTATTCAGTATTTATATTTGTATACAGGGCTTAATAATAGGGTCCAAACCCCAGATCTGCACTGCATGGCTCTGGCAGTGAGCAGAAGAGCTCCCCTGGGACCACATTCAGATGCAATAGGCCTCCTGGCCTACATTTTAAATTTTGATGGAACAAAATGAAGAGTTTATATTTATATTATATTCACTTTAATGGATTCAACTTGATGTAGTTTTAACCCATGCAAGGAAGGTGCTTGTGTTCCCTCCCAGGAAGGATGCATCCCTGCACTTGCCACAGAGGTAGCACCAGAAACCCTCAGACAAGACCACTGCTTTTACCCATCTAGCCCTCAGCATGACAAATCATACCCTCAGAAGCCACAATTCAGCTTTGCACTTTGTGAGGGGACCTATTCTCTTTTTCCTAAATCCAGTCTTCTTTCAGAATATCCCTAAAGTTTCTTGCATTTGAAACCGGGCCCACTCCATTTTAGCCTCACTCTCTGCGGGTCACTAAAGCACCACACAGCAGAGATTTATTTGACCAGCCACCCTACCCAGCAAAGCAGACACATCCAAAGCATTCAGTGTGCCATGATGCTCACTTCAACACTTCCAGAAATAGTAACATTGTACATTTATTCAGCATCTGCTTGAGGAAAGTGCATCTCTAATAATCATCAAAATATAAAGGCAGTCAGATGTTAACACTTCTCTTTCCACCCCTTTGTTTCAAACCACTCTAAGGAAGCTTTATAAACCATGCTGATGAATGGAGGGTCCAGCACTGAAAAAAATGCAAGATAGGCTGTTTTATTTCTTCTTTCATGAGGAGAGAACAGCCTCCACTGAAGCAGGGAAATAGAAAATGAACCTCTGAGGCAGTCATGCAAAATTTCAGACAGAGCCTTACTCATGTGATTCTGTTTAATCACCGTCCATTTCCTCTTCACTCTTCAACTAAATAATAAATATGCAGTGCCTTTTTTCATTACCATTTGAGCCAGAACTGGTTCTGCAGAAAATATGAAAATAAGGGGTGAGCTTTGAAATCAGTGGGTTTCACTGATTTTAAATACAAGGCACCTGTGTAAATTTCTAATCCAGTAATTAATAATCCAGCACCTTTTTACCTTAGGAACTCTCAGGAGTGATTTCCACATCTGAGTGTAGCACACATCATAAATCCACTCCAAATGATTTTTAAATTTGTCCTTTCCAATTCTGGTTTGAATTGACATTTTGTTCTGGTTGAAGTGGCATCCTCAGACGCCTTCTCCCCTGTAATTAGTTGAGATTAAGCAGCTGGAGAAGCAGCACAGCAAAGATCAGAAATACTCATAGTCACTGATGCTTTGATCATACTGAACAGCAGAACAGCAGTAGGCTGTAGTTTGTGACTTTAAGTTGCATAAACAAATATGTTTCTGAGACTGCTTTAAAATGATACATAGCAGGCTATGCCAGCAAGTGGACTGCATTTTTTATGCTGGCAAGCAGTTTATGTGTTAGAGTCTGTCTGCAGCTTCAGTGCAAAACACAGAGCCTCATCTTTTTCTTTGTTCAATATTTATACCTTCCTGTGCTACGTAATGACATGCTAAAAAAGAACTAAGTGCGTTCCAATTGCAGATCTGGATTTATTTAATCTTTGTCAATCTGAAAGTATTCAGAGCTTTGGGTTATTAGTATTTTATATAAATGCTACAGATCATCTTTTGGAACATGTGTGCTGGCTATCCCAGTAATGTGAGCAGCTTGAGACAGGCAGTACAGCACAGGGTTTTAGTCACACCCTATCCATTGAATTTAATAGCAGTTGAGCAGCTAAAACCCCTTATCAGTGCCATGGAAGTGTATCCCAGGGTGAGCATACACTGGCCACAGCTGCCTGAATCCTATCACTTAATGTCGTCTGCTTGGCTGCACCCTGGGTAGAACGCGCATTATGGGGAGCAAAGTTTGACACGTGGGCTGAGTTAAGATGAGCATTTGGAAACTGAGATGGTCTGTGCACTTGTACACACATCCTAAATGTTTTTAAGAACTTTATTATTCACTTTCTGGTACTTGCAGGCCAGGGCTGAGATGCTACAATAACAACCAGATGTTGAGTACTTTGGCCTTTGTATTTCCTTCAGTCCTGAGGGAAACTGAGGAGACCAAACAGACAAATAAAAAATTAAATAAGCAGATCACCCAGTCTCACAGAAATGTTTCAGATCTCTTTCCCCTCAAGTTGTTGGTCTATGCTTTAAATTCCCCACATGCTCAACAGTTGTTTGCAGGGCTGCTGCTTCTTCTTCCCCTGAACTGGCTCTCTCCTTATCTCTCTCAGCACATTGTAGGATGTTTTGCCCCTCACTAGGTAATATTTACATAGTGAAATCAAAGTCACATAAATGATGGGCTGCTCATGTTGTAATGCAGACACTAAAATTACCTAGCAGTTACATGTCCCTTTGCATGTATGCAAACTGTAGGTGTATCAACATGGTGAACTGCCTGAAAAAAGAGAGTAATCTAGAAGACCAATGCACCTACAGGGGGAGGTCAGAGTGGGAGCTGAGAAAGTGAGAAGAATGTAGAGAGAGATGGAAAATGGGGAAAGAAAGACCTAGCAAGAGAAAACATTCTTCTAAAAAGAAGATGGAGAAAGAAACACTAAAAGTTCATTTTGTCCTGGGGAATTTCCAGTAGGTGGACTCCTGTGGTAAATCTCTATTGAAGGGATAACATCTGGTTTTCATAAATAGTTTTTAAGCAGTACCTTTAAATGAATTTGCAGAAGAAGGAAGCATTATTATCTTCATTATACCTGTGGGAAAGCTTAGGAAAAGAGAACTGATTTGCTTAAAGTCAAACTTTCTACCAGCCGAAACGGCAATAGTCTCTTGAGTCACTCTTCACTGCTTCCCTGGCAGAGGTCTAGCTCTGCTGTGCCATCAGTTCTTCATGTGTGCATACTAAGGCAAAAGTGGGTTTGCTATACATTTCTTGCTGTTGCTCAGTGAGATGCATTAGCTAAGCAGAAGTAATCACTTTCTCCTTTTGTTGTCCAAATTTCATGGCACCTTCCCCATGACTGTGTTGTTTAACAATAAAAAATGCTGCTTATCACTGCTTGAAGTTTTTAAAAAATGAGTCTCCCTGCAGAGTCCCAAGAAAAATATGGACCAGTTCCCAGATAGCTAATCCCATCCAAAGTGCATCCTCTGAATGATACTACAAGAGGCATCCCAGCCGAGAGGGATGTACATAGGATCAGCACACATGGCCATGAAAATATTTTCCCAACAGTGTTGGCACAGCCCAGCAATTTGAGAGGAGAGGGATCTGAGACATTTCTGAAAGTTTGGCATTTTTTGCTTATTGAATTCTTTATTTGTCTTCATTAGCTCTTCCCAGTTTCCCTCAGGACTGAGGTTTGAGAAGCCACAATACTCCCGAGTCTGGTGGTTACTGCAGTGTCTCAGTTTGTGAGGTGCTCTGTGACAACTGGGCACAAGCACCCTCATGACCCCCACTGGGACACCGCTGCTGATGGGGATGGCAGTGCAACAGCCATTCTCCCCCAGACTCAGTTCCCAAAGCAGCACAAACAAACCCTACAGTTTGTGCAAATATTTCGGATATGATGGAGCCTGGTTTTGGGTAGGAATTGGTTTCAACCATGGCCAGTCAATCCAATTGATACCTGGTCCAGCCTGCTGCTGGCACACACATCCCCATCTCAAATTTTAAAAAAGCAGGAAGGAAGTGAATAGGCAGTGATCGGTGGGAGCTCAGCCGCCTGTCTGCTGGCAGGTCACAGCTGACTCTGCTGTTCTACATGTGTTCGCTGCCTCTGCTAATCCCAATGGGCCAAAGCAATTTATTTTCCCATTCCCTTTTTGTAAACCATCCATTGGCAGCAGCCAAAGTCAATCAATTGCTTCCACCAGAGCTCACAGCACAGACATAGTCATACAAAGCAAAGACAGTAAAAAATGACAGAGGGAGAGATCGGGTGGCTAATGCATGGAGCCTGCTGCTCGCAGCCGGAGGTTCCATCAGCCCACAACCTGTGACACCCCCGTGTTACTTGGTGCCAGGAACCCAGGCAGCCCTGTAGCCCACTGAGGGCTGAGGAGCATCACCTTCACAGGCAGAAGCATTCTGTCCAGCTGAGGGGCAGGTCATAGAAAAATACACTGAAGAGCTGGAAATACAGGCAAAAGCCATCTGTAGAAGCAGCATTCCTTTTTCTTGAAAGCAAAGGCCATCACGTACCATCTTTCGTTATTTTCCTTTGGGCTAAAGGGAAATTGTGAAAGGTCTGCTTCACGGAGAAGGTGTCCTCCAGTGAAACCATCTGAGAGTAAGACAGTGAGCAGACCCGGAGGATTCCCTTGCTCCTACATTGCTGTTCTTTAACAACCAAAATATCCAGGGGTGAAGTACCAGTATAAGGAGGGTAAGAGTGATTTTGATAATGAACTTCAGTTTTACTCTTTTCATAAAAAGGAAAGTGAAGTTCTATAGAAATGTCATTATCTTCTGCACTTACTGCATATCTGCAGGACTCCATTAAGTTCACTGCAGCACAGGGCTAGTGCATTAGCTGCTTGCCCTGCGCCACCCCAAAGGCAGCTACCTTGCACTCAGATATATAATATCACTGAAGTGATGGATGGCAATTGCATAAAAGATATCAGTATGACACAAAGCAGTAGTGTACCTCACTTTAGGGGGATTATACAGGGAATTTAAGCAATGAATAACTACCAAGTTTTTATATGCTTTTGATCCAGAGTTTAAAACTTGAGCTTTTGAGAATTTTAAGTGAAATTTCATGATAACAAAGTAGAACCTCAGTTCTGAAGTTATTCGGAAAACGCCACTGAATATCACACTAAGGTATTGGACTGGATTGGGTCAGGCAGGCGAGTCTTTGATCACACTTATTGAACCAAGGTTTTCCAAATATTCCCCTGACACAGCTCAATCCTATAAGCATGGAGTAAAAACAAGAAATTGTACTGCTTCTTTAAAAAACAGAGCACCTCTACTCTTCTTAAATATGGAAGGGAATGAGGATGGGAACATGAGATCAGTATGTGCTGTGTGAAAGTTTTGGTTGATGTGAAAAGACAACCATGCTAGGGAGCACATACTTTTCTACATTGTGCTGCTTTCTTGGGTTGTAATCTCATCTAATTTTTCATCTAATTTAAAGGACCTCCATGAGTGGTTCTGCAAATGCAAGTTATGGCATCAACAGAGCCTCTCAGTTTCTTTCTAAAAACATTTAATTATTGTCTCTCATGTTTATTTTGCCCAGTGAACAGCAGCAAGCACATAGTGAGAAAATACCGTGGGCACCTTCGAACAAAGATTGAGTCTGGAGAAGGAACCATACCCGTCCGGTGTCATAACGCAGCTCAGACGTGGGACGGCGTGTTGCTGGGCGAGCAGCTCATCACCATGTCCTGTACAGACAAAATCGCCAGGTACCGTACCACCTGCTGTATATACATCGCAAAACTCTTTGCATGCGGAAATGAAGTTTGACGCCACAGAGGACTATGGCTACTGGTGGGGAATAACTACAGGTGCTGACTAACCCTGTGGAAACAAAGACCTCCTTTGTATGCAAAAACAGACTATATAAATAGGATGGAATGTAAATAGGACATTTTCCCAAATTCTCCATGGGTCGTTAGTTGCTTTTTACAGTGTGGCAAAAGTATAAACCCTCTTTGCAACATTTTTGCCAATAGAATTTCAGTGTGCAGATAAAATACATCCACTCTGATCTTATTGGATCATTTACCACAAAACTTGCAAACCAACCATCATGCAGATAAACTTAGCTCATCTGCACCCTGTTAGATAAAGTGCCCTAAAAGCTGCTAGAAATATTTCTACTACTTTCAATGTCATTGCAGAACTTTCATGTCACAGCCCCCTCTGTGGCTTTCTGCTCTGTCCTGTAAATACAACATATATTTATGTAGAATAATTGTCGTATAATATATATTTCATAATTATTCCATGGTAGCATATAAAATGTAAACACATTCACCATTCTCAATTTAGGGTGTTAACTAATAGCAAATGATGGTTATCAAAAACCAAAAACAAAGTGTGTGTGTTTCGATGCATGCTTATTATACTATTAGTATATATCTATACATGCATGTATAGTTATGCTCATAATTATATATATTATGTGCAGTAGCTATAGATGCAGCTCTACACGTAAAATTCATTACTTTACAGCTACAAAAATGTAAATGTTATGATCAAATTCATACAGAATCACAGAACGGTAGGGCTTGGAAGGGACCTCTGGAGATCATCTTGTCCAGCCCCGCTGGGGTTTTCTGCTGGGATATCATGCCTAAGATCTCAGTTAAATTACATCAGCTGAGAATTTGGCCCAATTATTAAAGGCCAATATAAACATAAACTTTCAAAAATACATAAAGTTTTTGTTTAATGCAAATGCATAAATTCTGCTCTTAGCTTTAACTGGATGACCTACTGAAGTTAAATTAGTCTCTAGGCTTAGCATTTTGGCAGAAAAATGTATGACTGAACCAGCAAATGGAAATACTAACAGACTCACAAAATCCACCCTCTGCTAAGTGTAAGTGTCACAAGTGTTGTGTTTGCATGAAGGCTAAAGAACAACTTCTGCTATAATGTTTTCATTTATTCATAAATAGATAACAGAAAACCCAAACTGTTTTCAGTGGATCTCCCGCATTGTTTTTAGATGCAGCTGGGTTTTCCAAATTCAGACTTATATGGACTCAAAAAAATATAAGTTCAAGACTGGAAATACTGCACTTCCTGTGGCTTTGAATGTCATTAGCCAGTGAATTAAATATCAGCTTTGCAGACAGTATTACATTCGCTATTGATGGGGATGTTGACTGTAATGGGCACTCTCAGAAGCTGGGTTTTCTCCAAGCACATCTGCTAAGCACTTTCAATGAATCCTTTCTTTGTTCCCACATATCTAACAGCATTAAAGTCTGTGAAGAAAAACAGAATCTACCACAAAGTTTTTCCAGAATAAAAAAATCTTGCTGTTCTCATCTTTGATATTATTGTTGCAATAATGTATGAATTACTGCCATTTGTATTATTTATTTGCACTGTAACTCAAATGGGCATGGGATTTTCCTAGACAAAAAAAAAAAAATCAGCAATTGCTATTCCCTGCTTTGAACAGCAGATGTTTATTCTCAACAGGGGCAGTTAAAAGCTCTGAGGCTGAGAAAAGGAGTGGAAAAAGCATCATCTGTAGGAATGGTGGTAGTGTTGCGACACTACAAGCACTTCAGAAGTTTGGATATTTGCATATTGCATTGCACTGAGGAAATCTGCAAGACATTTTGCAGAGCAAACAGCCATGCATGCAGTGATGGGTCCAGCTAAAGGGTTGCTGTGGTGTACCAAAATCAGCAGCCAGTGCCTCAACTACAGGTCCCAAAAGCCATAGAGGTTCAGTAGTTTGGTTCAGGGTTTTTTTATTTAACAGGGCAGCTCAGTCACTCCCAATCCAGTTGGCCTTTCCTACTGCATCTTCTTGACAAATTTCCTAACCCTGTGCGTCTCCCAGCAGATCCGCTGGCAGCTAGCACAGGGAAGGTCCCCTCTGTCCCACCACAGAACATGACACTTCCAAGCACTCTGGTCAGCTTAAGAGCTCTGGTACAGGGAAAATTGGTAGAACAACTGCGGAATTAGCAGATGAAGAGAAAAGATCAAGTAAGCATGGAGGTTCAGAAATCGATGAAGGCTTAGAGTTTCAAGGAACAAGGAATGGTCGTTCATAATAAAGGGGAAGGATAGAGATGGGAAATGATCATAGTAGAGGTTTGTGGGTCTGGTGTGGGCAGCTCCAGTAACTAAAAGTGATGGAAACCAGATGAGAGACTCAAACAGGGATTTTGAGGAGAAAAATTCAAAGTTAGTAAGTAGAGAGTATGGAGTTGAATGTAAAAAAAAAATAACCTTTCACAAGGGAATCTGAGAAAGACAAATGGAGTCCAGAGAGTGCTGGTGTCATCACCATGGCATGTACCATGAAGGGTCTAAAATCTTCTGGAGAGAGTGCCTAAGGCTGTCTAGGGATGTTCCCAACCCTGGCTGCATTTCAGATCATGCCTTTCACTTTCTTTCTCTCTTGTGGTCACATTGTGAGACCTGGTTCTGCAATTTTATTTCTACCAAGCTCCTAATTACATATATTTGTGGCATGACTTTGGTTGGGTTCACAAGTTCTAGTCTGGGAATTACTGTGCTAGTGGAAACAAAGCACCAATACTGCAGGAAATGTTCACAACACCAAATCTTGCATGGCAGAAAATAAGAGGTCCCCTCAGAGCTGGCCACCAACGACAATGTTGCTGGAGATTTTTGGCTGCAATAAATGTTACGTAGAGCTTGGCAAAGAGTGGTGAGAAGATATGACATCTTCAATAAATTTTATCCCAGAATTCAGTTTACCACATTAAATATGAGCTATGATCAATTTTTATCCTTCTTATCCTCATCTGTAAGAGGCAGAAATCAAAGATTTCTTCACCTGACCTTTGTTTCACCACATATGGGGCTGTTTTCTGCCTTCTTCACCACTGGCCATAGAAAGTACAGGAAAGGAGTTCAGTGGATGAGGAGATTGTGGCATGAAGGTCCTTTCCCTGCTCCTTCCTCTGCTGAAGAGATCTGAAGGTGGTTTCTGTGCCACACTTCAGATTCCAAATATTTGCTCTACCACGTAGACAGTTGACCCTTCAAATTTCTGAAGGATGCAGGACTCTGGTTGCACATCATCTGGAATTGTCTCACAATGAGAAAAAAATATCTCCGAAGCTGAAATTCATGTTTGTATAAGCAAGATTTGACAAAAATCTGGATTTAATTGCTTGTGAAAGCCCCTCAGGAGCACTGGGCTATTAGGGAATGTTTCCTTTTGAGAACCTAGGCAGTAGCTGCTAAAATATACATCATTTTGCATTATTTGCACAGGCATTGCTATCAGAATATGAAAGACCCAAGAATGGAGAGAGTTACTCAGGAAAGTGAATAATATTCTATAAATCATGTATCTAACGATTTATATTCTCTCCTTCTCACAGGATAGCCATAAGCAGGAGTGGTTTAACCAGATTTATTTGTTATTCAAAGGCATTAACAATTGTTATTACTATCACCACAAGTGTGAGAGAATTTGATGCTTGGTATGCATTATTTGGGCTCTGTGGCTGTGTTGAGATTGCAGGATAAACAGCGTGGTATCATACCTATTCCCTTACTGAATTAAAGCACGAACACTTCTAGCATGAATACTCATGTTATTTGGCTCAGGCAGGGAATTATGAGGTGAAATTCTGCAACTGCATTATAAAGGAGGTCAGACTAGATCTTGGTGGTTCCTTCTGGCTTTAAAAACCTATGCATTTATATGTGCAAATTTAAAGTTTGGGCTCTGTGAATCCCCAAATAACCCACCCTAAGAGAGTGTTAGGTTTTACACTCACAATTTCGGTGAGTCTCACAGTGCAGCTGAAGTGAGTTCAGACTCTGAGTGCCATAGATTTTAGGATTAAATCACATTCTTTAGACCCAAAGTTCATTAGTTACACTAACACATAAGATTTCAACCTCCATTTTCCTCTGCAATATACGTTGTATACACTTGTGAAAAAGCAGCAATATAATGAGCAAAATAATTTTGAAAATGACCAGCTGTTTGGGGAAAAATTTGTGTCATTTAACATTTTCTTGATGTTAATCATAACCTATATTAAGACCTTTATGTCAGCACAGACATCACAGCCCTAAGAGAATTTAGGCTTTTTGTGACAGCAAACCTGTTCATACAATGGGCCAAATTAAGTCTCTTTTTATCTCCCTCTCTCACACTGAGGCTGAATGCAGGAGCAGCTCGTACCTTTGCTTATTAGGTCAGTGCAAGGTTAATGCTGCTGGTGGTGGAAGTCTCTGCAGTTGCTGTTCAGGAGCAGACAAAGTTTGAAGGAAAATTGACATACGTACACACACACAGGTGTGCACACACAGACACACAAGCACACACATTTAGGTAAAAACAAGGATATGTCTGTAGTTCAGCTCCTTTTTGAGGATCTAAATGCAATGACCAAACATTAGGAAGGTTCAACAATAAATTCTGCCTTGGACCCTCAGAAATGTTCACACCAGTGAGGACTGAGAGGTGCTCACGTTCCCACTGGCTGTGAGGTGAGCTTTGCAGCACCCTTGTGGTGCCCTGGGGCCTCAGGGACATGGGCTCTCTGTTTGTGTCCCCTTCGGTGACACGGTCTCCAGCTGCTCAAAGCCGGCCCAGTGCTGAGCCTCTCCTCTCCCCTGTACAATAGTGCTGGCTTCCCACAGCACACAAAGAGTGTACGTGCATGCCAGATTTGCAGGTGATAGTTCACACAATCAAATGCATGCATACATAAATAAGGATTTCCAAATGTCTCTATTCCTTATTCCTACAGCAGAAGAAATATGGAAGACTGGACAAAATATTAAATAACCATGCACTTATGTTATTCAAGTCCCTCTGGACCGACTTGTAGGGGAAATACAGAGTCTGCCACAGAGTATGGAAACCTCCTTCACTTCCATAAGGTGTGCCCTCTGATTCATGGAAACACTGTCTGAGCTTCAGGCCAGCCTCCTTCCAGCATGCTCATCCCCACTGTGCACCTGGTTTGACAACATGTACCACCTGTCCTCCCTTCTGCATAAAGTTTCCTGTTCCGTGCTCTGAACTCCCAAGTTTATACATCTCATCACCAGCACCTGAGTCCCTTCTTCTTCCATGCCGAGAAACTGGAGAAATTATTTCTCCCAGCATCAACCAATCCAAAATAGCAGGGCGTTCCCGCCAACACACATAGCTGCACAGAAAGGTTTAATGATTGCCATTGCCTGTGCTTTGGCAGACAATTGCAATAGTGCTGGGAGCATGTGCAGGAGGCCACCACGGAGCTCCACAACACAGAAGACCCATAGCATAAACAGGCGTTCCCAGGTCCTATGTCGTCACATCACCTCCACTGCCATGCGCCTGCAAATTATTTTGAGGATCTTGATGCAAGCACTCATCACTAAGGTTGATTTTAAAAATCAGTTCTTATCTGTGTGTCCTATTAGAGACTGACTTGTGCAGTGCACTGCTTTTCCCCAAGACCCTCTTCCTTGATAGACCTTAGCAAGGGACTGGACACCTTAAGCCATGGCTAGGGTACAGCACGTTCATGCTCACTGGATATATAGCTGGTGGATTTACTTTGAAGAGATGCCAGCTTTCTGTGCATCCAACTTGCATCTACACACACTAAGAGTGTATAGACATGTAAATGCATGAACTGTGACACTTGTTCTCTTTCAGAAGTGGACATCTGCAGTTCCCCTTGCAGGGTGCAGGCTTGGGGAATGTACTGTGCACGGTGCAGGATTTGGAGGGAACAATCCTCATAAGCACTGTCTTTATACATCAAATAAAAGCCAGAATTCAGTGTTTATTTTGTAAGCTCTGGCCTTAAAATTGGTTTCTTACTAGTGCTTTTCAAAAGGTCACCTTTAAAAGACTGTGTATTTTCTTGCCATCAGGTTAAGGGTCATCCACTTCTTTGTACTTCACAAAAACAGTGACATTAAGCCCAGAAGTTAAATAAGACCTTGAACATCTAAACATGTAAAATGGCACAAACGATAACGAAGGACCTCCAAACTTTGCACTACAGCATTGACAGTCTATTCTTGTCCCATGGCTAAGGTTTGTGGATTATTTGGGCCCACAAGCTAGAGATTAGGAAGGAATCTTTATTGAGAACATGTTCAGACTATTGCAAGGTAATGTAGTCTTAAGGCACTGTTTCAGAATTTAGCAGTGGGAGTCTGAAGTAGCATTTTACAAGATGATTTGCGCATGTTAAGCTGTATTTAAATGTAACATATAAAAATGCAAGACTAGAAGGCAGCGTTGAAAATTGGCATTCTTAGATCTATTTTAGTGTTAGCCTGTTGACCAGAGCCATTGTTAAGAGAAGACTGAGCCTGACAAGGTAATTCTTAAGAAAAGCTACTTCAAAGGCTGCATATTAATGTAAATGAAAATCAATTAACACAGCCAGATCTTCAATTAGAGATGATTTGTGCACATGATTTGTAATTCTCTCTCTTAACCCCTTTCTGTGTGACTGAGATTTCAATTTCAATCTTTCACCACAAGGTATGTTCCAGAAAACATATATAAACCACCTACTGTTAAAATACAGATCAAAAACTAATGCACTAGTTCCAGTTTCCAAACCAATAATAGCTAAATGGTTGTATAAATGCGAACACCACAGGTGTTCTGCTGAGCACAGGCCACCATGAATAACAATTTATATTGTGTGAAGCATAGCTGGAAATATTGGTAATAGAAAATGTGGTACAGGAGGTTAACAACACGCCAAGCGGGTAAGACTTAAAGCTCTTAATAATGACCAAAAAAAAGTATCTTTTATAAAAAGCCTTAACAAAAAAAAGCTTTGAAGTTCATCAGCAGTGCTTTTTAATGGGTGAGGTTTCCAAAGGTCCTGAGGAGACACTTCAGTCTCACCGAGCTTCAATGGCAGGTGGACACAGTTCCCTGAAATGTTTTGAAGCATCATGCGAATTTCTCCACATCTCAGTTTCAAAGGGTTTCGAGAGCAGGAGAGTGTCAGAATTTGGCTTTGAGTAAAGCTATGTGCAAACCAATGCTGGAAATACTCAGCAAAGGGGATCCAGGTGTCACACCATATCTCAGCAATGGGCAAGGAACCACATGCTGACCTGAATGAGGCTGCAGCCCTTTGCACCCCTGCAGGTTTGCCCCCAGGCCCCTTCCTCAGTATTTTTATTATCCATATTTTGGTTGGTTCCAGGGAGGAGCCACAGCTAACTCATGTGGTGAGATGATGCTATAACATGCAGATGTGGAGGCTGTGATGTGGTTATGACTTGGCGACACACTTCCCTGCACACCTCACCAGTGGTCCTGGGCTGCCAGGAACGTGGGATTTGCATGGGGGCTCTGCAGGGGCTCGCCCCCAGCCCACCCCAGGGCCGGGGCTGGGGGACCATGGCATCTAATTAAAGAAAGGCTGCCTGCTCTGGGATGCCTCCCAGCCCATTGCTGGCATTTCTGTGATTGACAAACAGGCAAAAATATATTTATTCAAGGATTATCTATATTGAAAACTGGATGCGGGATTTTGTCTTTGTAAACAGTGCGGTAATATCTGCTGTTTGAACAAAAGGAAGGGTATACTTTCCTTCCTTTTAAAGCACCAAAAGCTCACATATTTAAGTGAAAAGGGGAGACATTTGGTTTTATTGATCCTGCTTGCTGAAGATTTGGGGGTTTTTGAATAAGATCTGTGACTAAGGGAGCAGTGGGTTGATTTTCGCTTTATTGGAAGGGTTATTACAAAGCACACAGCATATAAGTTATTAGAGAGATGCATGCCCTGGAAAACAGCCCTTAAAATCTTGCACAATTAGGAAAATTCAGAATGATCCAGCATATTTCCTCATAGCAAGAAGAGTCACTTTGATATATTGAGGACCCAAAATGTAACACTGCATTGCTCTGAATAAGAATTTTATTTTGAAAAGCCACTTTTGAAGAGAGCACTTTTTTACAGATGGGAACACAGCTACTTTGGTGGACCTAAATTAGGCTACAGAGAAATACCTCCTTCAGAAATGAACACCCTTAGTGATAGTTTCACTGTTGCTCAGACAGATATTTCCCTATCATCTACCTACAAATAATCCCATAGATGTTCGGATATCAAAGGACCAAGTCAGTACATTAGCTATTTGTGTTGGTCAAGGGAGAAACAATACACAGGATAAAAGACCTTCCCCCAAATATTTGTCAGTTAAATCTATTGTTTATGCAAAATACTGAACTGGCTACCCTCCAAGGTAGGTCTTTTTATCCACAGAGCAGAAGCAGAATGAGTAAATGAAAATTTCCCCCATCATTAATGTGCTTTGCTGTGCTCTGAAGGACAAAAGCAGCAGCAGAAGGGTCTCATTTTGGCCGGCTCACCACAGGACCCCTCTTTTCCTAGGACTTAGTGGGACTCATGCACGTGCTTGGGCCTGCTTTCCAGAATGAGACAACTGGCCAAACACTTTGCCGAACCTGGGCTAGACTTGAAAGCAAAGTTCCTTCTCTGCTTTTTCATTCCTCTTCTCTGAATGGATGCTGACAAAAGAGTGCTGTGTCAAATGGAGAAGTGGCCAGTGTACAGGTGGCAGTGCCATCACCCTCATCCCATTTCACCACCACCATAATGGATACCAGCCTTAGCGTTGCTCAAGAAGACCCCTCAAGCAGTCCTCACTGAATATTGCCTTCACGGTGTCAGCATCTTTTCTGATTCCTCTGTCCTTCCTACCATAGGATGCTGTCTGGTTCTGGCACAGTCTCTTTTTACACCACCTTCTACCCATCAGGCATGGCTTGCTCTCATGCCCTGTATTCTTTGTTATGTTTCTTCTCCCTTGTTTTTTCGGTCTGGTCCCTCCATCCAATTTGTCTTGTAGCTATTTATACCTTGAAGTCAAAACCCACCATGGCCGATATACAAGTTTCTTTGCTCCCTACACCTGCCTGGGTCTTCTAGTATGGGAAAATGGGGTTGTCTCAAGGAACAACTATTGTATCCAGAAGCCATGAACTCTGGTTTTGCCTCCAAATAATACAGCAAACTTCAGTAAATTATACTGCCTTTCTGCCTTGATTCCGCAACGTGTACAAAATGGGGTTTTACCTCACAGCAGCATTGCGAGAATTAGTTAATGTTTATGAAATGCTTTTAATACATAAGGGATGACCTGATCATGCTTATATTATGATTTCCAATAATGTAATTCCATTGACATCCAAATTATTTTTTACACTAGAATGAATATGTTCAGAATAAGGCAGAGAAATATCTCTAAAGAAAAGGCAGGTTCCTTGCAAAGAATTTAAATTAAATAATCATTATTACCTTGTAATTTATGATCTGAACACAATCCCCTATTTTGGTAAATAAGGCTCAGATGATTTCTTGTGATGTGCACATTGCTAAAATCCAAATATTGTTGAACATATGTTGTTTTTCTGTTTATCTGCTTTTTTGTCTTATTCAATCAAATCCACAAGTTTGGGTGGTTTTTTTTTTAAGGAAATGTCAAATGTTGAAAACAACACTGATACAAGTTTCCATCTGGACAAAGATATCACTGTCTAATTTTTTTACTTGCCTTTAGAAGCCAGTCAGAGGCATAGTACTGTTAACTGAACTCAGTTCTATTTCTTAAGCTTGCATTATTAATTTTGCATCATGATAAGATATTTACTCAAAGAGGCAGCTAGTTCTTTCCTTTAAAAGTGATGTTATTTGCAGGAATGTCCACATTTTTTTTCTCCCAAATGAAGTTATGCAAATCTGATCAACTAAAGTAAATGTTTCATAAAACCAATGACTGTTTAAATTGTGGGACTAAATTGTTTGTATATAAATATTACCTTTTATATTCCATTTGAGTTTTATGTAGATGAACACATTACTTTAATGACCTGCATTTACAGAGGGAGACAGGGAGAGTCTGACTCTGAAATCCTCAGCAGCCAGATGGCTGCCTTTTCTTGCATGAGATTAAAAGATGTTTCTCATTCACAGCCCTGCTTCGGAGGCAAATTAATATAGCCAGCTAAATTGCTTGTGTTTTTGGAATAAAATTTAAAGAGAACTTTTTAAAGCAATTGGTGTCACAGGTTCCTAGAGCAGATTGCTCTCCAGGTACAGCATGCTGGTTTTAAACATTCAGTAATTAATGGAAAGTATTCCGTGTTAATTGACTGCTTCAGGAAAGGGAAATATAATGACTCCTTATTAATCATGAAAAGAGACATACAGCACGGAGGCACTGCAATAATTGCACTAACGGTTGAGAAATGTTAATTAATGAAAAGAACAATGATGTAAGAAATTAGCTACATAATGCTTGCTGCTGATGAAGATTGTGCTTTAAACACATTATTTAGCATGGCAGCCACTGTATGTTGCTTTAAATAGCAGGCACCTCTTACCCTTTCCTTCAGTCAGCTACAGAGTTCCAAATGTTGCTGGTGTTTTGGTTTTTAATGAGCCAAAAGATACTCTCCAAATCTACATTTTCTCAAGCGTTTTCAGTTTGAACTCCTGAACTCAAAACTATTCAAACAGATTGACAGTGTTTGACTTATATAAAAATATTATCCAAGTGTAAGAGAGCATGTTAGTGTTTGTGTGGTGGGGAACAATTTCTTGTTAGATGGGCTGAGCTAAATGGGTTTACCAAGAAGATAACTGCATCATGACTTCTTTCTCCTTTTTAATTTTTCCACTTTTTAAACAGTTACCTGTCCCCTGGAGAATTCAGAGTGAGCATCCTATCATATTTGTGCCTAGTGTGATGTAAAAATTCATAGAATATGAAAAGTTCTGGCAACTAATCTAACAACAGTAATATGGAACTCACAGTCATTAACAGATTGAAGGCCCCAAGGTTTCCACCATCAGTCTGTTGCACCTTTAAGACAGCAACAGGGTGAGATGTATCCATCCCTCTGAACACTTTAGAGCAGGTCAAACTATTGGTAACAAATAAATTGCCTAAAAGTGTAGCTCTTCAGGACCAGGATTTCATTCTTATGGATGTCTTCATACCTGCATGATCATTTGTGCAAGGAAATGTCAGCCTGTGAGGCTTTCAAAAATTTTTCACAACAATTTTGTGGGAATTTTGGCCACCCAAGTCACGTGTTGTCTTGGCTGTATAGCTAGGGGATGGTAGCAATGTACAACAAGGGGTAAATAAAGATAGAATAACAAAAGCATTCATTTTAGCTCTACCACAATAAAGGGTAAATAAAGGTAGAATAACAAAAACACTCATTTTAGCTCTACCATTGCAAGCATAAAATTATAGATGCAGAAAAATATTGAAATTCTGTTAAAGACATGCTAAATGAACATTCATCAAGCACAAAATGTTTTTATAAAGAATAGCTCTCAACAGGAGGCCTCTGTAATAACACAAGACAGAAATACGTCCCTTAAGCTAGTGGCATCACAGTAATCTAAAACCATTGTAGAGGGGGATTCCGTCCACAGATATATAATAATCCAACAGTGCAGTGCTTCATGCATCATAGGACATGGACAGGAATAGTTTCATCCCACATCCCTCCAACCCATGTGCTGGCCTTTTTCTTGATTGTCCCAGGGCAGCTCTCTTGTCACCATTCCTCCAGCCATGTGTTTTATTGCTCCTGAATTTCTTTTCCAGGTGGAATATCCTTGGGCTCCAAGGTGCTCTCCTCAGCTCCTTCATCGAACCCATGTACTTGCACAGCATCATTGTGGGAAGCCTCTATCACACTGGTCACCTTTCCCGGGTAATGAGCCATAGAATAGAAGACATTGGTCAGCTGCCAGCTTCATACCGGCGCAATCAGCTGCTTCTCAGTGGTAAGCAGACACCTGCCTGCAAGACAAATGATCCCCTCTCCCGTCACTAATTGTGCTGGTCACCAACAGGAAAGTTTACTTGTTTGTAAGTAAACCATTAGTTCATGCCTTCTTTTTTTCCTGCAGAGTACGAATTTGTAGAATGAAGAAATGGATGTATTTAAATCCAGTTCCTTTTTCATATGCAGTGACCACAAAAAGGATCAGTAGTGGATATAAGCTGACTAGGAAAAAAACCACTGTACAAAGAATGCTCAAAGTGGAAAAAAGTGTATGACTAAGTAAAAGATTTCTAAAAACCAGGAGGAAGTTTTCGGTAAATTTTAGGTTTAACTCTCCCCTGTCCCAACCTCCCTCACCCAGTGAATACACGAATGTATGGAGTCAGGAGAACCAGCCCTAGCATCTCTGCCGCCGTGCATGCAGCCCCACCACTAGTGCCCCTTACTTGGAGCCCCTGCTCCTTCACCACTTGCTAGCCATCGTGTTTGGAGCAGAAAAGGCCTGTTTGTTCATGGAGGAGGCCCTGCCTGCTCAGCAGACCTCAGGGAGGCATTGCTGCTGTCTGACAAGGCTGCTGCCTGTTGGGTGAGCATCTCTGTGGTTTCCAACTATCTTTTGGGCTACTCTCACTGTCACTTCTCCTTCCCAGCCCCTGTCCCTACCCCAGGTCTCTGGTTCTTTCTCCTCCATTCCCCTGACTCCCACTTCCTTAACCCCCACCCAGGCAGCAGCTCTCCGGCCTCATCCCAGCAAAATCCCACAAAGTCTTGAAGTCTTGGATCCTTATGAGGCATGTGAGTGCTAAGGGCCACCAGTTCTGCACAGGATTAAACCCTTATTTTACTTTTTTAGACTCTGATAATTGTTCTTCAGGAGGATTCCCTGAGATACCAATATGATGTCAGGGTTACAGAGTTGGGAGGTTAGGAGGCTTTAGGGAAGTACACCATTGCTTTTCAAAGTCCTCTGGGTTCCTCAGTCAGGAGAGTGATCTTTTATCCCTTAAACATTTCATGTTGTCTTTTTTTTTTTTTTTTTAATGTGTCCTTGTGACAAAATTAGTTTGTCTGAGGCAGAAGTGATAGTTTAGCCACTGGGGAAATTCTCAGGTTCTGTGTGGTTTAGTATATCTGGCAAGTGTAATGTGCATATACGTGTTATGAGGTGAGTAGGTCAAAAGGCTTATGTTTATTTCCAGCTTATCTCCATTTTTTAACTCTTGAGTGCAGCTAGCCAAAGACTGTGCAATGCAAGTATGCAGGAAACTGTGTGCCACACTCCTCCTTCACCCTATGTCCCCTCCTGTCCCTCCTGCCCTGGTCCAGCATGGGCATGACTCAAACCCCTTTTCCTTCCCATGCCACATCACAGGAGGGAGGAAAGGACTCACAGCTCATCAGGAAAAATCTCCCCATTTCCCAAACCTGGCTGTTATTTTGGCAACACACCCCTGTCTGCCAGAAGCCTCTGCATCTGCTGCTGGGGAAGTTGATCTCATTCTGTGCCAGCCCTAACTCATTATAAGTCCACCCATACATTAAAATCAAAATCACACCCACTTTCACTGTGTCTGCAGGACATACAGGGAAACCCTCTTGAACTGTTGAAGGACTGAAAACACAATAAGTGATTTAATAAGAGATTTAACCACAGAACAGCTATTGCTTTGCTGAGTAAAAGCAGCAGCTTTTGCCCTTGCAGAGTAAAAGTAATGGCTCATAGTTGGCCCAAGTGTGTATTTATGTCCAAGAGTCATTGCCAGAGATTTCAAGGGAGGTAGAAATGCATCAGAGGGGCCCTTGTGTCACTTTAAATATCTGCACGTTTCATGGCTGGCTTCCTCCTTCACGGAGACTTCTGTTTGGAAAAGATTTTGCTTTGCTTTCCGTTGTGTTTGTGGGTTTTCTTCAGCCCAGGAGAAGGAGTGGGAGGAATCTGTCTCTCTCTCTCTCTCTCTCTACATTGTTTTTGTCTCTAAAGC
Source organism: Morus bassanus (assembly GCA_031468815.1). NCBI lineage: Eukaryota > Metazoa > Chordata > Aves > Suliformes > Sulidae > Morus > Morus bassanus. Next base: position 12,595,962 of record CM062567.1, on the reverse strand, counting down.
CATTATTTGTAATCTTCCCTCCCCCACAAATCTCAGGAAGCCAATACTGCTTAAAACTTACATTGCTGAGGCTTTGTGCTGCATTTTTTTTTCCTGGAAAACCGTGCCAGCAGCATATCCAGTGACTAAGGAGATGGGCACCTAAAAAAAGCCATACTGAATGCATTAGAGACTAAACCTCAGCAAGCTCAGCCAGGTGACTCCACCTCCCACGCTTGTCATCTATGGCCTGGAGATCAGGCCAGCCAGGGCTTTCAAATTGCAGGAGTCCTTCAATTATAAGGATGCTAATTATTTTGTCACTTGATCAAAGCATTACAAACATTTCAATGGAGAGGAGAGTGATGGCGTGTGATAAGATATCCTTAGATAACTCCTTGGCCCCACAGAAAAGTAAGCAGTGAGGTTTTCCACTCACACCAGTCCCAGCCAGATGGAAATCCACTCATTCTCTGGGATTACTCTTGGGTGTATTTCTTAGAAGAAAGAAAAGTCCTGTTTCATTTTTATTTCCTGTTCTCTTAAGATTGAGGCCATTCTAAAGAGTATCCTGAAGAGGCATGGGGTTTTGCTACGAGGGAGAGGAGAATGAGGACAGATTTCAGTTCATATCCCACAATACTCAAGTTCATATTATTTGTACAAAGATTTTTCTTTTCCTTCCAGTTTCTATGGTCTCCTATTGTACTCTTTGTTGTGTTGGTTTTAAGGAGGGTGTTTTACATAAAGGAGAGAAAATGATCTAGATTATTTGGGTGTTACCTTTCAAATAAAATCAGAACAATTATTTGTCAAAAGAAAAACATGAAAAAAAAAGGATCAAAAACAACAGTCAGAGAATATATCTAAGCTCTATATTTGCATCTGTCATGTCTTATGTTTTTTTCTTTAAAGCCTCTTCTCTTGCATTCGGAAAAATGATGTGAAAATATCTTCTACTTACCTAAATACATGTACTTATATGTGATAGCTGGGAAGAGAAAACATGAAAGTCAAACCAGCATCGAGAGATTTCCAGGCACTGGGGCAAGCTCCCAGCTCTCACAGTAGTCCACCGAGAGCAGAAGGAGGGCCCAGGCTGGGCAGGGGTGTACAGCCCCCATCTGATGGGCACCCACAACCTGCTTTGTCCTCCATGCAGCCTTTCCTTCTTTTCCTCTGGTCAGTGTTTTCACAACATTTTTTTTTATTTAGTGGCCTGTGTAGTGCCCTTCCATGGCAGGGTGTTTGCTATTGTGTTTTTTGGTACTCAAGTCTTCTAAGCTTTTGGGTACTATCTTGACAGAGAGTGGTGCATAGTGTCAAATAGCTGATTTTGATCTGTTTGCATCTTGTTCTGTATAAAGGTGTCTGAATAGCACCAGAGAGCTATCTGATTTTCAAGCTTTCAGTTTATATCCTGTTGCCTGGGTGAAATGGAGTTTTAGATGCACACTGATCTGTTATCTCGGGGAGGGGGGGAGGCAGTGGAATTGAAAGAGGTATTAATATGACATGAATGTGTTTACAAATCCTCGGTGAGGTTATGACTTAGCTGTAATTCTCTTCTACACATGGTAGTGAGTTCAGTCCCAGTGACTGAGATGATTTCTGCAATTCCAGCTTTGCCACTGACACAAAGTGCTTGTGCCGTACAATTTTTCCCCTTCAATAGCCACCTTTCTCTCTCTCTCTCTCTCTGTGTGCTCAGTCCCATCTGGCTCTTGCAGCTCCTTCCCAAGGCAGAGGGAACCACACTGGAAGGAGCAGAGGGAGCCTGTCCCTCACCAACATTGCTTCGCATGACGCTGAGAGGCCCCAGGCAGGAGGCAGGAGCTGCCTGCAGAGGCAGCGTCTCTGCCACGGCTGACCCTGCACAGCCCTCCACCACTCTCTGGTTTCGTTCAGGGGCTTACCAAGCTCAGCATGTTTAAATGTAGCAGTGGATGCTGGGCTCCCACCAGCTCCCATCTCCTCCCATTCTGCCTGAGATCAGCAGATGCTTATGGTGTGCAAGGAGTGGCACTCTGGAAAGGATGGGCTTTGATCTCTCTTTTTTTAATCTCTCCCCCTCTGAACAGCCCATATTGCTACTTCTCCCTCTCTGCAAAAGCTCTCCGAAACCCTTCAGTGGAAAATGCAAAGGACCTTCCTCTGTTGCCATCCACCCAGGAGCAATGAAAGCAGGTCCCCATCAAGCTGTGCAAACCATGAGCTGTTGCTGGACCTGCTGCAGGCAGGGGTTCTGGTGGGAGCTGCCGTTTAAAAACAGAGATCCAGCTCTGGCACTGGCCTGTGCCACGGCGGCTGTGCCAGGCAGCCCCTGCCCACGAGCACGGTCCCCGCCTGCCTGCTCACCACAGTGGATTTGTTGTCCAGGTTTGCAGGCTAGTGGCCCACAGACCAAATTAGTAGAGAGGGACTCAGCAGCTGGATCCAGACATATCATACAATGTCCACATTTTCCAAAATATTCAAACTGCTTCAGGTCACTCTATCTTCTCCAGCCTTGGAAGCTCCCAGTGTTGATTCTTTGCTCCCAAAAGCACTAATGAGCAGGGCAAGGCAGAGCTCAATTGGTTGCATTTATCCTGTACTAGGAAATAAACCACTTTCTTTATTCCTCTTATTTCCTTGCAAAGACTAATCCTTCCCTGGTTTCAGGTACAAGAAATGAGAAAGCGACAGGAGTCATGGAAAGGTTGAACCACACTAAATGGTTAAGAAAAGACAGGGATTTACCTGATTAAAAATAACTCTCTCTCATGTACACACGCACACCTGACCTTGCAGCCCTGATCTGCATTTAAAGCCCGGGGACATCTGACCCATAGAATCACAAACTCATAGAATAGTTTGGGTTGGAAAGAACCTTTAAAGGTCATCCAGTCCAACCCCCCCTGCAGTGAGCAGGGACATCTTCAACCAGATCAGGTTGCTCAGAGCCCTGTCCTACCTGACCTTGAAAGTTTCCAGGGATGGGGCATCTACCACCTCTGTGGGCAACCTGTTCCAGAGTTTCACTACCTTCATTGTAAAAAATTTCTTCCTTATATCTAGTCTAAGTCTACCCTCTTTTAGTTTAAAACAATTACCCCTTGTCCTATCACAACAGGCCCTGCTAAAAAGTTTGTCCTCATCTTTCTCATAAGCCCCCTTTAAGTACTGAAAGGCTGCAATAAGGTCTCCCCGGAGCCTTCTCTTCTTCAAACTGAACAACTCCAACTCTCTCAGCCTTTCCTCATAGGAAAGGTGTTCCATCCCTCTGATCATTTTTGTGGCCCTCCTCTGGACCTGCTCCAACAGGTCCATAGCTTTCCATGTAGGCAGTGGACTCCAGTATGTGATTCAGATGTCCAAAACTGGCCATGTGAACGACACAAAGGTCATGCAGTCACATCAGGTGACTGAAAACATCTTCATTGCAGCTGCCTAAAATGAAATAAGATCCATTCCACTTAAAGATATCCAAAATATTGCCATTAGGACACTAGCTAGCTCTTGAAGAGATTGTTGCACCCGTACAGGTTAGGGATCTTGCAGACACAAGGTGGGGAGCAAGAGTTTTCTGTGTAGCTCTGTAATGTCTACAAGATCATTATTAACTTGGATCTAATAAACTCTCTGTGATGAATAAGTATATGTTTTTTATTTTCTTATCCCTGGTTTGTACCCCCAACAATCCAGAGTTCCTGTCACAGCAAAGGTCCCAGCAGTTAATTGCAGATAAATATGATGGACCTTGGAAAGGTCACCTGGAGGAACTCATGGCAAAAGCACTTTGCTGCTTAGTTCCTTTTAAACACCAGTTATTCCATTAAAGCCTTTCTGAAAGATTTCACTCAGCAACCGTAACAATGCTGTCAATACCACGTGCTACAATCTAATGGCTTTCCTTAAGCTAACAAAAAGTTTGCCTGCAAGGTGGAAAAAGATCTATAGGAATTGCTAAATTATGTGTCTCTAAGGTACTCAGACTGGTAACATTTAACTGATGGTGACAACAGCACATATAGTGCACAATGTCAGCGTGTTTGCCCAAGCACGTCTCATGTGCCACAACAACCCACCACATGTTAGCAGCCTCTGAAGGTTTTGAGAGCTGGATGTTACCGGTGTCCTTCTCTTCTGCCAGGGGTTAGCCACGCTGATGCTCGGCAGCCCGGAAAATCTCCTGGCTTCAGTGTGAACTGGATTGTGGGGAGTGCTGACCTGGAGGTTATCAATGCCACGACGGGTAAGAGGACCTGTGGGAGTCCCTCACGGCTCTGCAAGCACATGTTCTTCACTCGGTGGGCAAAGCTTCATGGCAAGGTAGGTCTGATGCACTGACAGGACATTGCTACAAGTCCTAGGTGGGCTAGTCCTTACCCCAGGGTCAACCCTGTTTTAGCAATCTCATGACAAAGCTGCAGCCTCCACAGGTGTCCCGAGTCCCTCCTGGTAGGACCTGGGAGAGGATCAGGAGCCAAGAGCCTCTGGGGTCAGCTATGGGAGCTGAGAGTCCAGAGAAAGCCAATGGAGAGACCCAGGCGGGTTTGGAGGGGAAATGGGTGTTCTGACTGTCCTTGGCAATGGAGCCATGCTCAGATGAGCAGTCAAAAGCCAAGACAGTGTTAAGTGTCCATATAAGCAAAATCAGGTAATTTTTTATGCATCTCACCCCAAATATCCCTTTGACTCTAAGGGGAGTATTCAACCCATTATGTCTTAGAGGCCTGAGGGAAGTATTTCTCATCGCCTTGGAGGCATCTACCTCACTTCATTGTTCCACAGGGGTTTAGTCTCCCAGCATAAACTGCTCCCAGTCTCACCTAAGTTAGCTGACTAAAGCAGGTGCTATGGATTGCCCACTCCCCTCCTCTTCCCCACTCTCCCAGATGTGCTGATAAATCCATACAATGATAAAGCTGCTCCTCGCAAGGTGAGTGGCCAAGTGCTGAAGGATTCTGATTTCATGACGCTCAGCAACAGTACAATTTAATGGCATGAAAACTACAGGCTGTACTTAGTCAAAACGGCCACCAGCCCTTGACAGCCCTGCTTTCTCTAGGGAAGATGGCCATAGGCTCTCCTTATTTGAAATGACACCAAAATGAACCTGCCCTTGCATTTCACTTTACTTCCCACCGACAGGAGACAGCAGCAGGACAGATGGATGGCCAAAAACTACATGATGGAACCTAGGGATGTAGGACATAGAGGAAGAAGCTTGATGTGGAATGAAGAAATTTTCTTCTCATTATTCCTGGTTCCAGTCACCATTTCTCCTCTTGCCTGACCCTTCAAGGAGGTGCTGGGGGAGAGAAGGACACAGATACCAAGGTGGTGAGCCTGACCCCACCACTTCCAGGAGAGGCAGCAGGAAAAATGTGTCTCTTCAGCCCACCTACTTTCACTGCTACAATATTAATTTGCTATAAGGAGGCTTGTCAAGAATTGTCCTGCAGTCCATGTAGAGTGGGAGAAAACAAGGACAAGAAAAAATTATTTTATTAAGTGCCGAAACCTTTTTACTATTGGAAAATGAGTGGAAAAGAACAAGGCAGAGTGATGGCAGGGAGGTTTGGAGCCACTTCCACCAACGAAGTCATTCGGGCAGGCAAAGGGACAGGCAGGGTGGGGAGGTATGAGGACAAGCCCAAAAGGGGTTGTCCTGCTCTGCAGGAGACCCCAGGGAAGAAGGCTGGTGGGACTTATCCCAGCCCAGGCAGTGGCATGACCTGGCCTAGCAGGAGCCCTGAGCCTGCGGGGAGCAGAAGGGACCAGTCTGGGCTTCATGCCCAGGGCTCAGTCACAGTTTGGTGGCACAGGTCGCAACCTCTTCCTTGCATAGCAGGTGGCATGGGAAGTGGGGCTAGAAGCACTCTTGCTACCCCCAAAAAGTAGGGATCCTCATGGGAAAAAAACCTGGGACAAGTTGGGCCCCAGGGCAGTCTGTGGCCAGGACTGTGGCTGGGAGAGCTCAACTGAACCTGGCTGGCACCAGGGATGGGGCTGGGCTGAGCAGGAGGGAGTAACTCATGGCTGAGCAGGGCACTTTGCTTCGACAAAACGAAGCATTTGATAATATCATCGGTGTCCACCTCTGGGTAACAAAGGAGCAGCTGGAGGGGAGCCACCACCAGCCAGGGCAGCTTGTGGCCCATTGATGCCTGGGCTGGCAGCATCACCCTCCCTTGCTGGCTGGGCCAAGACACCCCATGGTTTGCCAGCACCACCTGGACCAGAGAAGCTCATTTCAGGCTGTGTGTTCACCTTTTCCTTTAATCTGTCTTTCAGCATCTCTCTTTTTTAAAGAGAAGGAAAACAGTGTTGTTTGCTCTCCAGGTTGTGTTTTAAGGGTGCTTTTTCCTACATGGTGCTATTTCCCTGGCATATAAATGTTGGACTTTCACCTGTCTGCTTGCTCTAAGGCATTTTCCAGACTTCAGTTTCTTTCATATAATGTCAAAGCCTCACTGCTTGTTCGGCACTGTTAAGACTTGGGCAGGTCAGAGGAGGTCGTTTATTTAGTCCTTATGCAAAGCAAAGGGTGCTTGCTCCCACATGTGTGCTCCAGGTGATGAGGGGCAGTGGGCACGCATTTCTGTCTCCCGAGGCTCCAGTGTCCCGGCAGAGCGTTCGGTTTTCCCACACCAGCATGAATCTTGATGCCTGATTTCTGCCCTGTCCTAGGCGGGTTTCACAGCATCTCTTATGATAACAGGTTAAAGAGGGAAAAGGGGAGAGTGTGGGAGGGGACCCTCCTTCTTGTGTCTCTTGGCATTACTTGGAAGCACTGAGCTGCTCTGCTTCCCAGGCTAAACTGAGCACATTCTTTAAAGATCCCCAGAAATGTTTTTTTCCCTTAAAATCATCTTGACCAAGAAGTAGGTTTTTGCCTTTGTAAAACACAACAAGATTTGCTATTGCCTATGCCCACTCCAAGGCAAAACTGTTTACCCTGTTCCTCTTTGCAATGGCTCGAAACCATGTCACAGGCATTTATTCTTCCCTGGTTTTTTTTGTTGTTAAACCAAAAGCAAACACATAAAGCACAGTGATTGTTTTGTTCCTTATGAAATGTAGACAGGAAGATTATACAGTTACTGTTTCTTTTGGCTCATTGGTTGATTTTTATTATTATTATTTTTTTTTTTTCCCCTTCTCTGATTTTTGTTCTGCAGCTGAGCACACGAATACCAAGCCATGGAGACATGCCATCAGTGTACAGTGAGGCAAAGCTGGTGGCTCAGACATACCAGTCTGTCAAGCAGCAGCTGTTTAAAGCATTTCAGAAAACCGGTCTGGGCACCTGGGTGAAGAAACCCCCAGAGCAAGATCAGTTCCTACTAACTGTATAAATCACTTGACACTTTTGCTACATGACCGGATCAAATCAGCTGGAGAGAAGGCTAGGCAGGATGAGTGAGCTGAGAGAATTGAAGCAGTTTGAGATTTAATAGCAACCTCCATGGGAATATTTGCTTTTAATTCTGTATTGGAAATACATAAATAGAAATGTGTCTGATGCACTGAACTCGAGTTTAGAAAACTGCTTTTTTCATGATCTTTTCCCCAGAATGTACCTGCCCAAATTATAATGCCACCCCCACAAAGATTCTGCTTTTCATTGTTTATTGCTGTTGGTTATTACGGATTTGAGGCATTAGCAGGCCACCTGTCTGACCCAAAATAGAGTTTGTTTTCCCTCACACAATCAGTGCAAGAGTCATCACTGAATAATGGAAAATAGTGAGCAAAGATGGAAGTACCCCAGGCACACGGCATGACAGCAGGTCTCAGAGCATCCATAATCATCCATGTCTAACCTCTATGCAAAAAAACATCCTGTTAGATGCCTAAATCTGTGAGAAAGAATTTGGACCTCAAAGATATGCAGCGTTTTTAAACTCCATTTTCCACTGCTGGCTCTGAGCACAAAGCCAGGCGTCAGGTTTCCCTTGGTTTTTATACTTACTCCCTCTGACGCATTGGACAAACCACTTCCCACCAAATCTTCAAATCTGGCCACAAGTTTTGCATGTTGCAAATTTTAATTATCCAGGCCCAGTTCATCACACATGCCCTTTAGACATGAGCCAGGATGCAGATGCTCTTCGAGAGAGTGATTCAACCCTGTGCTGCCTGTGGAGGTGCACGGGGCTGCTGGTGAAGGAGGCAGCTCTGGAGCTTCAGGTGGCTGCCTAAAATCAGGCAGGCTGGAGCCAGGACCCAGAGCCTCAGATTTCAAAGCTTGTAAGGATCCACAGCTCTAAATTAAGTGGGTGTGAGCTCAGGATGCTCTGTACATCTGAAAAATCGCTGGGCTGGGTAGCCATGACTAAGACATCCCAGACTAGAGACCACATTTGATACTTGGCTCTTTCCTGCCTCAGTTTCTCCATCTGCCAAATGGGATAACGATACTTACCTGCTTCACATCTAAAGAACTTAGCAGGAACAAAGTGCTCTGATCATATGCAATGGTGTAAGCCAGATTCTGTCACTCTTGCAGTGAGTTTTACCTCCCCCATAGTCCAATTGACATAAGTGCAGCAGATGCAACCACAGGCTTGGGTAAGGTCTTACTCAATGTAAGAGCTTTCAGGTTCTAGCTCTGTGTAAATGCCAAGTATTGTTATTATTATTGTTCATATTCATCTGCAGTTTGAAAAGCAGGTGTGTTTTTTCAGTTAGGAGGCGAGTAGCACCCAACAGTTAAATATTTTCTTCATAACTGTGGCTGGGTCTGATATAATCTAATCTTTGAACCATCCCAAATTTCATCAGAATGCAGAAGATACAGTCATGGGAGAACTGAGCTTTGACAGTCCCACTGCAGAACCAACCTTCAAATGCCCTGTATATTTCTTTCAGGTTTTGGATTTTTAAATGACAGGATTTGCGGGTATATAACTACTGTTTTCTTTTTATTCCTGTGATTCTCTTTAAATCTGTATATAACATGCTGCTACTGATTTGTGATAATTGTCTTGGTATTTTCTCAGAACTGTCAAGCTGAGTTACTTTTCAAACAACACAAGGCTCATATTTTTCCATGTAATTTCCTTTACACGGGAAACTGTTCCTATCAATAAAGATAGATGCTCTTTGTATAGGGTTTATCATGTTTGGAGAGCCATATACAGTAAATACATTGTTTATTGATGCCCACAATAGAATAGCTACAGTATTTTGATGAGATTTTATTTTTAGATTATAAACTACAAGATGTATCTATAGTGTCTTGTATAAAAACAATTGTGATAAACTAGAATTTTTAAATTAGTAAAACAAAGCTCTCCCCTTCCAGAAACCTTTTCAGCAAAATAATACATTCCATATTAACTACCAAAAATATTAAAAAAAAAAAAATCCTTAGAGTAGAAATAGTTAAAAAAAAAGAAAAACCTGAGACGTTTCAATAATGGAAGCATTTGTGGTAACCACTTTGTCAATACTTCGACCACTTTGTCAGCTCTACTGATTAACATCCAGAATATTTTTGGCACCTTCTGGAGCTTCCCAGTACCTCCACACAGTCTCATCCTCTAACACCACTGTCACTAGTGCAGACCTCCAGTGTGATCTGGGCAGCAAAGGTGCCCAGAGGGGCAGCAGGTGGGTGGGGGGTCAGGCCTACGATGGAGGTGCGGGAGAAGCTGTGGGTGACACTGGCAATGGTGGTCCCAGGGGCTCTGGCTGCTCCCACCAACGGAGAGAAACCACAGGGCAAAACGAGAGGAGGACAAGGTTTCTCATGCAGAGATCCACAGGACAGGGGGAAGCAGTGTCTTCTACTTTTCCTCTCCAAGTTAGTCTTTATCTAACACACAAGAGACCTCAAGGCTCCTTACATCTCCCTGCCCCCATCCACCCTCCTCCAGCCCTGGCATGACAGCTCAACTAATGCATATAGCTCCACAGGCCAGTGTTGCAGCTACTGTGGCAAAACACCGTGCCTGGCTATTTTTAAGGACAAAAAGAAAAGTGTGGTGGGATTGAAATATCCTTTGTTGCAAGGAATACATAAATGCAATCCTGGATTCAGCTGCTAGAACGAATTTAGTAGTGGGGACAAACCGAGTCCCCTCTGCAAGAGGGCATCAGCTGATCTCATTGAAGGCAATGATGTTGCACCTGCTTGCACTAGGGTTGAATATGACCTTAAATGTCTACTTCTTCTCATTACGTGCAGCGATAGTGTGATGGGACCACACCCCAGAAGCACACAAGCTACACGCAGCATTTCCTGAAGCAAAGGAAAACTTGCTCAGTAGTAATTCTTTAGTAAAGATTCTGTACATAACACGCATGAGTGAATGGCAATACTGTACTAATGGATGTACATTTGTAATATTTGTAAAAAAAAAAAAAAGAAACAAAAAAGACAACAAAAGAAAATAAATCTGAATTTACATAAGTGAATTTGCTGCTAAGTTCTGTAAATTGCACTTCAGTGATACCTGATAAGTGAATGTTTCTGTTAAGTGAATAAAATGCCAAGTAAAATTGTTCTTTCACTGTTTGTTGACCATTTTTCACTGTGGCTTAGCAATCAATTTGAATGTGCTACAAAATGCTAGTATGTATTTTTACACACACCTCCTGTAAATCTACAGACAACAGGTTGTTGGATTTGATGTATCATAGGAATCACACACTTGTAGCAAAAGATGGATGTGCCCACTCATGTAGAAGAAGCCATACAGGGACACACTCTTATCCTGGAAGAAGAGTGAACTGGATCCATCTCTAATTTGATCCTTCCAGGTTACTCTCAAAGATCTTTCTTAATGAAAATTAAACACGTCTTTGCAAACCCACATTGCATGGGACTTGCTGCAGAAAGCTGCTTAAGAAAACTGAAGTGATGGACAAAAGGTCCGTACATCTCTGCAGATTTCTTCTTCATTGGTGGAGTGCCCTTGGTTTATTCTTGCTTTAAACCGTCAGTATTTAGCTACAGCAGACTGAAGTCACACTGAGCCCAAATAACACCATCCACACAAAAGCTTAACATGCGTTATTGTATGAGCATCACCTGGTGCCTTGAGATGATTTCCCTTGGCCAGCCCTCATAGAGATCACTGGTGTTACCAAAGCCTCCAAACCCTTTCAGAAGTACCCACTGTCAAAGTATAAATACTCTAACAGTGAAAATTGTCTAGAAAGAGATTTCCCTGTGCTCCTCCTAGTGAAGATTTGGTTCCAAGATGAAACTGAGTCCAACAGCTCACAGGAAGCCCTACCAGCTTGCTGGCCCCACAGCTCTTAGCTTGCTTATATTGAAGAAGTCAGTGCCGGACCCACATGGACCATCCCATCAGTTTCATTCCCCAGCATAGCAGGGCAGGGGCTAGGCATAGCTTTATTTTTAAGCTAAGATTTTGCTGCAGTTTTGCAGTCCTTAGCTTGGATCTATGTCATTAGGTATTTGGGCAGGATACGGAGGAGGGGAGAGAAGAAAGCATTTGCAGGGTGAAGTTGTCTGTGTGGAAAAAGGTCACCATGAGCTGACCCATTTCTACCACCCATGGTGGATTTTTGCCTTGAGTAATAAAAGCAACAGGTTCTCAGTATTTGTAAATCTCAAAGTGTATTTGCACACATAAATTTTACTGCTTTAACTGGATATAGGCAAAGCAAACCCCATAGTCTCACCCTCACCACAGCCTTGAACAAAGCAGTTACTCCCCTACTAGTAAAAATGGTCACGGCAGTGTAACACTGTTCTAAATAGAAAGAGAAGTTACACCAATAGAAAGGCAGTTTGTGCCACTATCCACCCTCCTGGTGACAAGCTTATCATTATTTCGGTGTTAAAAAATGAAAATGCTCAAATTCTTCACTTGGTGAAAGCAGCGCATAGCATCGGCTTTCCTTGCAGAGGGGTTCTGGAGGGGATGTGCTGAGACCAGCCCCAGTGCAGGTGCAGGGAAAAAGCACAGCTTTGGCCATGAAGGACAAAGGGTGGAGGTGAGGAGGTCCCTACGGGGGCTTCCCAGAAGCCTGGCAGCCCCTCAGCCCACTCCTGGGCAGTTTGGCCACGGCTGAATTCACAGCAGGCAGTTTCCAGCCTGTTTTCTCCTCTAAAAGTAGCTGCTACTGCCGAACCATGGCAGACACTGTGACATGATTTGGCTGCCGAAAACAATTACAAAGTAGTCATTAGGGTAAATTGTATGGACGCATTCTGTGTTTAATCTCGTTAAGTTTAAAGGCTAAATACCAGAACTGCATTTAAAACTTTACAGGCGTACACCCCAGCATCGTCAGGCACAGTTATTTCTTTTCCAACTGTATATTGGAAAAACAACAACATAAAACATGAACAAGCTGATATACCAACTAAGAGAGGGCTTCAGAGAAGTGCCAGTTTCTCAAATAAAATAAATTAGTCCTTCTGCTGCAGTTAAACCTTGATAGCCATACTTGTGTGTTGAAGAATGAAATAGCAATTTAAGAGCTTTTTAAGCCTTTTGATTCATTACCATTGTTCTTACTTTCCAGCCCTCAGACCTGATTACTTTGGCTGGTTTTAGCTTGATCATGTGGATTCACCAGTTTAGCTGGAAATGTGGTTGAAGTCAGAGAAAATCTGAGGCTTTTTAAAGGGTAGTGACATTCTGTTTGGATGCAAAAGAAAACAAACAAACAAACCCAAACCAACACAAAGACATACAAGCACATGTACACATACAGACATGTGTGGTTTCTTAGTACTCCAAGGCCTCCTGAATAAATAATGTGGCCTTGGAGAAAGAGGATTAATAATCATTGCTTTTTCAGCAATGAAATAGTTCTGCTCAAATGCTTCGTTCAATCTGGCTTTCCTGGTAATTAAATCCTCTAATAGAGAAGTTTATGTTCTATTTTATCAACTTCCTTTGCAATACAGAATTACTTCCACTAAACCATTAAAGTCCTGTTCTGCCATGGAGAGGAAAAAGTCCTGTTCATTCTCCTCTGGCCCTGAACAGATGCCTTCATAGCCTATACTGCCATGAAATGATCCAAGCCAAGAGGAGAGAGCTCCTTCCTTTACACCCAACATTACCAAAACAACCTCCCCCCCAAAAAAATACAGATATGAAGAATGGTACATACTGTAGTGTCTGACCAATTCCTCTGACAGACTGGTGCCTACCTCTCCTTCTCCTTGGACCTCAAAGTCACACTCAGGCATTAGCACAGGCTATTTCACATATCCACCAAGGAGGTGGTTTAGCTGCAGTATTCTTCCCTCCCAGTGTCACCAGCCTAACTACATCCAGCCCTGCCTTCCACAGCATAATCTTTGCTACAGATTGCTTTTATTGTTTAACTTGATTTTAACAAGTAAATGAAGGTGTTTACTCACTTAAGAGTGTTAACTCTTAAATTGATAATAAGATATATCTTTACTGTGGATTCTAAAGTAAACTGTTTTTTTCTAAAGCAAACTCCTTGTTCACGTCCTGGTCTCAGTGGTAAAAGGAAGCATCTTCAGAAGCAAAAACAGGTGCCAGCATCCCCTTGACACGACAGGCTCCTAAAATCCTGACCATCACACAGAACAGTGGAACGTGGGCTCCTAAACGTCAAGTTTCAGTGGGAGATGATGTGATATTCAAAAGGGACTTGTTAACCTACCTGTCATTGTCAACACCTAAACATTGTTGGACACCAAACCCCTGCTCAGCCTCTGGCATTAAATACCCTCTAGAGCCCACACATCATCTTCTGGGCATGCCTTGTCTTGGCTGCCTGGTGTGTGGCCTGGTGCTGATCCCCACCATGTTTTGACCTTTCCAGATTCCTAAACTACACTTACACAACTTACTTGTGGCCCTCTCAAAGTCTCTACAAGACCACATCCCAGCAAAACAGGAGGGCCCTTTCTCATTGAGTAGCTCAACAGATAAACTCCTCATCCTGCTGTCTAAACGGACAAGCAAATATCATAATCACCACAAAGTCAGACACTCAGGAAGAAAGTAATTGAGGGGCTGTGTCTCACATTTATATCATTTCACACTATATGGAAGTAGCTAAATTATTTGTTATTATAATTTAATAACATTTTGACATGAGACAGAACAAAAGAGACATGATAACATAGCTGGTTTGGGGATACTTACACAGGAAAGGAGCAGGCCTGAGTTTTTGCCTGGGTTTACCCTCTCAAGTGAGGAAGAGACAAGCAAGTGAAGACCCCCAAACCAAGCTCAGAATAGGGGAGCTCCTGCCCTCCGATCAACTAGTTCACAACCCATGAAAAACCTTTGTTCAAGGCCCATCTTCACCTTAACTACTTCATCCACCCAGAGGTTGGGTGTCCAGTTTGAATCCATTCTCTAAGCTTCCTGGATAGAGAAAAGTGGCTCCATAAGATGATTCACCCCACTCAGCACAGCGTCTAAAAGATGTGGAGAACTTGCCCTCTCAAGGGCCTGGCCTCTATCCACTGACAGGAGAGCGCATCTGGACTCCTGCATTCAGAGGACTGTGCATGGGGAGGTGACTCCCAGCCAAAGAGTCTGCAAGCCACAGGACCTTCTGTTTCTCCATTTTAAAAAACAGTGACTATTCCTTGTTACAGGGAGATGGCTTTTGAGTATCAATACTGTTAGGCTGTGGGAAAAGAATACAGTACATATGTATGTGAAACAGATCAATCTGCTTTTAAAGTCCAGTGTGAACATCTTTAAATTCTGGAAAGAAGGTGTTCCAGCCATAAGTTTTGGTGTCTGACTAAATTAACATGTACTGTACATATTTAGAGGTTTGGTGAGGGAGTTTATTCTTAGTGTAACTTTGCTGCTATTGAAATCATTGAAAGGGTCACTACTGGCAGCAAGCAACAGGATTAGGTCAATACCAAATTCATGTTTCAACTTAAGAGCTAAAAGCACTAATTCCATGCGAATCTCTTTTTTTTTTTGTGCCAAAACTTGGTTCCTAGCCCTGACACAACCATACTCACTGGAAAACCAAAACCATCCACCATTGCCATCTGAGCCTTTGCATTAGAAATTACTTGTGGTGGCTCAGCACTTTCCAGATCTATTTTTTTTATATCTGATCCAGTAACTCTTTGACCCTCTAACAAGTGGAAATATGTTTGAAGAACCTTTCTCATTATTTGAAACATTTTCCGTACAAGTTCAGCTCTGTTTTGTGTGTGTGTGGCTTTCCAAAATATCCTTTTATCTTCTTTTTCAGTTACTTAAGGGGTGAGGCAGAGATCAGAAGAAGCTAATCTGTCCATCTATTTGTCTCATTGCCTACTGGTCTCTCTTGAAGAACTGTGGCAAAAGTGAAGACTCAGTAATTTTGAGAACAACCATTCAAGGGGTGATGCAGAGATCACTCTATCCCAAAAGTTTCAGTGAAATGTAAAAAAAAAACAAAAACAAAACCTTGGCTTACTACACTATGGGATTTTCCAACTAAGGTAAAACTTTGCCACCTTAATGCAAATCTATTGACTTCAAAGGACTCAGACTAGTGTAACTGAGCGGAATTCAGTTTATGAAGGGAACTGGGGGGTTAAGGTCACATGAAAAAGGTACATGAAAACACTCCATCATTCCTTCTCCTTGTACTTTCACGGTGCTACTCAATGATTTGCACCACTGAGCACCAAAGCAGGCTGCTAGTGTCTCTAGACAAGGCTGGCTGAAGATTACCCTGTGAAATGACATTAAACTGGTGAAGCATTTTAGTGCTTATGGGATTGGCCATGGAGTGCCATACTTTACTCCTGCTGCTAATGTCTCTCCTTTATTGTCATCCTTCCTCCAGTTTTCACAGGGGAAAAGCTCTATTTAGCCATTACAGGTAAGATTAGACAGACCTTCATGGGAAGATGGGAAGGACACTTTAGCATGGTCCCCCACATATCACAGTAGTTCAGTACCTCTGTCCCAGGACCAGGTCTATAATGTCATTTTAAGTTGTAGCTTTTTCTTTCCATGAACATGCTCAGTTACTGCTGCTGCATATTTCTCCTTGCCAACTCTTACTACAAATTTCCCTGACAGAAGGCTACACGATCATGTCCCAAACCAACTGTTTTCAGTGTCATAGTGCCACTGAGGTCAGGTGCTTTTTGGTTCCCCTGATAGCACTGCCAAGTATCTGCTGCTAATATAGATAAACACAACACATGGAGAAACAGTAAACCAAACTAAAGATACATCTTAAATGAAGCAGCTCTCTCCATATTTTACAGGGAGGTTTGCAATAGCTCCTGGCTTCACTGTTATTGTAATTATTATTACTGGCTGAATAGTTTGACAGTTTTCCACCCTCTAAGCTGTCTTTTTTACTGCTAGAGGGGTCCTAAGTTGCACAGGGACAAGTTGCTGCAGTGATGCTGGGTGTGGAAATTACTTGGGTTGCCCCATGCTTCTTGTCTTGTGCCTGCAGCAGCTAGAGAGCTGCGTGTGGTCCTTTGCCTTCTCCCAGCCCTGTGTGTCTGCTCCCCACACTTGCAACAGGGCTCTAGGAGCCTCCATCAGAGGTGATTAATGTATTATTGCCACCGATGATAAGATAGATC
The DNA here is from genome assembly GCA_031468815.1 of Morus bassanus. Lineage (NCBI taxonomy): Eukaryota > Metazoa > Chordata > Aves > Suliformes > Sulidae > Morus > Morus bassanus. The sequence continues at coordinate 12,579,449 of CM062567.1, read as the reverse complement.
ATGCTTATGAGTCATACTGGCCTTTATTATCTGCAAGCCAGAGAAAAGAAAACTGCATTAATTTATATTCATTAAAATAAATTAACAGACTAGAGCCCTTCAGTCCTTCGCATCCTTCTCCCCAAGCACTGGCAGCAGCAGTCTGCACCAGAGAAATGGCAGGAGCTGCCCAGGAAAAGCGAGCAAACAAACCAGCCGCCTCTGGTTCGCTGGGGCTGGCCTTTGGTTTGCTTTCCAAAGGAAAAAAACTTCAGTGTATCCAAGGAGCTGCTGTAGCCCACGGGCTAGTAGCTTTGGCATATATATATATGTGTGTGTACATATACATATTTGTATATATTTGCTTAAGGACTCCATCCCATATGCTAAACCAGGACATTGGTGCTCAGTGGCCCATCAGCTGGCCAGAGCCTCACCTACCAGAAAAGGGGAGGTATGGGGCTATATGTCCTGCTGTTTAAGCAGTAGTTTTACTTGCATTTAAGCCAGGACTGCCTCTGAGAAAAGCATTGCTCCCTGTGTCATTCCCTGCCCTGTTTCTGCACTACACTGGTGCTGGAATCCAGGCAGGTGCCCAGTGATGCAGAGCACGAACGCTGATCCTGCTGAAAACCCGGTCACCTTTTCTTTCTCCTTTTTAGCCTGGGATATTATTTCAGAGTAGGTCCAAGTGCTCGTTCCGGTTCACCGCAGCACCACACATGCACCTGTGCCAACACAGTGCAGAGGGCAAAAAAGGAAGGCAGGCAAAGGGACCACTCTGCACAGTGATGGTGATGCTACAAATGCAGGTCCATCAGCCCTCACCTCCCTGTGAACACACATAACTGAACAGAGCTTACAAACAACATGGGAGAAACACACATGTTCACATGTATTTCTCAGAGCTCCCCACTGGAGAAACTGCTGTTCTCCTTGTGTCGTTATTTTCTTTTCTTGGAAAAAAGTCTTTATATGTCTAAATATTTTGTGCAATGAGAGAACCATTTGCAGAATAAGAGATGCTAATGTATTGGGAGAAGCTGGAAAATCTGCACATCGCAGCCCATCAGCAGCCTGTAAAGCATTCACCTAGAGCAGAGTGCAGGGGATTATTCATGTTGATATGTGGATGGGGGCTTCTTGCTGCCTGTTCTCACTGAAATACAACGGAGTGGTTCTTCAGACAGGCACCAGGACATGAACACCTGCATTTAATACATTTCTGTCACCTGGAGAATTGTGTTTATTCATGGATGTGGCCATTTAATGTATTTTGGTCCTTTTTGAGATTTCCCACCTCTCAGCATCACTCCCTACCTGCTCCCTCCTGCTGCCTTTCACAAAGCTGGAGCGGGCATACACTGAGAGGAAGGATGGGTGGTTTATAACCCAGGAAAAGGCAGGGGGCAAAGCAAGGCTCATTCCCATGTGCTTCTTTCCAGGCTTCAGGAAAATCACATGAATCTTCCTTTTCCTCCATGCGGACAATAAACACTGAACTGTTGTTGAAGTCTCTTTATGAATGCACTAGGGCTAGAATTGGAAGGGTTAGACTAGCAAGCAGAAAACCCTTTTGTTCCCCACACCTGAAGTCGACTGAATACCTGCTGTTAATTGATCAAACCAAATAAAAAAATCAAGCCAGTTTTCTCCATCTCTGTGTACATTCCCAAAGGGTACAGCCACATGATATAGGTTCAGCCATCCTCACTGCTTCCTGCCCCAGAAAGGGAAGTTCCCTTTTTCTGCATCCCCCAAATCTTCCTTTTCCTGCTCCTGCCTGCACCGTCTGCCTTCTCACTGCCATCCTCCCACACTGCTTCATATCACTAAACAGGCAGAAAACTGACACAGCAAAAAATAAGATAAATGTCTCTTAGGCTGGGGAGTTGAAGTTGTTTTCCATGGGGTCAGGAGGCTGCAGAGCCATGGGAAGCTGGGAGCAGGGCGGAAGCTGGGAGCAGCACAGAGGGATGGGGATGGGGGCACAGAGCGGGGGATTTTCCTTCTCCATGGCAAAAAGCTGTTAGCTCTGCAGTCTCATCCTTAAGCACCAGTGGTTTCTGCCTTTTTTCCCCCATCCTACAATTCTGCACATTTCTGTCTTCCCTCACCACCTCCAAGTACCCTGGAGCTGTCCTGGAGCATCTCCAGCCCTGGGGAGAACTGCAACCTCCTACAAGTGCTCCATCAGCACAGCAATGCCTCTGCCCTGGCAGCAGTATCAGGCTCCAGGGAAAGGGGGGAAGTCAGATGAAATACCAGGAATTCTCAGCCCTGATAATAAATGACCAACAGAAGCATTTGCAGGGATGCTGGTGAGACAAGGTAAGGCTTTTGGAAATGCTGATCTCTGCATACAAGATGGTGTGTGAAACTTAAGTGACAGAAGGACCAACCTCACAGACCTTCCTGTGCCTTCCAGCTCCTCTCCCCACACCTCCACTGAGTGTGCCACAGCCTTTCTAAGGCATTTCTTAGGCAAGGTTCAAGATTTTTATCCCTGACAATAGATTTTCATACATAGGTGAGAGGTTTATTATTCCTAATAGACCCATATTAGCTGTAACACATCTAATCCATCCCCTGTCTTTGCCAGAGCAGTGAATGGCACATAATTTTTATGCTGACCCCTTACTGATAGGAAAGAAAGGCACAGAGTGCCATGGTGGCCATGGCAAAGTCCTGCAGGTGAGAAGTGCCTCTGCCAGGCCATGCAGCCTTTGGGCGAACAGCCCACTCCTCCGTGAGCCTTCCTGCCCCCCCAGCATGGAGCGTGGAGCAGGGAAAGGCTCTGCCCAAGTGAGCCAGGGATGGTGTGCAACGCTCCTGTGCAGCAGAAGTACCATAAATTCTTTAATCCCTCTCAGGAATCGATTGCCTTGGAAGGCTGGGGAATCTTGTTCTTGGAGGACTTTCAGTGTAACCTAGACAAAAACCTGTGAGGAGCACAATGCATGTGTCTGACTCGGCCTGGTGGCAAGACCACCCTGGGTCATTTGAACTGGTACCCTAAGTCGCCTAAGCTAAAGCACCAAAATGTTTCCTTTAAATACAAACCTATCTGTGAAAGAAAAAATGTATGGCAGCTAGCCAGAAAGCATGTAAAATAAAACACATTAAAACGTATTATGGAATATGTAAATGTAAAATCTATTAATATGTTATATCACGTTATGGTGTGTGATAGCCATAGCACATTAGCAATGTATATTATCAACATGTATATACACACCTATACGCACATATTTTACAATAGGCACAAATAAAAATGTACCATGATGCACCACCTGATGTAACCTGTATTTTTGGCACATCAAAAAATAAGACTAAAAACCCACAAAAATAAAATTTTGTGGAGTTTCCTAGCACTACATAACTATATATATATATTCATTTCTAGAGATACAAGAACAAAAGTTAACCAAGAAATGTCCCAGTTTCTTCCCAGTGGCAGTTCAGCAGTTCTGTCACCCTTACACAGGTGAGCTGCAGGGAAGCATCCAAGGTTGCAGTCCATCCAAGGCAGGAGGACCTGACTCTCCTGGGTGCCTCAGCACTTCTGTGCTCAGGAATGATTTAAAATGAAGCTCCCGGGTATGTGTCTCTCCCTGCCTGCCAGTAGCTATCTGGCATCCTCCATGTTTCACTGCTGGTGTATCTAGGTGCAACATGTATTTTTTCAAAACTTTCTATCCATCACCCTTAATGTATAGCTGAAGTGTTTGGCTCCAGTACATTTACATGGTAACCAAATCATTAGCCTGGGGGAGGCATAACACATTAAGGACTTTAGAAACATTAGTTAAACTCCAGTCCTGATCAAAGAGACCAAAATGTATTGTCATTCCTCTAATAGCCATGTGGTAACCAAAATGAAATCAATTTGATGAAGATAATTAGGTTCCCGTCTCCAAACGCTTAGTACAATCAGGTGGAATAAGCTTCCCCTGCTAGCAATACGATACTGTTAACAAAAACCAAAATACTTCAGCAGCACCAGCCAGGAAACACTGAAACAACTGGTTTTTAAATTAGAAACTGCTGTTTCATCAGAATCTGAATACTCCCAGGACTCTCCATAGCACACACATAGGTCCTGGGCAGAGCTCACAGGTGGACCTGAGCAGAGGTCTCCCCTAAAGCGGAGGGCATCATTTTAGGTCCTTGCCTGGGCTGTTAGACATGCACAGTTGGGTCCTGGATTTCCATCGGGGGCCTCCTCCTGTTCCTGTGGGGCTCTGGAGACGGTGCCCACCCCAGGGGCACTGCTGGTCCCTCCCTGCAGAGCCATGACCAGCCGTCGCAGTGAGCAGGGTCAGTGGATTTTTGGTGGTCCTGCTCGCTGTGTCTGAGCCAGGTGCGGGAGGACGCTGAGATGAAGCTCTGCAGGGAGGTTTGGGGGCAGGAAAGTGGCTGCTTCTAGCAGGGACGAGGCTGGGGAACTGGATCCTTTCCAGGCATTATCATCTCCCACTAGCTGGGATGTTTGCAGACTCTACACCCCGTGTCTCCATATGCTGAGCCCTAAGCACAATTATTTTTCTCGCTGAGAGGCCTTTGTATCAGCTTGGTGCTGAGCAGGAAAAGCAAATTAAATCTTTGCAGAATAAGAAAAACTTCTTCCAGCTCTGAACGGACTGGGCTCAGCATTCCTCTTCAGCTTCACAGGCAGAATACATTAGTGCCTGTGCTAATCAAATAATGGGAAACCTGATTTGTTAACATACTCATTAACAAGCGGTCAAACTGCATTTCCAGTTTTCTGAAAAATAAAATATTCCATTTGTGAATATTCAGCTGGTATTTAAATTACTCTGAAAGTTTGAAAACTTCAATAATTGCATGGATTTTAGCAGAAACGACCCATATCTTTTCAGTGCAGACCTTCAGCTACACAATAACTGCTGCCAGCATTTTGAAACAGAGGTAAAGATTAAGTGACTGAGGAACGTAAGACTGATTTTTGGCCAAAGCTTTTGAAAACTGCTCTCAAACTTTCATTCCCCATCTTTTAATAAACAAGATATTTTGTCCCTGCCACTTGGAAATAAAAGTCTTTGCATTTCCTCAGATTTTAAAATCCTACACAGTGTCCATATCTTAAGAGCCAACTTTTCAACAGAAAATAATTTATTACAACATTTCTATGCAATTCCTCTCTTCAGATTTAAAAAAAAAAACCTTTACAGAGTCATAGTCCTGTGTGGCATAGGACATTTGACACAGGTTTTCCAACAGCTTTCATTGACATCATAGTGAGAAGGATTTTATAGATGCAGGAAAGAGAGGCTCAGAGAAGCTATTTGCCTAAAATTAAAGCTATTTTATGTCCTTTTATCTTCCAGGTGTGTCCCCCTTTGTTGCACTCGGAATCCTCCTTAGGCACATTTTGGACAAATGCAACCTATGTCTCCATGTCTGAAATTTCCAGCAGAGCAGGTCTGGCTTCTGCAGAGAGATTTTGAGGTCAAGCTAATGGAAACTGGTGGGAGAGGAAGACGGGAAGAAAGGAAAACAGCAGGATCAGGGCAGACAGGGCAGTGATGCACACCAATCCCACCCAGTGACAGTGGTAGAAATGGGCCCCACATCTCCTGATCTGCAGGCTGGGACTGTAGGCAGAAGATCATATTGCTCCTTGTAGAACTCCTCCTAGACCCCTCTCCTGTTCTCGCAAAGGACTATGGATTACTCCTGTCATGATGCATTTAATGAACAAATTAATATAATAAAAATCCACCTAAAGCTATGAAATATGAAGACATCATATCTGGCTCAGGAAGGTCCTGCTGCTGCAGGCTGGGACAGTATTCCTGAGAAATATCGTTGCCTGCTTGTCCTGTTCTTACACTCTTCTCTAAGGGCGTCCATTGTCTGTTGTCAAAAAGAAACAGTGGGGCAACTGGAGGGATGTTGGCCCACCAAAGCCATTCTGAAATGTTTTTACATTAATCTTATGGATCAGGACTAAAGCAGGTATCCCCTTGGGCTTATTCTGGCTTGTTTTGTGATTCTTATAATATTTTATTAGACCTTGCTAGACCTTGAGACTGTTGCTTTGAGGTTTTTTCCAGGCAGAGCTACTGGTCTGTGGTGCAAGCAGAAAATAACCTCAACCCGAAGCTGAAAAGCACAGTTTATGTGCAAGGCGCTATGCACATCTGCCATAAGTACATCAGGAATGAAGGCTGTAAAACAATTAGATCCCAAAAAGGTGATAGAAACCTCAAAGAAGAAACTACATGAATTATTCCTCTGCTTAATCACAGTCTCTGGTATTCTCAGAGGAAATACTATGATGAATAAGCAGAGCAAACGATGAAAATTCTTGTGTAATGAGCCCTGTGTTAATTGCCCCACTGTCCACTGAAACACAAAAGGTACTAATGAAGCACGCAGTCTCATCATCCCCAGACTGACTTTCGTTAGGCCTCTGTCTAAAAGTTATACATCCAGGAGAAACAATGGGATACAGGGAACAAGGGACTCATCTCTCACCTGGAAGTGAAATGTCCATCACTGGGACCTGACTCAAAACAGGCTGTATCAGCTAGACCGAACTGTTAGCACGCTGTTGGCCAACAGCCAGAAGTACGAAATAATCCTCAATTCTTTCCCACATTAAAAGGTGGTGCACGATGCCCCATCCCCTCCCCAGCCAGCACTCCCTTGCCACCTTATACACCACCGACGCTCAAGATTTCACAGCAGCTGGAGGGATAAAGGCTGGATTTTTTCTCTGTTTCAGTGGGACACATCGTTATCACTGGAGCTCTGGGAGAGTTTTTGCTGGCTGTCAGACTATGGGATTTAGGAGATACCTATCCTACTGAGTAAATTAGCTGTAATGCAGACACAAACTCCCCCATGTGAAGCTCACCAGGGTTACCACAACCAAAGACCAGGGCAGGTCAGGAACACGTGCCTTCAGACCAGAGGTTGGGTAACAGAGTAGTTCTGGCAATGCCGAGCATTTGCTATTTATGCACCACGCAGGGGAGGGGAAGGGGGAGCATCTGGAGTTTCTCTGGACCTGTGTGAAGTTTACTTTGATTATCTGACCTGAAGCTCACTCTGACTGAGATTTCTTTAATAAACCAATTGTTATTTTGACACAGCACCTCCGGTTTTCCAGCCAAATGCCCCAAAACACAGAAAAAAAACTTTGTACTTTTCCCACATCATGAATTCAAGCTGCAGTGAGAGCTCTCAGTGGGGAGGAGGATGTGGAAGGCAGATGTGGCCATCCTGTGCATACACCAGGTCGTCGGATGGACATACCAAACCCATCTCCTCAACCCACCCCCTCAACCCACACTGCACTGGAAATGGGTCAGGAGGAGCTGCCTTGGAAGACTCAGCCATCTGCTATTAGTTGGCAACAGGCAGTAACAAGAGTTATCCTTCCCCCTTCCTCTAAAATACTTTGAGATCCCTAGATGAAAAGGTACTTCAAGTGCAAAGTACTTTTGCTTATAAAGTACTTAAGGCACATCAGTCTGACTCACAGAACTCATTTCAAATGAATGAACAATCTTTGAAAACATTTTATGGACATTATTTCCTCTCCAGCTGAACTTCATCTCTTGAATTTACTCTTATGTTATGGTCTGATTATTCTGAGAAAGAATTAAATTTGAGGAGGGAAGAAATGAAGGTATTCCCTGGAAATCCTTTCATTTTATTAAAGCCTCTGTTATTGCTTGTGTTGTGTTTGTCCAAACCACTTGTCAAGATTTCATTACCCCAATTTAAAACAGCAGCACTATGACTAAATGTGGTTATGACTGAAAATGAAGGTACTCTGCAATATTCCCAGAGAGAGCAGAGCACGCTGCTTTTCTGGGCTGAGCTTTGAGAAAATAGGTTATAGATAACATACACGTTCATCCATCAAATATCACGCTACAAAACAGTGCTAATGTGCTAAAAGAGAATTTAGAGCCCTAAAACATTAGTAAGTCAGATAGAATTTACCCTTTTTAAGTCAGGACTGACCAACTTTAATCAGTACAGAATTGATCAAACATTATTGATCTTTAAGGGCCAAGAGTGAGCCTGGCCCTCTACAAGATTAATTAGCAGCAGCAATTTCTCCAAAAGAGCTTGTAAAGGAAGACTCGATAAGAAATCAGCCCCAAAATGCACTGGCCCAGCAAGTTACACCACCTGCCAGTCGACATTGCTGGGCACAGACCACATGGGAAAAGGAGGTTTGGGCTTCAAGGGGCTGAGAAAGAAGGGTACAGCCCAGCTTACTATAAGGCAGGAATGGAGCATGCACAAAACCTGAAATATTTAAGAACAGATGACAAGTTGTCTGCCCAGAGCCAGCTTTCAGGAGCAGTGGTCTGCACCTTTCCCCTGTGTGACCACTTGCTTGAGATCCGCAACAGGGAGGCTTGAGCAAAGCCTGTCACCTTGGAGTTATGGCTACGGGCTGGACAGAGCTGTGGTGGCCCCGCACCAGCTCCTGGACAATGCAGATGGAAATACCATGCTACGAACTTCATCATGGTCTAGCTCTGTGCTCTAAGAGGGTCTTATGCCATCGTTGCTATCACTATATGAGGTGCTGCACAAGAAGTTTTGGAACTCAAAAACTGGGGAAAGAAAATCTCAGAGAAATGTTTTGAAAAGCCCCATTAACTTAGCAATAGCAGAGGTCCAGTCCAAAATAAAAAGTTTGCTGCACATTTTTCAAAATATACTATATATTCATACTTGATCTCTGCAGGCCAAGGTTTATATTTCTTTAATAATCACATGCTTCAAGACAAACATTTAACTTAGATTTGACACACATGTACACAAAGTTAAACTACTACTTGGGATGATGCATATTTCAGTGTTATTATTCATCTCCAGCAACTACGTGTTCTTGGCATCAATCAAAAGCAAAATTCATGACTGCAATTCTACTGTGCCCATGCAGTTCGTCAAGTTTAATTCCCATTCCCCATAATTACTGAACTTGTTATCATTCTTTCTCTGTAGGAATATATCATCTGTATTAACCACTTACTAGAACTGTATATATAATTATTCCCGTTATTTGAAATATACTGAAGATGTGTGCCAGCACAAAGATAACTACTGTGAAATTCTGAACAATATACAATATACAGAGCACAGTCAAAAGTTTCATTCCCACCTAGTGACTTAAATATGCATACTTCTACATTTTGTTATAGCTTTTGTTATTGAAATTAGCTGGAGCCTGGTGTTGGTTTCAATAGGAAACATTCAAATGCCAAATCACCTGAATTCAGCATTGGCCACCAACAACAGTAGTTTTGGCCCCAGTTCAGAAAGTCAACCCTGCTTAACATGTAGTTGAATTGATGCTTGAATACCTGTCAATGAAATGGAATAGTTTATGGACTCCTGGTGGCAAAATCATGGGATTTAGATAAAACTAAGAAATAAAACTCTTGGGGAGCAATGGGGGCCAACTTGGGGAAGGTGACCCCTGAGCCAGGGCTGAAGGTGAGGATGGCAGCCAGCAATGCCACTGAGAAGGGCATAGTGCCACCATCCCTGAGCAAGGAGAGTCAAGCAGCTCTGGTGATGGAAACCAGGGACAACCACAGGATAGCAATTGCTGGGCAAGTCCATGGTGATGAGATAGGTCCATGGTCAAATCAGGAAGACAAGGCTTTGGGTCAGGCCAAGTAAGGATCAAGGGTGAGGGACTGAGATTAATGCAACTCCTGACCCAACAGGTGCATCACTTATGGATCAGCTTCTCACAGCTCTTTCTCACAACTTAGCCATTTTCAGAGACGCCCCATCTAAAGTAATCTCAGCACCACACCCAAGCCATCCCTGAGCAGCCAGACCCTGGGGGTGCAGGAAGAGGCTGCCCACCTATTACACAGCCACTGGACTGGGCTCCAGTGGTCATGATCACTGTGTCCGCAAACACAGCTGGGGGGGGGGGGTGGGGGGGTGGAAGAGCTACAGCCACTCTTTTTTATAATAGACTAATGTTCAGAAATGAGCATTTAGAGATAGGCCTCCAATGGAGGACACGTACCATGTGCCTCTGGCCACCCACCACAAGCCCTGCCAGCGCACTCTGATTCCCACCTCCCTACACCCAGCTGCAAAGTTGGGTGGTTTCAAACAGCATCATCCTTATAAAACAAAAGGTCAAAATATTGCTCACCCTCCACACAAAGTATTACCCATCCTCTCTTCTCTGCCTGAAACCAGGAAGCGGAATGGCTCGGTCCTGCCCAGCACAAGCATTTCTAGCACAGACAAGCTGTGTCACCATTTAAACCCTTGTCCGCTTGGTGTCCAGGACAGGAAGGAACAGAGGCTTCATCCTGGAAGGCAACAGAGGTTCATAGATCCCCTCTGGGAACCAGCCATGGCCCCATCTATAGGACTTTAAAAGTATGACTTTCTGAGGGCCAAAAAGCTATTTACAAGTGACTGCTTGTCATCTGCTAGCTTACATTTTTCTCTTTCTAGGAGCTTTGCATGTTTTGCCAGTTAGAGGAGCACAAAATAGGCCTAATGACTGTATTCCAAGGTTTCTAAGGCATTTCTGAGGTCTGTAATCTACAAAGAATATACGATAGCTTAGGTTAACAGCGTAGAGTGGCTGCCACTTAGCCTGGGACTAAGTTGTGATAAATACAGACCCAGCTCACAGAGAAGAAAATAAGTATATGAAGGGAATAATTATAGGCACACGTTTTGCTTTTTTAACTACCTCCCTTATGCTAGGAAAACCATGATAGCTTCCTATACTTCAGAACAGCCATTTTGCTGAATATATATATATATATTGCTGTAATGGAAAGAGACATAAAAATACGAGAGGCTTTTGAATTTAACTCTGTGATTTTGCAAATGTTTCATAAAGCCCTCCCAGTTTCTCCTCACTCGCTGGGAACAACATGCCAACTTAAAACTTCGCATATATACCTACGGAGTGTATGTGGGAATATATCTCCCATGACATTTGCCTTCCACAAGCCACGCGCTCGGGTATAAGCTGGGCATAGGTACCTATTGCCATCACAACGCCTCTGTTTTGGAGGGAGGGAGGTGAGATGAACCGTCCCTGTTAACACAGCACTGACACAACTCCTCGCCGGCATGCGCTGTCAGCCCAGGCAAGGTCCCACGTATCCAGTACCAGACCAGAGGCATCCTGATGCTGGGGACAGTCTGGGGCACGCAGTGAAGGCCCAGCATGGCAGGCTATTTCCCTGATTACTCCATTGATTATAATGATTGTTTAAAGCAGGAATCGAAGTGAGCTGCAGGCATGGCAGCGAGCGAGGCAGTGGGACTGCTGGTTACGCTCAACTGCTGCTCCTCTTGCTCCTGGCTCAATGTTTAGGAGTTTATCCTGTTTAGGGAATTACAGAGCAAGAACTTGGCAGAGTAGACAGCATGAGACAAAATTGGTCCATAAGTTTACAGGGCAAGGTTTAATGAACTCTTAGAGTCCACGGAGGGTACCAGTGCCTTAGGTGCTAAACATGTTTGTTTATTGTTCCACTAGTTCTCTGTTAGTTAGAGTTTATACATGTTTTGGCCAATAAAAACAAGTTTTTTTGAGGAATTTTTTTGTTATTGTTGTAATTCAGGAGAAGGTTTTTTACTGAGAGATTGATTTGGTACCAAAGGCAGTATTGGAAATATTACTGTATCTGTATTAAAGAAATCTTCTCTCCTACACATTGTTTTTAAAAGTGCACTTTGGACTATCCAGATATATCTAAGTTTCAGGTTATTTCCTTTCTGAAGGGAAAAATAACAGATTTTTGGCTAGATTGAAAAAGCTGTTTTGGTTGACTTCAAACTCCTCATTTCATTTGGGGATCTTTTTGCTGCTTAGCTAAAAGAATCAAAGACGGCTTACTTTGAAAAAACATGTTACTTCAAAGCAATGCAACTTTTCAGAGATAGAAATTACTTGACGGATTTGCAAACTATGTCAGTCAACCATAACTATAACATGTAGTTTTGGGTGGCAAAGTACTTCTCAAAGAAATATTACCTACAAAGACAGCAAAGACAAAGACTTTATGCTGTCCTTGAAATAAATCCTAAATTAGTCACAACAAATGCCTTGGAGCTGCTTTCACCCATGGGCTTGTGCCAGTAACCTCCCACCTGACAATCAAAAAAACCCTGAGAAAACCTATGTCAGGTGCTGCTGTATAACTGTCGTGCCTAGGTAGAGGCTACATGCAGGCTGTTTTACCTATTTGCACATTTATAACTGTAATGGTTCCTGTGGTAAAGTGCTCAATTCAAGCCTGTGCCAGCCATAGAGAAAGTCATCAGATGTGCTGGAGTTACCACCTCTTCAGGGAGCTTTGGGGTTGTCCCAGCTGTCTCCAGCTGACCCCAGGTGTCCACCTGAGCAAGGCTTTCCTGGTGGAGGGGTCTCACCTCACTCCATTATGAACATTAATTGCAGATTAGAAATTTGATTATCTGTCATTATTAGAAATTCAGATTATCTGTCAAAAGACAAAATTTCTTTGAATGAGGCTCTTCCCATGTAAGTCATGATGGTTTTAGCCGGTTGCTTTTTGCCTAGAGCCCAAAAGACAGGCATGGCAGGGGAAGAGCCACTATACATTTCTGTACAGTAAGCAGTCTTAACTATGCTGGGAGCTTGTAGAAAACATGTCTCTTGAGGGAATATGAGTTTTTAACATCATCCACTCCCCCTGGATAGAGAATGCCCCTTAGGAAAGCCCTGTGCTAAATAGGACCCTTCTTAGCAAGCCCTGTCCAGCCAGGGCAGGGGAGCCGGTGGTGGGGCCAGCACTACCCCTGGCCATCACCTGGCAGGTTAAGGCTCCCTGTATCTCAGCATCTCAGCCTAGCTGCAGGCACTACGAGGAGCTCTCCAGCAGGTATTACAGGCCATTTTGCCGGGTAGGTCTGGCACTGCTGCCATGACCCAGCTTCAGTGAGCAGTGACTGAGTTGGGAGCTCTGAGTCTGACTCGGATTTGCAGCATGGCCCTGAGCAATGCTGTGCCTGCTCCAGACCAGTGTTAGCTTGAAGCAAGTAAGGACCAAACCCCCTGTATCCACCTGCCAAAATTAAACCACATTACAGTGTCTCTGAGAAGAGAGTGGTGTCCTGATCTATAAGAAACTAAAGGGTGGGGGAGAGTTGGCTTAACCACTTTGCTTGATCAGCTAAAACACTCCACTATCTTCAAATATTTAAAAAACAAGCTTAGATTTTTCTTTTCTATGTGCTACTGGTTTTCTATTCCTCTCTCTGCCTGCAGGAAGCATCAGCTCCCTTGTACCCGGGTTGATCTGGGCCAGGGAGTCACTTTAGCACCTCATTTCACCAGCCCCTGGTCCCATCACCGTTTCATCCCACCACCACCACCTTGTCCCACCAGCAGCAGTGGAGGTGCAGCACAAGGCAAGCACCAGCCTGAAGCCCCCGTCCCATGGACACAGAGCACAGGACACACCGTGGGCTTGATGGTTTTCCATGGGGTTTTTGGGCAGAGCGACCCATTGTGTGGTGTAAAATTACAGCCAATTAATCAATAGATGTCATTAATATTTCTGGTAGGAGGCAGTTGTATATTGGCACTTGCTAGCTGCTTGCAGCTACTGTCAGCCAGACATCTAGGGGACGTTTTGTTCTCCAGGAAGATTCACATTTGGGCATTCAATGTGCAGGATCCCATCCAGACTAGCACATTAAGCCGGAAAACATCTCATGCCACAAACCTACATAGGGTAAATCTAGCTCTGAAGCGCAACAGAAGCTATGCATAATTAATTAAAATTATATAAAAATGAGAGATACAATTATTATAAAGCCTCTGTGTCTTTAAAACAGCAAAACTCTGCTTTTACCTTTTTCTAACTGTTGTGGAGGAACGGTTAATGGAAGAGGACCAGGTGAGCCAGGGGAAGAGAGGCTCTTTTCTTTCCATCAGCACATCTAAAATCATGCGGCACTCATAGTTGTTTTAAGATATTTTGTTGATAGCATTTTTCAAAGCAAATTACCACCACTGCCCTGGCAGACCAATTATATTCCTTTACAATGTCCTACAGGCACATGAATTATGAACCAAGAGAATTTTGCCTAACTCCTCAGACAAACCGAACATACATTATTTTTTTTCCCATATGTGTATCTTGGCGTGCCCTCTGCTGGCATTTATTCCTAACAACACATCGCCGTGTGCTCAAACCTCCCTCGCTGGGAAACACCTGGGGCAGCAGCTCTGCTCACCCAGGGAGAGTTTTTGATAAATGCACACGATATGAAATTTCTGGAAAAAGAAGAAAAATAAGGCAGGTGCATTAGCAACAGCGCAGAACTTCGGTAGAGCTGTGAGATGAGGGCACATCTTGTGTGGATGCTGAAATTGCTCTCCCCAGCCCTAAGGTGGAGGATCCAGGAAGGGCCGAGGGCATGGCTGGAGGTAGTGCTCCCAAGCACGCCCACCCAATGGCTTGTCAACAAGTTGCTGGGACGGGTAGGAGAGATGGTTTGGTGGCCACCAGGCACTGACAAACCATCTTCTGGCACAAATCAACCACATACCTGTTGTCCTGCCACAGCCAGAACATTTCTTTCATTCTTCCCTGAAGTTTTTACATAGCTTGGTGCTGATTTACCCTTTGAAAATTAGTTAAATTGAAAAAATGGAAAGATAAATACCAAAAATTAAGAAACCATCCTTCTCTATTATTTATTAGATTATGCAGTTCTAGAGGCAGTGACAGAGACTCCCTCATTTAACATCTTTTAAGTGTATGTAGATTCCTGAAGAATTACTCATTTTTAAAACGGAGATCTTCCATTGACAGGACCAGGGAGCATATGGGCAGGAAACTGCAATCTTTTCCCTGTAGAGCCATTCCTAATCCAGAAAAAAAAGACTTGTTTTCTTCCCAAATAAGTAAAAGGATCAGTCTCTGCTCTCAGATACCCCATGTAAAGCTGATGTTGCTAATGGAGCTACATCAGTACAAAATCAGTATCACAGAGAAGAGATGGGCTCTCTTATGGAGAAAAATGGTGTGGTCCTATAGCAGTGCTCTTGGCAGGCAGCACCTTTTCTGTGTAAAGCCCTTGGACAAGAGTTATTCTCAACACATCTGCGAAGGGCCAATCACTCAGTGAGCACATGACACTGTCCCGGAGCCTACAGCTTTCTGATGGCCAGAGCTCACCTGCAAGTCTGGCAATTCACTGGTCTCTCATAGACCCAAGAAACAAAGGACAAACCCCACCACTTCAAATACCCCTGGCCCAGATAGTCAGATCCCCTGGGGCAAGGAGCTTCCTTCCACAGCACTTGGCTACTAAAAAAACCATGCTCTCATTTGTCTTCTAACTGCCCCTCCACAGGTCCCCAGAGAAGGTTCCCAACCAGGTCTTCATGCTCCATTGCCACCGGTGCCAAACCAGGGCTGACCCACATTTGCATGAACTGCTGGAGGTAACCCCCAAGACCAACCCCTTTCTTTGCTGCACCCCACCCCCAGAGATGTAGAGCCTGTACTGGAGACTCCAGCTCACCAGCCTCCATCCAAATACACAGTAAGGGGTTGTCCCTGCCCAAGAGCTTATGATGCAAAAGAAGAAAACTAAAAGCAGGAGGGAGTAGAGGCAGGAGGCAAGCACAGTCAGCAGCAGCACCTTTGCTATCCTTGGGCTGAGCACTAGGCTATGCTGCCTCTAAACCCAGTTGGGGGAACAACCTTCCCACTGAACTTGCAGAGAAATTCCTCCATGTTACTGACCAAATATTCTGTGTAAATTACCTGGTTTATTGGCAGCTCCTTCAAGTCAAAAATTGCACATCTGATGGAATGACAGGACTGAAAATCTATGCCTTGATAGGGTTCCACTAAGCTCAGCTGGACTTGCAAATGGTTTGACCCGCAGGATCAAGGTCTGCATCTGTATTTTGACATTGTTTATTTCCAGCAAGAGCTCTGTAACTTGTTGGCAAGACTGCTGGTGTTTAGAGGTCATTTGTTCTGTTGCATCTGGAGAAGAGGAGATAACTTTAAATACTTGTAATCAGCTTATTAACAAAGTGGATCGGAAGCTAGATACCATTTCTCCCATGATTTTATACTTGTAAACTTCAGGAAAACAGGTCAGAGGAAAAATCAAAAGGACATTAACTAAAGACCAAGATCAAATTAAGCTGGATTAAAATAGCTTTACATGTTACAGAGTATAACACAAGGCTTTGTTGCAAGGTGGAGTGGACATCCAGATAAATTAATTTTTAGCCTTCAGTATGGGAAAATAAATATAAAGGCTATTGACAGAGCAGCTTGGTTGTGGCACCACAGAAGCTGCTTAGGAAAAAGCCTGATGTGAACTTGTTCACGTGTTTGGCTTTACCTTTCTCTGCCCTCTCAAGTCACTTTGAGACAGAAAGACACTGAAGGGAGAAAAAAAATCCCTCTTTCGGTGAGGGGGAAAGGAGAGTGGAAGGCGCTGTCTCAGTGGTTTTGGCTTTCTAGTGGGAGACCAGAAATATGTTATATTTCAAAGACAATTCTAGGTGGTTCAAGGTAAAAACTCAAACAAGAAGATGAGACTCTTGCAGACGCTTGATTGCTGAAGGCTCGTTGAGACCAACAGCACTGCATGGAGGGATGCGGTTTGGAAGAACCAGAGCATGTTTGGATACTTAAGAGCCTAACAAATAAGATACTTACATAACATTAAAAATAGTATTTCTACAGCGCTCGGGGTGATGCGTAGCAGTACTGAAAACACAGTTAATATCCTTTTGGGGGAGGCTTCAATCCCAGCAAGATTACTAGAACAAATGCTCACCCTTTTGGCAAATCCTCTTGTAATCAGTAATAGAAAGTGTGATCTCTTTGGTAAGGAGAATATTACCCCAATCTTTCTTAAATTTCGGTTATAAAAAACCTGGGGAAGTGGGTCTTTTTTTTAAGACTTAACCTGATTTCTCAACCTGTGAAAACACCAGTCAGGATCTGCCTGAACTGAGACTCACGCCCACAGCCTCAGCTGAGTCCTCCTCAAATACTTGTGTGCTCCTGCCCCTGGGTATCACTGCGCTGAATCACACCAGCTCCTGCAAATGAAAATTGGCAAAAAAATGATGTCACTCTCCCTGTCCCACAGCCCGTTCCTCCTCCTCTCTCGCAGATGCTGAGTTTATTCAGTTTTTTCATCTCCTAACTCCCTCACTCACCTTAGTGACTTGAACCCATCACCTTCACACCCTCTCACCCTCTCCTGTGCTTTTCATGACAGAGCTGGCGTGCCCTTCCTTGGGGTCCTCATCCCAGTCCCCTGCACAGCCACCCACTGCCACCAGCCCTGGCCCTGCTGCTCCTGCAGAGCTCCTGGGGGACATCGGCCACATCATTGGTCTCCTGCTGGGACAAACCTTGTTTGCAAACACTAGCTGAGCTCATATGCCAGTGGCTCACAATCCCATCTCTCTCCAGACCTTTTTCTTCCACCCCAATTCTGGTTGTCCTGATCTCTCCCCACAGATGAACACTCAGCTGATGCTGAAGTAGAGCAGAGCTGCTTCTCTCCAAGCTCTGCCTTGCTCCTAGTCCTTACCTTTAGCACAGAGCCCTCTCTGGGCTCTCCTGTTCAGGCCTAAAATTTCTGAGGTTTTTGGTTTGGTTTGGTTTGGTTTTCTTTATACCATCCATGAAGGCTGAACCTTTCCCTATTCAGCCAAACTAAAATGCCCCACCTGACCAGTCCCTGGCAATTACAGACGCTCGTTACATTTCCAAACAAGCACTTTTGTACAGTGCCTCATGCTGCCAATGCTCTTTGCAAATCCCTCATTATTTTCTTCCACTTTCTCCTGTCCCAACGGCTCCTGTACAGCCTGGTGCAGTGCAAAGATATGGTGTGAAGAGGTGGAAGAGGAAAGAGGGAACTTGCTAAGTCTTGAGGAGCCTGAAAAACATGAAGCAGCAGCTTCTGAAGTCCACACGCATCTGTGAGCACCTGCTGTCTAATGCTTCAGTTATGAAGCAGGAGCAATCCTTGTCATGCTATGCATGAGGACGTTTCAGCCAATACTCCCTTATTGTCTTTATGCGTGGTTAAGGTTTCTATGTGTTATGACAACAATGATGATATTGGGCTAAATAACCCTAATTTTCTGTACATCATTCTCCAGAATTACCTCTCCTACTTGCCTCTATTCCCAGCAGAGCAAAACTTAAGGGCTTTGAATGGTCTTGCCTAGTGATATTCATATTTTCCTCATGAGTGCTGGCTTTACGTGGACCACGGCTGATCTCTGCAGAGATATGGCTCTAACTAGTTCTTCGTCTTAAATTTTCCTTTAATGCACTGGTAATAGTTGAACTGTTTACAGCTGCTTCTTTTAAGACCTTGCCAGCACGTTTTTCAAAAGAAAATAGTTGTTTGACAAAATAAATCAAATAATTAAAAATACCACTGCAAACACACACGTGCATGAACATAAGGGAGATGCTGCAGCTGAGCAAGAAAAGGAGAAAAAAAAATTCAGGGTTTAAAAGGTAGATACAGGCATCCCCTCCAGACTAGATATTCTCCAACTGCAAAATCAGACTTTGCTACAAGGGCTGCCATGAAGCCCTAAGCACTAGGCACACAGCACCAAGGTTTTAATGTGAGCAAATAAAGTCCAAGTATTGAGAGTTGGACTTGATAATCCTTATGAGTCCCTTCCAACTCAAGGTATTCTATGATTGAATAGGAAAGAGACTGTGTAAATCCTTGAAGGCATTCTTAAAAATGCCTCTCTCCAGAATGAGGGACTCCTGGTCAGCAGAAGTCCTAGGGAGGGATGGTGCACCACCAGCTCTGCAGACAGCTTCCCAGAGCCCCATTTCTTCCACCAGCCTAGTGTAAAAACAGGTACTTTCCCCCTGATTTCTGCCACCTGGCTCTATTTGGCCTGAGCCACTGTAGAAGGCAAAGCCCTTCACTTTATCTCCATGTGGCTCCATCTCTCACTGGCACAAAAAGTTACGACCAAGTTTCATTTATGCCATTTCAGATACAGTAATTGACATTCAAGGTCAAGACCCCAGGCCTGCACCAAGGTAAATAAATGCTGTGCACTTGCTCACTTCAAGGAAGTTGTATTTTCTGGTCAAAACCCATTTGGAGACAGAAGTCTATACCTCCTCTCTATCACTGCCTGCTTTTACACTTGTTTTTAGACAAAGAAGATTCCCTTGGTAGCTCATCTGCAGATGGGCATCCAGTAGTGTCCTCAGGTTAAGCACAGGAGAGATCTAACTGTGACATTGCAGTTTCACAGAAATACAGCATCAGTATGAATGCTCAGAGCCATATAAATACATACATTCAGGTTTGATTTCCTCAGTTTTGCTCATAATGGCAGAACTGTGGGGGATTTTTATATATATCTGTATATAAATGTATCTTCAGCTAAACCTTCGGTTTCCTGTGCTACGGAAAACTTATGCTATGACTTCTGCACGGGTAAAAAGATTTTTGCAAGAGGAACAAGGAGCATCTGAAAGTGTGATTATTCACTGATCAGTAAGTAGTTATATCTGGAACTGATGCAACATAGCTTCAGTTTTCCAACAGTAAACTTCAAGTAGCTTTATATAATTTGGGAGGGAAAATCATCTCTCTGGTTTTCTTATATTTCAGTAAACCATGTGTCTGTGTCCGAGAACTTTTCAGTACATTAATTCAGCAACAACATAAAATATATACAAAATTAGGGTATAGTTTTCCAAAACAGGCACCTAAAAATGGAGTTTCTAGATCCATACTTAGTCCCATGAATCTGATTTTCCAAACTACTAACCATCCGCCAGACTGCGCAGAACGCTGACGGGAGCTCAGCACTTCTGAGGGTTACACAACTCAGCAACAGCATCCAACTTTTTGACAGCCTTCTGGTGGAGATGGTTTTTGCAAGCTTCACAAAATAATGAAAGGCCAAAACAACATGTCCTGCAATTATCCACACTGAAAAACAATCTTAATTAATATCATCACTACTCCCTCTACCCTTAAACTGCCACTGAAAAGTTTTGCTTTTCCTTCATTTCTCTCCCTTTTCCCTAATATTTTAATCTTGTACTTCAAGCTTTTATCATACTATCAACCCGATTTCAGTGGTGTTTGTTCTATACTGTGTCAGAAAATCTGACCCACCTTACTGTATGCTCAGCAATTACAGCCTCAGAGGACACACATTGTTCTACCAAAATACTCAGGTTCAGTTTTGCATCTGTACAAGGCTGATCTCTGTGACACAGCAAAGATTTAGATAAGGTTTAAAAAACTAATACGAAAATTAAAAACAGATTTCTGCCTTTGTCCAAATTAAGAACTTAGAGGAAAAAACATTCATTTAAAGTATTAAATGCTAAATCCACTTAAGTTTAGAATATTAACTTGATGAAGTTAGCCAGTTATTTGTTCTCCTTTCCATCAGGTAATGGTTTGGATGAAGGCACAAAATGCCACCTTTGTGTAAGACTGATACTGTCTGTATTCTTACGTGTATATTTTGACCAAAAGTCATTGGGGCCAGCTGGAGTCAGAAGTTTGATCACTGAAGCCAAAAATAATCTTTTTACTTACTTGGATTTGTGAGGGAAAGTATCAGATTTTGACATCTCAACAAAGTCAAAATTTGAAGGAAAGGCCACCTTTCCCAGAACAAAGACCCTACTGGAAATACAGCAGTATCTCCCTGATGTAATCTGTACATTTGGATGCCTCTATTTTGGCTTAGCTAAAGAGATTCCCTAGTCAATTCAGACTAAATTGAACTAAACAGAATTAAGGCAAGAGTTCAGAGCATTTTGCTCTGAAGTCATGCTCAAGCTTAAAATGCTGAACCTTTCTTTCTAGACTGGCCACATATTCTCAAAGGGATTGTGTAAAACAGCATCTCCTTCTTCCAAACCAATTGTTCACTCAAGAGATTTCCAGTCCAGGAATGACTCCTAATAAGCCCTGCTGTCATACCTGGAGTTTGCAGGATGGAGCTTGTTTGTATGTAACATTTGTAATCCTCTGCTAGGATTAAAAATCCCAGGAGGGAATGCATCAGCTACTTGAGTGATGTCAGCACCATTACAACACTTGAAATAGAGAATTGAATAAATACAATTAAAATAGGGTCTATATAAGCAAGCAAGTTTTTCCCCAAACCAAGGGTATCGAAACCAACAGGCTATTCTTTAAACAAAAAATGCAAAGGAGATGTTGAACTTCCAGCAGTTTCCACACCAGGCTCTGGATGTAAGCACATCCCGATATCCGCATTTCCCAGCGAGCCCAGTCCCTCCTACTCCTCCCTCTGCAGGCTGTCCCTGCCTTGTTCCCATCTCTCCTTTCCCTTCTCCTCATCAATTCAGGGGCATCTACTAGGCTCTGGCTTCCCAACAGTTTATCCCCAAGTGACCAATAAGTTTCATCTTTTGGACATGCACCTCCTCCTAACCACTCCGCTCTCTCCTTCTACTGGTTCCCTCAGCTGTCCCATTTTTATTCCAGTTTTTCATTCCACTTCATTTTTCTTCCTGTGTGTTCCTCATCTGCAGTCCAAACACTTCCATCACAAAGTTGCCTCTCTAGGTTTTTCATATAATCTTATTTCCTTCTTAAATCGGATCTCCAGTGCTGGGACACCATTCCTGCTTACACCACAGACTCTTACCCTTAGTTTGGACCCCTTCTCCATAATTCTTCTAGAATTTGAAATCATTGTGTATTCCTTTCTGACCTCTCCAGTCACCTACAGCATCACTGCAAATCTAGTTTCTCTCATCAGTTAAGGTGCACAGACTTGATTCAGCCTTCAGTAACACCAGACCATTAATGCATACAGCCTTCAGGAAACTTATTAAAAATTTGCATCTGACCAACCAAGAAAAAAAAAATCATGAAGGTGACAAAAAGCACGTTCACATCAAAGTCAGCTCCAAACATCAAGCCTCTGCTCCCAGCACAGGACTGCTGGGATGGTCTCATTTCACAGAGCTGCACACAAGGGTTTCTTTTCATTGGTGCTGTGCTCTGAAATAAACACACAACTAAATTTGTTCTACCCTGGGGAGAGAAGAAAGATGACAAATACAAGTGGGAGAGGGGAACCACACAAAATTAGTATTAAACTCTAAAGCAAATCCCAAGCATGGCAAGTTTTGGTGGAAGCATGTGGGACTGCGCAGTTAGCAGGAGTAGGAAACAGGGCCTCAAGTAGCGTCACGCAACATGATTAATTAGCAGTGCTGTCATTCTAGCATGTAGCAGGTGCCAGCCAGGCTAAAAAACAGTTTCCATTTTCAAAATATTCAAGCCAGAACTTTTTTTCTACTTTTTAGCTCCCTTCTATTGTACATGCCATCACGGACACTGCATCATTTCCATTTAGCGGAAAGTCTGAATGATTAAATTCTGCCTTGAGCACTGAACCACTCTTCAGAAACTCCCAAAAGTTATGCAAGGAGCTTAAGCTGCTAATTCAGGCACTTGGATTAGATGCTGCAAATGCTCGCCAGCCTCACCTCTTCACTAGTGAGAAACGGCACGTCCTAGTATTAATGAATATTCTCAGTTGGAGGACACTGACAAGCACCATCCACACAGCACATCTGCAAAAAACTACATTTCTCCAGTATGACGCCTCTCCAGTCACTGGTATGTTTTGACCAGGATTTACAGTCTGAATTAAATGGGATTTCCTCTGTAAGCTCCTGCAAATTACTTATGTTCTGAAAACTATGACCTGTGGGATTTAGAAAAGGTAACAACACTACTTAAAAATAAAATATCACAAGGCTGAATAATTTTTTGGTGACATACTTTGGTCCCAATGGAGCATTAAATAAAATTTCTACGCCAGTCTAAAGAGCACACTATGATGCATGACAGAGTGGTTCTCCTGCAACTCTTCCTCAGGTTAGGACACAGACATCCTACTGACACCACTGATTTCTGCACACTATTTACTCACAGGTTTAAAAAACAGTCTAGGCTTTAACACATCCTCCTCTTCAGATCCCCTACCCCCAAAATATGAACAGAAATGGCCTTTGGAAAGAGTCTGTAACTTACATCATCAGTAGATTTTGGGAGGCTACAAGCATCACAAGTTTAAATCAGACTTGATTTAAATCCCTCAATTAAAATTGGCTAAAAACCAGTTTGGTGTTCTGCCTCAATCCAGCCCTCAGTTGTGCCACCTCATAACTTCGGTCTTTTATTTCTGGTCCATATCACCAGCGACACTGATTAATAATAGCTTTCCCAAGCACTAGCTCTTGCAGATTCGAAATGTGGCAATAAGGGATCCTAAAGCACACTGAAGGAAAATACAGTACGCTCAAAGCAATGTTCTGTGCTCAGGTACTGGCTAGGCAGCACTCTGCCTAGGCATCCGACACCTGACAGCATGGCTTGCTACAACACTGAGCTTTTGGGATTTATTTCAACATTGCAAAGCTTTATGTTTTGAATAATATGGGTGCAAAAAGCAAACAACCTTTATTTTAACCTACAGAAAAATTGATGGTGGGGTTCCCACACCAGGGAAGCTCTGCAATACTTTTGCTGTATCCTAAACATATAACATCTGTTTTAGACTTTATTTAAAACATCGATTTATAGAGCACTGTGAAAAGTCACATGGAGACTTTTGCATAATTTGCATGAAAAAATGTAATCACAAATTTTTGCCTGCAAAACTGGAGAAGACAGTAGACGTGCAGGTCTGACCACCTGTTCTGTCTATATACTTTACTGGCAGCATGGCTGACTGCACTACAGAAGTCCTGCTTTCAGGGACAGACTTCCAGAAGAACTGTGCCCATCACTGCCCCAGAAATGAACTTTTTGAGTAGAAAAGAATGGAAAGTGGATAGGAAGATCCTTTCGCTACTAACAAAGTGAAATACTAAGATTAATAGTAACCTTAATGCAATACAGAAGAACAGCAACTTGCAAAAGAAATTGTTGAATGTTTTAATGCATTTTGAATCATAATGAAGAAAAACATTTTACATCTAAAAACAAATTAGCAGAATAATAAAAAGTGGTTCACATAACTTATAAATTCTTTTTCCAAAAAGGTGGTTTTCACAGATTTAGGCAACAAATAAGATGTTTCATTCCAGACCTTTCTGATTGTAAAAGTATACACAAACTTTGTGAAAACTGATGTGCATTGCTTGAGAGAAAGACATAAAAGCTTGATTTTGCCCAGTGATGAGTCCTCTGTGAAATTCTGCACAATACTGAAACTGTAACTGCAACTCTCCTCCATTTTATGAAATGCTGGACATTGTTCAGTGCTAAAAAACACTCTTTATAACATTCAAAGCCATGAAATGTTTTCCACGTATTTAGTCACTGCAGTATTATTCACTACCACTGCTCATGTGTGATTTGCTTCAAGGGGAATGGCAGCCTCGGCTTGACCTTCGGTACAGTATATAAAATTAAGCTAGTTAAGTGTTTAGCTGATTAAGTATTAGCCTGCTCATAAGAACGTGGCTCTAGCACCTTGTTTGGTTGATTTTTTTCAAAGTGAAAGCATGTCATCATCCCATTCCTGGTGCCAAAGGATGGTCCCTCTGGTGATATAAAAAGTTTGCAGAAATTATGATTAAACTGCACAGAGTCTAGTGGTCCTGTATTACATATGTATTAGAGAAGCTTACACAGACAATTTAGTTTAGCGGGACCAAAACCAGTGACCCTCTCCCCCACCTCAGGTAATAAAAGGATAGTCATTGCTCACGATACTACATGCAGGCCATGCTGGAGAAACTGCGTCTACTGGCTGGAGAGATGTTTTTCTTTTTTTTTTTTTTTTTCCGAAGCAGCATCAACCTGTGTCAAGTTCTCTCCATTGCCAACTAAAAGAAAAAGTGAGTCTTTTTTTCTTAAAGAATAAAACCTGCAATCCAACATCAAACAGCTTTACCCAAGAGTTAAAAACGCAGAAAAAAAAAAAGTGAAAATAAACTTTGACACCATCCTTTAACCCTTGTTACCAGAGGACTTACAACTCTGCAGCTGCTTTCTCCAAACTCACTAGCTTTGGTATTTTAAGATTACTTCAGCACAATTCTGTATATAACTTCTTTTTACATAGAAAAAAAAATTTAAAGAAAAAAAGAACAACCAGAAAAAAAACAAGGTATCAAGCTGCTACAGTGACCTGTACTATAAAGATACTACATACATTCTCCATGAAATACCTTATGCTTCCTCAATGTTATGCTCCAAAACCATTTCCAGGACCCCAGTTTCCCTGTAATTACTCAATGATGCATTCACCATTCCATCCCATTGCACTCCAGTGCTATTACATGTTAGTTAACAGGAGAACCAGTTAACACATCTGCCTTAACGTCATTATAAACAGTGCTTATAGAGGACACGAGCACAGCTATAGCTTCACATAATCATGAGATAAAAAGTTCCTAATACTTCTGTTATGCCAACCCACCACAAACTCCATGATTCCCATTGTAAGAGTGTGCCCTTGGCTTCCCATCATCCTCCGCCTTATACCGTGATATGTCAGACAGTTAGGGGCAGTGACTCCATTTAGCTAAAAAGAAGTGTCTGTCTGAAGCAGTCTTTTTGTTCTTTTGAAGATGTCAGCTGCCAACTGCATTTACTTCTATAATCAGCAGTTATATGTACGTAACACCCCACTGCCAGTACAAAAAAGGCTAAGCACAGTGAGGAGCAAAACCAGAGTAAGATCATTTGGGAGAAAGAAGGGAGATCCATGCTAATGACCCACTTTCGGAACAGAATAGGGACTGCAGCAGCCCTTGCCATGGCTGAGAACAGAAAGGTGACAGATGACGTTTACTTATCGTATTGCTCCATTAGCTTTAAGTGTTAATTATCTTAAGGATCACATTTAGTATGATTGTCTTTCCTCTCATGTCAGAGATAGTACTTCAGCCACAGACCAAAAGTGCTTTTTTCTAGGCTACGGAGAGATTCAATGCATCTTGACCAACATTCATTTTTGAGGTAGTACTCATTTACTTTGTATTGCTGGCTCAAAATAAAAATATGGGAAGTGAACACAGTTAAAACTATGCTCACTGTAGGTATATTTAGAAAAAGAAAAAGACAACAAAAAAACAACCCCCAAAAAACCTATTTCCTTTCTGGGCAGATCACCAAAAAGAAGCAATCCTTCTTACAAAGGTCAGCTCACATTCACTGGTAAAGTCAAACTTTCATTAATGGTTTATAACAATAGCTATAAACTAAAGTGCTTCAAAATTTGCTTGACTAGATTTCAGTGATTAGAATCATAATTTCTGGATTTTTGCTAGTATGAAATGCCATGAGATTTTAGAATCACTTTATATAAGAAGGGCAGAATGAGTTTTCTTTTTCAAAAGAAAAAGTACAAAAAGCATTCCAAATACACCTGGCAGTCTATACTCACTACAAGTTGCCTGCATTTTCCTTCTCAAATCTACTATTCCTCCAGTAACTGGAATAAAAATGGAGTTGAAGTTGCACTATACTGCAGCACTAAAAAAGTATTCCAAATCAGATGCAAACAGGAAAATGTTTACAATCATACAATTAGTGAAATTCACACTTCATTTCAAAGTTTTAGCCCTGCAGATTCTTTTTAACACAAGGCAGATATGTAGAGTCATGGAAAAACATAACAGACTGCTATACACTCTCTACATTAATTAAGTAAGTTTCACATTTATGTCACAAATGTAATGCCCTACTGTGTATCTATTAAATGCTAAATAACTTATGAACATTTATGTGCTCTATGCAACAGTGAACATATTGACCAGTGGATGCCAGAATATAAAAGTTCATACACAAGACAAACTAATTTAAAAAAAAATCACATTATCTGTACAATTCATGCAAACTGTGCACAATGTGGTAACAAGAACAACATTTGCCTAAGCCTCCACTTAAGGAAGAGCTTTTACAGTGACAGCAGACCAGTGTTCAGAAAAGTCTGCGGAAGTGTAGAAGTCCATGGCAACATAAAACGCAAAAATTCTTCCAGCATTTCATTTTTCTTGTAACAAAGCAGGGATGTTGATGTTCCAACCAATCGCCTGACGATCAAATCCACATGTGAAGAGGTTACATATCGGATGGTCCTCACTCCATGCTGAGCAGCAGACCATTCTTCTGTGGCCCTGCGACAGGTCAGGAGATAGCAGTATTACTTACGATATATTTTGAAAGCTTCTGCATCAACAAGTTAGTGCGACTCAAAATGCAAACTTGCTAATGCTCACATTAGTTTTTACAAACAGTACTTGAGAATCCTAAAGGTCATTGTTACTTTCATTGGCAAGGTAAAAACCCTTGTAACGGATGAGACTCCTCAATACCAGCACCAGATCCATAATGACAGAAGCATACAAACTGGTGCATCAAAACTTTTGAGTTTTCCAAGGTATGTTTGCTATCTAATTACATTTTATTTACAAAAGCAAATAGAATTTTGATTTTAGCATTTTTATTTATAAAAGCAATCTTAAAATATGGAACTACTTACTGGCAACTACTTTTTTAAGCATCCATCACATTCATAATTCAGCAGGGATAATACTACAGCACGAGCAATGTCATACTGAGGAAAGCAATGCCTTATCTATTGTTCAAGTCCAATAGTAACAAAAATGCCCCATGGAGGATTCTGACCAACATTTAAGTTTAAAAAAAAAAAACTGCCATGATTTCAGTGGTGTCAGCCTGAATGGAAATATTCAGGAAAAAAAAAGAAAAAAGGAAAAAAAAGAAAAATCAAGACTAAACTGTAGACCAAAAAACCCCTAAACTAGAAAAAGACTAAAAAAAACACTAAATAGGTCTTAAAACCCCTTCCTAAATTCTGTCAAGAGCTGCTGAATCCACCCTAAGAAGTCTATTGAAGTGACATAATCCAATTAATTTCACTTAGTCTAACTTGCTCCATTAGTGATGCTCACCAAGCTAAATAGCACCACAAACGCACAAAACTTGATGGCTGCAGCAAGGATGGTTTAGTATTTGGTACCAAATACCAACAATTTATGTGCATAAGCACAGCAGGAAAAAAAAAATTATCACCAAATCATACAAGGGGAGCTCACAAAACTGACCCCCACTTTTTTCATGTTTCTTATATAATGAAGTAAGCACTGTGTAAATGAAAAAAAAACAACCAAACAAAACCACCCCAACCATTAGTCCTCATAGTCAGTCACTTTCCTGACACGATTCACATCAAGACATTAAAACACATTTGAAATGCTCTTACGCATTTTTTCCATTTCATAGGGAAGGCAGACATTAGTTTCACTTTAGTAAGGAGAAAAATTATGATGAAATCCAGTTGAAACATCATTTCCAATTCCAATAAAAAAATTCAAAATATGTCACTTATTTCCATGTTGGTCATTTTCAATAACTAACAACAACATATTTGTATAGACAAGTGTCCTTCAGCATTTGTTCAGCTTCTAAGCTACAGACACCAAATCCGAGTTTTAACCTTGAACGAAAGAACAGACATACTTTAAGGCTATAAATATTCAGTTACCTGTCTATTACTGCGAGGAAGGCGTGCTAATCGCACTCCTGACATGTCAAATAATCTAACCTGTCGGTTGTCATGTGGAAGGGCAATGATTCTTTGGCCAACACACACATTAATCCTGCACATAAGAGACAAAAGTAGGTTATGTACAAAACAGCGAGCCTGGCAAATAGAACTTGACAGTACAAGTTTAAGCTCACAAGAAGTGATACAGCTGAATTTTTCCTGATTAGAATTCACAAGTGAAAAAAGAAAAAAAGTATTAAACCATTAAGGTGTTTTCTATTGTATTAGATGCTCAAACAGCCTTAACATCTGCCTCCCATATAAAAAAATCTCAGAAAAGCAATATGATATATATATTTACTGAAAATTAACGTTGACTACACCCGCATTTTATAAAACCACTTCAGACCTTTTTCAAAACCTCAATCTCAACTTCAATTTTAGTGACTAAAATTAAATATATATTCAGTGAATTAACAGAACAGACTATTTTGGTTGGAAGGGACCTACAACAATCATCTAGTCCAACTACCTGACCAATTCAGGGCTGACCAAAAGTTAAAGCATAGCATTAAAGGCATTGTCCAAAAGCCTCTTAAACACTGACAGGCTTGGGCATTGACCACCTCTCTAGTAAGCCTGTTGCAGTGTTCTAGCACCCCCTCTGTAAAGAAATGCTTCCTAATGTCCAGTCTAAACCCCCCCCAGTGCAGCTCTGAACCATTCCCAAGCATGAAAGAAATTAAGAATTAATTAAGAAAACATGAATTAAGAAAAACAGTAACTCGGAGATCTGCTTACCTGTTGACTGCAGAATCTGTACGGATGGTTGCAATGGGGGACCTCATGTTTTTCAAATCCCAAACTTTTACAGTACGGTCATCGCTACCAGAAACAACATTGTCTCCCACAGTGAAAACTGCAGACGTCACAGTGCTAAACAATCAGGAGTAAAAAGAAAGACACAAAGCTCTAAAGATCTTTATTAAACTAGCATCTGATCTGAAGTTCTATTTTTTGTTCCTGTGTTTCCTTTAAAATATGTAACTTGCTTTTTTTTTTTTTTAACCAAAGTAACCTGAAATATTAAAACTCCAAGTGGGTATTTTAGAATAAAAAAAAAATATTCTTAAAAAAAGCTGTGTCAGTTAAGGTATACAGGACTCGACTGGCCCAAGCGCTTAAGAAAAGAAGGCAAAGAGTGGACAGTCCCTCTGGAGGCTTCTCTCCTATTCCACTGATCCTAATATGAGATAAACATGTCCATTCACTTCTGAAGTTCTGTATTAATGTCCAGTAGACTTATCAGACAACCAAAACTGGATCAGTAGCATACAGTACAATCCTTCCTCTCAAGTGTTTGGAGACTACTAGCCAAGTTCTTTCACTTTCCATCCAAAGACTTCTGTAGAACTATCTCAGGCATTTGTCATTCACAGCACAGACACTGAGGAGATCCAAAATACCTATCTGAGATGTAGGTAAAGCTGTTTTGTACACACACCTAGATATGCTGGAATACATACACAGAGCTTCCAGTATAACTCCACTAGCAATGGCTACAGCAATCTAATAATTTCTAATTGTGATTTCTATTCCTATTTTACAAGTAGCTAAATTCTGAGAGTCAGATAAAAAAAGGCAAGTGGTAGTAGTAAGAAGCATGACCAGACAGTTCCTCAAATTTTAGCCATTAGGTCTATAAATGTACAAGGGCAGCCAGAGAAAGACTCCCAAGAATACTTCTAGCAATTGGAAGTGCAACATATTACTTTCAGAAGAGACCAACATTCTAAAATAAAATTCTTTTTATGATCTCTTTGTATTTTATACTTTCAGAGAATAGTATGCTGCTAAGCTCAAATGAATAGTTCTTATTCATCTTAGAGCTGATTTTTTTTTTAATCTTTAACCTATTATTTCATATTAACCAATTAAAGCTTTTGTACTACTATTTTCATTTTAGGACTGTGTGAATTCCCAACTCAAAACCAGTTATTTTCTGCCCACACAATGTACTAACAAAGCATTTTTGTCTCTCCCTAAAATCATTAGGGAAGGCTTCTCAACTCTGTTTCTACAGATTTGATTTAATGACCTATCTTGTAACTTGGGTCATGTACATCAATTTCTTAGAATTTAGTAATTTTAATTTACGTTGTCAGTTGCTACTGTCACTTCGGTTGTTCTGCAGAAATTTGAATTCATGTCCTATCCAAGCTGCTGATTGAGATTAGCACTAGCCAGGTCACAATGGACCAGTTTATGCAAGCCTCTTAATTTAAATTGACACCAAATTAAGTTTTAACTAGGATGAAGGCCCACTTTATTCATAATACCAAGTTTCCTAATGCATTATTAGAGTGCAGCTAAGCTACCCCGGAGATGATTACAATAAGAACCAAGAGGTCTTCACCTAATCTTCTGGACCTTATGAACCAAAAGTCAAAAAGTTAAAACATACGTGAGGGCCACAACTGGTGAGTCTCTTTCATCAGGCACCTTCACATTTGGGAAGAAAACTCATTCATGCAGTCAAGTTACTGGTTGGTATGTTCTTAGCACCGAACTTGTCTTCCACCAGCCTGACCTCCATTAAACTTACAAACGTATAAAGAACTACTGAGGAGAGAAATGCAGACAAGCTGCAAAATACTCCAGTAAAATGTTTCAGACTTTCACTGAACTGTATACTGCTGTAACACATTTGAAACAACATTTATAAGTTTAAAATTCGTGATTAAACCTCCGTACTTTGCACACACATTGGGAGACTTCTTTGTACACAACAGTATAAGGAATTCAAGTCATAGAAAAGCTCCAGGTGAGCAAATATACAGCATTTTAGTATTCTGCTGCCAACATACAAATCTGATCTGTTTTCCCATAATACATTTTATTCCAATTACAGTTGGAATATGTTGTGAAACTGTTTTAAAATAACCCTCCAATTTTGAATGCTTTTTTTCACAACTTTTAACAGCTTTCCAGCTTCTTTGATCTCATATTCGTTCTCCTTTATCATTTATCACTGTCAAACATAGTTAAGTTTCTCTGACCACATAAAGTTCTCTCATTCTTAGATTTAACATTCTTCAAATGAAAACATTCAAAACTATCGCCACACAAACAGAACGTCAACTCTAGGTTAGTTCAACCCTTACTGCCCCTGTAAAAGCAAAAAGATTCTCAAAAGAAAACAAAATCCTTTTCTGTACTGTTTTCCATTTAACTATTCATTCAGATATTACTGGGTACACTAAGAAAAAGTTTGTAAACTAAAAATGCAATGAAGTTCTGCTGTAGCTCTCTCTGGCGACTGGGCAAGTGATAGAAAGGCAAAGGGAAGGCTGCCGGGCCATTCTCAGTGACATCTTTAAAGGTGTTTAGTGGTCTTAGTCCTCTACCTACTCCCCCAACAGTTCATCGCTGTAAGGCACTGCAGACTGGGATATGCACTATTTGCAAGCACGCATGACTGAAAACAGCCTTTTTCATAAGGAGCTTTGAATTCAAAGGCTAGACAAAAAAAAGCACTTTTTACTGAACCCACTGTTTATCATCAAGAATTTTGGTTAGAGTTTCAAAGCAAAGAGTATATGGATGTACTGCATAACAGTCCTAGATATTAAAAAAATGAAACATTACTCTTCCAGGAGAACCTACAGATACACTTGATTCAATTCTCAAAGATACCTCATTTTCAAAATAAGATTGCAAGACTAGAAGTTTTAAGTAACTTAACACCAAGTCCAGAAAGGTCAAAAGCAGTATCATTCTCACAAACCTGAGAACTCTGGGGAGGGTTATCAGCACTTGATTTGTCACCTGAGTAAAGACTGGATGGTTTTGTTTTGGTTTTTTGTTGGTTGGGTTTTTTTGTGTTTTTTTTTTTTTTTTTTTTTTTTTTTAAGTGGAACATATTGAGTTAATATTTTAAAAAAACACATACATTTAAATTCAAGAACATGTACAACATACTGACTTAAGACGACACGAGCAAGTGCTGTGCTCATAAGTTTTCTTATGCATTACAGTTCATGCTTTGTCTCCTCTGCTATTCCAAACTGGGGCATCTCTTCAGGTGAGACAGATGCACCTCATCTTTTTTTTTTTTTAAATTAAGACAAAATAGCAACAAGAAGAAAGGCCACTTCCTACTTATAAACTAAAACAGGATTTCAACCCATCTAAAGGGGGAAGGTGAGAAGAAAGGGAAGCAAAATCTGTGTGGGAAGAAAGAAGTTGGCAGAACAGCCAATATACAAATAACCTTTCAAAAGTATTGCCTCCCTAACCCCACCCATATCACAAAAATTAAAATACTTTTTCCTGTATTTTCATGTGGCTAGTTTTGCTTCCTGTTTATACTGGTCTTCAGTCCGTTCTAACCCAGCTAAAACTCTGGTTAACATCCCCTTGGCTAAATTAATAAAAAGTGTCAAAAAAAGATCATCAGATCCCATGTTAATGGAATGGTAGAAGACAGTAGGTTTTTAATAACTCAAAAAGATGACAGGTATTGTAGCACATTAAAAAAAAAACTGGCAAAGAGGAAGCAGTCTTATGACACTTCAAACCGTGGGTCCCATAGGGAGTTTGGTGTGCTACAACTATCCTCCAGAAAAGCTTCAGCCTCTGCCAAACCCCAGCAAAACTCATTTATCTTGTCATAGGGAGCAGCCGAGCGTGTACTTCCAGCTGACAGCGTGGCACTTCCTCACCACACACCGCTGCCTGGCCTCGAACATCCTGCTCCCTCCGTGGGTCTCAATCAACAGAAATACTGTAGTGCTAGCACTCCTCATTAGGCCGAACAGCTGTCTCCCCAGTCACACTGAGACACAAAACTGTTTTGCATAACAATCTGCTGAAATTTCACACATAGGGGAAGCAAAAAAAAAAAAAGATGTTGAAAATGTTGGACCATGAAATGCTGATGCAGAACCCTTACTGGCAATGCACCAAAAAAAAAGTTAACATTGCTCTTTCCATTTTGATTTGCAACCTATACTGGGATTTACCACTGAACACTGAGAGACAACATGTTTTTGTGCCTGTGAAAAGCACTAATGTGTGTGTGGGATGAAGTTCTGGAGAAAATGGAGTAAAACAGAGCTTTCTGATAAATTTATTCAATGTACACCAAACTGCAGTTAAACAGCAAAATTTGTGTGCTCAAATATGCCTCTCAAGTAGTAAAATTCAGGAACAAAACTTCAAGGAAGCTCTATTTGGGACAGTATTGCCTGCACAAAAGCTTCCTTTCTTTTAGGGTAAGAAAGTGTATCCCCACACAGAGCAGTCTGCAGCCTGGGGGGAAGCCATGACCTGGGTTTAAAACCTCCAGATAAAGACAGTTTGCCCATCTTAAAGGGTGATGGCATTGGCCAGAGGAGTCCCAGGTAAGGACCACACCAATACCTCCACGTTTGATTTTGTGCTCAGGTTTTAGAAGTGTTAAAGGCACTTGATTCCAGGAAGAGCTACACATACAATTCCCAAACTTTGTTTGCGGATTTATCTCCATGTATCAGCTGCTTCTTCCTCCAAACTGAGAAATGGTAAGAACAAACCATGAAGGAATTAACACAGAAGGGGGACGGGGAGAATTCAGAGACGACTATTAGCGCTGAAAAGTCATTTTTTTCGTATTTAAATCAATAATGTCTATTCCAAAGATGTGTTTCATGACATTTAGAGAAAATTGCCACTATCTCCTTTACTCACTATCCATCTTAAAATAACAATACAGGATTGAAAACAATAACTAGCTTTCATGAGAGCTACTCAATGGCAAGTTAGTAAATTAGTTAAGTAAATTAGTTATTTTTAAAATCAATTTCATTGCGTTTATGATGGGATAAAAAGAGGCCCGTTTATCCCTGCAGTATTGCTGCTCGTGTTATGTAAGCTTCAGAATGACAACACACTATAAAATGTTATGCTCTACTCAACAGGATACAAAGAAAAGACCTTCGGCTATGCTCTTTTGTGGGTCATTTGAAAAAAATCATAGCGTTTTTTAGTGCCTGCATTCAAGAATGGAATTAAGACTCTCTCCACCTATTGCAGTAAAGCTTAAAGCACTCATAAGCAACTGGATACAGATTTATTGCCTACCTCTTTTTTTAAAGTGACTGACAAAAGTCTACGGCTAACATTAAGTCAGTCAAACTTTGTATGTTACATACCCCATTACCCAAAATAAAACACTTAAAGGATTTTTTTTTTCTTTTAGCTACAGGGCTTTTAATTTTAAGCACTCACTCTTACAGCTTAAGGAGTAGTTTATTCAATTTTTTATATTTCTTTATTAATTAGGAAGCAATTTTTACCATGAGGAAGTTTGCCAATGACAACAGAAAAGGTTCAACAACATAAAAGGGAAAAAAAAACACTTAGAGAGTATTATCTTTCGAATTGCTTATTTGGCACTTCAACAACTCCATGACAGTATTGGGTTGGGGGAAGGTTAGAATAGAAAATGGGGTATTCAAGCTGTGCAAGAGAGCGAAGACAGGTAACTTGTTTAAGATGAAGGCATGTAAAACACGCTGGCCCCAGTCTGTCCTGAAGCAGATTCACAAAGAAGATGACAACATGGGAAATTAGAAAAATTCAAAGCTGGATGCTTGAGCTGCCAGCTAATACGGCTGCTAACAACTCTAAGAAAACTGCTGAAACCTTAACATGTTCTGTCACATGTATGTAATAAATGTAAATCAAAAGGCTTTTATATGTACATGTTTAGAAACACAAAATTAAGAGAAGCTAACTCTAGAGCTTCAAGTCCAGGCCATAATCTTCATTTAAAGAATATGCAACATGCAAATGTGGGATCAGAACAGTATTTGAAAGGCAAGTTTGGGACCTTTTTCAATGAAATGCAAGAGGAATAAAACCCACAGCAGACAGAACAAGGTAGGAATACTAACAGTAATATCAGACTCCTCTGGTTAATCAGTCAGGCTTGGGGAGAAAACAATGTTTCATCAGAAAAATTTTGCATTTCTTACAAAAGCTGGATGGTGAATGCCTAGGGCATTCTTTGATTAGAAACAACAGAAAAATGGTAGACAAAGCATCACTGATGGCATTAATAGCTGAAGCAAAAACAGGACTATCTTGAAAAGAACAGATGCTTTAAACTGGTCGAACTCCACTGACAGCATCCAACTTGTGACATTTTGTTTGGCACAAAAGACTCCCTTCCCTAGAGCAGCTTTTAGTCAAAAGGTGCAAAACTTGCATTTTTAGAACTACATCTAGATATGCTTTAGCTTCACCAAGAAAACGTGGCTGAATAATAATACCCAAGAGTGATCTTGTAATATTGGGGATATCTAGAATAAGACTACTTTCCAACATTGCTGCCTGAAGAGAAGGCATTTCCCCCCTGCCATGACTTGGGTCTTTCAAGAACAGGACAGACACATATCAGGGTATGAGAATTAAATCTTGCAGAATAAAGAATCTGGGAAAGCCAGCTGACCTTGGCAAACCTGAGTGTCCACGAAACTAAAGCAATTATTAGTCTCCTGATAGAGAATGCCATTTTGACATTAATTCCCGATTCACTAAATGTCAGAATTCAGCCCAGCATCCTAATCAGCTGCCGCTTAAGTACTTTTACATTTTTTTAATTCAGATTTTCCAGTAAGCGTAGGAGTTTGAGATGAAAAGTTGAAGAAGTAAGGCATATTTGCAATTCTCTAGTTTCAAAGTTCTCAGGATGAAGCACAACTTGCCATCCGGCCACATATTCAGAGACATACTGACAGCAAATGAACAGGAACTTTCCCTTCTGACCTCCTATAGCCACACAACCAGAGTGAAAGGAGAAGGAATATATGCTGTAGTCTGAAAGTGCTATAAGCCACCTTGTTCAGCTCTTTGTCACAAATACCGTAAGATCCA
This sequence comes from Morus bassanus, assembly GCA_031468815.1. Taxonomy (NCBI): domain Eukaryota; kingdom Metazoa; phylum Chordata; class Aves; order Suliformes; family Sulidae; genus Morus; species Morus bassanus. The sequence continues at coordinate 12,542,944 of CM062567.1, read as the reverse complement.
CTTTCAGCAATTTTTTCCTCTGAGTTTGCTCAGAAAGTAACACAAAGATATAGATTCAACAGCTAATGCACATTCATGTTTGATGCACTGGCTCAATCCAGCTACAGAGATCAGTAAGTTTGAGAAGTCATAAACAAATTTTATAATTTTTTCTGGCTAGGTCAAAAGTACCTGCTCAAATTTATTTTTTTTAAGCCAAAAATGCATTTAATTGCCACAAAAAGTTGATGCATAACTGTACACTGAACAATCAAGAAGCATTAATGAAGGGTATTCACTTAAGGATAGCAACCCAAAGCCCCTTCTGAAGACAACATTTTACTCTTTTAAGGATGGTATTTGCAAGTCCAGACTTGGAAGACCTGCAGAATTTTATTCAAGCATTTCAAGAGATGTGTGCTCAACCACTGTGTACCTTTGACAGTCACAAAACAAAACACTTTAATATTTACCAAGTAACTCTTCAGCTGCATATAAGCGTCAACATACTACAAATTCATAGCAAAAGCAGTACATGGTTTAAAAGATGTATACGAATCCACTAGCTAATAAGCATTCTGTTGCCAACAGGGTATTCATTTATTTCCAGTATTACTAAAGTGTCAGAACGAATGTATAAAATCTGTAAAGTACTTGACTGGACCCGTATAGCTAAGATTTTTTTTTTTTAAGCTACAAACGGTAAAGATTTCCAACATGAACATTTTAGAAGGCTCCGCACATTAAGATAGACCTCAGCACATGCAGAGCTCTTCAAGAGACAGAAAAACTCATCAAGCACATATGCAAGAGCATGTCAATGACAGAGTTGTTCAACTAGGTCACCACATTGGAAAAAGAATGGCCTTTAGAGCCCCGACAAGACACAGCTGTGCAGGTCAGCAAACAAACACAGAAGTGAAGCTGGAATGAAAATTGCCATGTAGATGCCAGAAGAGTTTTGCTCTTCAGAGCACCACCTTAGTTCAGCTTGAAGAGTTCTAATCAATAATCTCTAAATTCAATAATTTCTCAACAGGAGAACAGCTGGTGCTATATATTACCAAACATGTATTTTAAAGCAGTATCAGCTAGGAAAAAGGTGTTGGAATTTGAGTCCCCATTATAATTTTTGGAGGCTTTAACTCAGGAATTCAATTTAAGACTGGGGATTAACAGCACTACTAATATACATTCCTATTCAAGTGCACACAAAGTCAGACAATAACAAAGATTTATATTTAAGCAAAAGCGAGTCTCATTTCCACATCATTTCTTTGTTTTTTAATCAGTAGAGAATAAGTAAAGGAGATGAACTGGGGGCATGGCAAACCTAAAAGAAAATGTGACAAGATATTTTTATCACTATGCGAGCAGGGCACAGGCGAAGAAGTCATGTCCTGAACTGAAACAGTCGTATATAAGAAAAATGTAAACAAGCAATGTTTACAGATTTGAAACTTCCCTAGGAAGATGCAACTTTGAAAAAGACCTGAATGTACTTTCAAGACTCAGCCAAATGCAGGCTTGAAGTGCAAAAGTACTACCAATGTTCTAAGCATGGTCTGTAGATATATAAATGTCAAAATATATTAGAAAACACACTTTGAGGCAAAATAGGTAACTTATAAAAAAGAACTGGTAATTTGTAGAGTAGAAAATGTAGAAAACTTTCATCATCACCTAAGTATCTATTAATATAGAAAGCAAAGCTCTTCAAGATAAAATCCAGCAGCTAGAAACTGAAGCTAGACAAACTCAGACTAAGGAGGCACAAAAAGTTTAACAGGGAGGTTAACTAAACACTGGGATGAACAACTTACAGAATTTACCAAGGGCTAAGTTGAAATCTTTATCATTGGAACAACCTAACATACCGTCAGCAATTCTACTAAAATTACCTCCTAATTCAAAACAGGCATCAATACAAGAAGCTCGAGACAGATATGCTGATCACAACAGATTCCTTCTGGCCTTACTGGAGGAGAATTTATTTTCTTGGACTGTCACAGTAGTAGACTCTAAGAAATATTCCTTTTTTAATAAAGCAGGCAGTTATATGCTCAGAACACCAAAATAATAGGCGATTTCTTAGTCTGCTCACTTAAAATACAACTGTTGTCTCACAGCTGGCATATATACATACCTGTTTTGGCAGAACATCACTTTACAGTCCAAGGCAATGCTCAGCAAGTGCTTTCCATTTTTGGATGTCAATTAACTTTATAAAATCACCCTCTGCATATAACAGGATTCTTTAGCCTCTCAACACATCAGCATCGTTCTGGTTTTTTTGGTTTTTTTTTTTTTTTTTTTTTTTTTTTTAAACAAGATAATGTGCCATTTTGACCAAACCTTAAATCTAACTCATTACGGCTACTGAAAAGGAAGTTGAAATCACACTGCCCGCACCGCCTTTAGTACTCAGACCCAAAGCGTAACGCCGCAGGGCACAACCACCCGCGCCCCCCCGCCTCCCCCAGCCCGGGTACGGGCGGGGGCGGGGCCCGCGCGCGGCCGGCAGGGCGGTGACGCCACCTGCTGGCGCGGGTGTGACGCCGCCGCTCCGCTCCGCGGCGTCACGGCGGCGTCAGCGCCGCCCCGTCTCGTCACCGCCCGCGTCGGTTGTGCGGCGCGGAGAAGCGCTCGCTCCCGGGAGGGGTTTCGCCTCGCTCCGGGGGGAAGCGAGTGCCAGGCGGCGCCGAACGGGGCGCCAGGGCACGGAGCCTAACCCCTGAGCCAGGCGCTGCTGGGACTCGCTCTTGGGTCGGACCCCCGGCAGGAGGAGTATCGGGATGCAGTAAGATTTTGGGGGCTACAGCGCAATGAAGGCTGTACGTTGGCCTCATGATTGAGATGTTTGGCATCCAGTCATATCGGTTTAACGCTTTAGGAGTTGATCTGGTAAGATACACAGGAAAAAAAAACAGAGCTCTAGACAGCTGTTCAGCAGGTACCTCTGAGGAAGAGGCTGTTAAAACTTACGGTTGAGGATGTTAAATCATCAGCGTTAACGACTAACATCCAATTCACAGAACTGATTCCAAGAGCCTATCAAAATATTAAAAACTTTGCAAATTACTCAAATAGACATTCGGGAAAGCCAAAAAAAATGTCCTGTGTGTATGCATTTTCCAGTCAACAGATAAAACAGTTTCTTCTATGCTGCTTAATGTGAGAAGACTGTTACAGTGTTGATTAGAGAGCAATTTAAAAATATTTTGCCAACAGGCAGTACAATAATGGACCAAAAATAAAATCCCTTCAAGTATGTCTCGACTGTAAAATACCGAACTCCCATCTCCACTCTGACTGCAATCCTCAGTAAAATACTCGTCTTCCATAACAGAATCATCTCTTCAACAAAACAGAGAGCTGAACAACTGTAGCCATTAAACAGTAAAGTCAGTGTTGAGACTCTTAAGAGTGTATTTAGTGAAAAAGCCTATGTCAATACTAAAAACTTGCACATTCAAAGAACAAAATGGAGACAGATGATACAGACAACACACAAATATGAAGACAATTTAAAGCTGGAATAAGAGTGACCGAAGAGGTTGCTCAAGGTCTATTCCATTCATAAAAAATAAACTCTCTTGTAGTTTGTAGGTCTCAGCGATAGAGACCAAAATACCAGCTAACACCTTTTACAGTATGCACCATCACCCCAGATAAACATCGTTTGGTCTCAGCATACATATGGAAAGACACTCATATTCCTTCCTCTGAAAAAATGTCCTGGGACAAAGCAATTACTAAGCTCAGAAAAAAATGGAGGCACCAAAGGACACAAAAACTTCCAACTTCTACAAGTCATTCTAGAAAAAGCAATAGAAGAGTACAAGAAAGACGGCATGAAACAATTCTAGGATGCAGACCACAAAATTAAGTTTATTCTTCTATCAGAAGATGGCTACTTATGTGGGATGATTGTTGTGCACCAAATAATTTATCAAGCTGAGGTGTCCAGGGTGGGAGGGCTTAAAGAGGTTTTATTTTATATATACGTTAGCCAACAGCTGGGAAAATGAGAAAGTAGATACTGAAACTCGGTCATAATGCAAACTACACATTTGAATTAACAAAAAATTAGAAATATGAATAAGTATTTGTGGGTTCTGTTTTGAGCTAGGACTAACAATCATCTTTTATTCTGCAGACAGGAGGTGCTATTTGTTTCTGAAAACGGTGAAGTTCAAACATTCCAAAATCTTGAAAAAAGATTCGCTTCCTTGGGTAAAGTATTTCAAAGTTACTCCTGCATTTTCCATGTATGAAAGCTCTGATTAACGGAATGGTAAGTCAACACCGCAACACAGACTCTCATGACTACATCTGCTCATATTCAACAGTATAAAAACTTAAAGCCTAAATTGGCAACTAAAACTATGACACCAAAACCACTGTTTTGACAGAACATGGCAATCAGTACTCTTTAATTTCTTATTTTATGTACAAATTAGAAGCTTTAGCTTAAAGAGTAAAAATTAATCCTCCTTTCCCCACCCCCCCCACTGCTTCCAAAGAAGTAACCTTTATTTCAGACTGAGTATCATGACAAGCAGAGGTAATCTGCTTGATCAACTGCATTACAGCAATACCCCTAAACTACAGGCATAACCAATGCCAAAAACACCCTCATACCTTAAATTACCTTTAATTGTAAGGAGTTTTATCTAGACTTACCATATAAGCAATATCACACCAAGAGCCCTGGCTCTTGGAAATTAAGTACTGCTGTGTTACATTTGAAGGAGAACAGTTAGGGGTTTCTGTGAAAATCAGTCTCATAAAACAGGGGAATGAATTTAGTACCTCAAAAAGAGCACAGGAGCAGTTTTGTTCAGATTAGCAACTGAATACATTTATACTTTTGGAACTTGTAAAAACCTGTGAAGGAACTGTCACTTACTCTGTGTGGCCCTGAAAGACATTCACAGAATGGATAGAAGGATCTCTGAAATCCCACAGACGGAAGGTTGTATCGCGTGATGATGTCACCACAAGACGTTGGGTGGGATGTGTACAACAATGTGTTAGCTCTTGGTCATGCCCTACAATCACAGATGAGAACATGTAAGGTAATGAAAATAAGACTTTTCATTTCCACATACACTTGGAATGAAATGCTGATGGTTTTTTCTTTTGTCCCCAAATAGTAGAAGAATAATCATCCTGAACTCTAATGTTACTACTGCTGTGAAAGTTTAGAACTATATTTAAAAGCAAAAAAAAACCCCCACTACTCACTTCACATGATTATTAAGTAGCGATAGGTTATTGCTACTTAATATATGCCATGAACACAGCAAAAGCATTTTTTAAGAACTAAAATTTGGCTACATTCAGTTTAAAAACAACTACTTCATAGGATATATCACAAGCTTAAAAGAACCCAAATTAATGCTCTAAGGATTAACAAGGTCGGAATTTTAGAAACCATTACAGTATTGAGCAGCAGCTCAAGTCTTGCACACACTCAAATTGTACCCCAGAGAAACAACTTTTCCTAATGTTTCAATATCTATGAATAATCCCACATATAAAAATAAACCACCAATTTATCTTTTTGTGAGTGAACAAATACCTGTAAGAGAATGGACAAGTTCGGAAGTCTCTACATCATACAGATTTGCTGTCCTATCCCATGATGCTGTCACAGCTTGCTTCCCCCCAACAAGCCAGTCGGCTGCTATGACCACTCCTTGATGGCTTTTGAGTGAAGTTAATGGGGCTCTGACAGTGGGACAATCACTGGAACCATCTCCATCTCCATCAGGTTCATCTTTATCTGAGAACTCAACTTCATCTTCCCCAGACATTTGCTGTATGATGCAAGAGAAAAAAAGATTTAGAATAAATGGGAAGGAATGTCTCTAAGTTATATTTTACAGTGTAAATGCTTCCCAATCCCCTTAACATGAACGTGGCTAACTTAAGTCTGTAGAATCTAGCCTATTCAAGTATTCACTATCAAAAACTTAGTTGAAGGAATAATACTAGAACTCCATTTAACTCACTGGTAACTACTTCATTTTAAAATTTCTTCTGAAACTGTTTAGCTCTAAATATCTGTCCCTTTTACTACATGCTAAGTCTTTTATATTCCCCTCAGTGTATTACCCTTGAGTTTCACTGCAGCACATGTATCAAGGGACTTTTTTTCCTTTGAGTTTTTAAGAGTAGGAAGTATCTAACAGGACACTGACTATTTTAATCTTTGGGAAGACAATAATTTACAGCTGTATTTTTATCCATCAGAATCACAATCATGACATCAATATCTGTCTGCTGGTCAATACACTGTCATCATGCAGTGCTGATGTAAACTGGATGCAAAATAAATTCTTTCACTAACCAGGAAGCGTTGACCTCTGAACCCTATTTCGCTAATGCAAGACAAATACACTTTTATTTCATGATACTTTGATGTGAAAAAGGTAACATATGTACTGCTCTTTCAAAATGGAAATGCCAAATCAAATAAACTAATCAAACCTTTTCCATTCAGCCATCTCTTGCCCCTACTCAGCTTACTGAGAAGCTCATGCTATAAACTATGTTTGTCTTCACAATTTAGTAAGGGTGCTTTTAAATACAGCATTTGATAGTCTACACTAAATAAATAACCTGACTAAATAAAAGGCTGGGGACAACAATGTCAGATAGTGTGAGAATTGCTGGCAAGGATCAATGAGAAATCAAATTTAAAGACAGAATTAAATAAATACCAAAAATACAAGTCTTTACCATCAGTTTTCAATTCATAACAACTATAGTTAATACAGATGCCTCAGTAAGATAAGCTACAAAAATTTAACTGGTTTAAAAAGAACTTCACTATTTTTTATGATTTGAATTATTACAAAAAAATTTTATTCAACATTTCATTTACTTACATGTTTATTATCTTGAACAAAAAGTCAATTAATGTACTTGCAGCTGCATATTTTATTCTGCACCACAGATCTCTGAAAATCACAGAATCACAGAATGGTAGGGGTTGGAAGGGACCTCTGGAGATCATCTTGTCCAACCCCCCTGCTTGAGCAGGTACACCCACAGCAGGGCGCACAGGACCGCATCCAGGAGGGTTTTGAATGTCTCCAGGGAAGGAGACTCCACAACCTCTCTGGGCAGCCTGTTCCACTGCTCTGGCACCCTCACAGCAAAGTTTTTCCTCATATTCAGGTGGAACTTCCTGTGTTCCAGTTTGTGCCCATTGCCCCTTGTCCTGTCGTTGGGCACCACTAAAAAGAGTCCGGCCCCATCCTCTTGACACCCACCCTTCAGATATTTATAAGCACTGATAAGATCCCCCCAGTCTTCTCTTCTCCAGGCTGAACAAACCCAGGTCTCTCAGCCTTCCCTCATAAAAGAGATGCTCCAGTCCCCTGACCATCTTCGTAGCTCTCCCCTGGACTCTCTCCAGTAGTTCCCTGTCTTTCTTGAACTGGGGAGCCCAGAACTGGACGCAGTACTCCAGATGTGGCCTCACTAGGGCGGAGTAGAGGGGGAGGATAACCTCCCTCGACCTGCTGGCCACGCTCCTTTTAATGCACCCCAGGATACCGCTGGCCTCCTTGGCCACAAGGGCACATTGCTGGCTCATGGTCACCTTGCTGTCCACCAGCACTCCCAGGTCCTTCTCAGGAGAGCTGCTTCCCCGCAGGTCAGCCCCCAACCTGTACTGGTGCACAGGGTTGTTCCTCCCCAGGTTGCAGGACCCTACACTTGCTTTTGTTGAATTTCATGAGGTTCCCCTCGGCCCAGCTCTCCAGCCTGTCCAGGTCTCACTGAATGGCAGCACAGTCCTCTGGTGTATCAGCCACTCCTCCCAGTTTTGTACCGTCACCAAACTTGCTGAGGATACACTCTGTCCCTTCATCCAGGTCACTGATGAATATGTTGAACAGGACTGGACCCAGCACAGACCCCCAGGGAACACCACTAGTTACAGGCCTCCAACCAGACCCTGTGCCATTGATCACAACCCTCTGAGCTCTGCCCTTCGGCCAATTCTCAATCCACCTCACTGTCCACCCATCTAACCCCTACTTCCTAAGCTTATCTATGAAAATGTTATGGCAGACAGTGTCAAAAGCCTTGCTGAAGTCAAGGTAAACAACATCCACTGCTCTGCCTTCATCTACCCAGCCAGTCATGCCATCATAGAAGGCTATCAGGTTGGTCAAGCATGATCTGCCCTTGGTGAATCCATGTTGACTACTCCTGATAACCTTCTTTTCCTCTACATGCCTGGAGATGACCTCCAGAATGAACTGTTCCATCACCTTTCTGGGGATGGAGGTGAGGCTGACTGGCCTATAGTTTCCTAGGTCCTCCTTCTTGCCCTTTTCAAAGACTGGAGTGACATTGGGTACCCTCCAGTCCTCGGACACCTCTCCTGTCCTCCACGACCTTTCAAAGATGATGGAGAGTGGCTTAGCAACAGCATCTGCCAGCTCCCTCAGCACTCGTGGGTGCATCCCATGAGGGCCCATGGATTTGTGAGGATCCAGTTTGCCTAAATGATCTCTAACCAATCCTCCTCAACCAAGGGGAAGTCTTCCTTTCTCCAGATTTTCTCTCTCACCTCTGGGGGCTGGGATGCCTGAGGGTCAGCCTTAGCAGTAAAGACTGAAGCAAAGAAGGCATTCAGTAATTCTGCCTTCTCTCCATCCTGCGTCACCAGGGCACCCACCTCGTTCAGCCGTGGGCCCACACAGTTTCCCCAGTCTTTCTTTTACTACTGATGTATTTGAAGAAGCCCTTCTTGTTATCCTTGACATCCCTTGCCAGATTTAGTTCCAAGTGGGCCTTGGCCTGTCTTGTTGCAACTCTGCATACCCTGACAACGTTCCTGTATTCCTTCCAAGTGGCCCCATACTGTAAACCTGCTTCTTCCATTTGAGTTTTTCTAGAAGTTCTTTGCTGATCCATGCAGGTCTTCTGGCTCCTTTGCTTGACTAAGGACAAGCAACATGAAGTCTTTTTTAGAAGAAAAGCTGAAATATATCTGTTAAACTAAACGCTTAAAATCCCACCTTTTGCAATCCTGAAATAATGTAATCTTTTATTTAGGTATAAATTTAACATTCAGTCTTATCATAAAACCTGTATCTGACGAAACTGCTGTGCAATTAGTTTGGTTGCAGTAAGTTGATTGCTTACATTGCAGTCTGCAGTTGGCTGAGGTGTAGGCAACTGTACTATGTACCTCCAGATGTGAGCTGTCTGGTCTCCAGATGCTGCAGAGGGGGAAGGGGGGACGGGGCAGGGGAGAGAGAGAGACTAAATAACGGCATTTCCATGGACAATAAAAACAAGCTTTAACATTACATTTGGCAACACTGTCAGAGTTGCATTTTTTCTAACAGATACCATTATGACATTTTTGGTAAGCAAGTCTCAACATCAACAATTACTTTCCTGGCTTCAATACTGATAAGAACATAACTCATTATGCAAAATATAAGTAGCTGCCAAATTAATCATTCCCACAGTGAAAACATCCACTTAAATACTACACATCAGAACATGAATATCACTGCTGTTCTAATATGTAACATTTGAAGAAGGCATTTAACACATCAACAGGTGCCATCCTTAATTTGCTATTTCTCAAAATACTGGGGTTCCTCTTCGTTCAATGATTTCCTCCATTAAACGTTTTTAGTGTGGTTTTAATAAGAAACCCAAAAGAGCAAGCATGAAGCTATTCTGCTTCTGCCTTAAGCAACTCAGCTTAACTAGCACTGGTTTACAGCTCAGCAGGTACCATTTAATTTTAGACTTCATTTGTTTTTGAAATAGACTTATCCATTATTAACTAAGGAGAAACTCAAGATTCTTCTTATGGACAGAAGAAACATGCTCTAATACCTAGGGGTACAGTGTTGAGAGTTCTAGACTGAGAAGAAAAACAATCTGTTATGAGTATGCATGGATCTGGCAAGTGCAATGTACGTGAAAGCACTAGGAAAAATATCTAATAGACCAAGTAAGAAGGTTAGAAGAAAGGTCAACCTCATATTATTTGTGTCGGTATTCTGAATCAGAGAGGAAGATTTTTTTATTTTAATCAGTTCCACTGAAGAACAGGTCCCCTGAAAACTGTCAATGGAAATATTTCTCTGAGAGGTGGTTCTGCGAAGTAGTAGAAGAACAAAAATCTAGCTATGGGCTGCTTCTGTTTGGTTGGTTGGTTTGTTTCGGTTTTTATAAGTCAGTTTATATAGCAACATTGTTTATGGTACTGAAACAATGACTTCAGTTATCATATGAAAACAGAAAAATGCAAATAGCCAAACATAAATCATCATTAGCCTAAATAGAAGGCATTCCTACCTTCCTTTAAATTGGTCACTGTAGATGCAGAAAGAAGCAGTGTTTTAATTATTAACCTCAGTAATAACTATCCTCATTTTACAATGACTTACCTAATAGCAGCAAATTGAATCCAGATCTCTTTAATCCCAAAGCTTGTGCCCTAATTGCTGGACCATATAACCACAGTATTAACCACATTAAGACAGTTTTCAAACCTGAAGCTGCACTGATGGTATTCTCAGTCCTGAAAAACACCTTTACACTAACAGTCATATTTTCGAGCTGTTTTTTCTGCACAGTCAATATCACAATACTCTTTTCCTTTACTTCTGGAAACATCATGTATTTCAAAAGGGTTAAGATAGAGTAGAATAGACTATTTCGGTTGGAAGGGTCCTACAATAAGCATCTAGTCCAATTGCCTGACCACTTCAGGGCTGACCAAGTTAAAGCATGTTATTAAGGGCATCGTCCAAACACCTTTTAAATGCTGACAGGCTTGGGGCATTGACCACCTCTCTAGGAAGCCTGCTCCAGTGTTTGAGCACCCTCTCCATAAAGAAATGCCTCCTGATGTCCAGTCTAAACCTCCCCTGGCGCAGCTTTGAACCACTCCCACGTTCCATCACTGGATACCAGGGAGAAGAGATCAGCACCTCCCTCTCCACTTCCCCTCCTCACGAAGCTGTCGAGAGCAGTGAGGTCGCCCCTCAGCCTCCTTTTCTCCAAACTAGACAAGCCCAAAGTCCTTAGCCACTCCTCACAGGACATGCCTTCCAGCCCTTTCACCAGCTTTGTTGCCCTCCTCTGGGCACATTCAAGGACCTTCACATCCTTCTTAAATGGTGGGGCCCAAAACTGCGCACGGTATTCAAGGGGAGGCTGCACCAATGCCGAATACAATGGGATAATCACCTCTCTTGACTGGCTGGTTATGCTGTGTTTGGTGCACCCCAGGATGCAGTTTGCCCTTTTGGCTGCCAGGGCACACTGCTGACCACATTGAGCCTGCTGTCAACCAGCAGCCCCAGATCCCAGCCCTGCAGAAAGCTCTTCAGCCTCTCCTCTCCCAGTTTAGACTTATGCCCACCATTACTCTGTCCTAGGTGCAGAATCCGGCATTTGGACTTGATAAATTTCATTCCATTAATCATAACCCAATGCTCCAATCTATCTAGATCCCTCTGCAAGGCCTCTTGTCTCTCAAGAGAGTCAGCAGCACCTCCCAGTTTGGTATCACCAGCAAACTTGCTAGTGGGGCATTCGGCTCCTGCATCCAGATCATTGTTAAATGTATTGAACAGGATTGGCCCTAGAATCGAACCCTGAGGAACACCACTGGTGACCGGTCACCAGCCAGATGTAGCCCCATTCACTACAACCCTTTGAGCTCTGCCCTTCAGCCAGTTCTTCACCCAGCACACCACGAACCTGCTCATCCCACAGCCGGACAACTTGTCCAGAAGGATGCTGTGAGGGACAGTATCAAAAGCCTTGCTAATATCCAGAATAACTACATCCACCACCTTCCCTTCATTCAACAGGCAGGTGACCTTATCAAAGGACTCTCCCTTTGTGAACCCATGTCAACTGTACCTGATGATTGCATTAATGCTTTAAATGCCTTTCAACAGTACCCAGTATATTCTTCTCCATAATTTTTCCAGGAACTGAGGTTAGACTAACAGGTCTGTAGCTCCCTGGGTCCTCCCTCACACCTTTCTTGTAGATTGGAATAACACTGGCTAGCTCCCAGTCAGCAGGGACCTCCCCAGACTCCCAAGACCTTTGGTAGATGATAGAGGGTGGTCCTGCCATAACATCCGCTAGCTCCTTCAGTACTCTGGGATGAACCCCAGCAGGTCCCATGGACTTGTGAACATTCAAGCTGATGTATGATTCTCTGTCATCTGTGCTTACCCATCCAAAACAGACACAATGGTATGAGAAACACAGATGGAAATATCTAGCTCTGATTTGTTATGCCTTAAAGTATAAAATTAATCCCATCAGCAAGGATACTGACAAAGTAGTAGGAAGAGGGGCTAAAACCAAAAACATGCTAATGAATGACACTTATTTTTCCATCATGACTAACATACTCAGCATATGAAAAAACTTTACATACCTGTAAGAGCCACTTGCTCAGTTGGATGAAACTTTATGGAATTTACTGTGTAAAACAAAGTAAAGTTTTAAGCTAGTATAATAAAAGAATTATTTCACAATGTTTTATCATTAAAAGCATTGAAAAAAATCAAGAAGTCTTCAGTTTTAAGTAATTTTTTGTAGTATAGCAAACTCTTATGTGAGATAAAGCACAATGGTATTTTATTTGAGTACATAAACCTATGTAGTATCAAGGAAAGCAGGTATAGTTGATTATAAAACAATACATATTTTTTAGCAAGTTATTTCCTGAAGCTAGTACAAGTGTTTCATGTTATAGAGGATAAACAAACCACATCCACGTAATCGTGTGTAAGCTGACAGGAGATAATGCTCTGAACTTCCATAAAGAGAATTTAAGTATTCATACCATAACGAAAACTTACTATATATAACCATCAACTTTCTGATTATTGCTTAAGATTGCAAGAACAAATGCCTAAAAACCTAATGCAAATAATAAACATTATATTTCAGTCCTGCAACCATATGTAATCAGAACATGATTGTTTTAAAACAGTCCTGCAAGAATTCTATCAGCCTATAAAGCTCTTCATTTTTTTATTTCAGTGCATAAGATTCAATTACTTTTCATTACTAAGCACTTTCATTTGCAAAATCCATAAGCTTCTCTTCAACAGTTATTCAAGAAAGAACTTAGAAATCGTTTCCATCCATCATACAAGTAAAATAGATGCTTATGTTGTCAGGGGAGTGTGGTGTAATGAGTCTAAAAAGATACTCCTTAAATTGTTCACACTGGACTAACTCAATGGTGCACCAACTGCTGGCACCCAACACCTTTGCTCCATTTCAAATCAACTGTCAAACGTGAACAAGTTTTACTAAATTAAAAATACATTATTTATATAATTTATATAAAATTTATATAATTTTTATAAATTATCGTATACATAAATTTGATATTTTTTTTTACTTAGTTTACACACAACTTTAAAAACAGATGAGAGCTTTTATTATTTTCATGGTTATCCAAATAGCGATTAAAAAAAAACCTATCGGCATGAAAATGCAAGTGATTGGAGTTTCTAAACGTGACTTTCTGGAGGCTAAAGGTACCCTCTCCACACAGCAAGCAACCTGAGATATCGGAACAAATTAAAGTGTTACCTGTTGTTTCTATGCATCTATCTATTAGCATCTTTGTGCTGTAGGAGCTAGAAGTCACACAGCAGGAAAAAAAAGTAGGTTATGGCTGAAGCAGCTCTCTGGAGAGCTTAATTCTATTTGTATCTTTGCCACAAAGTTCAGGCGATATGCTAGCTGAGTTACTTAACCAAACCTACCAGGTCAATAACTGCGTTCCTCATTTTCTGGGTGCATGACTCTACGCTCCAGGGTATGATCACTCAAAGTGCTCAACTCTCAACAGCAAGTTAAAGCTATGGGAAACCTCTCTACCTTTGGTGTATAAAACCCTATATTGTAAACCGTTATGAGATAGAAGGGGCTAATCAGGTGCTTGTCAAATTGGACACCAAAAATTAAGATTAACATGAAAAACACTTACTGCACTGCACCTCTCCACCCAAGGAGGGGTTTAAAAAACACTGTTTCTGAAATACTCATACTGGTATAGAGGAAGACAAATGCCTATATTGCATTAACTGTCTTCAAGATTTTAATACTATGCAACAAATTATATATGGGATCATGTATTAAACAAAGAAGTGTAAATAAATGCTCATCCGGCATCTGTATCTTGCATCCCAACTATAACACAGATCCTGCAATACAGCTAATTTCTGATTATATAAGCTTCTCTTGTTCTGCATATGCATAAGACCTCAATGAGTTCTGACATTTAACTTCTGAGTGTCATAACCGTGCCTCTAAATTTCTTTATACAGACTTGTTTATTCATTTAGCATTTATAGAACTGTCTTAATACATCTCTCTAAGAAAGAATCATAGTACAAAACATTCTCTCTATGAAGATTAATGGAACATCACAACTGATTTGTTAATGGTATTGGCAAACCTGCAAGCGAAACCACAATAAACACTTCTGTAGTTGCCCAAAACACATTTGCCCCTCCCAAACACACTGTTTCCAGTTTTCACAACATGCCCTTATCTTACCTGATCCAACATGCCCTACATACTTGACAAGGCACTTCCCTGTTTCTATGCTCCACAGCAAAGCAGTGTGATCTACAAAGATTAAAAAGTAGCTGTAAATATTGTTATAAATGTATGGTTTTCACTTTTAATTGATTCAACAAACAAGCTATCTTCGAATGTAGAGCATACCATATGAAATAGACTCCAAATGCAGAAAAGACCTACTCCTCTTGATTATTACTATATATAAAATATAAAACTTTCCTATCATTATAACTTAATACAAATCTCTCAAAAAAAAAGTAGGTGCTGTCCTAATCGGATTAATTTGCAGTGAGTATTGAAAAGCAAATTCTAGTTTTGATTTTTTTTTTCCTAACTTGGTTATATACTTATGTATAATTCTTCAACTCTATCATGAGATTCACAAAGAACACAAAAAGCATTCAGTGGTGAAAAAGTCAGGCAGTCGCTACAAACGAGTTCTATGCACAAACTACTTCCTGCATAGGAGTCCCAAATGCATATAGGTCACTGCAGAGGCCTACAAAAACTTACTTAAGAAGGAAATCATTCCCAATGCCACTCCTTTACCCTGCCACACCCCAAAATAAATAACTAAGATAAGTATTTGTAAGTGGGGAGAACCTTAGTGCTGAATTGGAGAATGGCTGCTTCCAAGTTCAGTCAGGACAAAGACAAGACACCCCACAGAAAGACAAAATGTGGCCCTCAGTGGACACATAAAAATGGTAACAGTTCAGTTTATGAACCCAAGGTTTCTGGTCCATAATATTTATGTCCAGCACGTGTCTTCAGATTCTGTTCCAGTTTCAAAAGACTGTCACTTCAAACTGACCAATTCTAACGGGTTTATTTCCCTAACAATTTTCCAAATCCACACAAGACTCTAGATTGATTTTTGGATCATAGTAGATTTAGTGACTTATACATTAGTACCCATTCCCTCTCTTAAGTACAGAGGAAAGAATCTAGTAAGCTACATAAGATCTGAAAATCAAGATTTTTCGTTGCCCTTAGATCCTTAGGCAAAAGCCAGACGAATGTAAGAATACAAGAATATGCAAACTATTATTAAGTCTAGAGCTTCTATAAAACAAAGGCTAAACAATACTACAGGAGGAAGTCTGCGAGGATCTCTGTATACAACAGTATAGTGTTCTGTGCGAGAGACCTCTCCAAGCAAGCAGCTCCCCAACCTACCCATTTACACCATCTGACAGGCTAGAGCTGACCCTAAGAAGAGCATGACCTGCATGGCAGTTATCTAGCACATGCTTTAGAAAGATTAACAAGGACGCCTGAACCTTCTAAAAGGTTAAATGCATTTCAAGGAAACTGCCATTTAAGAATTTTTCAGCTACTGAACTTCTTTAAATCCACTCTTCCAATGTGGAGCTAAGTATTCCAGTATGCTTTTGATCTACATTTGCTTAGGGTCTACATCAGAATTTTCTGAAGATTCAAGCAACACAAAACTTTACCAGCAGATGCAGTTCCCAACACCACTGGTTGAGTTTTCGCGACACTGACATCCCAAATACCATCCCTGTGGCCAACATATTCCTTTACCAGTTGACAGATTGCCCTTGATGTTGTAGTTTTAAAACTGGATACAATCTGAAATAGCAGAGAGACCAACATATTTTTTTCCATATTGACCCAAGATTAAGTAATTATCTCACAAATACAAAGAGATACTAACTTTTTCATAATAATTCTTCATTGTTCTGACAGTTCATTATTGTCAAAAATTTGGCATTTGATGGTAGGAAAGTGAGTTTGGATGCAAACATACCTCAATTTCTCCCCCCCCCCCCCTTTTTTTTCTTTTTTAATAACAACCCCCTTTTTACAGAACACAATATAAACTACTCTGTACTACAATAATGCAATCTGATTGGAGTAATGAGTTGTACAAATGCAGTATGCACCTCCCATTCAGTTTGGGTAAAGGATTATAATTTAAAAAACAAAAACAAATGAACAAAAAACCCCCTCAAAACTTTCCTTGCCTATTCCCAAACAAGTACATCTGTTAACTTGAAGATGGTCCATGTTATCCAGTGTAATGTCTTTGAAAAAAAAGTACTTGTAATTCTAGTAAAATCCAGAAACATTCCCATTTAAAACACTCACTGCTGGTTTTCTTCAAACTGCACAAAGCTAATCAAATCAAACATTAACCTGAAAGCATATGCCAGTTCATTTGTGTAATAAAGCTTTTTTTTTAAAAAAAGATAAGTCAAACTCATCTAAACATTTGATAAGCACATTCCCTCAAACTCAGTGCTATTAGGGGAAAATAGAGAAGATCCCTTAAATCCAAATTAGTATGTAAGTAATACCAAATGAAAGGAAGAAAAAGTCTAGCAAAAACAGTAAAACTACAAGGCACTGTAGTACAGGAAGGCTGAAACCACTCAATATCTACAAAAAGGAACCGAACTGCAGAAATTCTGCATTTTCAGATGAAAGGAGAGTGCAATATTTAAAAAAAAACAAAAACACAAACAAACACACAAAAAAAAACTCCAAAGTTTGTCTTGCTGGAACACTTCCAGAGACAATTGAAATCAAGAGTGGTGAAAGATGACTTCAAAAAGCAAAACCACTATTAAAAATACCCTATTTTTACCCCACAAGTCTTGAAGCTCATAACTGTTCTTTGAGAAAGACTATCTGAAAAGCTTTGTTAAAACTAAAATAAAAAGACGACTTCCATTTATCCATGTTTTCCTCTGCATGCAATTATGGGCAGGTATCTATCTGACCAGTTAAGTCAAAACCTTTAAATGCTTCAACACAAATCACATTAACACTTATCTACAGCTTAGTAAAAGTTAGAAAATTAAGTCTACATTTGAGATACAATAAATTAAGGTTAAAATTAGGTTTTGGTATCAAAAAAGAAGGTCTTAAGTATGTCATTAAAGCAAATTACTTCCACAACGGTTTTTAAAAGTTAAAGAGTATCTGCAAGAGTATTCCAAATCCGGAGCATGTCAACTTTCCAATGATGAAATAATAATGCCCTATTTGAATTCCAAATTAACAGCTAATATGCATTTCAGTTTCACAGCAGCAGAAGGAACAATCATTAAGGATGCATTGAAAAGAAAATGGGTTAACGCTAAAGATCATTAGTTCAACCATACCGCAGAGTTTCATAGGCCTTGAATACAATCCTGCAGATGCAACTTTCACATTGAATATAGTCCTTAAACTAAATGGAGTCATGTATGAGAAGTGGAACAGCAGAATTAAGTAAACAGTTAAGGACTAATAGAGCACTCAGCTCAAATTCCAAACTTGAAGTTTTTCAACTCTCAACTCTACACTTGAACTATGCTTGCACTGTCTTTCTAATGTTGAGTCAAATCCTCATGCAAAAGTTTTCCAGGAGAAACTCTCTCCTACTCATCAACAAGCACAGATTTTCCAAAACTGCTGGACAGTGGCTTCATTGATCATTTAATGGCAAGGTTGTAAAACTCCTTTTGGAGTAATAGCGGTCTTGAATGAACACACAGAAGGTAAGAGTTCAAGGACACTATCTAACACTAAATATCCAGATATAGATATTTATTTAACACACACTTTTTCTACACTTTTTTTTTAATTATCCCTTTCTTTTTTTGCTGTCCCTCACTTCACATACCAGTAATTGGATAAACTACATAGTGCCTGGATTACTTCTTGGTTCCTTAACCATACATAAACAATTTTCCAAGAAAGGAAAGGAAATACTTAAATAACAGGCAGCTTGCTAAGAAGAGGCCTCTGCACTGCAGAAAGTTCTTAAAATAATGTCAGCAAATCTCAGGTTATCATATACAAACACAAGTATCTTGAGCATGTTTCAGCTTTGTCTGTCCTCTTTCTTAAATCTATATAGTTTCACATACTTCCTGCTATACCAAGATTTGTTAATAATGAAAACAATTGTTCACCCTGTAAACAACTGAAAACTGAATACAAATTGAAACAATTACATGGCAAACATTGAAACACTCTGTAAAAATGTCTCTTAAGCAGACAGGACACATTACAAACAAGAATGAAAACTCAGTCAACTCAGGACCAGTCCAGCAGCATTACACTGTGACTGATGAACGGAGTTTCCTGTTGGTGAGGTCAAAAACTACATCTTCCAAGAAGTTTTACTCCCTTCAACTGCTGGATGAAGAAATACCTTCCTTTATTAGTGCTTTTCCTGATCCAAAAGAATCAGAGATCCTGGAGGTTACTTTATGATGGAGCGGAGTTATATCACTTCAGTTTATTTTAGGATTCTGCATAAACTCTTAATGCTTTCCTGACAACTGTCATAGCCAGGGATTGTTAACATCAGCAATAACATCTTGTTAACACCAAAACATGAGTTTCACATAGCGATTCCTGCATCTACAAACAACTGAAGTTAAATTACAGGATCTTGTCCATTAACATATACAAAAAATTATTTTTAGACTACCAAGCACTAAATCTACTCTGTTTCTTCAGGATTTGGGCACTGGGGATAACCCCTGCTTCTAAAACCATCCTTTTCTGATATGAGTTTTTCCAACTTAATATTCAGACTCCTAACTCAGCTAAGGGATGAAAAGTATCCAGGTATGGGCATTTTCAATGAAGGACTCGAATTTAGCATGTTTACCTCAGCATTTTCTCCAAGAAAATGAACAGATTGCATTAGTCTTAGCATGTTCTATCAATACTAAAGCAGTCAAGGGTCAGCTTTCTCATTAGAACACACGAATATTTAAAGTTCTTTTCAAAACAAACCTGAACTCTTTATAGCTTGGCAATCAGAAAAATGTAATCATGTGCAATTACACAAAACAATTGGTTTGTAAAACTTAAGTCTCTTCTAATTACTCACAGGGGAAAACAGAAAAACTTAAAAAAAAAAACAACCAAAACAAACAAAATGGACTTCTGACAAGTTTTAAATTAGGCATACAGTAACAGTATAAAGGATGGGCTGAAGAGAAAAGTTGTGATCCACTACTCCACTGAGTTTGGAACACAACCCTTTTTTTTTATTAACAGCATTGTTCATTCAATGCTCATAAATATAGACAGAAGAATTTCAGAGCTCTTGAACTCTTTAAACTCTTCAAATATTCTCTCACATAGCATATTAGGGAACTCTAACTGCATCCAGTCAGGATACAGACAGAAAGATCACCGTTTGTTAGAAACTTACTTATAGTCTCTTTGTGGGTCAAGAGACAAAAAGTTGCAGCTTTGACTGTTCGGTGTATGAAGGAAGAAGCGGTCATGATAAAGCCACTCCCATGAAGCACAGAAAGGTTTCAAAGAACACACTGGAGAGAGATGCTCTCAACTTTATCATTCCCCTCAGCTCTCCTCTCTACCCCCCTGGTAAACTCTGATTCAAAGTTGTAGAAAGAAATATATCAACACATTCAAAAATCTACTGGTTATCAATTGATATAATAGCTAAGTACGATATCTATAGTAAGGTATTAAATTCTTCATGTTCCACTACTCATGACTACTTTGCTGTGCATGCATATCAGAACACCAGGAAGCAAAGCAGTTACACAGGAGTCTCCACCCCATACTTCCCAGCTTTCCACGCTGAAGTTGCGAGGTCCACCTGCCTTGCCCGGGGAAAGAATATGAGCACTACATTGCAGGCAAGTAAAAGACGACAAGCATTTAACAACAGCCTTAAAAAACCAAAACCAAACAAAACAAAAGAAACCCAACAACAACAAAAACCCCAACACTATACTAGAGAAAGTACTAATTCATAACTACTTAGTAGGCGTACTAGAGTATATCGTCCGTGTTAACGTCCTATTGTCCCTATTTAAGTGGCCTCATTAAAGAATTCGTAAGTCATTAACTTACATTAAAATATCATGAGATGACCCTGAGATAGGGCAAAAAGAGCAGCAAGTAAACTCTCTATGAAAACTGAAAAAGTGGAGAGAAAGAGGAAACAAAAATACCAGACAGTCAGATGTGCAAAATGAAAAACATCAGAAAGGCTAACTGTGCTAAGAGACCCAGCAGAAAAAGATCACTAGCTACTAATTTGCAAGGCATGCAAAGTAAAGGAAACAAACCGTTCTCATAGCTAAAAAATAAAAATAATTTTAAAACCCACAAATACCTATAATAGTACACACATAGATGCCTACTTAAATCCCCATTTCAACTGCAATACTCAGATCTTTATTCAGAATTCACTAAGTTCTCTTTTTCCCTCATGAAATTGATTTTTAAGTTCTCTTTTACACGAGTAATTCCACATACACACGTGTGCACACACTCTCCCCTCCAACATTCATTCTTTAAAAAAGGTGAGCAATTACTGTAAAAATGTCATACATTGTGGTTGACATAATGGGTAGTTGATGAATCCAAGGTAAGGATACTGTTCCTCATGAGGCAGGTTTACTTAAAGAACAGCACTACTCAGCTTAAAGAAACCACAACTGGCAACTTAAAGACAGCCATGTTAGTACACATTGATGAGTAGAGGTTTAATTTCTCTCATACCTTGCTAGTAGATGCCTTGTAAGTTGTCTTTAATTTCTGAGAAAGCTGACTGGTACTATGACTGGCTGTTGAGAGAAATAAATTCAAAGGAAGATATTTCAAATACAGGATTAGCTTATTTGTATAAGTAACTGGTATTAAATCCCTTCAATACAATTCTATGTTTTGGCCAGCAAAGTACACAAAAAGTAGATTCAAAAGATACTAGTTTAGGATTCTCTGTGGTTCTCTTACCTTTTGTTTTCAGTTGTCCTTTGCTCAGTTCAGCTCCATCAATTGCCTGTCCTTCGGCTGCTAAACGCTCATTCAGTGTTTCAATCTCTCTACGTACTAACAATAACAAAAATTCACATTAACACAAAAAATGTGAGTATCATTAACAACATCATTAACATACTACTTAAGAATTGTTATGGTTACTAAGTAATCTATCTTATGCTAAGGACAGGAAAAGAGATCAACTGTGATTTTATAAAAGCAGGTCTCACCAAGACATAAACCAAGACTCATGCTGAATTTTCCAGAGATCAGCCTTGACCCAGATTCCAAGGAAAGTATTAGTGGCTTCTAATTACTGTTACTTTTACTAATAAATGTGGCTAAGGATTAACAAAACAGCTTCTGTGAAATACATGGCACACCTGTATCGAATTAAATCCAACAGAAGACAAAACTCGCAGCGTCATAAATATTTTAGCCCCAGAATTCGTATGTTATTTCTTGACAAAGATTTTATTACTCACGAAATAGTATTCTCCCCTGAATGCCTGTCTACTGTTAGAGTTTCAGTAAAAAAGGTAGTGCAGCAAATGTATATTTTTATACTTTGAAATACATTTTAAAATGTACAATGACATATACATTTCACATTCAAGTGTTTTAGGAACACTGAATACAATCACAATATTCTTATTGTACATCAGACAAAGCATGCATTTGTAAAAAGAATATGCTTTTCTGTCAATTATTTATAATTCTCACCAGTGCTATTTCAACAGAAGACAGAGTGGTGGCATAGCTAAAACAAATCAGGTACTTGTAAAATATTTCCAGTGGCTGGCCTGGTTTAAAGTTGCTCAACTTCATTTTATAAAACACATTTTCAGTGGCTTATAGTTTTTTTCTCAAAATCTGGGCTGACACTCTAAGTGTTCTCCTCAGGTGAAATCTTACTGAGAGGCTTTGAACAAGCAGTTTTTCACTGTTCTTGAGAATAAGCCTAGGTCTGTCTTTCCACAAATTCTTAGGACTTCTCTAAAAAAAGTCATTCACTCCCAGGTTTTGAAATGTGGGAGAACGTGACCCATCAAGGAGTATGAGTCTTTCCATTTCTGAGAAATTCACTGAACTCTCAGTTCTAGGCACTAGAAAAGTCAGTTTACACTTCCATACCACATCCAAGTGCTTGAAATGAGCAAAGCAAGATTCTCTTTCCTGTGTTCCCAGTCACATAAACCTAAACTTTTATAAAACACAGACAATACGAAAGAGAAGTAAGCAAAGAGACAGGCTTGTAGTAACAGATGACTGAAACAAACAAGCTAGGTAGATAGAAGAATTGCCTGAAAGGAATAAGACTGAAGCCTGGAAGGGATAAGAAAAGGAAGAAACTAGAAATAAGTTGTAATAAGGGGAAGGGAGTGTATGAAAAGCCAGGGAGGAAAAACATGACATTTTCTATGTACAGTAACCGCAACGCTAATGTAGGAGACCAAGAACAAAAAAAATAAGACTGAGCATCAGAAGAGAAAAATTTAGAAATTGTCGGGGGGGTGGAAAGAGATCACAAAGGCCAAGAGTGAACTAGAACTGTGAGGTGAAGAAGGAAGATGCAGAAGAAACAGAAAGAGAATGGAAGGAAAATAATCATACTCTGGAGGGAACAGCCAAATTCACCACTTGTTTTCTGACAAACATTTTTGAAGGTTGGGGCGGGGCAGGAGGATCCCTACTTTTCTTGCTGCCAGCCAACTTCTCAGCAGGAGGCTGAGAACTCTGTTGTTCAAATTGTCACTAAAAAATGTGTAGTGTTGCTGATAGCCTTTAACCAACACAATCTCAGGTTTTAAGAGAATAAAAAGCCAGCACATTTTCAAAAAGCACACAAGAATGTTTGGGGTTTTGTTTTGTTTTTGCTTTTGTTTTTTGGGTTTGTTTTTTGGTTTGTGTTTTTTTTTTTTTTTTTTTTTTTTTTTTTATTTAACATGACTGTTTGGTTTAACTGTGGGACCAAATTAGGTGTGAAAAGAAATTCGACTTGGAGCCAAATCAGAGAGATTCTACAATTCAGAAGCCACACAACACAGCTTCCTAAATCCAGCAAGGAAAATTGAGCAGAAGCTTTATTGTACGACTGCCTGTGTTACTTACTTTGGATTCTCTTACATCACCTCAGATCACTTACACTACCATACGACTGCACTGTCCTTAAACAAATAACATTTTTTGCAGGTACACCTGGAATTTTTATCTGAGTGCTTGACTTCAAAATTCATGAACAGTTGCAGGTGCTGGTTATGCAATGTACTAAGTAGTATGATCCAAAACCACCGCATTTTACACTTTTTCAAGTAAGACACTTTTCCAATTTTATTTACTAATATTACATTATTAAAATTGAGCCTGTAAATATACAACAGACACACAAACTTCAATGCCTGAATGGAGTTACTGCCAGATTAACATGGTATATCCCAGAGCCTACAATGACAAGGAGACAGCCACTTCACTTTCTTTGCCTAAGAGTCAAGGAGGATGACACACATCAGTTCTCACTACATGTGTCAAAGACCAAAGAAAGTAATTTTTCTGAAAAGGTACAAACCCCATCTTCGGCTACAAGGTCAAAACAATTCTTAAACTCCTCACAGAAAGGCTACGATAATTACACTACAGCATCCAAGGTCAGCATCTCAATTAGCCCTACTATATCCTAAATCCAAACAAGTTATAAGTTGCTGGAAAAAAAGAGATACTCACATTCCAAATTTTCAATATACAGGTTTTCAAACTCCCGCTCTATTTGTCCAAAAAGTTCAAGGAGTGTATTCCGGACAGAAGATGGTAGTTTAGAATCCTAAAAGGCAAAATATTGGGGTTTATATTTTTCTTTACATGTATTTTATGTAGATACCCCTCAATCTTAAACTGATTTTAATAGTTCTGTCTCCCAGAAAGGAGGGAAATTAAAACTACTACTAGTGTAGAACACAAAACAAAAAGCTCTGTGAATCATAAAATTCATTTTACACACTCTTGAAGTGAAAAAAATTCAAGTCACCTGTGGGGTTCTTTTTTTGTTTTTATTAGAGATAAATTATAAAACCAGGATACACATACAGCTCATTAAAGAAAAAAGGTGGAAAAAAATTATATTATAATGTCAAGGTGCTTCCAGTTCAAGAAGAAAGAATACCTTTGGTTGACAAAGTAATTCAGAAGTTGACTATGCATTAGGTTAGGAAGTTGTCATCACAAAGTACCTTATTACCAAAGCTTGAGACAAACTAACCTTTTAAACATATTTTTAACATCTACCTACTTTTGTCACTAACCACAACTAAGCGTGAAGGAAACGGCAACTTCTAACCCTTTCCTCCTCAGATATTATTCAAGCATCTCTTCACAGAAAGTAATCCGAAGCAAATTCACAGAGGGTTGATTTTTTTCTTCAGCATAATCAACACAGCAATTCCGAGACACAAAACCAAGTTTGTTATAAAACCACTAACACAGGACTTATATGATCTGAGCTCAATACACAGCTTGACCACAAGTTTCTGTTGGCAAGTTACTTAGATTTTATTCATCTGCCTATAAAACAGAGATAAGCACCATATTTTTCCTGAACAAATGCATAGTATATCCAAAACAAGTACGTACTGATTTCTCTTGGGAGTCAAGGTTCTCACTGTATCAATGATTCTGTTATCAAACACTGTTGAGCAGACAGCGAGTAAAGCAGAAGACAACTGACTGCAGTACATTGAGAACCTAGTAGTAATAAATGTCTTAAAATTTAAAGCACAGTATGCTACCAAAAAATGGCAAATTAGAAAGGAGAAAATATGGTCATTAGTCTAGTAACTATAATCAATTAATCCACTGCAAATATGGATGAAAAGATTAACTGTTCTTGCTCACTACGTAAATAAAATTCTACTAAACCTGTTCTATTATTCTTCAGTTGCTGGTGGACCACAATATGTAAGCTGGCTTACTGCACTTGTTATTTATCTAGGTAGCCAGCTATAAACTTTTTTTTTTTAAAAAAAGTTTCCACTTAACTGAGCCTTACCCTAACAATGAAAAAGCTCAACTACTCCTTTGTAGCATATCTAACCTGTCATCTCAGAATTCAGTAAGACAAGCCTGTAACTAATGCAGCTGTATTCAAAAACTGAGAAATATCTATGCAAGGAAACAAGTTACCAATTTTCAAAGTGAAATTAATATGGTATCATATACACCACATTGATATATTAATAATGTTCATCTGTCAAATATACAGGGAATGTGCCTATCAGCAACATCTACTTTTTTTAAACAAAGCAAACATATGTAATTTCAAAACCTTGAAGTCATCAGCTATGAACAAAAAAGAAAAGTGAGTCAGCTTCTGTCACAGCACAAACCACTATTTCAGGTCTAGAAGTACAGAAGAAGCATTACTAGAAGGGAGTACAAATGTTAGCACAAGACATCAGCCAAATTCGAGTGAACTTCATTATTCAAGCAAGTTTAAGGATGATTATAAGGATGATTGTTTTGTTCTTAAGTGTTCCAGCAAACCCAAACCAAAAGAAATTGGTTCCATTCCTACAAACTGGCTGAATTAGGAAGAAGCCTGTGAGTACTAGCCATCAGAGGGCAGCATGCACCTTCCACCAAATCAGCATCTAAACAACCAGAATTTAATCTCACTCACATTTTGTTTCATACAGTCAAGATGAATGTCTTCAGAAACAATTAGAAAAGCCTATCATGATCCCGATTTTAAAAGTTATTTCTGAACATCAGTTTTAAAGAGAAGAGCAAGAGAAACCACTAATAGCCATGACACAGAGCACATCTGCTGTGTGCATAATTCAGTTTTACACCAGTTTCACAGCTACTCTAAGCTGTGGCACTGTGCTGACACAGACATGGTACTATACTCCTTATGTCCCCCTAGGATATTCTTTTTCTGCATCTTCATCTGCCTCTCCCTTGAGACAGTACTTTTGTTCATGCATTCACAGTCAACCAGAACGTGAAACAGGTCCTGATTAAAAACAACTTGAAAGAGTTGATTAAACAAGAATACTACACAGATGAAACGCTGCTAAGAGAAACACTGAAGTTAGAAAAATTATTTCTGATTCAATTACCCAATAACTCCATACAGCAAGGTTATGAAAGAAACTTATCCTACAACTTTCGAAACAGAAAAGGAGATGTAGGAAAGGTTTTCAATCCACTTCTCAGAGCCTGAAAGCATAAGCAAATCTATACCTGTCCTAAAGTAACCAGCATAGTAAAACGCATCCACTTCCTTTACTCTCTTTAAAGTTGGCACTATTTAAATTAGCTTATTAAAATACCATGTAATAATGTTTATCTGCAAAAATACTTATCTAGATCTCATGCGGTTTACAGCTCCACCGTGAAGGGGCATTAATACTCTCTACTCGTTACAATCTGCCACTGGCTGTTCAAGGTTAAAGGTCAACAAAATTAAATAAGATGATACCTAAAACATTTAAAACATTTACATATTACAGCATAACACACTTATAGAGTTTGCTACAAAATACTAACACAGCTTAAAATTTTGGTTTACTGCACAGAAGTGACAGCATACCTTGACCTCTCAGCTGCCCTTCAGTCCTTTCCTGAATTAAGGCTGTAATAGTCCAAATGCATGAAGAGTTTTCTATCCAAGTACTTATATTCTCCAGCTTCTAGATGACTAGAAGCAAAAACTTGGGCTCTGTTAGTTCCCAGAAAACTAATGCTGTAATCTACTAAATAATAGAGTCAATTTTTAAAAAATTTAAAAATATGTCACAACACTGAGAAAACACAAGGTCTTCCCTCCAGAGTATCTGCAGAGTCTGGAAAGTGAGGTTTCTCATGGCCAAACACTGTTAGTATTTGAAACCACCTCTCTGATAAAAATCAAGTTTTGCATCATCTTTGCCAGGCCCTCATTAACATTGTGTAGGCAATTTTACAATAGCTTTCAAACTGATACTTGCTTATCTTAGGCAGTACTACTTCAAACACTTCCTATAGGAGCCTTACCTACAGTTAATTGTTAGCTGAAACACTCCAAGTGGCTCCAGATTGTGTCCACTACCCAGATTGACATGATTAAGAAAATTACAGAAATTTGTGGTTGTTGTTCTTCCCCTTAAGTTTAATACACAGAAGATCACACCTTCACATGAGCCAAATTAAAAAAACAAAACAAAACAAAAACCAACAACCACAAACAAAAATTTACGTTAGCTTACAGCTCTGTCAAGCAGGCAATATTTGTTTACTTTATGGAAAGGAATGCAGAACAGCGTTCCCACTAATACCTTCCCTATCAGAGTCATAACAACAAATATTTCAGTTTAATCATATTCCTGGGTTACTACTATTCCAAATTCAAACTTATGGAATCAAGAAACAGTCTTCAGCTTTAAAGGCAGGGGGAGGTGCAGCAAAATAAATAGGCTGTTTCTTTGTACGTCTTCAGGGTTTTATCAGTCATGTAAGAATGCACAAAAGCCGAAAAAAGCTCCACAGGTCTGAACACAACCTGAAACACTGTCAACATCCACGTCAATAGTCTCCAAAGACAGCACTTAGAAGCAAGAAAGTCTGCTGTTCTGCAGTTTTACTGGACATATTTCATTACTTAAGTTTATTTAATTTCTTCGCAAAGAAAACTCCTCATAAAAAAGTTGCAGAAGTTACCCAAGCAGCAGTGTATTATCTTACCTGCCCTTCCAACATGTCTCTCTGCAGTCCTGCCCGTTCTTGCTCAGAACTGTTGGTTCTTCGGATTGAAAGACTGTGCGATTTACGTTTCTGCTTTGCTTGGCGAGCAGATGCACAACTTCCACTTTCTATTGGCATTACTTCAAAAAAACAGCTTCACAGAGGCTCCTATGATAAACTAAGGACAAGCATTACACATTACAAATTGCTTTGCCAAACTAACCAGAGTTTAAAATTTTTTTTCTCAAAATAGAAATATGTAGTTGTACTAAATTTTGGAGTTGTTTAGGGTGACATGAAAAAGAAGGGGTCCCTATTACTTACAGCTATTCTTGAAACAACATTAAGTTCAAAAACACATATGCATATACGTAAATAGAGTGGAATCACTTCTCCATTACATATTCATTAGCTAACAGACCTCCACAAAAGGAAAATTAATTCCACTGCCTTGCTCATTTTGAAGAACACTAGCAGAGACAGCCCCAAAACGCTTCCAGGAAACAACTATTATGCATACTGTATTTCACTGAAATGCATGCAAAATTAAAACCCAGCTGGAAAATGAAAGCAAAGAGACATGATAATTTAGGGACACTGTCAGGTTAAAAATGTATTATGCAACATTAAGTGTTAGTATACAAAATGTAATAGTTGTGCTTGTTTGCACATAAGCAGAAATTAATTTTGATGACAGAAAACTACTTTCCACCATTTTTGACAGCTCATGGTTTCACTGTCTTGGATAGTAAGAGCACCCATGAACTTAAGAGAAGAGTGAAAGTGCACCTGACTGAACAGGTGGTTGTTGTTAATTTTTGTCAGCTTGTTAAAGCCAAATACGCATCTTAATATCCTTAAAAACACCTGACAGTATCACCAATTAATATTACCATGCATGATCTACTGCTTTCCCCTGTTTAAGAAAAATCAAATTATGTTTGATTTCTTGCATGAATGTGGAGAATATGTTCTTTACTGTCAAAATCTTATTTTTTTACAAATATTAATTACTGGATTCTTTTTTTAATTAAACCTGATATTCAACAGAAATAATTCTTAGTTTCATGGGGTACCAGTTGTTAAATGTTTCAAATGTTTTAAGATTGATTATTCAAGATTTTTCAATCGTGAACACTGAGAACAAAATAAAGATTCATTCTCCAGCATAAATGACTTCTCAAACAACAATTAAAACTTAAAATAGCTGCAACAGTCTGCAAGAGAAATAGGAGAGCAGAGTTGGCAAAGCTAACAAGGCAACTGAGCTTCCTTTCAAATACGTTGATCAGAGAAAATTTAAACCAAACCCAGGGCCACTTCCAATTTAAGATCCGCCAACACACTAGATCTCAAGCTAGGAATGAGCACCATCGCTATTAACAAGACTAGGCATTAACCAGTTCGGTGGTTTCTGACATGGTATTTTCAGCTTTTTAACATATCATAAAGCCAAGGAAAAGCATAGCTTACTAAAAACACAGTATGTGCCATGAATAAAACCAGCTTTAAATTTGCTTTGGTTTTTATATCACAAAATGAAAATATATAAGGATATTTAAATTTATATAAAAATGAGACTAGATTTAGTTAAGGTTTTGATGCCATTCCATCCTCAAATTTTCTCATTAAAAAACTTGGTATTTTAATTAGCTTTTGGAACACCCAAGTTCCAGTAACCTGACACCAATTCCATAGCAAATCTAAAATAAAATTCAGGTTGCACCGGTATCTTGTACTGCACTGAAATGATTTTGTTCATTTCCTCTGGACTCTGCACAGTCCTCCCCTGCACCTAATCCCATCAGAGCTTTTCATGTGTGATTAATCAGTAGTAACTAATTATCTACATTCACAAATTAAAGAAGAAAGAAGAGAAAGAACTACCATTAGGTAGTTTCTTATTTGACTAGACTTCTTTTTTCACTGTGGCTGAATTCCTCTGCCTTAGAAAGACAGGACTGAAATTAAAAAAAGCCCATCCCACAAACCAGTTATTGCCAGTTCTCTGGGCTTCACTAAGTATCTTCCTGTTCCTGGACATATGGTCAACAATTAGGAACAGGTTTTCAATGCTCATCACACTTCTGTTTCTTTTCAAAATATGATCAGATCCCAAATACATGTATATTCTCCCTTCTTCCACACTCCTATCTCCCTTGGGAACCACTCTTTCAATGGCTTTCAGTTTACTGGTTTCTGCAGTGTTCAGATTACTTTAAGGCCCAAAGCACCAAACTCTGTGTGCACAGACACAGATGTGTTACAGTTTTATATCTATACATACATGTAGTTACATATAATCACATAAATCAGTTAAAAGTGTTTCACTTAAGATCTGTGGGGGGAAAAAAAAAATCTCATTTCTAATTCCTGCCAGATATAGCTCCTGAGCCGTAGTTATACACAGAGATGTTAATATAGTTTATGCCTTACCAGGTGTTGTTTTAACTATGTTAACTTCCATTTGCCCTCTGCTTCCAGGCTACTTCATTTTAGAGGGCTTTACCAAGAAATACCCTTCTCTGGATTACTTCATACAATCATGGAATAGCTTAGGTTGGAAGGGACCTTTAAAGGTCATCCAGTCCAACCCCCCTGCAGTGAGCAGGGACATCTTCATCTAGATCAGGTTGCTCAGAGCTCTGTCCAATCTGAGCTTGAATGTTTCCAGGGATGGGGCATCAACCACCTCTCCGGGCAACCTGTGCCAGTGATCCACCACCGTTGTCATAAAAAATTCTTCCTCCTATCTAATCTAAATCTACCTCTTTCAGTTTAAAACCATTACCCTTTGTCCTGTCACTACAGGTGCTGGTAGAAAGTCTCGCTCCGTCTTTCTCATAAGCCCCCTTTAAATATTGAAAGGCCAAATTAAGGTCTCCCAAGAGACTCCTCTTTTCCAGGCTGAACAACCCCAACTCTCTCAGTCTTTCTTCACAGGAAAGGTTCCATCCCTCTGATCATTTTTGTGGCCCTCCTTTGGACCTGGTCCAACAGGTCCATGTCTTTCTTGTACCATTGGCTACAACTGGATACAATTGGCTTTCTGGGCTGCAATCACACATTGCTGCCTCATGTCCGATTTGTCACCCCCCAGTATCCCCAAGTCCTCCGCAGGGCTGCTCTCAATCCCTTCATGCCCCAGTCTGTATTGCTACCGGGGGTTGCCCCAACCGAAGGCACAGGACCTCGTGCTCGGCCTTGTTGGCCGTCATGAGGTTCGCATGGGCCCACTCCTCACGCCTGCCACGGTCCCCCTGGATGCTATTCCTTCCCTCAAGCCAATCAGCTGCACCGCTCAGTATGGGTACGAACAGATTTGGTAGCTACACATTCTAGCATGTAGAATTTAAAGGGACACAGTCAAATGCATGAGACTGCATTTTTACATAGTGAAATTCTCACATTAACTACACAAAACTTTCTACTTTCATAGCTCATAAGCAAACAGAAAAGATTAGGTAAGAAACACCTCCATTATTGTATCTATTTGGTAGCAGCACTTCACCTGCAGCCAGTGTCACTGACAGTAATTGCACTCTCCTCATGCACCAGCATGACCACATCACTCATGCACTGTTCTGGAGAGAGCAAGCATGCACGCTCTTCCCCAGGCTCTGCAAGAGGGTGCACACAGCCATAGCAAAGCTGCAACCAAAGAGGCAACAAGCAGCCATGTGCATACAGAGGAAAGAGAAGCCGAAGGGGACTAGCTTCACTGCCATTAATACTATTCTGAATTCCACCAAATAGCCTTACAAACTTTCAGTTAGGGAGCAATAATTAAAGAGTTTTTAGTACCCCGACGTAAATTCAGTTTAAAAAAGTGACCATGTCCCTTTAAATATTAACTTCACTCTGACAATTTCAGAACTATTTTGTTGCTAACTGCAACAGTAAGAAGCTATAGGTTTTTCAAGAGTAGATTTCACAAAACAGATCCTTGGCAATATGATGCTAAAAAATTAAATAAGGTGCTCATTTCTAGCAGTTACCTGATTCCCCTTATTACATAAGGTTTTCAAACAATGAAAATTACCTGTCCAGAATATCAGTGTCATGTTACATATCCTATGAAAACCATATTAAATATTGATTAGTGAAACAGTCAGTAGTATACAAACCAGTCAAAGTCTTTCACATTTTTGAAACTTTTGTAGTTAAAACACACCAGACAACAGGAAGGGGGGGTGAGAGAAAACTTCAACACAAGTCAAGGCTAAGCACCAAATCCCAGTCAAACGAAGTAAGAAAAAAAGGCTTCAAAATGACCCATTATACGCTGTTAGTCAGACGTAGTTAATCATAACTTTTGAGTGTTACAAATGGGTTCTGAAAAGATAAATTCATTAAATTCACTTTCCTTCTTCTTAGTAATTCTACAAGTAGGATTAAAAATCACAAAGAAGTATGGGACTCTTGTTTCCTGAACCAAATAAAGCTGAATTCACAAAAGCTAAAAATTAGCAATCAAGAGTAAAAAAAGCTGAACAGAAGTACTTTCCAAGAAAAAAAAGAAAAAAAAAAAAACAGAAAAGGGGGAAGAGTGTTGTATTACTAAACTATATTCAATAAGGGTAGCAGTTCACAAGTACTGTATTATTAAAAAGTGAGCTTATGAGACATACCGAGCTTTCTGCTCAACAGTTTTGGAAAAAGCTACATTTGCAGTGTTCTTCACACAGCGATCTGTCAAAGCCTCAAGAGAACGGTACCAAATGAATTTCTGACAAAGTCAATCAGCAGAAGTAGGGGAGAAAAACGTGTCCTAGAAAACATCTAGTCCATAGGTGATTACTTCTTTCTGAATGCAAAGATACTTCAGTATTTCAGTTATGCTGTTTAATTAAACTCACAGCATATTTTACAGTGTGTTAAATTAAAGTTCTGCCACCTACCTTTCTGTAACAGATGTTACCATGTATTCAGTCACAGGAAATATTTCATCAGAGTAACAGTAAAGAGCAGATGGGTAACAAATTGCTGTTTTATTCAGCTACAACAGAGAAATGGCACCAGAAGTGCACACACTGGTCTTACTAGACTTAAAAATCCACTGCAGCAATCAACTAATTCTACTTGCCTACTTCTTCAACTCTTAAACACGGAACAAGCAGACTGCTGAAAGGAAAGAATTCCTGGGCTATGCATGCTGCTGAAGCCAGGGAGAAAATCTGTTTTAAGAAGCGTCAGAGCACCAGACAGCATGGCTACAGTATTGCATTTCTTTTTTTTTTTTTTTTTCTTTTTTTTGTTCAAGACAACACACAAGTCTGGAAAGGGAAAGCATCAGGAAGTTTCAGCAACATCTCTTACTCAAGATCTCCCTGCTCCATTTTGTTTAGAGTTTAGCAACAGAAATACTTAGGCTTTAAAGGATTGTTTAAAAACCAAACAAAACAAAACCAGGAACAATTTTATTCTATTTGTGTGTGCTCTTAAATCTCTTAGACAGTCTTAGGTCTTTCATTTTCAAACATGGTTTAGAACAAAATTTCAGTAGATACTAAGTAAGAAACAAAGGCTTTTACAATAGTAACTGTTATCCTGTGCAACATTAAAACCTGAAGATACAAAGATGCCAATTAACATGGGGGGGGGTCACAAAGAGGGGAGGGAAAGGGGGAAGAGAGGAGAATGATTACAGTTATTAAGTTCTTAATTACATGTAACTCAGTTTGACAGCACTACTCATGAGTTAAGCGAATTTAAGTATAAAAGTATGCCACTACATTCTTTATTAATATGCAAAGAAATCAATTTTAAAGGAGTAAAACTTCCATTCTGAGGTCTTCAGTGAACAATTTGTTTCAAGGGTGCTGTACATTCAGGTGCCATTAATTCAAATGCAAGCTCCAAGAATACAGCACACCCGAGAAAGATCAGGCTAAACAGACTTCTTTAGAAGAATAGTTGTTTTTCTAAAGATAAATATTTAGGAACCAAAACCATTCCAGATCATCACAGATGATGCTAGAACAACTGGTAAGTGTGCTCAAACCTTATGAAAGCCATTCAAGCATTACAACATTATTTTTTTTTTCTAAATTTAGTTCAGCATACTTTCAAACAAAACTGGATGTTCCTCAAAATATAAGAGATGAAAACATCCACCACTGAAAAGGTGACAACCTCCCTTCAACAGAAAGCATAGTAAAGAAGCTTCACCAATGAATTTTAAGTATGTTATACAGGTGCAAATCACGATAAAAGCTTTAACACATTAATAAGTACCTACTCTGAGCAAGCTTCTAACACCAACATCGAAGCATAAGCCAGCCCGGTTCTGCTGTTGGCAAGCTTCGATCTTGCTAATTGAACTATGTCAGCAAATGCTGCAACCACACCAAAATGCAGTGCAGACCCAGCCTGCCAAACAGTCTACTAAAGCAAGAAATGATACTCTCAACCATACAGGCTTATTTTAACTAATATTAAACAACAATAATTATCAAACTTGGATGATTTTTTTTTTTCATTTAGAATATAGAAGAAATCTGCCTGGGTCCACCAAAAATCATCAGACCAAGACCTGTTAAGGGAAATTGCCGATGTCCTGAAAAGCATACAGCTTTCCTTGTGATCTTGTGAGCCACCTATGCTCACTGAGTGTGCTCACTGTTTCAACTAGTTTAAATGGTACAAGGTACAATATAATCTTACATTTAACACTAGTTAGCTACCTATGAGTATATATTGTATCTCGTTTTATTAACAGGTATTGATTAGCTGACTTTATTGAAGAGTTCAACAGACAGCATCAGGTCCTGCGAAATTACTTACTGCTGGTTAAATCCTAAAATATGTCTGAAGGCTTCTCTATTTCCTTATCTGTTTCACAGACATTTTTGCTCCCATTCCTGTATTAGCAAATCCCTAATAGCTTAGAAGCAGTCTACATGCATGCACAGGTATGTAAATACAAGACCCGAGGGGAGGAATCCTAAGGAAGTTCAAGAGCAAAGGTGGTTTGGTTTAACCAGGCATTCGTTTAAGGAAGCACTGCACCACATTCAGAGGCCAGAATCCTACTATGCTAGTCTCTAAACAAACAATATTTAGGTACTTATTACCGATGTACTAGATAGATTGCTATTATGCTTTTATGCAAGCAGTGACCTCTAATGTCATTGCTCTTCATTTGGGAATATACTACTTGCTAATAAATTAGAATGCTTTACTGCTTAAGGCATCAACAAAAGCAAGTAACTTTGACACTAACTGTAATACATTTAGCAAGCTTTTCTGAAGCACCAGTGAATATCCTTTGTACAGCACATTCTTCAAGCATTTCCTCATATGGCCTACCACAGAGAACTACCAAATCTTTCAACAGTATGTGTAACAGCACTGCAAGTACCCAGTCCTTCCATCTTGAAATACTAAGACATTCTCAAAATAGTCAGTGGGTATTAATCAAGGATGAGAAAATAACAAATAACTCTCATTTGTAAGGAGACCAACCCGATTCCTGTCCATTCCTCAGTGATCACGTGTAGAGTACCAACAAACTCTCCCCGCAGAGGTCTGAAGCAACGGCCTCTAGAACAAGCCCCTCACCCTGGCCTTTGCCTCACAAGACAAGCTACTAGTCTTAGCTCAAAGGCTTAAAAATTCCAGGACGTAAACCAATCCAAATCTCATCTCAAACGTATAAAATGCAATACCAGTTAACTTCTCCTTACTTGACATATACTAGTTCTGGCTTGCAATTTCTGGATTTTGTAGAAGTAAGCTCTTCTTTTAAGACACTATCACCACACTCGCAATATTTCTCCTGTGACTGTACCAACAGTCTCAAGCATTTCAGTCCACACAAGAGACTGCATCCTTTAAACAAGTCCTAAATTTAAAAGAAAGATGGTGGAAGGGCATGTCTACATTAGAGGGACAGTGTCATCTTAGAAAGAGTTACCTTTAGATTCAACATGGTAAACCTTGTTTAAAGACAAATGTACACATAAACAACCGGCATTTAAAAAAAAAAAACAAACCCACCACCACCACATTACAGCAGCCTCTGCCTTAAATTCTAATGTTTGGTGCAGGCACCTTTTCTTATAATAATTGCCCGAGTCCACAACACATAAAGCTACATTTAAAGATATTACAACAAGACACATTAGGGCTCACACACAACACACAAGATCATATCTAATGTAACTTACTCATTAGAAAACATACTTGAGGATTCTTGAGGTTACCAGCTTACTTTCGGAAATATCACATAAGAAACACTACCAGCAGGCTTGCTTGGAAAACAGTTTCAGAAATTTGCCTAAGGAGAAGTATACTGCTGTGATGTTGCAAAATGGGTGCCCAAACAATAGATGTTTGTATAATTTCAAGGTGTACTCGATGACACTGAATCACTTCAAAGCTGTTCCACCAGTTCTTTACATAAATCTTCCATGAGTTACTGTTACAGAAAGCATACTCTAAAACTTTATAATGAAAGAAACTTTGACAAGCTGGAAGATGTGACAAGAGGGATAAAAACACACGTAGAAGTTTCTCTTTTCTTGCAAACACCAAGATGTCCTTGAACAACGGTTCAAGGCTTAAACTGAAAAGTTTTCCTTGTCTTTGCATAAGCACAATCTTTTTGTTTAATCTCCTCCTACAAATGGAACCTAACATCTACGCAGCCTCTGAATACATTAAGGACATTAATTCTTCCCTCAATTTTGTTTTCACTGTTTAGCATTATGTTTTCACCGTATTTAGGCAGAAATACTGCAAACGGCTCATTACAGACATAACTTTTGCCCATCTCGGAGGGTTCCAAGCCATCCTCACGCTGCCAAAGGCCAGGGCGACCCTGTCCCACCACAAACAGCGCTTCCCTTCCTCATGCAGTCGGGCCCCGCTTCAGGGGAATTTGGGCATTTCGTTTTTACTCCATTTGTACACACGTCTGTAAAGTAACGAGGTACTACACCTGGCTTGTCCTTAGGATACGCAGCAGCACGTAAAGTTAGCGAGCAGAGCCTCCTCAGCAGGCACCCTCGGTTTCACTGCCCGCAGACCTGGAAGCATCCCTACAGCCTCGGGCTGGACGCGTTAGAAAAAAATCTTTAAAAAACACCCAACACGTAGGAGAAGGAGGAGAAGGGCTTATTTTCGGTTATTTTAGGTGTAAAGAAAGAACGTGCAAGTCATTTCACGCGGAAATGAAGCGGCACAGGGCGGGCTGGGGGGGTGCCGAGGCCGGCGCCCCGCTTTGCGCCAAGGGCCTGGCGAGGCGGCGGCACCGCGCCGGTACCGCCCGCCGCCCCCCGCTTCCCACGGGACCCCCGAGAGCCCCGGCCCGGCCCTTCCCTTCCCCCGCGGCTCCCGCCGCGCCGGGCCGGGCCCGCAGCCCCTCGGGGAGCCGCTGCCGCCGCCGGAGCGGGGGTCTCGGCGGGCGGGAAGATGGCGGAGGGTCCGTGCCCCGCTGTGGGGAGCGGGGCGCTGCGGCCCCCCGCACTCACCTGTCAGCCACAGCCGGGGCGGCGGGCGGGGAGGGGCAGGGCCGCAGGCGGCGGGGGAAGGAGGAGGAGGAGGAGGAGGAAGGCGGGAGGGGCGGCGGCGGCAGCGACCAGCCCGGCGCCGCGCTCCGGCAGCGACGCGCCTCTCCGGTGAGGGGCCCTCGCGGCGACATCCGGCGGCGGGCGGAAGCGGCGGGCGGACCCCGATCGCCGCCGTGCGACGGGACGGGGCGGGGCGGCCGCTCCGAGCCCCCCGCCCCGGGAGCTGCGGGACCGGGCGCGCTCGGGCCCGCCGCAGGAGGCGCCGCCCGGGGCCGCCGGGGCTCGCCCTCAGCCCTGCGCCCCGGGGTGCCCGCCTAATGCCGACAGCTAAAAAGCTGCGTTGTATTCCCTCCTGTTACCCGAGCGGGCCGCTGTGGGCTGACAAGGGAGGCGAAACTTTCCCGAAACGCCATCGGAATTCCCTTTTTTTTTTTTTTTTTTTTTTAATGTAGACTATCTGGAAAATACCGAATCTGGACTTTTTCTACTGCATCCGCAGACGATAGGGCAGAAACAGTGAATCAAAGCTAACCGCTACATTCTGCGAGTAGGCTGTTCGCTTTGAAGCTTACAATGCATAATTGAAATGGGATTAAATCCTTTCCTGATTAACACTTAGAAGAAACCTTCACGTAAAATTCTTATTCATTGTAGCAGATTGTGAAAGTCAAAAGAGGCCTTTGCCTAATTATTTTCTCTCTTCCTGCCGGTTATCTAGCTGCCTCAGAAGAGGTCTGCGAAAAGGCCACAAAAAACGTGCCTCAGAGTGAGGGCTGAAAATATTACATTTTCTTTTCATGTGCTTCCCAGCTACAAGTATGCCTGCCGTTCTCTTTTGTATTCATTTTCCTCTCTACCTCCTTTTGTGCAGTCGTGTCTTAATTGCAGCTGTATTAACACAGTCAGAAATAGTGTTTTACCTGTTTACTAGCATCTTTTTCATCACTGGAGGTCATTCTACAAGATAACCAGCCTAACAGGTTGAGACCTTCCTGTAACTTTAGCCTTTTCCCTTCTTCAAAGCCACCAAAAGGAGAAAGGAAGGGAGCAAAACGAATAACTAAATTGGTTTAAGGGGAGGAAAAGCGGGGAGGCAGAACAGGCGGAAGAAGATGGACAAGTGGTAGAACAGAGTTGCCTGGGAGGAAGCCTGAACACAGCCTGACCAAATGCCACTGTTTGTCGCTTCAAATTCTCTTTACAGTTGGTGCTGTTGCGGTTATCTCAGCCATCTTAGCCAAGTCACAACTCCAGTCCTCAGCCATTCAGTTCCTAACTAAACATGTGGTTAAGCCTCATTATTCCTACCAAAATTAACTTCATCCTAATATAATTCTACTGGACCATAACAGTTGCTATAAGTATCAAGGAAAAGCAAGAGCACAAGAATCCACGTTTGAGATTTCCCTGGGAAAACACTTGGCAACTTTCTTATCCTCTGTAGCAGGAGCGGGCAATGCAGAGATCACCATTTTTTTTCCTGAAGAAGAAATGCAAAATACTGCAATAAGGAAGGACAGGGGCTTAAACAACTTTTTCCTTGATATGGGGTGACTCTGACCTGAAAATTAACAGGCCTTGTATGGATGCAGTTGCTTTTTCATGAGAAAAGAACGGCAAGTGGCCTTTTGTCGCTCTAGTCCTGTTACTGGTTTGGTTTTGTCAAGGCACTACAAGGGTAGCGGGCACAGTGTAACATATAGGAGCAAGTACAGAACAAAAGACTGCACCTGCTCGTCACAAACTACTTGTTTTAAAACAAGAGTCATAGACAGCAATACAGGAGCCTAGGGAAATGGGGCAGGACTAGTTAGCATCTTACCAACAGCTAAGAAGCTTTTTTAACAGGCATTACAGTAAACAGAGTGACAAAAGTTAGGTTGTCCTGGACATCATCTCCCAGGCCATCTGCAGCCCTACTTCTGCACCCATGGCTTGAGGAGATAAGACACAAGGCTTAGGAAACCACAAACAGAACAGAGTAAGCGTTGAATCTCCCAAATCAAGATTTTCCAAACTTGCAAAAGTAGCAGGAAAAGGCCTCCTCTCCAGAGCCCAAACCAAAAGAAAGAAAAAAGAAAAACAGATCTAGAGTGAACAGGACTCAAGAGTTATTTCTTCTTTCAGATAGGAAACCTCCCAATAACTGCTTCCTGAATCGAGGAAAACTACTTGGTTTCCTATATCATTAATCATCACCTTATGGTGTACAAAAACATTTGGAAGCCATCCACCATAGCACTCTTTCCATCATGCTTGAGATAGCAAAACTAAATGTAAATACAACATCCTACTTATATATTTAGCATACATGTATTACGTTTTTACTACAAAGCCATCTGTCTTAAGCAAGCTGAAGCCAACCCACTTTCCTTAAATAGGCCTTTTAAGAAAGAAGGGTCAAGCGACCAACAGCAGATTAGTTAGGACTGGGAGGGATTTACCTCCCAATTCAAATAAAACCCAGGCCATTGTTTGCTCTGCACATAAGTGTATCACTTAGACAAATGATTTTTGAAGAGCTATGACTCCAGGGCAGGAGCAGAATTCTGAGAAGGAATCTTCAGGGAAACCGGGAACAAGGTTTCTCTCTATAGCGGAGAAGGGTGAGCTGGAGGTCTTAAACATTAAAACAAGTGTAAAGGAAGGCAGGTTGGATGTGAAGGGTGGGAAATAAAAACCTTAATTTTCCTTGGCAAAGCTGAAAACTGAGAGGCATGTCTCAAGTCTATGCGTTCTAGGCTGGGGGCAAATCCCAGGTTTGTTCAGTGTTTACTTCATCCTGTGGTTTATTGTCTTCTTGTTTAACTTGCTGGAGAATTAAGATCTTTTCCTCCAGTCTGGTGCGGGGATGCATTCCCCTTTATCTTAGTAGACAGCAAAATTCTGTCAGTGATCTGCAGCTGGTTGGATTTTCAGGTGAAATGAGAGGCTTCCCAGTGCTTTTCCCTTGTTAGTAGAGTGTTTGGAAATAGTCAGCAGACTTCAGGAGATGTATAAATTAAGTCGTCTCAAAGGAATGTGTATGTCACTTCAGACATGTTTCTGTTTATGCGGGGTGGAGAAAAAGTTCTGAGGTTTCAATGAAATTCATACCGTTATAAAAATGAGGATATTTTATTTTCAGCACAAATAGCTTGTTTGAATGTACAGGGCAAGTCTGGAGGGGAGCAAGAGGGAAGATGATAGAGGTGACATTAAACAGCTGATCCTGAAAGTGTCTTTGGTTAAAGGCTCGAGAGGTCTCTCCCTTGTCTGTTTTGTGTGAGGGTTTATTTTGGTGCTTTCATCCTTTTTGGCTGCCTTTTTACCTATTATCCACCGGGACTTGCCAGACGTGGTGCTCACAAACATCACTCCAGGTGAAGTGCTTTGTTTGTCTGCCCAAGACAGGAACTATAGTGGTTTCTGGCAGTCGGGTTCTAAAGTGCCTGTATAGAAGTTCTCAATAGTGATTACTAGGAAAAAAAATTTCTTTTATTTTCTCCATAATGTGTAGGGACTCTTTCCTGGTATCCCCCCACTGTGTAGCTTGAACGTCACTGCGTACATCTCCTCCTTGGTGTACATGATATGTCAGCTGTGCCCCACATACAGACCCAGCTCTGCTTTTTAGGGTAGAAGTTCCTGTTCCAACAGAGCTTCACTCTCAGGAGGGTTGGTTGTTAACTGTTGTCTTCATATGCGATGCTGGTTTGTATGTCCATCTCAGTAGTTAGAGATTTGTGATTTGTGTATTTTGTTACATGAGGAGAATGACAGATGAAAAATTTGATGTATTTCTTTAATTTGAAACAATGAAACTAGCTAGTGATCAATATGGTTAAGGATGCTCTCCGTATTTCTACAAAGCTCAAGTTCCAGTTACTGTGTTTTCATGCTAA
This sequence comes from Morus bassanus, assembly GCA_031468815.1. Classification (NCBI taxonomy): domain Eukaryota; kingdom Metazoa; phylum Chordata; class Aves; order Suliformes; family Sulidae; genus Morus; species Morus bassanus. The sequence continues at coordinate 12,501,447 of CM062567.1, read as the reverse complement.
ACAGTGACTCAGGATAAAAAGTAATCTTTGTACATTTTAGTCCTTTCTGAGAGTACACTATTATTAATGTTCTTGTGATAATGAATATTACATTTGTAATGTATTAATGAATAATACAATATTAGTATTAATGTTCTTGTGTTTTCTATCGTTAAAGGGATATGCAGCAGCTGGCATATTCTTTTATATATATATATATTTTTAACTTTTGATGCTCTCTGCTGGTTTCAAGTGGCTTCTGCTCAACCCACCTCCTGCCCTTATTCTCCCTTCATCAAACTCTGCACAGGGGGACCCCTGTGAGATACCCCCCTTGTTAGATATTAACTGTCAGTTGGAACATTTTGTTCTGCTAATGACATTTCTCAATGAAAGCCCGTCTGTCCTGTTCACAGGAAAAATCGAAATAAAGCAGACTGAAATGCTAGAACGTGAGCTGAGAGGCAATCAGAAAGGGTGATGCCTGCAAGGCCACATGTGAAATGTCATGTCTAGGCCTTTCATGGAATCTAACCATAAATCCAGATCTACAGACGGGCAATAAACCAGCAAAAGAAGCCTTGTTCAGAAGGTACTCAACTCTGGTGGTGTGAAGTGTCTACAGAGGCTGGTATTGAAGTTCCTCTGCCTTTAGACTGGGCGTCCGCGCGTCCCTAGAACCACCCTGTCTGAGCAGTGCTCCTGACATCCGGCCTGCGCTTGGTTCCCATCCAGAAACTGGGCGTTTCTTTCTCTGACCCGTAAGAACGTAACGAGTTAGGCCATTTCAGAGCTTGGCTAACACAGTAACTGTCTTCTGCAAACTGCAGCTGTCAGTGAAGGAGGGGGGACAACTGGCCGGTATTCCCCAGCTCTGAGCGTGCCACAGGCCGTGATCGGTACGGCACGCGCTTAACCTCTGTAATCCAAGGGACGCTGCTACGGCACAAAGAGAAACGGCCAGAATTAAATGTGCTACGGACACTGCCAAAAAGCCCTGCGACCCTGCACTCTCGTGGCGACGGCACCTGCCTGCAAGGGTGCTCCCAGAGCCGGTCAGGAATGCAAGCCCGGAGCCGTCTGCCACAAACACAGTCGCAGTCGTCGGAGGCGGCTCCTGGGTGCGGCCCGTGGGTTTTCGGGCACGGGTGGAAAGACGCGAGGCAGAACGTTAGCAACACCCACACCTCGGGACTACCGGGGGAGACAAAGGCGCCTGCCGTCGTTGCAAGCCGCAGCAACGGCACGCTGCAAGGCGGCCCGCTCCCCAGACGAGGGCCTGCGGGCCGCGCTCCGGCGGGGCGGGCCGCGCTCCGGCGGGGCGGGCCGGGCCCCGGCGGCCCCTCGGCTGCCGCCCTGCCGCGGAGAGGCTGACGCGGCTTCCCCGCTCCCATTGGCTAGCTCGCCGCTACCCCCCCCCTCCCTATTGGCCAGCGCCTCCCTCTAGCTGTGTTGCGGTTGGCTGCGCCCGACGCCTTTCCCCTCTGTCAGCACTAGTCCCGCCTCCTGGGTGGCCGATGTCACCACAGTGGGGCGATCGGGCGATGTGGTGACGTCGGTGCTTGGGGGCGCTGCCATTGGCGGCAGCGGGGCGACGGGCGATGTGGCGCGTGCTGCGCCGGGCCGTTGCCGCGGGTCGCCGCGGAGCCGCCGCCGCCCCTGAGGAGAGTTGGTGCCGCCGCTGCCGCCAGCCGCTCGCCTCCGCCGCCGGCCGGTGCGGGGGGAAGGCCCGGGCCCAGAGGTGAGGGGGGGCGGCGGGGAGCGGGCTCGGCGGGGCGGGGGGCGGCGCGGGGAGCCGCCTGGAGCCCCCCCGGGCAGCCCCGGCCGCGGCGGCGTTCGCGTCTTGGTTTGGAAGTGCCTCGGGCTGCGTGTCCTGCCGAGGGAATCCTCGTCACCCGGCGCTTGCCGATGGGGGGGGGGGGGGGGCGGTACGCGTGCACGTGCTGCCTGGCGGTAGAGACGTGACGCGGCGTTAGCGCGGGAGCGTGCAGAGGCTGCGGGGTTAGGCGCGGTTTTCATTCGTCCTGCGTGAAATTTGGAACTGGGTTTCTTATAGCACCGGCCCGTCAAAGTGTTAACACTCGGCGCGTCCGTCCTGCAGCAGCTGCTGCGCGGAGTCTCGGAGAAACAAAAGCCAAACCCTTCCAGCACCTACACATCGCATCGCAGCGTTTGGTATTGTGGGCAGGACGTCTCAGAAGTCCAAACCCGTGTAAAACCCCGGAAATATGATTGGTGCACAGCTGACCCTGTCAGAAAACCTAGCCATTTGATTATTTCTCACACGCTGCCCAGAACCTTATAGATGTCAGTATCATCAAATTACTCTTATCTTTGTGTTTTTCAGTAGAACTTGTGCTACCATCACAATGCCTGAAGTAAACACAGATCACCTGGATGAGCAGCAGGTGCAGCTCTTGGCAGAGATGTGCATCCTTATCGATGAAAATGATAATAAGGTTGGGGCAGATACAAAAAAAAACTGTCACTTGAATGAAAACATTGACAAAGGTACAGTTTGCTTACCTTCTAACTGAACTGTTAGGTTGCTTGAATATTTTCAGAAATATAGTCGTGATTAAATTAAAGCCTTGATCTCAGGAAGGTGTTGTTCAAACCAGAGCAAGTACTTCCCCACCCCCACACCCCCCAGCTTACAATATCTAATTTTAAAAATACTGCAGTATGCGGGAACACGCAATTGGAGGCAGTAGCAAAGGAGAGAAATGTGTGATTGCAGATAGAAGCTGTATGTCTTGACAGATATTTTTGAATCACATTTTGATGATAAAATGGTATTATTTTCCTATTATAGATACCTGATTCTATGTAGCTTTTTCTAAAGAATGCCGCTTGCTTCTTTGCTGAGTTCTTCTCAAGTAGAAGAGACTCTGATTTTTAAGCAGTTCACATGGAGTTCTACTTCAAATACTGCTAATAGGAAAGAGTTTTTTTAATTGTTGTCATTTTGATTGATTGTGAGTTTTATTTGAGGTTGGTCAGGTTCGTGAATCTCTCACAGTAGTTTGTGACCTCCTTTTCCGTACTCAGGGGAAGCATCTTCCTGAAGAGTGAGGAATAACAAACTCAAAAGATGCCTAAAACAGCAACTGTACTGTTTTTGAGGAAGTTTTGTACTTTTGCAATTCATGAAACTTCTTGAAACTCCATACAGCTTTTCAGGAATTTTTGAGTCATCTCTTTTTGATAGCAACTTTATGGATGCTGAACCCTCCTTAGAAGCTTGCCCAAACGTGCACCTTCAGAATGGTGAACGGACCGAGTTTACTAGAACTCTTATGTTGCACTGTTGTTCTTAGCACTTTTCTAATTTCATAATGTTTTGTGTAAGCTGACATAGAAACCTAAATAATAACTCTGAGATTTTATCAAATCCTTGTTTCTTAACATATATGAATTTTAAATTAGATTACCCAAAAATGAGGCCGTTCCCTTAAACTGTCTTCATAATATGTTTTTTTTCTTCTCTGTTCAATACCTCTCTGGTTTCTTTTTTTATTTTTAGGTTTACTGCACCGAGCTTTCAGTGTTTTCTTATTTAATACAGAAAATAAACTGTTGCTGCAGCAGAGGTCAAATGCAAAAATTACATTTCCAGGTTAGTACTGAAACACATTGTATTTATCAAAATGTTTTATTTAAATCAGTATTTTTAAATATGCCAGTCTAATCCTGCAGTGTAACTCATCCTGAGGTTTTAGAATTTACTGCTTTGGAGAGGAGATACTTCTAAATACTTTTAAGAGTTCAAGATATACTTCTGTTGTGGATGAAGTAAGGTAATGGGAATGCTAGCTTATTGTTGTACATACTCTTGGGAAATGATTGTTCCCTGACATGTTTGATCCTCTTTATGCAAGTGCAGAGTGTCTGTTTTTTACCTCTGCTGCGAGACATATTGAGTGGAGTTGAAGAAATTGCTCTGGTACCTGTGGAGAGTGTTCTGATGCCACTGGTAAAGACACGCAGTGGATGTATAGCGGAGCCCTGCTGCTTGGGAAGCAGTTGCATTGTGCTTCAGTGAGAGATGCGGACCTTTCTCTTTGTGTGTTTTAAGAAACGCTTTTTTAACTATAGAAGAAGTGAGACTGTGTGGCCAAAGTATGTAGTGCATGACTTTTGAAGACTCTTGAACTATTACTATCAAATGCAAATGGAGAGGCATAAAAACAAGAAGTGGAATGAAAGAAAAATAGCTTACACGAGACATGTTGGAGGAAGCATAAAGGTGTCTGTTTCAGAATTTCAGATGGAAAACAAATTCCGGTGTTTCTCACTCTCTTCGACTCAAGGAATAAAGACCCTGTTATCCTTCCAAGGGAAGATTTACTTCAGAGATTTTTTTTTTTTTTCCTTGACTACTAACTAATCAAAATGCTCAAGTGTAGTTTGCAGGTAATCAGACTCTGTTTTAGATGCTTTTCAGCTACACTCTTACAGATCATAGAATCATAAGGTTGGAAAAGACCACTAGGATCAGGTCCAACCATCAACCCAACACTACCATGCCTCTTAAACTATGCCCTTAAGTGCCACCTCTACAGGTTTTTTGAATACCTCCAGGGATGGTGACTCCACCACCTCTCTGGGCAGCCTGTTCCAGTGCCTGACCATTCTTTCAGTGAAGAAATTTTTCCTAATACCCAATCTAAACCTCCCCTGGTGCAACTTGAGGCCATTTCCTCTTGTCCTATCTTTTGTTACTTGGGAGAAGAGACCAACACCAACTTCACTACAACCTCCTTTCAGGTAGTTGTAGAGAGTGATAAGGTCTCCCCTCAGCCTCCTCTTCTCCAGGTCTCCAGACCCTTCACCAGCTTTGTTGCCCTTCTCTGGACACGCTCCAGCACCTCAATGTCCTTCTTGTAGTGAGGGGCCCAAAACTGAACACAGGATTCGAGGTGGGGCCTCACCAGTGCTGAGTGCACGATCACTTCCCTACTCCTGCTGGCCACACTATTCCTGATACAAGCCAGGATGTTGTTGGCCTTCTTGGCCACCTGGGCACACTGCTGGCTCATGTTCAGCTGGCTGTCAACCAGCACCCCCAGGTCCTTCTCTGCTGGGATAAAAGGTTGGCCAATCACAGTTATTCTACATAACTCATAAGTAATTTTTAATATACTTGACGCAGCGTATAGAGGATCTGTCCTTTGAACACAAAACCTTCACTGCTTATTTACTTCCAGTAATTGTCAGCTGGTCTTGAAGCTCTGGGAATATTTTCAATATTCTGTTGCATATAAACTCCCCAAAGTAATTTTAATTAGCGTTTGCAGGATAAACAATGTCTTTATAAACTGGCTCTCTGGGGCATGAGAAGGTGTGTGTTCATGTGTATCAAACACTAACCTGCAAAGTAGTACTTGGTAGAGACAAATCCTGGTGCAAAATATGTAGAGAAGAATAGGAGGTGAAAATGCCCTCCTTCCTCTCTGACCCTTCTCTGCAAAAGAGAAATAAAGCTGCGACACATCGAGTAACTGTCCTACATCTGTGGGGTTTTTGGTTTGGGGTTTTTGGGCAGGGGGGGTTGCAATGCTTTACACATGTCAAAAATGTACTGATACAAACCTCTTGCAGATTGTTTTACCAACACTTGTTGTAGTCATCCTCTGAGCCATCCACTAGAACTGGAAGAAAATAATGCCATTGGTGTTCGGAGAGCAGCACAGAGACGGCTGAAAGCAGAGTTAGGAATTCCCATGGAGCAGGTAAAGGAAGGAAGGAGAAACAGGAATTCTTGCTGATGTTTGCCAATTTAGAGTAACTGCATCTGGCAGAGAGGGTCAGCCTGAAACCCAAAAATGAATTTAACTTTGGAGATGTAGAGAACTTAGTGAATTTGGGACTTCTTCCTCCATATTCCAGAGTCTCAAAAGCTGGTGTCACTAAATGGTATTTTAGAGTATTCCACTGCTTGCACTAACGGGGAGCCAAAGAGTAACTCACACAGTGATGAGGATTGTGTTCCTTCAGGTCTGACTAAGGGTACCCACGTGTTTTCCGGCTGGGCAGGCTGTCCTCCCTGCCCGAGGGAAGGCACCGTGCTGGCCGTCCTCCAGGCCGATGGCAGAGCACTGTAGGTGCTCTGTCCAGCCCGTGCTCCCGGAGGGCATCGCTGTTGGCTGCCACCCGCATCAATGTACGAGTCCCTCTGCGATCCCAGGTCCTATGGAAGTAGGGTCACCTGGGCACGCGGTGTTCCTTCCAGAGCAGTCACACAGCCCGCTTCTGGTACCTTCCTTTCTGGTGGCAGTTTGGGAGCGCACAGAGGGCAGGGCCCAGCTGGCTGAATTATGCTTGTGGTCGGAATCTCTTTCCAGGTTTTGTAACTAATTATGTTTGTGTTACGGGGTACAGGAGCAGCAGCGTGCTATGGGAAACACCGTGGTTAGGTTGTCCCCAGAATTAATTACCTGGTCTGCAACTTGCACAGGTGCCTGGTAGATGATGGTTACGCGTGCTCGGTCAGAATGCAGTTCTGGTCTTGGCTTTAAGTAGCTGTCAAGTCTTTTCCTTGGGAGGTAAGGGGTAGGTGCAAGTGTTTGTGTTGATCAGCGCTTCAGTAAGCGTGCCCTAAGGCCTGGTAAACATTATGTAAAGCTTACTGTGTGGAAGAAATCTACTCAAAGTATCAGAGGGTGAGTCTGACTAGAGAAATGCTGTGCAATTCAAGTCATTGAAGTGCAATAAAATTTTTTTTTCACAGTAATTCTTTGTGCAGAAGTGAAAGTTGTACACTTGGGGGGAAAAATAATTTTTAAGGAAGAGGGTAACAGCTGATGATTCTTCTGTTATGCCTAGCAGTGCAATTATTCTGGTTTGGCACCAGTTCTGACAAGCGCTCTGGTTGTAGGTAACTCCAGAAGAAATCTCCTACCTGACTCGAATTCACTACAAGGCCAAGTCTGATGGGATCTGGGGCGAACATGAGATAGACTACATCTTATTTGTACAGAAGGACGTAGCGCTGAATCCTGACCCTAATGAGATCCAAAGCTACTGCTACGTGACACAGAAGGAACTGAAACAGCTCTTGGACAAAGCTGCCAAGAATGAAGTTAAGATTACTCCGTGGTTTAAACTAATTGCAGAGACCTTTCTTTTTAAGTGGTGGGATAACTTATCTAACTTGAACAAATTTGTCGATCATGAAAAAATACACAGAATGTAAATAGCTGGTGTAAAAGATGCCAAAGGCTAGCAATGACATGCAGTCTCGTTAACGCTATGGTAATTTGTGACTCTTGAGTGCAGAAAAGTGATCCACCTGGAGCATGTTTAACAAATAATTCCATACAGAGGTGGTTGTAGCCATGTTTTTTCTTCTCTCTTCACCTCCTCTTCCCCGCAGCCCTGTTCCTCTTAGGTGAGTTAAGCCTGATCTCATGTAAAATGGGTAACGGTAACATAAGAAGCCTCTCTGTTACCTTGTGTGATGTGAAAGACCCTCCGCCTGTGTGTGTGTGCGCCCAGTTTGCTCTGACTTCCGTGCGTGTGTATGTACGTGCGCTGGCAAAGCAGTTCTGGCGCCTCCCGTCCAGCGCGTTCAGCAGAGCTGGTACAGCGGTTCCCAGGCATACAGGACTACGCCTTCTGAAATGGGGATGACAAAACAATTTGAGTTCTGCATTGACATTGAGAAGACTAGTTGCCTGAAGAAAAACACCCAAGTAGTTCGAAGTAATCAGGATGGTTTTAATTACAGAAAGCAAATCTCTTCAGCTGTTGGACCCTAACCAAACATAAAAGCTGAAGTTAATTGGACTGGTGGTGTGGACTGCGTTTCCCTTTGAAGTGCTGCACTGTGTGTCGTAGCTTTAGATAATAAACATTGGGGGCTTTACTTGGTTTTTTGCCCACCACCCGTTTCTGGTTAGTTGATGACCAAGAACTGGACAGCTCTTTAAAAAAAAAAAGGTTAATTATACCAAATGTAAATGGTACCTATCTAATATGGGAAGTAGGCTGTCTTTGGAGAGGGGATACCCATGAAATGGCTCTTCTCCGTCTTCCAGAAAACAAAGGCATTTTTTTTCCTGCAACATCTACAGTAATAGTCATTCCCGGACAACTCAAACCCCTTGAACTCCAAAATTCAAGATTGACAATTTATGGGCTTACACCACGTCTTAATTTCAGTTAATGAGAAATTGTACCATAGCGTAAGAGCCAGTCCTTTTTGATGTTGCTGACAATTTCCAGTACCAAGAGTAAAATGGAAGGCTTTTTTTTTAAGACAAATAATCAAGGGTATCTCAGTTTGAAGTAAAGTTTTTTGGGTTTGTTTGGGTGTTCCCCCCCCCCCCCCCCCAAAAAAAAAAGCTTATTTGTGCTTTCTTCTCTTAGCAGACTACTCGATCTAGATTTCTTAACTTCTCCCAGAGGTGTCTTGATGAAAGAGGGTGTCGTTCATGCCACTTCTCCTTGCACGTAAAGCAGGGCTGTAACTAGCCTGTGTCTGGTTTCAAGGTGAAACTAAATTTTTCCAGTGGTTAACACATTTCTCTTTCCCATGGCCACTGTGACTGCAGGACTGAAGCTTTTTGTGCCAGCACCTCCAGTGGTTCAACACTTACGGGTTTTAGAGCGAAGTTTGTTGTACGTTGACCTGAACTGAGGTATTGTCTTGAAGCAAATAATAGTGGGTGAGGGAACAGTAACACGATGTAACAGCTCTCCTGAATTCAGTGCAGTCAGCCACGGTACCCAAGTAATGTATTAGAGTCCTCCTTAAATACTTAAAATACAAAATCATCTTTATCTATAAGATTATGATTAAAATACCTGACCTAAAACCTTGGACTCTTGTTTTAATTCCAGGCTTTGAGCCACCTGGAGAATAATCTCTGTCATTACTACACTACGACCAACATCACGCCTGTTAACCGTCACTGAGGCAGTGTGGCTGGGGGCAGCAGGGCATACATTTATTTTAACAAAGTTCCGCTTTTCTAGCTCCACTGGCCAGCTTGGAGCAGCAGCTGACAAAGCACATCCTGAAGCAGAAATAATGTGCATAAGGAAGCTGAAAGCAAGGTTTTGCCAAATGGTTCTTCAAAATCCCTTAGAAGTTTTGACACTAAAGGTTTTCTTCACATTGAACTCCTTTGCAGCATTACGATATGTTTTTAATACTGAATTTATTACACAAAGTAGATGAAGGAAGCAATCTGGATTTACACGTAGCATATTGGAGTGTTAAAGTTGACTTCTGAATGCTTTTCTTACCCTGTTGTATTTAAAAATAGTTAAAAAAAATTAAGGGTTCTTCCCCCTTTTTGGGGTTTTGTTTGGTTTTAACATGTGTATTTAATTGGATTCCAGTTTAATCTTTAAAATTGTGCATTTTAAGTGTATTGTTCAGGCAACACACTTATAATGCATAATTTTACTAACCTCTAGATAATTCCTACCTTGTTCTTGACCAACTAGGGACAAAAAGGGAATATTTCACATCTGACAACATATTTTGCCTTGAACAGACACAGAATTTTTGTCTGTCAGCTTCTGAAGAGAAAATGTCTTCCTAAGCAGAGGATGACAGTAGCAACTCGGGACAAAATTTGAGTCTGATCCTCATTCTCTACGTATCTGAAACATTAATATTAATGTGAAATATTAAAAGCTGTAAGCTGTCACCTTCCCTGCCCATGCTGTTTTGGGCTATTACAGATGGCCGGTCAGTACTAAAACTGCAATTATTCCTCCAGCTTCAGTCACTGATAAGCTTAGTAAACTGGCAGTATTTCTCCTGTTCTGCAAAACCGGTTCAGTGCACGCACACTGACTTTGCACAGCACTCGTCAGTCTCCCATTGCTTCCCCACCAGTTTCAGCCTTCACCTGCAGCATAAGCTCATCACTTACTCTACATCAAAGAATTAGCTTGCACGCAGAAAACCAAACCTTACTGACGCAGCACCTTACGAAGCTGTGCGGTTTTAATTCTGATGGTAGCTTCATTAGCAAATACTTCACACTTCCAGACCTAACCTCATTTTAGATCTAGTTTTACGTAGAACTTTAAATGCTTTACTGCTATGTGAAAGTCAGCAGTAAGAAAATAGAATGAGGTGGTATTTTTTTATGTCTGTTTAGAAATGGTTTCTGCCACTGGTATCGACAAATTTCTCGTGGTATTACTTGGGACTGCAAGATCAAGGTATCAGAACTTTCCCTCTCTGAGCTTCAAGTATCTTAACCACTAACGCAAACCACATACATTTAAACACTCTATATGACTAAAAAGGAAAACAGGACTAGAAGTTAGTTTTAATAAACTGAAAGTTTTATTTAGTTTTAATTAATTCAGAAAACTGCTTATCTTCTCTGTGTTTTACCAGATTTTCTCTTTCCAGCCAGCAGATGTTTTGGCTTCAAGTTAAATATGTGTCTGTCCGACTCTCCTTTCTTGCCCAGGCGATTCATTTTCTTTTGAGCTTTCTTTGCCATAACCTTGACCTTCTTCACCATCTATTTAAAAATAAAAAAACATGCAGAGTAACTTCCTCAGTAACTCGGGTAACTAGCGTTACCTTTTAAAAAAACACTAAGGTCAGTGATTTAACAAGGACATTAACTAACACCCAAGATTCGCCACCGTCTGCAACTCTGGAACAGCATTGCTGCAAGCGACACTAATCCTCCTCAGCAAAACTCTTCTTCCAGTACACTAACAGCATGATCGCGCTGTCCCTGGAATTCCTGACTTACTAAAGGTGGAACTCCACAGCCTGCAGACCTCTTCCTTCACACTCGCATTTAGAGACAAAAATTTAAAACGTACTTCCTCAGTCTGTGTTATTAGAACTTATTTTTAAGAATGAACTAGGCATTTTTGAAGTAGAGAGACTTCAAACAAACAGAAGACAAAGCTGGAAAAGAGAAGAAAGATCAACTCTGGACAGACATAACCAGCCTAGTATGAAGTTTCCCAGGAGCTGGTTTAAGTACAATTGTGCTATTTTAATTGCTATAAAGGTAAATAACTTCAACAGACCTTTTCATCACGAAGACCAGAAACATCCCGCGGTGTGCGAGAGGAGCTGCGACTGCGTGCCGCAGATTTCGGGGTTTCAGACTCATCACGTTTACGTTTCCTCGTAACACTACGGGACCTTCTCACATAATGTGCCTGAAATTCAAAACATCACTTTAATTATTAAAAACAGAAACAACCAGCTCAGATGTGCTCCATTTGTAATTAGACTAATATGAAAAAACAGGAAGGGGACTGCTGTGGTACATTATATCGGTTATTCCACAGTAACATGAAGACCTTGTCAACTGTTGGTCACTGCTCTGTCCTACAGTAATATTCAAATGTCGGTGATTATTAGCACATTCTTTTCACAATTATTAACTCCAGTTTTCTGATTTTTTTTCTGATTAGATTCATAAGTAATGGATAAAAGGCACAGACAAATTAATGGATAGCAATATTGAAGCAATTTTGCAACAGCAAAAAAGCAATGAAGAAGCCTACCCTGGTCACTGTCCTGTTTACAGGACAAAGCCCTGAAGAGTATCAGACATGAAGACTTATCATCCTACAGCAAAAGTATTAAATTCCTCCTCAGTGAGATCGCTCCTAAGTCACAATGGCGCGTCACCTCTGAGAAGCATAAATGCTTCCTTCAGATGTGTAGCGCTGACACCCCTTGTTTCCTAACTCCTTGTTTAGGGGAGGAGTTTGAGGTCTCAAGATCTAGATTAGCCATAAAGCTGCTGGATTTGCTGTACAAATGGATTTTCTCTTTTAATTTCTGATAAAACGAAATGTCTCCCAAAGGCAAATCTATGTTTGAAGTACTTCAGCTGCTTTACTTCTAAAGATGCCAGTTGCCCTCAAAAACTTCAGTTACAACTCACAGAATTAACCAACTGTAAAAAGGTAAGCCTGATCTGTCATTATTACTATTTTTGACACAGTAGTGTCTCATCCAACAAAGCAGACTTGAAAATGAAGAAGTATGTTTAGCCAAACCCCATTCTTGAATCCTACACAAATTCCGAGAGTTCCAATAGAAAGCAGTGCATAGATATATGTGATTCTTGATAAATGTTAGGTTTATTTTTTCAGCCTACCCAACAAGTTTTGATCATGTCACTCAAAAATTCCAGTATCGACTGCCTCATCTGGGTTTCCTATTTTCTCCTTTATAGATCCCACCTCTCTCTTGTGCCAACTGTAACACGCACTTCAAATGTGCTCAAAGAAATTTAGCATGTAATGAAAGTGATCTCTTTTAGATAAAGGTTGTGTTTAATTAGCAAAAACTTACATCATCTTTATTAGTCATGTCGAGTCCAAGATCAGTCATTTCTTTCTCTAGCACCTTCCGTTCGACCTGGAAAAAGACCGTTAAGAAAACATGTTTCTTTCAAAAAAATATGGTTCTATCTTATTTTTTGTCTATTCACTACATATTTATTCCTTTGGCACATCTCACAAGCAGATTATGAAAGTCGTAACTTCACATTTCATTTATTGCAACTTAATTCTCTTCACCCATAAATCCCTCTTCACAGGACTGCAATGTCCCAGCATTCCCTAAAGATCTTTCAAATAGTTTGTAACCTTCCCTGCAAAAAGGCAGAGAGGTATTTCAGTCAGAAATGTTTCCTTCTCTCCCAAAAGGCACACGCTTTGGTGAAGATAAGAAATATTGGATGCAAATCAGCAAGATTCATTTTCTCAAAATGTCTAGTTACCAGTTTGTTATTCTGCAATCATCTTAGACTGGTCCCAAGAGATTCTGACATTGGAAAGTGTGATACCTAGCTTCCAAAAAGAAATACAGATAATCTTTTCCAGAATAGGGAGGGCTCCATAACAAATTTTACATCATTTTGATTTTAAGTATATAATACTCCTAATTCTTTGCATTTAAAATAATAAAAAATTACGAGGCAGCAATCCAATTAAATGAGCTGAATTGTATTCAAAACTTCTTCTGCAATACATATGGAATTTTACAAAAGACTCACTTCTGTGACACACAACAAACCACCACTCATCTGGTTTGGCCTCCACAACCAAGCAGAGACAGAACTCCCAGGAGCACAGAAGGAAAGAAGCAGCAAGTGGGAGGTATGAGAAAAAGTGATCAGTTCCACTACCCAATATTGTTACACGTTTTTGTAAAGTTACGATACTTCAGCAAGATTTTACTACAGAATCTGTTCTATACTTGCCTTTTTAGCTGTTCTAGGCATCCTCGGACCCCGCGTATCTTTTTCCTTTGACTGCAGGATTTTCAGTTTCTTCTTTTCTCGGATCTGTTGTGCCAACCGTCGGATTTCCATCATTTCTTCATCTTCACTTTCTGGTTCACTGTCATATTCTCCAGCAGCTTCTCTCAGCTCTTCCTCTTTCTCTAATTCTTCCAGTTTCTTGTATTTTGAAGAGATGAAACAAAAATCAAGATGCTCATCAAATCCTTGACTTACAATCCTCACCATTACATTTTTGCACGGCCCAGGGCCATGACAGCATGCAGACCCTTCAGAGAAACTACGTTTACTTGGTAACGACCCCTCCAGCCACACTTAATGCAGCTGGTGATACAGATTACCGTGAACCTATGGGGCGCGCTACTATGCAGACTTACTTGAAGACATCGCATTATAGTTTGGCTGTATTTGCCTGACTGCCCCAAAGCTGCGCACTGCGTGAATGCAAATGTACTATACTGTGAACTGTGCTAGCTGTGCTGTTTCTGGAAATACACTCTGAAAAAAACCCCTCTCTTTCTGCACTTGGCACGAGTCCGGAACACCAGCAATTGGGACGAACCCAACTGCATAACTGGCCGGCTCCACAGGCTGCACTCACTACTTCTCCTTAACAACCAGCACGAAATAAGACCAGTGTTTGTTATTAGATAAAAATGTTATAAATAGAGAATTCAGTCCATTTCCTTAAACATCATACTCCGGTAAACATAAATTTGACAGGTGAATTTCATATTATTAATAATATATAAAGTTTGATAGCTAAATTCCTTCTGGCTGTAGTCAATGAAGAAATATAACTTCTGCAAACCGCGTATTTTAAGATGGAAAAGATAAGGTCACCATCATTCTGACAAGGTAAAGCAATTTTCCACTCTTCTCAAATTCTGTCCTTGATCATTCAGAAAACAGTCTCTCTTCCCATGGCAAGTGCAGACAATGTAGAAGAACTTGTTTTCGTTACATATTGTTTTTAATCCACAAATACAGTAATTTACACTAAACAAATAAAGGGATAAAGAGGCAAGAAAGGTGTAAAAAGAATAACGGAAAACTCACTCTCATTATATCCGGATCAATGTAGTCAAGTATATTATGACCTTCCCAGATCTCTGGTATCTTATCATATTTTTCGGATGAATTCATTAAGTCCCAGTATTCTTAAAAATATAACAAAAATTAATAAAGAGACAAAAATAATTTCAAGGAATGTTCGATGACAGAAAACAACACTCAGATCACAATTTAAAAAAAAAAGTCATATCCCTAAGTGGCAAGAATTTGATAGCACCTCTGACATATTCACAAATACATCTGATCCCTGTCCTATGCCAAATGCTGTTCAATAATTTTGAGATCCACCACCAACCCATAAGAAGCAACAGATATCCAGGTGAAACAGAATACATGCAATCTCTCTCATATTGACACTTTCTTAACAAAAAGAGCATCAAGAATTAATAAGGTCGCATAACACAAAATAGAACGGAAAACCACTTGAATCATCTGACCAGTCATTATATGCCTGTGGCTCTAAAATGGGAAACAACTGAGTGACATTACGAAACAAGGAACAGTCACTGAAGATCAACAGTTCTGGAACTGAAGTAAAGGACAGTATGCAATAAAAAGGTGGCATTGGTACTTAGTTAAAAGGAGTCAGGTTCAGGTGTTCTCCCTTAAGACTAAAATAGCCAAACTTTACTGCTTAATACTACTGATTCTTATACAATACTTACTCTGAAGATCCAAAACATAATCATCTCCCATTTCAAGTTCAAGATCTCTCTCCTGGAAAGACATACATGGCTTTATATACCGTCTGATTTTAAATCTATGGGCTAATATAGCAAATGTAAAATCCATCTGGTGATCTCCTAATTAAGAGATGCCACTTACCAGTTTCCTCCTGGGTGTGTCTACTTCCATGCGTTTCTTACGTGCTACTGCTCCCTCAGGTATAAAAGGCAGCCGCTCCTGAAATTAATGCAACATCCACCCCAGTAAAAATGGGAAAAAAACCTTTGAATCGGATTTTTTATAATGCTATAAATCACCATTGCAGAGTAATGTGTTTCTAAAGAATACAAAATCCCAAGCTGACTCTCCCACCAGCAAAGGCAGTTATAGATAAAAACCAAGCAAATTTCACCACAATAAGCTGTTCACGTGTTAAGATGAGAGAATTCTTATCCTACTTAAGAAGCACTGGGAGTGGGAAAGACACTAAAAAGTGTAAACACGTAGCCTACCTTGTTATCTCTTTTGGTTGGCATGGCCAAGTGTAATCTGTTCAATACGTCATTCACTTTATTTCCTTTCATTTTAGTATCAACACGATGGGCCAACAGTCTGTCACAGGCCTGAAAGTGCACACGGCAACATTAGGTAAGGAATGAAGCCTTCCTGATACAACAAATGACACAGTAGGCTTTCAGCCCGAATATCTAGCTTCACGTCTCATCTTCTAACCTCTAACCTCTGTCTAACCTCTTCTCTCTCTAGCTCTCAAGAAAGCACTGCATTATTTTATATAAAAAGTATCATGGGAAGATGCATATGATCCTTTTTTTCTTTTTTACCATGAGCTGACAATGAGCTGACAATAAGAGAAAGCAAGAGGACTCAGAAAAAACTCCAAATTTTTTTTAAAATTACAAGTTGTATTAGACATAATTTTCCATTTGCAGTCAAGTCCACTGCAGCTCGACACAGCACAAAGGATCACAAAGTTTATCTGGACTTCAGTAAAGCCTTTGACACTGTTTCCCACAGCACTCCCACAGCAGAAACTGTCTGCTCATGGCTTGGACGGGTGTACTCTTCGCTGGGTAAAAGACTGGCTGGGTGGCCAGGCCCAGAGAGTTGTGACAACTGGAGTTGTCCAGTTGGCGGCCGGTCACAAGTCGTGTTCCCCAGGGCTCAGTACTGGGGCCAGTTCTGTTTAATATCTTTATCAATGATGTGGACGAGGGGATTGAGTGCACCCTCAGCAAGTTTGCAGACAACACCAAACTGAGCGGGAGTGTCGATCTGCTTGAGGGTAGGAGGGCTCTTACAGAGGCATCTGGACAGGCTGGATCAATGGGCCAAAGCCAATTGTATGAGTTTCAACAAGGCTAAGTGTCGGGTCCTGCACTTGGGTCACAACAACCCCATGCAATGCTGCAGGCTTGGGGAAGAGTGGCTGGAAAGCTGCCCGGCAGAAAAGGACCTGGGGGTGCTGGCTGACAGCCAGCTGAACATGAGCCAGCAGTGTGCCCAGGTGGCCAAGAAGGCCAACAACATCCTGGCTTGTATCAGGAATAGTGTGGCCAGCAGGAGCAGGGCAGGGATGGTGCCCCTGTACTCGGCACTGGTGAGGCCGCACCTCGAATCCTGTGTTCAGTTTTGGGCCCCTCACTACAAGAAGGACATTGAGGTGCTGGAGCGTGTCCAGAGAAGGGCAACGAAGCTGGTGAAGGGTCTGGAGACCTGGAGAAGAGGAGGCTGAAGGGAGACCTTATCACTCTCTACAACTACCTGAAAGGAGGTTGTAGTGAATTTGGTGTTGGTCTCTTCTCCCAAGTAACAAAAGATAGGACAAGAGGAAATGGCCTCAAGTTGCACCAGGGGAGGTTTAGATTGGGTATTAGGAAAAACTTCTTCACCGAAAGAGTGGTCAGGCATTGGACCAGGCTGCCCAGAGAAGTGGTTGAGTCACCATCCCTGGAGGTACTTAAAAGATGTGTAGATGTGGTGCTTAGGGACATGGTTGAGTGGTGGGCTTGGCAGTGCTAGGTTAACGGTTGGACTCAATGCTCTTAAAGGTCTTTTCCAACCTAAATGATTCTGTGATTCTATGCTTAAAGTTTATCACTATAATGTACAGTTTAACTGAGATTAAATTCAAACAAATGAGGCAAAATGTTAGCTGTTCATCTGGAATGAATTTGAGAAAAGAGATTTACCTCTGTTTTAACTTGGATTACACCTTCTTCTGTTAGAGTACTTGTCTCTATCACAGAAAATCCTTCCGCTTCAAAAGTTTCAAATATTTTCTAAAATAGAAATATTATCCCAAAGAATGACATTCTGCCCATTTCTTAATATACTGTTACATTAAGAACAGAAATTTTAATCCAATATCAGTACATGCAACTTGTTACTATTTTATTAGAATATGTTTCTAAAAAGATGACAGAAACTTTACAACTACAGTTCTATTTAATCTGTTCCTTCTTTTATAAGCAAATAACTGCTTTCTAAAAGGCACCTCTAAATGACCCATAAGGGGAGAAAAATAAAAGAATGAGAGAGAAACACAAATTCTATGTGTCCTTGAACTTGTAGATACAAAAGAACTCGCCCTGCATATACACCACGTATTGCCCAGTGGGACCTTCTACTGCAACTCTCAGTCTAGTGCTCATCGTCTCTGAACTCTTACTGAAAAAGAAATTATTGAACAAGGCTATTCAGTCTTACTTGCAACCACAGCAGTAACTGAAAATTCTCACAGTGTCAGAGATTGCTGAAACCACTTGCTTTCTGTTTGGCATTTATGATATTCAGGCAAGTATACATATTAAACAGTACTTAAAAGAGATATGGGTCAAGACCTGGAAAGCTACTTTCCATTACATTATTAAATAGTTAGATTAAGAAACAATCATGTAAAAGTTTCTGCCCAATATAAATTATATCCATCCACAGCACTCGTGCATATTTTTGTAAATGTCGGAAGAAAGAGAGAGAAGAGAGAGCGGAGGGAGAAGTAGTCTCACCTGACTCTCTTCAGGAAGCTCTGCAATCCTCTTCACATCACATTTGTTTGCAACAATTATAAGTGGCTAATAAACAGAAAATCAGAGATTTTGATAAAGAATCATAATTCAAATTATCATGTTGTAAACATCCGGGTTTTATTAATAATGTAAACCAAACCTACCTTGTTAGCAAACAATGGCTTAATATTTCTGAAGAGCTCTACTTGCTCCTCCAGGCTATGCCCACACTGCTCGGACACATCCATCACGTAAAGCACAGCAGCACGAAGATGTGCAAGTGCAGTTATAGCCTGCATCTCGATGGTGTTCCTATCTTCCAAAGGATGATCCAAAATACCAGGAGTATCTACTACCTAAAATTCACATAATTAAGTCAGGCCTTAGTACAGGATAATTGATATGCTATTTCAGGACAGGCGTTTGGCTTCTGGTCAACATCGACTTTTTTAAGACAGCAACAGTCTTTCCTTTCAGTCATAAATAAGACTGTAAACTCAGCCAAATTGAGAATGTGAAAATGGAGTAATGGGAGAAGAATGAGGGTTCAGAATAACCAACACTCCCAAGTATTGAACGAGTAGGGAAAGCCTTGCCCCAACCTGGCCCAGAATTTGACAGTGATAAAACATGAGCTGGCTTTCATCAGTAATTCCATTTCCATTCTTCCCTCAAATTGAAAAAACACCCGTACATGTACATTTTTAGAATAGATTTTGACTACTGTCCTCATTTGGCACACCGTACCTTGCACAGCAGCTCTCAGACACAGTGTGTCTCATCAAGACACAAAAATGCAACTCACATTGCAAAATGGCAAACCAGATTATAACCAGTTAATTCTTTAAAGAAAATGCAAAATAATAATAGTTCTTACCTGCCAACGCAGATACTTATAATCCATATGTCCCACAAAGAGAGATTTTGTGGTAAAGGCATAAGGCTGCACTTCTACATCTGCTCTTGTAACCTTAAAACAAGATTTATTCACACACATTTACTGAAAATTTCCTGAAGTTGCAAGCAGTATGTCATAATTAAAATACACTTCCTTTGCTACAAGAAAAGCTAAAAAAGGTTATTCTGGCTTCTCTGCAAGAATTTGTCTATCAGAAAATATGTGAATGGGATACATGCTATTTTGGAAAAGATAATGTTTGTTAAGAATGAAATCTAAAGCAATTTTCCATTTATCCCTCCAGCAATTTCATTCAACCTCTACTCACACGTTTGAATTTGCTACTGCTCACATCAGACAATGCCATAATGACATCAAATTGTTTAAATGTTACCTTATTTTAATTAAATGGTTATCTCAGGATTATCTTTGAAAAAAAACCAACATTCACATACCTTATTTATAAAGCTAGATTTTCCAACATTCGGGTAGCCACACAACAGAAGAGTTCGTGTATTGGGATCGATGGTTGGCAAACGAGACAAATGTTGCCGCACTGAAGTGTTAAAAAGATTTTTAAAATATTCGCGATAACTTAAGTCTTAGTGAAATGGAATAAAAATTCTTATGCTGAATTGTTTATGTACAAATTAATAACTTTTCTGACATTATAAACTGATTGATCATTTATGAAAACGTATAATAGTGCGTAAACTCCACAAGTATCCACATACAACAAAAAAAGAAACTTAATAAATATTTAAAAAATGAGGCCCACCATCTTTTAGCTAGAATGACCTCACCAAATCAGGCAACATAACCTGGAGGAATAATAAGCCTGAAGTAAGGAGTAATGTTTGGAAAATGTTTAGCGCTATTTTTCAAATATAAGTAAGTGAAAATAACGATAAATAAAAGCACGGCTGCAACTTTCAAGCAAAGAAAAACATTTTACAACTGTTAGTAATACCATAAAATTTAAAGAATTTTCAAAGAGGAAACTACTTAGTTAAAAAATAACTTCTAAGTATCTGGGGATTTTGAAACTATTCCTGTTTCCCGTGTCTGTATTAAACACAGTCTTCTAACTGTTGTTAAGTGTAAGAATAAATTTTATATCCAATTCACACGCCTTATTTTAGCCTATTTATAACACAAACCTTGCTCCAAATATTCCAGGCTTTGTTTCTGCCTTTTGATAATCGTGCACATTCGCCCCAGAGCAGCACGTTTCAGCTGTTTGCAGCGGTAAAGAGAATCCCCATACTTCATCAACCGCACATAGTCTTTAGCAACACTGTGGGGACAAGAAATAAGAATTTAGCCAACAATCAACTAGGCAGGTACAAAACCAAAGAAATTAATGTCCCTTACTTGTCAATCAGATTCTTGGCAATATTAATCTGTCCCAAAGCCAGCTTGTAATGATCTTTGTCATACAGAACATTCATCAAATCTGCATAAAAAGGATGAATATCCTAAAACAAAAGCATGAAATAACATTAAGCCTAATATTTTCCTTCTTTAAGATGACTATTTCTTGGCAACTATGTAAGTTCATTTTTTTTCTCCAGTACAACAACACAAATTACAATACAAGCCAAACTGGTTTCATTACTATCTTACCTAAGAAAAACAATCTGCTTGATCATTAAATGCACAAATCTTTATCACTTCAAATTTCTTCTGCAAGTACATCTTGAACTCATTCATACGGAGCTTCCATTTCATCTTTTGCTTTGTATAATACTTCGTATTACAACTTTGAAGGCTTTTTTTTTTAAATAAGGAAACTGTAAGAAGCCTGCAGAAGTAGTTTCTAACAGCAAATTCACACTATACCAGAAACACAGCACCAATATTAATTCCTCCTTTTTCTGAGTGCTAGATTAAATTCTGTGTAAGACTGGATAAGAAGGGCTTCTTCAATGCCCAAATAAAACCTTCAGCTTTCCAAGGAAGCAGCATCTTTGGTTCAAATCTTTTAAATAAAATATTTAATCTACTTATGTAGTTATTTGCAGAAATTTCATCACGTGATGATAAACAAAATACAGAAGATATTTGTGAGCATTCTGCAGTAATACTCACTGGATATACAAAAAATATGGTTGCAGGTCAACAATTTAAGCATGGGCAGAAAGCTGCCTCCAAAAAAGCCCCACTGGTCAGGTGGCTCCAGCTGCAGTTGCTGGGAAGTTAAACACTATGGGCATCTTGTCAGAGTGTGTTTCCAACACTATCCTTTATGGGGCCAAGAACAATGTTTATATTATCAAAGTAACTTCTGAAGAACTGAAGATGGGAAGCGATGTGATACATTTGGATATTTCTTACTTCCTGCAAATATTTTCTAGGGATGACTGACCATAAGCACAAACTACACACACACGCACACAAAGAAGTAAGCGGACGCAACATACTGAAACCCCCCCACACACACTTTCTCTTCGTTCAACACCAGCTTCTGGCAAACATATTTGATCAGCTCAAACCTTGTAAAACCCATCCTTCAATGACCATCCATGGGCACAATTTGGACCCCCTTTCGTAGTAGGAACATACTATTTTTGCAGAACAAGTTTGCCTAAAATTACTCCCAGTAAAATCTACCAGGAATCAGCCAAAACAGTCTACACAGTGAATCACCAAGATGTTGCTCAGGCCAAAATAAGCTCGAATAAAACCAATACGGTGTTGAAGAAGTATTCCTGATGCCACGAAAGCAAAGTTCCTTTATGATCAAACGACAAAACACTTACATCTAATTTGGGGAAATCTGTTAAGATCTGAGTGAGTCTATCATGGTAATTTTGCTGAGTATATTTGACTTTTCGCATGTAAAAATGTCGAATCCGATGGATTTGATAATGTTTATGAATGACAGTTGGAGTCTTCCGCTGAGTCTTTGACAATGTCAAATCTATGAAGTCCTGCAACCAAGGAAACGTAATTAATTACACAAATAGTCAAGTTCTTATAAAGCCGTAAATATTATTTCGGTGGAGGCGCACGCAGACCAGCCCACGCATCCACGCCACGCTGCTCTGCGGCGTGCAGAAGCCGGGGGGTCCCCACCTCCGGGCGATGACGGGCCGTTTGCAGCTCCCCCCGTGGCGTTCACGCCCACTACCTGCGGGCCGGCCTCCCCTAGGCGCGGCTCGGGGGGGCCCGGCTCCCCCAGGCCCGGCTCCCCCAGGCCCGGCTCGGGGGGGGCCCGGCTCCCCCAGGCCCGGCTCCCCCAGGCCCGGCCGGCCGCACCCCGCGGGCACCTCACCTCAGGCGGTTCTGGCTGAAGCTCCTTCGCTAGACTAGGCGAGACCTTGATTTTGAATGAGCGCGCAGCGATGAGGCTAAGCCCGACACAAAAAGCGCGAGGGATGCTTGCGGGGGCCACCCCGACCCCCCGCGGGGCTGAGCCGAGCAGCCCCCGGATCCCTCCCCAGGCCGCAGGGCCCCGGCAGGACCCCCCGCTCCCCCCCACCGTTCCATGGTACAGGCCGCCGGGCCCAGCACCACCAGCCCAGGGCGAGCCCACGGGTCCCGCGGCGCGGGGGGGGAGGCGGAGGCCGAGGCCACGCCGGCAGCGGGAGCGGCGCGGGGGGAGCAGCGCTCTCCTGAGGCGCGGCCCGAGGGGCCGCCGGGCGCGGGGGGGCGCTGAGCGGGCACCGGGAGCGGACCGGGACGGGACGCGGCGGCCGTACCTTGGCGGACGGCACCACCGTGATCTTCTTGAAGTTGTAGAGCGCCATGGCGGCCCCGCGCCTCGCCGCACGCCGCCGGAAGAGGGAGCGAGGCGGGCCCTCTCGCGAGAGCCCCGCCGTTCCGCCCCGGGGAGGCAGGGCCGGCCCGGGGGCTGAGTGCCGGCGCGGGGGCGATGGCGTGGCGGCCCGGGGGCTGTGTGGCGGCCCGGGGGCTGAGTGCCGGCCCGGGGGCTGTGGCGTGGCGGCCCGGGGACGGTGCTGTGCCGGCCCGGGGGCTGTGGCGTGGCGGCCCGGGGGCTGTGGTGTGGCCGCCCGGGGGCTGTGGTGTGGCCGCCCGGGGGCTGTGTGGCGGCCCGGGGACGGTGCTGTGCCGGCCCGGGGGCTGTGTGCCGGCCCGGGGACGGTGCTGTGCCCGCCGCCCCCTCGACGGCTGGGGGGGCCCCGGCGTGGTGGGGCCGCTGGGGCCCGGGCGGGCCTCGGGGCGCTCCGGAGGGCCCGACCCAGCAGCGCCCTGGATTGAGTTGGGGTCTTGCCGGAGAGGGACTAAACCGTGAGCGGGGGCTCAAGCAACGGCGCGCTGGTGTGATGTAGAGCAGTCCCGTTCTGTGCCCCGTGGGACCGTGAAGGCAAAATACGTGCCCACCCTGTGCGGTTATGTGTTGAAAGGGTAATTGGTGCAAAGGAGAACACAAGGATGGGCGAAGGGACCGCAAAAACCTGATCAGTGCCGAGGGGCCCCCGCCCTGGCTCCCCCCAGGCCACCGCAGCGACGATGGGGCCCGGGAGTGCCACCCGCCGGGTGGGACAGCGGGAGCAGCTGTCGGGGTGGCCCTGCAGTCTACAGGGGTTACTGCCCGCAGGGCTGCCGGACTCCCTGCCGGGCCGGGGAGAGCATCTTGGGATTGTACAAGGCATATGGGATGTTCTCAGAATGGAACAAAGCTGGGAAAAGGGAGGGATTAAGGCGGATAAGGGAGGAAAAAGTGTGGGAAAATGGTGAGGAAAGGCTATAAAAGAGGCCAGTAGCATGTCAGCAGGCTGGTCAGTACACTTGTCTGACCACGGCCTGCACACCCGATCACCACGGTCTCTCCTGCTGTATTAAACTCGTCTGTAACCATTTTCCTGGTTGAGGGGTCTGTCTGTTCTGTGTCTGTGCGTATGGAGCTACGTGCCTGCCGCAGGCAAAGGGGCAGAGGTTCACAGGAGCCATGTGTCTGGGGTGCCAGGAACTGGAGGGGCCACAGTGCACACATACTGTATGTCAGTGTACATATATATGCATACATATGTGTGTGTATGTATGCAGCTAGGAGACCAGGGGCTTCAGGGGCCGGCTACTGGATAATCCTGGGTGGCGAGGCTCTGTGTGGCTGGCCGTGTACACAAGCATATCTGTACTGTGCGTGTGGGGGTGCTGGGCGTATGCACTCGGTCTTCCTTCCAGCTGGGCCTGGGGCCACGGAGCTCCTGCAGCCTCACCTCCGGCAAGGTACTGGACTCCCAACCCCAAACACACACACTCCTACTGCCCTTTTTCTTTCTGTTTTTTTTTTCTTTCTTTTTTTTAATAGTAACTTTCAGCGACTTGTCTTATACTAAACTGTATTCTTTCAGATACAGACAAAGCCTGGGTGAATTCTGGAGCAGTTTATGATCTTGACTCTACCCTGTGCTCTGTTCTTTTTTGCATATCTCCAGCAAACACGAGATCCAAACAGAGACCTAAGACATAAACTGGGAGGACACCTGAATGCAGGCAGGCACGGCAGCATGCATGTCTATCCCTCTTTTCTACTTTCCACTAATAGCAAGTGGGCATGCACTGAAATACATCAGTTTTAAACAAATTACAAATTATCTGATATACTTAGGAAGGCAAGTTAGATTAAAAATAAAGAATTCCCTTAGCTTCCACACTTCTTTTTTTCCTCTCTCCACACAAAGCATGACATTTTCCACTTGAGAGAATTTAGTCACGTATTACTCTGACATTACACATTTTTCTACAGTACTAGAAATTTAAATGCATAACTCCTTCCACATTTCCTTTATTGCGTTGCGCTCTCCCAGTTTTGCTGAAATGCTCCAAACAGCTGTCTGATGCACTAGAAATTTGTAAGGTATTTGAAAAGTAAGAATTCATCTAATCAGCCGAGCCAGTAGCTAATCCTTTCCAGAAATTAATTTCAGTAATGACTGTATGAGCACTATTCAATCATAAATATGCTGTTAGAGCCATCCCTGTTTCTGTAGTCTCTCGACGGTGCTGCAGCTGCCCTGTTATGAAGGGGCGTGCTGCTTCATAAACAGTTTGATACAACCACTTCAGGCTGCTTTCGTGAAGTATTCTTGAGCAGTGAGATTTGACTTCACACTTTATTTATATTGTGTTTTGCCTGCAAAAACATTGTTTTCTAGAGCAGAAGGAGCTCTTCTCTAGACATATCCCCACACTTCTCCAGGTTCTGGCAAGCCCTGTGCACCCCTCCATGTAACTAACCCTCCATGCTCAGATTATCTGGTAGCTGGACGCTGGGACCCCTGGTCTCACACTGCATGTACGTTACTACTTTCTTGAGCAGTTTTCAAGAGAACTAGTTCCTTCCAAGACAAAATTTGGGTACTGTTCTGGGTATTGTGTGCTCTGGAGAGTTATTCCAGGAGCCAGAAGAGGTAAGACCATGTCAAATTATGTTCCTTTTGGTCCACACAGTTCCTTATCCCAGCTGGCTTTCTGCACCCAGACATCCTCATTCATATTTACGACAAACTCCAGGCATGTAACACTTGTTCTCCATTTCATATTTTAAAAACTCCACTCCAGTAGACTATAACTCATTCACTTTGAAATTAAAAATGACATGAAATTGTTCTTGTGCCTCATACAAGAGCAACTAATGGCACCCAGCAAGACTCGGACCATGTGCTGTGCCGATCGTCCAGAGAGGCGCTTGGGGAAACAGGCGCGAGAATGGACATCGCCCAGGGAGCCAGCCAGGCATTCCTCTGTAACAAACGCTTCTGCAGGGTACGTGTGGCCTTTGTGTTACGCCTAGATATGGCATTGGCTTGATAGCCACAGTTTCTCTGAAGTGTTAGCTGAAAATTCCAAAACTAGCCTCAGATTTGGGGTCTCCAGTCTGATCTGATTTGCACAAGGGTTGATGGAGTGGGACATACTTAGCAAATCGGTGTATTTCAATTAGATAGGTGAAATCGTTGCCGCATAGTCCCACAAAATGAAAAGACCTGTTCATGTAGGATTCTTCCATCTGTAAGTACGTTCATTCTGTAGAATCTCATCCAAATTCGGCTAAAGTCTAAATCAAAATTGCCTGCCACTTCAACAATCTGCTATTGTGAAGTTGTTTTCACTATCTGTCCTTCTGTTTATATATGCTAAACTTTTAAAGCTAATTTATCAAGCAAACACTGCACACAATGAACCTTGCCTGCACACAATGAAAAGCTCAGCCTCCTGTTTCCTTAACAGAAAATGAGGGGGGTTTATTTGATAACCTGTTGCTCTGACAGCAATATATGGTGCCTCCCACCTTTTGAGTTCGGCAACTTAAATGCAACTAACAGGCTGGTCAGAAGATATTATTTCTGAAGGCAATTTTGCTTCAGTTTGGTTTCTTGGGTTTAAAAAGCTGCTCCATGTCAGTAGCCAAGTTGCAGAAGAATAGTCAGTCCCATTCTGGTCATCACAATGAAGAGACACGGGCTGAACAGACCTGGCAGCTTCCCTAACCTCTCGCTCTGTAGGTTGGATGCAGAAGGTCAGGGCCGAGGGACGTTGGTAGATGGCAGTTATGGCAACTACTGCTTCTTCTCGAGCAGCTCCTCTGGACTTCATCAGAGAACATCAAGCTCTGAACTGCCAGCCCAGTAGTATCGCATTAATTAAATACAGAAAATAAAGCTATAAACAGGCAATAGTGCTTACACATATCTGCAGTATCTGAAATATCAAGAGCATGATTTTATTTTGAAACGGTGCCATTTCATATCAGCACACAAAAGGCAGATAAGGGGAAGTTCCAAAATTGAATTATTAAGTATCAGACTCTCTTGGTAAATTATCATTACAAAGGGCATCAAAGAGCTCTGGAGAGCAACAGTACTGCTACAGATGAGTAATGCCTTCTAATCTGTCGTGGTGACATGGCTGAGACACGCTTAGGAACACTCAGGAATGCAATATATGCATGTTAATAGTTGTAGTTACCGTGTGATCCTGGGAAAATTTTCAAGTTGTTAAAGGAAGTATAATAAAGACATAATGTGTTATGTTGTTCCCAGCTGCTCTTCTTTACGGTGGTTTGAGGAAGGAGACAGCCTGACCAAAATGGAGAAGGGGGAGTATGTCCTTTCGTTACGTGATTTGCTGTTGCAGCATTTTGGAGAACAGCGATGGCGAGTGGAGGATTCGCTCTGTGCCTGGCAGCTGCCCCTGCTGGAGTCTGGGGCAGGTGGCCTTATGGAAGGAGCCCCTCACCCTGGGCACCAGGATAAGCAGGGACACATTTGTGCTGCCAGGGTCAGGTCAGAGTCACACCATACGTTCCTGATATTAAAAAAAAAAAATCCTTGGGACCCACCTGAAGTCAGTTGATTATTATGGTCAGGAAAGAGTTGCTTTGCTAATCTTTCTGAATATGGACACTCAGTCTTAGGGCTGGCAGAATTTTGTCATGCTTTAAGGAATAGGTAATTCCTCTGCAAAAATAGCACCTCATGTCAGCCCTGTTGATGCCCTGGCCCCAACACAGTGCCGTCAGTGGGTTACATTTTCAAAAGGAGCCGCGTCCAGCCTTGCTTTGCCGGATGAAGGTGCTCACCATGCGCAGCGCAATGCAATGTGCCCTGGGCAGCTCTCCAAGACACCTGAAGGGCACAGTAGGTTATTACCTATGTCTTAGGTCCGAAAGAAGGTTTTTATGCTCCACTAGCTCACTTTCTAATATTGAATTATCACCCTAGTTTTAAATTACTTTACATCCCAGGTTGCGGACCCATCTGTGACTCACTGTAGCTCCATGGACAATGGAGTGTTGGCAGAGACCGCACCAAGACTGCTTGTGATCAGAGGCTCTTGACAGAGAGGCCCAAGGTGTTGAATACATGGGCACTAACAATTAAACTGCAGTCACAAGAGGCTAAACACTTCCACAAGCCTTCCCTGAATGGTAACAGGAAGAATCAGCCTAGGAAAATTTTCCATGTGAGAGAGAGAGAGGAAAAGGAGAGAAAAGGAAAGGGAATAAAAAAGAAGAAACAGTAACAGCAGTGCTGGGAAGTAACACAGAGGAGGGCCATACTAATATTTTATTTAATTATTATTTTAGTTGTCCTTGTTTAAGACTTAAAAGCCTTTAAGAGCCAGAAGTGTAAGTATCAGAAGGATTCAAGATCACTGAGTGGATATCCCTTAAAGTGCAAAGCAGGATGTGCTTTGTACTCGTAGTAGATATTCACGTCCTACTTTTTTCAGACTTCACATGTTTGGAAATGATTTCAAGTGTTCTCAGATTTTCGCACTTGAGAACATCTGCAGGTGTAATTTTTGCTGGCACATATAATTGCAGGCACATTTTATTGTACTTAGATACCTATTTTGTTTTGTCTGGGAAGTGAGCAGTTTGATGTCTAAATGCCCCTGCAATCAGCTATGACATAAACTCGGATGTATTCTTGACATAAAATTGGAAATGAAGTTGATGTCCTTTCCAAAAGTAATGCCTTCATGCTCACATTGCTGGACTGAAGATAGTAGGTTTCAGGTTTTATAATAATACTAAATCTCTGTCAGCATATAGTTAAAAGGTATTATCAATGACATTTTAAAAATATCACCCTGATATTGCTAAACCCATTAAGATACCCAAGTAGCTGCAAGTAGATAAAACAATATTTGACGAAGATGGCAGTTTGGAAAGCTCTGCTACTGTGTGAAGAGTCAGCCAGGTGGTGCTTTTGAGTCACGGCGTGGTCACACTGCCAGCTGTAACCCCGTGCAATTCTCCTACTGGTTTCAAAGAAGATTCATGGCATTCTGCAGGATGTTTTGGTTGTAGCATAAGGCACAGGAGTAATAATTTTGCCAAGTACTGTATTTTGAGCTATAGGTATTGTTACAATTTGCCCTAACCACTCATTCTGCATGGATCTAACTTCCATAGGTAGTCCCCAGGACCTCATGTGCTGGTAACCTCTGTTGTGTTTCCTGGTGCAGATCCCACCAATGGAACATCAGAGCACCTGCCAGCACCACTGGGTTTTGGCCTTGCAAGTCACTCTGCCATGTCAGGCCACCAGTGGTCTGAAGACCAAGCGTAGCTGCTGTAATCAAGAACGTGAAAAGGTTGGTTGCAGCCTGGTTTTTATCTAGCCAGCAATATTTCTGCAGTTCCCTATTCTTGCAGCCACAGAGGTGAGAGAAGAGACAGAACATTTCTCCTGATACAAAACGGAGACCTCTTCAGATGACAGGAGCTTCCCCTCCTCTAACACAAGGCCACCAAAGGAGTCTATGTTCCACAATTTGAATTTTGTAGTTTCTTTACTTTCTGCTCACTGACCTTCCTCTCCCACAGCCCTTCAGCTGCCAGTCTCTCCACTCATCACAAACCCTTTCTTTCCACATCTTTCATTCTTGGCTATACAGATCCATGTATCATTCACACCAGCATTGTCCTTTTCAATCACATAAGTGCTGACTGGCATTCTTTCTGAAGAAAAACTAAAAATACCTGCTAATTATGTGGCTGTAGAATCACTCCTTGTTTTATGAATTAATTTCTTTTTTAATTTTTTTAACCTTTCATTGATTCCTGCTCAATGTGAAAGTCCTTGCAGTATTTTTTCTTAGCCATTGAATCAATAAAACTCTGAGACATAAATGTGAATTGGTACTCAGCATTTCAGGCTTTCCTTTGCTGTTGCTTTTCCTGTATTTGCATATGGCACACAAATACTGTGAAAAGATGGCATTTGTATCACAGTGGGATGGAGGAAGGAAAAAAACTTTCCTTAGCAGTTTCTGTCTGGGTTTGTGTAAGGTCACCTTGTCACCGTGCTGTTAGAGAGCCTTTCAGAAGTACCTGAATGTCTTCACAGTTTCTTTAAATAATAGTGGGTGAAATCCAGGAGGGCCTTTGGTAGCAAACTATGATGGTGACTGATTTAATGCGTGTGATTTGCTATATAATCTCCTATTTGCTATGAATCATTGCTACTAAGGTAGTGTCAGAAACAGAAACACAGGAGTTGTGGACTTAAAGGGGCCTGCATATTATTCCTGGGGGAATGCATTACCACAGCATCATCTGTGAAGAATTACTAAAACTTCCCTTCATCATATTGTACCCAGGCATACATACATATATATACACCCATACATACATGCATGCATGCATACTTGCTTGTAATACATGTATATGTGGGTGTATATATATGTATACACACTCTTGTAATACTTATATAATGACAGAACAGTCCTTGTCTTTAGAATTTACTTCACAGGTTTTTGGGGAATTCTCCTTTGGCACGTGGTATACTGAACTGTTACTGTTAATTGACATTTGTGTGGTACAGGCTAGGAAGTTAAAGCTGCAAAGAAGTATCAGAAAAAACGCTGAGGTTATGAACCATTGCTCTATCATACTTAATAATACTTAGGAACACTTATATAGCACTTTTCATTTTCACAACTTCAAAAAAACCTAATTAATTAATCTTTGCAACATTCCTGCATAGTAAGTGCTATTCTCAACTAACACCTTAATTAGCACACTTCCAAACAGCCCAAAAGGAGATACAAGAGAGGGCTCCAGAGTTGAGGTCATTTTAGATGAAGCTGTAATGGTTGCACAGCAGTGCTGCTCTTTGCCCGTGATCTGATCCAGAGCGTGTGCTCCCCTTGACTACAAAGTGCAAACAGAAGGGTAATTAGTGTTCAATTACTCCTATTTTCAATGTATAAACACTAATGATCGGGAAATACTTCTACCCTGTGCATGTGACACGGAGAAATGAGCCTGAGATGTTCAGACACTGGCATTTTGTTGGAAATTAAACAACTGATGTGCAAATTACCAATACAGAAGAACTCTTCCACTTAGTCTGTAGGTGAGTGTTGTACCACTGATCCCAGACCTGCTGCTCTGCAAGCAAGGTTACAAAGCCTGCGTTACCATCTGCTCCCAGTAAATTTCCTGCGAGTTCTCACTCCCCGCACCATTTCCAGTGGTTTTCCATGTGCTTTGTCCTCCACACCCCAGGCACAGGGTCCTTCTCTGCCTCTCACCTCCAAGCTTTGGCTGTGCGAGAGGCAGAAGGTGCTGTGGCTACTTCTGAGCTCCATGGGACGCTTGTGCTGAGCAGCCAGCCAGCAGGCCAGGCTCAACAGGTGTTGAGCTCATGCTGCATTAGCAGAGCCTCCCTCCTCCTTTCACCTGCTGCTTTTTGTTGCTTGTAGGAAATTAGCTTCTGTAGGAGCAGAGCCCTCTGGGAAATTCACTTTAAGCTCACCAGCAGACCTCATTCATTGGAGGGACTGGAAGAGACAGACAGGCAGCAGCATGGTTGGAAAGACCTACTATCTTTATGAAACTAGGCTAAAAAATGTTTTTTAGGGATTCAGCTTCACTGCCTCTCTCTGCCTCAGTGTCCACTTTGTTCTCCTCAGCAGTAAAAGGACAATCCTACTAGGTGCTAACATTGCACGCTTAAGCCAGATATCACCCACCACGCTAGGGAGGGTGCAGTAGATGGATACGATCACAGTCAGAGTAACAGCATCTTCAAACACTCAAGGTGAGAAGGAACTTGGGGCCTCATCGACACTGTACTTTGAGAGCAGTCTCAAGCCCTCATGTGAAGCCCTTGTTCTCTGACCATCCACTCTTATGTGTCCTCAGGAACTGGGGCTACGACTAGGGCAAAACCAGACAGATATACAAAAGGTAAACGGTGTGCTTTAGGGTATGTAGAATGGCCTGCAGTCACTTCCAGAAAGGCTCTGACAGAACCTACAAGCACAGCCTGATGGTGATTCAGGCTGCCTCTGAGTCCTTCTGGCAATCTCAGGGTGAGCTCTGGTACCTCAGAGACATGGCTTCTGGTACCGCAAACAGAAAGCCATAACCTCAAAGGCGAGCACATGGAGCAGCGTTCAGCAGCTTCCTCCTCAGGAAGCCCGGGTGTAGGATGCTCCTCCAAAGTACAAATGTACAGATGCTTTTTCAGAGCTCCTAAAGAGTCAGCCAGGCTGTAACGATGTAAGTTAACCTCTAGTGTGAGCAACAAAGTGTCAGACAACCAAAAGTCAGTTGACATCTCCATTAACCATAATAGTTTGCAGGCAACCCAAAAGCTAGTGGGGTCATAATTAATAAGGTCAGCTCCCATGAGTGATGTGGTGACCATGGAAACTAAGGCTCACCTGAACAGCAGACACTGTAAGAAAGTTAAAGGCAAGGTCATATGTATGAAACAAAAATGTAGGTCATAGTTATAGATTGGTACTTGGAAAAGAATGATTTAGAAATAATTGTGAAAGCCTGATGAGTCAGTAACAGCACATGAGCTCCCAGTGTGCTGCAGCAGCCAAAAAGCAAAATGTCACATATAAACAATGTCATTTCCACTGAAAGCAACAGTACTGATCGGAGTATTGGCTCCTCACTTCTCATTTCCATTTCTTAAAAGAATGTTGGCAAGTATAAAAGGGTTCAGAAAAAGTCTGTATTAATTATTTGAGATCTGGATAATTTCTTCCAGTGAGAAATCAAAGGAACCCAATCTCAACAAAGGGAAGATCCTATAAATACCTGTACAAAGAGACACCTGGCAGTAGAAAACTCTAAGCTAATACGGAAAAGGCTAGAAGCTGAAAGTGTCAAATTCAGACTGAAAGTAGAGCTCATTGAGGATATGTAATTAGAGATTTCTAGTTGGGGAATTCTCTCCAAATGTAGAGTAATGAGTAACTTTTCTTGAGGTATAGTTTATCTCTGGAAAAAAAGCTGCAAGCCTGAGGAAGTACATACTTGATGAAACTGTATGGTCCATGCTACACAGGACATCAGAGCAGATTGTCACAATGTCTTGCTGGGGCATTTCCATCACATGCAGAATGTCAGCTTGCCAGATTGTCTAAACTGCACATATACTAGTTCACATCCAGTCTTATTTGAAGAGAAATAAGTTGTCTCTTGGCCAGGGAAACTCAGACATAGACTAGAGAGCACAAAAATCCCATCCTTGGAGTATATGTCCAGCTCAAAATAGCTCCCATTGACCTTTCCTATCTACTACATGCCATCTAAAGCAAGCCTCATAGTGTCCCATGCCTCTCCCTAATCTCATATACACTATGCCACTATCTACGTGCTTCACATTCAGAGTTACAGTGCAAAAAGCCATATCTGGCTGGCTGGGAAGCAGCTGTGCCTGTGGTCAACATCTGCAAGGACCATGCTTGCACCTTTGGCAAGAAGATTTGCCAGCAGCAATATGAAGATATAGCAGACATATAAAGTACAGACAGCTTTTACAACTGAGCAGGGCTGATTTGCATTAAAGATGTTGGAAGCTGTATACAGACATGGAAAGGTCAGAAACCAGTCCTTGGCTGCAGCCAGGAATAGCCAGCTTTTGCACCAAACTGCGTGTGAAACTTGGGAGACTGTGTTGGTATCTCACATGGTCAGCAACCTTTTGCAGTTAGGGCTGCAAGCCAGAGCCTGACAAATGACAGACATCTTCCATTTCAGACTCTTCACTCACTATAGCAGCTGAAGAGAGAAAGACAAAGAGAGAGAGGGAGAGGAAGAGAGAGGACTGGGCAGGCCCTATCTCCCTCCTCCCCAGCATCCTTGGAAGCAGACTTGGAGAGAACAGCTAAGAGTACATGGCCAGCTCATGGGGCAGAAACCTAGCTTCAGCACACTCTTGATGAGGATGTCCTTGTTACTGTAGGATAAATAGGGAGTGAGCTGTGCTTAATGAGAGTATCCTGACATGTAGTCTGCAGTTCTTGGCAGCCAGAGAATGAGAATCGGCTGCATCTGGTACCCCAAGGGTACCTTCCAAAAGTACTTCACCTTGTCCTGAACTTGCCGTCACACACAGAAGGGGAACTGCTGCCTGTTCACAGGGGTGGTCTCCTGCCTTGTTTGCTTGCAACACAGGAGTAATGATTTAATGGCCTGCTGTTTGTCGGTCTTGCCCATTTTAAACAACTTTTCTTTGTAGTAAAAGGAATTGAATGGTTGTATCCTCCACCCTGGTTTTGCACCTCACGGCTACCACCAAGTGAGAATAAACTTGCCATAATCCACAGGATGACTTCTACCCTCTGGGGTATAGTACATGAGGTCCTGCAGAGGAAGTGTTAGTCTTCCAGGAAGACGGTTGTTGGAAGGTGGTACTTCTTGCTCCAGCCACAGACTTGGCAGATATTTGGCAGCATCCTGGAAGGGACGGATCTGACTTTCCTTAATGTTCAGGATGAGGGAGAGGTCTGTTTTCCAGAACACCTCCTCACCCACCATGGATTGTTGTGTGCCATCCTGTTTGATAGAGATCACGCTAACTAAGCCAATCTTCCCCAGTGATCTGCAGCAGTAAGAGCTGGTATGACGTGCAGCAGGTGCAGAGGAGAGGCTGAGGACTTCTCTCAAGCCTTGATTTTTATGTTGATCATGTTGGCCATGATCATGACAAGGCAGATGTCAAGGGCACAGGGCAGACATCCTTCTGTTTTCAAAGTGCAATGTGCATAGACAACTTTTTCACCACAGAGTACTGCTGCCACAGAGACTATAGTTGTACTATTAAACTGAACGTGCCCGGCACCCTTCTCAGGCATGGACTGGCCCATCTCCTTGTGATTAGAAGCTCCTTAATCCCCAGAACATGGGCAGTCACATGCAGGTCACCTCTCTGGAAAGTGTCTTGTCCCTTACCTGCTTCTGAACTACACCTGGGAATCGGCTGGGAGAAGACTGTTTTGCATGTCTAAAACCATGCTTTGGGCCATCCATCGTAAGCGATGCAGGTGCAGTCCCTGGGTACGTTCCCTGACACTGTTCAATGTATTAGTACAGACATACCCAATGTGTGTCACCAGCAGGCCTCTGGAGCTCAACACTATGACCACAGCCAGGTCCACACATGGTCCAGCACACGGCCTTGGCACTGCAGGGTGCATGTCATGGGCCCTCTAACAATATGGGCACAGCCAAGGGATTCCTCCTGTTGGCCCAGGCTCTGTATAAGTGCCCAAGTGGAAACCAGGACACTGGTTTTAACCCCCAAAACCCTAATGGCTTTGGATTTGGTTACCTGGGAAATATCCTTCTACATGGGAGTGGGAATACTGTGCAAGAAAGGCACTGCTGATGGGCTGTGCTGTCCAAGGGACTTGGACACGAGTGTTCACTGTCCTTTACCCACCTCCTCAGAGTTACCAGAGCCAAGACATGTAATTCTGGCTGCTTCAGCATTTCTTCCTTCTCCTACCCAAGCCGGGGAGTGGGCAGAACAGGGGCTCCTCTTTGTGAGAGTCAGCATGGACAATGCACTCAGGAAAAAAAGGCTGTCTCATTAACCCTGGACAAGTCCATTTATGTGTCTGCACTCTTCCCTACCCTGCAGTAAAGCTGCTGGGCAGGAGGTGTTTCTGTGTCTGCTAATGCCAGGCTCAGCTTGGTTGGGCCCTCAGGTGCTGCACAATGCAAGTAATCATAGCTTAGAAACAAGCCACCCGGCGCTGGTGGCTCTATCAAGGGTTAGATGCCTATTGGTGGTCTTTGTATGTCTGGAGACATAAATAAAATAAAGCTGCCTAAGGATAAAATTGCAGGTCATAAACCCTCCTCGAGTTCGTGATGGATCAGACTCTGTTCCCAATGTCTGAAGGGACCCAATATGTCACATCAGCAGCAGCAGTCCCCAAGGCAGCCAGTCGCACGGTCTTGTCTACAAGGGATGATGGAGTCTGTTGTATAGCAATACCATGTAAGACGGGCTTTGAAGAGGTGCTCTAGCAAACTGTATGCAATTTTTTTAATAAAGGCACTTTAGAATTGCACAAGTGCAGAGGAAACATCTGATGTTAATTCTTTCTTGTATCATCAAAACTGAAAAAAGAAATTAAGCTTCACTAGCAAATAACTGAAATAGAGCAAAGATTATTATATGTCAAATTACAACTTGCAGTAATCCTTCATCTCCACATTATGAATTCATAAAAGCAATTGCAGCAAGTTTTTAATAATTAACTACCACGTAATGGAGTAGGCAATACAATATACTAGAGTTTTTCTTTTTTTTCCATATGGGAAATCTGAATTTAAATCCTGTATATGGCTTAAAGTTAAAGCAAATTCTCAAATTTCAGTCTTACTTTTCACTACCCACATGACAAAAGCCCAATTAAAAGAAATTCCTCCAGGAACGATTACAGCAGTGCTGATGCTCTACATTTTCATATGCA